>OX402006.1:2500-1327638 GCA_947859395.1 Eupithecia insigniata | reverse complement strand
TGCTTATATATATATATATATGTAGCCGATTTTTATTTTCCCACGTAGCGCTGCAACTACTACTTAATAGCCAGATGGTTATAGGCTATGTGACGTCGGACAATAATGGGGGTCTAACGAGAGAGCGAGGGACTAAGTAAGGGTCGAAAATCTCAAGTTTAGTAAATATGCTCGTGTGTGGTAAAGGTCTTTATTTCTACATTCCGAAATCGTTTTTTAAACTTTTGTGAGGTTAACGATTCTCTAGCTATTTACAAAAAAGTGTAAAAAAATATAGTTAAAAACTACTCTCTAACCCGACTACATAAAAGTCTTAAAAAAGCGTTCACCTATTGTTCTTATCATTTTCTTTTGATACTTAGGTAGGTACGGAGGCACCTACCCCATATACCTAGGGTACAATTAGTAGCAAAGGCCTCCGACTACCTAAGTATCAAAAGAAAATGATAAAATAATTTAACGATAGGTGAATGCTTGGTTAAGAATTTTATTAGTCGGGTTTTAGTTTTTAACTTTATTTTTTTACGTTACCTATATAAAGATATTTTCCTCTCTATTTTACTGAAATAACTCCGAGCTACGGTGAGCATCTTACCCAAAATGAGCGCTACACCATTAAATGCTACGCCGTAGATAGCTACGAGTACGTAGACACCTACGCCCCGTAGCAAGCTACTGTAGTTTGCTAAGCATAACTGCTTCCGGCTTACTACCCATATATTGGAACTGAATTCGATGTTAAGTGTTTGTAAACAAACCACACATAGCAATATTTATTATTAAATAGCAATATTTACTGAAGGAATTATCTCGTACTGTCTAGCATTGTAAATTGTGTTTAAAATATACATTGGTGAAAAATGAGCGATATATTTTTGTACATTTCACATCAAATTTGGCTGGGTTATAGATTAGTCAATAAATTTTAAATAATTCTGGGTATCGGTTCAGGTCCTTTTCAATGGACACTCGTCTGTCCCCAGGGACCTTTGGGACCTAAGGGTACAGTATTCGTTCGGAATTAAGTGGGTATTCATGAACCCACGTTCAAATAGTCTTGAATTCACAAGACGTTCTCGTGTCAAGTGGTTTTGTGTCGGATTCGTATGTGAATGGGACTTGTAAGAATAAGAAATCTTTATTTGTAGCATCAGTTCTAAATTTAAATTTAGTCACTTAAGCTATAATAACTATCATACACCTTAAAATCTATCTTACACAAAATGACGTCCGACTCAGCATTTGTTGTGATAACTAGCCTTTTGGCAAAATTATCACAACAGCTGATGTTCCGTCGAAACCATCAGACGCGTCACGTAGTACCTACACTAAAGCCCATCACATACGTAGCTTTAATAAATAGTAATATAAATCATAGCAAGGCATAGCGCGATATATTTTCTATACAAATTTTTGAGTGACCGCATACGCAGCTATAATTTATATTTCTATGACGTCATCAAGCTATACGTAATTGCTTGTATTAAATAAATGAAAATAAAATAAAAATAAAAATAAAAATCATTTATTTCAGACCCGTAATGGTGGTCCATATGAAAAGACACAGTAAATACAATTGAAAAAAAAAACTTACTAGGTACATGGACAAAACATACTATTATATATAAATTACTAAGCAACCCCTTTGACACGGGCAGTATTGCTTGCTTTATAGCACGGTATATTACTATATATTATAGCTACGTCTGTGATGGGCTTTACAAAATTTTATTAATATGAGCAGTAGAGCAATAAGTCCAGTAGAGTCCAGTAAATTAGAAATTCCTACTAACTACATGCAGTAAAGTAACGATAGCTATGTTTAGTCTATTACAAACATACAACATTACAAATTAATACAAACAACAACTAAAAATATAAAAAGAAAAGAGAATGAGAATGCAAGGTTTTATAAGATACTAGCTGCTGCCCGCGCCTTCGCCCGCATTTTATCGGGATAAAAATAGCCTATATGTTGTTCGAGGTCCCAAGCTATACATGGGCTAGCTCGGTATGGACCAAATTTCAGCCTAATCGGTTCTGTAGCTTTTGCGTGAAAGAGTAACAAATATCCATACATCCATCCATACAAACTTTAACATTTATAATATTATTAGGATAGGATTATGTCTTTGCTACAATGGATTAACAAATCACGCACAACATTTTGCTAAAAGGCCGCTATACTAATATGCCGTTTTGCTTTTAGGGCGTTCTGTTTAAATGCCCTTTCGATACGAAACGTTATTTACGCTGTAAAGTGTGTAATTATCATCTTCTTGTCCTCTGGCGATCCACGTGACAAAGATGCGCAAAAAGCAAATTTTAAAACCAAATTATTGGCAAATTATTCTGGAAAATCGCGTCGATCGTTCATTGTGAGTTTTTGTTTCAAACAATGAGGCAGAGCTATAGATACGAAGCTGTGCCTATCTCTTTCGCCTGCTGCGTTACTGGCGGCATATTAATTGTATGCATGAGTGTACCTGAACTTCAACTTCTTCTTTTATGGCGCCGCTTGCTTTTCGCTATGGCTCTGCCAGTGTCTGTGTCAGTGTACCTGAACAAACTTCCCAGTTTCGCTGCCCGTCACCGGACAAGAAATTTGACGGCAACTACATATAACTGTAAAGTCACTGTAAAACTTATCTAAAAATGCGAGTTTAATTTTCTGCTGTGCTGGGAGTAGCTAGCTATAAGCTATTATTATGAACACACTAGCTGCTACCGCGGTTTCACCCGCGTTTAATTCTAATTTCACATTGCTGAAGGAAGGAAGGAAGGACGAATTTTCGTATAAAAAAAACAAATATTCCCGTAAATCATGGGAATTTGATACCCGGACAAAAAGTAGCCTATGTTACTTTCCAGCTTTTCAACTAACTCTATGCCAAAAATCAAGTCGATTGCTCATTCAGTTAGGGCGTGAAGGAAGGACAAACAAACACACTTCGCATTTATAATATTAGTTAGGATTTATGGTAAAAAAAAATTACTACCAGGAAGGTTTTTTTTTACTGATGATGGTAAAGTGTTTCACCACCATCTCACTCGGGAAAGTGAAGATGTTAGATTCTCGATTCGATTGAGGTTCTCGATGTGTCTTTGATAACCACCTATCTACGTTAATAATTTCCCAGAATCTTACCGTCCCTTTCAGTAGAAAACTTCTACAGCAGAAGTAATACTTATTTTGTGTCAAATATATGACAAAAGTTTCCCAATATTAATCCGAAGAAAGCCTAGTTTGATCGTCTATCCTAGGGCCGAGTTCACCAAAAACTGTAACTGTGTTTAACTAAGTTTAGCTATAGCTAGTACAAAATTAAAATTACCCACATAAATATTAATGATTTGTTGAACAGAACTCTCAGCCCAGCTTCAGTTTCGTCATCATTTTACATTTTCTCCCCACTACTGAGTATAACAATGCTTTCGTATATTAAATTTGATTCTAACCCTTCGGATTTAGTTTAGTGCACATACCAAAGCATTAAAATTTCAAATTGACACAAAACTCACAAAAGTGGTCTAATCCGCGCACGTTCAGAATGGAATGGAACCTTGTCAAAGTAAATGTCTTACGGCTTTCGTTTCATTTCTAATAGATTTTATGGCATTATGATTACAAGTAGATTAACTTTGTCTAACAAAGTAAAAAAATGTTTTGGCTAAAATCTGTTGAACTAATTTAAGTTTGACGGATTCTGCCCTCGGACGATCGTATATTAACCTCTACTGGGAATGCCATTACATGCCATGACATCCGGGAAACAGTTGGTAAATCCAACAAGTCCAATATTTGATTTGGCGGATTTTCTCCGTGATAGTTTTTGGACCCGGATTTATTGGGAATGGGTATCAGGGTTATAAGTTTAGTAAAACATCTGTCCTATCGGTTTATATACATATATCGGTTTATAGAACTGATGAAAGTATAAAATGTTGTCCATGTATAAAAATGTTTTAATAAGATCAAGTTCGTTTTTAATTCTCTCTCTCTCTCTCTCTCTTTTTCTCTCTCTCTCTTTTTCTCTCTCTCTCTGAAGCATATTTTTGTACTTTTACGATGTTCAACGTTTTAGCAAACAATAAATTAAGTCTTTTCGTTATCTGATACGCTTAACAATAATGTCAGTTTTGCATCACAACATTAATGATTATCTAAAAATATTAATTTAACGTTCGTCTCCTGTGATGATTACCAGCTGCAGACAATATAGTTTAAGAACGGAACTGATAGCCCTATTCCCCATACAAACGAACTTTCCGCTTCATTTGCAAACTATTTCACCAATCTTATTGAAATTTTCCATACGTAATTGGATCAAAATAAGCTATGTTTGCAGCGGCTTAGTTTTTGAAAAAACATAATGATATTTAAATGAGAGCGAAACTAATTTTGACCACCAAATCGAGTTATCTTCAAGCGATTTTTTATGCATGATAGAGACCTTTATTCGAAAATATGTCGCGCTGCAAACATCCTAAATATATTCAACATTATAAGTAATCAAAAATAATTTGTAAATCAATCGTTTACTCAAAATTAATCAGAAAGTACGAAAAAAATATCAAAAAATGCCAACACCAAGCACACGCACACAGCCGTATGACAGCTTCGTATTAGATGGTTAGACACGCTTTCTCACTCATAGCGCCCCCCATTTCATTCTACGTGAAACAACAACAAATCCGCATGGGACAATCCGTTTCCGTTTGGGAGGGGTTCGTAGCTTTCTTAAGAAGCATTCATTTCAAGAAAAGAAAGATACCCAATACCCTAGTACCCAATAATCTTTTTATTTAATTGCCATAAACCAGTTTTCTTTATTAACAATTTTCTTTATTGAACCTAATACACAAAATAGCAGTTGGAAATTAAAGGTTAACAATTCGTTAGAAAGCTCCGTAAAAGTTCGCTCTCGCTTATCTAACTCGATCACAAACACCATTACACCGCCCGAGAGTAATCCCGTAAACGAGAACCGACTGGTCGATCTCTGCAGAAAAACTCTGTTAATTTGACTGCGGCGTAATGAGTTGAGAGCGGTTAACTGGTTCTTACTGGCCTTTTCCGGAAGACAGAGACCTTTGATGAAAGTCAGAATTTCATAAAGTTAAATGCTTTCAGAATAATTTTATTGAGGAGCTACACATTTAATAAATAATGGTTGACAAATACTACACTAAAATTTAAACTTTTTTATCGGAAATGCATGGACTTGCTTTTCATCCCATTTTTTATCCACAGACCGAATTAGCCAATAAAATATGCAAATTTCAAGTTTTTTGTACAGTAAAAAGAACTTCTTTTGACCACTATCTCACCTCATGGAAGTGACAAGTCACCAAGATTTAGTAATAGAGATATCCCTATAGCGAACTAGACTTACAAGCTACTTGGACATTTGTAGGTATGTAATGTCTAAAAGAGACGGAACCATCTGTTGGTTGTTAAGCATTGCTAATCTGGACCCTGAAACCCTGTAAATTCTGAAGCATAATCCATCTTTACAGTCAGACAGACCTTTTAAGCAATATCCGAGAGCGCGCGGCGGAAATTGCATCGCGAGGCCATCACTGCAGGGCACGGACGAGAAGAGGAGAACGCCACGCTATAAAAAAAATCTTTTACTTTAGTTGGACTACATACGGATTTATAATTCGTTAGTAAAATAAGTATGTCAAAGCAAACTGGTAATTTCTGGTCGGTTCATCTTCGGCACCACTGTAGTGTAGGGGCAAAGCGAGAAGGTAAGAAAACTGTTCCAAATTCTTGATTATAGCGCGACTATGGCAAAGCAAGAATGGTAGCTTTACGTAATTATGCGGTAGTTCTGACTAGGTATTCAACTGTTCCCAGTTCCCATGTATAAGATTTCGTTATAAAGTTAAAATGTACTACTTTTCCATATCCTGACTAGGGCCAAAAACTTTAACAAATTAGATAAAGTGTGCCCCTTATATATATTTCACAATAGTTATTGTAAAAATGATATAACTATAGAAAGTAGGTGAACAGTGACTGTAAGTGCAACTTGTCCCTTAACGCATTCAATGCCCAGCCTGTAACCCACAGAGGCACGTCGCCGCCGCCCCGCCAGCGGCCACAAGTAGCTGCGGGTAGGGTTGTGTACGTCGGGCTGGGCCATGAAAGTGTTAATTGAGCAACGGAGTCGGTTTTGACCTGGCTTGTGTCTGATTTATCAACATCCTGACTTATTGTTACACCTTAAAAATGGTTTCATTTCCCGATATTTTTGTTTCTTAGATATTGAATGGTAACAATTTTTCAGAATTCTAAACTTATGGTTTAGTTAATTTTCTTTGTTAATAGAATAAAATGGTTATAGATTTTAAGTATTTTATAAGAACTGCAACGTTGTGGATTACTTCAATAAATTGAAAAACTGTAAAATTTTCTCTTGTCGTAGTAAAAAGCTTATTTTACAAAAAGGAAAGCTTTCCCTCATGTATACAGCCTACCTAATGAGATACGTACGACCTACATCCAGCTAGATTAAACATTCCTTTTGAGGGTAACGAAGCCTTTAAGAGCGGATTCGATTCTCTAAATTCAAAGAAAAGTTTGCTTAACGCCAACTCTGCTATTACTTTCTTTTAGATCAGGGACAAAGTATCGTGCCAGAACTGAGTAAGATATTTTACCTAATGAATCAGAATCAGAACAGAATCAATAACTTTATTTCTTTAGGCTTACAAAATAAGCACTTAGACAAGTCAAATGGTTCAAATGTCAAATGGTTTTATAAAAAAAAAGCATCGGGTTATAAGTCGGGTTATAAATTACTAGAGTATGTCCAGCAGTCCTCCCCTGATGCTGATCAGGGGAGGACCGCTGGACTCATATAATTAGGGGTTAATAACGCCTTAAACCCTAATCCAAAAAACTTAATTAGGAAATACTTTAGTAGCTTTATGAAGTGTCAAATTCAGTTCAGTTCAGTTAATCTTTTTTCTAATTAATCTTTTATCTATCTGTCTATTGTTCACTGAAAATCTTCTATTCTATTTCATAATTAACTCAAATGAAACTAGCATGCAAATTTAACATTGTTGCAAGCTCGATTGAGTCGTTATCCTTTAGTTTACGGTTGGAAATATCTTCATCAATTTATCGTGGGTATAGAAGACAGGTGCGGTCCGGTGCAGGTGTGGTACATAGAATACATAGAAGTAAGTATTGGGTCTAGACGCTGTAAATTTCACACTCATTATTAAAACTTTAATACACTGTGTTTGACGGACGGACTTTGTGAAAGGGTGTGGAGTAATTTTGTTAAACACACAAACATAAAATACAAATCATTTCTGTATTGCTTTTTGGAAAAAGGAAAGAACGACGGTCTTGCACCTTCTAGACGCGTAATTCCCAACGTCACAATGTAAGCCGCATCTATACCCAACGTCTTACGCAAGACTGTTCCCGCCCAACGTTTAAACGTCTAACGTCGGGACGTTTTGACGTGGGGAATATTTTGCGTCTCTAAACAGCATATTCCTAACGTCTTGGTAAATTTTACATCAGTCAGAGCAGAGCATTGTCATTTATCATCTTTTTGACTAGTGACTATTTTCAAAAGATCGCGGGACAGAGAATGTTGTCTGTATTGTATATCTTGCAGCTAGATTATGATAAATATAAATATACCTCCACAAACTTGACCCAAGACCAATCGGATAATATCCAAACGGAGATAGTCTCACTTCGGACCGCAAGAAGTTGCATCGCGCGAGCCCAAGTGAAAATACAAAACAAGGTATCGAGACAAGTCAGCAGTTTCAAGTTATGAGAGACCAGGACTTAAGAGACCGGTGTCCTCAGGGGCTCCGCAGAAATACACACGCGCGCGCACTATGACGTACACATATTTATATTATAATAATAGTTTTTATATTTTTAATATAATTCAATTTAATTTACATTGTTCAAGTTCTCCTGACTTCCTTTACTGTTCTTTTTATTCTTTAATATCTGTGTAATCCCTTTTAGCCGTATTGTTAAGTATATTTTAAGTATTTGAAATGAAATTGTAACGCTGTGGTTTACCTCAATAAATATAAATAACTAACTAGCAGTACAAAGCGGCACCGATTGAGGATTGACCGCAAGGCAAGGCATTGGTATCGTCGGTCAGGGCTTGCAACAGAATCTTCTTTCAAAAGATTGCATTCGCTTTTAGGGATATGAGATGATGGAAGACTGGTAGTGGCTGTAAGGTATTATCTGGCCATTTTGAGAGAATGTCTGAGTGAGATGAACTGAAGGAGAAAGACAAAAAAAAGTTTGGTCCCCTGTGGTGTTATATTTAGTGTTCCGTACCTCAAAAGGTCACGTCATTGTCCGTCTGTCTGTCGTCTGCCGTTGTCAAGTTAATTTTTCTTAGAATTTGAAAGTCTGTCTGTTACCTTTTCACGCTTAAACGGCTGAATAGATCTTAAAAAAATTTCGCAGGGAGGTAGGCATTATCCGCGGGACGGACATAAGATAAGATATTTTATTAATTATAAAAAACACAAATTTAAATACTTAAAAATAAAATAAGTCCGTGGATTATATAATATTGTCAACTTTGTACATAGTTATTGCATATTCTTTGATCCAGACATTTTATCCCGGAAAAGCTCGAGCTAGTACCTATTTTCGTAAAACTGTCAGAATCGTGTAAAATGTCTTCTCCATGCAGCTCCTGTTCTCATTATGGTCACGTAAAGCCCTTTCTACACGGCACCTCGCGGTGCCTAGTGCCTCCTGAGTTCACATAAGCCGTTAATTTTAACCTTTAGCGCCGACGTTCAACTAGATTATGCATGTCTAGCACGGGAACGTGATCCTGAAAATTCTCCGAAGGTCTTCCATTTAGGTGATCATAACTCGGAGGACTTTTTGGCTTAATTTTTTGTTATTATAAGGTTTCAACGAACTCTTTGTTTGTGAACTATAACACGTATACATATGTACTATTATATATTTTCTTAGGTATATATTATTCTAGGTTTGGTCATCATCAGAGCAATTCCGGCCTCCCCAATCAGCGGCGTAGCGCCCTTTCTTCAACTTCCCGTATTCAGCATCTGCCACCAGTCAGATTAGTTCATGTGGCATGAGGATTTTAATACAAATAATACAGGACAATGCACACAACATTATCTAGCCCCAAGCTAAGCAGAACTTGTGTTATGGGTACTAGATAACTGATATGTATTATATAATGTATTACATAAATAGATATTTTTTATCATACATAGAAAACGACCAGAACACTCTGAACAAATACTTGCAGATCGTTCAAACATTTGTCCCCAGGCGGGAATCGAACCCGCAACCTCCTGCGTCGCAGGCAGACCTTCGCCCACCGCGCCACAGAGGTCGTCAATACACATGATATCAGTATCCAGAGTCGCGATTTCCTTTTAAAAAATACGTTTACGCCACTTTATCGATTTCCATGTTGTCCAATTTACCATGGATTTAGCGTAGACTTTATTGAGAGTAAAAAGGACGGCAAAAGCACAAGAGCCTTTGATTACCCCAACACAAGTTACATGCGTGCAAAACTACGAAGTACCCTCGTCCTATCATCAAGAATTATATATACTAACGATCTCCCGTGACTTCGTCTGTACGAAATCACGTGATCAGTTGTGGTTTGCATAGTATCATCTTTTAGTATGAAATTACATGAAGCGCGTTTTGTCATTATCATCTGCATACTCGAGTTCGGTATGCTTAATCGTTAATTTTTCTTTTGTAAAATAGTTATTCCTTAGTTTTTTAAACTAGACACAGAAGCAAGAAAGCCCACCTGAAAGTTACCCGTTGTGTAAAATCTCAGAGCCAATCTAAAATCTGAGGAGCATTCAAGGTAGGTCACGACGTACCTTGAGATGACAGTTTATTTCTCCACTCGTATGAGAAAATATTGTGAGGTAAGTTCAAGTGGAGGAAGTGTGCGATCAAGCATACCAAAACGCATTCGAAGGTAGAGTCGAGGTTGAGTCGAAGTCGAGGTAACGACTAAAGATATGGGGGTAAGACTGTCGCGTTAGTCTAGCGGTTGCGAGTGCAACCGCTGATAATGAGGTCCCGCGTTCAAATCTCGGGTCGTGTCAAGATTTGTATTTTTGGGATTTTCCTACCAAGAAAAATTCAAAGCACGTTAAGTTGTTGGTCCTGCACCTGACCACTCCCCGATCGTGTCGGTCTGCCGTCCCATCGGATTAGGAGAGTGAGGGAATAGAGAGTGCACCTTGCTAGTTTTCGTTGAGACTAGCCGCTGTGGCCGAAATTCGGCTAGGAGGGCATCATCATCTTAGACTGATGTCTAAGGCTAAGGCTGCACTTTAAACAACTTAGTTTTTAAGGTCAAACACCTTAAAAACTAAGTTGTTTAGTTAGTTTTAAGATAAGTTGCTAATTTTTTTTAACTAATGCTAGAAATCCAGATTTATTATTCTTATTATTATTCTAACTTCAAACATGCCCACACTGTTGCCTTTAAAAATTTTACGCACTAATATTAAAAAAGAAACTGAATGTCAGGTACATTAGGTTCAACTCAGACAAACCAAACATTCTAAAACATACTTTTTCCTGTAAAAACTACCGTTAGCTTGACAAATTCGAACCTTATTTACCCCTCACTAAGTAATGAAGCGTTGGTGTTCTTCCAACACAAATAAGGTTCGCAGTTAACCCGCTTACATCCTAAATGAATGACCTTTTGTTATAATTTTCACTAACAGACAAACATTTCAATCTGAAACCATATTAGTAAAACAACCACCAAAGGAAAACTCGTAAAAAGTTCCTTGGTAATTTCTTGTCGAGTTGAAGTTTGGGCTTAATTTCCCGTTAAAAGGGCAATGGGGTAGAATTTACCCCGTCGCGTCGGGTAGAATCTACCCCGCGAGCTGGAAACTGGCATTTATCTAACTTCTAGATGTTATGGTCGGTTCTGAAAATAATCTGCTAAACGGTTTTGACTGTGATTTAAATCAGCTGTAATGATTGTGTGCATAGAATTTGGTTTTCTATTTTTATATCGTATTGAAATGTAGCTAAGTACTAAGCGGGGCAATGCAGCCAGCGTCTTGTGGACGCTTCCGACTGGTATTGATATGGACCAGTTGAGCTATCTGTAGATTGTTTGCAACAGACTGCAGTTAGCTCAATTGTTTCAATTGTAAATACTAGTTTAATTTCTTTATATTATTTGATCGTTATTTTCTTTGTCAATAAAGTTGTAAAAAAAAAGTACTTTCTATTAAAGTAAGGAGTTTGAAAACTTTTATGAAATTAATATAAAACAGAATATTATTGAAAGTAAGGATTCCGCGATAAAGGCGTTTAAGTATTTGGTTTTTCTTAGGCTGCATTTTCACATGAAATAGTATACTTATGTATTTTTTCTTCCTGAAATATTTATTTTATTTTATCGTACTAACAAAAAACTATGTAAATATGAATCAATAAATGCTTGACAGTTCACATCGCATCATCTTTAATTTGGTGTAATATTGATATGTAGACATGGGAATCTGTAGAAATGGGAATCTGTAGATACGGGAATCTGAAATATTAGAAATCTGTAATATTGATTTTCTGTAGACATGGGAACAAACCTGTAAAAATATCCCTACAAATATTATAAATTTGAAAGTTACTCTGTCTATCTGTCTCTCTGTTCTGATCTTAATGAAATTTGGTAGGGAGGTAGATGGTATCCCGGGGACGGACATAGGGTAGATGAAAAGCGCGTGCGAAACCACGGGTAGCAGCTAGTATCTCATAAATCTAGTGATATAATTAAACTAATCACTTGAAAATCGACAAACACCGGCAAAGTATCATGTTTACTTGTCTGTTATTGAGTAATAATAATATTGAAAACTTACTGAAAAATACCATGTTGAAACAATACTTTCACAATCAGAAAGAAACCGCGTCTTTTTATATTAAAAACCAGTAAGAACATTTTGAATCGCAAAAGAGCAGTTAGTACCTATGTATATACAATACTTGTACCATCTCAAGAGGAAAAACCAATTGCATTTCGCACTCTATAAAATGTAGGAGCATCTAAAGTGGATGGAGATTGTGTAAAACTCCTTTGCATTGGGATTTCCCATTGGGAGGTAGTCTTCCCATTGGTCCCGTGGGAGGGCGTTGGCCACACTGTTTACTCTATGAAAATATGTCTTTGGAAACTAGAGATCTACTTACAGAGGATACGACTTACATTAATGATTACCTTAAGATAAATGATAAAAAACTATAATAAATACTTTTTTCTATTTTATCTTTATCTAATTATCACGGTTGATGGAAGTTCAAAAAAGCTTGCTTGAGATTTTTTTAATGTACCTAGTCTAAATTGGCTTTGCCATATTATAATCTCACATATGGATGGACGTATGCAATCAATTATGTTTCTTACCTCTTCGTGATAAACTACTGAGTGGATTGGACTGATCGCATAGATTTAGTTCTAGACTTGAAATAGCACCTAGGCTATTTTAATCCCATAAATCAGTTCCCATGGGATATACAGGATTATTAGTAATTCACTGACACTGCGTGAACTGCAGGTTCTTCCCATCATCACGAACACGTTTGTGAAGACCCAGGTCTTTAATTCTTAAACTTTATATTCGTAGTAGGTACCTCGGTGCATTAATCTTTCTTTATTTGGTACTCAACTTAAGAACGGGTCTGCCCAACAGTGGGAGTGAGATATCAGTCTATAGTAGCATAGATTAAAGTCATTTTCGTCTATGATAGTAGGTATTTTATTGGGTACCGGGTACTGAGGGCCGGGCAAACCTCTTCTTTATCCGAGGTGATTTACAATAATTTGGCGTTTTTTAAAACACGATAAACCGACTTCAATTTCCCTTACTTTTACACTTTTTTTTAATACAAAAAACATACATTCGAATTGAGAACCTCCTCCTTTTTTGAAGTTGGTTAATGTACATCGGGGCACGGCCGTACACGGTGGTGCGCGACGGTGCACGGCGGTGCACAATGATGCACGGTGGTATGAGGCAGTGCACGGCGTTGCACGGCTGAGCACGTATAGTTAACAGCAGTCATCACAGCATTTAGTAATTAAAAGCGAACACAAAAAGAATCTGATTAACAAAACGAATTGTTAAATCGGAAAACGATTTTAGCTTCATTTCAACATGAAAAGGTGTCAGGTATTTGTAATGGGATTAAAATCGAAAATACAATTGAACAGGGACGGTTGAAAGGGAGGGGCACAGGTATTAAATAGGGTAAGGAAAAATATACTGAAGCTTTTTGTTGAACATGAAACAGAGGCCTTAGAATGGGTTTTGTATAGTTTACGAAAGATATAGAAGTTTTCGTTTCCTTCCAGGCATTTACCACCATGCAACGCCTCTACCGGATATTATGAGAAACTTTTTATAGTATGACAGTAATCTAATAGTTTTATTAAACTATAGTTTAGTTTTTGAATGATATTGAGTGATTTGATGCATTTTAGCAGTACAGGTTTGATAACTTTGAAGGTCAGCGTTAGTCAACGCAAACTTTTGCCGTTTTGGTATTTTGCAAACTTATACTAACTACACAATTACACTACGAGGTTCTAATTTAATGCTCCATTTGGAACTCCTAACACAAGCTCTGCCAGCGTTGGGGCTAGAGGGTGCTGTGTGAACTAACTACTGACCCTACTGTCCATTAACCTACTAATATTATAAATATCAAAGTTTGTGAGTATGAATGTATGGATGTTTGTTCCTCTTTCACGCAAAAACTACTGAACTGATTGGGCTGAAAGCTATGGGTATAGTTTGGGACCTGAAATAACATAGGCTATTTTTATTCCGATAAAACGCAGGCAAAGCCGTGGGCAGCAGCTAGTTATTATTTATTTCATTTATTCATCAGAAATTGGTCAAAATTAGAGATGAGTCCGGTATTCAATAACTAACTCAGTACCTGTTAGCATGGTCCTAAAATATCTAACGCTATTGTAAAATACGCATACCGCTAGGGAATAACTGTGCAAAGCGAGCATCGTGCCTAACCGACCGTGAGTCATAACTACCCAACGCTTCAATACCTATACTTACCTAACTATCATCTACGCATAGGTACTAGCGGACCGTTCACCCGTAAAGTTATGTAGCTGCAACAAGTATTTGGTATTTCTAACCAAATCGGTTAGATGGTATTTCTAACCAAATCGGTTAGATGGTATTTCTAACCAAATCGGTTAGATGGTATTTCTAACCAAATCGGTTAGAAATCAGAACAGGTATAGAGTATTGTAACGTTATTGGGTACCAGTTGGTACTAGCGGTATTAAACAAAATACCCAACTAATAACCGGTAGCCAAAATATCCAATAACTCCCATCCTTAGTCAAAATGTCGTATGAAAAAAAAACTCAGCCTGTGGATGTTGTAAGACTATGGGGACCTACCAGAGAATGGGCAACAGCTTCCTTCTTTGAATTTTAACACCTAATGAATGCGTGGTGATTATTACAAAACCCGTTTGGGTGAGCCACGTTCAACAGTGGATGTATGAGTAGGTACTGCTGACATGTCCATTCAAAGGTTGTCTGGAAGAAATCATTATAAGCAATAAGACCGCCCATTGTGTAACTCTTATCCTGTTTTATTATTCTCCATCTTTGTGTGCATTAAAGAGTATTTGTATTGTACTGAAGGTATTTGGTCAAAGGTTCCTTGTAATTGTTTTTGCTTCAACTCGAAAACTAACAACTTAACAAAGTACTAATAATTTGTTCGCTTCTATACTTTACCATAAAAATATTGAAGTGAACAAATATCAGAGTGATATTCCACAGTTTTACATATGGAATTTTTTAATTTTGTAACGTGTTCAAGAGTCCTGTAAGGTCTAAACTAAAGGAAATACAGCACTTTGAGTTTTGAATTCACCTGAGCACCTCAACTTCAACTTGTTGTTTTATGGAGCCGCTTGCTTTTCGCTACGACTCAAATACATGAAAGTGCACTGTAGGGTACTTATGAAGATGGTACAGATAAGTGGCACATACAAAAGACGAGACCTCTTGTCTAGGAGAAATGGTGCTCCGGCGTGAACGTAGAGTTACTAAGTTGTAGAAGTGGCATGCAACTCGGCGTAATTCTAATTAAATATTTACAATACGTTTCCGCTAACCAACTAAATCATATTAAAGTCCGTGCTCGATCTAACAATGGAGTCTTGAACCTCTGGGAAAAAGCCACGAACCTTATCAACGTAAATATTCGTTCACTTTTGGTTCAATTCAAAATGGTTGAATCCCAGTTGGATCACTCGCGGATTAAAGTTTCCATTATATATAAAAATATATATAATTTTGAGATTACACGTAGCAAGCATCATAGCAAGTGCTACGGCGTAGCAACGAATGATCTTTCGATTTAACACAAGAACAACAAGCAAAATCTTTTTTATAAATAAGAGTTATTTATCTCTTTATTCGCTTAATATGGTCCTAGTATAAGCAACAATTTGGGGAAACCAAAAATAGACACTTCTAGTTCTTTCATAGTCCTTTATCCTTGTCACAGGACTTTGCAGGATTGCGATACATTTGCGGCAATCAGAGCATCGCTTCTTACAGCTCCTGATGCCATTTACAAGACGCTATCCCCCTCCTTACCCGTCTACTTAGGTCCTGGGGGTATTTTGATTTACTTTTCTGGATACTGTAGTTTTCTTTAAAATAATAAGATTTTTTTTAAATCGATCAGATATTGTAAAGTGATTCAACGTAAGCACGACTATTATTATATATAACATTATTAAAACAAAATTAAATTGTTTTAATATTTAAAGATTTTAAATATTTAAACAATATTAAATAACCTACTGTGTTGTTCCAACTTCCAATGCATATCAGTCCTAGTGATTACCTTAAGAAATATGTCCAAAAAATGTGGAACGCTTCACGATTTTGCGTGTCATCCTTGCGCAGGGGCCATGCTAATCTTCTCTGTATCGTTCCAATTTTAGTATATGTACTGCCGAAGCAAGTACACTACTAATGCAAACTAACTTGTATATTAACAAAAACTCACTAAAAACTTCGTAAGCGCGATCTAGAAATTCTCCTTAGATCTTTTAACCTATTCAACAATAAATAGTTTTTTTAAAGAACATAAAAAATAAAATATTAGGGAAAACTAATTTAGAAAAAATATTTTACTTTTTGCATTTATTACAACTTTTACAGCAATTTTAGTAACTTTTATTTGTAAATATAGAAAGTAACGACCTCTGACATCTGATATCTGAACTAAATTAGGGGTATTCATTCTCCAAGGAACCCCAAAAATCTGTTTTTTACAATACCAGTGATGGTGTAAGTACAGCGCCATCTATTGGCTTTCCGTGAAAGTTAATTGTGAACTGGTATACAACCAAAGAGGGTAGATTTTTAATGTAGGGGTCCAACCTACTCTACGTAAATGGTTCAACATATAAGAGGTAGATGGCGCTTGGTCCCTGAGGAGCTGAAAAACTATGGCGAATGGACACAATTAGTTTATGTAAATATTACAAAAACGATTCAACATTTTCTTTATTAGTGGTAAAAATTATGGCTTAGATTTTATATTATTGTAGAAATCAGAAAGCATTACGCAGCTTTTAAATACAATTATATTACTAGTTTTATAATTTTTATTAGAGCGGGAAAACACATTTAGTAAGCAGGTAAAATTGATTTCCGGCTCGTCTATGATGATTCTTCATCTTATCCTCAGTTTGTTTGTCCCATCAGGCTAATCGGATAACGATAGTTATATCTAAACAAACAACTTTATAATTTTGTTCTCAGTTAAAGTACTTTATTTTTGCACGGCACACTTGCTTGCATAGTACATTTTTGTTTGTAAGTATAATAATTATACTGAAAACAAACTAATAATTATTATTAGTTTGTTTTCTGTCGGCACGTGTCGTATGCTATAGTGCACTCGACGGCTTAATTAGAGGGATATATTATAATGTGTAAGGGATAGTGTAGGAGGAATATTTTAATAATCCATCTGGGTCCCTACTACCATTTTAATGTAGTTATTTATATAACCTGTCAGGTTTAGTAAATACGATAGCAGTGAGTTGCCAAATTGCCAATATGATGGAGCATGAATTGCTAGATGATGATGAATCTTTGCTTGAGTAACTCTTTTGTTATGGAAAACCGTTACTCAAGCATAGATCGATTACTGCTAGCTTTTATAAAACAGGTCTTAGAACCTAGGCAGCCCAGCTAATCCATTCAGATGTGAATATTTATACTTAAAAACTAATATAATAAAGAGGTAAAGTTTATGAAGTTGTTGTAGGTAATCTCTGGATCTACTGAACCGATTTTGAAAATTCTTTTACCAATAGAAAGTCACGTTATTTGTGAGTATCATAGGCTATATAAATCCGAAAAATGCATGGCACGAGTCAGCTAGTTGTATAATAATAATAATAATACCTTTTGTATCATAATCCTTTCGCTGCTCATTGATAGTATTTTAATAACAATCAAAATTTAATAAACCTATGAGCGTTGTAATAATACATTGTTTACCAAGGTGACAAAGTGGCCGAATCCTATCCTCATTGTCATTTAAGGCGCTCGGCTGTGCCTTGGAATACACGAGTTAGGTAGTGCACTTTTGCCCAACATATAAGTACATAGTGCTTACCTACGTGGAAAATCAATGTTTTATTGAAAGAAATTAAATTGTTAGTTTAATTTGATGATTGGACGCAATACCAGTACATAATCCGTAGCAATAACCGCTGGCGCGATCTTCAAATGCTTTTTTTTTTATTATTGTTCCGAAGACGCCAAAATGACTGGGCAGACCAACAGTAAAAAAAAAATTGTCGTTTGACTTGTATTGGAAACTTACTGTGGTAATTAATCGGATGTTATTTCATAAAATTAAAATAAAAACGTTTGAAATGGATTTTCATACACTTTTCTGTCCTGCAATTTAGTACGAAAGCGTACCTACTTTCTACCTCAGGTTTGGAAAAGAAATAAGCCACTTTACTCATACTCATTTATTCGCCGTAGGAGCACAGGGCACACTTGGATACGTCAATTTACAAAAATATAGTTTACAATAAATGGTACTTACTTATACATATATAATTCAAAGCCATAAAACAGACATGATAGGAAAACAATCAAGAACTTAGATTTTTTAAAAATTGTAAATAAATAATAAATAGATTTTTCTTTCCGAGCAGTTAGTATAATTTATTAGTATAAAGTATAAATTAAACATTAGTTTTTGCGAATGGCTTATATAATAACAAAATCAACCCAAACAAATAAAATTCTGAATAACAATTGAGTTTACTTATAATCTAAGTAGGTACCTACCTACTTCAATTCAATATCACAAATATCAATAGGGTGAACTGGTTAGTTAGCCGACCACCCCTGGTTTACAACCACTTTTTCGTAAATCCTTTAAAAATAGTCTAATTAAAACGTGCGTTTTGATTTAGAACGAAACAGCAGTATATCCCTTCCCCGCCGCGACACCTTTTGTTGGTCTATGAGACATGATGAACCTCAGGGACCTTCTGAAATATAGCCATAGCGGATGTATCGAATTTTGTTGTGCAATTCTATAAAAACAATATTGAGAGGATACTTTTTCAAACGTGTGTTAACCATTTTTTTATTTAGGCTCATTGGTGGAAATGTGGTTTGCAATGTTTAAAAAATATGTAATTTATCTCGGAAGCATTAATTTTAATGATAAAATACGTTTTTAACTTAAACAATGGGTGGTCGGCAAATGACTGTTACTGATCAATTTTATTTATGATTTATCTCCTACAAACTGCATGATATGACATGTTGTACTTTGTAATTTATATCTTCATAATATGGTTTACTAACACGTTAGATTGCGACCAGCAAAACTATGATACAATTAAAATGCAGACACTTTTCAAAAAGCATTCATGTGGTCGGCAATCGGTCTATTACCGACCATGTATTTTTTTCCATACCATATTTTAATACTTTATTACCCATATCCCATAGTTTTTCGTCCATGTAACGTTACAATCCATTGTCCATTGTATCTAGAATATCTATCTACTAATGGTTGAATTTGGTAATGGTTTTGCATTGCATGTTTTTTACAGATGGCCGATTGTTATTTTAGACCCTAAAGGTATTTACTTAAAGTCCTTTTTTAAATGAAACGTAAGTGGACGACAACTGTCGAAAATGATGGACGCAAACTGGTCGAAAGTGGTCGGGAACTGACAATACAGCAATTTTTAATATTTTATGAATTATTTAATATATACAATTAAAATATACGATAAAACTCGCAAAAACTAGTTAATTCCATGTTTTTTCTATCAAGTTCAATAATTTTTAATGTTGAAACACTATCATTTTTACCGGCACATTCACCCTATCAAAGTGCTTTATTTCCTTTACCGAACTCTTGGACACGTCACAAAATTAAAATTACATAAGTAAAACAGGGAAATAAAGTGATCACTTTGATTTTTTGTTCACTTCAATCTTTTTAAGGTAAAGTAAAGAAGCGAACAAGAAACCTTTACCGTGTTAAGTTGTTAGTTTTCGAGTTGGAGAAAAGTCATCCCATGCTTTTTTATCCTCTAGATATTAACTTTTCTTCACAGAATAATGAAAACAATCTGTGTTTTTATGTTCCAGTGCAGGCTGGCAAACCACAGTTGTATCCAAGTGTTGGGTTTGGCTGAATAAAGAGCATTTGTAATAATTATGAAACTGAGTTTTATTAAAGATTCATAGGATGTGACGCGTACAATTTAAGCGGTAATCACAGGAGAGGGAAGACAGTAGCGCCGCTAGGGCGTCGTGAGCAAACTAAAACTATCTATATAGTTGGATGCATTCCATTTCTATCTAAAAGTAACAAGAAATTATTTTGAGATTTTTGCACGGGATCACGTTTTACAAAACCTGGCGTTCACTAGTCACGAATAAACCTAAAATTCCGCGTGTTTATGATAATGTTGACAGTATTATGTAGATTACGACACATACATACATATGTACCTATGTATAGTTGTTCTGTGCTATTGTCCAGCCCGGTGCGCGGTGGTGCGAGGCGATGAGGCATGAAATACGTGTTTCGATCGACCTAACCGTTGTCAGCAGATGTTTGTCATGTGCTTATATAGGTGTACGCGTACATACTTATAGCACAGTCTACCTATGTGCAAATTTTATACTGTGCTTGTAGTAAGAAAGATAAAAAAGTGTTTAAAATAATTTATATTTATTCTGCCTCTTCCTTCGCCCCCAGCAAAAGAAGAGGCAGAATAAATATAGTAAGAAGAAAAGGTAGAACATATATGAACTAGCGACCCGCCCCCGCTTCGCACGGGTGCAATGCAGTCACTAAATTATACCGTTCTATTTAAAAACAAACCGCTTCAAAATTCGTTGCGTAGTTTCAAAGATCTAAACATATGTATAAAGGGAGGGACAGACAGCGGGAAGCGACTTCGTTATATACCATGTAGTGATATTCAAACAGGATGAGTTATTCATCTAAAATTACACGAACACAACTAATAATTATAATAGGTAATTAATAATATAATCCTAATAATATATTTGTTAGGTATAAGATTCTAAATAAAATTTTACGATCAAGCACCTAAATATTTCAATATTTCTTTTGAATCTAGTGCCCATAAAAATAAAAAATAATTTATAGGCTATTTTAAAAATTCTGGATTAAAATGCTTAAACTAAATTGTTGTTTTGGTTAACTTTATGGATCGGATTTACCCAAAAGCGTTTTTTTCGTAATCTAACCAGAGATTCAAAATATTTCTACCCTCTTAACATGCAAATTCCACGATGTAAAAACTGGGAGATTACAAAAAGGTTAAAATAAGGTAAGAGAGATTAGGTAAGACTTAGGGCTAGGGCAGACCATTCGATTTTTATTAAAAATACTTAAGTTACAGAATAAAATATTTTTAGTGACTATTCGCCGTGAGTTTTGTAATTGGTCCGGATTTGTCTTTACGTAGATATTGAGTTGTAGGCACAGAAAAATTGTGATCAACTTTGTTTACTTACCGTATCGAATTATCGATGTGCTCGAGGGTTATTGTAAGCCTCCATTCTCTGACTCCAAACACAAAAATGGTAGAAATAATGTTTTTCATAAACACCTTGTTAAAGCTATACCCACAGTTACAGAACTTTATGTTGGCAGATAGTTCGGATTAGTTTCATTTCGTGCGTCGTCATTTCTGCTACGCGGCGAAAAAATACCTAAACCATTTGTCGAATTTCGTGCGTCGAGTATGTTTGAATAACTTGACCTATAGTTCCTACTGTGTATAGTAGGAACATCTCAAAACAATAAATAAATAAATAATCTTGGACAATCCACACAACATCATCTAGCCCCAAGCTAAGCAGAGCTTGATTTATGGGTACTAGATGACTGATATACTTACATAATACAATATATTACATAGAAAGATATTTTTACTATACATCGAAAATACCCAGAACACCCGAGACAAATATTTGCAGATCGTACAAACATTTGTCCCAAGGCGGGAATCGAACTGATGGTGATGTGGCACCCGCCGTGCCACATCGCTCGTCAATAGTAGTAATCTATGAAACTTTAATAGTAGACTAGTAGAGCTTACAATATATGTACCTAGAGCTATTTGTAAAGCCAAGTACATATAGCTATGTATATCAAGATATTCTAAGGCAACTTTTTGTTTAAATTGCAAGGTTTCTGCCCAGTCCGTGAAGCCCTATAATGGACGGTTTAAGAGCTTTTGTCTTGAACAGCTCTCATAGTCCGTGATCTCATTTCAGGAGTTTACCGCGGGTTTTGTTTCGAATTTGTAATGTGATTATCAAGGTAGGGTTCTAACAGTTTAAAATTGCCATGGTTTTGGTACAGTTACGCATTTACTGAATTTTTTTGCATTATAGATAAAAAAAAAAAATATCTCTGATTGAGAATTGGTTTTTCAAATGCTTACGCATGTCAACAGAAAAAAGAAAGAACTCTCGTACACTAGATTTAGACGAAACAAGAAGCAGCAAGTATCGGAGGTTACCTAGGTAGTTGTAAGAAGGTAAATTCGGTACATTATACGTAAACGAACGTTACTTAATTTAAATAAATACAAATACAAAATCTGTGATATGTGTGTGCGTTTTTTATTTTGGTAATAGCTTTTACGATTTTTTTTAAATACAGCATCCGCGCGCAGTTTTAGATTAGATGAACTCTACCTACCTGGGTAAGATTTATGAAAATTTAAAAACTGAAAATGTGCTAATCCTTGGTAATCCGAATAGATTTATATTTTTTTAGGTTAGGATAACAATTTTTAATTAGATAACGTTTTCTTTCCTGGGTTTTTTGTAATTTTCTAAATTGTTTTCAATCAGGGATAATGTACATTTTTAAATTAATAATTTTTCTCGCTAGCCGATGCGCGATGGTTATAAAAGAAAGGTTATATAAGTAACTAGGTCGTTATTAAAGATTATTTATCGGGTATTTATCGCGTACTCATCGCACTCGTCGCGTACAGTACGCGATAAATACCCGATAAATAATCTTTAATTATGTCAACAAATCGCGAAAGTTTAAAAACTGGGTCGTTGTTACGCACCAGCCAAACAACCTTAAATACTGAAAAAAATTGTGTTAATATATATACCCATAATCTAATACAGTACAGTGTTCTCTCCAATATCCAATCCCTATTACTCTGAAGACTATCACTTTTTCACGCTAAAAATATTAATAGGGTCTTACCTTTGGTAACCTTTGGTATTTTTAGCCCGCGCAAATGCAGTCGCGGTTGGAAGTTCGTCGCCTACAAACCATCAACAAAACACACAAGGGCGTAAAACACCGGTCAACCACTTTATAAGGGTGTTATTTAACCGATATTTTGTAAACCGTAACAAATGATTCGATAAAAACTTATCGTTCATCAATGTTTCACATCAAATGTTCTCACACTCAGCGGACGGCAAGCGGACACGACAAAATTGTAGGTTTGTGAAACTATTCCGTTACGATTGATTTTGATTTGTTTGTCACGTTTGCCGTCTAAAGATGTTTGTCAAGAATTGATGACAAAAAATCTAAACGATAAATCCAACAGGGAATCTTCGTATTTGAGATTGCCGTAAAATCATGTAAAGCACAAACTAAAAGTGAATAAAAAAAATATATATTATTATCACATTACGTATCTATTCGGAGTTTCAGCTGTTATCTCTCAGCCCCGTGATTGTTTTGGGCGATTGAAGATTCTTAAGAACGGAGCGGATAGCATTAGCCCCCATACAAACATACTTTCCGCTTCATTTGGAAACTATGTCCCCGATCTTATTGAAATTTTCCAGCTATGTTTGTAGCGGTTAAATTTTTCAAAAAACAGTATCTTTTAATGAAATCGAAATTAATTTTGACACCAAATCGAGTCATTTTCAAGCAAGAGTTTTTCACCTTTATTCGAAAATCTGTCGCGTTACAAACACCTTAAATACATATATTCAACATTATAAATAATCAAAAATATTTCTGAAATCCATCGTTAAATCAAAATGAATCAAAAAAAAAATTGTGAAATTCCTTCTAGTTTCTGCAATGCTTATAACCGGTTTTTTTGATAAATTATCCGGTTAATTCGGATTTCGAATAAACCGGATGTCAATCTCTAGACTTGAAATAACAACAAATCCGCATGGGCCGGCCGCTGAGTTTTGGGAGAGGTTCGTAGCCTTCTTAAGCGGCAGCGGCACAAATCGTCCGCTGCAGCCCATCCGTTCCCTCCTCATACCACCATCCTGTGACTGCGTATCACCTGTCAACGCGGTCACCGTAAAATTGCCGATTCCGTGTAATGAAAATAAAGAAGCGATTCGTGTGTCCATTATAGCTAATGGAATGGCATTACTTGTGCTTTTAGAGGGAAGTTAATGGAATCTGTATTGAAAGGTTACGTATGTGACTAATGAATGGTCGATATAACCGTTGATAACGTAAAGCTTTTAATGAAAATCGCATTTTATTAAAGTCGGACGTGAATAGAGGTCTTATATAAATGGTATTATATTCGTTAACCAAAGCAGCAGCGAAGTCCAATTGGATAGGTGATAATCCTACTGTCACTAAAATACTCGCAAGCGCGCGAACCCCAAGCGAAATCCAAAATTTACCGATGTCGCTCTGAGTAGCGAAGATGGCTACTCGGAGTGACTAAAAAGCGTAGGTCTAAACATTCATAAGTTGGTACAAACGCTACCATATATTGTGAGTTTCTCATTCCAATCAACGATTTCTCATACAATCTTATGTCTTTCTTGGCAGCTCTACCATGTCTGTGCTTTCTTGGCACGTAGGCCAAGCACGTGAATGGTAGAATAGACAATAATGACATGGCAACGTCATACATTGCGTACAACGCGTACAACATTGAAGTTGAAGAGTTGAAGGAAGGAATTTCCAATGGAATATCAAATGATTTACGCATTGACGCACGACGTAATTTTTCTCTACCGTAGACAACAATCCCCGTGCTTGCCTTACAGTTTTACGCCTGAAAAATTTGTAGTTCATCTTATAGCTAATACTGTTTTGTCTGTATCAATATAAATAATAGCTATCACACAGGCTGTGTATCGCATCAAAATTAGGCCTCATCAAGTCATCACTTACAAACCGTAATGCAACCAGGCAACATATCTGTCCCTATTTATCCATCACGTTTGAAAAGGGTTATCCTAATTTAAAATTACACAGTCCAATAAATACATTGTCATCGATACGGCCATATTCTGATGTAGGGATAATTTTATTATGATTGATTCTGTGAACGGAATCTGTTATTGTTATCTTCTATTTCGATGACACAAACAAACACGTCAGAACCTATAATTATGGATCCATTACCGTGATTGAACTGGTTACATAGGTATTGTATGATCTAATATATACCACTAACTACTGTATTATTTTAATTATATATGGCTAAAATATAAAATTACAATCAAATAATAGAAACAACCGCTATTTGTGGCGTCGTATGGGGAGGTCTATGTCCAGCTCTGGACGCGTATGGGCTGATATGATGATGAATAGAAACAAATTAGAACTAGTATTTACAATTAAAACAATTGAGCTAAGTACAACTGATCGAAATCAATATCAGACATTAGATGCGCCAGGTACTCACCAGCTCTCGGGTCGTCACTTCGACCAGACGCTTATTAGATAACATTTTGGTAACTCGAGCCTACCCGGTACCCCACGTGACTAGGATTTCTACTGAACTCCAAGGAGAACCAATGCGTAGGCTCTGTCGGGACTCGGAACCCACATTATTTGTGCCTCTTGATATCCTCCGCCAAATCTGCCACCGCACCAGCTCTCACGGATGTCTTCGGAAGATGGGAAGGCGCAAGTGGGTCGACGCATGTAGCGTTTTAACCAAAAAGAAGGCTGTAGTCATTTCGATGACTATTTTCAGTGTAATTTTTTCTAGATTTTTTTCAGTTTATGTATCTATTCTCTATTATTGTGGCCGTTTAACCGAAATGATCAACTAGGTAACCTAAAAATGATCTGAGAACTGATTGCGTTTTCTGATTATTAACTTCGAAAAGAACCAAATATCTATTAATATATAAAAAATATCTCATGACACGTTCACATGAACGTAACCAGAAGCTTGTCACCCACAGATACTTGTCACCCCATTCTTTCCTCACCATTTACACTCAAGAACAAGACGTGTGTTATAATAGATTACAAGAAGCAATGTTATAAACCCTAGCAAAACCTATAAGTACCTTTTATACGTAGATACAATGAATAAACTTTACAAGTATGAGTGACGAATCACCGATTGTGCTATCTACTTCATTTTGGGTGTGAATGTGAATCAATGCGTGCAACGCCACCAACTTTACTTTTCAGACGGAGAAAAAAGGAACTAAAGACTTGCCATTGAAATAACTCTCTGGTTTCAACAAAATAATAGTTACTAGCGCCTCTTACAAAGGAATGTGATAAGTTTGTATTTTGGCTATTTTCTGTCATAGTGTGACGAATTGGTGCTATTGTTAATTGTGGGCTCTCTGTATCGATAGGGAGCTAGTTCAAGTCGATCAATAATAGTTATTTGTTGCTAAGTTATTGTCATTTATTGTATTTGGTATTTAATAGTTTCAAGGGGATGATGGGTAATATTTAATCGATTGATTTTGCAAGAGAATAACGGTTTGAATGAGGTAATAGTACAGATTCATACAACTTAAATTTTATCTCCAGAATGTCTCGAAAGATTTATTTGTTACAGTTTCTTCTAGGCAACTAAAGGAGGTTCCGGCTTCGATTCCTGCCTTGGGAATACAAATACAGATGTTTGTACGATCTGCAAATATTTGTCTCGGGTGTTCTAGGTATTTTCTATGTATAGTAAAACATTATCTATGTACATTGTATATTATATATATATATATATATATATATATATATATACATATATTGTACCTATTAAAGCATATCAGTGATCTAATAAGAACCATATAACACAAGCTCTGCTTATCTTGGGGCAAGATGATGCTGTGTGAATTTTCCAGCATTGTTTATTAAACTAAATCAAATCAAAAATTCTTTATTTCAGTACAATAAATGTACACTTAGAAAGGGTCAAATTCTTAAAATTTAATACTGACAGGGAAATAAAGATTGATTGGTTAATCTCTTGATTGATCGATCAACGTCAATGAAGCAGTCCTTTGACATTCTAATGATCATTATAGTAAAGTAAAGTAAAAATATTATTTATTGACATAATAGTACATAATGCATGTAAAATGAGTCCATAGGATCCTGAACTAGTTTAAAAACTGTATTTCAGTCAACTGTATTATGATAGTTTGATTGTTATGAAAAAACTTAAAAAGGACTTAAAAATCTTAGTTTTACACAGTTTAATTGTTTTG
The DNA here is from genome assembly GCA_947859395.1 of Eupithecia insigniata. Taxonomy (NCBI): domain Eukaryota; kingdom Metazoa; phylum Arthropoda; class Insecta; order Lepidoptera; family Geometridae; genus Eupithecia; species Eupithecia insigniata. The sequence goes on along the minus strand of OX402006.1, from coordinate 1,300,543 downwards.
CTGGATGAATATTAATTTGTAAACGCTTAAAACTAGAAGCGTGCAATAAAGTATTTTCTATCTATCTATGTATATTAATCCCGCGAGATTTGTTTTATGGGAACATTTCGGGATCATTTGCTATACAATTTATACTTTTCTATACGGTTCATACTTGACGAAGACATCGACTAACATACATAAAACAGTCGAACATAGAACCTCCGCCTTTTTTCGAAGACAGTTAAAAATAAGGTACCTTGCCTCGTACTCACCGCCATAAATGTTATAGCAAATCTACAATTACTTTATAACCAATTTACAACATCACCTGTGATTATCGACCAGCTGTGGGCAAATTGATCGATGGCTAATGTCGCGTAACATAACCACAAATAATATGTTATTGGTCAATAAACCACACGAATTCATTAAAAACAAATGGGTTCGTTCGAAGCGATCGTTGCGATAACTATTATTCTAATGATGATAGTGAAAATAATTTAAGTGTAGTAGAAAATAAGTTATTTTGCCACAATCTCACCTGATTGTACTTAGATCTCCATAAATCCAATAATCCTACCAGGTTGTCTGGCAGATATCGCTCTTGAGCGACAAGACCGCCAATTGTCACTTATGTTGTTATTGTTTCATTCGTAATTTGTTTCCTAGTTTTCAATTTAGAATAAAAGTATTTTCTATCTATTTATCTATTATATCTACTTACCTAAGGTCTTCTGCCATCCGATGTCATCATGAGTTTCGGTCTTCGAGAGTCTTCGGCCTGATGGCCGCAAACCTGATGGTTTGCCATGCAGAAGACGCTTTGGTGCTCTGTCGTCTTGCATTCTTTCTACGTGACCAGCCCACGTTTACCTAAGTGATGATGTAATCAAAACAGAAACTCGAATGTGTAGAATGTGTAGAAGCTAGGCTTTGCCCTTGAGTTAGGTAACCTAAATACAACTTAACAAGTTGTGTAATTGGAAGGAAAAACATGACATTATACGGCGCGTCTTTGATATGGTATTTTTTCCAAATATTATATTTATACCAGCTGCTGCCCGCACCTTCGTCCGCTTTGTACCGGATGAAAAATCTATTATATGTTATTCCAGGTCCCAAACTATATCCATACCATATTTCAGCTTAATCGGTTCAGTATTTTTTGCGTGAAAGAGTAACAAATATCCATACATCCATCCATCTTGACAAGCTTTGACATTTATAATATTAGTACCTAGCTGACCCAACATACATGAGAATCCTAAAATCTCCTTTCATTGAATTAAGAATTCAAATTTATTTCAAACGTGCTTAGCAAAGAGTATAACGCTGGGGTTAAGGTTACATTAAAAATTTTTATAATAAAGTCTTAAATTTTCTATGACTCAGCGCATTTTCAGAATATTTTTTTTTAAATGTGAGGACCTTCTACGAAGCTTTAGAAAACATTTAACAAAAACATGAATGAAATCAGTAAAGCCCATCTCAAGTTATAGCCGGACCAGGAGAAATAGGGATTCATTTTAATATATATAGATTTGCTTATTTGCGTGTACCAAATTGCATGGAAAAAGGAAACGTCACGAACACGTCTCGTTACTAACGTCAAATAGAGTCGCCTCCCTGGATTGTCTAGCAACAGTGCGGCCAAAGTGCATTGAAAAATGTTTTTAAAATGCTAGGTAGGGTACATCTCTACATTGTCTAGGTTTAATATTAATTTATTATCATACAGGCAACTTAATATTTTCAAGAAATAAAACTTTAATCTCAGATTTCGTCTCAAAATGTCTCTGCTTTTAATAAATTGCTCTACATACTTCACTTGCTCCGCACACGGCTCACAAAGGCCGCCACAATCGCAATCACAAAACACTATTACCATTGTGTTTCAATAAAATACAATCGTTTTGTCCCTTTGTTGTTCCTATTTATTCTACCTCTGCGTCCTTGATAATAAAGCTCAAATTGTTATCAAAATTAAAGGAAATTGCTGTCGTTTTATCAATTGATTTTACGTTAAGATACTGCGTTGAAGTTTGAAATAAGTCGAGTGTTTCTTAGCCTTTGTATCAAAATCCTTTTCTCTTGTTCGTTTGTTCTTATTATTGATTGAGGAGCGATTGTTTACGATATAATTATTTTATTGAACTCTGAGAGTGATTGAAATGGAAACCTTTCGATTTAAATTTAAATTTACAGAGTGTTTAATTTACAAATTGAATAGGCTAAGTACTGTACTTAAAAATTGAGCTCGACTTTGTACTCAATGCTTTAAAAGGGTGCAGGAAAATTTTGACGACTACTGCTTTTCTACATAATGGCCCGTAATAATATATAGAGAAAGAAAATTACTTGTTTGCTTCAATCTTGAGAGATCCTGCCCAATCTGCTTGTGTTTTGACCATCATTTAAAATTCTATGAACCTGCAGTCCAGACACAAGTTATTTGATAATAATAACTATGTTTATAGTATAAAATTTGACTTGTCTAATTGCTTATTTTGTAAGAATAAAGAAATAAAGTTATTGGTTCTCATTCTGATTCCGACAATTTGAACCGTCAAATATCTAAATAAAAATTTTCAATTTGTTAACTTTATTTTACTATAAAAACTTTCGTAGTTTGACGAATTCATTATGAATGTAAGCGGGTTAACTTCGAACTTAGTTTGTGTTATTTACACAAACTAGGTATGGTTTGTGTAGTTTGTGTTGTTTACTTCAATCTTTTAAAACTGGAATATGTTTGTTTTACCTAAGTGCTCCGTCCCAGGCTCTTTTATCTGATATTTTGTAATAGCCTTGTTACAAAAAATATATTTTGTTTAATGTTTACCCAATCATTTCACGCAACTTATTTTTTCATCACTTACATGTTTCATTCGTCTCACACCATGCAATTTCCTTTCCTTCGCAAATGCACTTCTTCTAGTGCACGTGCACTAAATCAATTTGGTCGTCGCTTAAAAGCATTTCTAATGTGCTTTATTAACTTTAAAACCCTGTTACTAGAGCAAAGGGTAACTCACCCTTTTACTTTTCGATTCGCGTTTTCGAAGCGCAAATGATAGTGAAATGGGGTTTAACGATAATTTTTATGTCATCCTGTCTATGAAATTTCGTTTAGGTCAGCCATTGTAGAAAATATTGCTCAATATGCACTGGTTACAATGTGATGAACCTCCAAAAATTCCATCGTAATAGAGTCAACACACCAAAGTCAGCGACAAAGCCCGGCGTATGAATGTTATAGACAGCCGACAGTGTTTGATTAAAAACAAGAATCTCACCTTATACTCGTTAGTTAAAGTAGAATCTCATCAGGAGAGGCATGGTATAATAATATATGGTATGGTCTTCCTAGACACGATGGTCACGTGAGAGTCACTTGCTTACGTCATCATTGCCGGCGAATGAGAAGACGAATCTGTTATCTGGTGTACGTGTAGTAGCGTAAAATCGTAACTCTCGAGCTCTTTATATCTTTATTATCTAATAATAAATATAATCTATATAAAATAAAATCTCAGAGGAAGGGCAGCAGCTTCCTTCTGAGATTCAACACCAACACTGCGATCACCAATCCGCCTGCCAAGCGTGGTGATCATGGCAAATCCCCCCCTACATGGGAGACCATCCACTCGATGGAACGACGACATCGTAGCGGTCGCAGGGAGTCGATGGTTGGAGGCGGCTCAGGATCGCTATTTGTGGAGTAAGGGAGCGGTCCATGTCCAGCAGTGGACGTATATGGGCTGATATGATGATGATGATATCTGATAAAATTGTGTGGTTTTGTATTTTCCCATTATTTATGATCTTAGAAACATAATAGGCGATTGACTTTTTTTATAAATTTGTCGAATGCTTATCACATTTGTTTCCCAACTTCTACGTTTTGATGAACTTGAAATAAAGTGGCAACTGGACAATGACGTAAGCAGATGACACTCCCGGAGGAGCAGACCTTGTTTTCTTGGATCATGATGAGAGGTATAACAACTGAGGAAATACCTTTTTAGGGATGGGCAAATGAAAAAATGTATTGATATATATTGTATCGATATTTATTATTAGTATCGATATATGAATAGTAACAATATATCGATATTTCGATAGCGATATTTTTGGCCATCATCATTGTGCAGGCAAAACGGAGCGTGTAGTCGGATTATAGATCAATGAAACTAACCCGAAGCTACGGAACGTAGGCGAGTAGGATCTTTGACCCCAAGAAGGAAGGAAGACCAACATATCGACCAGAACTTTGACAATTACAGTCAAACAGACAATCAGTGCTACTAACACAAAATAAATAGGAATATCTTGCCCCTTGTTCACATCTCTCATCGACATCAATGAATAAGCTGTCCTACTATAATAATAATTGGTAACCGGAAATAGATAATTGCCAACAATTAAAGAATATCGATTTTGATATGAATTTTGATACCCTGAAATAAATATCGAAAATAGATATATCGCTTTTAAAATTATCGACTATTATAATTATATCGATAAATTTCTGAAAAATATCGATATATATTCCCATCCCTATACCTTTAATTTATATCAAGTGTATTATATCAGGTTAATATAATTTATGTTCACTCTCTACGAACTGATTATCACAGCAACTAATCCAAACGCTCGGGTACCTAACGAGACATCTCTGACGATTTCGAAGTATAATCCAATGGGGCTAATCCAGAACGTTCATGTGTTATTCATGTTATACAAGCGCGATTAGCGTCGCGTCGGCCAGGTGTGATGGATTACACTTCGAGCTGCTTTATCTATAACTTGCACTCCGAACTGTATTGAGACAGATTATGGCAAACAAACATTGAACCAAGACACTGAATAACTTTATGCTTAGAGCTCCGTATCAAAAGCATGGAGGTCGCGAACAAACCTGAACACAAATTAATTCAAACCCTGGAGGACAATTCTGGCAATATATTGATGTATTAAATGGACTTGATAAATATGGCAAGAAAAGTCAAAATATCGAGTGATAAACAAGCGTATTCTCAAAATCTGTAATTTGATAATTCTCGAGGAGTTTCTCTTTGATGAGTTTCTCGATAAGTCGCACAAGAATGCAGTTTTTGGCGGTAATCGATATTTATCACATGAAATTTTTTATCCCGTGATAATGAGTATCACTCGATGCGACGGTAATGAATGAGTATCACACAATAGTATCACGTGATACGCAGAATTGGCCTCCTGGTCGAAGCGGCGGAAACAATTTGTGTGCAAAGTTTCATACGATTTCATTCAGACAATAAGCTCTTTGACTTCCTGGCGTGATCATCGTGATGGATTACGTTCAGCTTAAAACTCTATACTATAATAAATTAAGTTTGTAAAGTTCCTACGAAGATTGTTTTTAGGAAAAAAAAAAGCAACTCAGTCGGATCGCTAAATACAGAGCAAATGAACTTTGACCGAAAGACATTCAGTCAGATATACAGTGATTTTGGGTTACTTTTATTTCATACAGAACTCTACCATCCATGCATATTGACTGCCTCTTTCATCTTCCGATGCCGGTAAAATTGTTTCCTCACACCTTAAAATCAGATTGATTTCAAGCCATAGTATTCCACACACTTTCGCCATTCAAACAAGATCAGCATTGTCATCATAATGAGCTTAACATTCACAAAAGCGCAAACGCTATACACATTCCTACACATATACCTTTATCGTTTTTTAAACTCTGTAGCCTTGCCATAAGGTTTGTTATAGCCGCCAAATAAGTTGCGATAGGTTTAGTACCTGTCTTACAAACAAATCGAACAATTGACAATCGCACAATAGCAATACTTCATTCAGGCTAGAAACATGAATGAACGTAGACGTGAATGGACGTCCCATAGCGTGGCGTCCAGACATAGAGGCGACACCTTTGTTGACCGGAGAGTGCTTCTTGGAATATAATTCACTTGACTTTACACAGGTGGTCATTAAATAACTTTTCTGGGCTCATTTCCGTTCTTTATATTGGTCATTTGAATGGCATTTGAAATTGCTATGCTATGGCTATTTGGTTTGCGTTTTTAGATTAGAAATGTTGCACCTTATATCCTGTAATTAATATTTATCTCATCAAGTACATATCCATGTGTATGGATTTGATCGGAAATAAACAATTTTTTATTAGCAAAACCACATTGTACAAAATACAATAATTTCTGTTGATAATGCTGAATTCTGGGATGGAAAGTATTCTATGTCCTTTATCGTAGTAGGAACTCAAATCATACCAGGTTTAATTTTAATCAATCCAGAGAGACTTCCAAAAATGAAAAAAAAAAAGGTATTGGCATCAATTGACCGCACTTAAAAAATAATTCAAGCGCCCTTAATAAATAATTCAACAGAACTTGTTAAAGTTTTATTATTATTATAGGTAACAATCAGTATAATCTTCAAAAGATTAAATAATCTTATAAAAGTAAGTAGAGCTTATTAACCCTTTGTACCTAGCTATTGTAATAGCTTGATATTCCCCAATTAACGTCAGATGATGATCACCTCCATGTCAATACAATCCCCTATCTGTTCGTCAACTGGAAATAGATCCCAGCTGAGTTTCTGGACCCATCTGTACACCCACAACTCTATTCACCTTATCCCGTTAGTTCTCAAACAAAAAGAAACTATAAATGAGTATAAATAGGACCTAAATTGATGATCAGATTTTATATCCCATGAAGGCAACCAGAAAGCAACTATGTAAATATGAATAGAAAAGTGCAGAGTTGCTTGAGTTGTTAGTTTGCGAGGGTGGTTTGTTGCCAGAGGAAAATAGGCCATATTTTCATGTGTTTGTTCAGCATTTGGTTGTTAGTTTGCGTTATTATTTCGATTTGTCTGCGAATCGTGGTTCTGTCAGATTTGATAATAACGGAACATTGGTGATTTCGCAAAAAAATATAGACAAGCATTTTTATTTTCGTACCGGTGATACTACTTTATTCCAAATGTAGAGAATCAAAATTAAATCGCAAAACCACATTGTTTTTTAATAAGTATAATATTTTTTCAGGCCGTGGGGCCGCGGCGTACGAATATCGACCCCTCCAACTCAATCCGTGGATGTCGTAAGAGCCGACTAAGGGAACCTACCTGAGGAAGGGCAGCAGCTTCCGTCTGAGTATTTTTAAACAACAACACTGCGATCACCAATCCTCCTGCCAAGCGTGGTGATTATGGCAAATCCCCTCCTACAAGGGAGACCATCCCCTCGATGGACCGACGACATCGTAGCGGTCGCAGGGAGTCGATGGATGGAGGCGGCTCAGGACCGCTATTTGTGGCGTCGTACGGGGGAGGCCTATGTCCAGCAGTGGACGTGTATGGGCTGATGATGATGATGATGAATATTTTTTACAAATATGTGGTTCCGCCCGTGGCTTCGTACGCATTGTTTCCATGAAAACGTTTAATTTCTATTTCATGGGAACTGATTATGGGATAAAAACGATAGCCTATGTTGTATTATGGTCCAACCCTGTATGCAAAATGTTCGTTTTTTTCCATCCGTTCTGTAGTTTTGGCATGAAGACTTAACAAACATCCACCCATCCATCCAAACTTTCACATTTATTATTATTAGTGTGACTATTATGTGACTATATATTTACTATTATTAGTGTGTAGAGTGAGGTTTTGTCTTGGATTTTGTTGATATAATTTCTCATAGGAAAATATGACAGAAATTCTAAATCAAATCACTTTCTGCCAATATTCTTTCGATATACAAGCTCTCAGCATGTCAGTCTCAAAAAAACTCTATTCAGTCTATAAATAGAGAACTGCTTGCAACAAAATTAAATAAAAGCAAATATATAACAAACTACAAAACCTGAGCACGTACAAAGATAATAAAGTTATTCCCAACAAAGGTCTTGTAAAAGCCCAATTTGGCTTGTAATACCTTCAAATTATAGCTGACATGATAATAACACCAATTCGCTGTGTGTACTCTATAGTAGCAAGCAGAGAGAATGTTTGTTTGTCTGTAAATTAATGTTTACCCGACGAGGTAACGGAATCGAATACTCGACTAACAATAGGTTACGAGGTTGTTCCCAATTTGCCGAGAAACAGCGATTTGTTTGGAACCTGTTATTTCCCTAAACGCATGAACTCACGCACTCGCGTAATAACCCTAAGCAATTACCTTTGGGTAAGTATGAATGGTAATAATTGTTTATTTACTATTTAGCCACCTTTTAACTATATATTTTTCACCTGCTATCTTCAAAAATCTACATGAAGACGTCTTCGTCTTCATGTGTATTTTAAATAAAAAACCACCACCACCATAAAGCAGCCAAAGTCAGATGTAACAGCTACTAAAAGAAGCCCTTTAATAATGCAAGTAGTTTTAAAGGGCTGAGATTTAAGGGCGTGGCCACAGTGCGCCGTCCCTATAGGGCCAGGGCTTCTGGTACCATACGGCCTGTATTATGGGGTTTTCATACTTAATTAATATGGTTGGTGTACGCGGAGATAAGGGGTTTGATACTTGATGAAGGATCAAGATATTTTTTGGAATTTTTGAGGAAACTATGTTTTGCTAGCGTCTTCGCACGCGCTTTTTTGGAACAAATGTAGTATGTATCCTTTGAAATACCTCATGGGATCTTCCATTGGAATCCATTCAGATCTTACTTTTTTATAAAAATCTTTTTACTTGATTATTATCACAAAGTTAAAGTTTAGGTCAAGCATTTCAATAATTCATCTTTGTGAAGACTATTTGCACAATAACTATAGAGTCAACAAACAACAACAACTTCATAAAGTAATCAATTTCGTAATTTGCTACTGTCATTATGTACCTATCTACTTAATTTGTAGGTGAGTCAAACAATAAGCAAATTTAGCTTATTGTCTAATTGAATTAAAAATAAATTTATTGACAAAGAAAATAACAATCAAATCATATAAACAAATTAAACTAGTATTTACAATTGAAACAATTGAGCTAACTGCAGACTGTTGCAAACAATCTACAGCTCAACTGGTCCATATCAATACCAGTCGGAAGCGTCCCCAAGACGCTGGCTGCATTGCCTCGCTGTATGGCAATGCTAATGCGCTGCGCCAGATACTCACCAAAAATTAAATTAATTATGACAATTCTTGAAATGGCAATAAACATATTGAACATATTTTTTCTTTACTGCTGCAAGCAACAACAAAATAACAGGATCCAGCAAAAAATCGTTTGATCAATGATACAAAAACCTCCCAACCCTAATGCGCTTATAAAATCAAGATGGTTATAATTCATGAATGCATCGAAAACAGTAACCAAATTGGATTTAATGAGACAGATACAAGGGATGTTAGCGTCCCATACAAAATTATTCATAGCGACTAAAACGCTTCATTCAAAATAATAGTTTTTTTTACATCCAAACCTGGGGTTGACGGCTCTCTGACAAAAGGGTGGGCCGGCCCAAATAATTGCCAAAACGCTTCAAGTGAGACCCATTGTGTTTATTTACAATAGGGTCGCACTAAGTGGGGGTAGTTTTTGTAATTGTTACTTTAGCGGAGTTCACCCTGGTGGATCAGTTGTGAACCAAACGGTGAGCGAGAAACATGTCAAACATGTCCCGATCATTTCTGGTGGACGCTTTGATCAGTGATACGAAGGAGTGCAAGCCTCAAGCCAGTGACGCCATGAATCCTTACACGATACTGGGGCACCTCGATACCCGGCCGAAGTTCCTGCCTTACCCTTATCCAGGAAACCTAAACAACCTGTTGAACCTCGGACTTCACCCGCAACGAACGGAGCTGTTCCGGCCTTTTCTAGAACAACTCAGTTTTAGATACCCGATGCTCCATCAAATGCCTCGTCAGGAATTCTTCGAGCCGCAGCCGGAGCCTAGACCATTTGACTACTTGAAAACGGAGCCGGAACTAGTGAGCAGAAGGAAGAAGTCAGTGTCACCATATATGCATCATCCTTACAAGACTGCAGTATCACCATCAAAGAGCCTAGGTCAACGCTCGCCATCTCTATCCAGTGAAAGCCGAAATGGAACTCCAAGCCCGCCACTCGCGCATCCTGAAGAACTACTCCCTGGTTACTCAAAGAACCTCAAAAATCTACCCATCAAAGAAGACTCCAGCAAGAGAATCAGAACAGCCTTCACAGGCACCCAGCTTCTAGAACTGGAGAGAGAGTTTTCCATGAACATGTACCTGTCAAGACTGAGGAGAATCGAAATAGCTTCCCGGTTGAAGTTGTCGGAGAAACAAGTAAAGATCTGGTTCCAGAACCGCCGTGTCAAGCTGAAGAAGGAAGAGTCTCCGTCTAGCAGTGAGGGAAAGAAGAGTTGCTGTTGTGCGAAATCCACTTGCTCCAAATCCGAGAACCATTGTGAGAATGAGCAAATTGATGTCGTCAGCGACCATGGCACCAGTTTTGAAGCTCAGAATCTATCTTACAAATGAAAGCAAAAGCATTTAAATTTATTGGTTGAAGTATTTAAAATTATTGGTTCGATTGTGAAGACTGAATTGAAAATAAAAGAACTGATGTGACTGTGAAAATCTTAAAAGTAAGACAATTTTCTTCGGCTTTTCAGAAAAGTGTAGTTTAGTGCATTTTGATTTATAGAGCGAAACTGAGTGTTGAAGGAACAAATTTTATAAGTAGGTAGCTGATAAAACTTTTCCTGTACTAAATTGCTAGGCTAAAATAAGTCTAGGGCTAAAATTATTTATTTGTAAGGCCTTCTGCGAAGGCACCAAATTTGTAAATTGTTGAAAGTGTAAATAATAATTTATGACGAGGCATTCAAATCTCGATAGCTACATATTTTCTGATAATTTTACTAAATTGTTAGTAGTAATAAAACTTTTATGACGCAATTTATGGCTTCTTTACTCTCTTTACCTTAGCACATAAAGATTCACATAACTAATTTAAAAAGTACCTTATTCTACAAGACACCTGTACAATAAACGATACAATACAATAATGTCAGGATGTAAATGGACACACTTGAATATTTAAACTTAGTTTCTAACCCTAATCCTAAAAATAATCCGTGAACTTCATTTGCAAATAATAAAACAAATATTTATAAATTAATAAACTGTTCAAACGTATTCACGATAAAAAAATATATATAGCATAGTTCCAATTGCACAAAATATAATTGAGGTTTAAGTAAGATAAATATTTTTTTTATATCGCTTCTAGGAATTCGTTTAATAAATACCTACCAATAAACCAATTACACTTGTAGGAATTTAATTATCTCGAATGTTTTCACAGGGGTCCAATGTCGCTGGTGATTTTATAAAGAGAATGCAAGTCAGGAATGCGGGGGACAGTCCCAATAGTACCCCATCCGTGACGTCACGTAATAAGCATTTATACACCCCATAACGACCAGATACGGCCGGAATTTAGTATGTGTTGAGACCCTGAGCTTGCTAAGGGTTAATAAAGTTTACGAGGATTTGAAAAGGGTTAATTTTATTGATAGCGAACATTAATTTCGAGTGAAATAATATGAGCTGTAGATAATGCTGATGAAAATTACTTTTAGGTCGTTCAGTTTTGGGCGTAAACAAAACTCGTACAAACTCAGCGACAAAAATTTTTGAACAAAGTTTTGCAATTCAATAGGTATACCCAGAGCTGTATTGGAAATCCCTACATAGTATAAAACAAAGTCGCTTCCCGCTGTCTGTCCTTATGTATGCTGAGATCTTTAAAACTACGCAACGGATTTTGATGCGGTTTTTTAATAGATAGTTTCAAGAGGAAGTTTTTAATGTACAATTTAGTATTAGCATTGCACCCGTGCGAAGCCGGAGCGAGTCTTGTACATAATGAACTGAAATAAGTTCACGATACATAAAAATAGGTACCTACACATTTGAGAAGCATTTCAACCTCCAAGATAATCTTTTCCAAATAAAAAGCGTATTATTTTTAATAATTATCAACGTCCATTTTTTTCGTTACCTTCTATTCCTTAGATTGAATTATTCATCTGCCAGACATTTATTAATTAGTCCGATTTCAATCAATTTCGTCGACCACGTAATTAAAACAGTAGTAACCACGAAATTGAATTGTAATTAGCTGTTACTCGATTACAGGAATCCATTAGGTTGTACCATTGTGGCTGAATGAGTTCGAGCGGTTGGTACTTAATTTAGGTTTGATCAAATGGGACATCGGAGAATGTAATTTTCTTATCGATCGAAGCAAAGAGGATAACATCATATATAGTGCTGCCAAATAACTTGCATCTAAATTGAGACTATTACCACCTAGTTATGAAATGCGGTCTTATAATAAATGCTTAATGTTGGGCCATCCACACAGTATCATCTAGCCCCAAGCTAAATAACCTTATGTTATGGTACTAAATGACTGATATACGTAATACAATATATTAAATAGATAGATATTTATATATATTTAGAGATCATAGATCATAGGAGATACCCAGAATACTTGGAACAAATATTGACAGATCGTACAACCATTTGTTCCAGGGCGGGAATCGAACGCGCAACCTCTGCGTTACAGGCAAGACCTTTGCCCGCCGGGCTACATCGGTCGTCAAATGGTACTCGTAAGACTTCCGAACTTCTCACGAGAGACGTGCTTAGTCTCAACGTCTCACGAAAAGTATTCCCAACAACGTCTAGAAACTCGTATGGAAAATGCGTTTTCAGGGTTAACCCGTAATCACTATGCTTGGGAGACGGGTTGGGTTGATTGTAATCAACGTGTATATTAAGTTTAAATATACACATAGAGGTGCATGCACATTTGTGACATTTCGCCAAACCGAACACCGCGGCGGCGGCGATGTCACGGTGTCACGGTTCGGCGAAATGTCACTAATGTGGATGCACCTTAAGGAAGCGCCCTTCTTCTGGTGCTTTTACTCTTCTTTTTTTATGACACCAAGGTGGCAAACAAGCACGCGGTAAGCGCCTGATGGTAAGTGGGTACCGCAGCCTATGGACACCCACAAAATTAGGGACATTACACTTACACACTGCTTTTACGACATCCACAGACTAAGTTGGAGGGGTCCATTCTTACGCCGACGACTGTCACGATATTCTTAAGTATGTAGTTATAGTATATATTGTCCGTGCTAAACTATATCACGAATCTATATAGTTAATATATTTATTAAAAAAAAATTACAATCAAATAATAGAAACAAATTAGAACTCTTATTTACAATTGAAACAATTAAGCTAACTGCAGACAAACAAAACTATCAACGAAAAACTACCAGATAAATAAATAATTACTATGTATACCCATCAAATAATACCCGACGTAACGTATTCCGGACTCGTAATTGCTGTCGAAATCCGCGGAGTTTAATCACAGAAGCAATCGCAAGTTCGGAGACGGTTAGCTACGGAATAATGGAACTTCTGAATATCTTGGTTAGAGGAATACAACCTAAGGGCCGCCATACGCGGATTGCTTGGAGCAGTCATAATCGACTGCTTCAAGCTGCAACTGCATAGCAAACTACTGTCTTGTGCGTGCACATATACACGGAACCGCTCGAGCAGTTGCAACTGCTTCGGACGGTCGTGCGGTCAAGCTGTCGCCAGGCATACACTGACTGCTCGAGCTGTCAGAAGCTCGAGCAGTCAGTGTATTCTCGCGCAGTTATCTCTGCCCGCGTTCTTCATTCCACGTCGCGCGTGGTTTGAATGACGAGCAGTTAGTATCAACTGCTCCAGCAGTTATCAATGGCAGCTTCAAGGTGTTGACTATGACTGCAAGAGCGGTCCGTGTATGTTGATTCATTCATTCATTTCATTTATTCGCAAACAATTGTTAGATTGTGTCGGTGTGTGTATTAAGGGCTAACTGCTCGAGCAGTCCGTGTATGGGGGCCCTAAGGCTCATTTCTTGGATAATACATACTTTGTTTGGTGTTTGTATATTTCTTGTTTATACTCGTATATTTGTTTACCCTTGATAATAGTTAATACCTAGCTTAGTTTTTATTAAGTTTTGTGTGGGTTATTGTCATCTATTTTTTTTTTATATGAATCTTTCCACGGCAGCCCATCATCTTGAACACTGACTGCTGATAAGCGTCCCCTAATCAGCGCCATTAGCACCCTCGCGTTTCCAGCCCGCCCTTGAACGAGCAAAATCGCCCGCCCTGATCGAAAACCTTGCCGCAGCCAGCTGTAGGGCAAGATTAAACTTTTTACTTAAACATAATGAGAAAGCGGAAGTTTGTGAAGATTATGAAATTGGCAAAGACAACGCCAAATGAATCGTGAAATGTTTGTAAACAAACCACAACAACGACGATATATTCATTATGGCAGAATCGCTGGAAGACCTTAGCAGGATGCTCAGAGACCTCAACACCGTTTTCCAACAAATGGGTCTTAAAATGAACATGGGTAAGACAAATATCATGTCTAATGCCCATGTCGCACCCTTACCGGTCTATCTTATCGGAAAGATGTTATCGAAGTTGTTGATCATTATGTCTACCTAGGCCAAATGGTCAAACTAGGTAAATCCAACTTCGATAAAGAGGTCAGTCGACGAATCCAACTCGGATGGGCAGCGTTCGGAAAACTTCGCAATAAGAACCAAAGTTACCGACATAGCTCTCAGTATCAGCAGGCTGAAGTGGGGATGCGCAGGCTATATAGCTCGTAGAACCGATAACCGTTGGGGAGTAAAGGTTCTCGAGTGGCGACCGCGATGCAATGCGAAACGGAGTGTGGGAAGACCTCCCACTCGATGGACCGACGACATCGTATCGGTCGCAGGGAGTCGTTGGATGGAGGCGGCTCAGGACCGCTATGCGTGGCGTCGTTTCGGGGAGGCCTATTTTCAGCAGTGGACGTGTACGGGCTGATTTTGATGATGATATATCGCAGAAAGTCGATGGATGGAGGCGGCTCAGGACCGCTATTTGTTGCAGCGTATGGGGGAGGCCTATGTCCAGCAGTGGACGTGTATGGGCTGATATGATGATTATAATAATGTATCTACTGATCGAATCTCCGTGAAATTTTCAAAGTTAGAGATTTTCTACGTTTTATCCTTTAAAAATGCGTGCGAAGTCGTGAGTCGAAGCTTGTGTGAAATAAGTAAATATCTACTCTATAGATGATGATGCCCTCCAAAACAGTGTTAATTAAGTCTAGTCAGGTTCACAGGACAATTTATTGTGCACAAGTTTGCGCGCAAACACAAGAAAACTCTCTATTCCCTCACTCTCATAATCCGATAGGACGGCAGACAGACACGATCGGGGAGAGGTTAGACGCAGGACCAACAGCCTAACGTGGTTTCCGAGGTACGGGGGTGTAACACCGCCAACTTCCTGACTCCGGGCTTCTATGGCTCCTGTTCTATTGGGTTTCAGTTGCATCTGATCACACAAAAATTTCCCATTGGATCATTGATCTGTTGCAACTTTATTGAATTGAATTTTGTGCCAACGAATCAAGATATTTCACTCCATAAATCAAATAAAAATAAAAAGGTAGGTAATAAGGTAATTTCAGACAATGTTTAGTCCATAGGTTTACTACAAAATTCAATCAAAAATACATTTTAAAAGACACACATAATTAAAATAGAAATATAAAAGACAGAAAAGAGACATAAACAGAACAATGAACAGTGATACAAACCAGTTGAGCTGAGAGCTTATCACGCATACGGCATACCTAACACAATAATTCCACAATTTTATTTAGTTCGGCTCAATGTTTAACTTATCCAACTCTACTTTTCTGACAACGCTTTATTACATTCGTGGGTTCCTAAATCTACTATGCCTCCTACCGAGAGGACTGTACCAATGGCCCTGAGACGAGCGAGTCGAGTATCGCCAGGTCGACGCAGGGGAAAGCATTCAGGATAATCAATGCGAAGTATTTTCCTTCATTGATCACCCTCATGCCCCCACCTGTAGACAAGGCATGTCGGAATGAATATAATATGGCGTGTTTTAAAAAACTATAAATCAACTTCAAATTCCCTTACTTTTACACTTAATTTAAGTTTTGCGGGATAAATAATAATCCACTGGGGATTTTTTTTTATGGGATAATTTTTTGAAATTTTTAAAATCGGTCCCTAATTGCGTAACATACATACAAAAATAAAACAACATACAGATGAATTGAGAACCTCCTCCTTTTAAAGTCGGTTAAAACAATATCATGCAATGTAGGCAGCGACCACAGAAAAAAACTAACAAGGAATTTGACCAATTTGCATGGAAATTGGAATCCAGAGCCGAGTTGAAAATAATTTGTGCAGTTCATAAAATAATCCGTGTATTGTGTTGTGTAAGTATGTTTGTTCGTGGAAATATAATGGAAATTCTATTTGAATTGTGTTCACAGTTAGTTCAGACTATACTACGCAGAGTTTCTGATAACACGAAAAGTTTGTTTTAAATATTACAATACAATACAAATATTCAAAACAGAAACAGGTAGGGAAAGACAAATACAGATTTATGTACAACTAGCTACTTTGCCTTGAAACAACTTGCTGGAACAACCAAACTTTTGCATGCCATGACTTGTGTGCTAAAAGATCTCAGCATATCAGAGTCACATAAAGAAACAAAAGAAGAAAATAACCTATCTATTGATAGCGAATTTACTGTTATCAATAGTGGTGTTATAAACCATGGTGACGATCTTGATGACCATGGACTGGGCCTTGAGTGCGTAAAGAAATTGGATATAAAAGAAATCGACAAGGGTATGGCCGTGAATAAAAATAAAGTCGGGAAAGATCGGACGTACCTCAACTTCGTTGAGGTACGGAAGAGGTATGGAAAAAGAGCGCAAAAAAACCAACCGAGGCAAGTACGTCCGACCTTGCCCTGATATTCTGCAACGCCATCGTCGGCCAAAATCAGCAAACGCAAACATACCTTTGCTTAAAAACGGATTACTCTTAAAACCTGTGCGTATTAAGAGCAAAAACATAATAGTCCGCAATACGTGCCCATTCGACTCCATCGCTCAAGCAATACTTGCAGCTTTTAGAGACTGGATGTCATATCGAGAATACGTTGTTTTATTGACCAATAATGAGTTTGTAAAATTCATTAAACTCCTCGATAAATATGGTTGCACGGTTGCAGTTTATAAAAGAAGAGCGGAGATTATGGCTGGCATAGTGAAAATTGATGATGGTACACTTGATTGCGCAATGAATGTCAGCAACTTATTGAAAATCCTACTAAAAAATCAGCCATCTATAACGCTCACTCAAACGTGCGGGTTATGCAAACAAACCCAGACGGAGGAATCAGTTTTACTGGACATAGATGTTACACCGTTTTACATCCATGGTATGGGAATCCTTCAACATGTTTTACAGAAATAGACTGAATATGAAAATAAGAGATGTAGAGTATGTGGTGAAAATGGAGTAACATCTACGGCGACAACCGGCCAACATCTAATAGTGGATGTTGAATGTCTACAATGGGTTCGGCTAGCAAAAAACTTGGGATATCAAAGTTGGACAGGAACATTTGCCCTTCACGAGATACCGTATGATATGCCAAGTTGGGAAAAACGGGAACAAGTTGGGAAAATCAAATATAAATTACAAGCAGTCATAAAATATGTTGGTGAAAGAGTTTTCATGAGAGTTCATGAAACGTCTCTGGGGCATTATGTAGCAAACATTCGAAGAATGGGTCGATGGGAAGTACATAATGACCTTCTTGGTGGCAACCGTGTAATAAAACCAACATCGCGAACAATTGAACACATGAAAAAATTATCAGTTCTTGTCTTTATAAAATTCGATTAAAGTTGTTTGAATAATTGTAAAAATGGACGATATATCTTCAAAATGAATGTAAAAATATTACCAATATAAACTAATATCTGCATTGTTACAAAAATTATTATTATACAAGGAACCTACTATCTATATATATTTATGAATAAATCATATATAACATTAAAATAATAAATACAAAAAAAAAAACAAAAAACGAATCTGTAAAACCCTATAAAAATGCCGGGCTTAAGTCCACCTCCACGTGGTGTCCGGTGGAAACGTTCTAGACGGTTAACGGACTTGACTTCAGACACAAGATCTTTGACAACCTAGAATCCAAGCTACGATTTTCTGAAGAAACTTAATTAGTCTCTGAAAATCGGGAACTTTTGCTAAATTTTTAAGTATCAATAATAGTTCGACGTTTGTACCCGTTTGTAACATGTAGATTTGATTGATTCAAGAACTATCATATAAAGTACTGTTCAAGAACGTCGCCTAAGTTTGTAACCGTTTATATCTTATTAATTTGGCCTAAAACCTGTTGCTTGATTTAAGAAGTATCATAATAAGTACTTTTCAAGAACCTCGCGCATAATTTCCTGAAGAAACTTGGTCACTCTCTGAAAATCGTGTTTTTTGCTCAATTTTAAAGTTTCAAGGTAAAGTTTGACGTTTGTACCCGTTTGTAACCTGTAGCTGTGACCTTATCTATGATGAAAGATTCAAGAACTATCACAGAACGTACTTTTTAAGAACCTCATCCATGATTTCCTGAAGAAACATGGTCACTCTCTGAATATCGATTCTTTTGCTCAATTTTAAAGATTCAAGTCAAAGTTTGACGTTTGTACCCGTTTGTATCCTGTAGATTTGACCTTATCTATGATTTATGATTCAAGGACTATCATAAACGATTGTACCGTTTAAGAACCTTATCTATGATTTCGTGAAGAAACGTGGTCACTCTCTTAATATCGGGTACTTTTGCTCAATTTTAAAGATTCAAGTCAAAGTTTGACGTTTGTAACCATTTGTACCCTATAGATTTGACATTTTCAATAATGTTTGATTAAAGAACTATCATTAAAAGTACTTTTTAAGAACTTCATGTATGATTTCCTGAAGAAACTTGGTCACTCTCTGAAAATCGTGTTTTTTGCTCAATTTCAAAGTTTCAAGGCAAAGTTTGACATTTGTACCCATTTGTACCCTATAGATTTGACCTTATCTATGATGTATGATTTAAGGACTATCACAGGAAGTACTTTTCAAGAACCTCGCGCATGATTTCCTGAAGAAACTTGGTCACTCTCTGAAAATCGGGTACTTTTGCTCAATTTTAAAGTTTCAAGGCAAGGATTTATTTTGTTTTCACTTTAAAAACGTGTTTTTATACCGTAAAAACATCCTCAGTTTCAAATTCTAACTAAAACTGTGCTTTTGTGCCACATATCATGTAATTTTCAAATCTAATTACTTATTTTACTAAGGTAAGTCAAAATCGACTATTGAAAAATACCCCCTCCCCGTAACTTTTACCCCCTTAGGGTACAAACGAAAATTTTGCCGGTACAATCGGTTACAAACGCGGTACAATCGAATAGGATCAAAAAAACTTGAATATCTTAAAGTTGGTTGCCAGGTTCACACAGCTTTCTGTTTTATGTATTAATAAGTGGATGGGCGGCCTTTTCGCTATGAGTCCTACTTAATGCACGGAGGCTTTAACTAGGAGGCTAAGACATAAAAAAACAAAACCAGAGATCTGATGTCTGCCTACATATGTATATTATATAAATAAACATAAATAAAGCTGTAAATTGTTACTACCCATTCAAATACTATTTCTATGGTATCATTACCACTAATACTTTGCAAGTATCTCCCACGGCTTCTGTTTGCCGCCAACCATCATCCGTCGAAAATCAAACACTGTGATTATTTGCGAAACGCATTTATTGTCTATGGAGGGATGCTTGCCGCGTGCACACTTATTACCTCCATACTTTTATAGAACCCTCAAAATATGCATCACCCTTATCTTACTGAATTTAGAGTTCATTTTTGTTTGGGTTGTAATTGCCAATAGCTCGATAAGTATGGAGTTCGCCACGCGTCCTCTTTTCAACGGTATCTGTTTGAATTCGGAACCCATTTAAATATGGAATTTGTTTTTCATCAGCCGGTTCTTCTTTACGATTGAACTGTCATTAAGTGTGTTCTCTACTGATTTATTTGTTGATGTGATTATTCGGTCAACAATTAGTGGGGGCCAGTGGGAAATTGGGTATTTGCTTATGGTTTTACGTTTGGTTCACCACGAAATTGGGATGGTGTGATAACTTGTTTTTACAATTAATAAATATAAAATAATATTTTTCTTACGTATAATAAAATAATTCCTCTAGAATCATACTTATATAACCACAGCTATTACATAAATCTCTGCTTAATTTGGGGCTAGTTAGATGAAGCCAATTTTAAAATAACAAGCATTACCTATTTATTAATTTATTTGATCTCACATCACCACCATTTCATTATGAAATGGTGTAAAGTATTAGAATCAGAATAAGAATCAATAACTTTATTTCTTTAGGCTTACAAAATAAGCACTTAGACAAGTCAAATTGTATACTATAAACATAGTTATTATTATCAAATAAGAAATAAGGTGTTATTGATATTCTCTTCGCTTCAATTTTTTGTCCATGTCCTATTACTTATTTTACTAGCAGAATTAAATAAATACCTACCGAATCTATCTAGATATCTTCAATAACCTCGATAGTGGATTGAATCTACCTATTCAACGCAGTGATCGATTTTATTTAGATTCATTCGAGGGCCCGACTAATTTGCAAATAAAATCCCACCCTATAGTAGGTATCTGCCATTCAATATTGCCAAGTGGCTTGTTACGCTTCTTCTAATTATTTTATTCAATAAAACTAAAGTTCCAAAACGACCCTTATTTACTGATCAATACGGAATATAGTTTCACACTAGTTTGTTGCAATAAATCCCGTATCACGGTGACAACCGTGTTTTGTCATTGCTAATAGGATACGGTTTTCAAAACTTATGTCACCCATTACGTTATTACATTCATTGAATAAAAGACCGTGTCCTCTAATCCCAAAGCTCATTCTCCAATGACATTCGTTTTGTTACTTCGTAACGTTTTGGCAACCCTGATTTTATTAAATACAAACGTCAGGGTGATCCATACTTTGTTGCTTCTGAAATAGGGTCGAATTTAGATCGTAGTTGATAAGTCCTGTTAGTTTTCCTTTGATGCAGATGTGAACAATACAATATAATTTTGTTGGTGTATCAAATTGAACGTTGATAAATGAAAATTTAAATTTGCTTTTTGATTTGTATCCGAAACAAAGTGTAGATAGATTCGATAAGGTGCTGACAACAGATAGGGCGCCTGTAATGGACTCATATATTTGATAACAATACTGGTCTGCGTCGCGTCGTGAAACGAATTTAGAAAATAATAAACATACATGGCCATCGAGTGGACCGACGACATCGTAGTGGTCGCAGGGAGTCGATGGATGGAGGTGGCTCAGGACCGCTATTTGTGGCTTCGCGTCGCATGGGAGAGGCCTATGTCCAGCGGTAGAAGTGTATGGTCTGATATGATAAAATAAAGATGGGTAAAATATTGGCCGACTAATAACATTTTCATTTAAATAAAAAATAGTTTACTGCCAACAACTAGTGTAGGTATGTCAGTAAGATTTGAATGTCAGATATGATCAACATTTCATCAAGATACAAGGGGCAGGGGCCACAGAGTAGAGGCCCTGCAAAGTTTTTGTCGTTTCGTTAATGTTTTGTTTTGGTAATGTCCTTATTCATAATGTAATAAATAACAAAGAAAAAACACAAATAAAATTATAACTGCCCTGATATCAGCAATCACTGGACGAAAACTCTCTCTAGGAACTCTATCCACACTTTCTTGGCCTACGTCTAAACTGGTCTGTGGAAATTCGTCACTGTAAATTATTTTTTTATGGTAAGTACCCACTAGAAAATTTATTTTATTGAAAAAAGTAAAAACCGACATTGATACCATTAAATTTTCAATGTTTTAAGTTATGCGGGATAAATACTAATCCCTCCGAAATAATCCGACCATTCTCTATACAATAGCGAAAGAATTTTCTAAATCGTTTCATAATTGACCGAGAAATCGAAGGTCATACATAAAAAACGTACATAAAGCCGAACATAAATCCTCCTCCTTTTTTCAGAGTCGGTTAAAAACAGTTGACAGCAACACTTTAATTAAGGAATGCTCTCAAGCTAACCTAACCTAACGTATTTGCCTTACAAGTTCCGTATTGTCCTGAAGTGAAGTGGTACAAAGTTCCCATGTCATTTAGCTGGAGTGTCACAGACCTCTATGGTCGTATTGATTGCGGTGGCACAGTGAATGGAACTGGAGTAATAGGTAAGAAGTGGTTACGTTATGCACTAGGGTGCGATGTGAGTGCAAGTCATGAACGGTTATGAAACGAATACAAGCGTGTGTATAGAGCTTTATACGTCACGTGGTATCAAACCTAGTTAACGTTGAACATTTTCTTTTAGAAGATCTTAAGAGAATGCTTTATTCGTCATTGTAAAATAAAAAATTTGGGAATAGGATATGTACCTACTAATGTTTAATTTATACGAAAAGTATTCCTGGTAATGTCTTATTTTGGAAGAAGTGGGTATAGTTTACACAGTATACAGTTGTACAGTACACAGTGTATAGTTTACACAGTGTACAGTTGGTACAGTTTGACTACCACCGACGTACTCGCCGTCCTTCAGGGGGCTTGCATTGCAGGGCAGCGACGACCTGACGTGCCCTGCCATCGCTATCGCGGTCGCAGCTTATCAGTGAATGCGTTAATTCAATAAACCTTTGAGCACGCGCTTACGGCGAATTATTGTAGCAATGCAAATGCGTGACTGCCTTGCCGCCGTCTTCGCTCGTTTGAATCGCTACAAAAAGTCGTCGTGGGCGCGCGCTCCTACAATAGTTAAAAGAAATTGCAAAATCAATCTCAAAATACAACGCACAAACATTATCAGCTCTACCTACACTACCCTTTCTGCAAAAAAATTAGCAACTCGGAAAAGCCCCGGGGCCTCTTGAAACTGACAATGATGTCAGAATGGGTAAAGGGGTCTGACATCCTTCCGGCTTGGCTTTTGACTGCCCGCCCGGTGGTGTAGGCTTTAAGTAAACTGAGCGTATTGTCATAACCTGGGTTTAGCGCAGTTTAGAAGGAAGCGGTTTCAAGTATAGGTTGTACACAATTTATCAATCTCCATGGATCTGTGGTCGAAAGTCCGCCTGCAACGCAGAGGGTTGCGGGTTTGAATCCCGCCTCGAGATAATTATTGGTGTCAGGATGGTTACAGGTGTCTTTTATGTATAAAAAATGAGTAGTGTGTACTGTTAAATGTATGTATGTAATGTGTTTAATAGGTGAGTATGTCAGTTATCTAGTACCCATAACCATCTTTTTACTTTGGGGCAATATACATATCTTTGATAAATGCAAAAGAAGCTCTTTCTGTTCGTTAGTCTACCTTTTATGACCAAAACGTGCAAGCCCGCGGCCTAACGCTAGTTCCTGATAAACTAAAAGGGCGTCGAATTACCACTTGAAACAGCAATATCACAGCCGTGTAATGACTTCCAGCGTGACGCGGCGAGTGCGCGGAACTAATGGTGTTGCGAGGTCCCTCAGGCATTTATTACGAGTAGCGATTGGTTTTACTCATCTATTTGTCATTGCGTTTTACTGGTATTATTGCATAAAACTTCAACAGAAACGTGATCACTTTTATCGTCCAATAAAGACTTCAGTTTTGCAGTTGTAGAAAAACTCTTGGTAAAGTCCTCCAGTTTAAATCTGGAAAACATTTTCAATTTTATACTTAGGTACGGATTTTTTTAAGCTTATAATGTATTGATTTTCAGCCAATACCGTTTCACTGATGAGCAAGTGCCTCACTTTACTCCCCCGCTCCTTTCGATTTAACGCAGTAACTGTAACAAACAGGCCACGGTGGTGGTAGGTTTGCGTGAAGCTTTTCTCGCCCATCCTAGGCCTTAGGTACATTATTATTGTATTAATTGGTCACAGCGTGTCACACCGATGTATCTATTCTCTAATGACTAAATGATAGAAGTTTGTTACAAAGCGTTTTTTGTTCAGCATGGTAACGCAGAGTTGGCACGGCCGTATTTTATACTATTTGGTCGCGCAGTGCACTTGTAAAACAGCATTGGGAGTCAAATTCATGTCAGTAAAATAACTAGCTGCTGCCCGTGCCTTTGCCCGTGTTTTATCGGGATAAAAAATAGCATATATGTTATTCCAGGTCCCAAACTATACCCATACCAAATTTTATTTTGTGACGTGTCCAAGAGTCCTCTAAGGTCTAAAGGAAATAAAGAAATTTAATATTTGATATTTCAGCCTAATCGATTCAGTAGTTTTTGCGTGAAAGAGTAACAAATATCCATACATCCATCCTTACAAACTTTGACGTATATAATATTATATATATTTACGTATAAGTAGGATAGAAGACAATCTCACTTGCCACAAATAACAGACGTATAGAACGAACCGATTTAAAAAATATCGTCAAATGTTGAACTATTTTAATCTTCCATGTTTCTTCTACGATTCAAGTCCGGGCCATGATGGTGGAACTGATTGATCGTAACCGTGTCACTTCTTGTATTTACCCTTTACACGTGTGGAAGTACTGGACCCTGTAATACCCAACACAGTTGATCAAATACATCACAGTCATCAGATTCCCTTCGAATCATTAAGTGCCAAAAAGCAAGGGAAATGATTTTTCACAAATAATTTGTGAACCATCATTATCCTGGCTTGTGATTCACAATGAATAAAATAAAAATATATTTTTTTTATTGTTAATCACCTAGGCACGACACGTCTGATAAAAACGACACGACTGATAAAAACTTAGCAAATAAAATAAAATATTTTTGAAACTAAATATTTTTGAATTTCAAATAGTCATAGTCAAATTATTATTATCGTCGAATTCCAGTTAAACCTCATTATGAATAAAATTAAACTGAACAAGTATTAAAGTTTTAGATTTACTAAGAAATAAGGTTAAGCTACTTAATACATATTTAGATACCAGAAATATTGAAATAAAGTCAATAAACCGTTAAATAACCTAATTCCGAGCGTGGCGCCAAATTGAAGTGAGGGTAGTTCCGGCGCGTGCCCGCGTGACGTCATTTCCGGCTATTTGGAACCGGAAGCCGTATTAAATGGGATTATTCGATGACGATGCTGGTATTTTGATGGGAATTTTGGAATCGTTTGATTTACATGAAAAACCTTGATCTTTGTCTCCTATCGTTAATTTCAGTGTCGTTTTATCGACAAGGCGTATAGACTGTCGTTGATATTGCTTTTTTTTCTTTTATTTTTATCCGCAATCTAAATGCATTGAGCAGCGAAAATTGTATGAATGATATATTTATTTATTTATATTTAATTATATGCAAAACAGAAAACAACTGTATCATCAATATTAAATAGCAAAATTATAAATTAAAGGTTCTTAGACTAGATTGCGATCCAATAATCAAAAATATCTGAATTGATCAGGCTGCCTAGGTAAATTTTAATAATATTGACACTACGTTCTTTCTTACGATTTAACATGACTTTACCTTAATCATTCTATTATGTATGGTATATAAGAAATTACTTGACATATAAAAGTTACTTTCAATACCTTTCATACTCCTCCATCATTGTCGTTCATTGACAAAACTTGCATCCAGTTCATTCATAACTACAAAATACAAATCCATGACCATTATGGAACAAAACTAGATTCGCTTCGGGCTCTCAGTCCATTCATAGAGATTTGAAGTAAGGAAGGTTCTGAATGAACACCTACACAATGGATGTATGTAGGTATGTATTTTTAGTATGTCTATTATTGGAAGTAGAATGGTGTAATATGTCATTGCAGTTAGATAGCGGTGTCTTTGATTTGTATGCGTTTTGGAAAAATAGCTTTATTTGTGAAGAGAGCGTGAAATATGTATAGAGTCGAATATATGAGTAGAGCATTCGTAGCATGGTCGTAAGACTAAAAAACGAAAAACAAAAGGATATTTAAAAGTTTAGTTTCCAAATACATATGTCGTGATGGTGCATAATTAATAAAATTGAATTAAATACATGTTTGATATTTCTAAAATATTAATTCATATGTTCAATTTAAGTATTTATTATGAAACAATAATTAAATAAGAGGCATACATACTTTCCCCGCTTGTACAATGATTGTCTAAAGTAACCTGTGTTTGTATGATTGGACTACTCATTTATCAAGTTTCAGTAAGTTTAATATCAGCTTAAGGCACACACGGTTTTTCGCCGTAGGTAGGTAAGAATATAGGGCTTACGACGACGTCGTGTGTAGGCACGGTCGTCAATGTTGTATGGGTCACTGTGAAAGCTTGTTTAAATACGGTGGCGGCTGTGAGCTATTGATTTTACGGCGAAAAACAGACATGGATATGAAGAATGGACAAGAGACTTTGTTACACCAAAAATTATAATTTGAAAATATATGATATACTATTTTAAGTAGTTAAGTAGAATTGTATTGTACATAATCTTATATATAAAATTTCCATGTTAGTTACCGTACTCCTCCGAAACGGCCGTACCGATTTTTACCAAATTTTATATGCGTATTCAGTAGGTCTGAGAATCGGCTACTATCTATTTTCCATACCCCTAAGTGATAAGGGTTGAAGGCAAAACAACGTTTGGCGGGTCAGCTAGTATGTATTATATGATATTATAATATAATATGGATCTCGTGTCTGCTTATTATATGTAGGTACCTATAAAATCATATACAAATATTTAAACAAAATAAATTTTGCACAAAAATCCTTACAGAAACATTTTACATTCACAGAAGATCAAATTCAAAATTGTCTCCGTTTTCAAAGAGCATCGGCACCGCCCCCTCTAATTGATTGCATAACTGCTTCTTTTCATTCATTCGCGTCGTTTGACATGCGGCGACAAATCGGCTCCCAAGATTCTTTTGTTATCTTACTACTGGCAACACTAAATATCCAATACCACCTTTGAATTCGGAATTCTAACGTTCAAAATCAAATGGATAGCGGTTTTCTTTGCTAAAATGATATAAGAAGCGTTTAGAGGCATTTATGGTAAGAAATTGATACGGAGTTATCGTTTCGTTATAATGCTTTGAGGAATTTCATGCGTGCCTTCGGTTTGAATGAGTTTTTTTTGTATTTCTATGCGAAGTCAGACGTATTGTCGCCGGTAGAGTGCTACTTGAGTGTGAATGAATGAATGGTTGAATTTGTTATGGAGAGCGATTTATCTGTCATTTTTACAAGCGCCTAATGTGTAGGTTGATTTTGTCAGTTACGTTACGATATTTAGTTATTATTATTTCTACATAACTAAGAATTTTCATGATTAGACATTGCTGGTGAATTACTGAAACAGTAGACCATAATTAAATTGTTGAAGCTGGTCAGTATATAGTATTCTAGTTACGTCGATGTCGCCGCCTTCGGATCGTACAATAATTCAGTTTGTAGTAAGGCTATATAATATCCATCGACATCGATTTGTATAATGAATGATCGAGAAGTGCATTTTTTTGCTAAATTTGATTTTCTCTGCGACTCTCCGAATTTTTTCAGAAAGTTCCGTGAATGTGTTCTTACGCCGTACGATGGATATTTAGACGGAATAGCTTTAAAAAATAGAATCCGCATGTTTATTTTTGATTTGGATAAAATATTTACTTTTATATACTGTGTCCAGCAGTGGACGTGTATGGGCTGATATGATGATGATGATGATGATATCATCATCATCATAAATATTTATATAATTAATAAAAATTTTTTATATCAAGTACATGACTCATAAAATTTCATTTAAAATACACAATAATAATAAAATACAATGAAAAATAAATTAAAAAGTAATAATTGTTTTTGCTTTTTTAATCCGAATTTTCCCACTGGACACCCGGTACTCTAACAGGTATCAAGTTGAAAATAAAATAAAACAAAAAGTTTGTTTATTCAGACTATGTCCATTATGAGTAGGTAAGAGTACATACACCAAACACTAGAATAAAAAAGAATTAAAATAAAAATAAAAATTAAGATTAACATTAGATTTTAAATTGTCTACTGTATATAATTATATTAGTACATACAATTCGCAGCAAAAAACTAGCAACATACATAGAAGAAACTATAGATTGTTTGTAACAGTCTGCAGTTAGTAAATTGTAAATACTAGTTCCAATTTGTTTCTAAAATTTCACTGAAGACACCTCATAATACCTACAACAGAAAAAACATATTTCTACCTATGAATCAACACAAAGAGCTCCATAAAATTACAAAGCATCTCGTAATTCACGAATTATCAATAATAAATAGCATATCAAAGTACAATGCACCCTCCATCAGTTGAGTTCGTCCCCACAGCGACTACCCTGTACACTGCGGCAGGCTCGTGCAAAACATCTGTTAGTTTTTATCCCATCTCATATTTGACGCATCATTTGCTTCTCTAACGTCACGCTTTCCACTTATTATCCATTTTTATATCATTTCTACAATAAATTTAATGCCAAATAAAATTCCTTGCCCCGCCTTCACGTAATAAATAACTTATAGAGACAAATTTTTGAAAGGAATGCATTCCGTGATATTACTATAAAAATCAATTGTTGTAAAGATTTTAGTGACAAAATTGTGTTAAATGTAGGGTTTTATTTGGATTTGCGGTTGTGAGGGGTTGGTATAGTTTTAATGTATTTTTGTGAGTGGTACTTAGAGGTTTTTGATGTGTAAGTACTCCAGTTAATTGATAGTTTTGTTGGTTTGTTTGAGGACACTTTGGATTTGATGAAATACGATGGGTTATTTTTTGCACCCCCAATTTTTGTTTCATATAGTTCAGTTTATATTTGATTTTTTTTCATATTTTTATCATGGCTAAAAACCTCTTTGACAAAGGCTATATTATTTTGCTTGGCAAACTTTTTGCGATTTGTGATACGTATCGTATTACGTAACGTACCATTTAATTCACATTGACCATTTCAAACGCATTGAACGGGAAACAAAGTTATAATATCAACTACCTAAGTCTCTGACTGATTTGACTTGTCTAAGTGCTTATTTTGTAAGCCTAAAGAAATAAAGTTATTGATTCTGATTCTGATTCTGAAATCGCTTGCACTCCAACCATATTTTGAAATTACTCCAACTAGCTGAGACTACGACCCCAACAACCCCCTCAGGGCCTAACGTACTATTAACTATTCCATGGCCTAACGAAGCAATGTCCGGCACGTGGCATAGAGACGGCTAATTACAATGTTTGTTTATAAGTAAACAAGTTAATATTTAGGATTTTGTATGGGATTAAATGAGAAGACGAAATTAGAGATCCGAAGCAATTAGTTTCCGGAGGAAAAAATTAAAATGATGAAGCAAAAGTGTTAGGATGTCGGGATGATTAATATGTACTTTACCTAATTGTACCTATTTACATATACATATCTACATAAGCTTTAGTTAAAGGGTCAGATAGGTACATAAGTACAGATGATAATACCTACCTTACCTTCTAGGTGCGTCAGAAATCCTACCAAAAGTGACAAAGCCAGTTGACATAACACATGAAGGTAGGAACTGCATAGAAAAAATAAATTAAATGATTATTTTTTCAGTCAAAAACAAGAAACAGAATAGGCTAAGTACTCATTATAAAATCCACTTTCAAATATAATAAGTACAATTAATAATGTCACTCGACGTGATGAAACAACCAATCACATCCAACCACAAAGTAAACTTATAAAGCACTACAAGTCCTAACAACCCTTTATAATATAAACACCCTTTATAATGACAAGTTTTGTGCATATGTTTGGATGAATTCTGTTAGTGAATAAAAACAGTTGGTATTCGAACTCTATTTCACTGAGAAACAGTATTCTATTAAGTTATGCGTCCACTACATCGGAACGTACCGTATGGATTTGTTGCTTTGTATTGATTTTTTTGTGTGGTACAGCGTGCACTGGATTGGAATAGATGCCGATACCGATGCCTGAGATTGGTATTTCTGTCGATGTAACGAGTACGATCCTCGCAGTAACGAGGATATTATTACGAATGACGTCATCGGCAAACTCGACCATTGATAATTTATATATTGGCGATGCAAAATCCGGAATCAGTGGATACATCATATCAGCATGTTGTAAATACCGTCGCCGCCACCGCATACGCTGCATACGATTCGATTGCGATCCGGTGGACATAAAGCTTTAGGATTACTTAGGCCCTTGTAACATCTTCCTAAAGGGTTATTTATATAAAACATTAAATTTACCTGATAAAAGGTTTACTTTAGAATAAAACTGGCTTCCGTTCTTACCGAACTTTTCACCCGGATAAAGTTCAATGTCATTATAATGTTTTGCAGAAATAATCGAGTCCTTATTAGTAACCAAATAGGGGTGGAATTGAATTTCGCAATTCGCGTCATATATTCTAATTGAAGAAGTGTGACAAATCAAACCAGTTGGTTTTTGAATTAAACATTTAATTTGTTTCCTTTCTTCGTTTTGAATTTATTAATGGTGACAAAGACGGGATTCGATATGCTCACGTCATTATTAGAATTAAGTCTATTGTAATAGTATATGATAATTATTGCTTTAGCTAAATATTTAGATTGTGATTTTGAAAGACAGTGTAAAAATAATTTATAGTTAAGTGTGATTATAAACGTTTTCTATGGGTATTGTGGTTAAATCAAATTAAATCTTTTTACGAATTGTTTTTGAGCCTACATATGCCTAAGCACAGATATAAGTTAGGAACAATGGAGTTCACAATGAAATAAAATTTTACACATTCGTAGAAAAAATAGAGATTGGTGTCAATTCAGATGGCACAAAGACTAAATCAAATTTGTTAGCACTCAAATTAAGACAAAACTTTTGAAACTGTTTTTGTCTTAATTTCTTTGTTTAGTCATAATTCTTTAGATTTATCAACTCCTATTGTGGGTGTGGTTTTCGTAATAGTTTGACCACTGAACTGAGTCTATTTATTAATAAGAACACAAGTCATGGTTATTAACAATAAAGTCATCTTTATCGGGGTATTTATTACACTATCATTTTCCTATATTTCATCACAGTTTCATACGCCATGATCACGGATAGTTATAGTATATATCCCGTTTTATATAACCAGTGTAAAATAAACACGTCTTCGTAGCGATCAAAAATAAAATGGTGGCATCATTTTTGCACCTTCAAATTAGTTCGACGATTTCTGCGTCAGTTATGAATTGTTTAGAAAAGTATGAAATGAAAATGTATAGAAAAAGAATTTTCAAAATCGATCCCAAGTAATTCAATCCATTATTGTAGACCGATTTCGAAAATTCTTTCACTTTTGTATAGAAAGTGATCCCGAGGTGGTCTGATATTATTAAGATCGCATCATTTTTACCCTCGAGATAGTACAAATACCGTGTCCTGTGTCCCACATTTTTTTTCGAATGAACTAATACATAATATAGCTAAGATACATTGGAACACTGGAAAGCGCATAAGTTTAAAACTGTGTCGCACTTCCCAGCGCGTCCAAACTCAGGATACGGTTAAAACCAATTTCATCAAACAGAAAGTACTTATAGTTTAATATTATTTTATTACTCGATTATACATTAAGTAAATGTTTATAACAATTTTGTTTGACGAAATCGGGCTTTTGGAAATCTGACTTTTATATAAAACATTATTAGCCTTCCAGGAATCGCGACCTGGCGCGGAATAGAATCATTAAAAGTTCGTTGCGGACTCAGAGACCGTGCGCGACTACTGGAAGGTTAAGGGATTTGAAGTTTTTATTGTGGTTTTTTCATGACAGTGCCATTGCCATTTGATGATAAGATTGCAATTGCCATTTAATGATTAGAAGACCTATTGCTAATCTTCAAAAAAACTTTTTGATCTGAATCTAGACACATCCTGGAATAAGTTCTAGAATAGTCCAGGTGGTCCTACACTACACCAATAAAATGCACCTATTACCCGTACACCACTTTCAGTTTTATGCTTTGCGTTCCAAGGTTTATTGTTGCATGTTAATAAGTTTTATTAGTACTGTCGGGCTAATTCGTCCACTGATAGTATTTCTGTGACAGTCGTATATTTACGTCATGTTGTTGGGGTTGACGCTTGGATGTGGGAAAGTTACTCTGCTGGAATTTATAATTTTTGACAGGAAGTAAATTTAGTAATTTTTGATCGTGTTTACGTTTTTGGATATAATATTTATCTATAGAGAGCAAAAATACGATAGTTTTTTTGGAAATAAAATAAAAATAAATATTAAAAATAATAGACTCACAGGCAGCAGTGAGACACTGGTATAATATTAAATATATTTATGTAGATAAACACCTTAGAAAGCTTCGTCCTCCTAATCCTTTACTGTACCTTTAGTGCTCCGATAATATTATAAACCCATACTTTTCTCTAAGTTCGTCATACACGATCTAACAAGATGGTCACCTTCTCTAATTAAAAAATGGAGTCTACTCTTATCTAAAGGATAAAAATTAGGCTAACTCATTCCATGTCTAGAACTACAACTCTATAAAGTATCAGCCTGACCCAATCAGCAGTTTTTGCATGAAGAGTTACCTACCAAAGCTTTTTCATCCTGATTTTTGCATTTATAGTACCTATACTAGCTGCTGCCCGCGCCTTCGCCCGCGTTTTATCGAGATAAAAAGAAACCCTGATATTATTTCAGGTCCCAAAACCCCACTTATATACCTATACCAAATTTCAAACAGATCAGTTCCGTAGCTTTTGCGTGAAAGAGGAACCAACATCCATACATCCATTCTCACAAACTTTGACATTTAGGTATAAATAATATTAGTAGGTTAATTTCGTGCTTTTTGCAAGTTTATACATACATTTCAAAATATATACATATTATGGACCGAATACGGCATTTAATGCGGGAAAATAGCAGATATTTTTATATAGGTCTAATTTCCCCGGGACAAATATGTTACAAATTCCAACTATTTATTGTATACGTCATGTTGTTACATAAAGATCTTACAAAATGGTTGTTGATCAACATGAACCCTGTAGAGGCACGACAATATTATGTATTAGCTTCTAGGTGGCGACTTTTCTATTTATTTACAAATATAACACTTCACAAACTACCGCATCCAAACACTTCACTAACAGCTCTGTGTAATCGCCATTTGTTTCAGTTTTAGTACTCAGCCATTATGACTCAGGATCTATCCACGTTATAGATCTGTATGGAAGGGACTCTGAATTTATACTTTCCAGTCCTGTCTAATTAATAACACTTAATTAAATGGGGATAAAGTGCAGTTTGCAGTCTAACTTAAGACTTGATAGAAAACTATTTTAATTGAATTTTATTGTTAGTGATTTTGGAAGGACAAGTGAATTTATAATTCACTAGCTGATGCCCGCGACTTCGCCCCCGTTTTATCGGAATAAAAATAGCCTATATGTTATTCCTAGTCCCAAACTATCATCATCATCATCATCATCATCATCAGCCCATACACGTCTACTGCTGAACATAGGCCTCCCCCATACGACGCCACGAATAGCGGTCCTGAGCCGCCTCTATCCAACGACTCCTTGCGACCGCTACGATGTCGTCGGTCCATCGAGTGGGTGGTCTCCCATGTAGGGGGGGATTTGCCATAATATTTCCCAAAGTATACCCA
This sequence comes from Eupithecia insigniata, assembly GCA_947859395.1. Classification (NCBI taxonomy): domain Eukaryota; kingdom Metazoa; phylum Arthropoda; class Insecta; order Lepidoptera; family Geometridae; genus Eupithecia; species Eupithecia insigniata. Next base: position 1,266,769 of record OX402006.1, on the reverse strand, counting down.
TACCAAATTTCAACCTAATCGGTTCAGTAGTTTTTGCGTGAAAGAGTAACAAATATCCATACATCCATCCATACAAACTTTGAAATGTATAATATTAGTAGTATTCTAAAAAACATCTAATATAATCCACAAGATACAGAATCCACAGATCGCGTGTGATCGAGTAATAACGTGGGTATGCAATATCTCATGTAAGTTGGAGGTGTGAACTAGACTGATGGATGGATAAAATCATTTGAGTTTTTAAACGTTTTCGTTGATGTAATGGATATAGACATGCGAGGTGATAAACAATTTACGCCTGCTATGTCTATTTGGAGGAGCTTTCTATTCACAAGTAGGTATGAAACAAAAAAAATACCATAATTATGTTGTCGACTGTTGGGCAAAGGTCTCCCACAAATTATTTCAGAAATCGCGTTCACTGGCTATGTCTCGCCAATTTACCTACCTGAAAGGCGTCAAAATATTCTCGACAGCGACAAAAATAATGAATTAATATAATGCTGGATTTGGAATTGGGCTATTCAATTCACACGGCATCATTTAACCCCTAAGCCCCAAAGTAAGCAAACGCATCAAAAACTGTCTGCCGTCGGCCATCTATAGGATGGCGCTGATCCGGCTGGTCTACAAATTATGTGGTATGGAAAATGGAAATTACGAAAACTCAGTCTGCTTTATAAATTTCCATTCAGCTATCAGAGTCTATCGTAGTTCGACAAACTCAATCTGAATTAGAGCGTATCGCGTAACTAAGATCCAAGTTTGTGTCGAAGAACACCAGTTTCATACCCATTATCAGGCAGAAAGCGTGCGGTTCGTTAACACTTTTATTGCCCACGACGACGCACATTTATACCTGGCGGTCCTCTACTAGGTGGCGTCGACGACGACACGACGAGGACGACGACGACGGTGTGGCGCAGCGCGTACCTACCGCGCCGATGCGGCGGCGGCGCTGCCCGCCGTACCGCCGCCGCCGCCGTCTTGAGGATGCTAGGCAGTGAATACGCTAAGGGAAACGTTGGTGTTCTTCAACCTAAACAAGGTTTTTGCTATTATGGTGCGTAAGCCTCACACTCACTCGACTTCAATGTTTTCATGGTACGTGGAGCTTAATACCAAACGAAATCCCAGATTTTTTCTACTCCTGCGTGACTTGACCTCGTGGCGCATTTGGTTAGAGCCGTTAGAGTATTCCGTACTGACGACGGATGGTTGCGGTTTCAAGTCCCGTCAAAGTCGAAAACAATTGAGATCTTATTAAATTTCTTGCAAAAAAGGTTCGTAGTTAGCCCCCTTACATTCATAATGAATTCCATAAAGCTGTTAATTATTCAGTCTTCGCTATAAGCAAAAACAACACCTAGATCTAAGAAATGACACCTTATTGCTGATAAATTATTCATAAATTTATTTCAAGACAGGAATCGATCCTACACGTCCCTCGTAAAAGCTTTATAAACAAAAACAAAGCTTTTTGTTCATCATGGCGGTAAAATAACAGTTTTCAAATGAACTTCAAATTACAAGGATATTTCGTAAATTTAACCTCTCCCACGCCCGTTGTTGTCTCTTGGCAACGTTATTGAAATTGCTTATCAACTTCGTGGCTTTGTGTAAAAATAAATAGCTGATAGATTGAAAAGCTTATTGGAAAGGTAAATTAACTTTTTGAACAAAATATCCTTCAGTGGTTTTGTGTTGCCAGCTTCAACGTTCAGATATAGAAAATGCTCGTGGCCATGAAAGTGTTTGAGCACTATAGCGCCCTATCTTCAGCTTGTCACATCCAGTATCTAAAATACACTTACAATAGTTACAATACTTACGTTAATGTAAATATTTTTATCTACACATTGAGCTATACCAAAAAGTAAAAAAGTACTTCATCGCAGCAAATATTAAAATAGAACATAAATGATTTTCGAATGCAAAAGTAGGTTCTCATCGCGTGGGTACATAGTATATTTTTTAACTTTCGAGACGTTGAAATTCTTAACGAACATCAATACATAGTGCCATCTGCACGTGTGTCCTTTTTCCAGCTTTCATACAAATCGCTAGAGGGCGTGGCAGTTTAAGGTTAATTTAGTTTTATTAATGGCGACGATGACGTTCCGTTGGACGCATCCGAAGCCAGGTGCGAGACACGAGTCTTACAAAAAACGTGACAATATGAATACTATTTCTATGTGCTCTATGATTGATTGTTGAAAATAATATCTAAGAGTTAAATGCCTTCACTCAATGAGAAGTCCATAATAATACATATAGATTATTATTAATTTCAATTAAATTTATCTCATTAATAAATCAAGTTTATTCTATTCATAATAAATTTTTTGGCAAATTTTATTTTATTAGGGAAATTAAAGGGAATTATTATTATAATGCATTTTATCACGATATACCTACAGCCGGTTTTTCGAACGCTAATCAAATCGCAAATCAGTTGACAAGGCAATAACTTGACACACTGGTCAAATCAAATCGGGTTGCACCAACGATGATTAGATAAAAACAAGGAATTTATATACTAAGACAAAAATTAATTAATCAATGATCATCTTACGATTGTCAAATCAGTGTATATTTTCATATGGTCACACATAATTTAATCATTCTTTCAGTTCAATTCTTCACTCCTAAACTTCAAAAATGTCACATGCGCTGCGGATCCTCGTTTCAACTTCAACTTCTTTAATGGCGCCGCTTCCTTTTCGCTACGATTCTGCCAGTGTCTGTGTCAGAGATAGAAATATTATTTATAAGTAGGTATGATGGTGAAGCAAAAGAAGGCCCGGCAATGGGTGATCCCGGGCTGATATAATGACTACTTTGGTGTCATTATGCCTCCGTGCCGAGGGGTCTCAGCCCTGAACCTCCTTGAGGGTCCAGGTGTATTTTCCTCATCAGATTCACTGCTGCTGCTCACTGTTAAATCCGAAAGCGACATCCTAAAATATAAGAGGTTATTTTAATTAAGGTAGTATGTTTTATTGATAAAACGATCCATAAGTATTGTGAAATGTAATTAAACCACTTTTGGAGTACCAAGTATTCAATGTTTAGAACTTAGCAAACGCAGTGAATAGTAGTAATTATTTCAGCTAATTAGAGCAAAATCACCGATTAGTTGATTGTTGATTTAACAAGCGCTTGACTAGAGAAAAATGCCAAATTAGCGTTCCAGAAACCCATTTTGATGTTTGACAAGATATTTGCTTCAATGATTTGACAGACTGGTCAACTAATCTCTGTTCAAAACCATAGTACGTAATCGAAGTTTGAGCAACCCAAATGATACTTGATCAGAGATTTGATCATTGATTAGTTAATTATGAAGATGATCTGCGTTCGAGAAATCGGCTGTAGCCTCTTGTAGATGGATTGAACTGATATTCACGTTGTTCCGGTTTTTGTTCAGTTCCTATATACATATATTATTATTTCTCATTTGTAAAAGGAACCAAGGTCTCCACGGAAGAACAGTGCTATGATTTATTTTATCATAGCACATGCTGACTGGAGAGCGATTTTGTCAGTTTCTCTGCTAATTTAAGGTTGATTTTTACCATTATGTATCTTCATCATCATCATCAGCCCATACACGTCCACTGCTGGACATAGGCCTCCCCCATACGACGCCACGAATAGCGGTCCTGAGCCGCCTCTATCCAACGACTCCTTGCGACCGCTACGATGTCGTCGGTCCATCGAGTGGGTGGTCTCCCATGTAGGGGGGATTTGCCATAATCACCACGGCAGGCGGATTGGTAAAATAAATATGTTTTTACTCTTAAGACCTGTGTCAGATACTAGATAATTATGGTAAAACTTCCAATAAAGTGACAATATACTTTTGTATTCTTAATGAATACAGAAGTATATGATGATGATGATGATTACGTTTCCTAAAATAACTTATTTCATTTATTTACTTACTCCGAAAGTTTCATAGAAGTGAATCTCCGTTGAACTAGGTTTCCAGTATTAAAAGATGATTGCTCTTGCCTCAAAGAAACTGCGGTATTGTCCCCGGGAGGCCTAGCCGGGACAAGATATCCTGCGATAGACCACGACCTTTGAATGGTTAGCGGTTTGGTACAGGCAGCAAAACAATAACTGGTAGTTTTTTTTTCGAACGTATTCGCGAACTTTTAAAGTTGTAAGTAATTTATGACTTGGTCCCAGTTTTTAAGTTCTTACCAATTTTTTTTTATCAAGTCCGAATCAAGCTCCGAATGTTATTGTTTTGGTGAAATTCCATTAACATTATATTTTGTTATGATTATTACATTACTATACCTAGGTACATGGATACGTAATCTACCTACGCCGTCGCTGAAAAAAGCGTATGTTAGGTATTTAGTGCTGTAAGCTGACCATGGTAGACTAGAGATACCTACTATAGATTGACCGAAGAATAACATTACCATTTAGTTTAACAGCAATAAAATTCATTTATCATTATCGTTTATCAAATTCATGACTGGATACAGGAATTTTTCACAAAGTCTTATCGCACCCGACAACTGAATCAGCTTTACAGCTGTTTAAGGCCGTTAGCCATCACAAGTAGGTATAAAATATATTATAGATACACTTTCAGAGTATAGATAAGTAAGTTTGAAATAAGTTTTGCTTGTTGTTATGGTGTATTTAATGTTTTTCTTTATATTTTCATTTTGTTAAACTTATCTTTAAAATATATTTTGTTGTGTGTGCAATAGGACTGATATGTTTATATGTATAACACAAGCCCATAAAAATAAATTAGAAAAAAAAAACAAATTTTAGGGTGCACTTTCAACAGAAGTATTTTTATTATTTAGATTGCATAATAAAGTCTTTTATTTTGATAACCATAAAATCAAATATTTCAACTCTCTTTTACTAACGCTACCCGTTATCTCCTAACTCCTAGTATACACACGTCTATGGGCAGGCAGATTGCTGCGGGCCTCAGCGACCGACACTTAATAAACGCAATCAGCCCACAATGTGCACTAAACCTCATTACTGGGTTAGGCTAGACACAAAATTATTGCTTACTCTACACCGTACCCAAATTTAGTTTCTGGCAATGGACATAGGGTCGCTACTTCACTACCTAGCTGGTTGCAATTTTTGGCATAAAAGAGCATTTATTCTTCACTAAAAATTCCGCTAAGGTATTAAATTTTCCATCATCCAACAATAAAACTTCTTTTAACACGAAGATAGGTACAATACCGATAAACCAATCACTTTGTTGGCATGTTTGTCTGTTTGCAGCTCTCTTTACCTTTCCAATAACATAGAGTTCATCGTTTAATCTCTAAGATAACATACTGAGTCAATTCTGTCAAGTTTTGTAAACAGTCATCGGGTGATTGATATAAGAAAATAGAGATGTGATACTCCACCTTAGCTGAATCTTTGAACACAAAAATACCTAGTCCAGTCATATCGATGACTTGTGCGTCCTCTATTGAATTTGGTTATAAATAAACTTCGTTATCATTTCTTCTTAGTTCCTTATAACAATCCTTGTTTCTTTTACAAAATACATATATTTGTGCAAATAAATATAAGGTCTATTATACATATGATGAACAAGCACAGTTTTTGGTTATTGAACGCGTCCCTTCAAAATTCTTTGCGTGAGAGCAAATAATTTCTAATGGCAGGCAGTGACCAAATTGAAAATTGGTTTCCTTTGAAATACATATGTACCTACAAGATCTGATGCTCTCCACCATAACAAATCAACTTTCATGTTGCTTGATACAAGCAGCCAATGAGTTGGGTTTCTATGCGTTACTGCTTTTCATATTCTCCCAGACTTTACTAAGTTTATTGTTCGTTGTTCGATAAGCCCAGGGCCCTGAGCACCTCGAGCCAATGTAGTGTTTGTGATTGGCTCTTGTTGGACTAGCTTATTTGTGTTGTACCTATAGGTGTTGGGTAGAACTTTCGACTAAGTATACCAAAGTAATAATTGTCCTATGGGAGCTCGGAGAGACCAAATATGTATATTTTTGACGTTGTTAGACCAAACTTATGTGGCTGGGGTAAAGCCAAAACCTGTGCATAAAAGGTTGTTCACAATATTTATCAGTAAAAATGAAATACAACTGTTATTAGAGCTAAAACTAGTTGGATTGGGTAATATACTAGGGTTATATATTAAACGATTGTACAAGTATATTCAGAACGTCAGAATTTAATGATTCTTCAGCACAGGCAGGACAGCTGAAGAATCATTGTATTCTGACGTTTAATCCGTCGTGTTTATGTATATCTAGCCCAAAGAAACCATATTGTGTAAAAGTTGGTATATATATCAATTTAACAAACTAAAGAAATCGAAAGCATTCGAAATATTCCAGAACTGTCTAGTAAATTTAACTTTTTGATAGCGGCGCTTTTTTCACAAAATAACTGTTACATCGGAGCGTTTTTTGCGGGCGCGCTGTGTATGCTCCACTAGAATACGTACTTACACACACAGAAATCTAAATAATAAGGTATTTATTATTTGATTTCTGTGTTGGCTCCTTGCGTATTATTTTACATTTAGCGACAATATGTAAATATGGGTTGTTGTAAGTACATTTGCCACAAAATAAATTCGTGTCGAAAAAAAGTATGTGTAAATTCGTCACAATTCTATTTTATTAATTTTGGTTATGTTAAATTCGTCACATAGTCTTTTCCGTAGAGACAGCAGAAAAATCAAACAATTAGTAGATTAAATCAAATGTTTTGACACTCATAGGTAGGATTAAATAAAATTCATAATAAAATCTTTATTAATTTGTATACATCAGAATTTCAAAAATTTAGCCTTATTAAAATTACAGTTGACAAGTGGCTGATTTACCAACAACATCAAAATATAAAAGAAAAAATAAGAAGATAATTAACTAATTTTTTTTGAACTTACTTTTTCGTAAATATCAAGTAGCCGATTTGCCTATAATATTACAAATAATGTTTTTGATTAAGGTGATTTAGGTAAGTTTATCTGAAACTTATTGAAACAAGCTACAAGGACTATGTGCGTATAACTAAACCATTTATACGATGATATTGCATTTTAATTTTATTTTAAACCGATAAAAAAAATAAGTATTGCCAATTCTAATTAAAACTATTAACGTTTAAAGCTCGAAAACGTATTATAAAAACAAGCTAAACACCTATTCTTGGTTAAAAACTCCATAAAAACAACTATTCATTTCAGCCTAGATTCAAACAGCGTATGACTGACTCTCTCATTTCTCATTCAAGACACAGCAGCTGCTGACAAACTTGCCCAAACCAACCTCGAGCCTAGTCAACAAGCGTAGACACAGGGCCGTAGTGAGGATCTAGTAAAATTACTTCGACTTTTATGACCATTTTAAGACAGGTACCAGGAAAATAATGGTCTGTCCGTGTACCGATGGCGAGCCTTCATTCACTCAGGCCCTCACTTATTTGTGTATAGACTTGTGCACTATAATTATGTCCTGGGCACACATGCTCAGGACAAAATTCTAGTGTAGGTACTAGATAGGTACTTACACTGGCATTGTGGCTAGTCTCCGATCAGAATGGCCGCTGTGGCCGCAATTCTGCTAGGACATTATCACTCACAGACTGTAAAATTAAATGAAACAAATAAGTCATGACATCGTCTTGGCCGGGACTTTAGATACCAGTCTCCTGTTCTTCATGTGTTCAGTCATTAGATAAGTTTTTAACGAACTAAAACTGAAATCAGAATTTTTAAGCCGAAGTACTTATTCCATAACAACCTCACAAAATCTCGGCAACGTTGGTCTCATAATTTCAAAAACGCGCAAACCCTAAGTCTGTCCCTGCAGGGTCAGTGCAGGCTTTGATTGCTGTCCACTATGCGGGGATCACGTATTGGCAGAAACGTCGGAAATGTCTCTATTCCCTTGGGGCGGATTTAATGGAATGGACAAACATGGATTCCTGTTCGATATTTGAAGGCTATCTGCCATGAATCAGCTTCTGTGTCATTTTCAAAATAGGTAGTATGGCAACACCAAAAGAGAATAAAATCATCGTCAATCTTCCCTCTATTATTTATAATGTAAGGTTCAATGCTTTGACGTCCATATTTTGAACTAAACTGTTTCACCCATAAACATTTAAGATAAATTTCTGCGCCCAGAACATTTACTTGACGACTGTAACTTCTACATATACGACCGAAAGAGAATTAATTTAAGTTATTTTGACGGTAAATAAAGATAGCTCCGTTATTATACTAGTCCTCATTTCTTTGTATTATTTGATTTAGTTTTTTATATTGTATGTGTTTTTATTATTTGATTGTATTTTTCATACCTAGTTTATATTTGTCTGTCTAGACTACATCATTTGTTTGAAATAACTGAATTCTATTATCATTTCTATGTAAAAACTTCGTTCAATCTACATTTTGTTTTATTAGGTACCTACGTCACGTTCGCGTCTAGTAAAGTAGCGCCCAAACAAAATCAAATATTGCAGAATAATCAAAATTCGTAAGTTGGTTTGGCAAATAACTTATTTGTAAATAATTTGCGGATGAGGACCGTAATTGTGGCGTCGTATGGGGGAGGCCTATGTCCAGCAGTAGACGTGTATGGGCTGATATAATGATGATATGAAATAATTTGCGTAGCTCTCTGTGTCATCAGATTTCTGTGGTGTCATCGCTCTATTTGAGCCAGTGCCACTCATAGTAAACAATGCCTAGAACCAAATTAATGTTAAGCCTTAGACATAAGTTAATATATTTTTATTAACAAAGAAAATTACAAACAAATAATAGAAACAAATTAAAACAAATCACTTGTATTTACAATTGAGTGAATAGACATATATTAATTCATTGCTTAGAATTTGCTGAAGGACTCTAATTATTTAATTTATTTCTTTGACATTTTAGGATATTTAACTGATTTTGACGTTATTATATTTACTCGTAATAATATATAAGTAAAGAAGTAGATAAGTAATTGAATACATGGACTATAATTATAATTTGTGTAATAGGCTCAAATTAATAAATAATAAATAAATAATAAATAAATTGCATGCTATAGAAAACATGATCTCATAACTTAATCTTATTCACCTTGTGTACCACGTTTTAAACGACACGTAATAAAAAAATATTTTATTTCATTTCAAAAATGATTTTTTTGGTATAAAACCCTAACAGGTACATAATAGTCATTTATCAAGAATTAAAGGTTTTTCAATCAAGGAAAGCGCCACCGCACTGTAAAAGACTCCTAATTGAATGACTTTTTTAGCCAAAGTTTATCCTTCGTGATTGTCCGTCTGTCTAGACACCTTAAGGCCAGCTTTTACCAAAGCGGCGTAAAGCTAAGATTGTCATAAAATAACCAACAGCATGATGATCAATGAATCTAAATAAAACTTTGAAACTTACGTCACTTACTACAAAATAAATTAAAAATATCTTAAGATTTATGTTATTTCAATATATTAGTGCATAATAATATCCCAAATAAAATTAGACTTCAAGGGGACTTGAACCCACAATCCTCTCTCGATACAGGATGCGCTAACCAATTGCGCCATGAGTTCAAAATTCAAGTGACGTAGGAGTCGAAAAACTCTTGGACTTCCTTCGGACTAACGGCGCTAGGCCGTTAGCTAATTATATTTGGGATATTTTTAAATTTATTAAAAATAACTCATACTCAAACTTCACTCATAAATTCTTAAATTTCCATACAACGACTACGCGACGTTAGAACACGTATTAAAAAGTCGAATGGTATAAACTTTCTACACCATATAAATTACATGGATATAAATTGTTCTACCTACATATTTCTTTATTTACCTGAATAAGGTACATACACACAGAAACACTTCTTAATCCTTACATCAGCAGGCGGTAACCTCCACAGTACCAGTAATCATAAACCTCTGATAAAATCTCATCTGATCGCTAAACGGTTATAAAGTGACGATTAGCGACTAACAATAACTTGATAACTATAATACAATTTCTATAGCCTCCGCTCCGGTTATACAGGATGTTTAAAATACGAAGTCGAATGTTGAGCTTTACCCAACATTACGGGAACGCGCTCGGGGATTCTAACTATGGTTGAATAAATAATGAAAGTGTGTACGGCAATAACAATAAGTAGAGCATTGGAGTCTTAATATAAAATCGATAAGGAGCAACGCTGTGTCTCTAAACTTAAGAAACTGAGCTCTGCTGGCGACTTTATTCGCGTAAGTTCCTACTTACTATTCAGATGAATAAAATATGAAATATTTAATTTGAATATTAAACTTTATGTACAATGCTGTAGTCTTTCATAGCAAATCGATTTTGTGTGTTTTTTAATCTAGGTTTTTTAGTTTCTATTGACCCGTAGTGTCAAGTGGATCTTTGCTTCCGATATAGCCCAATTCGTTTTTATTCATTACCTAGCATTTAAAAACGACTTCCAAATGGAAATTAAATTTTGCTGCTTGTGGCGCTGGCACAGCAGCAAATTGGTACACAAAAACTGTTGGAAGTAGATATTTTTACACACCCTATATATCGAAAACAGTTAAACGCCCCGAACAGTAATTTGAATCCCATTGATGTAGTGTGAATTGGTTTGTAACCTGAGAACACCGAATTATAGTAAAGTGCTGTGTTGACTGGTATAATCGAGTTTAAATTCACTGTAGAAATTGCCTTCAAATTACCACTTTTAAGTCCCCCGGTTATTCGACCATTCGATGATTTGATCTCCATATATCCATTAAATCGTATACGTTTAAAAAAAACATAACTCAAGTAAACTAAACTAAACCTATTGTTGACTATTATCTGCACGACTGAAATAAAACATATAAGCTTACATACAACTTGTATGTAAGCTTATAAACATTTCTGCACCTCATCCTACTAGGCAAGCGAGATCGTCTTCCATTAGTATACTTATAAATGTCAAAGTTTGTATGGATGGATGTTTAGTTATTTGTTACTCTTTCACGCAAAAACTACTGAACCGATTACGCTGAAATTTGGTATTGGTATAGTTTGGGACCTGGAATAACATATAGGCTATTTTTTATCCCGTAAAACGCGGGCGAAGGCGCGGGCAGCTAGTATAATATACTCGTAACTCTGTCAGTGTGTCTGTTACCTTTTCACGCCTAAACGGCTGAACGGGTCTGAATGAAATTTGGCAGGGAGGTAGATGGTATCCCGGGGACGGACATAGGGTACATGAAAAGCGCGTGTGAAGTTGCGGGCAGCAGCTAATTAACAATAATCCACAAACCAAACTGTACGTCCCTGAGAGTCAATTTTTGACATAATTGAATTGCTCGCTGTCGGCACAATACAGTTTCCTATGCGACACTATAATATCTATCTGCAAGAAAATCTAATTACTTTTTGTAGTTAGTAATATAATAAGAGAGCATCGTTTTGGTCTCTATTTACACTCATCTAATGATGATAATTATCTGCTTAGCTTGTCTTTTTTCCCCGCCTGCCTCTATCCGACTGAAACTATTAGTTTTTAACCGACTTCAAAAGGAGGAGTTTCTTAATTTGTTTGTGTGTAGTTTTTTTTATGTATATTACGCGATATCTCCGTCAAATAAGGACTTATTTTGCTAATTAATTCACTGTTGTATAAAAAATGATCCCGAAAGGGTCCTGTACAAGTTGTATCCCCAGAGGATTAGTATTTATCGCGCAAAACTAAAAATAAGTGTAAAAGTAAGGAAATTTCAAGTCGGTTTTTTAAAACACGCCATATTATTATTGTTAGCCTGATTTGTCAAACTATTGGTGAATGTATCAAAATATCTGTTTAAGTTTTAATTGATACGCCCGCAGGTGCTAATCAAGCTTAAAAAAGTCTGTTATCATCTGAAAGATCAGAGCTTTCGTTGTGTTTCGTCACAAAGCATAGAATAGATAGCAGTATGCAAAGCTCGTTTTTGCCGACTCACGCGCATCTGCCTGCCCTAGGGGCGTGGCCGGGGGAGGGGCTTGCATATTAATTGGCTGGTGGTTTGTCGTTGGTAATGGTTACGGGGTAATGATGAGCTTTAAGTGGTTGGAGAGAGTTAATGGTAATGAGAGAGTTCTTCTCAGTTTTTGAATGTTATTGACATATTTTTTTTTTTTCATCTGAAGTTCGAACCGATGATCCTACTAATATTATAAATGTCAAAGTATGTAAGGATAGATGTATGGATGTATGAATATTTATTACTCTTTCACGCAAAAACTACTGAACTGATTGGGCTGAAATTTGATATGGGTATAGTTTGGGACCAACATATTGTCTATTTTTTATCCTGATAAAAAGCGGGTGCAGGCGCGGGCAGCAGCTAGTCTTCTATAAATGTGTCTGGGTAGGTACCTTCCTATATATATATATATATATACTAAAGCTATATACTCAGCCCACATTCAATAATTTGTTATGAAGGTATGGCATCCACTTTGTCACGCCATTCTTTCTGCTCCTAATCTGTAATAAAATGGTCAGCTGGTTTTTTAACGTCGCATAGGACAATGCTTCCGTCTTCTTCATTTATCTACTTCAAGATCTACAGGTCAAGTGTGGGTATATAACCACTCCAAAACCTATTTATCGTTTGATATCTAGATTGTTCACTATGCACCCGCACTTAGATTGCGCTAGCACAATAAATATCTGACCCAATTGTGTTGCACCGCCTCATCAATATTCTGCACACACTCGATCCAACGTGACTTAGGAGTGATTAAAAAGTTTTGTCGTCTCGTGCCCTACATTTGAGGAAATTTCTTGTTTATGGAACGTTTAAAAGCAAAACATGAATTAGAGTAGGGCACAAGCGGTTTTAGGTTGATTTTATGTCAAAATTAGGTACTATTTAAATGGTAGAGCGTGCATAGAACTAAGTTTATGAAGCTCTGAAAAGAGAGAGCTTCATAAACTTAGTTTTATGACAATGCAAGTAAATTCTATAAAAAAAAATTGTTTAAATAAATCGGTAGTTAAAATATTTGACTAAACAAAACGTTATAGGTACTTAAAATAAATAGGTTAAACCAAAATGGGTATTTTAGCTAGGAATTTCCCATTTTTCTGAAAAAGCTCAACTGTGGGTATTCTCCTTAGAATAGAATAGAATAGAATATTTCTTTATTGCACCATCAATACATTAAATATTTATACAAGAACTTAATAGTAAGTATTTCTAGTGTGGTACAATCGGCGGCCTTATCGCTAACAGCGATCTCTTCCAGGCAACCTTTGTTTTGAATTATATTTAGTGAAAATAAACTTAAGAACGGTAAAATAACAGAAGGTCAAAACAAAATACGTCGTTTTGAACTGTAAAATAAATAGGTGAAACCGTAGAAAAAAATTGTAGGTTTATGAGTAAAACGAAGTGTGATCCAAAAAATAAGATCTGGCTTTCCGGGAGTGACACTTACTTACGTCACCGTCCACTGTCCAGTCGCCACTTTATTGCAACAAAAATGGAAGTCGGGAAACAAATGTGAAGTAAACGTCAGTTAATATACAATACAATAAAAAATTATGCAAAAAAACGTCACTTTAAAAATACGTACATTTTGTTTGTTAAATCAGTCAAAACAGTTTTAGCTAAACATTAAATAATGTGTGAAATCAGTTAAAGAGCTCGGGGAGTTCCAATTTTATGATACGGCAACACACTAAAAGCTTAAATATGGAATGGAAGTGCTCTGCATAGGCTGTTGCTGAATATTTTACAGGTAATCAGAGTTTGTGATATGTTTTGTCGCCAGGCCGTGTTTTACTCGTAGTCGTATTTGGCCTAGGTATATGTATATTACTACCTAGCCTACTGGAACTAAAAAAGATGAATATAGACATCAAGTAACAAAGATTCTCTACTGTAAAATATATTTCATAAGAACGCCAAGATAATAAAACAAACATTATAAATATGTACAAACAACGGGTGATCCTTGCCAACGCAAAAATATCTTAATGTCATTCGCACAATTATTTTCCTAGACGCAACCTGCCCAAGGTGCTTATACAATTATTGTCCTAGACGCAACCTGCCCAAGATGCTTATACAATTATTACCTACTCCTTTAGAACCTCATTATGTTTGTAATGACCAGCAATAGGTTTATTAGTTTTATATATCTACTTCTATATTATTTATTTAACCCCACAGGGTCCCCTTTAAACTTTTTCAAATGAATTTACTCTACAATTCCCACCACTAACCATCTCATAGTTTCTTTACTAACCCGATTATACTCTGTCTTGGCAGATTTCCCCATGGAGTGTCCCGTTTATTATGTGCGCAGCGAATGGTTAATGTTTTTGCATCGTGGTGGTAATGAACAATAACCTCAAAGGACAACGCAACATGGAATATTAGTACCAAAAATATTAAATGTACTACAATTCTTTTTGGTAAGATGGTATTATGTTTATTATTTGCTGATGTTAAAAATTAGTCAGGTGTAATTTTTTTGTGTATTAGTTGATACCATTTCTTTGGAGCTTTTTAAAAACTAGAACATACGTAATCAATGCGTTAAAAAATTATCTTGTTTAGAAATATCTTGTATAAACATGAAACGACACAGAAAAGAGAAGTAAACTTATATGTTCTTCAATTTCAAAGAATCGCAAAACAATCCAGCCTTCAACATTCACATTCATCAACCCTTAACGCAATTTCCATCAATTGCCCGTGACGTCACATCGAAACGAGTGAAATCGCCCGAAAGCCTGAAACGACAAAAATAGAATTACAATCAGACTCAATAAACAATTCGTTTGATTGTTTGTATCCGTCACAATGTACGGCTGATCACGTCTGTTTGGGGTACAGTGTAAGATATAGGCTACAGCGAGTATTGCTTGTCTTGGCATCATGGCAAGGTGCTGTGATCCCAAATGGATTTTGGCCTGTGACACTAGAAATCGCCAGGTTGTTCCGGCCTTTCAAGTCTAGACGACGACGGTACGGCATACAGATTCTTGCAATATTCCTCTACTCAGTCGTTCTCTGAAACAACTTCACTTAATAATTTTATTCAAAAAACGTCATTTGGCAAAGCACTATTGGTTCCCAATAGTTCCTATATACATTTGTAGATGAATTAATTACATATTTTTCCGGTTTATCATAAACCAAATTTCAATAATAAAATATATGTACTTCTAAGCTCTAAACGTCATTTTATCATAAATTTTGAAGATACGGAGTAATCCTAGCACAAGAATAAAAAAAACCGCGTATAGCTCTTAACTAACCCGTACTCAACCCTTATTTGAATAATTTGTCGTCAGCTGAAACGGATAATTGCTGACTTACCTGCAGTGATTGCGATTTATTGCTTGTTTGTTCGAAACGACCATAAAAATGACCATAAATTGTGTTCATTGTTCGTAATAATGCTACTAATGGCCCTTGTGCGCCTGTCGTAATTACGGGAACGTTGAAAGGGTTAAAAAGAAAAGTTTGATTGTGTTTTTGGCAAGTCTAATGAGATTATCATAATAATAATAACCATTTATATTGCTTATCTTTTTAAAAAATCGAGAGCTTATCACGTGTATTTTCGCCGCTCATATTCATACAAGTATTTAATCACAACTGGTTACGAACCTTAGGTTTCGAAGGCGGCCGAAGGGAATTGACCAGCTGATTGCACACTTTTGTTTTGGTAATTACGTAGGTACTTACCAATAACAGCAGGTTGTTCGTAAGTGGATCATCTCTTTAAAAAAATAAATTTAATGCTGGACAATCCACACAGCATCTTCTAGCCCCAAGCTAAGCAAAACTTGTGTTATGGGTACTAGATGACTAATATACAATACATACATAGATAGATATTTTTATTATACATAGAAAACATCCAGAAATCCCTGAACAAATATTTGCAGTTCGTACAAACATTTGTCCCAATGCGGGAATCGAACCCGCAACCTCCTGCGTCGAGCGCCAGGGGAACTTTCGCCTGCTGCGGCACATCGGTCGTCAATCAATGAATAAGTCAATGAACAAATCCTCCCTTTCGAGCCTCACGTAATTTATGGACGACCCCTTAGATGATCTAAGGGGTCATCCATAAATAGTGCTTCGAATCGAAAGTGATATTCAGTTCACCCGTAAACGTTGTGTTATTTTATATGCCTAACTTGTTAGCTTAACAAGACTTATTTGAATGGTCTGCTAACTCGTTATATTAATGATAGCATGGCACGGACAAATTTAATGCCGATACAAGCAGAAAGAAAATACAAAGAATCTCTTGAACTTACATACATATATACATACAAAAGACTGCAAACCTCGAGTGCATAGGCACTCGAGGTTTGCAAATCAAACGGATAGCCGTTTGATCTCCTGTGATCAATTACGATCGATAAAGATAAATCATCCAAAATAGATGTATCGGCCAGGGATTGAAGTCGGTAGCTTTTGAAATAGCGTTTGCCGAATTCAAAAGCGTACGTGAATTAGTCAAAGGGTGAAAACGTTCAAGTGCCGGCAATGATTGACATCGGATATTTTTGGCATTTGCTATCGAGTTTTTAGGCATCAATCACCCTGATCCAAACTGTTGATTCAAAAGTGCAGTAGGCTGTTTTTATTGAAATTTTAATTCGCATTTACCTCCTTTTATCATGTGTATGAAATAAATCAATCTATTGTTATATTTCTGTACTAATGAAGTCTAGGTAGGCACAAAACTAATATACAAAGGTATAAAAATTACTATATAATAAGCTGTTTATGGTATAAAATTTTACTTGTCTATGTGCTTATTTTGTAAGCCTAAATAAATAAAGTTATTGGTGGTGGATATAGGTGATCTGGCCTGTGTAGCCGATTTAAGTGTGTTGACCCCATTATTTCAAATGGTCAAATTCATTGTTTAACCGTATAACCAATTCTTACATATAAAGAGAACTAGCTAAAATATTCAATATAAATCCATGAAATCATCATCCAAAGAAAAAGTTATGTACAGTTCGCGTCAGAATTATGTATCCCCGTTGTCTACAAAACATTACTTATTTGAGACGTCCACTGTACCTAAGTAAATAAATTTAACTCTTATCTACCTGAAATATTTCCAAGAATTCTGCAAACCAAAAGAAGTGAAAGAATTTAATTGGACGCGTTGTTTTCACATTAAATCCATATTTGCGCTTCAATAAACCAACGCAAAGAACAAACGAACCCCGTATCGTTTATAACAATGTTTATTCGTCGATGTGGGTATTTGCAGAGAAGGGAATTTTCCTGATTTTCGTTAGTGTGGTCCCAAACTTCTATACTCTCCCATGGGTATACTTTCTAAGTAAAAAGAAAACTATAGGAATCAGAGAAGGCTGAGCTATTCTGGAAAAGTTGTTATATTCTCTGTAGGTAAGTAATCGTACGTACTAATGCACACTGCATTTAATTTTATTTTCAAACTTCAAAGATCGAGGCAAAGTTTGCGAAGAAATTCATCCGACAAGTTTTTAATCAGGGTCGTTCATCAGCTTTAAAGGTAACCCTTGATCATTGGTTAACGGAGTGATGATCACAAAAACAGATAAATCAACGAACAAGAACTGTGCTTTTTGTTTCTTCCAAAAACCTTCTGATGGTTCGACTAGGTCCATAGTAAAGTGGGCAATCAAAAACTCTATTCACTAATAAAATCATAATTAGGCATCATCATCAGTCTCTAAAGAATCATGACTTCTAAATACTGTACATTCAAATTACCAGTACAACATTGAGTTTTAAAAAGCACATCAAAAACTCCGCGATAATCGTATCAGACCCTGTAAAAGCTCTCATAAATGTAGAATTCAAAGGATGCGATAAATATTTGGAGCAGCACGCCGCCTTGCCGCCGCCCCGGGCAAATTGAACAGAGCTGGGAGCGGAGAGGTGTCAGGAATTATGAATTTTGCACGTGGATAGTGTTTACGGTTCACGGGTTATACCTTATGTGAAAATGGTTAACTGAGGTTGGTTATTTTGAATTGAATCAGGAATCCCTTCCTTCGGTAAGCGTTCTGTATGAAACATAATGTGGAATGAAATGATTCAATAGATATTGTTTTCAGTGGATTAGAGTGGAACAGGGCTATTTCCTTTTATTTTCTAGTAGTGGGATTATCAAGATTAATATGAATAATAGTGTTGGGTAGGTCTCTCAAAGGGAAATGTTGCTGTGCGGAGGTGGCGGCGGCCCCACGCTTGCTTTCCAAAAATAACCCGAGATCATGGAAATGAGAATCGTAATAAATAAAAAAATGAAATGTTGTTATAACAAAATCCAGCCTTGAGCCATCAAGATCAAATCAATATTTCATCCTCCTCTTTTCACAATAAAGGACAACTTTCGGCTAATCAAACAACAGGCAGGTAGACGTAATATCACAAAAACAGTCTTCGAATAGCAGAATAGCCGACGCCAGCGTGTCTGACACTTGTTCATTCATTCCATACGTTCATTCATACGATCCCATTCATACCATTCATTCAAGAAACGGACAAAACACAATCTTTTGTAAATTTTATGGTCAAAAAGACCCTTGTTTGTGGTAAATCGGTGTTGATAATTTATTGCAGCTTTTAATGGGTATTTTGGACCATTTATTGGTGTGAAAGACCTTTTGCGACAATTTTGCTCAAGTGCGTGGATTCAGAAGATATTTTAATGGACTCGGCGGAATTTTTGTGGCGTTTTTTGCATCTGAAGTAGTTGAAGTATCTGGGAATGGTTTTTTTACCTGAATATACTGCGCGGTAGGTGATGGGATTTTATTTTATCATGAAAACAATTGTATTTGGATCGGCATAGTAATAATAAGAACAATAAATAACAATGGTTTGATAGTGTTTCAGATTATATGTATGGTAACAATATTAACCAGTATTACCTAATGATAAAAAAATTAGGTACTTCTTACAAGTAACTTGGAACGCTACCGATCAGTTAATAGAGATGTATCATCATCCGAAACCCGACTTCACCCACAGCTGAGTCCACTATGTGAAACATTGATCCCATGGTCACCATTTACCATGATTGTGGTCCACTTGAAAGTGACGCTCGAAACGGTTGTTATGAAAAATTATCATCATAATCATCAAGTAAATTCCCAAAATATTTTGCTAACGTTATGCAATGTCAGTAACACTGCAGTAAGTTATGTGTAACCCATCAAACACAGACTTGTCAATAAAACTGTACAAACCAGTGACGTGTTAATAATTGTAACCTTTGCTCCGCTCCTCCTTTGTAGCAATAGGGGACAAGGCAAAGAGCAATGTTGCCATGCGGCCGGAAGAAAACTAGTTGTTAGCCATTATTCTCATAAAGTGACTCGCCTAAAAATGCTATTGTAATGAATGATGAACACGAAGACGACTGAAGTCAGAGAGTTGCTACCTCTAATGGATGATCTAGTTAAAAGTCAAAGTCCGTTATTTCCCTTAGTTAGACTTCACATGACTCTTGGAAACGTTAAATATTTTACATATGTAGTCTGGGCGTTCAGTGTAGTTTAATTCCTTTTCAGATTTTTTCTAGACTGTTTAAGGAAGACATCTTATTTGATTTCTTCTAAAGTAGTGCAGATGAGGGGGTGGTAAAACTGTTATTTGGATTGAAACCAGCCGATGAAGACGCTGCTTGAATGCGGCATAAATAGAAAACATTCTAGAAGTTTATGCTTGTTTCTGTTTTATTAGTGTTTGGAATAATCTTGTTCGTGACTGTTTTATGTTAGAACTTCTAAACCTACGCCTCGAAAAACATACTGGAGATGTAGGTATGTCCGTATAACAATTGAACAGGTAAGTAACCTTTTTTTTAACCCTGTAAATTACTTAAAAACTATTTATTTAATTTTTAGGCGCCATCATCGCCTACTTCAAAATAAATGTTCGACCGCTTTTGGTTCATTTCAATAGAAATGGTTTCATCCAAACATCCAAGTAGCCTACGTTTTCATCCCATCAAGATCTCGCGCAGTCTAGGTTGCATTTCGGTGAATGCTCCCAGGAACTTCATGACGTGATCCCACCATCTCCTTTCTATTCCAGGACAAGCATATTAACGGCACAATACCATCTTTATCTGGTGGATATACCATCCACTCGTGGTTTTCGTCTACCTTCATCATTCGTACCGCTAAGGAATGGAACTCGCTTCAGTTTTTGAAACGAATGACATACCGGCTATAAAAACAAATAAGGTGTAGCCGTTTGTTATGAAAATGTGTTCTCATTTCAAATACCTACCGACGACGACGTAACTTTGTCAAGTCCGTCGAAAACTCTCAAACTTTTATCTCAAACAGATTTGCGGGAAGATTATTCAAATTAATTTGCATTGTGGAGGCGAGCGAGATCATCCATATTAATATCATTCTGCATAAAGATGCTCACTCATCGTTGTTCCAAAGTTTGGCTGCTAATGATTTGAGGTTGTAGCTGATGAAACTTTAAAAACCAATTTAGGCCTTATTTATATGATACAATGTAGCATATGTACTACATAGACCTAAATTCAGCTCTATAGAAAAACCGGAAACGGGGAAAAAGCGCAAATCAAATTTAACTTGCGGGGTTTAATTTCGGATACCGCACCGGTGAACTAAATAAAAGGTTGTAAAAATCAACCCAAATCACGCGCTAACCTTTTACGATAATTTGGTTCTGATGAAAAACTTAAAACCTACTTCGAATCCCTTAGATTTAAACTTTATTTAAGTTTTGCGGGATACAATAATAATCCCCCGTGAATAAGAATAAAACCTCTAGAGCATTTTCTATGCAACTGCAAAACAATCCAAATCGGTTCATAAATTACGGAGAAACTGACGAACATACATGAAAAAATACATACCGATAGGCGAACATAGAAACTCCTCTTTTTTTTCGTAGTCGATTAAAAAAGCCTTTTTTACTGTTTTAATAACAAGCCTTTGAAAGTTAGGTTAGCCGATTACAACTACCAATTCCGCGTTACCCCTCAGCACTCTCCCAATTTGCAGAGGTACTCCACACCATCGCTAACCGCTGACTGTCCAATTATGTAGCTGAGTGTACTTGTGACACAATGGCTCGTTTGATGAGCTGAGAGTGATTGAACTTTTCGCTATTCTAGCTTTTCTTATGGGTTTGTTTTTGCTGGCCAGTGGAAGCTAGTGGATTTTTGACCAGATTCCCTCTAAAAAACCGGTTAAAATTCGCTCTAGCTTTTACTAACGCTGTCCATTAAAAAATCGGGCTTCGTTATTTTTACCCGCGAGGGCTGGGTTAATTTTTTCGTGTGTTTCTACGACTATGTGTTTGGTGGACACTGTTATCTCCAAGCATCAAAATCGAGCGATATGTATTTAATAGCTCGTTTGTTCTCTTTTCTCTCTCTCACGGAAGATCAGCGCCATGGTATGATCTGCTCTACCATAGCACATGCTGAGTGGAGTCCGATTTTGTCAGTTTTTCTTTTTATTTAAGGTTAATTTGCTGTACATTACTCATCTGTTCTGGCAAATAAAAATCTTTTTACTTTTACTTTTTATGGTTCTAAGGTACCTACATACACTACAGGTAAGTAAATAAACTTTGTAGCGCAAATCGAAAAAAAAATTAAAGCGATGACTGAATTGAGTTTTTTTATAGTTTCCAATCGTATTACCAACACAGTTATAATTTTAAATTTGTTAAATATGTTTTTCTCTACAATTTTCTTTCTATGGGAACATATTATTTAATGTTGGACAATCCACACAGCATCCTCTAGCCCCAAGCTAAGCAGAGCTTGTGTTATGATATGAGTAGGTACTAGATGACTGATATGATAGGCTGAGTAGGGGCCATTTTCTAGATAAACTAAGATTATTAACACCGTATATATTTTCACATTCTACCGTATTTCTTATTTAATAAAGCAACGTTTTTGTATTATTCAGAGTTATCTATTCTTATAGTTATTCAGACACTCTAAACCGGAGAGGTTTGTTTAGTTTGGTTAATTTAATTGTCCTTATGTTTTAGTTGCACATAAATGTTTTTGATTGATTGATATACATACATAATACAATAAATGATATTTTTTTTTATTATACTTAGAAAATAGCCAGAACTCCCGGAACAAATATTTGCCGATCATAAAAACATGTCCCAAGGGTCGAATCGAATCCGCAACCTCCTGCGCTGCAGGCGGTCCTTTGCCCGCCGCGCCGCCATGCCACATCGATCGTCATTCATAATAGTACATATCGTCATCAAAAGAAATAAACAATTTCAATAGTGTTGCCACAACCATCATTTGTTTTTACAAATTAGTTGTAATTTTCGGTTTTATTTATTGTACTCGTATGTCCACGGCTTTTGTTTAATGTCGTAGGAAATAAGAAACTTTAACAGATTCATGCAAAATGGCCACACAGAGAAAGGTAATAACGTGTGAAAAGTTGGCAGTCTCGGTATTAGTGGCTGAACCAGACGTGATAAATTAGAGGCTTCTGCAGTGGCGGGTTGTAAAAACCAAATGAAATATGACCCGACACAAAAAGACACAAACAGAATTGGGGAGATAGGGCTAGTTGATGCAAGTTACGATATCAGTGAAAACCTTTGGTCTAGTTACTGTAACCTTTATAATGCACATTTATGTTTCTGTAAAATATTATATTATGTATATCAGTCATCTATTAAGTATCCATAAATGATATGTCTATGTCTTTAAAACAAATTCTACTAACTTGGTGGCGAAATTATACTGTGTGGATTGTCCGGCGTTATTTATTTATTTTGTTTTGGAAGATTAGAGCGCTTATGGACCTTTATTAGCCACTTTTATAACAATGGTTGAAAGACACGGGATTTTTGAGATAACTTTAATGATCTCAATTGGTGTAAGTCAAGTAGTGAGTAAAGCATCCAAATTAAAGGTACTACCTACCTACATTATTAAACGGAAAAAAATCATTTGTATTATAACGAGCGCTTCTTCAGTTTTTCATTTTGCGAATGTAAAGTCTAAAACCTGTATATACCTGGCTATAATTATTGTGGTTTAAGATATTTATTTACTTCTCAAAAGATTTATAATTAATATTCTGAAACAAAATAACCTTATTATCTACTGTTAGTAGTTCGATACGATCAAATAATCAACACAATGTGGCTAGTTCGTAAAAATATTGTACAGAGTAAATTAGAGGCACAAATAAACTGATTGAAATTCTAAAATATAAGATAATATAAAATAGCTATATTCTTATTGTATAATTAAAGCATAATTCATAATTCTATTGAATACCATAAAACAATTTATAATTTTCAGTAATTAAAATATTACCTTACCCCTGTAATCAATTAACCCCAAGCTCCTCTCCTTTCACCTTGTGTTTTGTCCTCGTTGTAGAATAATGAATTGCAATAGGTTTTACTTGAAAAGGTACTAGTTACAAAAACCTATGGTAGATAAAATACATCTGCGATACATACCAGTCCGTGTAAGTAAAGTTTGAAGACAATGTTTGGACTTGTAGATATCTTATGTCCGCACGATAGAGGCGCTTTACCAAATCACTACATAGTATAAAACAAAGTCGCTTCCCGCTGTCTGTCTGTCCCTATGTATGCTTAGATCTTTAAAAATACACAACGGATTTTGATCCGGTTTTTTTGAATACATAGAGTAATTCAAGAGGAAGGTTTATATGTATAATTTAGTATCAGCATTGCACCCGTGCGAAGCCGGGCGGGTCGCTAGTCCTATACAAAAAGGAGACGTCACGATGACGTCGTCAAAATTTTCTTCTTTCGATACTTTCGTCAACTGGACTCGGGGCTCTGTCATATTCCTAAAATAACAATAAAAACAAAGTAAAGCTTTCTTCTTTACTCCTTATAATTTGAATGTTTTGAAAAATTACTGACTATGAATCCCTTATTTTTTTTTTTTTTTTAAGTTTTTCTGGGTACTAATCCTACGGGAATAAAAATTTTATGGAACCTCTTCGGATTTATTCTGTTTAGAATAGCGAGAGAGAATTTATAAAATCGGTCGAAAGTTGACGGAGAAATCTACATACATAAAAAAACATACGTGCAGCCGAATATAGAACCTTATCCTTTTTTCTTAACTCTGTTTGTTTTATTCCTATGTTTTTTTAATGATACCATGTGAAGGAATGCGCGCTAAATAACGGGAATCCAACTATTTGAATTCAAGATGCTAAAAACATCTAATAATTTCAATGTTATTAAAAAGAAAATTACAATTAAATTATAGAAACAAATTAGAACTAGTATTTACAATGTAGACTGTTGCAAACAATCTATAGGTAGCTCCACTGGTTCATATCAATATCAGTCGGAAGCGTCCCCAAGACGTATGGCAATGCTAATGCGCTGCGCCAGAGCTCTCGGAACACATTCAATGTTAAAGTCTTGGTGACGTGGTAAATACTGAATTTATATAGTTGACCATAACATAGCGGCCACGACGCCGACGGTTTGTTCGGTTGAAACCAAAGTTTGTAATCTTGCCAGTGGCTGGGGTACGGCAGATTGTATCTTCGATAATTAACTTTACGTCACATCCAGTTGTGGTCCCAAGATCAGAAAGTTTGTCTGTCTAGATATTATTATTAATTATTATATAGTTGTAAACCTGTTGCAACTTTCATTTTATAATTTTTATTGGATTTGTAAAAATAGTGAATCTGGAATATTTTCATAGTTAAGTTAATCTTTTCACACCACTGTTTGGATTTTTTTGATGTTCTTTATATTAACTAAAACACCTCACAATATAATATAATTCGTTCTGCATGTTACTTTAAGATAATCCTGTATTTTTCTCTACGCGAATGTATAATATTCATTTGAAAATTAATATTCTAAAACCGTAAAACTTGTACCTGTGTTTGTTTTAATCTGGAACTACTGTCCTGATTCTGATATTATCCTTACGTGCTATGTGTACTTACATTATAATATATGTATTTCTGTAGGTACATAAGCATACGACTGGATCCACTATAAATAGTATATAAATGATCATGTAGGTACCTACTTATCATATTATTATTTATTTCAGTATCTAAAAGAAACTCAAACACGACACTGAAACAAACATGATAGCTTGCTTTCTACGATGAATCGAAAGGAAAATTATAATAATAAAAATATCCTCTTTTATATGGCAGGATTGAAATCATAACAAAAGCTCTGTTTACTTTGGGGCTAGACTTAGATAAAAGTAATAAATACACTTTTAATATACAAATATATATGTATAAAAAACATTTTTTAAAACAAGCTTTTATATCATGTAGGACCAAAGTGCTTGGAGAACGGAATACAAATTCAAAGAACTCAAACACGACGTGGTTAAGTTGTTTCGTTCAGGAGTTTCTATGGCCACCTTTGGTCTCAATCATCAGACCAGCTCGATGGTACCGTGACGTTGCATTATCACTGAACTTGCATAAGTATGCCAAATTTCAGCTCAAACGGTTGAGGATAACAGTTTGGTCTAAAATTCAGTTGCAAGATTTGTCCCACACAAACTAACAGGGCAAGTAGAATAAAAGCTTGTAAAAAGGGGACTAGATGATAATATGTGGATTGTCCAGCATTATTTATTTATTTTCAATCTAATAGTAGGTTGAAAATAATTAACTAGCACACCCAATAAGTACTACCTACTTACAAACATTTGCAAGCAAAAGATAAGATATATTCCTATCTTGATGTATAAGAATGTACAGATAACAAAAAAAGCATTCTCCCTTACAAATCGCTCCGAGACACGGCCATTGTTGACCGTACTTCTAATTGTACACGTAAAGGATTGCTCCTTTTTGCGAACCCTCCCAGACGTGATATGAATCTACTTTTCGGAGTTATTTGGGCCTTGTATCGAAACCTATTTTATATTTTGTCTACTCATACTGATGGGCTACTTCCGATTACATTCAAACCAACACAAAATTGTTCTCGGAAAAGAAAATGTTACCACATTAGTTCCCACCTAATGCGAGCATGGAAATAATAATTTTTAAAATATTTTCTTTGATTATCTGTCTATTTTTAATTTGAATTGTTTTCTATTTGGTCTATTCATACTGATGATCTTTTTGTTTTTAATTTGAATGTACATACTTTTCACAGATTGCCTATGTCCATCTCCTCACCAGCCCATATAAGTGAACATGAATTTCTATGTATATGAATGTACTTAAGTTTTAATTCGTTTTGTTAACCTAGATAGTAAGTATTTTGGTGTAAACTGTACGCGACTATCAACTTTTAATAAATAAATATCCAAATGTCTAAACAGCTGAAAATGGTAACCCCACATAAGGGGGATTTGCTTCCTTTGAGTAGGTACATAGATCGCCTATGTACCTACTCAAAGGATATATCATTCAATCTGTACCTAAAACAAAACACTTTTTTTTTAATTTTATACCTTCCAAAGAATAAGCTTGTGCTAAAGGTACGGAATACTTAAGTTCATGAGTGTATCCCAACTTGGCCGGTTTTTATTTGCTCGTTTTTGCTAACCATACGCTCAAAAGGTCTGTTTACATACGGTCGGCTGCGCAGTTTGCGATTATATTTTTTAGGCTTTGATAGTTTTGTTTTCTGATGCGTATAAAAAATCGCAAAGTGAACCCGACAAATGTTCATACTTTGAAAAGGTTACAAGCCTTTGTTAGATTTTATTGACATTGGTGTCGACAGAATAGAAGTCACGACCTTTAGGTACCTTCTTACCAAAGGTTTCTTAGTTTCAATTACTATGTTGCTGTACAAAGCCTTGAATCTTGAAAATAGAGTACAATCTAGGAATCTTCAAATACCGAGTGAATAAGTTCCTTCTGGGAAAGCGTGCTCCAGCTTAGGCCACATCTTCACTTTCTCAAGTGTGATGGTGGTCAAAAGCTTTACCATCAAAAAAAAGGAAAAAGAACTTGAATCATGAAGCCTAAAAAGTATCTTCTCAAGTATGCCAGCTAAATATTATTGTTAGTTAGTACACCCATCTCTCCTAAACTCCTACTTAAGTAGATACATAGACATACATATATGTATATGTATTTAAATACATAGCTAATGAACCACCTGCCTAAGATTGTAAGGGTAGTATTCAATCGAAAGAGCTTTATTATACCTAACGCCCGGGTTTTGGGATCGCAGCCAGCAGGTCAGAACGTTGCTTAGCGGCAGCGTCCTCTTTATGGTATACTTACCATATGCAAACCTAGTGAATGTATTGTCAGAGCTGCAAGACTCTTGAAGATGCTTAGTACTGGCCATTATCTGGTGAAATCAGCATCAGCTTCGAACAAAAAGCAATAGCTTAGTTTTAAAGCTTTACAGTTTCACAACGGCGGGCGACCTTTCTATTTGGATCTTCCCTCGCTTCCGCTCTGCTATGCACCACTAACACACCCCTAATTTATTACGAGAGACTAACCATGTCCAGCTAACTGTTAAATAATCCACCTACGATTTAATAAAGTTAGTACTAGCTCATTAGCTAGCTACGTCATTCATTATAGGTTATCTACATTAGTTAACCGAGTTACGGGCACTTTCCCTTATTGCGGGGTTTGAAAGTTCAGCGGTCAATCTTAATTGAGTATTCTTAATAAAGCTAATGGAAAAAAGCTGTGGCTTCCGGACATTTTGATAATTTAATAATGTAAGATGTCCATTTAGAGTCTTCGTTACGAAAGGGTCGAGATGCATTACGAATATAGGGACTAGCAGACTAAGCTAGCAGACTCTCTTAACGGCCGTTCATTAATCACGTGATGTTTTTTTATCAAATCATGTGTATATATATATATACATCATAGTCTCAAAAAATAAAAATATACTTATGTAATCTAATTTAATTACGGAATATTAAGCATCGTGATGCCTGAAAAATAAATATCTCACCGTATCCCCTGCCCCATTGTGATATTTCGTGAATTTTCCAGAACGAGAAGATCCCGGATGAGACCACAGGACAATAAATAGTACAAGAATGTTACAGCATACTGACTTAACTCAGCTGTAGGTCTAACGGTGAATGATGATTATCAAATTGGCTGATGTCCAAAGCGCCTGCCAGTAGCGCGCCCCATAAGCCCAGGTACCAAGTTTCGTTACACCGTTATTGGCTATTAACGTGAAATATTACCTTACTTATACTTTTAGTGCTAGTTTGATAAGGGGTACTTGCCTATTTAGGTTACCTTGTTTAAAATGTTGCATCTAGCTAGGGCATTACAAGTACAGGAAGAGGCATCACCTCTCTTGATCATCATATCATTCATCATCATCATCAGCCCATACACGTCCACTGCTGGATATAGGCCTCCCCCGTACGACGCCACAAATAGCGGTCCTTTGTGACGTCATATCATTCATCATCATCATCATCAGCCTATACACGTCCACTGCTGGATATAGGCCTCCCCCGTACGACGCCACAAATAGCGGTCCTGAGCCGCCTCCAACCATCGACTCCCTGCGACCGCTACGATGTCGTCGGTCCATCCGAGTAGATGGTCTCCCATGTAGGGGGGGATTTGCCATAATCACCACGCTTGGCAGGCGGATTGGTGATCGCAGTGTTGGTGTTTAAAAATACTCAGAAGGAAGCTGCTACCCATCCTCTGGTAAGTTCCCTTAGTCGGCTCTTACGACATCCACGGGTTGAGTTGGAGGGGTCGATATTCGTACGCCGCGGCCCCACGGCCCATATCATTCATCGACCTTTATTTATCAATCCTAACTAATATTATAAATGCGAAGTTTGTTTGATTGTATGTCTGTCCTTCCTTCACGTCCTAATTAAGCAACCAATCGACTTGATTTTTGGCATAGAGTTAGTAAGGATGGAGAGTAACATAAGCTACTTTTTGTCCTGGTTAAACATCAAATTCCTATGTGAAATTTACGGGGAAAAAGATAGATTTATCCCCTAGAAATGTGAAATTCGAATTTCACGCGGATGATACCGCGGGGAACAGCTAGTAATTCAGTCAATTTATTGTTTGTGAATCAGATAATATTACAGTATTATTTTAGATCGCTAGATTCTGTAACTCGGTCGCACAAACATTTCAATATACCCACCTAACATATGTACATATTTAAGAATATTGAAACTAACAATCTAATCAATCAGTCAGTCAATAAAGTCCATAGCTGGACATGGCTTCGCCCTGATAAGCGCCTTGTTGGCGTCCATCGAGAAGGGGCTTCAATACACGCCAATAAGGCTACAATGGAAGTCAATTCCTATCGTCCATAAATTAGTAATTCTGTTTGTAATTCGGCCTCCCGAAGATATCGATAGATCCCGGCGAAACAGGTTCTGAACCTATTGCGGGGACCACCAGTAAACTGTATAAGCATTTTTGTATATTGGTAAATAAATTAATTTTGTATTTTTTTTTGTTATCATTCCAGAACGTCTTTATAGTCTCCATCTTGTTACTGTTGAAGAATGAATATTTCATTTTATATATTTCTCTCTGTGATATATCTAAAGTAAGTAATTATTTCATTTTATAACGTTAAAAACCAAAATTACTAAAGAAATTACTAAAGATTTACTAAACAATGCTTATGTACTCATTACGAATGTAAGCGGGTTTACAACGAACCTTACATGTGTCGGAGGAACACCGACGTAACATCTCTTACCCTCTTACGTATGTATACGTAATGAATTCGTAAACTACGATAATTTTTATATTGTAGTAAAGTACTTTGTGCGCAGTTCAAATACCATGGATCAACAACCGTGCCTCTAAAATTTTACATCACTTCAGGCAACTCCTTTTCTATAGCTACCTGTTACAAACAATATAACATATCCACATCCGTTGAAGCTTTAAACTAAGCCAAAGGGCATTTCGCGAATTAATAAAAAATCGCAACAGACAGACAAACATCCGTTTATTTATGATCCTATCAGTTCATAACTGTTTGTTCTTCTCACAGAGCGATGTATGGCACATGTAGCTCGAAGGCTGGGGCTAGGAGATTAGCGGGTTCATTAGCGGGTTCATAAGCGGAAGCGAAAGAACTGATACCTTGATTTTAAGTAACGATTAAGTGACCATTATTAGAGTAATAAGTAGCTTTTGATATTAGTTGGTAATTCATGTTAATGTAGTTATCCAGAAAACCTATGCCTAGTAGTTGGGCGTTGTCACGCCACCACAGCTACCATACTGTAAAGCTTCGGTATTGTCATTGCTTTAATCGGTAATTATACTAGTTATATAGTAATACTATAAGTGCTTTGAATAAACGATTTTTATTTTATTTATAAGTCACTTAATTTCATTCTGAATTTCTAATCTAATCAACTCTTTTATCAGGACGGTTTTCCATTGGGAAAACCTCCCTCTTCCACATTATATTCATTTAGGACTATTTCAAATCGTCCGAATCATTGTTATTAGGTTTGATTACATTAATAACATTGCAAAGTACGAGACTTCCTGTCAACTCTACCTATTTTGCAATAAACAATTCAATCAGTCTCTCCCATAGATTTAAGAACCATTCATCTCCCCTATCGTAGTAAAACTCACTAACTGCTCTTTACAACTTGTGGTTCATTCACATAGCCCCATAACTCGCTTAGTTTATGGCTCCCCCTAAATAATAGCAGCCATATTTTAACCTTACAACTCAATTGTAAGAACAAGTTTGCACAGCGATGTAAACTGTAATATCCCTTAAATTATTACAAGCATTTTTATAATGATAATGTATTTTACAATCATAATGCACTGAGTTATTGCAACGCAAACAAGATTTAAAAAGATTTAACTGGAGCTCATTGTACGTTAATTTTAAACGTTGGGTTAAATTAAAGTTAAATATTAAAACATGTACCTTGGTATATTATATTCACTCACAGTCATTTTATACATGCGAAGTTTAGACGTGTATTGATGTTGTTGTCTATTGACACGACTTCCGAAAGTTCTTACGAAGACGGACGGATCGGGCTGATATTTAGCATGAATAGGGGGCCTACTCGGAAAAGGAAAAACAAAGTTTTTTTTTCGTTTTCGTGCAAAACCAACTCTTATGTCGCTTGCATAAGATTAGCGTTTGCACGATAAATAATCAGAAACTTCGATTTCGTTTTTACGAGTACGGGCCCAGAATACAATAGAAATAGGTACTCTTTATTGCACACCAAGATAGAATAACAAAACAGGAAAACACAAACACAGAAATAGTTGCGCAATGAGCGGCCTTATCGCTAATAGCGATTTCTTCCAGGCAACCTTTGGATGGACACGTAATTATTGTATAGGTATAGACGGCGGCGTATTAAAGACTAATGTATACTGTACACAACATACATAAACAATTTCTGATATATAAATGTAAATAAATATCTACTAAGTATAGGGAGTTTACATATACATTAATTAAATATTGTAAATCGAAGTAAAGTGTGCATATTAGTGTTTATTGTTGTATTACAGGCCCAGAATTTCATGCAGGCTGCATGAAATTCTGGGCCTGTAATAATATAATTAAAAATCCTTTTTCATCCGAAAAAACACATGCCAACCCGTGGGCTGCCGCTATTTCATATAATAAATAAAATTTGACTTTTTAAAGCCAATATTTACTCCTACAGATCTTTTTATTAACAGAGTGTTGGGTCTACTCGATGGACCGACGACATCGTAACGGCAACAGGGAGTCGATGGATGGATGCGGCTCAGGACAGCCTTTTGTGGCGTCGTCGTATGTGAGAGGCTTATGTCCAGCAGTGGACGTGTATGGGCTGATATCATGATGATGACCTTTTTATTCGATATGTGTAAATTCTGCTAAAATTTAAGGGAATCTACAATTAAAACAGTATCGCAATAATTCCGTCAAAGCCCTCGAATACAATTCCATCGGATTCGATTATCCGATGATTGACAATTTCTATTATCTCCCGTTAACTCGTAATCATCGAATCATTATCGGATTAAGTTGACGGACACACAATGTAGGTCATGGGTTCCCTATTTTGGCAAACTTTACCCAATTATAGTGATTTTTTTGGCAAAATTATTGGGAAGCTCAGGGCACTATGGGCCTATTGAAATAATTCTCGTTATATTTAGTTTTTTTTCTTAATAATACGTTTTTTTGTGAAACGTGTCGTATAAACTGTTTTGTCCTTTATACATTTGATCGGATTATGACAGACTTGCCATTAGCCGCGTGCCATTTTAGGGACAATAATATGAGTTTTAGGGAAAGGAAGATGGTTGGTTTTTCGTTACTGTTTATAATGCAACAATTTTATCTCGTGCTAAATTATAAAATCATCCATTTGTCAGAAAAGCGTTAAAAGCTATTCTGTAAAATCGAGCCCTGTTTGGACATTTAAAGCTTTTTGATAGATGCTGACAACTTTTAAATACAAAAGCACCTGTATCAACTTCATCATAATCATTTTGAGACGACCGATGTGGCGCGGCGGGCGAAGTTCCGCCTGCGATGCAGGAGGTTGCGGGTTCGATGCCCGCCTTGGGAAAAAATGTTTGTACGATCTGGAAATATTTGTTTAGAATGTTTTGGGTATTTTCTATGTATACTAAAAATATCTATCTATTGTATTATGTATATCAGTCATCTAGTACCCATAACACAAGCTCAGCTTAGCTTGGGGCTAGATGATGCTGTGTTGATTGTCCAGCATTATTTATTTGTATACTAACTTCACCCACTACAACCAGGTCTGCCCTCCGATATTCACAATATATATTCACGATACACACATTCATCATTATCGGACTCTGAGTTTCTGCTGGACATAGTCCATTGCTCTGGTCTCTTCTATTGAGCACATAGCACCCTGTCTTCAGCTTCCCGCATCCAGTATCTGTCTGCAGTCTTTCTCTGGTCATCATCCCAACTGGCCGGAGAAGCTCATTCAAAGCTTCATTCACCTATTTTATCCTAACTAATTAATAATTATTATAAATGCGAAAGTATGTTTGTTTATTTGTTTGTTTGTATTTCCTTCATGCCCTAATTAAGGAACCAATCGACTTGATTTTTGGCATAAAGTTAGTTGAAAGGATGGAGAGTAACATAGACTACGCCTGGTAAAATATAAAATTCCCATGGAAGATTTACGGCTTATACCTACGGCTTACGAATTTAACGCGGGAGAAACCGCGGGGAACAGCTAGTAAGTTATAAGTATAACCTTACCCTGTAAGATCACTTTTGCTCTTTCCGATAAGTCCTATGTGAAACGGAGAAAATATTGTGAAAATATCTAGAAAACGCAGCAATTTGAACCGTATGAACGCTAACGAGGTTATCAACGGTAAGGAATTCCGTTCTCGTTAACTTGGGCCGTATGTCTTTTCAAATATTTAAGCATAGGCCTCATTAGGAACATTCTGAGCAAGTTGAGGAATGTTAAGTGGAAAATTTAGTAGGCATTTACATTTCTAAGGTGAAGCCGTATTAACTAAACAAAAATAGAACCACTAGCTGACCCGGCAAACGTGTTTTGCCATAGACCATGAGGTTTAAAGATCGCTATAAATAGAATGGGGGTTGGTGTTAGAAAGGTGAAAATTGTGGGTGATATGTATTTTTTAACGCCAAGTCATAACAAAATTTAAACATTATTTTTTTGTCCAAAACACAAAAATAAATTTGGGTTGGGATTAAAAATAGATAACGTCCTATTATCACACGTACCAGATATACACACAAAATGTCATAAAAATCGGTCACGCCGTTTCGGAGGAGTTTGGTTATAAACACTGTGACACGAGTTTTATTTTATATATAACGATTTATCACTGAAAACATGTCAAATATTACAATACTGTCAATGTATTAGTGGTATCAATGCAATACTACCAGTAGTTTTGGACTGGTTTGTGAATATTAACGAATTTAAAATAACCAAAATTTATAAAATAGAATTGTGACGAATTTACAATAACCAAAATTTATAAAAAAGAATTGTGACGAATTTACACATACTTTTTTTCGTGATGTATTTACTTTGTGGCCAATCTACAACAACCCGTCCATTAATAGTATAAAGCAGTCGCTTCCCGCTCTGTCCCTGTAAACGCTTCAACGGATTTCTTTGCGGTTTTTAAATAGATAGAGTGATTCAAGAAGAAGATTTATATGTATAATTTAGTATCTGCATTGCACCCGTGCGAAGCCAGGGTGAGTCGCTAGTATATAATAATAATGATTTAGAAATTAAATTAAAAAGTGTATTAAAATATTCGTCCACGCTATAAAAACAATGAGTCAGTAACCATATTTTAAGTCTATTTTTAAACAATGTTATTGGTTAGTCCTAAATTCCTTTGGTAACTTATAAAATATGTATTTTATTAATGCAAAAATTATTTCTGTCTAAAAACTTAGAATGGTGATTGGCATATATGTACTTAGATCTTATGTTTACGTCTAGTATACCCAGATAAAACTTCTTTATTATTGAAATAAATTAGGTACTTCATGGTGTCACTTCTGATGTCGCCAAAACTAAACTAAACTAATTTGACAGGACTAAACATGATGCTATCATTTTAATTTGGATCGTTGTGAAAGGGAAGGCACAAGTTTTAGCGGTTACAAATTAGATCAGATTAGTTTTGGCGATATCTGAATTGACACCATTGTCTAAATAATGAAGAATTAATGCAGATTTCTTTCCATACACCTATGTATATTTGTATACGAGGAAAGAACTTCGTACATGGCAAGGGAAAAACTTCAGTTATTTTTTTAATAGTTTTAACTAGTAAGGAAGTTTCTCCTGAAAGCTAACATAATACGTCAAATTGAGAAAATTCTAATATTTAGTATTGACCTTTGTAAAGGACTGAAGATTTTATAATCAGACTTTATGTACCTATTTACTCAGAAACGTTTAATTAAGTATTTTGTTGTCAATCAAGAAATCATTTTCCAGTTATTATTCCAAGCTAAGTTCTTAAGTCACTTAATAGCACTTTTATGAACTTAGATAGGTATTGGTAATGCAAAAATTGTATGCTTATTTTTTTATTAAAGTTTGCCTCAACGAAATTGTTTATTTAGGTATATTTTAGGATCGTTTGGCTTTGGTCTAACTGTTACACTTGTTTGCATTTGACATATTCTTACATCCATATTTATAATGGCTTTTGCGGCGTGAAATAAAATAAAATACGAGTAAATACGATTTTCGAACAGTGGCCGTCTCTTCAAGAGCTTACCGAGTATGTCGGCACCATTCTATCAAGTAACCTAACTGACCCTTTTTAAGTTTTTCGAGGGAAACTGTCTTCTGGGATTTTACGCTTGGAAATAAAGATTCAGACATTTTATTTTAATCTGATGTAATGTAATGTACTTACAGAAAATTCTCGAAGTACTTATTTGTTGAGGTACCTGCATAAATTTTGTTGAAAAGAGTGGCCTTTTCAATCTGTATCCATTAATTACATATAAATTATTTTCATGCTGAAATAGCGACATACCTACATATACAGGAGGTACACAACATTATGTACGTATTATTATTATACTTCCTTAAAAGAACTACTTATCTTTATTTTACTATATAATGAGAGGTAGACGCAAAAAAAAAAACAAAAAAAAACTGGAAATCAAGAATTCAACTTTAAATATTATGCCATTTTCACGCCAAAAACTTCAATGATAATTTTATGAAAGCCTCATATTTTACGAAAATGGCTTTTAGATTACGTGGATGACAGCTCGTTATCACGTTCGAAGTATAATATTATTTAACAACAGCCAAACGGCATCAAAATATGGCTTTTGGACAATTTGCTTCTTTCTCATGACAAACAAAATAAACGGATATAAAAAAAATCTTACACCTGTACGTTTCTTGATTAATAGGGTTTTTTTTTCCATAGATAGCTTTTTCTAACATTTTAGTTGTAAACAAAAAAATCTCTCTGCATTATGTTATCTTTAAGATTAAGTATATTATTATACTTAACCTAGTTATGTAACTATACATTTTGTAGTCGTTAGCTTTTACTGAGTAAATAAATATTAACATAAAATATATTTGATTTTTTTTTATAATTAGTCGAAAATTTCCAAGATTCGATCCGCAACTACTTGTTTGCGGGTGCCCTAAATGGGAATGGTGACCTTAGAATCGGTGCTCTAAATGGGAATACTTCGATCCTATACATAACGGCCGTTATAAATTTGTAACTGGCCACAGCCTCTGACCATCTGAATAATTTGCGAAGTGTCTGTGTCCCAAAACACATGAGACCTTATTTGAAATATATTTATCGATAAACTTTTGATCTGGTTACATTGTAAAATCTGACCAAGTACCTTAAGTCGCCAAAAGACAAAAGCTATCCAGTGTTATTTACACAATAATGGTCGTCGTACCAAATTTTTATTGTTATTTTTTATGTACCATACTAATAAGTTTTATTAAAAACTAGTTTCTGTCCGCGGCTTCGCATGCATTGTTTCTATGGAAACGTTTTAATGTTATTTTCCATCTCCCGGGAACATATTTATGCGATAAAAAGTATCGTATTTTATTCCACGTCGAGAACTACCTATATGCAAATATCAGCCGGATCCGTTCAGTAGTTTTGGTGTGAAGATATAACATCCATCTAAACATTCACAGTTATATTATGATTAACATTTCTTTGAAAACACAAAACATCTTCAATAATTTATTTAACGGCAAAGAACTTAGCACATAAATTCCGAGAATT
The DNA here is from genome assembly GCA_947859395.1 of Eupithecia insigniata. Classification (NCBI taxonomy): domain Eukaryota; kingdom Metazoa; phylum Arthropoda; class Insecta; order Lepidoptera; family Geometridae; genus Eupithecia; species Eupithecia insigniata. Next base: position 1,229,921 of record OX402006.1, on the reverse strand, counting down.
GTGAAAACTCTCGAATTCAGTCGCCATATAGAATATTCTAGAGATGGCGCACTGAGCGTTGAGCCAGCTCCAACATTTCGCTTGTCTTTCCACTGGCAATGCTAGGAACGACTTGGGCTATGAAAGGAGCGGACTAAAAATGCGACACTAACAGCCGGTGTTCGTACACTAATTATCGAATCAATCAATTTAGTAACTTTATCTGTACCTGTTTATGGCCAAATAAAAGTATTTTTATCTTAAAAACTTCATTGTGATCCAGTATATAATCTATTGTCAAAGTGTGTGGAAGCAGCAAGCAGCTTTTACACCTAAAAATATTGAAATTATAGGTCTTTTATCCATATTGTAGACGTAAATGTAAACAATACATGTTTTTTTTTGTATTTTTTTTTTTTTAGTTTTTTCTCTTGAAGAATTGACGTTGACAAGAGATTGAATGAATACAAAAACTTAAAATAACATCAGTAAATATACTGAGGGTGTTTTTCGATGGACTGCGGGATCGGATATTACATACCTCAGCCGAAATATCTCCACTGCTGGACAAAGGCCCATGACAACTATCAAAGGAAAAAGCACACCCGTGGGATACGAGTTCCTTCGAAAACTGTCGAAAATGTAATCCCACAAATTATGACATGACCGAAACCAATGACATACACAATGAACCGCAGATGAGCGCAAGGCGGTTTCGCAATTTGTTCGGGCTGCAGCCGACACAAGCTTACGATAGGTAAGGTTATTTGAAGTGCTTATTTTGTAAGCCTAAAGAAATAAAGTTATTGATTCAGATTCTGGTTCTTATAGTTACCGACTACACGGTGGGTACTTAGTCCCGCGTGTTTCATGGCCTCAACGAAAGGTGAGCTTCGAGTCGTAATGATGTTTGATTTGGGAATTATTTAATCAATTCCGTTCAAATAAATCCCTCAACAAATTCTTATCCGGGTTGTTTCCGGGTTCTTTGTCCCGGTTACTGAATAAAATGGAAACCTGAAACTCAGTTTTCACGGTAGAAATAGGTCAGCAATTAAATTATATTTATTGTTTTTATTCTTTGCATTTGTTCAACGATCTAAAGTTTCAGGCCACGATAGAAGTTTAAATAATATTATAAATATATTTTTATAATCATCACAATCATCATCAGCGCCCGTACACGACCACTGCTGAACATAGGCCTCCCCCAAACGACGCCACGAATAGCGGTCCTGAGCCGCCTCCATCCAACGACTCCATTTTTATAATATTTTTAGTATAACTCGAAATTATGTCGTTATAAATTGTATTCTGTTTGAATGTTTTGTAACTTGTACCCATGTGTGTGCAACACATGTAGGTACCTAAACCTTAATTAGTTCTTGAAAACGGACATTTAAATTTAAATAAACTCCTGGTAATCCTGTTCATACCTATGCGGTATTCGTCGACAAGCCCCTAGTGTGGTTCTGCGGCGATCCTACGAGGTATTGCTATAGATTACGAAAGGTAGGGAAATCATTTATGGGCAATTGCGTGCGCTTCTATAATAAGCTTCCATCTGAAACAACTAAACTCCCTATTCGTAAATTTAAACAGTACATTAAACAAAATCTTATCAGGAAGGCCTTTTACTCCATAGATGATTACATCAATGATGTTAATGCTTGGCCAGGTGTCGCTCCGTTCCGCACTGTCAATAGTATGTAAGAAATTCAATGTTCTGTTTAGCTTTATAGAAATATTGACATGTATCTAAATTGCATTAAATTTATATTAAGATAGGCAAAATAAACATGTAGGTATTAGACACATAAGTGATATTATAATGTGCTAGTGGTTTCTTTTTCACTTCTTCCACTAGTGGACAAAAAATTGAAGTGAAAAGAATATCAATAACACCTTATTTCTTATTTGATAATAATAACTATGTTTATAGTATACAATTTGACTTGTCTAAGTGCTTATTTTGTAAGCCTAAAGAAATAAAGTTATTGATTCTGATTTGATTCTGATTCTGCTAAACAACTTGACAGAATACCACGTACCGCCCGAAACCAAGCGCAAAATCCAAGCGAAACTGACCGCTATCGCTTTCGGTAGCGAATACCGCATAGATCTAAAGGCATGAATAAATTGTATTTGCATAAGTATCGTCAGTTCCATATACTGAAGGTTTTAAATCAATTTGCTTTAAAAATGTGTTCCTTTCTCAAACGTGATTACGTTACATCATGTGACGTTATATGTTACGTAACGCAAAATGTTTAGAGTAATGAAGAGTGAAGATTTTGTAGAATAGAGTCGAAGCCCTTTTTAACAGTGAGTCATAGTGTTGTGAATACAGAGAAGAAGTAAAAACGTATATTTGAAGATATTTAGAGTAATGAAGAGTGAAGACATGTAGAGTAGAGTCGAAGCCCTTTTTAACAGTGAGTCATAGTGTTGTGAATACAGAGAAGAAGTAAAAACGTTTACTGCGGGAAATTTTTAATTGGTATCCAAAATATCGTTTTGCCTTTCTTTAAAAGTAAGAAACTATAAAGAAAGTATATAAGTTTGTGTAGTGAGCAATATACTAAATGTAACCTAACACGGTGTAGACCAATCACGGTCACTCACGGTGCTAGCGCCTTCCTTTTCACTTCTATACAATTGCGCAAGAGAGAGTGCCCTATATTAGACATTTACGGCGAACAGAGGTACGGTGGCCACGGCTGCGTTAGAATTTGATCCCTCCAACTCATCGCGTGGAAGTCATATGAATCGACTAGGAGGATCTAACAGAGGTCCTTCTAGTCGATTCATGACATTAGATTGTGTAAAGAACCAAGGCAGCAGTTTCCTTTGTTTTAGCACCTCTACTGCGATGGCCACTTACTCGACAAAAGTGGTGATTGTGGCAAAAGTCCCCCTTGTTTGGGGGGTACGTCCAACAGTGGATGTGTGTGGGCTGAGGAGGAGGAGGACAAACTCAAGGTACTCTTGCTCAGTAGAACCCGCGGAAGCAGCAACAGCATACTAAATGCTTTATCTACCTATACATAGTACGATTGTCGTCTGATGTATCAGGTCATTCAGAGGACCAAATCCCAGTATAATATTCTAACTTTAAGTTCATTAACAAAATAAACCTAAGTTCTCTCAATATTTTTTTTACCAGGTTCATCATATCACCCCACTCACATACACAGCTGGATATAAGCATCCCCATACGATGCCACAAGATCCTGAGCCGCCTCCATTCATCGCCTCTGAGAATCCCCCACAGGTTTTTCTACTTTACAAACTTTATCGCAGTGTAAATCGAGGCTTAAGAGCGATAGGTAGTACTTCCGGTCAGCGGGTCGCGCGGTCGTCGTCCAGGAACTGGGTCAATGGGCACACTTGACAGGTTGCTATCATATTATAACATCGATTTGTTTTTCTTTTTACCCGACGACGGGAAAACTGTAAGGGCGGTGTTATGTTATGTTTATACGGTAGATCGTAGTGAACTTCCTTTCAAGTAAGTTTGAAACAAAGCAGTTGTTAGGAACTTTTATAACTGGTTTACGGAACTAAAAACTATTCACAGTAGCTGAGCATGCCAAAAAATTCGGTCACGGAATTCGCGGAGACAGATTACAGTAGGTAACCCCCTTTTTTAATTTTGGGTTTTAAAATTTTTGGAACTATCATGGTTGTGTCGATGCAAAAAGGACTGTGGTATTATCATAAGGTTAGATTATATAACCTTTATTAACAAAGAAAATTACAATCAAATGATAGAAACAAATTCGAAATAGTATTTACGCGACGCGTGACCCGATAGCTGGTGATCTGGCGCAGCACATTAGCATTGCCATACAGCTGGGCAATGCAGCCAGCGTCCTGGGGACGCTTCCGACTGATATTGATATGAACCAATTGAGCTACCTGTAGATTGTTTGCAACAGTCTGCAGTTAGCTCAATTGTTTCAATTGTAAATACTAATTCTAAGCTAGAATCAGATGATTTGATGCTGAATTTATTTATATAAATCAGGTTCTTCTAAATCAAACCTATTGAGATCGCCCCTTACTCGCAAATAGACTGGTAAATAAATAAAAAAAACTGACGATATGAGACTATCTACTCGTGGGCGAGTTGACCCTATCACTATGGAGTAGGTGACAACTGGACAATCTTGATTTTTGACTCAGGCAAATTATTCATTTCAGAATTAGACAACTCGCCCGCAGGCCAGTTTTAGCGCGGGCGATATGTGCCATAACTCCATAGTTAGGTTAAATCATGATTGTAGACCACAAACCATAACAAACAGACCAGATCAGATAGATCTGACAGCTTCTTTGAAACATGTCACTTGATGTTTCAAAGAGCTTCTGCGACACGCGTCATTAAATGATTTCCATCTTTCTGGATCCCCGACTGTAATTACTCCTTTCAGTTACACGCGCATCCATCACGGATCCGTGACAGGTGAAGGTAGTTAATCTTATTTAATGTAGATGGTTATTTTTTTTACTCATAAAAAGCATCTTAGATTTATTTATGCATGAGCGAGTTTTCATTTTTATCAATTTTCTAATTTTCTGACGTAACACGCGTCTGTACCTAACGAGATTACATACATCTCTAGCAATTCCCGACCAACGTCTAACGTGAGATTCACATACTCCCAATGTTTATTTATTTATTTCATTGATGTCCTACAATTGAATACAATAAATGAATAAATCAAGATGGTAACATTTTTGGTAGGATCAACATGAGCCCTGTAAGAGCGTTGCCTTCTGAGTTTTTAGTTATAAAATAATTGTGCACATTATTAATTTAATCCTCATTATATTAAATAATAAAAAGTAATAACAATATTAATATTCCTACTTAAAGGTTCTGTTACTATGAAATTCGTTCACTGTATATTAACATTTGCGTATAAAAAATATTTTAAGATATGTCTCACGAGCATAGTAGAACAAAAACCGTAGAAAGATACTTTCTACGGTTTTTGTTTGATGAGTAGCTCGATATTTCACACGATAATGCAGGTTTTGTCGATACTCGATATTTATCACATAATATTTTTATCCCGTAATAAATAAATAAATAATACTGGACAATTCACACAGCATTATCTAGCCCCAAGCTAAGCAGAGCTTGTGTTATGGGTACTAGATAATTGATATACATAATACAATATATTACATAGATAGATATATTTTTTTATTATACATAGAAAAACGACCAGAACACCCTGACCAAATATTTGCAGATCGTACAAATATTTGTCCCGAGGCGGGAATCGAACCCGCAACCTCCTGCGTCGCAGGCGGACCTTCGCCCACCGCGCCACATCGGTCGTCAACGTACAATGAGTATCACTCAATAAAGTATCACGAACACGCAGAATTAAACCCCCCCGGTACCCCTCAAAATATCACAGTCAAATTAATCATAACTTTTGTAAGAAAATTAAAGCCTGCCACTTCCGAGTCGGTCTCGCAAGTCAGTAAATCCGGATCCGGATTTATATTTTAACGACGTGAAAGAATTAGCATTTCAAACGAGCGACACTGGCTTGGCTTTAAACTTTAATACGAGAGCTGGATGTGAGACTGAAGTTGCGGTCACACTCGAGGTATGACGGCTGTTGCAGACGAGAAACTTGTCGGCAGATTATCAATTGCTTGAAATTGTACGAAGAGGTGCTGCTTGAATAAAACTTTTTTCTACTAATGGTCTTAACTTTTTTATGGTTTATCTAGGTGCGTGGTTAACACCAATATTCAGTGTCATAATTTTCTCCAAGAAACTATACTCTCTTGAACTATACTCTCTTGAACTATACTCTCAACTATACTTGTCACTCAATCAACTAGGTATACTAATCAATTTTCCAAACGTGACTTAAACTTACATCAAAACCCGAAATAATGTTGCTACATGAAGACTACTATTTGCTTGCATGACGAATCAAACCGTGTGGATGGAAGAATATCCCAATCAACCGATCACGTCAATAAAGATACACTATGTAACGTTCGATAATTGTCAAAAAATTTACACGCGTATTCTGTCTTAGCCGGAACGTAGTCTGCTTGATAAGTCATAAGTTCATAACTATGATTAATCAAATAAAATTAAATATTCAATCTTTATGCACTTTACAAAAAAAATGCTAAAGTTGTGAATGAGTCTTGCAAATGCATTTCATTGATGCAAAATAACTTTTTCATTAGAGAACCATTTCACGGCAAATTATATCAGTATATAGTATTAATAAAATTCAGATTGTTTGTTTGCATGATTACTTTATTATACATAGTATAGTATACAAATATTTGTTATCGCTATTGTCGTGTGAATCCCTCGTCTGGTGGTCACAATGCACTCGGTGTGGAGTTAGTAATGAAATTGTATAAGTACTCTGTACCGAAGTGCTTCACTGAGTTTTGTAGGTAACATTCGTTATCAACGGTAGGTATGAAAGTACTTGTGTATGTACAAGTAATTATACTCTGATATTCTATGAGCCGAATCAGTCACATTCACTCCCCTGTTAATATTTTAGGGAACTTTATAGGCTTGCACGTGACAAAAGGAACATAAGTGCGTGAATGGAGTATACCTATCTAGTTTTCTTTATTGAAGTATTAAAAACCAGGATGTTACACAGGATAGGGGCAATAGGGGGGCACAGATTACAACTAGCAACCCTTTAGAGCGCGTTCCTACCAGGTCTTAGCGACAGAAAGTCGTGCATTTTTCCTGTCGTCCACGGCACTTTTTGTCGTAACGACATTTTCAGGGCAATATCATCAGTGGGGACAGTTAGAGACCAAAGCCGTCCAACGATAATAAAATTTAAGGTCATGCCACTGGTGGGAACGCTTCCTTGCGTTTACATGAGAGCAATCAGAAAAGCACTTTTTGGTGCAATGCGTTTTCTTCAGGCGTCAATTTGATGACGACGCCACCGGTTTACCGGTTGATCTATATCGACGCATAGTTACGAAACCCACAGAGGGTTAACAGAGGTTTGATATCTGTTCCAGCTTTTCAGCTATTTCAGCAAATTAGTTGGAGTCAGAAGTTAGTTACTTACCTGTTAAATACAAGATACATACGTTATTCTGCTTAGATTCCCAAAGAAGTTCTAAAGTTAAGGCTGTGACCCACTTGGTTGTATGTACTCTTGCTTTTTTCACTATATTTTTGTTTAGACTTTCTACTGGAACAATTAGGAGATTGAATGCAAGTCGATACCGTTGGAAGCCATTTTTTTCATATTGTAGTTTTTAACTATGTAGGTAACTACTAAAAACCTTTCTCTATCTATAATAAAGATTTTTAAAACTAACAAAACGTACATACTTATTTAATTGAAAGAGTGATTATAAAGAACATTTAACGTAGGTACTCTAAATATTCTTTCAAATTATAAAAGAATTTAGACACGAGGAATCCGGTAAAGCTGGACATATTATAGACCTCCCGCATACGACGCCACAAATAGCGGTCCTGAGCCGCCACTATCCATCGACTCCCTGCGACCGCTACGAAATCGTCGGTCGAGTGGATGGTCTCCCAATAGGTACTCCGTTTCGCGGTGCATCGAGGCCGCCACTCGAGAACCTTTACTCCCCATTGGGAGAATCTTAAAACTATGCAACGGATTTTGATGCGGTTTATTTAAATAGATAGAGTGATTTAAGAGAAAGGTTTATATATATAATTTAGTATAAGCGTTGCACCCGTGCGAAGCCAGGGCGGGTCACTAGTTTATTACAAATTATGATGGATGACTTAGGTATTGATATTTAGTAAAAGGCAGGGCTAATTGGTTTTAATTTCTTAGTTTACGTGGTTGTGAATGTCTTTTTCAGTTTGTATGGATAAGTGTTTATTTTTCTTGTAAAGTTTTACTATTTATATTAAAATGTATGGTTCTATAATCGCTGTTAGTAGTCTTAACTTTTGACATGCCATTACAAAAAATAAACTGTAACCGAATCCTCGATTTTCATTTCATAAACTCATTTAGACATTTATTTCACACTTTGACTTTATTTCCTACATGGGAAACTATCCACTCGTTGGACCGACGACATTGTAGCGGTAGCAGGGAGTCGATGGATGGAGGCGGTCAGTACCGCTATTTGTGGCTTTCGTATGGGGTAGGCCAGCTGTGGACGTGTATGGGCTGATATGATGAAACGCATTTAGACCCTACTCTTGACTCCGCGGTTAACTCTCCTCAACTTAGTTTATCCGTTTTCTCCCTAAATCTACATGAACACGGTTTTAGTGGTTCGTGACAAGCCCTTTCGTGCGGACCCATATAAAATTTAAGCTTACACGATCAGTCGGTCGTTGTTATTTTTCTATTTCGCTCCTGGCGCGGAATATGGATTGTGGCATTCCTCGTGGGACGTAATAACGATGGTAACAGGAATTTCCTTGGAGTCAATCGGTGAAGGTTTTCCTCTATCAAAAACAATTTTGCCGTGTTTTAAATTATAGATTATTATTCTCTAAGCTTTGCTATACTTTATACCTGTAATGTCAATTTACGATTATAAAATATTTTTCTTTTATATGCAATTGAATTCCTTATTACTACTACATAGGTAGGTATTCCTTGCTATTGCCATTATTATTCCCAACAAAGAAATATAATTACGTAGTTTTAAATTAAAAAAAAATATAAATACATACAGAGAACCGGCTAATAATTCAGATTAACAATTTCATTAACTATTTAATATCCAAATGGTATGTTTTTTTTTGCTCTTACGCATGGTTTCGTTACTACTCGTAAGTACGTTTTATGAAAAGCAATGCAGCGGTTCAAAGTTACTAGTAAAATTTATAACTGAGTAGAATTTTCACCGAATGTTTGGACTTTTGTAACAGTAAAGTTATTATTGAGATCGAAATAAAGTATAGATAAGTTTTAACAGTAAAACTCAATTATTTGTTATTTTTGTAAGCTATAAAGAACTTAAACTTGATAGTAATTTATCAGATTCTGCTATAAAAATGACGTCCAGTTATATTAAAAGAATAAGTATTGCAAATATAGTTTATTTTTCTCCATGAAAACCTCGTAAGTATCACGTGAATAGCCTTTAATAAGTAGGGAAACCTCATAAGTATCAGTATATCTGTATAAACTAACAAATCATAAAATAAACTACCACGATTGAAAACTGATCGGATTTGTTCATTAAAGCCAATATAATAATACCGCATGTCCTAACAAAATTATAAACCAGATGTTTTTCCTTGTTCTTGAAAAGTTAGCATGTTACGACTTACGAGGTTTTCACTGCGACGATATGTTATTCCAGGTCCCAAACTATACCCATACCAAATTTAGCCTTATTGGTTCAATAGTGGCCCGAAAGAGTAAAAAATATCCATACATAATTAGACATTTATAATATTAGTAGGATTTATAAACGAGACTGTTGTTTAGCCCCGATCAAATAATGTAATCTTACAGGTAAGTGATTCGGCAAGAATTCGGTAAAACAGATATGGGTTGGGACCCCATGTTACAGGTCCAGGAATGTAATTTAACGCGAGTGTGCGGTTTATAAATGCTATTTACATTTTTCTGAATTTTCATGGAAATGCCCACCCCTGTGTCCCTGAAATTCATTTCCTATTATTTCTTCTCTAAGAAATAATAGGAAATCAGGAAATTTTGACTAAGATTGTTTCATACTGATATTCCACCAACTGGTTAATGTATGTACATATCATCTACCTAATAATAACCTAGCCTAAAATACTTTAATAGTATATATATAAATAAATAAATAAACATAATGTATAGTTAAGGCCACCCCTTGAAGCTTCCTTGATCGAGAATGTCTTTCTGTATTGTATTATGTCTTTGTTGTTGCAGGTACAATAAAGATTATGTATCAACTTAGTTAATTATAATACACATAAGTACCTACCTATTGTTCTACGTGAAAGCTTTATATTATGTATATTAAATATAATATAATAATAAACATTATAATTCGTAATCAAATGGCCATAGGGAAAGTAAAACCACAAACGAAACTAATTTTTCAATTTCGCTTAAATTAAGCAAACAATAAAATACTATATAAGAATAATCTACAATATTTCGAAGTCAATGACCGTCTTTTCAAAATAAAAGCTGAAGCTAACTGTGTTTAATGAAAAACATTGTAACATCCAGATTGGACTCCGCGATGACGTAAATGCGGCCATTTTGTCCGCCAGTGTCACTCAGTTTCTACTAACTTATTAAAAGTTGCCACCGAGATTCTCTAATTAAAATTATGGGACGATGAAAGAGTTCATGAAAAACCGTTACCTTTAATGAGTTAAAAAAGCTAGTACTTTTTATAATGTTAAAGGGACAATTGTTTTTATAGTGAATTGTTTTTATAGTGAGTGACTGACAATTGTTTTTATAGTATAAAAGAATTATTTGAATATAAATTGTAAATAATTTTATCCATAAATTTTATATTATGCTTGACAATGATTTGCTTTATTTATACATATATTCTATGTGATTTGTAATTTTGTACGCAATCAATAATAATTTATATTCTATACATTCATACATCTCCAAACACAGGTTTTGTTAGTATTTATTTATTTATTTAAGATCAATGATTAACCTGAAATCTTATGAATAAATGAAATTATATACTAGTTGAAAAATCTCTTTTTTGCGTTGATTTATGCCTTCCGATTTGAAATGCAGACAATCCATGGTTGCCGATGAAATGATAGGCACCTGTAGGGCTAGCACAGGCTTTCTTGTCTAGGTAGGTAATAGATAAAAAATGACGTTAAAATTACATTTAGGTGTAGAGAGTAGAAAGTTTTCTTCGTTCGAGAACACGGCGTTCGGAAGAAAAAACGGTAGAGATGTTTTCTATTCTACCCTAGAGATGAGTCTACCAATGCGAACATGGGGATCAATTTACTCGTTTCTTGACATTTGAGAATAGAAACATTTCTTCTAAAATTGTCTACACCTCTCGAGACCTAGACAAGGTCTTTCTTCCCTCGCATCTCGCAATATTTGGATGTTTAGTTATATTATTATAATACTCTTTGATTTTTGGGGTTTTTGTCTCTAGTTAATGGCCCCGCAGCCATTACGAGCAAATGCAACATAAACAATCGGAGAATCATTTGTTTGTTTGTTTTCTCCAAAACCAAATTAATCTCCGTTATTCTGTATTGTATATGCTATGAGTTCAATAATCTTCATTTGCCGCCTTTGCCAGAGACAGTATTTCACCGAAACATTTTGTGAAAAGATTTCGGTATTTCTTTGGTCCAATAAAAGAAAAAAAGAAAAATACATCTTTGAACGAAAGAAATTACCCTTCAAAACATTGTAATTGACATTGACAAATACAATAAAGTGACATTTTGGTGTAATCAAAAAACGTTTCGTTTTACGGGCTCAGTTTTCTTTTTAGCGATACGGCTGGTTTTATTTTGATTTTCTTGGTAATGGAACGCAAAGAACGAACTTTTTACAGCATTTATATTTTTTCTGTGGTTTGTTTCCCGTTGCTATAGAAAGCGCTTATCTACGAAGAAACTGTTTTATAGGGTTTGTTTCTCGAAACGGCATATTCGGGCAAGAGAAAGATTATGAAGACAAGAAACTTTCTTCTCTAGTCTAGGTAGAGTAGAAATGAAAGCCCGTGCTAGCGGGGCTGAGGCTGGATGCAGCAATCTAGACGTTTCTTCCTCATCATTCACCCACTTGGTTATGTTTCCATCACATCATTAATGCAGCCCTTAGTCAGTACCTACCTACCAGAGAAGGGACATCAGCTACCTTTTGTGTATTTTTAACCGACTCGGAAAAAACGACGACATTCTTTGGTCGGCTGTATAAATGTTTTATGTTACAATATATCCGTCGATTTTCCATCATTTATAAACCGATTTGGATGGTTCTTTTGCAGCTTTTTACATAATTATTATATATTTATTCCCGAGGAATAAGTATTTATTCCGCTAAACTTACAAAAATGTTTAAAACTAAGGGACGAAGTGGGTTTTTAGATTTTTCATAACAATCAAATTATTAACAGTGCAAAACATAATTATGATGATAACGAAACCCTTGTTTGGTGGAGGCATGTCCCTCTAGCAGTGAAAGTATGTATGTTTTTGTATATATTTGTTTAATAATCAAAAACTTACGTTATTCTTATTTAAAGAGATTAGAACTCAGCACTCTAAACCAGAGAAGGTTTGTTTAGTTAGAGCGATTTGAGCGAGGCAGTTAGAGCGATTTGAGCGAGACAGTTAGAGCGATTTGAGCGAGGCAGTTAGAGCGATTTGAGCGAGGCAGTTAGAGCGATTTGCCACACATTTGGCATGAAGTTATAGATAAACATATTATAATATACATACTAAGTCTAGGTACCTTTTGTGAGCAGTTGAAACAAAGACTAAAAGACAAGGCACCAATACACAGTTTCTAGTCACACTATGTTATTTTATCGTAAAGGTAGGTTTAAATGCCTACCCGCATACAGGCTAAAGTGTGTGGTGATATGATAACTGATGAAGTAGGTCTGATGACCTGGTCCTACACCAGGTGTCAAATAGATATCCAAAATAATAAATAAATAATAATGCTGGACAATCCACACAGCATCATCTAGCCCTAAGCTAAGCAGAGCTTGTGTTATGGGTACTAGATGACTGATATACATATCATAATATATTACATAGATTTTTTTTTTTATTGTACATAGAAAATACCCATAACACCCGTGACAAATATTTGCAGATCGTAACAACATTTTGTCCCAACGCGGGAATTGAACCCGCAACCTCCTGCGTCGCAGGCGGACCTTCGCCCGCGCTGCGCCACATCGGTCGTAAAATAGTAGACCCTGTAAACCCATATGTTGAAAACCATCCAATTATATTAAAATAATATTAAAACGGTCGTATAAGACAATCGCGACCCGGTAGCGATTCATCTGAGGCATTTTAACGTATCCTGGTAGGCATATAAATATTTATGGGAGCGATAAATAAAGCCATAAAGCCTGGTTACAATGTAAAGGTTGCGTGACAATACTTTAACGTACAAAGTAACGTTTTGATGGATGTGGTTGGTTTTGTAATTTGATGTTGTGTCAGGACGTCACTTACATAAATAACTTATATATATCAACTATTAAAGAGCTTTATTTCCTTGAGATTTTACAAGACTGTTAGACACGTCACGAAATTCAAATTACATATACATAAGTCAAACTAGAAAATATAGGAAATGTATAGCATAGCATAGTAGGCAAGGGCCCTACTGAAAACCAGCGCAGTATTGGACAATTATTTGCCCAATACTGCATAACGCTGAGATAGGGACCCTTTTTACACCCTTTTTTTAATAATTGTTAGTTAATAGAATTCTATGTATATATGTCTCCTATGTTAATTTTAGACTGTTTATTTGTTGTTCTTGTGATTTAATTTTGTGGGTAAATAAATAAATTTTATCTTTGATCTTTTTTTATCTTTTATCTTTAGTTCTTAATTGAAATACCTACTGTATTACTAGAACTATGTAAGTATACCTACCGCGAGCTATCAAAAAAGCTGCTTGACTATATGTATAAAAATTTATAATAAGGTACCTAATGAATTTAAATTACTGAATGATTATTTATTTAAAAAGAAATTGTTTGACTGGCTAAATGAATGTAATTTATTAATTATAAGCCATGATAGATATTTATTAGACACAAGTTGATTAATTGCATGCTATCGGAATAGTAAAACATGAGCACATTACTAAATATTAATCACCATGTGTACCATGTTTTATGCAATAAATATATCGTTTCATTTCATTTACCATATGTATAAGGGATATATAGTATCCATTTCTTACAAAATAATTAAAAGAGCAAAGTTGAAATAAATTTAAAAGCTATCTGAATATTTTACACTGCGCCGTCAGCATGCAGAACAAGCATCAGCAGATCATTTCAGAATCAGAATCAATAACTTTATCTCTTTAGGCTTACAAAATACAACAAGACAAGTCAAATATTTCACTATAAACATAGTTATTATTATTAAATAAGAAATAAGGTGTTATTGATATTCTCTTCACTTAAATTTTTTGTCCACTAGTGGAAGAAGTGAAAATATTTATAATTGTTAATAAAACGAAATAACACGCATCCAATTATAATCAACGTGAAATAAAAACTTGTATTTAACCTGCCTAAAGTAATATCCTGCAGCGTTAAATCAAAAAGCCAGTAACAAAATTTTCCCGTCACACTATCATGCACGTCAAAGGCCAAAGGAGACCGAAATAAAGCCCAGCCCGTAACTGAACCTGCACTTAGCATTACCACTGCACGTAATTGCATTTAGGGCGACACGCCATGCTGGCTACATATTCCTGGAGCTATGAAAGCAGAGAGATTTCATTCATGTAGTATAACTCGATTAAGCTTTAGATTAATCTTAGACTCGATTAAGAATTTTGGCGTAAGCTGAGTGACAGCGTATATGTGAAACCGCGGCAAGCAGAAACAAATTATGTAAGTAGGTACGTACCTTTTTCTTTCAGTTCACTCCAGTTCATTTATTTACAATATTTTTTTTACTTATGGTTAGTGGTACGATACGACAATTAACGGATGCGCACATAAAATAACTATTCATGTAACTATTCGCAATCCGCCGTCACTTAAGTAGGACACGCACTTTGTACTTTCCGGGGGACAATGGAAATGGAAATAAAAGCAGATTTTGACAGCTTTCAGAAGAATTATTAGGCACTTCAGGGTAAGCAAAAATGCTCCGTCTGCGGATATTTTGCCACGAAGAGCGGGTAAACGTTCCTGTCAAAAATCCGTTTCCGTTCCACACCGAATAGTTGGTATTTACTCTTGGCAGAGTGGCCTTGGTTATGATGCGGCCCTGATGAATGGCGACTGCTGGTGCAATGTGCCGCCATCTTTTCATGTTGGTTGTTTCTATTTTTGTGGGAGCAGTCGGCCCTGGTGGGCTGTATCGGAGAAGTGATGAGCAATAACGAGGTTTCTTACCCTCAATTCCGTCATGGAACCGAAATAAATCCAAGCGTAAATATCAAGCCCAGTTTTCAAAACCCTTCCCAAGTGAACTGATTAAAGAGGTCTATTGATAGAAATAACAGGATTGAAAAACCTGTACCATGTATTCGAACTGCATTCTATAATGTTCTCAATAAAGGTGCAGTCAGTCGTTTAGAGAAGCGCCATTAGCAGTAATTGCGCGGTACTTGATACTGCCAACTATTTTCTTCGAATTGCCGTGGCAGCCATTTTGGATTGAGTTCTATTTGTTTTGCTCTCGAATGTTGGTTTGATTGGCTGACTTTGGTTTACTTGGATGATTTAATAAACAAATATATATAAATGTCGGGTAAGGGGTGAATTTTAATAATTTTATTGTAATAGAAACAAATCTAATGAGCATTAAAAACTAAATAGATTGTCCAACATTATTTATTAGTCTGTTTCTCATTTCCATGATCACGGCCTATATAGTGACCCGTTCCTTTGGGAGGCATGCGTGCCGACAACACAGAGGCCCTTTATGAGAATGAATCTAAAGGCGAGAGCTACACATAGCGGGTATCATGCTTGGTTGCACAATATGATACACCCGAAGATGATATCCGCCAGGTGTAGAGACTATATTGCAAAGGACAATGAAAGTTGGTGAATGGATGGACTGGGTTTGCCGTGCCTGCCATAAACATAGTCATCATCCATTATTATTATTATAATTGATCTAGTTAATGGATCTATCGAGGTTCATCCCAAAGTTTGGATTTATTACTTACAATTTAATTCCCTATATTATAAAAGCGAAAATTTCTACCGTTGTGAAGATCTATAGTCGAAGACAACGCTAAAATTACTGAATGGATCGTGTTGAAATTTTGCACAAATGAACATCTGGATCTGTTAATAGAATTGTTATTCCAAGAAAACGCGTGCGAAGCGGTCTGAAACTAGTATAACTTAAAAAAAAAATGGAAACCTGTTGGAAGCGCATACTTCTCACGTAACATTTTTGTTAATTTTATTATACTTAACTTTATTCATATAATATAGCCTTTTAATATTCAAGGCGTGAAAACATGTTACAACGAGTATATAATATTCTATCTATTTATTTATAGCAAAGCCGTGTTAGTTACACCACTTATAACACGAGAACAGCTGAACCGATTTTAATGATTTTTGATTTGTTTGATTTGTCTACTTCCGCAATACGATATAAATTATAAAAAATAGGGTTACGCACAAAAATTTACATTCAACGGGGGCGAAGCCGCGGGCACAGCTAGTAGTTAATATATAATTTGTTCATGTTACCGTGCTAATTAATATAAATAATATTTCAGCAATCTTTTTTGTTCGTAGCAAGCTGTCAAAGTTCTTTATTCTAATTAAAATGCAAAAACATGAATTGCAAGAAAAGCCAAGTACAAAACTTGTGGTTAATTATTCAACTCATTATAAAACTAAGTGCAGACCGCAATGTAGTACCCATTTAAAGCGAATGCAAAATTAATTGAATTGCCTATCAAAACAACTATTCAATCTAAAACGAACTCTATCCTAACAGAAAACATTATTATTTGAAGTGATTAGCATTCACCGATAAGCCTAGCGGGAGACCAGAGTGGGAATTATTCATACGCCGCCGTCAAAATGGGATGGGACTTTTTCGAACTTACCCCATGTCTAGGTTGAGCCTATGCTACGCAACGCGAATCCTATTTTTTTAACAGACTGAAAAAAAAGTACGTTCTATGTTCGGCTCTATGTATGTACATACGTATGTTTCTTTTTTATGTATGTTCATGGATTTCTCCCTCAGTTATGGACCAATTATGAAAATCTTTCGCTATTGTATATAAAATAACCAAGGTGGTCTCATAAAAAAATTTTTTCAGAGGAATTAGTGTTTATCCCACAAAAATAAAAAACTGCGTAAAAGGAATTAGTGTCGGTTTCTAGTTTTCAAAACAATTATTATTAAACTCCATTTAAAAAAAAAATTAGAAGTTGTGTCTCCTGCTATAATAGAATTGGAGCTCGTGAGAAGAACTTGTATATATATTATAATGAAACCTAAGGCCATTTCAATTTTTAAAAGGTTTATAACAGTCCAACTGATAATTAAAACTACGCTAATAATATCTAGTCACATTGAAACAGCTGAATCGATGGTTTTCACAAATAAATCTATTTATTTATTTTTTTAATGGATTGATACACTTCTTTGCTTGAGAGCTGTCATTTTCGATTTTCAAACAATTAATTTCGACACAGTTCCATCGAATTGTGATTGCGCGCGAATTATATCTCCCTGTCCAATATCGGGTAGATTCACCGGCATATTGTTTCAAAATTTGCTCTGGATATCTGAATACTATTTCTGATTGGAAATTAAACTCTCTAATTTATTCCATTAATTGTAACTGGATCATGGTTTTGTTTAATACCAACCTGAAATTGTTTTAATCTAATATATCTTGAATAATTGTGAGGCCTATTTATTTTCAGCATTGCTTTATTGTTATTAGGTTTCAAATATTCTAAGACAAAATGGCCGTCAAAATAATATTTTTAGAATAAAAAATACTTTCTGAAAAAATATAGCTCAGTGTAAATTTAATTTACACTTTTCAAGTTACTTAGTACTAAGTTACATCAATTTATTGTGATTTTTAAGTTAAATTTTATCCCTTTTTTCAATCAAATCTCAAAAGTTTTTTGTTTAACTTTTTATCCATATGTTACTCGCTCATGATTAGTTTTGCATGCTGTCTTTAAATATAAATATATTGACATGATTTTTACCATGGTAACTCAAGCAAGTTTTAGTGTACACAATGTTTGTCTTGTTGTGTGGTCAACACACAGACCATTTAAAAAATCAAGCAATTTACTAATTTAATTTTTTACATTACTTTCGTTTTGACCGCTTTTTGTTTGTATCTGTTTGTAGCTTTCGTCAAGCGTTCATTGAGCCAAATTTGTTTGGCAACTGCTTTGGTATATAATCGTAAATTGGTCCCGTATTATTATAATACTGTATACTGTAAATACGTTTTGCTATAAACAAGTCCCTATGTTCGTACTGGTGATTAAACGGTAACCACAGCGGTACTGTCCTGATTAGAACGGTACGCACCACCACGTTAGAACAGAGTAGTAAATCGGATGGTAGTGTCAGTATTGAAGGATATTTAAGTTGGTATACTTTTATAAACCAACGTCGTAGGTCTTCATAGTTTTAGACAAGTAATCTTAACTAAAATGTGAAAATGTGTTTATTTGTCATGCCTTCATGCCCTGACTAAGCAACCAAGCGACTTTCTTTTTTGCATAGTTTTAGTTGAAAGGATGGAGAGTAACAAAGGCTATTTTTTGTCCTGGTAAAACCTGAAATTCCCATGGGACATTTACGGCTTATACGGCTTACGTATTTAACTTGCTCCATCTTAGGTAAAATCTTCACTTTCTTAAGTGTGATGGCGGTCAAACGCTTTACCATTACCAAAAAATAAATTAAAAAATTAAAGCTCCATATGTATGTACACATCACTCCACGCATCGATATAATTAAATACGGGAGTATCCAATTAACCGGATAGGGTCTACGAATTGCCGTAGCGCTACGAACGACTACGCGATTGCTACGAGGGTGCTACGAGGGTGCTACGAGCTGCTACGCTATGGTGCTACGAGGTTTATGGTTATGGTTTTAAAAAAGGTATAATTTTGATGTTATCTATTTGAATATTAATTAGTCGTGGATTTTGTTGACGATTGAGAATTTAATATTTTAGTAGAGGATAAATAGTAAAACAGTGTTACCAAACAAAGCCATAAATAAAAATACAGTAAATATCTCTGCTAAATATTCACTTTTTTGAGAGAGAAATAAACTTTGATTTATTTATTTATGTTGCCCAAAAAGCTGTTTTAGCATAATATTGCCCCGCAAATCCAGGTTTATACCACAAAGAAGCAATAAAAAACTCAATGAAACCAAACAGCTGACGTCGCATAATATTTTTTGATTCATCACTTTTAAAAAGGCTCCAGCCGTACACTCTCCTTCGCCCACAAGTGAAGGGCCTTCAGATTTAGGCCTGAAGCACTCTCTCAGTTAACGACTTGAGAATGTCAGCGCACTTGATGTTAACCTCCTTGCGTTAGGTCGGGTAGAAAGGTTTTTCGTTAAACTATCTACAGTGCCCTTAATAGCGAGGGTCATCAATAGCATTATGGCTTTCAAATGGATAAACCGATTTTTGTTTGGTGATTTCTTCAAAGTAATTTTGTTTGGAAGCTGAGCTAATGTTGCTAGCTTTTAAAATTAGTAACTGGCATATTCATAAATCCTTATTTAGTAGAATGTAACATCAGCAGAATGTAAGACAAAGCCCGTGGTTGGCATTTTTCGACGATCTTAGCTGAACGCTTCACGGCTCGCAGGATGCTGTAAAGATACGATATCTTTAGTTAACAGGGTAGATACGAAATTAAATATAAATTAGCCAAATTATGCCACTAATTGATGTACAACATAAGTGATTAAGGGCGGTGTGATTATAAAGACGATTGGTACCGATGTGTCCCTTAGCATTAACATTAATATATGAAAATTTCAGTCATAAACGTCAATTAAAATATATTTCTGAGATAAATAATTTATTTTCTCCTATGGCTTCACAACCCGAGGTATCTGCGCCTCCGATAAAAGAACTCTTATACAAGAACCTTTTTGAAGAATACCCTAAACTAATAAACCTGAAACCAACCAGAAAACTACGACAAGTTTACGGTTCTCTGTCATATTATTATACCATGGGTTCTCTCTGTTTCACATCTCCCACATCTGTTTGAGGTCACACTGTTCCCCCCGATCCAAAGCACGACGGGCAGCCAGTCGGAACGTCCAATCTCAATGCGCCCACGATGCTACTAAAAACAATTTTATTTAGCCCTTATTTAACACGTAGTATATCTATATTCTATCATGGGTGAGAAAATGTGCACTTTATTGTTGTAAACCTTGCTAAAACATTGCTGAGTATACCTAGCAAGGCTCAAATAAGTGGTGATTTAACAGATGTAATACTCTCTATTAAACCATTTTGGCAAACCCCTCTTTTGGCTAAGTGCAGTAACAACGAGGCACTAGTCGCGATGTTGCTGCACTTAGCAACAAAGAGGCACTCTCTTAATTACTCTGTTGTTGTTGTTGTACCAAATATTACGTCGTTAATGTAGTCATGCAAACATAAAAAATACCCAGAACACCGGTAAAAATATTTGCAAATCGATTAGAGATAGCAACCGCAAACCAAACAATTTAATAAGCCCATAAACAGACAGCCATCGGCCGGACCATTAGTCGAGATACCAGTGGTCTAACGTCGTGTCGTCGGTCATATCCACTACCTGTTGCTACCTAGTAAACAAATGCTTGTAATGCAACTGTGAAGGTACTAGAAGATACGCTGACTAAAATCTCTTTACTTTGTTGACCGTTTAAATGATTACCCGTAAAATTGCCATTCGAGAGATAATCATTGCGCCCGCTGTCTGCGATTTGCTTTTACTGCGAAACGTATCTAAAGATTCAGAGTGTATACCCTAATATTTGAATAATCACTTTTGTGCTGTGCGGAAGCAGTACGATGTGTCTGTGATTTGAGCTTTAGGCAGTCACAGAGTTATACCCGCTAGAAATAAGGCGGCTTCGTATCAAACGGAGTTGCCATACCGTCGTAGTAAGTATCTCGTTAATCTAGCAGGTGCAAGAGGGTCGGACGATATCGTCGGGGTGGTTAAAAGACTGTGAGTCACACAAAATCTATTTAGCTAACGTAAAAGAGAACTAGGAGGCAGTGGGGCTCAACGGGTTGATAATGATGATGTTGAAAGAGGGATAGCAGATCGTTTGCTAAACAATCTAATAAGCCCATAAACAGACAGCCATCGGTCCGACCATTAGCCGAGATACCAGCGTCCAAGCGTCGTGTCGGCAATATCCACTAACTGCCTCTACCTAGTAAATATGTGTAGATAAGCTATAGTAGCGCAACTGTGGTTGTTTCAAAGCGGTCACATTATCTTCACTTTCATAGTCCTCTTTGATTTTGCATTTATTGCCTTTTGCTATAAATATTTATAGCAAAAGGCAATAAATGCAAAATGACTGCTGTCATTTTCCGTTCTCGAGAGATGATCATAGCTAAATTCACCATCAATGGACGAAGTTATTTAGAGAGAGAGAGTGTCGATAGGATGAACTAGCAATGTTGCTAAAGCAGTCATAGTTGGACGCCCAGTAGGAGCGAGGCAGACCACTTACGAAACAGTCAGATGACATTGTCGAGGTAGCCAGAAGACTAGGGATGAGATGAAGCTTGCATACGACTGATTAAGCTGGCCTCTAAAAGCTTGGGCATATAGGCCTCCACTTAGGCCTCCGCTAAGTACCCACTGCTGATGATGAGGAGAAAGCTCATATTTTCTTGCTGTTTTATTTCTACTATGCGCATAGCGTCCCTTTTATTCGTACGATAAATTTTTATACATCAACGTCTTCTCGGAACGTTTGCACTATTCAGTTTGGAAGAGAGAATTTATCTTTATTTTAAAGGAATTTGTGGCACTAAAGACTTATCTATCTGCTTGACTTGTTCTATATTTGAGAATGGTTTAAGCGCAAATAAAGCGAAAGAGCAAATCGTTGTTCAATTTGGACCTTTGATAAAAACTTTTAGCTGTATATACGTGGAAACAGCGCAAGAAAATCGTTTTCTACGATCTTTGATGCCAAAGTTGCTTAGTTACAAAGATTTGAATATCCTACGTTCCGTAGTTGGTTCCTTACAGAAAATTAAATGCCAAAATCTCAAGATTTTTATGCTAAAGTGTTTTTTAAATTGTTTTTTAAAGTGTTTTCTAAAGTGTGTTATGCTAAAGTGTACATGGATAAGTTGGTACCAAAATCATTATTTTGTAACAAGTAACTTTCTAAGGTTGGGGGTAACACACATACCTTCGTAAAACCACACATCCCCAAGTAAAACCCGCTAAATATTTGAGTAATAATGGCTGCTTAGGGGCTGTTTCAATGGCTAACTGAAGTGGGTAAGTGTCTGATCTCCAAATGATAAAATAATATAGATTTCACAACAACGTTAATAAAGTTAACCATTATCAATTAAACAGAGCTAATTTCCAAACCTTTTTGTTCACTTACTCGCACCCGCAACTCAATAACCTCAGTCATACAAATTGGTTGCAGTAAAACCAGAAAAATAATGAAAACCTGTCGCAACCAGACGGTTCGAGTTAGGAACTGAGCCAACCCAATCACGAAGCGATTTTAAATGCAAAACTGAAATTCAACTCTCGACCGACTTTAATAATTTGAATCAGTTTTGCTGTTCTATACAAGTTTGTTTGTGGTTGTTATTGTTTTTGCTGTTGGGGTTGTTAGGAGTTGCATTGTAGAGCAATAGAGGTGCAAAATGACTAACATATAGACAAGTTATATTCAAACGGCAGGGTAATTCACCCAAGATGATGGGTTAATCTATTTCACACAGAAACCGTTCCCTGAAGAGTCTCCTTTGTTTGACACGCAAGACATTAATGTATGACAGATTTATTTAATACAATCGTATACATACATAATAAATAAACCTCTACATATTAGATGTAAGATGTGATTTCCACCTTTGTAAATTAATTTGGTATAAAATGAAGCAAAGGTCACTTTTCTGGAACGGTTTCAATGTGAGATAAGATATAAACAAATTCCATTTTGACTATACTTAACAAAATATAACGGTCTTTGTCTTGGCATACCTTTTAAAACGTGACGCGGTACTCTGGCGACTCTGTTAGATGTACCGAGAAAAATGAAATGATAATTCCAACACTGATTGATCGCAAATGTATATTTATTAAATTTACATTAACGCATGAAGGTTTAATGCGAAAAAAACAACACGTGTAAAACAGAGTGAATAGAAAAAAATGGAGCAAAACATCCTTTTGCAGAGGTCAGATCCACTGACACAGGAAGTGAACAGTCACGCACTAAGGATACTTCCACTGCTACTTGCCAGGTAATGTCTTGTTCTATTCACCCTGGAGTCTCTATTAATTCTGTTTTACCCGGTATTGCAAGTACACATTACTTAGCTATATAATGTAGGAATTGAGGTGAACTAGATTTATAGCCTGACCTGACTGACACATTGTACTTTATACAAACTCTCTTACATAGAGCTGTTCATGAAACTAACAAGTACCTCATAGCTCAATCTAGTAGTATTATCGACCCAGTTGATTATCGTTATCAGTTTTTGTTTACTTTTAATACATTTCTTACTTCACAAACAAATATTTTGGATTTTACATCACATTATAGGTCTTACTTGATTAACCGAGTAGGTATCGGAGTTGTCGAGTAGGTAAGGTTAGGTACGAAAGACTCGCCCGATGACGTGGAAGGGGTAATGCCCCGTGAAATGAACAAAATGTGCCCGACAAGCCTTTAGTCTGGTACCTGCCACGAATTGCATTGGAATCCATTGTACTTTGTGGTGTTTAACTAAATCAGGGCTTTAGACGAGATCTCATTAGAGAGTTGCATCCTAGAGTCTTTTAGAATGGATTATTTAAGTTTTAAATCTATTATATATCTACATAAAATAAACTCGTATTAGTTAAACCACTTATTATAACTCTAGAACGGCTAAACCAATTTTAATCATTTTTGATTTTTTGGATTTGTCTCCGTCCGGAATAGGACAAAACCAACAAAAATTTGGGTTCCGTGCAAAAATGTAAATTCAATGTAGGCGAAGCCGCGGGTATAGCTAGTATATGATAAATAGTGTCCCTTTTTATTATCTGTGTACACACTATCAGTAGATAAACGAGTTAGGGCAAGGTTTCAAAGACATCACTCAAAGCCACGAGCTATAAAATATAGGGACTTTAATTCTATCACCTTAGGGTACAAAATATTGGGGATATCTCCATTTTTGAATGGATTTTGTCAGCTTTCAAAGGAAAATATGGGAAATAGTTCTCGGCAGCCGAGTAAACGTAATAAAATAACACTGCATAAAATCAACAACTAGTAGTCATAGTAGTAGTAGAGAAGAGGGCTAGTATGAGTTTGCAAGATAGCATAGCAATAAAAATCAAAAACGTGGCAGTTTTCTACGGTTTGTTTGTTAGAGTTACTATTGAGAAAATAGATCGCCGTCGTACCTACAACGAAAAGTATTTTCTCTCAGTATAGCAAGCAGGGATGGCGCAGGGACGGCAGGAGCGCGGCAAGGAGCTTGACGACTTTTGTGGCGCAGCGGACGACAGTCCGCCTGCGATGCATGAGTTTGCAGGCTCGATTCCCGCCTCGGGACAACTGATTGTACGATCTGCAATTATATGTTCGGAGTTTTCTAGGAGTTTCCCATTTTTATTACGCAAAGTATCTATTTACTTATTTACTAAACTTTTAAACAATTTTTTTTATAGTTTTCGTAAAAACTCACTACTTCGTATTCATTAGATCTGATATTTAAGGACGCATTACTTAATCATCAAATAGTGCCTTCACTTATAGGTAAGTAATTAAATTATCACTTAGGTATTTGTTGTTGTACCAATAACAACACTTATAAAACCTTACCTATACATAATTAAGAATAGCCAGTAGGTACAATAGGCGGCCATATCGCTGATAGCGAGTGTTATTATTCGTTTCCTAAAACTATATCTACCTAGGTATAATCCAGTTGTGAAACAGCCCTAGCACAATACCCTATCGCTATCGACTGCTACAATAACACACAAGAGGCTTTCCTTTCAAAGCTCTTTCGTTTCCTTTGCTTCTTTGAGAAGTACAAAGTAGGTACGTAACATATATTGCTGATACATCGTACGTTCTCGAGGACAAACTTTGAACTTAAACATGAAATAGTTTTGTGCAAGTTTATTGACCTCTTAAATAACGATACCTATGTACGATAGATTTTTAAATCAAAGGATTTACTTAGATAAATTTATGTAAGACTCGCTTCTGTTTCCGACTTCAAAAGCCATGGCAAAATTAGTGTTATTAGGCAATATTAGTAGAGAAGAGTCATGTGTTTTTTTCTTTTAACCATTTCATAAGATGTTTCCTTTTCAAAAACTTGTTTGTATGATTTAATATACATATATACCTAGAACTTTAACGTTATCAAATAATGAGACATGTAATAAGTTTACCTACGATGGAATATAATAAATACAAATAAATCTTATGATAAATTATATAACATTAGAAAAGATTTGTATTAATTCTTTTTCATAAATCAATACGTCTAGAATTTTGTTCGAATAAAAGCATACTTTTTAAAAGTACCTACTTAAACACAAAATAGGGACCTGATAAATAATCACTAATTACAAAATACCTACTTACTACCTCATTACGCACAATATTCTCTGAATTCTAAACATAAAGTAACCGACAAACTGCATCCGCATCATCATAAAAGAATTGCGTAAACTCTTATCACATCAGATCGTCCCTGAGGTGAAGGTCAAGGACGCAGATAAGAAGGGCTCACAAGTGACAGATATATGTCGTGTGACGTTAAGGGCTGCGAGGGATGAAGGTTGTGTCATACTTAGATGCCCGAAACAAGCGAGTCATTTTGATGTCTAATATACACACTTAGGCAATTAATTTAGAAAAAATCGAATACAGAGATATGAAAAATAAGTAAACATGCTAAAAGGAATATTTTCTTAATAATAATATCCAGAAAGCAAACAATTATATCTTCCAATACTATTTCATCAACTGCACAGAGTTCTAAATCAACAATAACTGCATCAGTATCATCATAAAAGATAAACGTAAACTCTTATCATGCAAGTACCTTGTCCCTGAGGTAAAGGTCAAGGACGACGTCTGCGGAAAATTCGCCGAGAACAATTTCTTTGCGAACAATTCGCCGAAAACACAATTTTTCATATGTAGGTCAAAACTGGGTATTACCCGGTATACTTGAAAATCTTTATGCCTATTTCTCGGCAAATTGTATTTTCGGCGAATTGTTCTCGACGAATTGTCCTCGGCGAATTTTCCGCAAATCGTCGGTCTTTATTTTGAGCTTACTGGATACCTTTTGAATAAATAAATATGGTCCAACCTTGGTCTCATTTCCTCTCCTCCCAAACGAGTATGAGTTTTGTAAAGTACATAATAAAGAACCGTACTTTCAGTACATCGTATACACGTAAGCGATCGGCTTTAGATACGCGCGCCAGTGAGACGTTTGTTGCGCGTAAAATGTTTACTATCATAGTGTTCTCGGTGGGATGGGTATGAAAGTTTTTTATTGGGAGTAAATGTTTTATTCATACTCAACTTTTTCGGAGACCAAAATAGGACCTACCCTATAAGGCACCCAAGGTGTTTTTTTTGGATAAAAATCGTCATTGGCCTCACTGAAACGGTATAGGGTTTATGCTATTAATAATATTTTCTGTTGCTACCACAATCTATCATTATCATCATCATATCAGCCCATACACGTCCACTGCAGAACAATGGCCTCCCCCATACGACGCCAAAATAGCGGTCTCGTGCCGCCTCCATCCATCGACTTCCTGCGACCGCTACGATGTCGTCGATCGTCCATGGAGTGGATGGTCTCCGATGTAGGGGAGTTTTGTCATAATCTCCACGCTTTAATTTATTGCACTCAGAACTGAAATGACCTGCACTCAGTACTGAAGAAACAAGCAAGATCTCATAACATAAATCACCTATCTACCTATCGGAACATAAGTAGATACTTATGTTCCGAACATTACTTGAGTATCATCTATCACTATAACCAGAGGTACTACTTTTAGCTCTCTACAGCACAGGGTATCCGAGTGTAGAGATCAAAGTGAGATCACAATTAGTCTTCAAATATTTAGCTATAATAAGAATACCTAATTTTACGTTAATGTTATTTATACATTATGTATGTATTTTTATGTAACTTTCAAAATATGATAGGCTCAAAACTTACACTCTTATTTGGCGTAACAGATTCACTTTAAAGGAGAAATATAGCGAGTCCCTAACAATTTCCCTTCGTAACTTAACGGAAGGGCGAAGTCACGACTACTCGTAAATTGACAAGTGGCAGGCATCCGTTATGCTGTCACGCGACGTGATTCATTAGCGTCTACGTTTTACGTTACAGAAGTTAATCACGAATAATTCACGTAATGGGTTTTTGAAGGAGACGTCTCGGTAATTTTATAATGAGACAGTATTTTATTTTAATTCGTTTCAAATTAAATCCAAAAAGTTCTTAAACGAAAGCATGTCGGGCATGGTAACTCAAGTTATGTCTCTATTTTTGTGATTTATTTCATCACGTCACATCACAGCAATTTTTAGACGCTAGGTTTATTGGCATGTAACACTACTGCGATGGTTATCATTATCACAATATTACGTGCGAAACCGTGGGCATACACTAGTCCCAATATAATAATACTTCGGCCGCGTCGGTATGACGGAGTGACGTCACTGACGACGTTGATGGATGGTGGCCACGCTTCAAGTCAATTACCAAACCGCGGGGCGATACTTCGACGTTTTCCCATTTTATAATACTGAGAGAGTGAATATTAAAGTTGTATGTGAAAAATCGTTTTAAGTAGACCACTTGTTTTCTTCATTTGTTGCCTCCGATTTTTGTTAACACCTCTTCTGCGATCACCAATGCGCCTGCCAAAGGTTGTAATAATGACAAAACTTTGTTCTAATTACTACTACTTACTTTAGTTATCATAAATTTCAGGTACTAGAGGTCAGTTTAAACATCGTAAAACCTAAATTAATTTGTTTCTCATGTATCTCATAATAAGTGAACCATGTGTTTGTATGTGAATAAAGTTTAAAGCTAAACTTTTCTTGTTTGGGCAGCAGACGACGTGAGCTTATGAGGTAGAGTAGATTACTCTTAATACCCATATAAAGTTAAGTATTCAGCATTAAGAATGTTACCAAACTTCTCAAAAAGTCCGCAGGTGATTGGAATGCTGGCTTCTTTTTCGGTCAACGAATAGACATTGCCATTCAACGTGGAAATATTGGCAGCATTCTGGGCACTCTGCTTTCTGGTGACCGCCTAGATTTTTAGGAATTAGATTTCGTTTATGTGCAAATACTAGTAGAAATTTGTCGTTTTGTTGGAAACATACACACAATACAGAATAATCCTTATTTCATCAAGATCTTACATTATTATATTCAGCGTTTACAAGCAAAGGCCTCTCTTTTCTCTTTCCACTCATCTCGCTATCTATTAGGACCTCTATAAAAACAATTTAAAGAGATTATGGTTTTTGATTACTTAAATATTTTAGCCATAATATATGTAAAATATATAATCCTTTTAATCTAGTAGGTAGTTTGACGAATTCACTATGGATGTAGTTAACCACGAAACTTATTTGGAAGAACTTCCCACTACTAACACAAATATGGTCTGTAGTCAACTCGCCTACATCCGTAATGAAAAATAAACTTATTACATAGTTCGCTACAGTATTTGCTTACCCTTATTTGCTAAATTTTCCTTACACCGTTAAATTCCAATTTATTTTCCCTGCATTAGAATCGAACCGACTCCTTATCAGTAGGTTTATGTGCCGCCTGCACACGACCCACATGCCAGAGGTGAATGCACTAGGCACCAACTACTCTGGGGCAAAGAGTAATTGACCTACCTGAAGGAAACTCTCATAAAATGTGCGCTGTGATGTATGGATCACTTTGCACTTGTTCTTGCTGAGGAAATGTCAAAAGGTTGTTCTATACCATGGGAACTGATTTATGGGATAAATAGCCTAATGTATTATTTCTGGCTTAACTATATATATGATATATATTTATGTATGTACGTCGACTCAATCTGTTCAGTAGTTTTGGCGTAAAGTAACAAACATACATCCATTCAAACTTTTAAATTTAAAACATAGTAGTTATGATATAATTAATGTGAATTTATTAGAAAACTGAATGAAAGCTTCCATTACCTATTACTTTTGCTTTTTGGCGATTTAGTTTAGTTTGGCTATTCGTGGCGTCGCGTCGTTTGGGGGAGGCCTTTGTTCAGCAGTGGCCGTGTACGGGCTGATGGTGATGATGATGATTCAATTTATAAGTCCAGTGCACCAGTAAATTATGTTTAGATGCTTTCTGGTTTCAATCAGTAAAATAATAGAATATTTCATGGGAGTGGTGTTCCACACTGGTGGTGGTGTGCCTGGACTGGCGAGCATCTAAGACATTTTAGTCAATAAAATATAATACTTACTTTGTATATATAAATAGTTGTATCTTATCTCTTCCTATAAACAATTTTTCTGTCTTTTTTTGTAATTTTTGATGTAAACCTATGTTTTAAGTTATATCAATATAATAAGTGGTGTTATCTGAGACTTAATCAACAAGTGTGTTCATTTAGAATTTTGGTAATTGAGTGAAAATAAATAATATTTCATTTATGCAGGGATAAATACTGGTTAAATACTAATCCTCTGGGGATAAAACTTTTATGGGACCCCTTCGGGATTATTTCCTATACAATATTGAAAGAATTTTCAAAATCGGTTCATTATTGGCGGAGATATCACGTAACATACATACATACTTAAAAATCACAGACAAATTGATCCTTTGAAACCTCCTTCTTTTGAAGTCGGTTAAAAAAGCAAAGTAAACGAAAATAAATACATAGACGAAAAATCGAATTCAAAATTGTTTACTGTTCTGTTCGTTTTTCAACTCTCAGTTCTGTGGTTTTAAACTTCGAACGATCGCGATGGAGGCGCTTCCGGTCCGTGCACGCCACTTCCGCTTTTATCGCAGTTGGCAGAAAAACGTGCTCGCGTTTGCTGTAAAACAAATTACAGGCAGTTTTACAGCACACGTTTGTGCGTTTAGCTCTAGGAATTGAGGTTGTAGTTTTAGGTTTACGCTCCTTAGATCTCCTCGTTTAGATTAATCACAATATTGTGGTATAGGTACCATTTGACCCTATTTTAAGCAATATTGTTAAAAAGCATGCAGTGAGATTGCGAATCTCCTCCTTTTTCTAAAGTCGATTAACATAGAAATGTTGTAGGTACTAATATTTAAGTGGGACAAGTAGTTTTTTAGTGGTAAGCTCAGTGTTCGGCTGTAGTATGTATGCTCTACGTAGATATGTTGGTAGATGTCTTCATCACTACATAGTATAAAACAAAGTCGCTTCCCGCTGAAAGATCTAAGCATACCTACATAGGGACAGACAGCCCTATGTAGGTATGCTTAGATCTTTAAATCTACGCAACGGATTTTGATGCGGTTTTTTTTAATAGATAGAGTGATTCAAAAGTAAGGTTTATATGTATAATATAGTATTAGAATTGTACCCGGGCGAAGCCGGGGCGGGTCGCTAGTCTTATATGAAATAATTTGGATTATTTTATGCATTTGTATAAAAAAAATATGCCGAAGTAGTCCCTAGAAATGGTAGTCCCGAGAGATACTAAGTATTCCACAAAACATGAAAAAACTGTTTAAAACTACGTGAGTCAAAATAGTTTTCTTTTTTTTTTCAAACTATCAAATTATTCCAGTGTCCAGCAGGTAACATTTATATTTTTTTGTAAAAGAAAAAGTTTCCAACAAAAGCAATAATAACCGGTTTCTTCCCACTACTGTACGAGCCTTTAGAAGTTTGTGTCGTCCAACACGATTCGTCGCTAGCCGCATCCTTTGTTGATGTGACGCGACATTATTAATGGGGGCCAATTCTGCGTAACACGTGATACTTTATCGCGTTATACTCATTAAAATGGGATAAAAATATAATTCGTTAAATATCGAGTACCGGTAAAAAATGCATTCTCGTGCGACATAACGGGCAACTCATCAAAGAGAAACCCTCGGTAAATATGGAATTGCAGATTATGAGAACACGTTTGTTTTCACTCGATATTTTGACAGTTCTTGCCATATTTATCGAGAAGATATATTGCCATAATTGCCCGCTTGGTCGACCTACCTCACAAAGTTTCAAACAAAACTGAAATCAACTTAAAATTGTGTCCGTTAGTGCACGCTGCAATTCCAGTGTTTCCGTATAAACTGCACAAACATATAAATCAAATTAACGTGAGCTAATTTTCGTAATGGCTACCAATCTACATGAATAAAATTAAAGTTAACAGCTGCTGTAAAACGCTCCAATTGAAAGCTATAACCGAGGAGTTTATGCTTGAATGTAGGTGAAACAGCTGCTCTATATTTTAACAGCACTGATGTTGAGCTGTGAATGTTTTTTTTATGTATCCCGTTAGCTGTTCCCCGCGGTTTTACCCGCGTTAAATTAAATTTATACATTTCTAGGGAGATATAAAGGTCTTTTTGCCCGTAAATCTCCCATGGGAATGTGATGTTCATATAAATTAGGATTTTATTTATTGTATATGATCGTAACTTCCATCTGTGATTTGTACGTGGAACTAAATGGCGCCATCTCTGCGCTACTCCTTGAACTAAGACTGCAAGGGCGGTCGATCGTGTAGTCAGTTGGTATTATTGGATGCGGCGGTTGCGGCAAATTTCTAACAGGTGGTGCCAATGGGGATAAAAAGGAAGTTTTTACAGTAAATCTCCTATGGAAATTTGATGTTTTAACAGGACAAAAAGTAATCTATGTTACTATCCATTCTTTCAATTAAATCGATTGGTTGCTTAGTTAGGGCGTGAAAGCAGGAAAAATAAACAAACAAAAACAATTTCGCGTTTATAATATTAGTTAAGATTATTATTCGTATTCTGTAGGATTAAATTGTTATAAAAACATATTTGTATACCGACCTAAAGCGGCACAACGGCTGTCTCAAAAGCTGTCTAAGGCTGGTGTTCACGAAAAGATAATCAGACACTTAGCAGCTTCATTAGTTAACTTTGACTTATAATGTAGCCCGCTAGGTTTTGAACAAAAATTTCAAGATCCCTAATTTTTTTAAAACTAAATTAGCCTATGTGACCCGAGGATAGTTTAGCTTCTCAACATTGAAATAATTTTTCCAATCGATTCAGTAGTTTCGAAGCCTATTCAATGCAAACAAACAAACAAACAAATAATCAAATATTTCCTCTTTATAATATTAGTACATAATAAAACTCTTGTCAGACACACCAATAAAAATCGAACTACCCGTTATCTTCTTGAAGAAAACATGCCTTATTATCCATGCCTACGATACAACATCCTCACATAACCTTATCAGTAGGCACCGAAGGGGTTATTTTACTTTTTAATATGTCGTAAGCTTGTAGTGCATTAAATAATTCTATTTATTTATTCAGATAATTATAAAATTCATTTTTATTCATTTTGTTAGTTGGTTTATAACTAGAGGTACTCAAAACCAATAATAGATTTTGTCCTTTTGACCAAACTCTACATTACAGGACAGTAAAATTTTTCAGCTATCGCGGTTAGGATGCTGCTCCCGCGTGTTATGCTGAGTAGTTAGGCTGACTTCTTTCGCCAGATGGCATCAAAGGTGTCGGTTTGTGCCTGGGCGAACATGGCCGAGGCACTGCAGAGACATTGCTCGTAAAATTTTCGCAAATCGAAAAATAAGTCACATGGACTTATAAAAATTAGGTGGTTCATAAAAATATTTTAATATTTTCTTTCCTAAACAACTACATATATTACGTGCTGATCGCTATGTATTTAACCTTTTTGTTGGTCACGAACCTTTTCCGATGCGATATAAAATTAAAGAATTAGAGCATTTGGGTTGCCAAGCCAGTGGCTTACTTAGATTACATAAATATTATTATAATAGGTACGGATTTATTAGATTACAGATTCTGATTTCTGTTATTGTAGGAAATTAGGAGTAGTGAAGTTTTATTCCTTTTCAGTACCAACCATAATTGCGTCCCATCGGATTAATTGAGTAAGTGAAAAGAAAGTGCACTTGTGTTTGCGCACACACTTGTGCACTACAATGTATCCTGCGCACATGGCTAGTCTCCATTGAGACTGGCCGTCGTGGTCGAAATTCGGCTAGTAGGCCATCATAATAATTTCGATAATTATACTAAAAATACTTCAATTCACGTCTAAAGTTAATAACGGGATAATTACCCAAAGATTTTTACATCTTTGTATTTACCATGATTTTAGTTTTGTGTTCTCCAATATTTCGGCACAGTTACATCCGCCATGATAGATAGATAGATAATGCTTAAAACTAAACAGTTTGGTAAAAAGGTAAAAGAACTGGCGGCCTTATAGCTAACAGCGATTTCTTCCAGGCAACCTGTGCCTGACCAATGATCACGGAACAAATGAAATAATGAAAAACTGAAACATGGTAAATATCCCGTTATTAACTTTAGTGTTGTCAATAACCATGATACTAATTTCAAAAGTTAAAATTAAAGTTATTTATACGGATGAATAAATAAATCATTGAACTTCCTTAGTTCAATGATTTTTAATACATCCTTTTAGGACAACCACACGAAAATTGCCAAATCCATTAACCAAAACTAAAAAGGAAACCCATTCATTTTGATTAAAGTTCCTTACCCGATAACACAACCTACCTGATAAGGTTTTCTACCTAACCTTGACTCCCACGCATCATTCATTGCGGCGGCTACAGGTATGTGTTACCTGATATTCAAATCAAATCAAATTTTAATTCAGTTTTTCACCATATCAACCCCTATGTCACCCCTGTGTAGGAAGTGGACCCATAACGGTTGAGAGGTGACAATGATACCTAAATATGTAAAACACGGATAACATTCGTTCATCGCAAATCAAGACCATAGTTGTTTGGTCAATAATATAAACATAAACATTTATTTATTTCTTACAAAATATTAACTATGTAGGTTGGTACAATATACATAGTATTTATATATTATATAAACATTATTAGGTAGGTTATATATAAAACTAAAGTGTATGTAAATAAAACAATACGGATTATTTACTCTAAGCCTACGACTTTGTTGCTATTTGGCTGGTAGGTATGTCATCAGTACCAGAACCTTAGTAAGGTGACAGTCCTCCGTACTAGTAAAAACTGTTTTAACGCAGGATGGAATGAATAGTTCATACTTCGGCATTGTTAACTCTAAACTACTATAATATTGCTAACGATATATTTTCAAGTTATTATATAACTGACCACTATAAAATTACTAACCCAGTTTAAATGTGCTTATGGGATAATTTTATCCAGCACTCATTTCATTTATTTTCTTTCAAAATTTTCAACTAGGGACTTACTCTTGTAAGAAATAAATCTATGAAATTCTTCGCCATAGGGGTCTTCCCTTCTTCTCCACTCCTGACAATTTAGGATCCGTCTCATCCAGCCATGTCGTGCCATCTGATGTCGTCCACCCAACGATACGAATCCTTGTTATAATAAAATAAAAACGTCAAGTGCGAGTTGAAATTGCGCAACGAGGGTTCCGTAATTATAATGAACTTGTTTCTAGCGAAATTTCATGATTCTAGGTCAACGGGATGTAGGGACCCTATAGGAGTTACATAAAAAAAATGTGTATAAGCTACAAAACTGTTTTCAGATTTTTCCCTTAAGTTGTGCTATAAGGCTTCTTGCCAACTTTCTTGATTCTAGGATAATGGAAAGTACAAACTACAAATTCACGGTTTTCGGATTTTTCCCTTTACTTGCGTTATTTTATTTTATTATAATAAGTTTACAAAGCAGTTTACAATCAAATTAATGCAATAAATAGAGTTACAGTACTGAACCAGATTGTAGACCTAGATGTAAACATAACAAAATTAGAAAAGTGTTGCAAACATATCGAAAACAATTTCCCTAAAATATAATTTATATTACTGTGTATTTTTAAACTTTATACAATAGAAAATACATTTATATCGTTATAAATTATATGCAATTGCTCAGTATAGTCGAAATAATTTGGCGAAATTTGTTGATGTTCGAGTTAAATATATCTATATCATTATTATCAGCTGCCAAATCGTTATATTGACGACACATCCTAGTGATTGGGTTATAAAACGATGTATTATTTTTGTAAATCCTCAACGAGAACGTATTCGGGTTTCGACACCAGTAAGTGTTTATGTCAATAGAGGATAAAAGACTAGAACAGTCTATTGAAGAATGTAAAATTTTATGAAGGGTTATGAGATCTATGCGTTTTCTGCGATTATTAAGGGAGGTTATTTTAAAAGCTTTTAATTTATCAGTATAGTTCTTGTGTGTACGCCTCATGTTGTGTCGGAAAGCTAGTAGTCTTAGGCATTTCTTTTGGATTCTTACAATATTATCATCATGTATGTGATAATATGCGTTATGTCTTGCTTCTTATTAAATTTCATTGTTTTAGGTCAACGGGATGTACTTATAGGTTTTCGGTCCATAGCGAGATTAAAAAAATATTTTTACGTGAATTTGTATTTATTTATTTTCGCTGTAGGTACACATGTTAAACTTGATGTCGGTAATTTTATCTATCTTATAATATTCAAACTATTCACCTAGGAAACACCATAAGGGACTGTACAAAGAAAAAACAGACAAACATGACTCTATATAATAAACGACAAATTTACAGTTTTCGGATTTTTCGCTTTAGATGTGCTATAAGACCTTGCTACTTGACAAAATTTTATGGTTCTAGGTCAACGGAAAATATCCTATAGGTATTTGCCATTCCCTTGGAAATTAAAAAAAAAGGGCCTTACGTCTGTAACTTTGGATTGCGTTGACTTAGTAGTTTGATTTATATCACGGCCCCAAGAAGTTACGGACTTGGATATTTGATTTTAATTTCAACTCGATAGCTCCACGCATTTCTGAGAAAAGAGGGTCGACAGATGGACGTACGCACAGGCGGACGGACAGACGGACAACAAATTGATCTTATAAGGGTTCCGGTTTCCTTTTGAGGTACTGAACCCTAAAAAATTATAAACAATAAGTAATAATGATTAAATCATCATAAAATGATTTAATCGTCGACTCGATGGACCGACGACATCGTAGCGGTCGCAGGGAGTCGTTGGATGGAGGCGGCTCAGGACCGCTATTTGTGGCGTCGTATGGGGCAGGCTTATGTCCAGCAGTGGCCGTGTATGGGCTGATATGATGATGATGAATAGATTTTACTATGTATGTACCTAAATAATCTAACAATATTTTTTTGAATTCTGGGTATATTTCGCTCAATCTACGTCTCTTCTAGAAAATTACCCATGTAAAAATTGTCTCAAAACGACATGAGCAAGCCAAATATACCAGTCAGCTTGATATCACGATTTCATCCAAAATTCTGCGAAAACTCATAAACCCTCGCCGTGGACCAAAAGGCACTTTCAAGTATTTCCGCAAAAAGAACGCAATTTTATCTAATTATCCTATCTGGCGGGTCCGTCCCGTAACTTTGCTGACCACACGCGCAGGGAAACCAGGATATCTACATCAGTATAATCAAGAAGTGTATGCAGTGATAGGAAAATTGGAATCCCATCAATGTGAAGATAGTTTGTTGCAAGACCCTGCAAGTGATTAATTGAAAACTATATAAATTTGATTGTTTTGAACAAACATAAAACTGACTACCAATCTCACACGAACATAATTTCACACTGTTGCTAAGTTTTTTGGGACACAAAACCTTTTGTGTCCCAAACGAGGACCTGATTTATTTATGGGACCACCTTCGATCGTACTCTATACAAAAGCGAAATAATTTTTTAAATCGGTCAATAATTGACGGAGAAATCTACGAACAGATATAACAAAAAACATTTAAACAGCCGAATATAGTAAAAGCTCCTCCTTTTTTCAAAATCGGTGAAAAAACCCGACTCGGTCCTTGCTTTTTAACTTTTTTGCCAAAAGAGATAGCGAAGGCGTTGGACTATTTAAGCATGCGAAGGCCTACAAAATGCAGCTAAGAACCATTTAAGAGCAAGACTATTGATATTTTGTCACCTCATTCATAAAAATCGCTTTAGCCGTTTTGATGCTTCAAGTTAATAAAATATGTCCGCCAACGACATATAAACACCCGAAAAACATAACCCCAACAACACGGGTAAAAGGAGTGTACTACGCGTTGAGAAATCATAGAAACTGACCTACGAGTAGGTTTAGGTCTATTATACGTAGGCTCTCATGCTTACGAGGAGCCGAGTAACCGTTAAAGCAGGCCACAAGCAGCCAGGCCCACTTATTTGTTCTGAAAGAATGGCTTGGTTGATCTTGCATCATAAAAACAAAATTAAAAGTTAGAGTCCTAAGGACCACTTGTAACATTAATTTTGAATCTCAACCACTATCAACTTGCAAGTATCTATCTGTCTGGCAAGGACGACGTTTGTCTCGTTTATTGGACCTGAAACAAATCTAAAATCTATACAAATCAATATAGAACACTTTTAAAGCCATAGGCTTTTTCAAAATTTTAACTAATTACTAGAACATTACATGCAGCCAGCGTATTGGGGACGCTTCCGACTGGTATTGATATGGACGAGTTGAGCTACTTGTAGATTGTTTGCAATAGTCTCCAGTTAGCTCAATCGTTTCAATTATAAATACTAGTTTTATTTGTTTATATTATTTTATTGTTATTTTCTTTGTCAATAAATTGGTACATTAATTTATAAGAATGTAAGCGAGTCCCTAGTTAAAGGTTAAAACGATGGTGTTCTTCCAATACAATCTAGGTTCGTAGTTAACCCGCTTACATTTATAATGAATTTATCAAACTACGATAGTTTTTATTGAAACATACCAGTTAATTTATTAATTGTTCTATACATTATTTTAGTGTTATAAGTATGTGTAGTGTTATATACTTTATAGCTTACTAGCGACCCGCCCTGGCTTCGCACGGGTGCAATGGTGATACTAAATTAAACATATATAAACCTTCTTTTTGAATCACTCTATCTATATAGGTATACAAAACCGCATCAAAATCCGTTTACTAGTTAGCATACATAGGGACAGAAAGACAATGGGAAGCGACTTTGTTTTACACTATGTAGTGATGTGCTGCATTTAATTACAGAAGTAGATACATTATTCCAAAGGAAAAATAAAATCAGTAAAGCAATGTGAAGTAATTTTCCATGAATGATTACATTCTGATCTTGGATTATGGTTCGTGACCCAGCTGTTATACCCTATGCCTAAAGCCAGGTCAGGTGCCCCTAAGAATTAATTTGCATATTTTTCAAACGAATACGTTTTAATTACGCAGTTAATTAGGGAAAGCATTAAATTAGTCTATCTCTGGCTGTTTACGAGATTGATAAGGGTTCTAAATTTGGTGTTGAGAGCTTATTTTTTGTAAAAGAGAATTTTTTTTGGTTCAGCTGTTTAATGAGGGTAGGCTTTGAAATGTGGACTCAATTCTTGGAAACCTGTTCGAGTACAGTAGCTAATTTAGTCCTCGATTATGCGAAGTCAAAAATTTATATAAATTACATAGGTGAACCTGTAGGCCTACTCCAAGTTTATGGTCCGTCCAAAAAAATTCTAGGTCTATGGTCCTTCCCCATATTTGAATAAAATCTCAAAAATCAAAGAGCCTTATTTCTTTTAGACCTTACAGGATTCTTCACTTTGATTTTTTGTTCATTTAAATCTTTTTTGGGAGTGTATTCTACCTCATATTGCTCTTTTTCGCCGGTT
The DNA here is from genome assembly GCA_947859395.1 of Eupithecia insigniata. NCBI lineage: Eukaryota > Metazoa > Arthropoda > Insecta > Lepidoptera > Geometridae > Eupithecia > Eupithecia insigniata. Next base: position 1,191,035 of record OX402006.1, on the reverse strand, counting down.
GTTCATATCTTACAAATATTTAACTTTGAAATGTATAGATGGTAAAGTTTAGGACTTATTCTATCCTTCATATGTTTCAAAAACACGATTTCATAAAATTTGTTCAAAAAAAAACCAACGGTCGCTCTAAACTGTACAATACAATAATATCGTAAAAAAAGAAAAACATGATTTTTGCAGTTATGCCGCTCTGCTCTGTCCCTATGAACGCGAAATCCTATCCTTTTCACACAATGGCGAGGTATTGTAGGCCCTTAAGCAGGTTAAAGTATCATGCTACTTGGAAAATTACATTACGCCCCTTTACGCCCCGGTCAGTACCTTTAGACAATCATTCCATACGTGTGTATGGAATGATTGTCTAAAGGTACTGACCGGGGGATTATTACCACTGGTTTTACCTTTCTCAAATTCAACCGATTGTTATTATCCAATTTTAAAAGCATCAACAAATAGATGCCCCAGCACCCCTTGGGGTGGTGGAGGCGTATCATGTCGGCGGGTGTCGGCGGGTGTCGGATCATCCGTCGAAAGGTCACGGTCAGAACGAACCGACGACGGCTTTATCCGAATACCCGGTATTGTATATCTTCAACGAGCATTGGTCCCTTTTGAATATTTGATTTGGTCCCCACGTAGCGCTGACACTACTAGTCTGATTTCAACAAATGAGGTGTCGTATGATTCGTCTTAATAGCCCGATGGTTATAGGCTATGTGACGTCAGATGAAAATGAGGGTGTAACGAGATAGCGGGGGTCTAAGAAAGGGAAGAAAATTTCAATGTTAGTAAATATGCTCGTGTGTGCAAGGAATTAATTATAAATTCCTTGCGTGTGTGGTATCGTTGCAAAGGTCTTTGTTTGTACTTTCCGAAACCGTTTGTCAAACTTTTGTGAGATTAACGATATTCAAGCTATTGGCAAAAAGGTATAAAAAAATAGGCATATAATATATAGCGGAGGCATAAAACTAGGGTACAATTAGTAACAAAGGCCTCCGACTACCTAAGTATCAAAAGAAAATGATAAGGACAATAGGTGAACGCTTGTTTAAAACTTTTATGTAGTCGGGTGTAATTTTTGACTATACTTTTTTATCCCGATAAAACGCAGGCGAAGGCGCAGGCAGCAGCTAATAACAGGAAAATGGTCTCAGTAAATTATCAATATTCTTTATAAAACATTTAATTCCTATGGTCAGGTAACCAAAAAAATTACAGTTAGCAAAAACATTATAATAAAACGCCTATAGTTATTCTAGGCATATAACTTCATCACAGGAACATTTCCGTCCGATCCAATACCGCGTAAATCTGATAAGGCATTTACGATTAAGTATGTACCTACCTAGATATAACAAAATAAATGTTTTTTTATTCTTAGATATAGAATAGATAGACAGAAGTAACGTCACCCGGAGGAAATAAATATTAATCTCGTTTTCTGACCCTCCAGCCTCCTGGGGCTGGTTGAGCGAGGGTCACGGTCGCAGTAATATTTCGCACAACTAGTTGTAGACTCAGGGTTTACTCGAGTCGAGTAAACGCGAGTACGATAGACCAGCAAGCTAATTCTTCGATAGGGTGGTTATCTACAATAAATAATGCCAACGACTTAACTGAAATTAAATAAATCCAGAGCCGGAAAGAAATCTGCAGAGAATATCATTCGAACAATTGTCCCATGACGGGAACATCTGCGTTTCAGGCGGCAGGCGGTAGTATCAGTTTGTACCAGAAAAACAGAAGCAGGAAGTTCGTTCCACTCTTTACCGGTACTTATAATGAAAGTAGAGCGAAAACGTTTGGTTCGACACGGTGGTAAGTCGAATAGGTCGTCTGCTTGTCCGGTAGAAGAAGGGGGAGGTCGGAATAAGGTCATGTAAATCCTGGGCACAGTCACCAAAGGGGAAGTGGTACGTGTAGAGCACCGACAGTCTTGCAACGCGCCCCATCTTTTTGTGCGGATTCGTTTGATGTTTTAATCCGCTCTCTGCTGAATCCCTTATAGTAATATTTTTACAAACACCCAAAACGTAACAGAAGAGACATCGATAAAAAGCAATTGGAATCGAAACCTTTTCACAGGTCATGTGGAAAATAACACGACAACTCGAATTCTGATATGTTAGGCCCAACTCGAGTGTTTTTGCTTCCAAAATTGATACAAAAATAAACTAGTAGGTACCAAAGGGGTTGTCTCTATACTGTGCGGAACTTCTGTCTACGACTTCGATTTTTTTCAAGTTTAGAACAACAGAAATTTTGCACATATGAAGCGTAAAAATTTCAGCCCGTTCCGTTCCTAAGTTTTTAGTAACAAACACACTTATCTCCAAAACCTGTCGTATTCACAACATTGACAGGATTGAAGTTTTTATTTTTTGTGTGTTTTTACACTAATATACCCTGAGAGTTTAGTTTTGTATGTTAATAATATGTTTTCTGTTGGTTCTAACCCAAGTGTAAAATTCAGAAGCAATGAAACTCGCCAGCTGATAACAGAAATAAGGAATTTATTTGGTAATGACAAGGTGACAGTCGATCTGTCAATCGCAGGAGAAAGAGGGCTTGTCAGTCGAGATTGATTTGTTAATATATGGTGTTTACCGCGCCTCTAGTGGCGGCTTTGCAAACTAAGTAATTAGTAAGTAAGCTAACTGGCTAAGCAAACTAAATGGATATTGGATGGGAGAGGTATTTGGTACAGCTGTTAAACCGACCGTGTACAGATGGTGCTGTCGCTAATGCTGTATTTAGCATAAAACATAAGGTGTTGAGACCCATTTCACCAGCAACCATGTCTCTCCTTCACACTATACACACCGACTTTTACATTCCAAATAGTAATAACCGAGTTCCAGGATAACCCGGGACCATTAGTTCCCTCTCAATTACGTTGTTCAGACTAAACGCTGCCATTTACATCCCGCGAGCACTCTGGGAGCTTGCGGGGAAATTGTCCTGCAAACTGACGGGACTGGGAATTGAGACAGAGATTCTATGGCTTTTAGAAAGCCTTTTGTGGGACTGATTGATAAAGAACTCTTTATGCTAGAAAAACCAGCTAGTGCTGGTTACCTATTTCAAAAATAAAAGATTTGAAAATTAAAGGGTTGAAAATTAAAACAGCAACACTAGCGTGGTGCTTTTGATTTCTCTAGAAGAGATCATGTTACACCTTTTCTAGTAAAAAATAAGATACTGAACATGAAACTTAAGAGAGAGCTTTACATGGCGTGTACCACTCATAGAATTATATGGAATAAAAGACCTGAATATTTATTTGAAAAACTGATCTGGATTAAAGACATACGAACTGCTAACACGCGATCGAAAGCTCTCAATAAGCTTGCTATTTATAAGCACAAAACATCGGGATTTAAAGGAAACTTCAAATATAATGCATCAAAAATTTGGAACAATTTACCGCCATCCCTAAGGCAAAAAATGTATACAGCAACATTTAAAATAAAGTACAAGAAATTGCTACTTGAAAGACAACTTCATACATTTGAAAGTTCCTTTAAAATTCAAAGAATTAAAACTAAATTCAAAAAAAAATTAAAGAATTCATAACAGAGTTCGACAGTAAAAATAAAATGAAAGCTTAATTATATGAGTAATGTATTCATACTTAAATAATAATAATATTTATATACATATTAAACATGGGTACCTTGCCTATGCATCCGCCCGCACAAATAAACATGTCGTTATCTTGTTGCCCAAACTCTCATGAGATTGGTGCCTCAGGAGAACACACATACACACACAATTTCACACGCACACAATCACACACCACATCACACGCACATTATCACACACACACACACTAGGTAAAATATAAAACATAAAAATAGAGCAAAAAATAAAAAGCCCGCCTAAAAAAAATTACTATCTATAAAAGCCGACGATCACCTGTCGCGTAGGGGTAAGCTGAAAAACACCGCCGAACATGCTATTTATGCTTGTCGGCATTATGCTGAGCTAACTCCAATTGCCTGAGAATGTACTTAGTTATGTATTAATTTATATTTATAGTTTTTAATAAGTTTGTACTCATTCATTTTGTAAGTTTCTTTATAGATATAAGTTAGGGTTGGATATGTTATGTAACTTACAGTTATAAGTTCAGGCAATAAATAATTATTCTATAATTCTATAAACGATTATTTTATATTTTGTGCATCTAAATAAACAAAAAAACAACATATTATAAGATTAGTAGGCCTCTTTTTGTAAAAACCATAATTATGTTCATACAGGCAAATAAATAACGGTGGACAATTCAGACAGCATCATTTAGCTAGATGTATATATATATATATATATATATATGTGTATATATATATATATCTATATTTGATGTACCATATATAACGCTTTAGATTTAGTAATCTGTAATGTTATATATTGTTTAATAAACTGAAAACTGATAAATCTAAATGACCATGAGTACTTTGCGAGAATCGAACCCAGTCCTTCTGCGCGTCAACTCGTCATGGAGGTCGACCATGCCTCCATGCCTACATATTATACCAAATTAAGTTTAAAACCAATATAATCGGTTTTCCTTAACTTTCACAAAACTGAATAAAGTTATTATGATAATTGCCGTCAGAAGTTGGCAGATCCTAAACCAATAAACTCTAAATCTGCGATGAGGCGTAAAATTCAATTTGAAAAACGCTTTCGCGTTTTCCTTTTCAAATATTATTTAATTTGGAATCTGAAAATACCAAATGTAAACAGGTAATTTCATTTCGTGTGTTGAGTGAAAATTTAGGAATAATTTTGCCAGTGAAAGGCGTAAATGGGAAACCTCAATTGGTTGAGAAAATGTATATTTTAAATAGAAAAATTAAATAGATCTTTGAAAATGCACGTTTGAATTTTCGTGGCTATAAATTAAGCTTAATATTTAACCTACTAGTTTCTGCCCGCGTCTTCGCACGCATTATTTCTATGGGAACGTTCTAAGATTATTTATTTACTTCCCATGGGAACTGATTTATGGGATAAATATTTATTTGTTCAATAAGTGGGTAAACTTATGTATGTATGTTCAACGTGCCGATATTTAATTCCGAGCTAGCGAAGCAGTCTAGAGTCACGCACGAGAGTAACGAGTGTCTGAGGTAGCGAGGGATTTAAAAGGCACGAAACAAAAATCATTTGCTCTTGAGTTAAACTTTTCACCTCGACTGGCGAGAAAATATTTTGAAATTTTCAAAATAGGTTGAATGTCAAAATTTCATTTGGGTCAAAAACCATGGAGGGTAAGTATGCTATAAACCTCTTTCAAACCGCGAACGGATAAACATACACTTTTCTATGAAGGTTGATCGCTGTCTAACCTCCTTTGCTTCGATAAGCTAAAATACTAAAATAAGTTTAGCTCACACAGTTGAGACTTCTATCTATATTTATGGGCCTGTTGCTTAGGAAATTATATATAGATGGCGCTGTTTGCCTAGAAATATGGTCTTTACAAGCTACGTTGTCAAGGTACACATAATAGATGGTGCTGCCTTCAGCGAGAAAGTTGACCTCCCCTGGTGCAGACCGCATAGTTTTTTCTTTTGTTCAGTGCCGACCACAGAGTATAAATAACTATAACATCATCGAAATTGAGTACAGCATTCTGAATTCGAATTACTTTTTTCAACAAGTTGAATAATATCTTTTATTCCACTTGTGAGCAAAAACCGATTTTGCTGACTGTTTTGATTACCAAATTCACCGTTTTCGAGCGAGTGTCGTGAAAATGTATATGGTTTTTTTTTATGTATAAACACCAATTTCAGCCCAATCTGTTGCGTAGTTTTGGCGTGAAGAAGTAACAAAAATCTAATATTACCTAGTCTGATATGTATAGGTCCAAAAAATGTTTTTTGACAATGGGGCACGTAGGCATCAATACGGTGGCTATTCCTTACCTAACAACTGCCTAGACCACTAGTATTTTTAGATACCTATAGTCTGCCACGGATAACAAAATTCTCTGCCAAGTAAACATACCTGTGATGTAATTGGGTGTTCATTAAGAAAATATAAAATAAAAATCTGAGAAAGCAGACGAGTAATAAGTACAAATAGTTATCCCAGCTTCATATTAGCCAAATGTTTGTTAAAACTTAATAATACCTACATATGTTATTGGTGAAGACAATAACAAACATACTTCTTACTCCTACTAGGTATAAATATCAAAGTTTGTAAGGATGGATGTATGGATATTTGGTCCTCTTTCACGCAAAATCTATTGAACTGATTAGGCTGAAATTTGGTATGGGTATAGTTTGGGACCTGAAATAACTTAAAGGCAATTTTTTATCCCGTTTAACGCGGACGAAGGTGCGGGCAGCAGCTAGTAAATAAATAATGCTGATCAAACATGCATACATTCACACGGCATCATCTAGCCACAAGCTAAGCAGAGCTTGTGTACCTAAACAATATGTATGCCGATCATTTCAGTAGTTTTTGCGTGTAAGAGCAACAAACATCCATACATCCATACCAACAAACTTTAAAATTTATGATATTAGTAGGATATAGTTATAACAAAGACAAGGTTGCCTGTCCAATCTAAATCTAATCTAATCTGGATGAGATCGCTTGAAGCGATAAGGTCGCCCTTTGTACTTCGTTGTTTGTTAGCATTTCTAAGATTCTCATAAAGAGTTATCTATTGATTTATAGTAAATAAAGTATTTTATTGAGTGCTTTGGTTTCAGCACTGTAAACGACTTATTTAATATCTTATTTAATATAATAAATAAATTCATATAAATTCACTACAAGTCGGTCATCCACTGACAGGGGTTGGTTTTAATTGATTTATAATCTCTGAAATAATAACTCAGGGCAGGAAAGTTCATTAGTCTTTGTTTACTGTAATCAGGGCTGAAACTATTTAATATTGGACACAAATTTTGCTTTCAGTTGTAATCTCTCTCTTTCATTCTTTTATACCGTCTTCTTTAGCTGGGTTCCATGCTGGGTTTTGTATAAGTTGTATTTTAGAACTTTTTAAACCTTCACGATTTGTTATCATAATAATAATTTATCGGGTATTTATTGCGTACCTTGTGTTATTTATTATGGCTCGTGACCACGATCGCTGTAACGCGATGGACCGTAGGGAAAATAATAACACAAGATGCGCGTTAAATATCCGATAAAAAATCATCAATTAACCTGTGAAATATTATTTTCAAAACCTAGAACATCCCTCAAGGATCACGGCGATGGATGAGGCTTACGATATTTATGACCTAAAGCACTAAAATCTCAAGAATGACTAGGTCTATTTTCATGATTTTTTCCGATGTACAGTCTATTTAGACTGTTGTGCTTTGTATTTAACTCAGTTTTCCAATTGATATGTCAACTCCGACTCAAATATTAATGATGTAGTTAATTCACACAAACATTTTTCATTCATTTCGAATGTTTACTTTATCCATCCATGTCCACTTCACTCACCGGGACGTCATCAACGAAAGCGAAATGATAGCTCCTATAAGTGGCGATATACTAAGTTTAAAGCGCTATACCTACACTATAGTCGCGTATCTACTATATAGAATCGTTATCGCGGTAGACAAACTCACAACACAGTCACATGACAATAATCTTAATTTCATTACTAGTGTCCTAAGACGAAACCAGTATCGTGTAAAGAAAAAAAGTATTCCTTAGTATCTAGTATCATTTTAAAGATTAATATGACTTTTAACGTAACTGGTTACGAAGATCCGGTTTCTAATGCGGCCGTAAGGGACAGCACTTATATTGTTACAAGTTTCAACGCAAAATAAAGTCCAGTGCGAACCCCTCCCTGCGTCCATCCCACGCGGTTTTCATTCATGGAAGCAAATGAAGTGTAACGCGAGCTCGAGCCATTAGCATTTAATATAAAAACAACAACTTTGTTGAAACTGCCCTATTTCAGATCGTCTGAAAGGGTAGAAATATTCAAAATGGCTACCTTTCAAAAAATAAGGTGGTGAAATTTACTTATGAAATGCCTATAAAATGGGTAAGTAAGGTACTAGAATTGCAAGCTTTGAGTCAATCACATGACATTAATATTAAAAATTCGAAAGTTTGGATGTGATGAACGCCTCTTTACGACAATACTACTATGATGGTTTTTTTGCAAAAATGTAGATTAACATAATTATAGGCTTCTTTAATCCAGAAAGAACATGTGCGCAACCGCGGTAAGTAGTTAGTCATCATCATCAGCCCATACACGTCAACTGCTGGACATAGGCCTCCCCTGTACGACGCCACAAATAGCGGTCCTGAGCCGCCTCCATCCATCGACTCCCTACGACCGCTACGATGTCGTCGGTCCATCGAGTGGATGGTCTCCCATGTAGGAGGGGATTTGCCTTAATCACCACGCTTGGCAGGCGTATTGGTAATCGCAGTGTTGGTGTTGAAAAGTACTCAGAAGGAAGCTGCTGCCCTTCCTCTGGTAGGTTCTCTCAGTCGGCTCTTACGACATCCACGGGTTGAGTTGGAGGAGTCGATATTCTATGCCGCGGCCCCACAGCCTTACTAAGTAAGTAACTTCGTAGTTAGTATTTTTGTTTATAACTATAACTTCTAGTTTTGCGGACGAGAGTCTTATTTGGTGTCGGTTGGGTTTACCTATTATCTTATGACACAAAACTACACCGCTACTCCAACAAACGAGTTATTCCCAACGCCTCACGAGAGACGTGCTCCTTCTCAACGTCTCACAAAAAGTATTCTCAACGTCGCACAAAAACGCACCTATGGCTAACGTCTCACGAAAAGTATTCCCAACATCTCTCGAAAACGCACCTATGGCCAACGTCTCACGAAAGTCAGAGAGTCGTGATGTACAATCTACATCATCTCGAACAGACACTTTTAAAAACCATGTCGATTACCTAAAGTGCCTCAGTCAATTTAGATAAATTATTTAAATACGTTTATGGTATTTTGCATCTTCACAGCCGAGTCGATTGCTCTCGAGTCATTGGTTACTCATTGGCTCGGTAAGTTATTATATTGATGTTCTTTTGCGATGTCCCAGTATTTTTTACACACGATGGATGGTATAGTAATATATTTTTTCGCGTGTCTACATATGTACGTGGTTGTTGTTAATAACAAAGCAAACAATCATATAAACAAATTAGAACTAGTATTTACAATTGAAAAAACTAAGCTAACTGCAGACTGTTACAAACATCTACAGGTAGCTCAACTGATCCTAACCATTGTGAATGTATACAGGGTGCCACGAAACGTGTGAAAACGACTCCGAGGGCATCAACTTTATTTCTATGATTTTTGCATTTTGAACTTGTTTTTAACTATTTTTGAAACAACTGGCAATTTTTTTGTTATATTCGTGTTTTACATGCATTCTGACATTATTATTGAATAAAAATTTCAAAGGATTAGCATAATTTTTTGTTTTAACCTCTTTTGTTATATTCGTGTTTTACATGCATTCTGACATTATTATTGAATAAAAATTTCAAAGGATTAGCATAATTTTTTGTTTTAACTTTATCATAAATAAATAAATAAATAATGCTGGAAAATACAAACATCATTATCTAGCCCCAAGCTAAGCAGAGCTTGTGTTATGGGTACTAGATAACTGATATACATAATATAATACAATACATAGATAGATATTTTTTTTATTATACATAGAAAACATCCAGAACACCCTGAACAAATATTTGCAGATCGTACAAACATTTGTCCCGAGGCGGGAATCGAACCCGCAACCTCCTGCGTCGCAGGCGGACCTTCGCCCGCCGCGCCACAGAGGTCGTCGTATCATGACAAAGCACATCATTAGATTACTAAAAAAAAGCAACAAAATTTGCTGCGTATGTGTAATAAATAATGCTTGCAAAAGAAAACAAATATTAAGAAAAACACCTTTTTCCAAAAAGAATAAAATAATTCGAAATTAAAAAAATCGTTATTCACAACAGCTCCCCTCGGGGTCCTGCAGAATCCCCAGTTTCGGCGTAGTACAACACGTGTTACTTGGCACCCTGTATACGATGCATTATATAAACTTGTTTTGAATATTGTGAACTTTTAATGTCTGTTATGGAGTGTCATTCAGGTAATTTTAAAATCAATTTGTGATCAGCGATTTTTATTGCTGACTATACCTACATAATCATAGAAATAACTACACCACGTAAAGTAACTAAGCTGGTTATATCAGAAAAAAACAAGAGATAAATTTCGTCTGTTATATCGCGATTAACAGCTGATCGCGAACTGAAGTTATTGAATCTATACCAATTATATGCACAATGCAGTGAATTCCACGAAATAAATGATAACTCTATATGTCTACGACTATTTCTTAAAGAAAGAAATGCTACTTCCCCTCAAGGAAAACAAGAAAACACGAGGAAACTGAGTTTATTCACGTCAACAACGGAGTACTTAGTATGAGTTTTGCGTTGGTTACGGAAACTATAAAAGTTCCTTCCATATATTAATATATTTGCAACGCTCCCATCGGAAACAGAGAGAGGCCGTTCCCGCATCATACTACGAAAAATCTTTCCAGTAGTTTTATACGCTCAACTTCAATAAAGCTTATGAATTATTTTGAGTAAATCGTTGCAGTTTAGCAGAACAAGTATCAAGTTTGACAAGTAAGCGGTGGTAAACTCGAAAATATTTCCGTTTTGGTAGCTAGCAAACTCATGATATAGACCTTTAATTATTCAATTGTCCGAGAACGCACCGGAAGTAGGTAAGTAATGTTTCCTCCAGTAGTTTTCCTTTCAGCGCTTGAATCAAGGTGATTTGAGTTACGTTGTTTATTAAGAGAAAAGATTTAACATCGTAAATTAGTATCAGCACGAATGTTGGTCCATGATAATAATATACTACATAAGTTTAGACCATAAAGAGGAAAGATTCATGACCTTACCATATTCCACCGATGCTAATGAAGACTAAAGACCGTAGCGATGACGGTTCTATGAGAGTAATAATACTACTTAAGGGGCTACCCCGATCCAACCAGCGCCGCCACCTATTTTATCGTATTATTACGATATACAAAGGAATTTTCAAAAATCCCTTGGCCCGTTTGTAATCATAAGCTTATTTTTAATGCCTCTGTAATAGTTTTATGTTGTATAGCGTAGGAGGAGATTAGAAAACCGAGTTTGGAGGCCAAATAGTGCAATTTCGCATCTCTTCCAATAAAAAAAATAAAACTACATTAAAAAAGCTTAAAATAGGAATTACAAACAGGCCAAATAAATTTTTGAAAATTCCTTTTTTTAACGTAATAATACGATAAAAAAGGTGGCGGCGCTAGTTTGGGTCAGGGAACCGCCTTAAGTAATATAACTCTCGTTCGTATAACTCGTTCGTACGAAGTCACGGGTAGGATACCTCCACCGGCATAACCACGCCCCGAATACAACTGGATTAACAAAGGCTGAATACAAACAACGGCTGAAAGCATAATAAAATTTGTCAAGAGCAGACAAATTTTAGTATGCATTCAGACATTTTAGCCTTCAAAAGGGAGCAGAGATACATGTATAATTTCTTTCGCATTTAATTATAGGTAGGTTCTCGAGGTGCAACCGCGATGATGCAACGCGAAACGGAGTGTTGGGAGACCATCCACTCCACGGATCGACGACTTAGTAGTGGTCGCGGGGGTCGATGGATGGAGGCGGTTCAGGACGACTATTTGTGGCGTCGTATAGGGGAGGCCTATGTCCAGCAATGGACGTTTATAGGCTGATATCATAAGGTGATTAATTTAGAAGTTTTTAATAAGAAAATTAATTTGAAAGTAAATATAAAATCACATTTTTGGTAATAAATCAAAATCTAATAAACTCAAGCGATTGCCAGCAGGCGTCTCTCATACTAAAATATGGACGTTTATTCCAAACTAAATTGTCTTTAGATTATCTGTAATATTCTCTCGAAGTCGACAACGTAAATAATAAACCAGCGCTTCAATTTAATGTTTCGGCTTTCACAGCCACGTTTAAGGTTACTGAAATTGTCTGAATAATTATAATGCCCACGCTAGCTTATGGGGAGAATAACAGAGAACTTACGTACATATTGAAGCATTTTGATCGGAAACGGGAAAAAAATAACCTATGAATCCAACGAATTTTAACTTCTCAGACTCATCGTTCCAACCATTCCCATAGAAAACGGTAAAAAAATCACTTTCGAGAGTTCTAAAAGTTTATAACAGTGCAAAAAAATATAAAAAAAAGAATACCAAACATGTCCCTCCTTTTCTAAAGCCAACATTTAGTTACACTATTTTAATGTTATCTACCTAAATATTGTTGAGATAGGTATAGTACCTACCTAGCTAGGTACGTAAAACTTATTCAGTATTAGCGAATAAACTTAAGACACTGATTCAAAGTTCTGTGTGTGTACCCATAAATTACGAATACTTTTACCGACATTTTATATTCTCCGCTTTGGCTTCTAACTTGTGAACTTTGGGACTTCTTTCAGAGTTTTTTCATTTTTGCCATTCGAAAACAGATTTGGGTAATCGTAGTCCTCGTGAGGTTTCAGCTAAATAAAAATATTTCCTCACTAATGAGGGAAGTTTTCTAATTATTATAATACTGGTTTCTGCCTGTGGCTTCTCCTTCTTGATACGAAGATAAAACGTGCAGCAGAATATGAGCAAGGAGGGAAGATGTTACCTATCAGTCACAAATCAGACCAAACGAGCTACGAGACATCACCCCGAAGAAAATACTACAGTTCTTAGCAGCTGCAAGGGTAAGTGGCGAATCATGAACGCCGCAGCTTCCAAGGCTGAACCCATGAAGTGGCGATCACATTACATGGTAGGCCCATGGCCGCAGTGATACAAAAGCCAACCTTAGTAAATAAAAAATCAGTGACAAAATTTTAGAGAATTCACTTATTAATGCTATTTACCTAATGGATTTTGCCGAGGCGGTCTTGGCGTATAAATAGAAAAATAGACTCTTCTAACTCAGCCTCTGGATTCTATTCACTGTCTATTACTACTCTCTTCATCTATACACTCTCAAAATACTATGGGACGACAGACCGACACGACCGGGCATAGGAATTAATCTTTCTTATTTATAACTAGCTGACCCGACAGACGTTGTCCTGTCATTCAATTCAAACTTAAAATTTATTTCAAACGTGCTTAGCAAAGAGTATATAACGCTGGGCCTTAGGTTACCTTAAAAAAAGTTTGCAATAAAGGTAGTCGTTAAGTTTTCTTAAATTGTCTAAGTTTCTGTTTTTTTAATGTAAGAACCTTCTACGAAGTATCAGAAAACACTTAAAAAAGATGAATGAAATCGGTAAAGCCGTTCTCAAGTTATATACGGACCAAGAGAAATAGGGGTTAATTTATACTATGTATATACTATTTTATATTAAAATTTTCATTATATATATTACATATATATAGTGATAGATATTAGCTTGATAATAATATTCTATGTATTTTCTATCTGTTCATCTTTGTTCATCACTGTTGTTGACATTCTACCTTAAGGTGCCCATATTTCCAAGTTCCATTACTTACAATTACAAAGCTGCTAACTTAGTTCCAAAGCAAATAATCCAGTTTAGTTGACGTGACCTTTCACCCGAAGGTTGTTTGGAGTGTAAATATTTATTGAAGACTACTATACAGATACTATACAGACTGAGGAACAAAGTCCCTGCGTGATAAATTCAAAGAAATAAATATAATGACAGTACCATGTCAATATATTTATGAAAACTTATTGTACACTCATAGAAATATCGATCGATTCCCTAAAAATTGCGACATACATACATATTGGAAATACTAGAAATAAGAACAAACACGCTTTGCCCAAAACAAGGCTGCACAAGATTATTGTAAGCTTCTAGAACAAAAGTGAGTTGCAAAAATTATCAATAAATAAATACAAACAAACTACCAAACATATCCTTTGTAAAAAGGCTTATTACAAAATATCAGATTACCTAGAGGACAAAAAAGCATGGGACGACTTTTGCTCCAACTCGAAAACTAACAACATAACAAGGTTTCTTGTTCGCTTCTTTACTTTACCTTTAAAAGATTGAAGTTGAAAAAAAATCAAAGTGATTACTTTATTTCCCTGTTTTACTTATGTTGTGACGTGTCCAAGAGTCCTGTAAGGTCTAAAGGAAATTAAGGACGTAATATTTAAGTCAGTAGAGATTATAATAAGATAGGTACGGTAAATAATAATATGTATATATTGAGGAAATAAAACTATTATTCTATAAATGAAAACACATTTAATACTCATTTCATCACAATTAAGACACGCAATAAATAATTTTACATTTAAATAATATAATATGCTTCGAGCCATAAAATTATCTGATAATGTACCATCTGATATTTATTATAGTCTTTAGTTTATGATGATCTAATCTAAGGATAATACATTTTCTACACAAAAATATTTATATTTTTATGAAGCTAAGTATTAATCGCATCTAAGATGATAATGGATCGCTAATCCTAAATTTTCTTTCATCTAGAAAGTTGAGAGTAAGTATGTTAGTAAAAATATTCTACAAAATCTTACATATAGTAAATATATTCTTTAAATTTCTAAAATCTATATAAACGCTTTTAATAATTTTGCCCTGTCTAATAAATCAATAGGTATACAATTACGAATATATTTTTTAGAATAGTTTGGTCATAAATACTTATTTTGCTCATTTTGAATTAATCGTTTGTGCTTTTCAATGTGGATTTTTTGAGAGAATCAATTATGTTACTACTTTCCTAGAAGCAGGCTTTTAGATAATTTTGTATGAAACAAGTCTTCTACTTTGTTTATGTTCCCAACAACCAAATTATCTAAGTTCATAAGATTTTTAAGTCAAATTAATTAGTAATTGGTTCTTATATTTACACGGTAATTCGGTCTCGCTTAAATGATTTAAAATACATTAGAGAAGCTTTTTAGATTAGATTGTAAAAGAAAAAATATCTTGCATGGATATGTTTCTGCCACTAACCGTGTGTACTTGAGAAAAATGTGTTCTCTTTTCATATAAATTATAACGTATATTAGATTTTAAAATTATATTTTTTTATTATATATGTAGGTCATTATTTACATAAAACAAAAGTATATTAATATTTCAGATAGGTAATTTTATTGGGACACAGTGGCATTATGTAATATTCATAAATATTAAAATATAAATAGATATAAATATTAAGATATACCTATACTCGTACTTAAGGGAATAACTTTTTATATAGACGTACTGCAATAAAAATATGACCATTCTGTGCAGTTTCAGTAATATATTTTTGGTTTACATACAATAGCTTATTTTTGCCGGACTGCTTTATAGTTGTCGCTATGCTTTATTTTGTTTTCGACTTCGAAAAAAGGAGGAGGTTCTATGTTCAGCTGTATATATGTTTTTTTATGTATGTCCGTCTATTTATCCGTCTATTATGGACTAATTTGGATGATTTATTTTACATTAGTATAGAAAATTAATTTCGAGGTGGTCCCATAAAAATGTATTCCCCAGGGATTAATATTTATCCCGCAAAACTTAAAAAAGTTTACAACTAAGAGATTCGAAATTGGTTTTTAGTTTTTTCAAAACAATGAATTTATTTTATAAACTTACTATAAGTTTTAAGACATAAAAAAAATATTTGAAAAATATATACCTACTGTTGTTGTGTTTATCGTTTTAATCATTGTATATGCAGATTTTTTCCAAGTTTGATTCCAATTCATTACTTTATTTAATTTCTATGATTTATACAATAAATATACCTTATTAGATAATTACTAGGAATAAATGATAATATAGGAAATATGTTTTTTGTTTTCTACCATTATTATATTTGATAGTTACATTGTTATATTAAAGATTTCAATTCGATACGCATTGCAAATTTTTATACGACGATTAAGATACAAAATGTCTGATACATAAAAAGTGCTCGTGTACAAAAGCTCCAGCAAGATTTGGTCTAAGGTAATGGTTACATTCATGGATTCAGTAGATGCTTAGCAATAAAATGTTTCTATTCATCTACTATTTCAATCGTGTCTAGAATACTATGAACTTTATTATATTTCTATATTTCCATATAATTTCATTTTTTATAGAATGAAGTTGAAGTTGAAGACGTAGGAAAATTTAAAAGAAAATAGGCTTTCTCATTTTGTGTTTACAATCTTATTAATAAAGTAATTATTTAAAAACATCAAAATACATTTCTAATAGTTAAATTACAAAAATATTTGCAATATGATACACAAAATATTTTTATTTAAAGCCTGTTCCACGCAGTTTTCAATCCAGATATTATTTAAATTGATATTATCCGAAATTTATATAGTTCCTAATAATATACTATATTGTTATTAACCTACATTTATTTTGTGCAAATAATTCACATTGCATTAGTTAGGAATATAAAATTTATTACATTTATATTTGAACTTGTAGTTCTACATCAAATATTTTCATCGTAGACATAATAATATCTAATTTTGTAAATATAGTTTGCTATGTTTATATTTTTGGATATGATTCGTTGTATTTTTCAAAACACTTTTTCTGGTGAAAAGAAGACTAACTTCCAGACCCTAATGAAGAAAATGGCTATGCATATCACTTTAAATACTCGTAAACCGTTTAAAAACAAAAATCACTTCGCAAACACTAAATTCATAAGCACAATCACCATTTAAATATAATGTATCTTATCTTTCGTTTCGAAAGTCACTTTTTTCTTGTCGCGCGCTGGCACCACAGTCAACCATCAGGCCGGGCCTTTGGTTCTCACCTCCGTACTGACCTTCGCTACATCAGGGTTACTGACCCTAACCTTTTCGTCTTCAGGTTCCTTGATGATGGGTATACGTTTGTCGACGTTGTCTGCGTGAGTGAGGACCTCTTGTACGTGGATCGTGAGCTCGGGGCGGACGACCTAATATATAGAGAATATAAATCATCTATGTATTAGACAATAAACAAACTATAAACACAAAGTAAACAAAATATACTGACAACAAGTTCAGAGATATTTTGTTATATTTATTTCACATAGATACATTTAAGTACACTTGGAAACATACATACATTATACAAAGCAGGTAATATGAGTTAAAACTAAACATATAGATATTAGTACAAACAGTACATTTTTATCTAAGATGAGGTAGGTATAACATTACTAAGAGTATCATCAACAATAGCTTCATCGAATAGGATTTTGTTTTATTTGTTATACAGGTATACTTCTTCTTCCACTAGTGGACAAAAAATTGAAGTGAAGAGAATATCAATAACACCTTATTTCTTATTTGATAATAATAACTATGTTTATAGTATACAATTTGACTTGTCTAAGTGCTTATTTTGTAAGCCTAAAGAAATAAAGTTATTGATTCTGATTCTGATTCTATACAACTTATGAAGTAGGTAAGAAACAAAAGAAATTGATTTATTCAATTGGGAGTTGCGATGCCTCAAATAGACACACCGACACCCAGACACTAATAGATGCCAAACGCCACAGATATCCAAATCGATGGACATTTAGCAGTCGCGAGGAGTTGATAGATGGTGGCGATCAGGATCGCTATTTGTGTCGTCGTTTGGGTGAGGAATATAAGTTCAGTAGTTAACGTGTATAGGACGTTAATGATGATGCAACAGATGAAACCAACCTGAGTAAAGGGCAGCAAGGCCCCGGCTACGTCCATCGTGTTGTTGATGTTGCGGTGCCACAGTTCCAGCACGACACTGCGCCGTTGCTACTTGTACCGAGGTGGGCCCAGCCAGCCGCACCCGAAGACCTGGACAAAAAGTTAGCTTTTGATTTTATGAATGCAAGCGGGTTAACTACGAACCTTGTTTGTGTTGGAAAAAAAGAGTAACTTTTTGTTTATCCTCGTTATAAATACTACATTCACGATAAACAGAAAACATTTATAAAGCTGGGGGAATCGAACCCGAAGCCTAGAAAAAAATGTTTTTTTTTTATAGACGACCGTTGTGGCTTGGCGAGCGAAGGTCAACCTGTGACGCAGTTGGTTGCGGGTTCGATTTCCGCCTTGGAACAAATTGTACGATCTGCGAATATTTGTATTATAGTTATGGGTACTAGCCATAACACAAGCTCTGCTTAGCTTTGGGCTAGAAGATGATGTGTGGATGGTCCAATATTATTGATTTATTTATTTATATTATTTATTTATTGTAAACTTGGCCTTAAGCTGATTTTCGTCCGCTTTGCTATTGACTTTTATATTAAAACGTCTGACTAAACAATATTAGTTCAAGAAAATCAGCTATTCAAATTTACAATGCCTCTTCAGCCTCCACAATAGAACAGTAGTGGGTAGGTACTCGTTATAATAAGCCTGTCTTACCGTAATGGCGAGGAGGGCTTTTGAGATTACAGTCTCTACCATGATAATAGCTGCACTTATGGCTCTATAGAATAGTGTTTAAACAAATTAAGGTCGATCGTTTCGTGTGGGCACGAGATAAATCTTTCTTGCGCTTAAAATTTTTCTGCGTTTTTCATGGAATAAAACTAACGGAAACGCCGCAAATTGTTAACCATTAATCTATGAATGTATGAAAAACTGCGATTCATAGATATTTTTAGTAGAACGCAGAAAACATTTAGAGCCACATTTTTTTTATGTCGTTCCAACACGAATCAATTCACCTTAACAGACACTAAGGCTGATGATCATACATTTCATTAGAAAATGCTCCTCACCTGACAGAAAACAAGCGCCAGCAGCAGTAGCAGCATCAGCGCAAACACTCCCCACACCACGGCGAGCTGCGTCAGCGTAAAGACGTACAGCGTGCGGTGACACCATTTGTTGGGCTCGAAGAGAGTCGGAGCGTAGTCAGGCCACATGATCTCTAGGGTGACGATGTTACCGAGTGCGAACCTGAGGTAAACAATTAACTAGTAAAATACTGATTCAATGTTGCGTCCATTTTTCGCAAAATGGCGGAAATTTTCAGTAGCGTAATTACTTCTTGGCTCAGTTGCTGCCAGGTCAAACTTGCGTACAATAAGTCTGGTTAGCCACATTAAAAAAAATATTTTCAGCCCATTGTTCTGACTAAATTTACTGTATGTTTTTGGAGTCGCTGAATCAGGATCCAAGTTTAAATAGATCCCATCACGTCAAGATTTCGCAAATGTAGTCAAAATCGTAGGTCAAAAAAAAATAGTTTTTTGTGTGGCAAGGTAATGTATCAAGCGAATACTGGTGTTACTTGCTGAATTCTAATTGGTGAAACTTTTGTCTTACATTATCTTCTAAACAGCAATTTTAAGTGATGATGCTGATAAAGATTTCTAATTTCAGACCCTTAGGTAGGAGAGCGCTGCTGGTTCTTTGTTCGTAGTATTTATTCATAACATTAGAAGTTACAGGTGAAATACATAGGTAGTACCTTACGCATAAGGATTAAAATAGAAACATTGCTATGACACTGCATAGATTCCTTTAGTCCACGTTTGTAACCAAAATTCCACAACTAGCTATGTATTAGAATTTTTTATCACTGTTCCATAACCTGCTAGCCAGTTCTCCTGTAGGGATCCGATAAAAAATAATGTCAACAAGCTTTGGAACTAGACCCCAGACCTATGTAGCTAGATGGATGGTTGTGCTCTTTAAAATACTTTAAATCTAACCAGCAAGCTTGAGTGTTTTTATGTGTATAAATAAATGACTCGAAGTGACTGTAAAAGCACTTATAATAAGGAGTGCTATACCTACAAATCAACGAACATAGATCCAAACTTTTCTCCCCTGGTTTTTTCAGTAAAGGTAAAAGCAGGCAGAGGTCAACAGCTTCTTTTAAATTAAAACAAGTAATTTTCCAACAGCTTCAGCAAATTATGAAATCTAATTTGTTTTAAATTGAAAATCTGAAAAGGTTTTATGATGAAAATAAAAATCAAAGCTTAATCTACTCGTAGATGACTGGAATTTAAACTCTGTCATTGCATCAAGTAAATTTGATTTCGCGTGAGCAATATTCTTTCTTTTATATTTTTACCAAATTCGGGCATGTCATTGAACCAAAAATTTGTATGCTTTGTCTCGTTTACAATGGTTTAAATAAATCTTTGTACTGTTTTCATTACAATGACTTTTCCATTCCAATGAATAGTTTGATGACTAACTCATCACGCATACGTTCACTGCCAAACATGATTCCCCGAAAAATGGGGATTTTGACTTAATCACCATGCTTGGCAGGCGGGTTAGTGATCGCAGTGAAGGTGTTAAACACAAAGGAAGCAGCTACCCTTCGGCTGGTAGGATACCTTAGTCGCCTTTTACTACATCCATGGGGTAAGAAGTATGAGGAGTCGATTCACAACCGCGGCCGAATTATTTTGACACCTTACTAAAAACGGTATCTTTCATGGCCAAAACTTAGGGAAAATCAAAAACTATCCCTGAAAAATGAGATAAATTAGAAAGCGCTGACTGTTCTGTTCGTTGTACGTGTAGGTAAGCAAAATAACAAGTCGTTGCCAAAGAAACCAAACATAATTAATGTCGAACGTGAACGAACTAAGTTCGAAACCACAAAGCATACGAAGTTCATACGCTGCTTTTCATCGAAACTTAGAAGTTTCAAGATTACTTTTAAAGCAATAACGACGTAAGAGGGCAGGCATATTAAAGACTCCCTATTTGATTCTGATATTGAACGCTACTTGTTTGGAAGATCGATTGAACTTTTCTTCTCTCATTTTAAAATTATCCACATTTTTTAAGGTAATATTTTGTATGTCTTGCTTTATTTTCTTTAAACATATAACAAATTTCGTAGCCTTCATAGACCCTCTACGCAAGTTGCTACGAACTGTTATGGATTGCTATAATTTACTTTTTGCTTTCCAGCGCAGAAAGAGAGAGTTAATAAACCAGCAGCCTTTCCAGCAGACTGGGCAAGGACCTGGAGCTCCAACTGGTCAGCTGCAACCACAGTAGCCAGGAGATACTTGCGCCACCGCCTGCTCTCCCCACCACCATATAAACTGGGATACGAGACGAGGCTAACAATCTCCTTGTGTTTTATGGTCACCTGGTACTTTTAATTATATATAGCACCGTGCAAACGCTCTAAATGCCGAATCAAGAATCAGAATCAGAATCTATAATTTTATTCATTAAGGCTTACAAAATAAGCACTTGGACACTTGTCAAAATTTATAGTATAAACAGTTAAAAATATAGTGATTATTATCAAAAAAGAAACAAGGTGTTATTGATTTTCTCTTCACTGAAATTTTTGTCAACTTGTGGAAGAAGAGATATCCCTCTACAATAGACAATTCCACTAACCAGCTCAGTAAGAACAGAGTAAGGGAATATGCCAGCACCCTCTCCAACAGACTGGGCGAGGACCTGGAGCTCCGACTGGCCAGCTGCGCCCATAGCAGCCAGCAAATTCCCGCGCCACCGCTCGCGCCGCCCACCACCATGTAGACCGGGATGCGGGGCTCGGCTGGGCAGTCGCGGATATACTGGACACCTGGAGACAAAATCAATCCTGTGAAAATCTGCATCATTCTGCCTACATCTAAATTACTGAGCATCGATAAAGGTATCTGAAGAGGCTGGATACCTGATCGAAGGTACTGAGAACTACGCGACGTGATGTAACGTTTCACACGGCGAGCGTTCGTGCAGTCATTGAGGGGAAAAAAGAAGAAGACCAATGAGAAGGATTTTTGGCGTTTCATGCTCGCTACTAAATCTGAATGTGAACTCACCTGTCTGCGCCGCCGCAGGAGCCGGACTCGCCGCAGTCATCGAATTTCCTCATGGCCTCGCGTACTTGTCCTGTATCTTTATCTGATATTTTCACCCCCTTACCTTTTATGTTTATTTAATAATTTAACCTATGTGTTGTTCAGTTGAGCTATCTGTAGATTGTTTGCAACAGTCTGTTAAAGTTACCTATGTTTTTATTTAACCCAAAAATGTCCGTCTCATGCGGAGCTTGAGCCCGCAACCCTCCACTACCCTTTATGGGAAAGTTTTTTCTTCAAGACGTCGGTCTTGCAGCTACGATTCTATGGGTTAAAACTTAAAAAACAAATAAGCTACGTGGTATTCCAGATCTAGATTTGACCTATCCTTGCAAAATTCCGCGCAGTCCGTTCAGTACTGTTGGCGTGGTCTTGAGTTACTCAAACATCTACACAGTTTACAAATGTTTGCATTTAATGTTTATCCTAAATGCAGCTTCTTATATCATATTAAATTAATTCTAGAAGTCCCAATAGCTTGTGACCAAATAAAATAGTATAGATACTCGTATATCATAATTTAAACAGGACCTGTGCCTGCGAGTACGGTTATTATTTATCGTTATCGGAGTACTAATAGGTACTTATTCTGTATCGGTTACAAATTGTTTTAGATAACACTAAAGTTAACGGGATATTTACCATGATTTGAGTTTTGAGTTCTCCAATATCCCGTTAACTTTAGTGTTGTAAATAACCATGATAGTTTCAAAAGTTTTATTGTTTTAGATAACTACGTAAATTATAGGTTAATAATAGTAATCGGAATCGGTTTGAATAAAATTAAATGCGAAGATATTAAAACACAGTTACTAAGTCAGTTGTAAATATATTGTAGGTATTTAACACTCGATGGACCGATGATATTGTATCTACTAGCAGCGGTCGCAAGGAATCAATAGATGGTCAAATGGTCATGGCTCAGGACCGCCATTCGGAGGTAGGGGAGGCCCTTATCCAGCTGTGGACGATTGTGGGATGATAAGAAGTATTATTCAACAAACAATTAAATAAATAATAAAGAAATAAATAATGCTGGACAATTCACCCAACATTATCTAACCCCACGCTAAGCAGAGCTTGTGTTATGGGTACATTCTTTCCCTAATTAAATCTATTTTGTTCTCACTAATGTTGTAACCTTAGACACCAGTCTTATAAATTTTGTATAATTTACTTTGAAAGACACTCTACTTCTATGTTCTTATTCTAAGCTACACTATGCTTGGTAATTCCCAAATAAACTCTATTTTTATTTAATTATTTCGCTTTTAGTTAGCAAGTAGTCAGAACTTTAGATATTGTAAACCAAATTTCTGGTCTCTGCAACACAGGCTTTGCCTAGTGTAGAGACCGCAGGAAACCTGTACCTGGATTGAAATTTCAAGAAAATAAATAATTTTTCATTTTCATTTACTAGATCATTGATACATCTACCTAATACAATAAAAACTAAAAAAAGCGAAATGTTCCTCGCTTTTTAACTATTAAAAAATTTGTTGTGTGTGATAACCGGATAATGTTTACATAGGAAAAAAATCGAAAGAACTTTAAGTTGAGACTTAAGTCAATCCAAATTTACCCAAAGTCAACGAACCATACCCACTTAAACTTTTACAAGCTTTTAGTAAAGTCATCAAAAGATTTCCGAACAGGCCCGCTTCGTTAGGAGCTCGCTCGTGGTTCAGTTCAATAGACCACCTACATAAATATTCAAAGCGCGTTTATTGTTGTCAAGAGAATAACTCGCTCGGAAATAGCTGAGCAACTGTTGCTGTACATATGTATTTCTATAGAAGAGTTTCTTTAAACAGTGGTTATGGAAGATTGCACAGTCCATTCTGGCTAAGAATATAATAGCTGATGAAAATGTCAACCAGTATCATTTGTAATTTTTGGTTTATGATTTAGTGTTCTATAGCATTCGGTTTTAATTGTGTACTACTTAATAACCTCGGACGGTGTTCTTAAAAATAGTGAACTATTTCAGATTCAGAGATTTACGTTGTATAGTGAATTTATAGGTAAGATGATGTCAATAAAAATTTACGTCAAACAGTTACCTACTCATTCTATTTCTTTTCTTCGCTAGGAGAATAATTTGTGAGATATTCAACGAACTTGCTAAGCTATTTCTGAAAGCTATACTCTAACGAAATTACTTTACTCTTGCAAATTGGAATGACATTTTTGGTGAATTAATCAATTTAGACAAATTACCGCGGGGCCTTTTGGGAAATGTCAAAGCGGGAATTTCGTACCTTTGTACATTGTTTTGTCTTTTACTAAGTATTGTTAAAATATATAATTTTGATTGTTTTGAAAAAACTAAAACCCACTTTGTACCTTAATTTTACGCTGGATTTAAATTCTGCGGGACATAACTAATCTCTCGGGGAAAAAATTATGGGACTAACTCAGGATCATTTTCTATACAATAAGGAAAGAATTTAAAAATCGGTCCTTAATTTACGGAGAAATTGACGAACATACCTTCATTAAAAAACATGCATACAGCCAAACATAGAACATCTTCCCTTTTTCGAAGGTAGGAAAAGAAACACTTCTGGTTACAAGACAGCTAAATGAATCATCACGAACGTTTTCCTTCGAACGTTCGTTTCGATGCTCGTTTGTTTTATTCTGTTGAAACGGAAACAAAAAAAAAAACAAAGCACTGTTTAGATATTTCAGAAAGCTAAGGAAGGATTAAAGTTAGGGAGTAGGTATTAAGGGCTAAGACATTTTGTTTACTAAATTTGTGTCCTACTCCCATTGGATAAAAGCCTATGGTAGGAATGAGGCTCTATAGATTACATACTAAAGTCAGGCACGGTAATCATCAATTATGTACAAGTATCGACCAGTAGTCTCGAAATAGCAACTTTTGAACTCCAATGAAGAATATTTATTATGATAATGGTAGGTATATTAATTAAATTAATATATTTTTATTAAGTTAATATTAAGTTCACTTCTAAGACTGAATCGAAATATAAGTCGGTATATCCAATAAAATTAAGGGCAGAAAAAACTAATCTAAAAGAAAATAACAATCAAATAATATAAACAAATTAAACTAGTATTTACAATTGAAACAATTGAGCTAACTGCAGACTGTTGCAAAGAAAATGACATATACTTACACAATCGTATATAAGTTATTTTTTCTAAATTAAGTGATAAACTAACAAAATACAGTTACATAGGTACAAATATATTATACTTAAATAATACTACAATACAATACAAATACCTAGTCTTTTTTGCACACCAAGAGAAATACAAAACAGGAAAACACAAACACAGAAACAGATGCACAATGGGCGGCCTACGTACTTTTTTTAAGAAGCTGTTGCAAAAATTTAAGGCCATGTAAAATTACCTAATTATTTTTATTAAGTATTCTCAGTTAATTATCAAGTTTTAACTCCGAAAAGCCTAATTTTACTAATCTTTAAGTAAAGCGTTTTTATTGTGAGCTTATAAATTTTCTAAAGCTATTTCGCACTCGAAGAATCATTAAGATGCGTCTAAGTAGGATTAAAGGATATATCTTATACTCTTTTACATTTTAAAAGATTTGACACGACTTTTGAACTTCTAGAGCCATTTTTCAAGGGCTTGTCAGTAATTTTTCTTTTTACATTTTATAGGCTTGCGTTTGGCCGCTATCTGACCTGATGGTAAGTGATGATACGGCCGAGGATCTAGCACGCTTGCCTAGAAGAGTCCTGAACACTCTAGCCTTGAAGACCTCTAGGTTATAGGTATCGATATACTATTATATAAAGTAAACTTTTGAAATGTATCAAATAATATGAATAAACCATAGTTTGACCACAATCTCACCTAACACACAGTAACCTAGGCAGCTAATGTTATTACAGTGGTTCTATATTTAAAAAAAAAACTAAGAAAAGCAACGTAAAGAAATATGCTCAGTTATCGTTATAGCGTTCGTCCGTAATTGCTGCCGCAAAAACGTGCGTGGTGGGTGGAATCTCATCCATATCTATCGATCGTTGATCTTAACTTACCCACAATCAACATGATGACCGGCAGCGTAGACAGACACGCCAGGAACACAGTCATCAGTACTGCAACAAACATGAATAAACATTGAGAACAAAGAGATTGTGGAGTGAAATGGAGATTTATTGTCCACATTTTGACAGTCATCATGACGCTTGATTTCATTTTATTTAGGAACCCCAGTGAACGGAATAATCGTAAAAAAATTCCTTGCGTTAAAAATAAAAATGCGCTTTGATAGGCATCGCTTGTAAAGAGTTAAATAATTCGCCAGGCAACTGGCGGTGGCGACTGCACGGCATTGTCTTAAAGTCGAGGGAATAAAGTCGACTTTGTGCTGAATGCTGAATTGTGCGTCCCGAGTGTTAACAAATTATTGCCTTAGCAGCGTCTTCAAGAGTTAGAGATGTTACAACTACTCGATTTTCCATCCGAGTTGCTTTCATGGAAAACAGCGTTGATCTGTTAATTGCAAATTTTTAGCGGTAATTTCGTTTATATATCTACTATTCTAATAAATCAGCAACAACTTTGTAAAACTTACTTGTTCTATTCATAATCTGTGCCGCGCGGCACACGAAATCCACAGTTCCAGATGCCTCCATGTTAGCATCTTTGAGCTGATAGGCCACAGAGCCATACGTCGTGAGGCCAACGCCAAGGCCAAGGCCTCCCCGGTCGTTGTATTTGGCCTGCTCGCCACAAAGCCGCCTCTGTTCGTCCCCTGACACCTGGTGATAAATAATGATAACTTGTGGTAAATAATGGTAAATTGTGGTAAATTATGGCAAGCTTGGCTTAGTTAGGTACCTATAAGTTAAGGATCTGCCAACTCACTAAGGTAATCTACTTAAGCTGAAGATAAGTTTATGCGGGCGTATTTACAAGATATTGAAGGAATTACGAACGTTACGAGACCTTGTCACCGGTATGCGAGAGGTGAGAGAGCGTTCAAAAATTATTGTTAGTTTTAGCAGTGCACGAAGGTAAACCGCGTGCAAAGCCTAAAAACTCTAGGACTACAAAGCTTCAACCAACCTGGCTCACAGAGCTGGATGCCCTCCTGGATCCGGTATCAGAGGTAGCACCCGTCCCACTCTGGCGACCTCCAAGAGATGCCCTGTACGGAGACACACTCCTTCCTTTGGAACCTATGTAAAAATAAATAGTAAGTAGAAATATGAAACGATACACGTTTTTTTAAGGAAAATACCTATAGATGTTAAAATATAGCCAGCACTCAGTCGATGAATGCTGGCTATATTGAGCTGATTGATTATTGTGTCATGTATGTATGTTACAAAAATCAAAAATACTTTAGGCTTTTTACCCGACTACTGGAGGGTTATGATTTTAGCACCCTATGTATGTATGTATGTATGTAGCCGATTTTTTTTTGTTCCCACGTAGCGCTGAAACTACTACTTCGATTTCAAAAAGTGAGGTATCGATTGATTCGTCTCATTACCCCGATGGTTATATGCTATATGGTGTCCGACAAAACTGAGGGTCTTAAGAGATAGCTGGGTCTAAATTACACCTGGAACACTTCGATAGCGCGATAAAATTTTGCAAGAGACGACATCTAGTTACAGTTCGAGTCTAATTTAGTTTGATGTGATGAGCGAAGGATGACACACCTATTGCCATGGAGCCCTCTTGTTTATTTGTTACCATGGCAACGGGTCATCTAGGGATGAGCAAATGATGTATTGATATACATATAGCATTTTCTTTTGATACATAGGTAGTCGGAGGCCTTTGATACTAATTGTACCCTAGGTATATGGGGTGGGTGCCTCCGACTACCTAAGTATCAAAAGAAAATGCTATCGACAATAGGTGAACGCTTGTTTAAGACATTTATGTAGTCGGGTTTTAGTTTTAACTATATTTTTTACAGTTCGGGGCTACGAAGAGTATTGTGATATTCAATCAAATAAATACAAGCGAAAGACAACCATCAATATCAGCTAGTTATACAGCTAAAACACTTTCTATTAAATTTTTTTGGTTTGGCTTCCGCTAACATGTTCTGTAAGTACATATTATGTAAATAAGTACTCCTGTGACTGAAAAATATTTGGCTTAAATTTAGCAAATAACACTTATATTCTAGATCCACACCAAAACTACGGAACAGAACGAGCTAAAATTATGGTATAGATCTGACATTATAAATAAAATATCAAAATAAACAATTTCCACGTGATACAAATAACATTGGTATGTTTCCTCACAATGTGTGCAGCCGCGGTCAGAAACTAATATGATTCAACAATAATCATCTAAAACGTGCATAATATACAACCTTATTAAAAATTCAAAACATTCAATATGAAAATACCATTCACCTGACAAAACTGGCAGAGTCAAAGGTAAAAGTTACTCCGAGCTCGGAGCAGGAATTTATATGATTTCAGAATATCGACTTCACGAACAATAACCTGAAGTTCCTGGTAAGCCTTAGAAACATCGTCGAAACTTCAGTTTTGAAGTACTTTACGAAGTTATAAAAAATTAAGAAACTCACAACTTTTTTGGGAACAACAATATGAAGAATCAAGCTCGTAACTATTGTGAATTCATTGAAAATGTATAAGGTGCTATGAGACTTCCCCTATCTATTATGCATATGCGTCTCATTTTGAATGAAAAGGCCAACGTCAAGTTATGAAAATGTAATCCAAGCGAACCTAGTCCGGGTCTCCTTGGGAATTTTTGTTCATAATAAAACCTATCTATGTATATTCTGTTTCCAAGAAAGCTCCTCTATCTGTGTACAATTGGGATTGGATTGGGATAAAATATAATAAAACAATCGAATTTAAATCCGTAGACGCGAATTTGCGCATGGAGACAGTGTATCAAAAAAGTAAAATGGTAAGATTTAAAGTAGAACTTCATTCGAGATTAAAATAAAATTGACACGAAGACACGATTACAAAACAAAATTAAAAAAAAAACTGAAAAGATTTTAAGTAAATTCAAAAATTCCAATATTTGGCTTTAATTCCAGGTATTCTTTATTTCATACTAGCGTCCCGCCCCGGCTTTGTACGGTGCAAATGATACATATAAACCTTTCCCTTGAATCACTCTATTCATAAAAAACGCATTAAAATCCGTTGCGTAGTTTTAAAGATCTAAGCATATATACAGACAGATAGACAGACAGCGGGAAGCGACTTTGTTTTATACTATGATTCTGAAGCTTGAGTTATTGTTCAGTTTCTGCATGCCGACAAAACGAGATAGGTACGGCATAACCTCGACGTTACGATTTGTATGCAAGAAATGCGGGCTTGTTTCTCGAAACATTAAATTCTTCAACTTGACAGCTGAGTTGACATAAATGCCTGGATTCCACATCTGAGACCTTCATATTTTATTGTTAAAATATTCTTCGCACATGTGCTTCATCAGGAATAATCTTATCTGAAATTCCGCGCAGGGCTCATAATTTCAGAATTCAATTTAGATTGACATCAAAGACAGAAAGCCTAGAGTTATAATCAAATCATGAGTAAAGTATGAAATAAATTACCTCGTAGATGACTTCTGAGTAAAAAGGAATGAAATTGTAACGGCGTTAGTATCTGCATCGGGAATGACTGCTACACATTTGATAATTTTCCAAACCATTAGAATTAAATGAATATCGGCTTGAACCAAGCATGAAACTTCAATAGTCCAGTTCACGTGTTACACTACCCGGCTACTGACACGTGCGGTCAATCAAACTAGAAACCGGACTACTGATATAACATCAAATCAAAACTCACCATTAAATGACAAATCACTCTCCATTTAAAAGGGACTGTAGTCATTGTAATTGATAAGCTACGACAGCCGCATGAAGTAATAGGACTACTTACCTGCAGCTTGACTGTCTTCACTGGCCCGCCTCTCCCTAGATACCAGTGGCTCCTGGAAGGTCAAGGTCAGGCTCCCCCGTGGACTGGCCCTGGCTGCCTCCAGGTCCCCAGCCACCAGGCTCCCTCTCGCACTCCTCTCCGACGGCGCAATACTTCCCCTGGGACTTCTCTGTGAGTCGGGCACGAGAGACCCTCTCGGTGTCCTATCAGGCATCGGATGATCTTTGCTCTTCATCATCTCAGGAGCTATGCTCCCCCTAGGACTAGTTCTTGGACTTGGACCTATGTCTTTCTGAGAACGAGCTGGATCTATCTGGATACTCGCAACGGAATGCCTTGGACTTCTACCCACGTCTGGAACTAGAGAGTTGCGTCCCTGGTAGCCGGTAGCTTCGGGGACCAAGCTACGCCGTGGACTTCTAGCTGCCATGTCAGGTGTGATGCTGTTCCTAGGACTCCGGTTAAAATCTTGAGGGTTGAGACTCAGACGGGAGCCATAAGCCATGTCGACGTTCAGATTGTTACGTGATGGTGCAAGGCTGTTCCGCATTTGCATGGCCGCTTCTGGAGTCATTGAGTTCCTGGCTGATCTTTGTTCAGGAGCGAGAGAGTGTCGCGGACTTCTGTTGTAGTTTGGTATGTCCATTGCAGCGTCTGGAGCGAGGCTTGCGCGTGGACTCCGTTGAGGAATGGGGTCCATTTCTTCGTCTGTCTCGGCTGTTGCCAAAGAGGCTCTTCTGGATGGTTGGGCCGAAGCTCGGGGTGACCTGGTCTGAGGAGAGGTGGCCGCACTTCTGGACGCTCGTCGCCTGCGCGATGACCCAGTTCTGGGTATCATTTTGATCTCACATTTCTGCCTTCATCTCGCTTCTGAAACAAAAAACCTTAAATTGATTTTCATGTAACTTGAGAGGTTACAAAATCATCATCATTATTATCATCAGCCTATGTTAGTCCACAGCTGGACATAAGCCTCTCCCCCAATGAACGCCATAGCGCTCTGTCTTTAGCTTGGCGCATTCAGCATCTGCCTGCAGTCTATCGCAGGTCGTCATCCCATCTGGCTGGAGGACATTCTTTACTACGTTTACCGAGTCATGGTCTCCACTCAAGAATACTTTTACCCCACCGGTAACCAGTTCTTTGCGAGATATGGCCAGCCCACTGCCACTTCAGTCTGCTAATACTTAGAGCAACCAACTGTGTCGATAACTTTGGTTCTCTGTCTTATGTATTCGTTACGAATCCTATCCTTCAGAGAAATGCTAAGCATAGCTCTTTCCATAGCTCGTAGGGCGACATCGAACTGATGGACCTGCCCTACCGTGAGTGTCCACGTCCCAGCTCCGAAGGTCATCACGGGTAGGAAGCACTGTTTGAAAAGTTTCGTTATCATGCAATGCTGTGTGAGGTAGATGACGACAAGACTCGACGTAGTTTCCTGAACGCTGCCTAGCCTAGCTGGATCCTTCTCTTGGCCTTCTCCTCGAAATAGTTTTTACCTAACTGTAGAATCTGCCCGAAGAAAGTATATACGGAAACGATTTCGAGAAGGTGATCACGGTACGACGACCGGTATTGGTCATGAATTTGGTTTTATCCAAATTCCTGCTAAGACCGTAATTGTAACGGAACAGTTTCAGGGATACGACATTCCAAAATAGTCTGGCTTAAAACTTTAAAAAGTAAACTGAAGGCCGGTTTTTTGTTTGTAAAGTTGCTTCATCTGTATTCTGAGCGTGGAATTTATAACGAAAGTCCATAATCCAAGCGAATGGAGCAATCCTCCTTCTTTGTTTACAAATACAGCCCGTGAATGTTAAAGCGATTACTTTAAATCTTTTGAGTTAAACTGGTTTACAGGCTCACCGTGCTACGAGACTAAGGATAAAGGTGCTTTTCGTAGGTAAAGGGAGTGTCATTAGTCATTTCATATGTTTATTTATTTATATTCTCGGAGTAATAAATTCTACACACTAATGTTAACCGAAAATACAACAAAAAAATAATGGACGATTCACACAGCTAGCTAGAGTTTTCTAACAGGAATAGGTTATTCTGACAGCATTCCTTTCAATCCATTTATTTGCATATGTATACTGTCAATAATACCCTTCGATGAATAAGGAAATACTATATTTTCCGTCAGTGTTCTCCAGAGCTTCACACGCAATTACACTAATATTATAAATGCTGAAGTTTGGATGTATGGATGTATGTTGGTTGCCTCTTCACGCCAAAACTACTGTACGGATCGGACTGAAATTTCATCTTTTCCAGACGTAGAACTACCTATTTGAAATCTGACGTTGAAAGGTGTCTTTCAAGTACCTTTTGTCTCACCGCTCAATGTGAACACGCCCTTGTTTGATTTATTTAGGTGTCTAGTGTATCTGAGCTCACAAATATCTATTTATGGAAATATGCGGGTCAGATAACAATGAATTGAAATCATAACCTCCTTCACAGTCGGGTAATAGATAAGCTGAGCTTCCAAAGGTATTTTATCGAGTTAGCGAAATGTTTTTGTTGTTGGAATTGCCCAGGACCAAGGATTTTTCTGTGTAATTTTATATGAATAAGATTTGTAGGGCTTTGATTCAATTTTTTTTGTTGTGATGGATTTGTGACGAATATAGATTCGATTTCTATTCATATTTTTATGACCTCTAAGGAACAGGGTGACCGGCGGAGAGACCTTGTCCCTACGATTAGACTGAAGGGCTTTCATTATTCCCAAGTAGATGATCATCACATAGAGAACTGAAAATTGGAAACGAACTTTGTTTCATGTTGTTTTTTGTACTAGAGTATCTACCTCATTTCCCATAAGAAAATCGAAAAGACCTCTTTTCAGTTTTGTTATTTTTATTCAGTTTAATTTTTAAAATTATCTTGGCCCCGTAAAATTGATTATATAAGTTTCTGATTTATTTTCATGCAAATACTGACTTATGTACCGCGTATGTAAAGTGACATAAGAATTTGTTTTGCACTAAAACGAATCAGATATAAATGCACCTACTAGTGGTTTCTTTTTCACTTCTTCCACTAGAGGACAAAAATTTTAGTGACGACCAAATCAATAACAACTTATTTCTTATTTAATAGTAATAACTATATTTATAGCTGTTTATGGCATAAAATTTGACTTGTCTAAGCGCTTATTTTGTAAGCCTAAAGATATTAAATCTGAATCAGAAAGATCGATTCGTTTTCCGATCAGGCCGCCGGTTTACAGACTTTTAACATTTATCAACTGCCAAACACTTATATTCTTGAATTATGGCTTCTTGTTCATTCAAATCCAATAATTTTTTTGACCTTAAGTTATTGAAATTCGCTTCAGTAACTAAACCTGAATTTCATCGTTAGTAGGTCATAGTATAAGCTCCACACTCTGCGTGCATTGAATCACAATCTGTCACGAAGGACGTATGCATCGTTATCTGAAGACAATTTATAGGCAGCTTTCAATATCCTCTGGACCAAAGTTCTGAATAAGTTTAACGTAGTGTGTCGTACTACTATAGTTATTCTGTGCATTAACGCACTTTTTGTATATATGTATAGACAAGACAACACAGTGCACTAGTCTTGTGTAGTTCAGGAATTATGAACTAAAATGAATTAGTTCCGACCAGTTTGAAGATAGAGATCAAATTGCGCTGTTAGTATTTTATGTTTGCAACTTTTGTAAGTGTAATATATATGTACCTACTTGTATTATTTTTGTTGCGAGCAAGGAAGGAGCGTTGCATTTCGATATTTCGTCGGAAATGGATATTTCGTCCGTTTTCGTGTATGTTTTGGTGAAATAATATTTTAATAAATATTCAGTAAATGTAAATAGTATCCAATCTAGTTTCTGACACAAAACAATCGATTGCGTATTTTGAAGCATTAAAATAGGAGCCCTTTTGTGATTAAAACGAGCTGAAAGCTTTGCCGAGTGGGGTACTTATAGTACTAGAAGTCCGAACTAGTACATTAGTACGATTGTACTAGGACAGAGCGATCTCTTTACTGACCGAGCAAGAACAAGCCTACAGTGCACTAGTATAGGCTGAAAATGATGGGATTTTAAATAAAAATCGTACCTGAATACCATATTCTACGCTCTCACGATGCAAACCTTATTATTTACTAAGGACACATACGTACCTTAAAAAGGAGGTAAACCACATAAAGATAAAAAGTTAATCAATAAATTAACTTTATTGAAAAATTTTAGATTATTATTAAATATTTGAATTTAAAAAATTACATTTAAAACAAAAAAATGGTGGAAATCAAAAAATAAACAGTCTTAGAAATCTACACATTTTTCGTCAAACAAAAAGAAAAGGGGTTACAAAAGGAAAGAAATATCGATTGGCAATATTTTACAGCACTGGTATCATCAGAGCAAATCATAAAAATTTAAATAATTTTTGGTTTTCATTTCATTCGTCTCTCGTCCGTTTTCGAACTCAAATTTGAATATTTTTTACTGCCCCACCGGTGCAATTATGCGTTGTTGAAGTTTGTGCTTTTGTTTTTAAGATTACATTCATTGCCATTACCTTGTTCTTTGCTGATACTAGATTCAGTTTTTCTCTTTTTGGATATAAAATATTTTTGATTGTAATACAGAACAGCTCTTCGCGTGGGTTTTATTACAGGCAGTGAAAGATGAATAAGATACTGCCTGGTGTAATTCGTTTGATTGAGCAATTAAATTAATACAATTGAGGTTTTTCATTGCTGTTTTATCCCGGCTCTGGCTTATAAAAACAAATGAAGGAACAGTAACCCGACATAAGGCGATTATGTAGACCCTTTGGCTTCACGCTTTTATATGAAGAGACGTGTTGCCTGTGCAGCTTTTACAGAGCTTTTGGATTTTGAAAACAGTGTACATACATTAATCAAAGAATAACGTTAAATTATGTAACTTTTACAATCGTTACCATGAGCAAGGCAAGTGTAGAGCTGTTGAATCGTCGGGAAATAGGTAAATTAACGCGATATATACCCGTGAATAATAAATAACGTAATGTTAATAGATAGATAGATACTACTTTTTATTGTGACACACAAACACAAAATATATACAGAAGGAAAAATTTACAACAATGAGGTTGAATTAAAGGGCGGCCATCTCTTCCAGGCAACCTTCACCTTGACCTTGTTAATGTACGTAATATGTGAATGTGAACCCTTGGCAAATAACATAAGATAATTTGATGCTTTTACAAAAACTCAAAACAAATATCGATTTTTTTTTAATTTAATTTCACTGTTATACAAATTTTGCAGGGCAAGTAGTAATTTTTCAAGAAAATTCAAAAAATTTTTTTTTATGGGACTATCCCTGGGTCACTCTGTACAAAACCAAACGAAAACGGATACAGTCCACAATAGATGGGGAAATCGGCGAACATCGGTACATAAAAAATACATAAATACATACATAAAGTCGAAATTATAATCCTTACTAATATTATAAATGCGAAAATAACTCTGTCTGTCACGTTTCACGCCAAAACTACTGAACCGATTTAAATGAAATTTGGTACACAGATACATACTTTAGAGCCTGAGAAAGAACATAGGGTACTGTTTAATACGAAAGAAGGGTTGTAAGAGGTTGAAGGAGGGGTTGAAAGGTTGTATAGAAGTATCGTCATTTTAAAACTAAAAAAAATATATTTTTGAGTTTGTTAATTAGATATAAATAAAATGTCATTTAAAGTTTCTACAAATTTTACCCTCAAGTAAAATATGAAAGGGAATAGGGGATGAAAGTTTGTATGAAAATCACACTGTCGCTATTCCACGCGGTCGAAGTCGCGAGCGCAGCTAGTACATACATAAAGTCGAAAATAGGACCGTTTTTTCCGGAGGCGATTAGGAATGCCGAAGATTTAAGCCGTGTTTTAAGATAAGGAAAAGCAAGCACAACTCGAGCATCTTCCCATTACGGAAAGTTCGTAGACTTCTATAAACAACTTTCCAATAAGGAAGTGGTACATCCGACGACTTCCGTCGGAAATTACTACCACCGTCTTACTTTATGTACTACTATCTGCGCCCCGCGGCTTTGTCCGCGTATCCGTAATTAAGCGAATCGAACCAAGTAATAAAATCTTTGATACTAACTTTACGACCCTGTTTAACCCCCTTAAAGGGTGATTTACTTTGTAATTTATTTATACCTAGTTTTGAGTGAATCGAACCAAGAAATAATAATGTTCCATACAAACCTTACCACCATATTTTTTCAAAATTAGATTATTCTATGTCTTATTCTAGAACTTAAACTATGTACATACCAAATTTCATCTAAATAAGTTAAGTATGTGTAGTGGAGATAGTGGTAACAAACATTCACACAAACTTTAACATTTATTACATTAGTAGGATATTTGAGGCGTAGGGTTGATAATGTACGAGTACGTAGAAGAAGAGATGAGGTGTTCTTTGAATCTAAATAGGTTCCTACATGGTACTGTTCAAGGAATTTATATACTGTATATAAATTCCTTAGTACTGTTATAGTGGATTTATGACAGCCTCCCAATGCGCACAGACCAACAATCTATTCAAGAAAGAGGGCTTTATAATGCGACCATTAAAAAAAGTAGTTGCCATAGACTATGGTAGATGGCGCTGTATGAAACTCAAGTGTCAAAAATCTAACGGAAACGGTGGAAACAGAAAATTATTTCGTTGTATATTTTATGACACCTGACATCGACACTTGACTTTTGTGCAGCGCCATCTAGTGTCAAAATAAAAAGCGTGATTATTTTTTTAAAGATGCATCGAAAAGCCTTCCTTGCTCTCCAAGGTTGATGCTATTTTGTTTGTCCATTTTTCATCTGAGGTAATGTTGCTATAAAGAGATAAATAAAGCAGAAATGAATTTGAATCTTATATTTAAAGACCTTAGGATCATTGTGCTTTTCTACTTTCCCAATTTCCACCTCCAATTAAACTTTCCCAAAAGTCTTCCAGAACCTTCTATATTTTTTAATTGAATAATTATTAACCACAGTAAATTAAACTAGAGACTCTTCTGAAATGGCGATTGAAATATTAAGTAAAATGCCACCGCAATTTAAACTTGATCGCTTAGGAAATAAAAGTTGTAATCGCTCGCAGATGGTTACTTTGGAATGGCTTTTATAAAACGTCAAATTACTAGGTTTATTGATCCTTCGAAGTTGTCCTAATAGCTCAGATGGCGGCGATAAAATGGATTGAACGACAGCTCAGACAAAATGATTGACGAATAATATTAGAACGTTATCTTTCAGTAATTCTGAGACACTAAATCCGGAATTATTTCGGTATGTTTTCTATCTTACTCGTTGAACGATCTTTCCCAATACTTTTAACTTGCATGTGTGGATATAAATAAATATATAAATAACGTTGGACGATTCACACAGCATCATCTAGCCCCATGCTAAGCAAAGCCTGTATTATATACGAAAAAAAGCTGATGATTAAGTAACAATAGAATGATAAATTAGAACAAATGAATCTAAGATAGTTACCACTGATAGAAGTGTTAAGGATAGGTACTACCTATAGATGATATATACACACAGTTCATTCACACAGCCCTTACACGTCCACTGCTGGACATAGGCCTCCACCATACGACGCCACAAATAGCGGTCCTGAGCCGCCTCCATCCATCGACTCCCTGCGACCGCTACGATGTCGTCGGTCCATCGAGTGGATGGTCTCCCATGTAGGGGGGGATTTGCCATAATCACCACGCTTGGCAGGCGGATTGGATACACACAATACACACATAGATTTATAATTTTTATTATACGTAGGAAATACCCAGAAACCTCGAAACAAATATTTGCAGATCGTACAAACATTTGTCCCAAGGCGGGAATCGAACCCGCAACCTCTTGCGTCGCAGGCGGACCTTTGCCCGCCGCGCCACATCGGTCGGTATTAATAAGGTACCTATGCCCCGATGTAAAAACAAAATGTGTGTTGTGTTTTCTTCTATTCCTTTATCGTGTGATTGTGATTAATATTAGTAAAGTACATCAGTAGAACTTTTTAGTATTTACAAATGTTCGTAAATAGTTTTCTCAAATTGATAGTCGCAACACAGAGAGAACCCCCTATCTTATTGCTCTGTTATTAATTAAACTTCTACCTAACTATCTAGTATGTATGTACATAACTATGTATTCTGAGATTATGAAAGTCAAACACCAAGATTGTTCGTCGTGAAGCAGACCATTTACATGTCAGGGGCGTAACCAGGCATAGTTTGAGCTATAATTTATCAGTCTAAGAACATATTATAGGTTCTCGATTGGCGACCGCGATACAACGCGAAACGGAGTGTTGGGAGACCATCCACTGGATGGACGGACGACATTGTAGGGGTCGCAGGGAGTCGATGGATAGGGTTTATGTCCACGAATCCCGGGATCAGATTAAATTAGCCTAGAGGCGGCCTAAGACCGCTATTTGTGGCGTCGTATGGCGGAGGTCTTTGTCCAGCTGTGGACGTTTGAAGGCTGATATGATGATGATGATGGTAAGCATATTATTCATATTATTTTTTATTCCACTGCTTCTTTCGTATTGACTACCTAGACTGAACTGAACTTTAAGCTTTATTGGAGAACTTAAAGTTTGTTCAGACAATAGATAACAAACTTTTTTGTTAAGAAAGCCTCTACTTACTAACAATAACAACTCGCAAAGTATCTAATAATTTGATTGTTTTGATAAACCTAAAACTGACTTCGAATCCCTTAAAACACAGTTATTAAGTTTTGTGGGACTAATACTAATCCCTCGGGAATAAAATTTTAGGGGTCCATACTCTACGCAATTGCGAGAAATTGCTATTTTTTTACAAAATTGTTTCTTAATTTACGGAGAAATCGACGAACATTGGTACCTACATAAAAACAATCGAACATAGAACCTCCTCCTTTTTTAGAAATCGGTAAGAGTTACAATCAATGTTCAGTATTTATTTATTACAATAGAATAAAACATTAAAACAAACTGACTTACTTCCAGCGTTACATTTCTAATTAATGTTATTCTGATTTGACCTAGTTCTTGCATAATTTTATTATGTTAAGACCCTTCGAACAGTCTTCA
This sequence comes from Eupithecia insigniata, assembly GCA_947859395.1. Taxonomy (NCBI): domain Eukaryota; kingdom Metazoa; phylum Arthropoda; class Insecta; order Lepidoptera; family Geometridae; genus Eupithecia; species Eupithecia insigniata. Next base: position 1,152,059 of record OX402006.1, on the reverse strand, counting down.
CATAATTAACAGACTTCTTAATTAAACCTAAAATTATCTCAATTAATAAGAATCAACGAGACGGCGAGGTCAGCAAGATTTTTCTAACCAGATTACGTCTCAAGTTGGCAAAGTTACACAGAGTCAAGTTTATCATTTTTGTTGAATTTTTTGTATAAAACTTGGAAAGGTGAAATTTACACCTTTTATCCAGGTAAAATTGCTAACTTTTGCAATACATCAGTGTTATAGAATTTTTCAACAAAGACTTACTGATTTATCAAATCCCTATACTCCGATAAAAAAATCTAGATATTTTTTGTATACAAAGGGTAACCCCTTGTATACAAAAAAAACTGCATCACTGTGATACTTATTTATTTTTCATAAATAATTAATTATGACAGACAATTCCCTTCCACAGCAGCACTATGAACTTATAATAATTATAACTTTTATTTACTTTACTTTTATTTTATTTACATCACTATAACGATCCCTATTAACAGCTGATATATTTATTATTCATTTACCTACCATTTAAAAAAAATCTACGTTCTTGATTGTTTTCTTGTCATGTCTGTTTTATTGCTTCGAATTATATATAATACTAGGTGCTGCGCGCGGCTTCGCCCCCGTCGAATTATTTTTTTCGCGCGGAACCCTATTTTTTTTATCTTATGTCCTTTTCCTGGTTCCAAGCTACCTGCACACCAAATTTCAGCCAAATCGGTTCAGCCGTTCTCGAGTTATAAGTGGTGTAACTAAGACGACTTTCTTTTATATATATAGATAAGCACCATTTAATGTAAACTATATTTTAGTAAATTGACGTATCCAAGTGTGCCCTGTGCTCCTACGACGAATAAATGAGTATGAGTTACAAAACGCAAGGAATATTTTTTTTTCTATTTTTTGGAGGAATATTTATGAACAGACACATTCCGGTCACCGATAGTCTGAGCCTATTGGGGGTTGAGCTCTCCTCTAATCTGAACTTTGGTTCTCATATTGAGTCGAAGGCAAAATATGCTGCACTGAAGCTGGGCATCCTAGCTAAAGTTCGGCGGTACTTCACACCGGGACTGCTTCTTAATCTCTACAAAGTACAGGTCCGATCATGCATGGAGTACTGCTGCCATCTCTGGGACGGCTCGGCCAAATACCAGCTCGAAGCCCTTGACTCGATTGAGCGACGCGCTGTTAGGCTCATAGGCGATAATTCGCTTGTGGAGAACAACTTGCACAACCTTGAACACAGACGGCGCGTTGCCAGACTGTCGGTGTTCTACAAGTACCACTTTGGTGACTGTGCCCAGGATTTACATCACCTTATCCCGACCTCCCCCTTCTTCCACCGGACAAGCAGTCACACTGGGAAATACCACCTATACCTAGTCGACATACCATCGTGTCGAACCAAACGTTTCCGCTCTACTTTCATTATAAGTACCGGTAAAGAGTGGAACGAACTTCCTGCTTCTATTTTTCCAGTAGAGTACAATGTAGTGTCTTCAAATCCCGAGTGAATAAGTTCCTTCTGGGAAAGCGTGCTCCATCTTAGGCCACATATTCACTTTCCCGAGTGAGATGGTGGTCAAAAGCTTTAACAATAATCAATAAAAAAAATTACAAGACAGAATCTCTAAACATTTTTTGGTTTTGAAAACTATCATTAATCATTTAATTGATCTCTCGTTGGTTTTCGAATTTAGGTTTCAATATATTTTGGTACCCATGTGAGATTATGCGTTGTTGCAGTTTGTGTTTTAGTTTTTACTTTTTAGTGATAACTTGGTGTTACCTTTTTGTTTTCCGTTATATAATTTTTTATTAAGTTTTCATTCAACGTCTTTGTTGACCTAAAATATATTGTATTATAGATCGGAGTGTAGCTATTAAGCTACAAAGAAAATAACAATCTAATAATATAAACAAATTAAACTAGTATTTACAATTGAAACAATAAAGCTAACTGCAGACTGTTGCAAACAATCTACAGGTAATACAGCTACATAACTGTAGAAGACACGAAGAGGCAGGTATTTATTTAGGGTAATAGTAAATTCGGTAAGCATTTTTACTTCCCGAATAGCTCTCTCGAATTTTTCATGAATTTGAACCGTTCTCAACGGGTACCTCTAACTCGTCTGCTCATATGCCTTATTGCACTCTAATCCACAAAAATCCATTGAAGGATTTGTTTCCACCATTTGTTCCATTACTCATTAATAATGTAATTTTATGTATCTGTGGTCCCTACGTCCCTGATCCTTTTATCTTAAAGGTTCCAAGAGCCAAAACCACTGCGAGAGGCTATTATGTAATGCTAGCTGCTGCCCATGCCTTCGCCCGCGTTTTATCGGGATAAAAAATAGCCGATAAGTTATTCCAGGTCCCAAACTATACCCATACCAAATCAGCCTAATCGGTTCAGTAGTTTTTGCGTCAAAGAGTAACAAATATCTATACATCCATCCATACAAACTTTCAGATTTATAATATTAGTAGGATAGGATAAATCAAATAGCCAGTGAGAAAATATCTAGCGTAAAAGAAAATATATACTATAGTACGTTTGAACTGACACTTTGTTCTGTTCTGTTTAAGTGGTATATAAATGTACTAGTGGTTCACTTTTCAGTTCCTCCACTAGTGGACAAAAATGTTTATTCATAGTCTTATCTGAGTAGTTATTTTGTAAGCCTAAAGAATAAAGTTATAGAAATCTGAAATAAAAAAACCCTTGTAAGGATCGATCAATTAGTTTAGATTAAGGTGAGTATAGGCTAGATAATTTGCATTACAAAACATTTTCTGTTTTGTTACATTCATAAGAATGTTAGAATACAGAAAAAAATTACTAGTTTCCTTTCTTCAGAATGTTGGACGCTGTTTACGACGTAATGAATAAATAAAATATAAATAGAATTTGTTAATTTCAGGCACACATAATCATCATCATCAGCCCATACACGTCCACTGCTGGACATAGGCCTCCCCCGTACGACGCCACAAATAGCGGTCCTGAGCCGCCTCCATCCATCGACTCCCTGCGACCGCTACGATGTCGTCGGTCCATCGAGTGGATGGTCTCTCATGTACAGGCACACACTTAGCACAAAATAAAGGACCCATACTAAATTAGAAAGAAAAATAAAAATATACAAAAAATTTAAAAGAGTTTTTTTTTAATACAAAATGTCAGTACCAGACCCATAATGCTACCCGGCCGGCCGTCACTTCTTGTTGCCGCCGCCGCCCAAGTGGACGGATATCTAATGCAGCAATGATTGCGAGTGAATCTGACTTGTAACATTTCTTTGTACCTTGCGTGCATTCCCTCCGCCCGCACACCTCACTCCCCGCCTTCTCCTGTAACCCGTGTTCGTGCTTTTGCTTGATAAAATGTAGGTAACACCAAAACGTAGGTTTTTAAATGACGTCGTTGTAACAAAACATCGAGCGTCATGTACGAAGTGTGGATGAATGAATGAACACTTTATTCTAAATAAATTAACATTAATACAAAATCTTATATCAAAATTAAAAAAAAAAATAGTTCAAAAGGCGGCTTTATCGCTCAGTGCGATTTTTTCCAGGCAACCTAGGGATCGAGAAAAGATATAAGAAAAACGGGTTTTGGTAGTGCACAGATAGTAAATACCAGAACTATTATAAAACAAAATTATATACAATACAAAACTACATAGGTAAATTATTATCTAGCTAACCTAGAAACAAAATAAACTAAAACATTAGATACTTCAAAAAAAATGTGATTCTAGTATATTTAAAAACAGCGAATAATCGATGTTCTGTCACAAGTAAATCTCTAGTCTATACTCACCTTTATTTGTACTGAGATCTTTATCAGAAGCTCTCGGCGTGCGTGGCATAGCAATGTACTTACTACCTACAGCCAATTTTCCAAGGAACACGTGGAATGATTTAGAACGCATATTACCACAGATATTTCCATATAATTTCAGCCCTTTGTGTGTTGAATAGCTTATTCATTTGAAATTGACATTTTGTAAACAAATAATAGATTCAGGCGTTACTTTGCGGAAATCCATTGCACAATATTAGAATGAAAAAATATTTAGTAACAATTCCGCGTATTGTTACGTACACTTCTGATAGTATTCATCAAAGTAAGTTGTCTACTAGTTTCGTCTCTCCGAGCTCCTCGCGCCAAGCGGCAACGTCACTGGCGGGACTCTGTCGGTGTTGCTGTGCTGACCAATCTCAATGTCAAGGTCTATTGTGGTGTCCTGAAGATGTCTCGGGGAGAGACGAAACTAGTAGACAACTTACTTTGATGAATACTATCAGAGAAGGTTATACGCGGAATTGTTACTAAATATTTTTTCATTCTAATATTTTGTAAACATACAAAACGTGAATGCTTACTAGTATTTTTTTTTAATATTATTCAGCGAACTATGTGACGACTGCGTCACAGAGGTCGCAGAATGGAAAAACCCTAACTTCTGGAAGTTGGTACACCAAGAACTTATTAAGGCGCTACCCCGACTAACAAGAGCACCGCCACCTAGTACGTCAAAAAAAGGAATTTTGGAAAATCCATTGGGCAGTTTATGAAACCTCAAGACAAGTTTTTTTATCGCTTCTGTATTAGTTTTGTTTTGTATACCTATTTTAGGGCGAGATGCAACAGTAGAGTTTGGTTTGATGGCCACCAAGAGCAACTTCGCTACTTGGCTACTAAATATTCAATCCTTTATCGTGGTTTTAAAATACCAAATCTTTGACCATGGAGCACATTCCCAACTGTAATTAATAGGGCTTAGCCATCCCTTTGTGAGCAGTGAGGTGACGGTTCGGACTCTGGGAAATAAAGCATCTCCGAAGCATCGCCGTACAATCGTTAGGGCTCATACCTACACACAGCATCCGTTTTACAGGATCCGTTTATTTTCCTGTGATGGCGTATGTAGTTTTAGGAGCGAGTTCACATACCTGATAGTATTTCTAATGCAGAAAATGATTGTTACCGGACCGTTTTTTACAGATTTTTAGCTACTCGTTTACTGTGTGTATGAGCCCTCAGGGATGGTCCCCTTGTGACCGGCTTAGTCCCGCTTTTCTTCCTAAAATCCTACTAGGTAAGTAATTAACGAACATTAACAAAGTTCGTAATCTGTAAGTTCAAGTAAACATTAGTGAATGGGACACGTGTGCCAGTGGGACATTAGAAATGGGCCAGCATAGTACACGAACAAATTGAAACATTAGCAATCAGTGCGGTAAATGGCAGGGATTATCTGAAGCAATCTATTTAATACCTACGTGTTTAGTTACAGCTGTTGTGCTCTAGTAAGATTTAGCTGTGTATGGGAAGTTAATAAGCAGGTTTGAAACCTAATAATTGAAAACACAATTTTTGTGTTTTCAAGATCTTTTTATTTTAGATTTTCCTAAATAACCAAAGGGTATCAGCCCTCCTAGCACGGAGGTTGTTCTCTAGGGTAGAATAGACAATAATAACATCGCATCTCCATACATTGCATTCATTAATGAAGTTGAAGGAATTAATTTTAAATTATTTACGCATTCGATGACAAAGTGACGTAATTTTTCTCTTATCTAGCCTACCCAACAATCCCCGTGACTCTATTACGCAAAATTGTACAAAAATAGAAACGTCCTTTTTAGGGCTCCGTACCCAAAGGGTGAAAACGGGACCCTATTACTAAGCCTTCGCTGTCTGTCCGTCCGTCCTTCAGCGGGCAGTATCTCGTGAACCGTAAAAATTACATAGTTGATATTTTCACTGAATGTGTATTTCTATTGCATACTTATAGGCAAATAATAGAAATAAAGTAAATATTAATTTATTAAAATTAAACGGGCTCCCATATAAGAAACTTGATTTTTTTGGGCAACTTTGCTCTATTTTTGTCAAGGCTGTCTATCTCTTGAACCGTAATAGTTTCACCGTTGACATTTTATTAATGTGTCAACAACTATTATCGCTATAACAAATAAAAAGAAATATAATTACTGGGTCCAACGTCCATACCAAGTTGATTAACGGTCACCGAGATCACCGGGGACCGCATCATGTTGTAGTATTTTTTTTATATAAGTTTTTTAGGGTTCCTTTGCGAAATGGTTAGGTAGTATAGTACGGAACCCTCCGTGTGCGAGTCAACTCGCACTAGGCTGGTTTTATTTTACTGAATTTTTCAAACCTTAAATATTTATAAAAACTGAAGTTTAATTTTAGTATTAAATGTTTTATAAAAACGGAGCTAATTAAGCTAAATTAATTTAAAAGTTTGTCAAAACCTTTTAAAACCATGCCCGGAAGTCGGGGAGATAAAATAATTGTCAACAATTGTTTAATACAACAGTAACAATTGCAATTCGCTTATCTTCCAAATAGGACACGAAAACGCTTTTAACAGACCAGAAGGGAAAAGGTAAAGTAGAACAGTGAAAAGGCTGAGCTAAATTAAACTTATTGTGATAAATGAATCCGCTATCCTTTGATTTAAAATCCAAGGTATTTTATGTCAACAAATACATTCATGAATGAAAACTTAACAATAACAGACAACAACAAGGTAATAATTAGTAGAAAAGTTATCACTAAAACACAAATTGCAACAAAGCATAACCTCACATGTGTAAAAAAATTTTTAATTGTGAGTTCGAAAAAGAACGAGAGATCAATTAAGATAGAAATAAAAGCTTTCCAAACCAAATATTGTTTGGAGGTACTGTGCTTTGCTTTTATGATACCCTAATACAAATGTCGTTAAGTAATATCCACAAATATTGCTTGGGTTTTGTAACCCATCCTGGTTTTTGAATCGGAGTATAGTATCTTATTTTTTTAAAGCTTTTCTTTTACTAACCTATGTAAGTTCATTTACATACCAAAAAATATATCTACCTGCACTACTGAGAACAAGCGATGTTTTCGTGATAACAACTCTACTCATAATATTTTTTTATTATTATTTCCATTATTAATTTAGTTTTAATTTAAACGGAGAATTCGGTTTCCTTCTTTAAATGTTTAACACCTCCACTGTGGTCACTAATCCACCTGCCAAGTGCCAAGTCATTATGGCAAAATCACCCTGGTTTGTGGGAATCATATTTAACAGTCAACGCTGAAAAGCAGTTTAGCAGACTAAAACGTTGGCTTGTCAAGCAGAATTTTTATTCTGTGTACGAACTATTAAAGCTGTACACCTTATAAGTATTCGCATTTATGTTTTTTTTTTAAATTAATTTTTTAAGTTAGGTAAATACATACAATGATTTATTATCTACACAAATTTGACATGTAAATTTGTTTTATAAATAAATTGTATTTCGGTCAATTTGCAGGCAGTTAAGAAAGCTTCTAAAATCTTGTTAAAATAAATGAGGATTTACGTAAATGAAGTCGTAGTCAAAGCACTTTTATCCTCACTTCATGACCGAGATAGAGCAAATAAAAATAAACTCTTCCAGTCTGGATGATCCCATTGCGAACTGTGCATTCAATGGTATTACTGAAACTTGTCTGGGCGAGGGGCCATTTCAAGTTTTAACCGCCTCCCTCGGAAAAATGTAGATACGGCGCTAACTCTTGCCAAATACGAGGACAACCCAAATAAAAACTATTTTGTCTGAATCCATTCTGGTTGGAAATAGAAATAGAAATCCAACCATGTAAACGGTTTCTAACCATGTAGTTACATCTCTTTCTGACGACTTTTCTAAATGTCATGGTACACCTGAGACGCAGATTGTTGCCTGCATTGCATTGATTAAGAAAAAAGAAAGAAAGAAAATACATATATTTATTTGACCATACATAATACACACACAACACGACACATTACAGACAGTGTGAAAGTACAAGAAACATACATGAAGAAGAATATAGGAATAGTGTTACGTAAGGGGGCAAAAAGGAAACCCACCACGGGTTAACTAAATTGTTAGGTCTAGTTAACGTTTTATAACTTTTCATTTCATTTTAAGACCTACATTTTAACATTTATTCTGGCAAATGAACATCTTTCGTCTGTAACGTACCCAAATAGGTATTTGGGAAATATAAATAAACATATAAAGTCTCTCCTTTTAACAGTGCTGTGGTAAAACATCCAGCATTCAATAAATTATACCTAGATACTTTAATCTAATTTGAAGTAAAAACAGAAAATACTTTTCACTTCTTTCAATTAAAAAGCTTCGAATTTAGTAGCTTTATTTCTATTATTATGAGTTGACCTATGCATATATCAAAGTAAACCTAGCTTTTTCTATTTTATTAAGCATACTATCTGGATGTCAAAACGGCCTCGGAGCTCAGCACATGAAATTAAACTATTTAAGCTGTATTTGCTTTAAATCTATATTGTTTGAAATTTGCTTTGTTATAGGATCTCTTCTAATTTTATGTCAATAAGTACACATATAATAATGACAATGTTAGAATGTGGATTTCCTTAAGTTCCACTGTGTAAATCACTTACAAGAAATAATTTGAAATTGAAATTCATAACACGGTATACCAAACAAAAATTCGTGTGAATGAATGCAACGGGATTTTCTGTAACATCCGAAAGACTTTATTTCGTTAAAAACTGGCTTTCGCGAGCTGCGCAGTTGGCTTTGCTTGATCAAAGTTGGACCAAATAAAATTCTTGGGAAATGCGGAAAAGCGGAAAATACGATACCTGCAGAAATAATAACGCCACGTGCCCACTGCGTGGAAGGTATTCGTTTTAACCTGCATTAAGAATTAGTTTAGTTGAGGCTTTATATTCTCTGACATTTATCTTGATATCCTTGAGTTTTTGACCTATTAAATGGCAACTAAGAATAGTATTAAACGACGTAGGTAGGTACTATACAATTTTTCTTTCCGGTGGTTTGTATGAAACATACAACATGTTCATTTGTTCCTTATATAAAAACAATAATTTAATGCTTTGTCACATTCCATTTATTTAATTCCAATTTGGTAGCCCTTGACTTTGGAAAAGTGTAAACCTAGAAGAGCAGGTACACGATAAACACGCGTGAATCTATTTTTATTAGTTATAAATTAAAACCAACTATATCAATTTCTATAACCTTATGACAATAAAAATCTAAAATAAAAATAAAATCCATTACGATGTTTGTATTTTCATTCAATGCACAGATCGCATGTAAAAACATAGAGCCGTAGATTCCATCATGCCAGTAGTGCTCCCTAGCCTGCCACTTCAACTCGGCCATTCGAGAAGAGCATCCGAACAGAAAATCGAAATCGAGCTAAAAGCACGCCAGAGCAGCTTCGATGTATAGAACCTTTCGATGCTAGTTTTCACGGGGAATGCCTTTTCAAATGAAATTGGCAAGTATTTTTTTTTTACTTTTTTAAGTACTCGTAACGTACATGCCGAAGTGAGCAGTAGAAATTGGCAGGTTTTTGCAACTAAGTTTCCATTCAGATTTCATAATAAAGCGAGTAAAGTAGACAGTAATAGTAGTAAGTAGCCAGGACTCATGTCCAAATTTCGTCCATATCCGGCGGCCAGTCTCAACGGCGACTCATATGCGCAGGATTTAATTATAGTGCACAATTGTGTACCATCTGAGTATTTTTAAAAACCAACACTGCGATCACCAATCCGCCTGCCAAGCGTGGTGATTATGGCAAATCCCCCCCTACATGGGAGACCATCCACTCGATGGACCGACGACATCGTAGCGGTCGCAGAGAGTCGATGGATGGAGGCGGCTCAGAACCGCTATTTGTGGTGTCGTACGGGGGAGGCCTATGTCCAGCAGTGGACGTGTATGGGCTGATGATGATGATGATGATGATGAATGTGTACGAAATTACAGGTGTACATTAGGTGTTAATGTTAATTTTACTTCTATAAGCTATTTCTATATGAGTTAATAGAGAGTATATAGGTCCAACTTTTTGTGCACAATGACATGATCAATCAGAATCAGAATCAATAACTTTATTTCTTTAGGCTTACAAAATATGCACTTAGACAAGTCAAATTTTATACTATAAACATAGTTATTATTATCAAATAAGAAATAAGGTGTTATTGATATTCTCTTCACTTCAATTTTTTAAATGGTCTAATAAAACACAAGCAATATTTAACAAAATCGTTTTGCAATATAGCAAACGAAATAGCTGAATTTAAAAATAAGCCGAAAATATTTTTTCTTGAACATGCCTCCTTCAGGTACTTGGCTAGTCTGTTTCAATTTGGACAATGAAATTGATCCATCAAAGGAAACTTTGTCGTTGATTTTGTTTTCACTTTATTTGCAAAGTAAGCAAAAAGAAAATTAAATTAAAGTCACTAAGTTTGGCGAGCATTTAATTTGATTATGCTATTAATTTGATTGACAATACTTACCTAAATGGTTTTATAGACTCAGACTCGTGAGTAACAGGAGTGGAATTATCATAAAATGTTTAGTTTCGCACTACAAGTAAACATGATGTACATTAAAAAGCTAAAAATTTATTAACTAAAGACGGTTGCAAGTATATTTACCAACAAAAAGAAACCAAAATACGTACCTACTAGTTACAGTAGTTACTAGATTTTCCAGACATCTTCGCACGCGTTCTCCCGGAATAAAAAGAAATACATAAACGTTTTGTCAGTTCTATTAACAGACAGACGGACAACGAAGTGATCCTATAGATAAGGGTTCCTTTTTCTTTTTAGTGTACGGAAACCCAAAAATATCTCTTTATGAATAATATTGCATAAAATATCTTAGTCTTGGAGTTCACGTTTCTTAGAGCTCGTAATCTCACAGATGATTTATGGCTGAAAACTAAAGCTTCAGCCGATCCGAGTTCAAGACGACAAGTGAAATATTACGGCAAATGCCTAGATTTGAATAAAAATCAAGCTCAAATAAAGACGCACCGGGCTTATATAATATAACCTAAACCTAAAAATTTACATAATGTTATCATAGAATTTCAAAACTACAGCGACCGAGCACTACGAGGACCTTTGTTTTATTTTAATTTTTGTCTCAATTCCAAAAGATACCAATTATGAATGGCTTACTATAAAACCTGCGCCTTGGTACTCTTTTCGAAATACTGAAGCGACTGCTTGCTTGTTATGATTTTATAATTATGATTATAGGCCTCTCTAAAGTTCACCACAATGGCCGGTCCTGTGTCTCGGAAATCGCCGGTGACGGGCACGTCACCGGCGATTTCCCAGGTCATTCCTGTCCACATATTTTTTTTTATTACATATTCGGTTCTGAGTACAAACTTTCGCTTTTATACCATTAGTAGTATTCCTGTTTAATAACTGTTGAAACGTTGGTACCTTGTTATATGCACTGTTGCCTGGTTACTTAAAAGAATAACACAAATCCTAACGCGGTGGTTTCAAATATCCGTTTGTAGATATGCAAATATTTTATCGCGAGTTGGGCTGCAAATTAATTTCCTTTAAACGAGCCACCAACTTCCGTGCCGGAAGGACCTTCTTCGTATAAACCAACATCATTTATAATTTCACGGACTATGGCGAAAAATTACGTGTCGTATTTGGCTTCTTGGAAAATTTATTTGGTTACACTCGAGACTACTTTGATAAACGAAATACTGATAAAGTTTCGGATGACGGATCGTTTCTTTAATAATTTTCTTTATGAGTAAATCACAGGTTTACATAATAAATATACATATGGTTATACATACATATATTATTTACTACAAATATATTAATTATGAATGTGAGCGGGTTAACTATGAACCTCAATATGAACCTTATTTATGTTGGAAGAACACCAACGTTTCTTCCTTTAACGAGGGACATCTTTATCATCGTGACATATCATCATGTCGTATTCGATAATCGAGACATCGGACGTATTCGAGTGTTTTCAACGGAAGAGTTTAAGCGTACTCGAATAAAGCTAACATTTAGCTCAGCGCTCGACAGCTTAAACATGTGCCAGTTCCGTTTACAAACATGCCGGGTTATTTATAAACAAGTCTAAGTTACGTTAAATAATTATTGAATGCACATTACAGGATCGCCGGTGTACAAATAGATGATGTAAATCGTAATTCACGACGACGATCTGACTGTCGTGAGACGATGTCCATAGGTGCGTTTTAGTGAGACGGCGCGGGCGTTGGGAATACTTTTCGTGAGACGTTAAGAATGAGCACGTCTCCCGTGAGACGTAACTCAAAGTTGACTAAGAGTTTTCTACTTTAATTTGAAATATTTAAAGGAAACAAAGCACTTTGAGTATTGGCCTGAAAAAGTAGCAGACCACTTCTATGGCCAGAGTAGTATGGCAAGAATTAACGTTTTCACTGCCCAGCCTCTTGTGGCGTGACCCGCAGGTACCGCACGTCACTCTGCAAGAGATGTGTGTCGCGCGTATGCCTTTAAAGTATTAGTATCTGGAAGGCCTGGCATAAAACTCTTAGCATTGTGAAATTACTACCAATAATCGTATCAATAAACAAAACATCGTTTTGGGATGGGTTAGTATGTAGGTTTAACTTCACCATCGAGAGGTCTTTCTTTATAAATAACGCTATAAATGTGTAAAGTTTACGCTCCACACGCTTCATCGCGAATGACAAATTCGCGACAGGCGAGTTTTGTAAGAGTCGTTTCGTTTGAATATTTAGTTTTCTAACGGTTCAATGTCTTCGCATAAATGTTAATAAAGCAGATCATAATAATAAGCACCGATTTGTTTGATACTAAAAAATAGAGGATGATTGATAGGTTATAGGTAGGACTTGTCTACATATTTATTTCCAACATACTTAATACACATATCATACCCAATGTATATCCAATGATCCTATCCATACCAGGTTTGGTCACAACGCATAGGGCTTCGTCCTCGGGAGCATTTTCTGTCAATCTTGCCGGTGACCACGAGCGTCTCCAGGTTGTTTCCGTCTTTCCTGTCCGTCCTTCAATTTATATGGATAATATTTTATCATAAAAAAAACTCACTAACTAGTTTTTCAACATCATCACCCTAGTCCACAGTTGGACATCGGCCTCCTAACTACTTCTTACCTGGTAATTAAAGTAAAAGTGCTTTATAATTTTCTTCACTTCGTTTTTTATTTGGCATATTTTTATGAGTGGTTATTGTCTTGAACCACTAAGTGAAAGACTATGATAATTTGAGTGATTTATGAGGAGTTTAACATTTGAAGGTGACTCAAACATTATGCAAAATGAATGTCACATCTTCTAACTGGAAAAACGTGAATTTGCATAAAAAACGAACCTCAGGGACAAAGTAAAAATATTAAATTTTCTTCGAAGTTGTTAAATGCTGAAAAATGTTTAGAGCTGGTTTTGGTTGTCCATAAGTTTATTCACAGCTAGCTTTCCCCAGGGTTTGAACACTTCATTTTTAGATCAAAAGTAACTCCAGATCTTAAACTATATGCAAAGTTTCAAGTCTTTCAGTTTAGTAATTTCAGCATAGTAACAAACATTTGATAATTTTGTATGATTATTCGGCTATTATTTTTACTCAGCAAAAGTGAGATATAACTAATATTTAAGCTTGACAACGCTATTGGTGGTATGGTTACATACAGCCACTAGAAGAAATTCCGGTGGTGCCCTACCACCAAAATACGAAGAAACATTTATTTGACTAAAAAACAACAGATTCAAAAAATGTTAAAAGAAGTTCAAAAAATTAAATATGATACCATATCGCTTGGCAACACTTCGTGCGTATAAATCGGCACCGTCCCTTGAAAAGTAACTGTGCATTACTTGAAGCCCTTATCTCTCATATATCCCGCTGGGGACCAAGCGTGACCGGACTAGTAGAATTGAATTTGAAAACTATCCGTTTTTATCTGTAATTTTATGTCTACAGAGTCGAAAGTTTTATTTTCTTAACTACCACATATGTATGTACATATATGCAGCAAAAAGGTTTCTCGTGATTTTTCCGAAATTCTAAGCTCTATTCTCGTAAAAGTAGAGTTCAAGATTGACCAACAGTGGGTCGATGTAAGGAAATTACAAACTTTTGGGTTCATCCTAGTTTTCAGAGTCTTTTAGTTAACTCATCACGATTGGGTAAACTTCTTTTATGTTCCGGTAAAACGGTGTAAATTTTTTTTCCGTCGTTAGATCGTTTTATTGAAATGATTTGGATATTTTTACCGTTATTGCGTAAGATGGCTGCCTTATTCGGACCTTTAAAATAGAACCTCAAAAAGTGGCATAGCTGGTGGGTGAACATCCGCTTGCGATGCAGGAGGTTGTGTCTTCGATTCTCGCCGTGGGATTACATATATTTATTTCGGTCAAGGTGTTTTCTATTTTTTTATAAAAAATCTGATATAAATATAGTACCCAATACAACCTCTGTTTTCTTTGGAACTAAATGATGCTTTGTGAATCTGCCGGAATAATATATTATTCTTGATGTGTTTGAATTTAAAATCCGTCTTGTTAATGTTAATTTTTTAAAATAAAAACGATGAACAACTTTTCATTGTAAGCAATGTTAAACTCTCGTTCAGGTGATTTGCAAACTTTGTCTCCCATTACATTAGAAACTTGGCCAACATTCTCCAACTTGCTGACGGTTGATTAATGGCCGATGCCTTGAAGTTTGGCACAATTGAATTGGCTCCCAATCTGTCGGATTGAATGTAAGAAAGATCATTTACATGTCTGACTTTTCAATTTACTTGAGCGCTTAATTTCACGCCAGAATTAGTTATGGATTTAAAAAATACTTATTAGACTAAGCGAGCATATCTTTCTTTTCTCGTGTTCTCATAGTTCTCATAGATGTTATGTTATTTATGCACGCAACGCAATGTTTAAGTAAGAATCAGAATCAATAACTTTAGTTCTTTAGGCTTACGAAATAAGCACTTAGACAAGTCAAATTGTATACTATAAACATAGTTATTATTATCAAATAAGAAATAAGGTGTTATTGATATTCTCTTCACAAAGAACCTAGATGATGCAGCAAAACAAAGAAAACTAGATATTATCTACATATATCAACCCGCGGTAGCAAAGTCCTAAAATGGCTTAACTTTGGGCTTTATATATGCATAAACCTCTAATTTCAATGCTTAATTTTTGTAACCCATCACGTTAAACCAATATCATGTTCACTATCGTTGTACTTTGAATCCAACTCCAAACTGCCATTCAATTCAATGTAGAATTCCGAGGATTTTTTTTATTGAATACAGAGTACATTTCAAAATGAACCAATCACGACCACAAATGAATGGGAATGACAATATAAAACCTCGCCCTACGCTATCTAGTTTTTTTCTTTCAATTCATTTCGCAAATTCAAAAAGAATATTCGCAATACAGTGGTGCACTGGGCAAGACAGGGTGACACAAGAAGCTATAGTGCCTACCACCATAAAGGGTAAATTTTAATAATGTTTTATGCAAAAGGGCTAGTTATCTGAGTATCCCACTGAATTTCACTGACAGATCGTTATTTCGAAACCTCGCTTACTTCGAAAAACCATAGTTCGACAAGTCATTGTTTCGAGGGAACATTTTGTATAGGTGCTGATATGTATCAAGGATTCTATTTGTTCCGACACACTGACCAATGCTAATCAAATCAATCGTTTATTTGCAAGAATACAAAATTAATACACGGTTGTCTGGTAGACACGGTTGTCTGGTAGAGATCGCTCTCGAGCGATAAGACCACCACTTGTAACTTAGTTTTAAAATTGACCTTTTTGTATTTCTGTCTTACCAATAAGTGTGCAATAAAGAATTTTCTATCTATCTTCTATCTATCTATCTACAGTATGTATATATAATACGATGATTATACAGTATGTCAGATCTTAAAACTATTGTAGTAATCTTATTCAGCCTGCACGCAGGTGTTAGCATCGTGGGCTTTAAGTACCTTTTTGAATATCTTTTGAAACCTTATTGTTTACCACAACATACACTTGTTACATTATATATTTATTACTAGACAAATTATAATATCTCACACAGGCGTGCAAATATTGTGTGAGTCGTATAAATACAAGTATTGGTCATTTACATATAAAAATTCAAATCTTCGTTCACAGTATAAAAGAATTTCAGGAAGCGATTCATTTAACATTTTCCTTAATATTTTTATTTTAAGTTCTTATAATTTTTCCGATAATTTATTATAAATAGTGCTGCACATGTTATAAACATTTCTTTTATTTATAATATCTTTATGGCACTGGCTTTTGTCGAGCAAATTTTAAATTGTGCTACTAAATTAACCAGACGTAGATCCCTTTGATCATTTATTAGAACTTGAAATATTAAAAAAAACCAAGTTTATTTACTCGAAACTCAGCATTAAGCCACCATCACAAGAGACACAAACAAATAATTGCTATTTTCTTTTCTCCAACATAAAAAGTGTTTTGTAAGGCCCAAGCTAACCTTCAAAAGCTGTCGTCACGTTCCAGCGATAAATATCTCTCTCTCCTGCCGAGTGGCAATCCGTTATCTACACCTGGATTTATAGGGACTGACGGCGGGAGAAGTGTTTGTGTAATAGACTATGTAAGAAGTTGCTTGTAGGTGCCAAAACAGGCCGAGAAATCAAGTTTTGTTGAAGCTTCATACAACGATTGAAACGTCTCTCAGAGAGAAATGGCCTGCGATAGCAGTCAATTGTGTTTACTTCTAAATTGCACTGCCAAACAACTCTTAGGTACGACATACGGCCGCACTTGTACGTATTTACCATGTCTTTGTAGCAAGCCTAGGCTTGTACTGCTGTCAAATCTGGCAACACCAAAAGAGACTACCTGTAGATGACGACCGATGTGGCGCGGTGGGCGAAGGTCCGCCAGCGACGCAGGAGGTTGCGGGTTCGATTCCCGCCTCGGGACAAATATTTGTACGATCTGCAAATATTTGTTCAGGGTGTTCTGGTCGTTTTTCTATGTATAATAAAAAATGTCTACCTATGTAATATATTGTATTATGTACATATATCAGTCATCTAGTACCCATAACACAAGCTCTGCTTAGCTTGGGGCTAGATAATGCTGTGTGAATTGTCTAGCATTATTTATTTATTTATTATTTATTTAGCATTATTTATAGATGACTCTACCTCAAAGAAATATTAAGTACATACCTAAAGTGCCAAATGTAAAAATAAGACTGTTGACTTACCGTTCAAAGAGATGAACAAACTATATTGTTTATAATAAAAACTAATTGAATAATAATAATAATCTTTCGTAGAGACTGTACAAATAAATAAGCAACTCGGCTCGGGCAATAAAGGGTGTTCAAAGTGTAGCTCCGTTAATTTTAATATACGTATATTGTCAGTGCGCAATGCGCTACACCCTCTACGTGAGAAACACGTAGATAGTCGGATCTCAATGGTCGAGCCCTACTTTTGTGTACACATAATATAGTATGTATGGGAATGCGTGTAGAAACATACTGCTGGACAAGTCACACAGCACCATCTAGCCCCAAGCTAAGCAGAGCTTGTGTTATGGGTATTTGATGACTGATATACCTAATACAATAGGTACAGTACACAAATAGATATTCTACTATATTTATATAAACAACGTAGAACATATTGAACAAATATTTGCAGATCGTAAAAACATTTGAAAAAACCTCCTGCGTCGCAACTGACTGCATACCCCACCACTTTCCGATGGTTGCTTATACAAATTATAATTATGTAGTACTAGATGCTGCCCGCGCCTTCGCCCGCGTTTTATCGGGATAAAAAATAGCCTCTATGTTATTCCAGGTCACATACTATACCCATACAAAATTTCGGCCTAATCGGTTTAGTAGTTTGCGTGAAAGAGTAACACATTTCACGCCAAAACTACTGAACCGATTTAAATTAATTTTGGTACACAGATACTTTACTTTACAGCCTGAGAAAGGTTTCTACTTAAATAAATCCAAATACTACTTTTTAAGGCGAAAAAAGGGTTATAAAGGGTTGAACGGTTATATAGAAGTATCGTCATTTTTAAAGCTAAAAGGTTGGAATATATTTTTTAGGCTGTTAATTGGATATAAATAAAAATTTAATTTAAATTTTCTACAAATTTCACCCTCAAGGGGGTAAAATATCAAAGGGAATAGGGGATGAAAGTTTGTATGAAAATTACACTGTCACTATTCCACGCGGACAAAGTCGCGGGCACAGCTAGTATGTACTACTATAGTAAAATCTTCCCGGACAAAATCAGCCTCAACTCCCTTTCCTTAAATCCAGGAAAATTGCTAAGTTATCAATTATATGCTTCTATCAAATAAATAATATAAAATTACAGTAGATCGTACAGAAATAAATGCTTTTTCTCGCATTTATTTTAGATCTCATGATTCGAATAAACACGAGCAAAATATGTTTCATTCCCGCGCCGCGCGTGCAATCAAAATGCTTACACGAGCAAACCGTGCGATGCATGATAAAGTAAACTAGCATTAACGATGTTTGTAATTAACGTTCATTCTTGCAAACACAGAAATTCGAATACCGAGAGGTGTGTTATTAATCTACTTGGAGACAGACAAGCGTTATTAAAGCGTATTGAACAAATAATATGAACATCTCTGACGACCGATGTGGCGCGGTGAGTGAAGGTCCGCCTGCGACACAGGAGGTTGCGGGTTCGATTGCCGCCTTGGGACAAATGTTCGATTTGCAAATATTTGTCTCGAGTTTTCTGGGTATTTTCTATCTATAATAAAAAATGTCTATCTATGTAATATATTGTATTATGTATTTCAGTCATCTAGTACCCAAGCTCTGCTTAACTTGATGTTGTGTGTATTGTCCGACATTATAATATATATTATATTAAATTGTCTCACAGAAAAATTAATCAACATAAGAAGAGCTTGTGTTATACATAGTTACCAGATGAATAAAAAAAATAAAAAAAAAATATTTATTTCTGTAACCAGTTTACAATAAGTTATTCCATAGTTGACTGTTGTCTGTTGACAGTTGATGAATGGATCGATCAAGTACGTATAAGTACTCTATTGTTCCCAATAGTTCATTGTATTGAAAAAATTACATATGTATGTATGTATGTTTGTATCATTAATATCTGTAGTGTCCTGACAATTATAAAACATGTCGAATTCATGTGACATTAAGCTGTACCTACGTACGTACGGCCCACGGCCATTGAACGTTAGTAGTTAAAAAAAAAACAACTTTCTACGTCCCTGATATATACATAACTAGCAACCCGTCCCGGCTTCGTACGGGTAGTATAGTATATTATTATGTTAGAATGGGTCCATAAAATATAGATATACCTACGCCATCGCGGACTTTTTTGTAGATCTATAAAAGAAGAATATTCTCGTATCTTGAATTGTTTTTTTATATCTTTTTTTCGATGAAAGGTCCCAGGCGTCTTGACTTTTTCCGACACTTCCAACAATTATCGTTATATTTCAACCAATCTACACAAAACCTTGACAAATGACCTTTCTCATGAGTCATTCTATCGATTGGTGAGAACTAAATTCAGTAGTTTTTGAGTTTATTGCAGACAGACAAACAGACAGATGCAGCGGAGGACTTTGTTTTATAATATAGAGTGAAGTGTTTGCATGTTACGTAATATCGCTCAGTAGTGAATACGTGTATTCAACATTATATATTTTTCCATATTCATAGTCTTAGTTCTTAGGAACCGTAACCGGTAAAAACTGAATTTTTATATCTCTTTCCAATATTCAAGTCTTTTTGTGGGGTGTTCGGATATTTGCAGGAAATGCGATCATCTGTCGTCCTCAGTTAGGCGATTAGAACGTGATTGAGGAAGCCTAGGAAGTGGAAAAATACGATCAAAGCCTCTGCGTGATGCAGAGTATAGTTAAAAACAATAAAGGCACGTAAAATATAAATTCCTTCTCGAACGGAAACGTTTAGTCAAAGCTGTCAATATGTGGTGACAGGATATTAACGGCCGAATATTCAAACGCAACTCAGATGTAAGCACGTCTTATGTTGCGATATTTTGACAGTTTTCAATGAAAATCTGTCAAAAAATAGTCACTTGAGTCGTGCTTAAATCTGAGCTTCTTTTGAGTATTTGGGGGTAACCTCTTACAGGGTGTTTTTGTGTTACTTATATCTACATTTGGCCAAGTAAAATGGCAAGCATTGAGTCAGTAGCTTTGTAAATGTTGTTGTATAAAGGTTGCTAAATCGATCAAACAAAATGTGGATGAACGATATAAGTAGCCGTATAGTTTACTTGGATAAAATCCTACCAATATTATAAGGCGGCCTAAATGTCAAAGTTAGTCCATACTTCCAAACTTTGACATTCGTCCGTACATCCATATGTACGGATGTTTGCTCCTCTTTCACGCTAAAACTACTGAACTAATAGGGCTGATGGATATAGTTTGGGACCTGGAATAACATAAAGGAAATTTTTTATCACGATAAAACGCAGGCAAAGGCGCGAGCAGCTGCTTGTCAAAAATATTTTTGTTACTAGATTGTATGAAAATGTAACAAAATTTTATGACAATAACAGACAACAGCAAGGTAAGAACAATTTGGTAATTAACAATAGCAAAAACTTCAACAACATACATATAATTGCACACCTACAGCGAAAAAGGTGCACATTCTAATTCAATCACTTGCGTACGAGAAAGAAAGAAAGAAAGAAATGTATTTATTTGCCTTATAACTACCACACAATACATACAATGACTTACGACTATTTAAACCTAAGTAGACACTTTAATTGCGCAGCAGAGTTAGGGCAAATATGGCCTTCCCTCAGCATTGTGCTGGACGAACACTTGTGTGTCCACCCAGCGCTGGTTTTCAAGGCTTGGAACGTCACAACCGTCTAGAGTGGTGCGTCTGTAAAACTTAATAAACGATATTACAACTAATAACAATAAGTACCTATAGCAGAACAAACATAAAAGAAAAGTAAAACAACATTAAAGAAACCTATGGCAGTGCTATATGTATATTGCAATATCTGACCTCATGCTGCCCCCGTCGTAGTCCAGTCCGACCCGGTTCGCGGTTCTGTTCATTAGCAACGCAAATAAGGTAAAACCGAGAGACCAATTGAATGAGAAATTTAAGTTGTCAAACAAAATATATCGAACCTCTGAGATTGGACATGATGAAGAGTTGTAAATATTTGTCACCAATTTCTTTTGGTTTTTTAACCCCTGTATCTACAGAAAATAACTCAGATTCTATATCTGAAGATAGAATGTACAGTTACCAACAAGATAACCTCAAACGCAAATTAAACAACTTATACCAGCCAATGACTCATTCGAAGTGAACTATCAGTTTCATTAGCTAACCCAATAACTTCCAAAACCATCTCTACGATGTTTAATGTAGTGTTGCTAATTCTACGAAGTTACCAACTGCTAATATCTCTATGAAACTCCAAGAAACTATAATCAAGAAACTAGTACGAGTTACGAAAGCTGCGAATTGCTACGAGAACTGCGATGTACTACGAGAGTTACGAAGTGCTACGAGGACTGCGAATTGCTACGAGAGGTGCGATGTGCTAGGAGAGCTACGAAGTGCTAAGAGAGTTACGAAGTGCTACAAGAGTTACGAAGTGCTACGAGGACTACGAATTGCTACGCGAGCTAATATGTACGTGCTACGAGAGCTGCGATCTACTACTAGGGTTACGAAGGGCTACGAGAGCTAAAAAGTGCTATGAGAGCTATGAAGTGCTACAAAATTCTCATAACGCTAAGAGGTACTTAATTAAAACGTAACGTGCTCCCAATAGCAATTTTGACAAGAATTCTAATAACTGTTTCAACTTTGGTAAGTCTGGCAAAAGCATAGGGTAGGAGTCAAGTTATGCGCTTTTCTCAAAAGTTTTAATTTCATTAAAAACAGTACAGTTTAGGTATTGTTCTTCTTTGTGGTTGAAGTTTTGGTATTTAGCTTTTACTTTTGATATGCGTAATGTAACTCGCAGAGCTAATAGGTAAATAATTTCTAGCCCGCATCATCATCAACAACAACCTATACCCGTTGTTGATGGTCCGGGTAAGTAAGCTTATACGGTGGTTCGAGTGAAAATTATTCAGTTTATTTATTTATTGACGTATTAAGAACGGCCTCAGGCCAATTATACTAATTACAGTAGGTTTTAATATTAAATATAGTTAGATTAGGTATGTAAGTACGTGTGCTAATACAGTAGGTACGTACATAATATTGGTATAAAAACGTAAAAAAACAATTGTATTTTTTTTAAATAACAAAAATTCGATTTAAAATCCCTTAATTAAAAATACACAGTGTTTAAGTTTTTCAGAATAAATGCTACTCAATATGTCAGTTTCAGCTACACCTCGGGATGATTATCTATAAAAAAGCAAAAAAAAACTAATTCAGTGCTGTAATTGACGAAGAAATCGACGAACATCCATAAAAAAATATACATACAGTCGAAAATAAAACCTCCTTTTTTGTAGTGGTCGGTAGAAAAATTTGAGGCGCGTATGACGCTTTGGCTCCTATTATAAAACTGCGTAGTTATTGTATAGGTACCAAGGAATGTTACGTTAGTATATAAATTCCTTGATAGGTACTCATTGTCAAACTGGTAAAAAACAAAACACTATCCACTGGCGCGGAGGTTGACTTAGCGTGGAGGTTGTCTACCGCGGTGGTTAAGGTCGCATGGCGTGGAGGCCCTATACCTAGGTCTCACGTCGCGTTGTCAACACCAGTCTACAGTTTGACCTAGGCCTTCTCTAACAAGCGCTTATTGGCTATTAGTCAGTGATAATACCATCATCATCATATAAACCTTTCACTCTTGGACATTTTATAAAGATTTAAGAAAGCTAATAGAGATGAGTCCGGTATTCAATAACTAACTCAGTACCTGTTAGGATGGTCCTAAGATATCTAACGCTATTGTAAAATCCGCATACCGCTAGGGAATAACTGTGCAAAGCGAGCATCGCGCCTAACCGACCGTGAGCCATAACTACCCAACGCTTCAATACCTATACTTACCTAACTATCATCTACGCCTAGGTACTAACGGACGGTTCACCCGTAAAGTTATGTAGCTGCAACAAGTATTTGGTATTTCTAACCAAATCGGTTAGAAATATATGGGGTAGAAATCAGGACAGGTATAAAGTATTGTAACGTTATTGGGTACCAGTTGGTACTAGCGGTATTGAAACAAAATTCCCAACTACTAACTGGTAGCCAAAATATCCAATAACTCCCATCCTTAAAAGCTAATAGCGTTAAATTTGCCCTCTTGAGCAATATAAACCTAATCATTATGTTTCAGATTCTTGCTAGCCAAACTATGTAGAGTCATTGACTTTTTTTTACAATCTTTGAATTACCCGTGATACTTGACGTGAACAAAACAGTTATCGAGTCTTGACTTAGGCATATACAGACTGTCAAATCAATTTTCAGAAACATGTTGTTTTTAATATTTTTAAATCTGTGAGAGTGGTGCGATAAAGCAGCGCCTTGGAGCTCAGCTTGTAAATCGCCAGCAAATACAACACAATAACGCAACGAGTTGAAATACGTAAGACGCGACGTAGTTTCACGACTAAGGTTTTTTTCTATCTCCTATTATATGATTCTAATCCAATCCAAGAGGACGTTCTTTTAAAAGATGATCGATATGTTTAAGTACCTGTTAACCCTTCCGTCGACATGATAATGGCTAGTGCACTTCGATAACCATAAAATATATTACATAATAGTTTGCTCGCGGATTTGCACGGTTTCTATAACAAAAAAAAAATATTATTTTAACATAGGTAAACGCATACAAGCTAACGATTATTTATCGAATATACAGAATGGCTTTTTGGAATGGGAGTGGATGACCAAATCTGAAAAGTTAGACAAAAGTCGTGAAAGCAATCATGAGCTCAATTTATGACTAAATAAAAGCTTAAGAATTAATTTTCATATACATACATATATTTTACTGACTTTTATTAAAGTTAACAAAATTATTATTTTCATTACTAGCTGCTGCCTGCGCCTTCGCCCGCATTTTATTGGGATAAATAATTGTCTATATATATATATGTTATTACAGGTCCCAAAATATACCCATACCAAATTTCAGCCTAATCGGTTCAGTAGTTTTTGCGTGAAAGAGTACAAACTTTGACATTTATAATATTAGTAGGATTTTCACATTGATGCTTACTAGGTGAAATATTCAAACCAAAATTGTAAATAATAGCCATTTCGTTTCATTTTAAATGATACGTTTCTGTTCAAAGGTCCTGGTCGTTGTATGTTGAGCCTTATCACCAACCGAGTCATTAGGGTAAATTTACAGGGTGTCATATTTTTGGAAAAATCAATTAGTTCAATTTCCTGCAAAAGTAAAAACATAAAACAAAATCTAAATACGCAGAATTTATTTTGTCTCACTCTGGTGGTGGTGGTTTCGGATTTGACCATCCACTCCCATCTCAAAAAGCCACCCTGTATATCGCGTACCTTGTGTTTTCATCCTGTCACGGGGCTAATAACGTCTAATCGTTAATATGTTAGCAAATAGCTAAAGTTCAAGAAGTTATATAAATAGAAGTGTAATAATGGCGACCAAAAGTCTTCCACAAAGTCGCGTCTGCAACCCTATTTGTAGTTAACTTCGTGAGACGGAGCGTATCTAATTACGTCACAGACTGTAGGGGGTAAACAAGATTTGTCGTGACTTTAAAAATATCAACTTTATTAAAATTTTTAAAATAAAACCAGTCTCATTTTGGTAGCAGCACTTTTGTCATTAGATTTTACGGTTTTTTTACTATCGGTTTTTTAGACAGGTGAATACCTACTTATAAATACACCTTTACGTATAAATGATTTTGTGAATAATAAATCAATGATTTCGGTTAAATTTCAACTAAAATTTAGGTCATTAGCAGAAAGACGCCTTACGTTATAATATTTTCAAGATTTTTCTTTTGTTACCTCAGAAAGAAGTTTTCTCATTAGTGCATTTGAGGGTTCTAATGAGGCATCTAGCTTTTTGCGCGGTGCCTAACATTCTGAGAGCTTTTTGTAGATACCTTTCATTTTTAAGGTCTTTTGTAGAATTGTTCTACGTGAAACTTCCTTTTAACTCATAATTTTCACAAATCATCGACTCTTAATTAACAGAATTTTTTGTTCGCAAATTTACAAGTAATCCGTCAAGAGGTTTTGAGACAAAGCAGTCGAAAAATCAGTCAATTAAATCAAATATTGTCTCTTAAGAAAGGTATTTATTTGTATAGATATTATTTATTTCTAGCGTGTATAGCTTTTTTAATAAACCTTGTCTTGATATGTAACAAAATCGGATATTTAAGTACACAATTAATGCATTCATTTTAGAAGACCTCCAAAGTCATATATCCTATCTATGTACGTATATCTACTAAATGAGCTCTTGTTATCTAGATCGAGCTCTCATTTGTTTTGTTTTGAAGTACGTATTCGTACACCGCATTCTACAACAAACTTATCTAACTTCTTTTTCTTTTCCACTTCTTCCACTAGTGGACAAAAAATTGAAGTGAAGAGAATATCAATAACACCTTATTTCTCATTTGATATTAATAACTATGTTTATAGTATAAAATTTGACTTGTCTAAGTGCTTATTTTGTAAGCCTAAAGAACTACAGTTATTGATTCTGATTCTAACCTCTTTGAACGTTCCAGAATAACGAGAATGAAAAAATCAAATAAGAATTCCAATTTAAAAAAATTTCATAATTTTTTTTATAAACTTTTGCGACATTTCTTCTCGGGATTTCAAAAAGCCATAACTCCGTAACCACTCGGGACAGATACCTGTTACTGGGACTCTAAGAAATCAGAAAAAATAAACAAAAACCGTCACGACGATATTATTAGGTGCTACTAGTACTAATACAAAACATCCGGAACAAATGTCTGCAGAATGCATAATTTTAAAATAAAACATTTTAACTCGTATGTTTAGATATTTTTTTTTTTTATATTGGACAATGCACACAGCCTTATCTAGCCCCAAGCTAAGCAGAGCTTGTGTTATGGGTACTAGATAACTGATATATATACATAAATCAATATATTACATATACATATAGATATTTTTTATTATACATAGAAAACGACCAGAACACCCTGAACAAATATCTGCAGATCGTACAAATATTTGTCCCGAGGCGGGAATCGAACCCGCAACCTCCTGCGTCGCAGGCGGACCTTCACCCACCACGCCATAGAGGTCGTCAATATTACATAACTTATCGTATATATGACATAAGTTTGAATAGATAAGATATATTCACATAAGTATAGGTAATGCATAACTATAATATATGTAGAAATGTAATCCTTTTAAATATTTTGATGTCTACAACAAGCACCTGACAATCGTGATGTGACACGATCCCTCTGGACTTCACTGTAAATCAGCGCTGGGTGGACATCATTGTGCACCCAGCACAATGCTGACTGAAGGACATATTTGCCATAAATACTGCTATGCACAAATAACTTTGTAACATAATTAGTATTAATTAACATCGTTTTAAGGCTTTTAAAAATACTATACCTAAATAGGTATAGTATTTTTAAGGTAAATAAAAATATTTTCTTGTTTCTTTCAAACACTTGTTCTGAGTCGGGAATCGAACCCTTAAACTTCTGCCTCATAATTTTATTTCTATAAACTTACAAAATAAGCACTTAGACAAGTCAAATTTTATATTATTGTAGCACCACAGTGGTTTTACCTTATTCTTCACCCCTTAAAGCAATATTGTTCTATTTACTTTTTTACGGTGACAATATAAAGAAAAAGGAAAGGGAGTTAAATACATACTTAAATACTATAAATGTCAAAGTTTGTATGGGTGGATGTATGGATATTTGTTACTCTTTCACGCAAAAACAACTGAACCGATTAGGCTGAAATTTGGTATGGTATAGTTTGGGACCTGGAATAACATAATAGGCTATTTTTTATCCCGATAAAACGCGAAAGGTGCGGGCAGCAGCTAGTGGAATATAAATGGGTCAACAACGACGCTTCAGCGCGTAATTGAAATTGCAAATTGAAGAATAAACTCGACAGTTATACTATTATGTTCAGAAAGAAGTGTTTTACCGAGAATAACAGCGCTGCTTCCATTATACAAAAGTAATAAAATAAAATTACTTGTTTACAGGATTGTGTGAATTCAAAATTGTACTCTAGGGTAATAGATTTTAGATTTGGAATAACAAATAGGTTACCTAATTTATATCCAAGAAAAACCTGTGTGAAGCCGCGGTGGAAACTAGTCTGGTACCTAAATTAATCATTTTCTTCATATTATACTTGTTTTCTCTAGTAACTAGCTTAAACTTTTTTTTGTATAGAATATAAATCTAAAACTTTGATAAAATATAAATATTTGATTGGCCGTTAGTTATATCATTAAGGTTTGAATTGTCCACATTTAAGGGCTGTAGATTTTGTTAAAACAATAAATAAATATTAAATACATAATGTAAATTGACTTGTCTGCATTGTTTTAAGTAAATATAAATTCAAATATACAAATTCAAATTGTCTCATCTTTCATTCAACTAATCTATGGCAGAACCTTTTCATTGCGATTCGTTAGAACGGACAAATAAAAACCCTGTTAACGGAAATTGGAATGGAATTGTCTTATCCTGTTTTACAATATATACGCTTTGTATTATTTTAATGTTTGTCATTTCCATGATCACGGGCTATATAGTGACCCGGTCCTTTGGGAGGCATGCGTGGAGCCGAAGCCAACAGCACAGAGGCCCTTTATGAGAATTAATCTAAAGGCGAGAGCTACACATAGCGGGTATCATGCTTGGTTGCACAATATGATACACCCGAAGATGATATCCGCCAGGTGTAGAGACGATTGCAAAGGAAAATGAAAATAACAAAAAAGCCATGTTATTGTGGTGAATGGATGGACTGGGTAATCGGGCTATGGGGGAGACTACGGACGCCTGCCATAAACATACTCTCAATACTGTTACAAGCGGCAAACGGTGGCTTGCCGAATGCTGGATGGGTTCCTCAAAATTATTTTAATCATTATTATCATCAGTCAGTATACGTCCACTGCTGAGCAAGGGCCTCCCCCAGTTATATTATTTTATTTATTGTTATAGGGTGTTCGTAGGGTACCATCTTCTTTAATAATTTTATGCAGGTGAAACATACAAACATAATTATTTACCTATCTACATTTTTAAAAGTATTTTAGGGTATTTTCACATTTACAACAAACCGAGACGTTACCTATAATAATCTACCAAGGAAGATAGATTAAACCATAGACCTAGAATTATTTTTTCTACTAAATCAATGGCTTAAACAGGTATATTTGCCGGTAGTACAGATTCTTGCAAAAATAAATACCCAAAATTAATTGATTTAAATTATTGTATGTCACCTATTTTTGGGCTGCTAGATTCTACCGGAAAATAGCACATACAGTGAAAAAACAAGACAGATATCAAAATTATTTCCACAAAGACATAAAGAATTTTATCTGAGTACGATACTTGATAATTTTCAACAGTATAATTAATAAGACCAGACAATATTATTGTCTCCCCCCTCTGAAGTCCTCCAAAGCCTTAGGTCAGCTATTAATAGAAATAATAGAAGGTTATTACGCAAAGTCTCGGTGTTCTTCAGTAAGCCTTATTATACCTCCTCCTGTTTGAATATCTATTCACTCAAATATCTATTTTACTAACTGTTCCTTCCATTTATATCAGCTGGTTGTTTATCGTTTTAAAATAATATATGGTGTTGGTGTTCTTTTCTTAATAAATAATAAAAATAGTAGTTAATCGGTAAAAATATTGCTGGAATATTTGGGTGCCAAACAGAATACCCTTGTAGCAAAAAAACGATATCGACAAAACGCCAAGATCGTGAAATGCCCTAGTATTCAAGTCGTCGTTAAAGTAAAATGCCTCAGTAGCAAAACTACGTGATTGCTATGTTTACGACAATGTTATCATTAGCAAACCGCATAAGTTCGAAACAATTTTTGACCTTGAAAGTTTTTTCATCATTTCATTCGTGTCCGTTTTATAACACAAATTTGAATCTTCGCTTTGCGTGTGCATGCGTTTTTCAAGTCAAGTTTTTTTTTTAGAGATTGTCATTTCTTTCTATTGTTACCTTGGTGTTGTTATTGTTATCAGTTTAGGTTGAGGATTAATAATTGTCTTTGTTGACATAAAGTATTATATTTTGGAATCTAGAACAGCATATATGTACATACACGTAGATGTCATCTAGAGACTACAGCGCAACTTCCTTGTCTCAGCTAACACGTCAACAACTCAACCGAGCTGTGTTTGTACAACGAATACGCAAATATCATTGGATGTCCCGAATACCATATTTGTCTGTATTTCCCGGCGGAGTGCTCCCTAAACATGAGCCTCGAATGGAATGAGCATTATACCGGATTGTCTGAATAATTAAACCACGAGCATATGCAGTGTGAAATCCAAAACAATGGGAGTTGGACAAACGTTTGGATGCCTATTACCGCTATGCTTCGCGGAGTGACCTCGGCAAGTTGAGGATTTCTGTTCGTTGTGCTGTTACTCCCTCGTATTCCAGGAGTACGTGGGCGGCTGTTTCGTCGTCACAGAGACATCCTCTGCAGAGAGGGTTTTCTGTCGCTCCGATGGTGAATAGGTGTTTGTTCAGTGGGCAGTGTCCTGTTAGTGTTCCCACCAGGATACGCAGGTCCATTCTGTTTAAGTTCAGTAGGCGTTTTGTTATCTTCGATGATGTTGATGGGAGCGCCGCCCTGGCTTGTCTGCATTCTGCAAGACTGGTAATTCAGTGATATTTGGGAGTCCTATAATGTGCTCATTCTAGCTAGCAGTAGACGTTTTTTGGTTGAGATGGTGATGATAATGATTGAGTAATACAGTGTCAGTTGATGTAAGATAGTTATCAGCTTTTACGCAGGATAAATCAAGAGCAGTGGCAAAACTTTCCATTATATTATTATATACACTATCTTGGATTCTATTAATAAATAAATTATAATATCTTGGATCTATGTAACTTGGATTCTATTTACTTTTCTCTACGTCGTCTACCGAAAATGCATTCAATAATTTCATTTTTTTGAAAAAACTGACTTCAAGTAGGTACTTATCCCTCCCAGATAAAAAATTATGGGTCCACTTCGGGGTCATTTTCTTTACAATAGTGAAATAATTGTCGAAATCAACAAACAAACAAAAATACATATGTATCTATATATGTATGTATACAACCGAACATAGAACCTTCTTTTTCCGAAATCGGTTAAAGGTACTTAATTATTTATCTGAAGAAAAGATTTTATGGCATACTTAACTTACGCAGTGTAGCGAATATTCAATTAAAAACATGAGTGTTATTTTAGAATGGAATCAGATTTCTCGCTTCAATTTGTGAGTACATACATAGGTGTTAAAACTCACGTTCTCACATCAACGTGAATGTTTATTTATAGAAGTCACACTTCAAATATTTTCCTCTCTCATCTCGTTATAAAAACAGAATAAAGCAACGTATTAATGTAATTTACGCTTTACTTCTTCAGCATTTAGGTTCATTGTATTATCATATTTTTGTTCGGGAACGTAATGAATAATTTAGGCGTGATGAATTGACAATCAATGAGCGCGGGTTTTTTAGGCGAAACAACATTAATATTGTAAAAAACGGATCAGGTCGATCAGCCATTGCTTTTTTACGCGGTAGAGTTATAGATTGGTAAATAAGGGTGCAGAGTGCCGGTGACACACATGTTGTAGAAAACGAATGGTTTCCAACACGTAGCACAGTGCCGCACTTTTTTGGGTTGAATGCGTTCATTACAAATGAATTTTTTGCCCACGGTTTCACACCCGTATTGCCGGAATACCATATTTCTCCTTGTCAAGTTTCATTTACTTAGATTTGATAAACCGTTTAGGCGTAAAAGGCAAGAGAAAGGTAGAATAATTTCTCATTTTTTATAATATAGAAGTATGGATTTGAAGCGAAATTAAATTAGACAAGCATTTCGCGAGATTTCTCATTACAAAGATAAATAAATGTTTCGCTTCTTCCAAAATCCTGAAGACTATGTCATAATGTGAATAATGCGGGTAGATTTAAACTGAGTCCCAAAATCATAAAATGACTCCGACTCATATCAAAGCTAATTTGAAACTATTCCCAGAATAGAGATGGATGTCCGCAAATTGAGATCGGAATTGAAGGCACCCTCGGATTGCGTTCCATCTGACCTCAGAATATTTCATGCGGATCGAGAGATATTCCGAATACAGCTATTGAAGCGTAGTGGAGATATGGGAGGTGAGGTGTGCGTACGAATCTTGCCGCAATAAGAAGAAGATACAGACAGGAAATGCTTAGAGCGTATATGTACCTATGTACTTGCAACTACATATTTAATCACAATGTATATAAAATCTTTTTTGTGAGACAGATTGTTAGCTGACCTTCCATTCGATGGACCAACGTAATTTCAGCGTTCGTTGGGAGTCGATGGATAGACGCGTCGGCAGGACCGCTATTGGTACCGTCGTGTGCGAATGGCCTAGGTACGTTCAGAATTGGAACTATGTATATTACAGATGTGGGATGACGAACTTCGTGTAATAAATATTTGAGTCAGATTATATCTGGAAAGAAACGTAATCTAAACGTTTCTCGTATAATAAAACCAAATATACAAAAACATCCAACTGGAATAAGGATGAGGAATCAAACCCAAACCTCCTGAGCCTGCCGAGCCGATCTTAATAGCTTTATGATAATCCCTCGCGAATACGAAACCTAGATAAATTCGAGATCAAACGATATATCCGAAAGGTAAGTATGTATCTACATGTATACTGATATCAATAAAACTTCCATCTTACAAGTTTTTTATATCCCGGACGAATTAACATGACACCTCCTGGCTCAGAACTCGATACTTTCCCTGCTGTCCGGTGATGCTAGCTGCTGTGATAGAACGATTTTACTGCACTTGTTGAATTCCAGTCCTGGAGACCGATTTTTAGAACAACTATCGCTCTTAGACATACTTTTTTAAACAGTAATTAGGTATTCGAGTAGTTAAAGAACTTTCAGTTACCGATAGTTACCGTTGCACTGCTGTTGTTGTTATTGGATTTTTGCAAAGTTTTTATCCGAACCAGGTGTCGGGGTACTGATTACGCGCGTATGCGCAATCAGAATGGGATAGAACCATTTCAAACAGAAATATATGCACTAGACTACATTCTATTGCAACATTTTGTACCTGCATTCCTGTTTGTACGAATAAAATCTTATATCGACACATGTTTATGCAATTAAATGATATTTATCTTTAACCTCAATCTTTAACAATGCGTGCACTGTGTATGTGAGAATTTTGAAGTGAAATTATTTACTTTGACAATGTTTAGTATCAATTTGCACGTGGATTATAAACAAGTAGGCAAAGAATTCTTATTCCTCACAGAACTCTGAAGAAGCATTTTTTTCTAGAAAATAATTCCCTACGTGACTTGTCAGAAGAGTCCAATGTGCTCCCATTTTATTGCGGTCAAGGGCCTTTTACAGTGTCCGATCGAATAACATGTTTTGTTCGCGAATAAACGTGTTATAAATGCGTTTTGGTGAGCAGCGCAAGCAGGTTTTGGACAGTTTACAATGGAACGTTTACTGCAGCCAAATTATATTATGAAACTTTTGAAATATCAGCACCAAAAGTTTTTTTTTTATTCCGGCTTTCACATGTGTTATTTTTAAACTATGATTACAGATGTTGACAGCCCCGAGGCAGAATAAATTGTTAATTAAATTGTCAGTGACTAAAGTACCTAAATAGATACAAATTATTAGGTGGATGGATGGATGGACATGGATGTGTCCAGATTATTGTTCAATTTATAGTTCACATTTAACACAAAATTCGTGGCGTAGTTCGGGGGAGGCCTGTGTTCAGCAGTGGACGTATACGGGCTGATGATGATGATCAAACACAAAATATCAAGTGGACCATTTGCTTATTCCGATTCCAAGCTTCTACAACACTGATGATGATGTAGGTAGGACCAGTCGGGTAGTGTAAAACTCTCCACGAGGTAGACATAGCCCATATCGTCAAACCTGACCACGTGTCACTCAAGTCTCTTGTCGGGTAAATCTGACAGTGGATATATTGCATTGCAGGCGGACCGCCGCGCCGCTACGTAGTGGACGTGATCCTTTTGAATAGCCACCGACAAGTCCACCAACCACCCATAGCTAGTGTGGTTAATTGAAAATCACGTACTTGTAAATATATATGGCGTAGTATGAAATATATTGTATGGACCTAATAAACATCGACCATTTTCAAAAACTGATGTATATTTATCGAAAAACCACCAAACCTGCACCAAAAACACTTTTAGAAGTAAGTTTATGACAAAAATTGGTGTGTAGGGGTTCAACCCCATATCACACACTCAGTTACGAGCTAGCTGTCACACGAACTCGTACGTGAGTTCGTGTGGACACCGGTCATAACTTCTAAATTTACACTACTTTCTGAAAGTTCTTTAACTACTCGAATACCGAATTGCTGTTAAAAAAGTATGTCTAAGAGCGATAGTTGTTCTAAAAATATAACAAAGCGGTCTCCAGGACTGGAATGCAACAAGTGCAGTAAAATCGTTCACGCCATTGCATTTTTTGTCGTAAACTGCATGTTTTCAAACTCATAGATATTTTTTTTTTTTATTGCTACTTACCCTATTTTAATACAGAATTTCACAGAGTCGCAACTGAAACATTATTTCCACATCCCAAAAGATGTCGAGTTATTTGCGAAAGTCCTTTGATGTACAAGTTGAACCAAACAAAATTAAAGAAAATGAATTCCGAGAGAAACTTACGACGCTATCAAAATTAAATCGAAAATTTGAGAAAGAAGTTTTAATTACTTTTGTTGACAGTTTGATGTTGGTGATTAATTTTGACTCAAGTTCATTGGTGGATTTGCTCGTTTGGTGACTAGATTAAAGGGTTAAGATAATAACTATAAATATTACCTATAATTTGAATAAGGTAACTATCATTAATTTAAGCCGACTGATGTGAATGTCTGCTCACTAATTTATGAATAAACTTTTTTAGTCATAATCACCAAGACGGGCTTTTAATGCGGACGAATTTTAATTTTTGGCACAGTAAATTAAACCTCAGTTTTAATTTGATAATTTGACATGCCTGGTGTTTTATTCCAAACGATAAAGATTGTCGATCTCACGTCGAACACAACACAAAAATGAGCGTTCGAATATGGACGTAAACTCGTAAAAATTAAGATACATTTTACAGTGACATGCATACCTTACCGCAAGATAGAAGCGGCCTGCGCGGTGTCCACTTGTTTATATCGTCACTTTAAAATGTTAGCTTATGCCTTTATTCGTAAAATAAGCCTAGAAGATAAGTACTAATACTTAGGTACAAATATAAATGTTCAATTTATTCAACCTACTCCAATAGGGCCATAGGGCCCTATCTTGCCAACGACGTCGCCGTGGCAGCGCGTTCAGGTGAGGTGGGGCCTTTTTATTCCTAAAAAACACATAGGCCTCCCCCGTACGACGCCACAGAGGCAGGATATATTAAGACGTAAAAAAGCGTTGAAGCACGTTTACAAGCAGATCAATAAGGGTCAACCGTAGAAAGTAAACATTTCTAAATAGGTGGAGCGCGGCACTCCCCGATACAGTGATCGACCGCGCCCGTCGATACCTCGTTGCACAGAAAAAGTTACATAGCTTCCCGCAAGCACATGAAGTCGAGTACCTATAGGTGGGACTCGACTACATGTGGTTGCGGGAAGGTAAGGTTTTCTTATCGGCTACAGTAAAAAGTACCCACATGTTCCTATATGCTGGATGTGGTAGTACCCAAAGTACCCGTTTAAAATATGTATGTATGTAGGTATACAAGTCTCCAGAGCAAAGCTTAGGCCCGCACTATAAAAGCTCACTCAGTCATCGATCTATTTTCTAAGGCGTAAACGTCACTCAAGCATAGATCTATGACTGAGCAAGCTTTCATAATACTCGTCTTAGTTTCAGACACCAAGTTCAGATTCAGACCCAGACCGAATATCACAAAAGTCGTTCGTTTTGAATGATCCGCCGTCTCAATAATATATTCTCAATAATATTTGCTTGGCAAATGTACAAAATCAAGCTGATTTATATAACAAACCACGAGTGGGCCGAAGTGATATTAGAAATATACATTTATTTTGAATTTTCACTAGGGCTCGCGTGATTCAACTGTTTGTGGTCCGAAGTGAGACTTACTCGGATTATGGGAGTGAGAGAATAGAGTGCACCTGTATTTGTCCACTATAATTTGTTAAGCTCACATGACTAGACTCCGTTGAGACGAGCCCCCTCGGACAAAAATTCATGATTTAAAAACCTTATAGCTACAGGCAAAGGGTCATGGATCGCCATGACTCAACTAACATAAAGGATGCGCTTCTGAATTTATTAATCATCAAAATACTTTCATAAACTTGTATGGTTCATAACCATGGTCATTCAATCCACCATGAACACCATATGTAAAAAGTTGTTTGAAAATATAAAACGAAAAATCCAAATTTAAACCACGATTTATTTTCTAGCCAAAAACACGGGTGCAAAACAAATCTAGTGATTACAACTAAAATAACCTGTTGGAGACTTCATGAAAATACTTATTTAATTGGCCCTTAGTCCTAAACACATCGAGCTTCACAAACCCGAACTCAATGCCACGTAATAACAAAGCGTCGTCGTTCCCAACACGCCAAATCCTAATCTATCCCAACATGCTCCAGCCGACACAATTGAATATATCCCCGGCCCAGCGTCGCAGAATAACGCGGAATAACAGTTTCATCAGTATTTCACTCGAACTCGGAGTGTATGTTTCTCAAAGCAAAATGTCATAGATGCAAAACGTCTCTATTTAAAAGTACATTCACATAGCTAAATGACTTTGTTGCCAAGCTTTCGCAAGTTAACAACTACTTTCTCAATTGAATTTTTAGTAGAGTGATTAAAGTAAGTGATCGTGGTTGATATTTGATCTAGACCACTGGACCTTACATTACACCCCATTCTGCCTCGTACAACGAGATGTTCTAGCTTCTCTAGCGGACTTCATCCATAGAAATGGTAGTTCCGTAGTCGTTTATTTGATATTTTTAGTTTTTCTTAGAAAGTGGCAAAGCCAAGATTAGAGATCGTAAGGTTACAGTACCTTCACTTTACTAACAGGCAGTACGTTCGTTTACTTTGCCACAGGCCACGATTTAATATATCGCTGCTCACTGAAGAGATGTAAAGTGAGGAGTCTGGAGGGAGCCACACAAACGGGACTTTGTGGATGTGAATTTGAATGCTTCTAGGGGTGGAGCAAGCAGCTATACAATACAATACAAATACTCTTGACTGCATATTAATAAACAAAAATACAGAAAAGGAAAAAGAAAATACGGACAAATTGTAAAATACATCATAATGTACATGCCATAAACCTGTGGAATACTTTACCCACTTCTATTCGACAAGCTATGTCTCTCTATATTTAAACATATGGTCTATGAACACTTCCTTACCTCAACATCAAACTATATATACACCATATTTGTATTATTTACATATTTATACATATTGTCTATTGTGTATATATGTATGTATATATTTATAGCTATTAGTATCTGTTAAATTATGTTCTAACTATTATTCTAAATATTATTCTGTAGATATAACACGCCACCGTCTACACTTGTTCTATCACTTCCTGTCCGTCCAAAGTTGCACCACGCTTGGCAGACGGATTGGTGATCGCAGTGTTGGTGTTTAAAAATACTTAGACGGATGCTGCTGCCCATCCTCTGGTAGGTTCCCTTAGTCGGCTTTAACGACATCCACGGGTTGAGTTTTGTTTGATTAATCGAAAGTATTTTTTCATTGTTATTTTTGATGAAAATCGATGCTACCGTGTCCATATCATCCAAATAAAAAGTGCAGAGCATCGTTTTTGCAAGACTTTTAGTGTTCTGGTTATCAAGGATACGAGTTTTTTTTTTAATCTATCGTGATCCAGCAGCCTGATTCAGATACATTCGTGGGTATATCTCAGACTATTTTCGCCACCCATTTAGTTTTGTTCTTGATTCGTAATCACTAATCGTAATCAATATGCAGCCAACGAGCGGCGAAAATAGTATGAATGATAATAATATATTCCTGAATGTTACATGAATCGACTAGCAAATATATACCCCATATGTTTTTTATCATATCTGAGATTTATCTGGATATGGCTACTGCCTGTCTAGCTCTGAATCCGGTCCTCTGTTTCTAAATGGAAATATAATCGCGCGAGTTCAGGCGTCTCTGCAGAACGGCGTTATTACAGCCCCGGGCGGCAATCCTACTGTACACATGCACCCTGATACGAGGAGATAAGTTGAAGTAGGTATGTTTACGGAGCGCTTTCGTTAGTTTATTTGAGAAAATGTTTAAATGAGATGTTGCATTCTAAAACGCACTTGATAAATTAGGATCTAAAGCAATCCGTCACCTTGTCACCGTCTTCTTCCGGATTTGAGAAAGCAATATTTGTAAATAGGTTACGAAGTAGATCGTGATTTTCGGAATCATTTTCAATTTCAAATGAAAACGAATCAAAATTCACTCTACTAAAATGCATTCTACAAAAAAAATTAAACTACTATTAATGCATTCTGTCTGTCGCTTATCCGTAACTTGAGCCATATTTTGATAATTTGATTTAGAAGACTTTACGCTACTGATACCAATGAATAAAATCAAATTAAATATCTGGCTGTCTCCCATTGCACCATCCTAAATGGGTACATATGTGTGGATTCTCTAATGTAGTCAATAAGTTCTAATTCATGTACCATAATATGATGCAATGAAAAAAAAATTTCAACCAACACATCCAACCTCATGTTCAGATTAGTAACTTATTTCTTTTAACACGAGGCGTGGAAAGGAGATCCCTGAGGAGGGTCGTATTTTAGATGTAATCTGAGAGTAACTCTCGAGAAGCACTCGAGATGGCGAGCGCAGCGACCCGTGGGACCGAGGTAACTCGACTACTCGCCGACTATGCAACCACTTATACGGAATCAGATAGAATCACAATTGTAGGTTTTATAGCTTAGATGAGATAGATTAGATGAAATAGATACTTAAAAAAACTAACAGCCAAAGATAAAAAGCCTTTGGCTTCCAGCGCGTCCTTTTATTTTTGGCAAGGCTGCACAAGGGTCGGTAATTTTATATACTTCATTCTTCATCTCATCTAGCCTTAGAGCATCCATAATGTTGGCTGAGTCAAGGCTCATAATGACTCGGCTATCGAGTAATTGAACCATATAAGGAGGCGTTGAAAGCCGGGCACCGTAGGAGGCTCCTATTTGTAATCTAATTTGACTATAACTCTGGAGAAATAGTAGAGATGGCGAGCACAGCGGCCCGCGGGACGGAGATAACTTTACTACTCACGGAGTTTGCATTTTTTTTATAGAATCTCGAAAATTTGTCTTTTTTAGTCTTCACACGAAAGCTAGTTATGTCCTGCATAATAATAAGCGACTTCTATCAAAATCTTACTCGAGTGCAGTAAATCTAAGCCGATGAGAAATCCTGTTTTTATAAATATGATAAAATGAAAACTTAAGGAGAAATAATTAATTACAATACACAAATTATACAAATTACAATTCTTCAAAGTCTTGAGGCAGAAATAATATCCTGAGTAGATTCTCAAAAAATATATTATGTTTTTGAAATTTCAATGTTCACAGAGAGCTACTTTTGTAACTTTTCAACGAAGTCGGAAACTTTGTTGAAAGTTTGGAAAATTGCTTCAGAAAGCTTAGAACAAAAGCTCTACACTGATAAGAAAGCTCAAAAATTTAAGATTCGGTGTGGTTTGGGATCTCAGATATGAGAACACACTAATTTCACAAAAAAATTTAAAGCTTGACTTTGTACCATCATTTAGTTATGAACGACATTTTCAACAAAAATAACTTAGATTAAATTCGATAAAATCACGGTACAAATAAAAAAATCTGTTGGTCCATTTGGGACCTACACAGGCTAGAGCTACGCAACACACTAGTTACTTATCAACTAATATGAATTAAATTACCTAAGCAATTATGTACCGTGTTAGGTACTATGACTAGTTACGATATTTATAACACCCCTCGTTTCGCCGTGAATTAATAATTACCCTTAAAGCCGGGTGGAACATGCTCACTGTGAAGTACATTAATGCCCCGTACCGCCGGTCAGGCGGTATGATCATGAACACAATATAGTTTCGATGATGTAAATTTCGACCAAACGTAGACGACTGAAGCCTCTTTATTTACACGCAAAACTATACCGAGAAGAGGCTTACTTCTCCATCTGATCTACGGACGATCATCTGACACACTGCTAATACACACAGATTAGAAAGAAAACACACCGAACGTGCCTACTGAAGTGACGTAGCATTAGCTATTGACGATGATCATTGTCAGAATACTCCCGGTTTCGGCGAACAGTATCGATCAACACTTATCTCGACATATATATTTCGGCGATAGGAACGTTTCTAGGGAATAGATGTGCTTTGTTTGGATGTAGTTTATGAGGATCAAACCCCTTGTGCTTTGAGACGATGCGTAAACTGTCAATCGATGTGATTCTCTTGAATAGTCATGGTTTGGGAAGTGGACGTTTTTCTTACTTTTCTGTTATATGTATTATACTAGTAATGAGTTTGTACATTACTAAAACGCAAAAGTTTCTGATGTCTAATGACTTGACTTCTTTGTTATTGGCAATATGTGTCTGGTTTGCCACTTTTCTGCCAGTGTCCAGTTCATGAAAATTTCTTAGTCATGGAATGGAGGCGATGTAATGTAAGGTAATATTAGAATGAAAATAATAATTAGTAATGCTGTCTTGTCAAAGATGTCAAAGTCGCACCGGCTAAATGCAACAAAACATTCAAAATCATTCGAAACGTATAATCATCATCAAGTTCGTATATACATTTTATCCTATCGTACATAAATGCGCAATTCAAAACTGACACTGCTGAGAGAATTGCACATCAAACCAGATGAAAAGCCAAACTAAAAGAAGAAGAAGAACTATTGGATCGCTATCATACGAGCACAATCTAAGTACGTCTTAGCACTCGGTATGGGCATAATGTATGGAAAGGATCGTAATATTTTTAGTTTTCGTAAACTACGCAAAACTTATCCCAAGGCCTCTGATAAAGTAAGCTCGTAATATTTTGTCCACGTCAGGAATGAAAAAGTTCCTTCAGGGAAAGCGTGATTCATCTTAGGGAATCTTCACTGAGGAGTTAGGAGATGAGATGGTG
The DNA here is from genome assembly GCA_947859395.1 of Eupithecia insigniata. Classification (NCBI taxonomy): domain Eukaryota; kingdom Metazoa; phylum Arthropoda; class Insecta; order Lepidoptera; family Geometridae; genus Eupithecia; species Eupithecia insigniata. Next base: position 1,111,466 of record OX402006.1, on the reverse strand, counting down.
GTCATGCGCTTTACCATCGCCATAGAACGTAAACTCTTTATACAGCAAATTCTAGGTATGTGATGTGTTGTACATAAACCACAACAAAAGAAACCCTTTTTTGCATGATTATAGCATTATTTATTGAGTGAGCTAGAATACGAGTAAGACTTCACCGGGTACTTTTGATATTATCTAGAATTAGAGAAAAGTAACTATTCCGTATAAAAAAGTTATACTTTTTGAAATCACAAAACTCATTTCATTCACGCATTATAATCAAATCAGTAGTTATGATCTAATATTTACCAGACAATGTATGTCTGGTACCAGTAGGTAACCAGAGTAAAACTGTAGGGTCACCGGCCACCGGGTTCGTTGTGACCCCGCAGCACTTGACCTCATTCTGGCCATCGTTTATTCATTATAGCGAGTATCTCTCTACCTTGTGTAAGGTATCAATTTATTTGACAGGCTCGCTTCAAATATTCATATACAAAATTATTCCGGGAAAATGTAAGAGCACGAAATGAAATGGACAGAAATAAACATAAAACAGAACGTTACAAGCTAAAATGGCAGAATTAAAAGGTACTGAAGAAGACTAATATTATCTGTGAGCATATACTTAAGTAGGTATCATCATCATTATCAGCCCGTATACGTCCACAGCTGAACATAGGTCTTACCCAAACGACGAGCCTTAGGGGAGTCAGTCTTGAGTGACGACCGCGATGCAAATTGAAACGGAGTGTGGGAAGACCTCCCACTCAATTGACCGGTGACATTGTTCCGGTCGCAGGAACTCCATGGATGGAGGCGGCTCAGGACCGCTATTTGTGGCGTCGTATGGGGGAGGCCTATGTCCAACAGTGGACGTATATGGGCTGATATGATGAAGCAGACCATTGAGGTCAAAGGTGAATACCTAATAGGAATGCAGGAGAGAAATTGAGATAGTTATGAGCTTGGTAATTAAATTTATGAGTCAATGACCTCAGAAATACTAATAATGTTAGAACCTGACTGGTTTCGTATTCAGGCAATAAACTCATTAGTGACTCGCGATCCATATACGTTATTGAATCCCTAGAGCTGAAATTAGACGAATATCATCATATATTTCTAATAACTGAGTGAGTAAACATGGTGGAATTGTTAATAATTGCTTATTTAGTTTCTTAGGTTAACCTTGTCGCTAGGCTATTGAAACTAGCTGGCTAACCAGCCCATGGCTTCGCTCACTTTGTACGTAGCTGAATAAAATTTAGGTAGGTATTTCGGTTATTGATACACATAGCCGTGACATAGCTCTGCTTATTTTTGGGTCAGATAGTGCTGCGAGAAAAAAAACCGCAGCTTCGCAACTATCTTTTCGAAGTACATATAACGTTTTAATAACGACCTCTGTGGCGCGGCGGGTGAAGGTCCGCCTGCAACGCAGGAGGTTGCGGGTTCGATTCCCGCCTCAGCGCAAATATGTGTACGATCTGCAGATATTATTTTAGTGTATAATATTATGTATATCAGTCATCTAGTACCCATAACACAAGCTCTGCTTAGCTTGGGGCTAGATGATGATGTTGTGAATCGTCCAACATTATTTATTATGTCTTTGTAAGAATTATTAGAACCTGATTATTAACATAAATGTAATTCATAAGGGTGGCATATAATTTAAATACAATATATTACATAGATAGATATTTTTATTATATATAGAAAATACCCAAAACACCCGAGACAAATATTTGCAGATCGTACAAACATGTGTCCTAAGAGGGGAAAGACCCGCCGCGCCACATTTGTCGTTGTATTATAAGAGATTTTTTTAAAGTAGCCATTGTTATTCGAAATATCAAACTACATCTTTGCAAAATTTCAAGGCAATGCGTTCAACAGTTTCAGTGTTGAAAAAAATATGTGTAACGTACAAACACACCATTACTTCTATTTCATTTCACTTACCTACATATTCATTGCTTATACATAATTTACATACAAGTAGGTTTGGTAGCTTCATCATCATCATCAGCACGTACACGTCCACTGATGAACATAGGCCTCCCCCAAACGACGCCACGAATAGCGGTCCTGAGCCGCCTCCATCCAACGACTCCCTGCGACCGCTACGATGTCGTCGGTCCATCGAGTGGGAGGTAGCTTATAACTTACAATATACCTATTTGTAAGGTGACCTATTGATGTTATTAATGTTAGAAAATAACTAATGTTGCTAAAATATATATTTCATTCCAGTGAAAGTAAGTTGTCGTCAAGCTGGGACCATATTTTGTTGCCACATGGATACTAAGCTGTGTGTGGGACGTAGTCAAGTGATAAAGAAAATGAGAAATGGAAAACTGTAACTACGGTTACATGATCTAAGAACGTGATAAATATATGACCGTAGGATAGTAAGATGAGTAAAATTATAAAAATCCCAGTCACTATATGTATAAGGCCGTTACATTTACAACCTAACGCATACCTAACGCACGTAAATTTATTCCTAACTATCTGACAGTGACAAAACGTTTATTTAATTAAATACCATAATATATTATATGAAGACCGATGTGGCGCAGTGGGCGAACGTCCACTTGCGACGCAGGAGATTGCGGGTTCGATTCCCGCCTCGGGACAGATATTTGTTCAGGATGTTTTGGTCGTTTACTATGTATAATAAAAAAAAATTAAGCAATATATTGTATTATGTATATCAGTTATCTAGTACCCATAACACAAGCTCTGCTTAGCTTGGGGCTAGATAATGTTGTGTGAATTGTCCAGCATTATTTATTTTATTTATATTTATTTATGAAGAGCATGTGTGTACTATACAGGTATCGTCTTAATGTCTTAGGTTTGAATGAAAAACGTCGCACAAAATTCTAATGGCGTAGATACTCAGATGTTGGAGCTTCAAAGATAGATTCCCAATGTACCTTTTCGCTGTATAAAGTTATTAAACTGCCAGGAGGGAGTTCTCAGGCTCATTAACAGGAAAATCTCCAAAAGAGCCATTTGTCCTCCTTTCAATAGATTATTCAGTGGATTACGATAGACTCCGCGCAAACGGGTCATTTCAAAACACACTAGATAATCAATTCAGATAGTATTGAAAAAACTGACTTCAAATTCCTTAAAATTTTCATTTTTGCTTTTTTAGCTTTTGCAGGGCAATAAAACGCAGAAAAAATTAAGAACTACAAAATAATTTCAATCTCGCGCCAACACGAAACGATCAATCTAAAACGTTAGATACAACCCCTGCGAAGCCGTCGGCACAAGCTAGTCAGTTATAAAATTAAGATAATGCTTTTTTGTCCATGGCTCGTTTGCAGCGAAGCTAAGTCTGAATTTGTATGCGGGCTGCGACCAGGCGTAATTACAGATCCCAGGGGGGAGATACTGGCGACCAATTATTAGCTCTAATTCATGTTTATGTTGGTTCATTTGTATTTTGCTAATGGGTGGGGTTAGTTGATACTGTGTCTAATAGGAATCTAATTCTGTATACGGAAACAGCTAGATAAGGCGATAGTTATGGCGTTTTGTTTGCTCTATTATTAGATTTTTGTTTAAATTGGATAGTAGTGTAGCGATACCTCCTACATCCTAATCTGTACATACTCATATGACATGTCCTAGGTTATGCATAGTTACGATTGTTAAGCACATATGTAACGTAAACACTACGAGACCTCAGTCTCGCGTTGAACTTCAATAAAAACGCACATTAATATCATCATATAAAAGTATTTCATTCCGTAAATAATAACTTCGCAATTAATATTTGGCCCAATCAACAAGAAACAAATAAATTGCCAAAGTAGCTTTGATACGAGAGATCACGAACTCAAAAGACTGCGTTTAATGTAAAACAGTCTTGCCTATCGGTTAAATATGTACTTTCTAATGTATTTTTAGTAAACAAGGGGAGACGATTGTTCAGAGTCTTCAATGAAATCCTTGCGCGCATCGACGTGTAAAACCTTTATTGAAACAATAACGCGCCGGTCCTCGGTCCCGCTGTCCAAAAAATGCTAGTATGGCACCCTCTAATAAACTGGTAAACATGATAGCTTACACAGACTTACACCGCACCTACACTTAACGTTCATAAGCGGTGTCAGCTTACATGGACACACACAATACCTCCAAATATGGCCCAAATCGATGCAATAAAACTGTTGGAATACGGTTTTATAAGATTTGTCGATAGTTTAGTTATTGTCAGGTTTGAGACCAATTACAAATAACCCTTTAGAGTTTTTAAACGGTCTATGGTTTTAATAATGTACAGTTACTGAGAGGTGGCCAAGAAGACCCAGGGGTAGATCCTCTGCCCGGTGTTCGAATGTAAACAAAGTACCTATTAGTGGGAATTATTGGGAGGCCATACACAAAAGTGGGTGCAAATGGTCGGAGATAATAATGATGATGATATGTATTGAGAGTATGTTTATGGCAGGCGTCCATAGTGAGTGAGAGTATGTTTATGGCAGGCGTCCATAGTCTCCCCCATAGCCCAATTACCCAGTCCATCCATTCACCACAATAACATGGGTTTTTTTGTTATTTTCATTTTCCTTTGCAATAGTCTCTACACCTGGCGGATATCATCTTCGGGTGTATCATACTGTGCAACGAAGGATGATACCCGCTATGTGTAGCTCTCGCCTTTAGATTAATTCTCATAAAGGGCCTCTGTGCTATTGGCTTCGGCTCCACGCATGCCTCCCAAAGGACCGAGTATGGCCCGTGATCATGGAAATGAGAAACAGAATACGATTTCCGTGGGACTTAAACCCGCGACCGTCCCTCATTACGGGACTGCGCTAACCAACTGCGCCACGAAATCAAGTCATCAAGTCGAAAATCTTTGGTAATTCCCACGGACTCTAGTGTTGTTAGCTCCACCTATTTATCGAAATATTTATGATATCATTTAATTTCTTTGATTATTTAATTGTGCGAGGGCTTACGCACTGTAATAACTACAACCAATGATAATGATAGTTAAAATAAGCTGTTTTAATGCATGGAATTCAGGAATGGAACTTACTGTTCCATTTGGATGTGTTCACTCATGTATTTACTACGCTCACTTCTAATTTTAATTTTATCAAAACACAACCGATGAGATGCAAAAAATGTATGAGTGATACACTCAGAAATACTTCTCAATGAATCTACTGTTATCAATAGGTTTATTCAGATATGTCCTTGAGAACCCTATTAACACTTTTGGTCGAGTATAATGGCTATGCTTGTAAAGGCTATCAAATTAATCAAAACAAACGACGTTTGTGGTGATTCGACAATTTTGTAAGTGTTGCAGAACATTCTTGTGTCTGTCCTGTCACATAATTTTCTTTCTTGTTATTAATTGATATAACATATTATTATGTACATATATATACATATATATAGCACAGACAGAAGTGGTTACCTCAAAATACTAAAAGGTTAGTGCACCCTCGGTCAGTTGATAGTTATCACTCTAGCAATTGCTTCTTCGTGGAATAGATCGTTCAATTGTAAAATAACATTTTCATTAAATTCATTGACAAAGTTAAATTTTCTTAGTATTGCAATTTTCTTGCAATTATAAGAATTCTTTCTTTCTCTTGAGAAGATATTCTTGTCTACACAAACTTTGAACTGAGTCATGTTTTGGTATTCAACTGAAGTCATGTTTTGGTTGTCTTCTTCACAATTCATAAGGATTATTCAGAAATTTTGAATTTCATGGTTTTAGAATGATTTTGTTATGGACCCGAGATAATTTATCATTCATTGAATTTATCATTCTTAAAAAACTTGTTTTTCAAGATAAGTGCTAATCAATGAAATCTGCTGAATTGAAGCTATGAAAACACATTTTAGTCCGACTGAAAAGTGTTTTCACGGCTTCAATTCAGCAGATTTTATTGATTACCTTCCTAAAAAACAAACCCATGAAAGCTTTTTGATTTTCTTCTCCAGTAAATAATTCTTTTCGGAATAAAAACACGCTCGAGCCAATTATGTGTTCATCATATTTCTGGCATGTGCTAAAGTAAACACACGCGTATAACAAGGGAAATTTAATTTACGTGGAAAATCACCATAATCATCCATCGGTTACATATCCAATTTCAGCCTTTCTCAATCTGTTGTTTACAAAGATAAAAGTGATAAAAGTGATAATGAGTATTTTATACTAGCTTCCGTCTACAGCTTTGCAAGCGTCATTCAGGTTAAAAAAAAACTATTGTATATCTATGCAAAATTTCAGCCCGACCTTGTTAGTAGTTTTGTCACTGTCTTTAGCCAGATATCTTTAATAACTTTTGCCTTTTTGCAGGAGGAAAATATTGTAAAACACACAACACAGCTTTATGATATAGACGATATTAAAAGTAAATATTGAAGTTAGCTTTTTTTGGAAGAGCATACTTGTTTACTTAGCTTTTCTATAAACCCCGCGGGGTAGGACTGTTTCGCGGAATACCAAGAGTACCTATGTAAGTGCGACAGCGGACAGTGTTTGTCAACTCGTCGTCGGCGGCGGCAGGCCACTGAGTATGGTGTATAGGCTCGATTACTGCATTTAGTTGTTTATACAGGTAACTAAATTATTGGCTAAAATTGTTATACCTAGTTCTAGTCCCGGAATAACATTAGCAAATTTTTTGTCCCGGAAAAACGCGTGCGAATCCTCGGGCGAAAGCCTCTAAGTCAATGTTTTCTAGGACATTCAATCGCCATTGATCAAAAGCGACTGGTTTTCCAATCTCCATTTCTAATGCCCAACGGATAGGACTTGATTTCCGGATTCTCTTATCAACTTCGTTATCAATCACTGAACTAAGGCTTGTTCACTAGCGTTTAGTAATGTTACATTTTAACTGGCCTAACAGTAGTTTTCTCCCGTGTACCAAAAAAAAAAGCTGATTACTGAAGATTTTCAATTTAAATGTAAGTATGTATTTAATGATAATAAGTAGGAATATTTAAACAAAATATTAATTAAGTATTTGTCAGAGAATAAAGGCTATTTTTATTTTTATTTTATTTTATGTATTTAATGATTGAATTCAATGAGTAGGTAGTAGAATGGACCGATAACCTTGTAACGGTTACAGGGACTCGATGGATGAAGGCTCAGGACCGCTATTTGTGGCGTCGTCGTGTGGGGAAAGCCTATGTCCACCATTAGAAGTTGCTTATACATATATTGAAGGGTAGTCTATAATGAAACATGGAAAAGGCCTTTTGTTAAGTAACTGGCTCGCATGTGGACGAGTAGCAATTTTCCACTTTCACACTCAAGTAGGTTGAGTAAAGAGTCGGAATACGAAAATTTCATCACAGTGTATGATTCAGATAATAAACATGACTTAGCAACTAAATTACTTACTTACTCATATGGTTCAGCTACTCGACTTAACATCAGATACTTTGTTAAACATTTATTTTGAAAACTAAGTATAGGAAAATTGCCATTTTGGTCTGACCTGCGCAGTTTCCCGCCAGTTTTCCGCTTTTAGCGCTCACAGTTCCGCTTCTACCAGATCTTTCTAGCGCGATACCGCGGTTACCAGTTGGAACTAAACAACTAGCTCCTTATAAACGAGGCTCAGTTCTCATTGATGAGTCGTTGCTATCGACATCTTAGGACATTTTAATCTTAAAGGGAATAAGTTTTTTGCGCTTCACCAGCTTCCTTCATTCAGTAAATAATTGAACCTTTTCGAGTTTCTTGAGATGTTAATATAATTCGTGAGACTTCATCTTTTTATAGACACTTGCGTGAGACGCCATCTTTAATTGAGATTTTAACAACCCACACGGTTGACTTGACTTTTAGGAATTTTGAATGTAGCTATTCAAAATTCCTAGAAGTCAAGTCAACTAATTAATAGTGCACTTTGTTTGCATGTTAATTGCTCTAATAGGGGATCAAAATACCCTGAACAAAGCCAACTTACTAAGCTTCTGACATCAACTTATCATCTCTACCTTGGTACAGACAGTAGGTAAATAAGCTGAAAGAAAAAATTATCCACTCACCCAACTGAAACTCAATTACCTGCCACAAAGTTAACTAAGCTCGAGCCACGAAACTTTTCAAAATACCTACTCATAAAGAGTTTGTCGGACGAATCACTAATTAAAAAAGTTGGCGAGGTTACCGGTGGAATTATTTTTAAAGTCTGCTAACTAGGGACTACCCAACTTTGACCCATGACCCTAGGTAGGATACTATGATTTTTAGTGAATAATTATCATTTAGAATTACGTAATCTTCTCTTTAAATATTTGGTTGCTGGAAGAAATCGCTTTAACCCCTACTTCACCCCTAGAATCTAGCCACTAAAACACAAAATGGCGTCGCGTCGTGGGTGGTCCCGCTATAGCGTGCGTGGGCGATAGATAAGGCTATCAATTCTATTACTTTATATAGGGCTAATCATAGTTAAAAACAAACTGTTTCATTTAAGGTATTGAAATAACCAATTATTATATATCTACCTAGCGTAACTAATTTCTTTTCCTGCCTGTAGTGAAATGCCTAAAATCTGAAATATTTTATTACCTATTTTACTTTTATAAATAGAAACATGTACCTGCAGTTTAATTTGATTCACAGAAATAAGGAAAATTGAAAAAACCTTTTTATACCTAAAAGGTTTTTTTACTAAAATCTCTCTCTCTCTGTCTTAGCTAATTGACGTGGTGGCCAACTGTTACTAAAAGAGCTATAAATGATAAAGTCAGTTATCAGTGATTTCCGTTGAATATTTTTAACAGTTTCCTCAACAAAAATAAGTGAGATGATGATCATTTCCCTTGCAACAACTACACTATAATATAATCTGAATAGGGAGGCTAAACTAAACATTGGCTACCTAAATACATTATTCTCACGTATAGGGTAAAGGTAGCCCTTTCAAACAATAATTTGGTAGCATATTCTCCGTATATCCCTATATACGAACACCTAACAATCCTATCGGACCGGACAAGCAGTCGACTCACGGTTGACTTATTGCCAAATCCGGGTCAAAACTCACGCTCGGCCGAAGTTGGAAACTTGTGTTAACCATATGGTTGAAAGATAATACCTATGTTGTAATAGGGATGGATGTTGGGAATTTTCTCGTAAGAAAAATGTACACTACCAGCCCGGAGTTAGGAAGTTGGCGGTGTTACACCCCGTACCTCGGAAAGCACGTAAAGGCATAATAAATAATAGATAAATAAATTCTCGCGGGTGTCGTAAAAGGCGACTAAGGAATCCCGCTGGATATCCCTTAGTCCTCTCTTACGATACGGCGGGCAGCCCCGCCCCCTGTAATACAATTCCACGACTGAACTGCGTTCCTAACCTGTATGCCCAGCGTTGGGTTATATTACTTTCCATGACATAAAAGCCAATAAGGCGCTTTTCAGAGGGAGGCCTGCTTCCATGCAGCAGAGAACCAATATAGGCGATACAGATGGAAGAATACCTACCTTTGACGGCTATTACGCGCCAGCTGTTTACGAATAAAGTGAAATATAACAACCGACAGCAGCAGTAATTGGTATCGATGGGTCAGGCAGCCCGGCAGGCGTGCTGGTGGTAAGGTTAAGTTTATTCGTGTCAGATTATACTTATTAACTGAGGGACTAAAGAAATAATATAATAAATCATTTAGTTCTGGCAACATTAGTATCATACAGGATGTAAAATACTAAAAAACTACGGCCCGTATAATATATGAATAGAGAGTGCAACTGTGTTTGCGCGCACCCACTTGTAAGGTTAGTATCAAACCCGTAACCTTTTACTTGTCAAGAAAACCTTCATCTACTGCACCACAGAAGCCGTATATAAGGTTTTCGTCTTTTATATGAATTTACATAATGTTCAAGTAGTAAGTACACCGTTCCGCTTCGAAAGACAATAAACCCACACGTAAGCTTGTCTAAGTAGGAAAATTAGGTTTTACGTGTCGGGTATGGAAATAAAATGCAGGGGTAGGTAAGGTACCCAGTAAGAACGTCATGATAGACAGTTCTTATTCTATGCCTCTTAGGATTAGGATTCTGTCTTGAATAAATTAAACTAAATATATCTAATGAAAATAACAATCAAATAATATAAACAAATTAAACTAGTATTCACAATTGAAACAATTGAGCTAACTGCAGACTGTTGCAAACAATCTACAGATAGCTCAACTGGTCCATATCAATACCAGTCGGAAGCGTACCCAAGACGCTGGCTGCATTGCCGCGCTGTATGGCAATGCTAATGCGCTGCGCCAGATAGGTACTCACCAGCTCTCGGGTCACGCATCGCTTCGACCAGGCGCTCAGATAATTTTTTTAAAACCCGGAGAGCCTCGGTACCCCACGGACCTAGGGTCTCGACTCCAAGGGGAGCAAATGCGTAGGCTCTGTCGAGACCTGCATATTTGCGCCTCTTGAGATCCTCGGCCAAATCTGCCGCAGGACCAGCCCTCACGGATGTCCTTGAAAGATGGGAAGGCGCAAGTGTGTCAACACATGTAGCGTCCCACACAATTGGCCTCCCCAGCTCCCAAGGGACTAAAGTCGTCGGGCCTCTTACCATCGTCACGCAACAGACCATTCGGTTCGAGAATAGCTGGTACGCTAGCGGTGACAAAGGCCCGCCGGATGATGACGTTAAGGCTGGCATGGCGAGATATCCGACAGGCAGCCTAGTACACGATAATCCGTGATGACTAAGCTGTTCGACAATAGTACCGCACTGGCATTGATGAGGCGCGCAACACCTTGCACCCAACCGAAGACATGTTGCTATACGGAAAGTTACGGGATCCAATAGAGTGCCAGTATTATATGAAGGAAGTGCTTGCAACCAATGTCCTGACTCCCATTTAGAAACGGCCAGGAGATGGGCACGATCTGCAGAGCTGGAGCACGTTTGTAACAAACAATTCCGTGTCAACTCACACAGAGGCCCGTTCCATTGCCATTGGGACAAAAGAGATTTTGGGGGAGCAGCATCAGGGCAAGCACAATGCCAAGCCATTCGAGTCTCGTCTAAAAACGAAATTTTGAATAAATTTCCAGGTGAGACCAAATACGGCTTTAAAAATTTTTCCACTAAAGAACTAGTGCTGTATACGGAAGACAAGAACGCTGGCAGGGCGTTTTTATCTTCCGTTGAAATTTAGCGGATACCTAAGCCTCCCAATTTGACAGGCAGGGAGGCATGCAACCATGCCTTGTCATCCAAACAGATATTCAAAACCGATGATAAAGTATTCTTTATTATGTTGTCTAAGCCTTCCAAGAGCTCGCTGTGTTTCCACAGTTGACAACATCTCAAAGAATACGTAAATTTAGGTACAAACAAGCAAAATCAAATAATTGTAAAAACCATATGGCTATTAATTTTGAGAAGTCTGTCCGAGGTTTTGTTGAAATTTTGAATTTTCTCATCTACAAATGACTGAAAAGACTCATCAAGAATTGGTGAACCAAGGAGGCGAAGTGAACATTTATCTACAACTCGTACTACGTATATCTAGTTTTTTTCTTTAATAATGATGCACTTACTTACACATTTTCATCTAGCCCCAAGCTAAGCAGAGCTTATGTTATGGGTAAACAATTAAAACTTACTAAAGATACTCAGACTAATTATTGCTAAATGTTTGCGGTTTTACGAGCACGATGTATGTTTGTCTGCATAAAATCTATTTGATTATTTTTTTTGTTTAATACTATTATTCCATATTATTGTGCCTAAATCATGTTAGTCTATGTATTTTTGTATTAATGTAAATCAATGTCCTATAATTAAGCGGTGTATACCGTGTTAATTTAAGTAAAAACAAGTAAATAAAATAAATAAACGCGAGGCATCTCGTTATGCACCGCGACGCAGCGCAGCGCCACAGGGAGTTTTCGTATTAACTATGTCAAGAAAGTTTTGATCTTCATGACGTCCGCAGAGGCTGGACATGGGCAGTGAATGCCTAAAATACTGAAGAACTTTATCAAAGATGAAAATATTCGGTAGCAAAACTTTGCTCTCAATCAAATAAGCTCGTAACACCTGAATAATTTTAACGTAATTTCATAGCATTACGTAGATAAGTAGGCAGCTATAGATAGATGCGGAACAACAACGCGACGTGGGCCGACGGGGATTCATAATCTAATCTAATTAGTATTATATTGTAGATAGGTACTTATACTCTGAGCCAGGTCGATTTATCTACCTACGTATTTTATGGGAACAAGTATTGGTCGTTTTTATCTACCTAAAACTTTCACTTGAATGATCAATATCTGTTTCTGAGGCATGTTGCATATGTACCTAAGGACGTATACAAATAGGTCATAAATTGTGTAGATTACTTCATAATTGTGGCAGTGTCCTTTTGGCCAGACTGCCACACAGTACACCAGCTTAAAATTATGAAAAAGATGGCACTACCGGCATTGCGACGGTAAATATGGATCAATTAGCGTGAGACCTACCAATAAACCATAAACCAGCCATGACCTTTTAGCTACCTAATATGCTGGCAAGACGCCCCGCCATAGCATAGATATGTACCTATTTATAAGACCAAATCGCTTCCTACAATAAGCCTTACGTGTTAGGTACGTGGTGGTCTGCATTTTAGTGTAGGGAGTGACAGCTTTATACAGGGTTGTAGATAATTCCTTAATACTAAGTTTTTTTTATAGTCGATAGACCTTTGTTTGACACCTTAGATAGAACGTGGGTACACCTGGCTCAGAATCGTGATGCATGGAGGAATCAGGGGAGGCCATGGCAACAGTGGGAAGTTACAAGCTAATTGTAAATTGCAGACATTTTTTTGACCATAATCTCACTCAGCTGATGGAAAGTGACGATTAGGCCGACGGTGTATCACGAAGATCTAGAAGACACTTATTCACTCTTGTCTTGAAGAGGCCCAGATATCCGTGAACTGCATACAGGTTTAATCCATCATCACGATACCTTTGTAAAGGCTCCAGTTCTTATATAAAATACATAACTCATAGCTAATTTTATCATGCTGTCAAATCAACCAAAGCTGTGACCAAGTGGTGGCCTTAGACCAAGAAGTCGTGGACGTCCTAAAGCGCGATACACCTGGATGTGAAATGCACAGGACAGAGGAGGCGGCAGAAGTTGAAGGAGGCCTATACCCAGCAGTGAGTGAAATAAGGGACGTGATGATGATGATGTCGAATCAAAGAAAACAAACGACACTTGTGATAACTCTTTACTATTTGTTTTAAATCTAGCGCCAAGCGGGCAAATACCTACTTATTACAAAAAAAAACAGGACTAATCACACACCATAATCTTGCCCCAAGGTAAGCAGAGCTTGTGTTAGGGGTACTAGATGACTGATATACATAATACAATATATACATAGATAGATATTTTTTTATTATACATAAAAATCAACCTGAATACCCGGAACAAATACTTACCTGCAGATCGTAAAACATTTGTTCCGAGGTTGGTATGGAACCTCCAATCTCCTGCGTCGCAGGCGGACCTTCGCACGTTGGGCCACTGAGATGACCATTAATATTATTTTAGTCAAAAATGTGCTCCCGCATTCTACCAAAAATGCACCAGGACAAAGAATTCCGTGGAGTGAAGATCCGATATCAAGTTTGTTTGCAGCGCACTATAACTATAAACGTTTTGTAGAAAGTTCCCACCTCTGAAGACACTCAATATAATGTGCAGAGCGAAAGTTTTCTTATTTCTTCGGTGAGGACACAAAAGTTTCGGAAGAACTTGGAAAATGTTGGATACACAATACAAACGGGCGAAACCATGTGTATACCTACTAGTTCAGTGTTTTTAAAGTCTTGTTAATATTTTCTGCGTGGGAATTTAAGTAAAGCTGGGAACTTACTGACCAGATTATTTGTTCCTCGTTTTATCGTTTGGTAATAACCTATGTTTTTGGCATTAAGTGCCCAGGGTTCGCGGTACGACCAGAAAGGTGCGCCGCCAGGAGGGGGTCTACTTGTCTACTTAGTTTGGTACCTAACTACTAAAGACTAAATAAAAGCAATGTTCACAACCCCTACTTCTTGTCAGTGAAAATATCCAATCGTGATTCAATTTGTAAACAGCCAGCGCTGTAGTTTCCAAGTAAAATCGTCCGCGCTCCCAAATTCAACTGACCTTCGTAAAACTCTGACTCCGTTAGTGGGTTAGCAATAGGTGGTCGCAATGGGTTGGCTGCCGACCGGGGACAAATATTTGCATTCAGGTAGGGTAGCGTAGTCGCTACCTATAGATTGGTAGGTAAGGTAGAGTACTAAAAGAAATGAGGCTTGTCGAATCGAATCGACCAAAGTGAATAGGAACTCTGACATAAATTTAATATCGGTACCACTGCAGTAATCGCATCTTGAATGGGTTTTATGGATAAACTTGATTTCGACGAAATTTCCAGAGAAAAAGGATCTATTCAAATCGTTATTTTCCTTATTTGGACGTAATCGTAGAGTCATCAGTTTCAGTCACTACTGGGTTTAGGTTCAGATAATAACATCATTAGCGTGGCTTTTCTTCTCCATTCTACATGATCATAATAAAGCCCATGACATAAGACTAAATTTACCCAAAATTAAAAGGTACTTATGTACCTTTTAATTTTGTGTGTGTATAGTAGGTCCAATGAACTACTTAATTTTTTATCACAAAATGTCCTATGCCAAGATAGACCCGTTGATATCTTCATTGAATCTGCAGCTCAAGTTCTCTCCCCATTACACTCTCCGTGCTAAAGTGTTTCTTACTCGTTAGTTACTATTAATCCAGATACATTATAGGTACTTATTTATCACAAAGTTATTCTTCAAAGATCATGCCATTCACAAATCTCCTAACATTTCCTCGTGCCCTTCAAAAGGTCGTGACAAGAGTCTCATGATTTTATTAGCAACTTCCCTTCCCTTTATCGTGTGTCGTAACAAACGACTTTTATTACGACCCTCTAGATTTGGCTATAGATAAAACATGGCATTTTTTGGCAGAGACACAAGATTATTGTTCTTTATCCGTATTTATCTAACCGTATGTACTGGTTTGGTAGAAAAAGAAACAATTGGTCGCTACCTTATACCTCTCTACCATACCTAAATAAGTTATTGCTTGACCTCTTTATTAGTTTTCTTTTATTGGCTAGCTAGCTTACCACACGTGTAGGGTAGAAACCATAAAAGAAATAAATTATTTAGGTTGGTTGATTATGAAAAGAAAGGTTGAATATAGGTCAAAAAAATATTTATCAATACCAGCATGTTTGTAAAGCATTAGCTTTTCTTTAATTCTTTATTGAACACAATAATACATTTTCTCAAGTTATCTAAGGGTTAAGCTAGCCTATGTACATACATAGGCGAGCTTAACCCTGAAAAGAGTTTTCTTCCAGCAAACCTTAGAGTTATAGGAGAGGCGATCGAACAGGTAGAGGCTTTTATGTTTTTCTCGAAAGGAAAGCTCTAAGCCCTTATTTATAAAAATACGTCTTTATACTCTCGTTCGGTGATGTTTTCATTTTACATTTTGGTCCACATTAATCCACAAAAGACACGTAAGTACGATGTAAGTACTGTAGAACCGCAGAAATGATGAAAAAACTCGTTTGATTTGTGTAATTTGACGGCCTATACAAAGAAAATCCATAACTTGACCAACATATGATGGCAGTATTTCAGAACCTCACTCACCTTAAATATTACGAGAAAGTAACACACAGCTAAACAACCCACAAAAATGTAACGAAAGCAAAACCAGGTCAAGATTACATATCGGCAGGTCCTCGTGACCGCTTTTTGTGAGCCGGTCGAACACACTCATCAATCCGCGCCCCGCTGGGTTGATAACATCGAGATTTATGTGCCTGAGACCGCGCCGTGTACGGGAAAATGGGAGAAATATGTTTGCACCTGAGAGTACGAAAAAGGAAAATTAGACTGTAGTGTTTCTGTTTGCACCTCATATTATGAGAAAAAGAAAAATATGCTGTTGTAGGTTTATGTTTGTAATCATAGAGAAAACAAAAAACCCAGCATACCTAGTTGGGGAATTTGCAAACAATTCGTACAAAGAGCACAAACGGCATATTTTTGTTTGTGCACGTTTTGCACAGGCTTGTTTAATTTACTAAAGGTATATTGTGATTTTTCCTCTGTTCAAGTTAAAATTTAAATACCATTAGGTAGTATACTTGTGTTCCCAGGGTATGCCAGTGACTTCTTATAATAAAATTCAATACAAAATTACACCGGCTCAACCGCTGTTAGCTATAAACACCTGTTTTCATTTATTTCATTTCATTTATGTTGCTCAATGTATATTTCTACAACTTAGGTGTAAATATCAACAGCAAGAAAGTTAATGTTGGTAGCACATAGACACAATAACAAGAAATACTACAAACTACAAATAGTTTTTATATCACGTTCCTAACAATCTAAGCCGTCACCAGAAGGCATGCTGACGTTGAATGGCAATGCCAATGCGTTAACCAAAATAGAAGCCAGCATTCCGATCACCTAAGCTGTACTCTTTGGGAAGTTTATAAATTCCATGTGGCGCTGGACTCCGAGGAACATGGCACCAAAAGATGAGCTTTTGGTTAAGTATTAACGACATAATTTGATATTGTCGACCTCACGGACGCTGTTTGTTTTTAAAATTTAGTTTTATACCCTATACTTATATTTTGGTGTAAACTATACGCGACTATCAACTATGTATAATAAATAAAATGTCTAGTCGAGCCGTTGGTGAAATATAGATTCCAAATTCCTACACAATTCAAACATTCTGTCATCTGAGAGGGCTCACACAATCACACAAAACCCTTCACTCGCTTGAGATTCAGCTCTGTCAGAGAACGGTAATACAAGTAAACTACACTCAAAAGCCTATTGACAATCAAACAACTATTGACAGGGCTAAAACCAGGAGAAAATGCTAAAAGGACAAATAAGGTATTCAGTACAAATGGAAAAGGTAAACAATTGTAAAAGGTTGACATCCTGTCAACTGTATGACCTACTCGAATACAAATCAGGGATTTAGGATCAAACCCTTCGAATTGTAAAGAACGACGACGTGCTTATTGAGGTTGAAAACTCTA
Source organism: Eupithecia insigniata (assembly GCA_947859395.1). NCBI lineage: Eukaryota > Metazoa > Arthropoda > Insecta > Lepidoptera > Geometridae > Eupithecia > Eupithecia insigniata. The sequence goes on along the minus strand of OX402006.1, from coordinate 1,094,310 downwards.
TTGTGATCCTTATAATAACAATATAGATTTTGATATAGATTAACCCTCTCTTAAAATAAACCGTCCAGGGTCACGTTCTAAAATGGTGCTCAAAAGATAATATTAGATCCGTCGGGTTCCTAGAGATCCATAATATTTGTCGAGATTCCGTGCGTCGCGATTGCATTCACTTTTTGATTTTTATGTTGAGATAGCGTGCGTCGAGATTCCGTAGTACACCCGGTTGATGGTCGGGTCGGTGCACAGTTACTTACAATGATGACTATTGGTATGTTACATTTACACATGTGATGGTATCTTCCTATCTGAATTTCGACCACGGCAGCCACTCTCAATGCAGCCTAGCTATGTACTCAGAACATTTTATAGTGCACAAGCGTGCACAGTCACCGGTGCACTCTCTATTCCCAGTTCCTACACTCTCATAATCCGGTGAGACGGCAGACCGACAGGACCGGGTAGAGGTCAGGCGCAGGACCAACGGCGTAACATTCTGAGGCATGGGAGTGGAACACCGCCAATTTTCCTGACTCCGGGCTGCAGTGAATTTCTTTTGCAAATCCCAATAACAATATTTGACTTGACCCTGGCCAAAAAATGTGCAGACACACATTATTATTAGGGGTTAAAGTATGAAATTGCCGATTTGTACTGAAAAATTGAAATTAATTTAACCTATTTATTTAATCAAAATAATTATCATTATTATCTATACATTGCTGCCATCTAATAGGAAGGTCATTTATACCTTTGCGATAGAACTCTGGTGATCTAGATTCGACAAACTGAGTGAAAGCATTTTGAACCTGACCACCAAACAGTTACCATTACCTTTTTATTATTAAGCTTTGTTTTAGGACACTGTTGCGGCGTTTGGGTCAGCCATTGCATTTTTCGCTTAGGTTATCGTAAAGAATACACTTTTCATCATATGTCACAATTCGATCTAATATTCCTTCATTTCTGTATCGATTCAACAAGGCAACACAAGTTTCAACACGCCTTTCTTTCTGCAGATCAGTCAAATCATGAGGCACCCATTTTTCATATTTTTGATTTTATTGATTTGACGCAAATGAGTCGATATTGTTGTAAGGTAACGTTAAACCATGCCACTAATTACTGGGTAGTTTTGCTCGGGTCGGCTTCCATCATCTCTTTCGATTCATTGTTATTCACCTGTGGGGGCGGTCTTCCACGTGGTTCATTCTTCAAATGAAAGTTTCCATCACGAAAGCGTTTGAATCAAAATCGCACGGTGCGTTAATTATGCAACATTCATATTGCGAGCTGTTTCTGCCGCGTTAGTTCCGCGTCCGAACTCGTATTGAAAAATCACCCGATTTTTCGAAGTATCCATCTTTTTTGTCTAAGCTGAATAAAAAAAAACAACTGACAGTTGATAATTGAATATTGCACATTTTTAAAAGAAAAACCACATAGTTACCCTTTGAAAAAAGTTTCGCTCAAAAATCTCATACCATGAAGGTTCTATGTCAATTCGAAGTACAATAAAACGGCAATTTCATACTTTAACCCCGTATTATAATATGATAGGTATATAAGTTTACATATTAAATGATACAATTCTTGCTATACTGTGCGTATACTGTGCGGCGTCCGGGTCCCTGTTGAAGCGTACGTAATAAATAAAAAATTAAAAAACATTATTTCAGACCCGTAATAGAGGTCCATATAAAACACACATTTATAAATACAATCGAAACCTTAATTACTACACGGACAAAACAGAAAACTAAACAAAAATATAACAGAAATAAACGCATTGCATTGAATAACTTAAAGAGTATCATATAAAATGTACGTAAGTTTGGATTCGTGCCTCGTCCGTGCCCCGCACGAGTCTCGGCTCGCACCCGCTACGGTCTAGCATAATTAAAATGTATCCCTTCATCATCATCATCATCATCATCATCAGCCCATACACGTCCACTGCTGGACATAGGCCTCCCCCGTACGACGCCACAAATAGCGGTCCTGAGCCGCCTCCATCCATCGACTCCCTGCGACCGCTACGATGTCGTCGGTCCATCAAGTGGATGGTCTCCCATGTAGGGGGGGATTTGCCATAATCACCACGCTTGGCAGGCAAATTGGTGATCGCAGTGTTGGTGTTTAAAAATACTTAGAAGCTGCTGCCCTTCCTCTGGTAGGTTCCCTTAGTCGGCTCTTACGACATCCACGGGTTGAGTTGGAGGGGTAGATATTCGTACGCCGCGGCCCCACGGCCATTTATTCCTTACTCTTATGCAATTTCTGAACCATAAAATTCCATTAGGCCTCGCATTAGAGAAATTGCGTTAAACTATTGTTATTATTTTTATCATATCGCTGTCGCCCATCACTTTTCAATTGGTGGAACTTGTAAATATAAAATGTGAGACCACTGGCCCACCATTGTATGGATTTGAGGACTGGGTGTGCCATGGGTCTAGATCTCAGTTCCCATAACACCCCCAGGGGTATCTTTCAAGGGTTCCATGCATCCGGAATGTCTTTTACAATACGGCAGTTTAGGAGAAGGCTAATTTGAATGAACACAGAGAGATTTTAAATTGTGCATCGTGGATAATTTAGTGTACTGTAGGTGCTTACCCTTTATGAGGTAAAGACAATAACACAGAACGCTTTTCCCTAGAATTTCGCAAGTTTATTTCTTTTTCATTCTTATGCGATAAAAGCGAACTTGCCTCTGGCATTTGGGCTCGAATTAGATTAGATTATTATTACGGCTTACTGAAATGTGTCTACGAATTTCCCGTTTATTTTACTGACAATGATAAATTGTGAAAGTTTTGGGTCACGTTTTGATAGATCTAACATGGAAGTTTCTGAAAACATCTCACCTTGTTATCAGAATATTTGCACAAAGGGGTTTTGTTTTCTACGAAATGCTAAGGTGGAGTGACAATTTAATTTCAAAGAGTTTTACAAAAGACAAAACTAATATACATATTATTTAATTTTTTATTACCATTAGCACATTACCCAGAAAAGTAGGTAGAGTTAAACAACAGAAAAATTAAAATGTCCTGTTTATTTCATTTTTATATTATCTTGTCACGAAATATTGTGGAAGGAATGAACTTATCGTTTTGATATGTTTGAGCTTCTCCTAAGCTGAGGTGAACCCCTTCAGGTCGCATCGCGAAGGCTGGGTAGTGAATGCGTTAAAATGCACTCAATTAAACTCTGTTGCATAATGCATTAGTATTCATAATATAAGCGCCTCGTCCTTTCGAGCTTACTCGTAGTTAGTCCCAAACAATATCGTTATTCTAAATATCTAAGAAAATCAATGATAGTGTACACGTGTACGGTTATGTAAACTAAAGGAAAATCTATTTGAAAGAAGTAGAAATAAGGTGTAGATTTTGTTCGTTTCGCTCACTCCGATCAATAATCGGATCGACGGCCTAGCTAGATGTTCTGAAGTATCAGCGACATTCAGCGATCTCCTCATAAATATATACCCGGGATACTCGGGATATTTTGTTATGAGCAAACTATCGAACTACATTGAAACCAAAGCTCTTTTACTACCGGTCTAATATGCCTACAGTTTTGTAGGGATAAATCTATCATTTTCTGACTCATTGAGAATGTTTGAGGTGCTTTACACCTTTTTTATTCGCGTTGTTTTCTATTCGTTTTCATCGCATTATAAGCATGGTAAGAATATTTTACCTTTTTTACACACTTGAATTTAAAACTTAGAGAAGAACAACGGCCAGGACATTGTAGGTAAACATTTGACTTATCTGTGTGTATGTCACACAAGGAGATCCGTGAACATAGAAATACCGGACCATAGAGAATGGCATACGAGTTTGTAGGTCTATAACTAGGATAATTATGTCAAGCAGTAGGTGAAGACTGGCTGTCAAAGATGATATTGATAGTGATGATTTTACTGCTAAATTAGTTAAAGCAAAGGTAGAGCAGTTTAACAATTTACAATAAAAAGGTTGAACTTTCACTTACAGCAAAGAACTTATGTACGCTCTACGGCCATCGTAAGTACTTACTATGTCCATGCAGGCTCATCAGTGGTTTGATGATGACCCAGCAAAGGAGGTCCGAATAGAAGGAGCTTAAACTTTTTCCTTCAACGCGATCCTTATAGGTCAAACTTAAATAGAAGATGGCATTCGATATTCGACCAAACATGAAAGAATCTTTAGTTCTTAGTCCATTTGTTTTTCCTTCCATTCATATTTTCTTTCTGTGTAGATCTGTATGAAAAAAATACCTCTCATAACAAAAACCTTTTTCCTTATCTCCACAATAATCACAAACGAAAAAAACCCGCCTCCATTGGTAGTAGGGTAATGAAAATTTAAGGTCCATTTTCATTTTCTAGTTCAATCTATTCTCAACATTAATTTCGTTACCTGCCAATAATAACCTACATAAAAAAGTTTGGGCGTCATAATCTTATGTGCGACAAAGCCCATAAAATAAAAAAAACACTATTTTTTCCATTGATTTGACAAATATAATCTGCAGTAAACTGAAATACAGAAAAATACAAAACATTTTATTTCAAAAAACAAACCCAATCATGATGGTTCCATCTACAATTTACACCCACGCTTCTATGAAAGGACCCCATTGGGTAATACGCCTTCAACATACGTCTTCCACATAAAGAAGACATTACCATATAAAGGTAAATTCCTCGCGAGCTATTTTCGGAGCGCGAAACGGAAATGTGTGCTGACAAAATACCTTCACAAAATTTGTATAATTAAGTTTCATTTGAACTGTTAAAAGAATTGGTTTGAATCGATAAATAACCATATTATTGAAGATACAGTTAAAGATAATTAAATCGATGGTATTGATTAATTATTAGATTAAAAGAACAAAGTAAATAACTTAGTACTTACAGGTGGTGAAACTCCCAACACTGATAAAATTAGTCGAGGAAACGTTCACAATAATTTATCTTGGAGCACCTGTCCGTAAAAACTTTAGAACTGCCTACAACACTCAAAAAACTCACTACAACGAAAGTCATTCAACGAAAAATAACTTAAAAAATAAACTAGGAATCGAGAAGTTGAAAATTGAGTTTTATTCCAACGGTTTGAGTTCCATTTTCGGAGAGTGGTCGCGAACGCGTAGACGACCGTAGCGCTCGGGCCGCGTAGACGTACTACGAGCTAAGGAACGGCGTAGCACACTGCTACGGCGTAGACCTACAAATTACTAGAAGGGCGAAAGATAAAATTATGGTAGTGGAACTTTTAGGTGATTTTTTTCCTAGACATGCCTCTCATTTAGAACTTATAGGAAAAGTTTTATTGTAATGAGTATTTAATTTTATTATTAACTTATTTTAAGAATTAACCATTTTTATACAAGACATTTTTCTTTCAGTATCTTTTCGCCCCTCAAAAAATTAATCTCAGACGTATGCTTGCAAACATCGTGATGGTTCAGTATTTTTCCAACTGTCTACTTATTCTTTTAAAGTCCCTTGTGATAAATGTGTACTTAAAGGTGTACCATTACTTGCTCTCACATTCCTTTTCAGAATAAAACGTATATTATACAGAAATAAATACTCAGTTATTTCAGAATATTGCAATATATTGAATTTCATAGCGAAATGGTTTCGAGAGAATATTTATTTATTTCATTGGCTTCTATTGAAATTAATTATCTGTAGGGTTTCGGTTGTAGTTTGTTTATGTGCAGATTATATTTGTTGAGCTACCGATATGGCGCAGCGGGCGATGGTTCACTTCTGGAGGATGCGTGTTCGATTGCCGCATCGGGAAAAATGTATGTACATTCAATTTATAATAAAAAGTATCTATTGTAAGTAAGTAAGTAGGTATGTAATGTTTTAAGTACCTATATCATCTAGTACCCACAAGCACACGTGATCTGCTTAGTTTGGGGCTAGATGATTTTGTGTGGATCGTTCAACACGATTAATTTTTTTATAATCCCAGACCAAAGAGACGAATTTTTCACATCGACCTCATTAAAAATACCTTAACTAAGTTCGACGTATGTACTCGTCCGTTTAAGTGTCTTTTTGTAAACAGACTTAATTTTTGATTTAAAAGTGCGAGTGTCCTAGCTATACTTGATTAAAAGCCATGAAGCCATTGTTCAAGAAGATGAAGACATAATTCAATACCTGTGTGTAGCATAGATTGTTAAATATAGATACTACCCTATATTTTTTGAGCAAAGATCGAACAATAGACTTCATACACTTATCACTTTAAGGTTGGCTAACTCAACGACCGTATTAAATCCCTTCATGAGCTGTATTTAGTACGACAAGGTACTAAAGCATCTTTGTGTAGCCCATTATGTTATTAGGCGTGATAATATGGTTTCTTAATCTCCCTGTGGTCATGTAAACCTATCATTACACTAATAAGTTTAGACGGATGGATGGATGGTTGTTTGTTTGTTTTACGTCCAAACTAATCAGAGCCTTGAGTTCGGTTTGACAATAGTGTCGATACCTCATCGTGACGTCTCATTTTCAACCGACGAAAAACAAAAGGAGGAGATTTTCAATTCGGCTGTAGTTAATGTTTTTTAAGTGTGTATGTTACTCGATATAGTCGCCAATCGTAGTCCGATTTTTATGATTCTTTGGCTTTTGTATAGAAAATGATCCCGAGGTAGTCCAAAAAATTATTTCTGAACAATTAATATTTATCCCGTAACACTTAAACAATAGTTTCGCTCTATACTTAGAATAAAATAATGTGTATAACTTGAAATAACGTAACCAGATTATTAAATCTAATATCAATCTGACACACGCACGTCATGCCTATATTAGTTCAATGCTAGACATAAAATCACTCATGTTATATGAACAGACTGAAATCACTTACGACTACGTATTTCTAACGATTTGTGGTTTATCGTGTGATCGGATAGGTAGGAGGTATGTGGTTTTGTGGTGTTGCACTGCATATTATGAAAGCTTGCTCAGTCAACGATATATGCTTGAGTAACGGTTGCCAGCATTATACCTCAACTCCATACATATCTGTGTACAATACTAGGTAGATGTTTTCTTGTTGTAGAATTAGTTGTGTTGTTTCATTTTATCACACGTGTTTCTTACAAATTAAAAAAAATGTCTTATTGACTACGTTATTATTGTTTCACAGACAGTAGTGAGTCCATAGGCTCCTGAACTACATCGTTTAAAACTGTGTTTCAGGAGCCAGTGGCTTCACCAGCTTACATATATTAACTAGATTTTTCTATTTATTGTTATTCCCTTTACGAGTAGTTTGAATAATAATAATATTAAACGTAGCTGTGCACACCTATGTATATGTTACAAAGTAGGTTATACTCAACTTCTTTATTTTAACTGGCATTTTTATGTGCATTAAATCAGAATCAATAACTTTATTTCATTAGGCTTATAAAATAAGCACTTAGACAAGTCAAATTGTATACTATAAACATAGTTATTATTATCAAATAAGAAATAAGGTGTTATTGATATTCTCTTCACTTAAATTTTTTGTCCACTTGTGGAAGAAGTGAAAAAGAAACCACTAGCACATTTACAATATCACTTATGTGTCAAATACATGGTTATTTTGCCTATCTAAATCTAAATTTAATGCGATTTCGATACATGTCAATATTTCTATAAAACTAAACAAATAAATAGGATAAGTGTGTTTCAAGCATAGATCAATGACTTTCATATTATGTACCTTAGACTTAATAACCTTGATACAACCTTACACGTGGTTTAGAACATAGTTAGATATTACTAACCTAACCTAATCAGAAACGTCTGAGACCTATGGCCTAGGTAGAATCAACGTAAAAAGTACTGAACGTTCCCAATTTACAAACTCGCTTTGAAACCCATACGTTACCCCAAGCTCTATTCATCTTAATCCCCCACAAGGTAGAGCCTAAAAAAGACCTTTAGAAGGCTAACACTTTTCAGTCGTTGAAGCTCTTTCGGTTGACTGTACATAACCTACAGGAGGTGATTAACAGAAGGGCAATTCTGCCAATATATGTACTCGATAAGTATGGCAAGAACTGATAAAATATCGAGCGATAAATAAGTATATTCTCAAAATTTGCAATTCGATACTTATAGAGGGTTTTAATTTAATGAGTTGCTCGATAAGTCGCACGAGAATGTTGTTTTCGGCTAGATATTTATCACATTATATTTTTATCCCGTGATAAAGAGTATCACTCGACAAAGTATCACGTGATATGCAGAATTGGCCCTCAGGTATGTGTGGAATTTATCGAATACCGATGTAGGGTTATTCGGCTTTCAATAAATTCTTGGAAAGTGCTTTTATTAGTAAACCTAGTTTATAATCGCATCACTGACGCACCCACGGGCTATTAATATGGCTTTATTAAAAGCTATTCTATTATTGTGATGACTTTTGTAGCGTAGCGCTAACAACACGTAGAAGGTTTCGGGATACGATTTCCTCCACGGTTCAAATATGCTTAGTTTTAATGGATCGTAGAAAATATAATATCATTTAGTTATTGTGATTTGATGCATACAGGTATTGTTCTTAGGTGTAGGTAGGTAGTCTTAGTGGGTACACAATGCATATTATTTTACAATTTTGTGATACTTTGTAAGTATTTACAAAGTATCACAAAATTGTAAAATAATATGCATATATACATAACTTTGTAAATACTTACAAAGTATCACAAAATGACTATTTTTATAATTAAAATTAAATTTAACTAAAAAATTATAAATTTTTTTAGTTAAATTTAATTTTAGGCATATTATCTACCTTCGTTTGTTACCCAATGTACAGTGAATTTCAGTAGTTTATCGTCATCGCGAGACAAACGTGTATGATCTGAAAATACATATATATTTGTTTTGGTCTGGGTGATTTCCGTAAATACTTGTAATTTGTGTGACGTGATAGTTATCAGTTATAGACTCTTGGGCTTTTTGCGACCCTGACTCTTGGGCGTTTTAACTGTAAGTCCATTTGTAAAATAAAATAAACGAAATAAATAAATAAATCTGGTGCCCATAACACAAGCTCTGCTAACTTGAGAGCACTCAAGTAAAGCCAGCATTTTTTTTTATTTATTTACTTAACAGAGGTACCTATTCTCCGATTTAGATTCCAAAATATTTTATGTCAACCCCAGACATTTATGAATGAACACTTAACAAAAACTGATAACAATAACAGAAAACAACAAGGTAACAGCAAAGTTATCACTAATAACTAAATCATAACACAAACATCAAAAACGCATAATCATAATAATAAATAATGTGTGTACCCTGGCGGATATCATCTTCGGGTGTATCATATTGTGCAATCAAGGATGATACCCGCTATGTGTAGCTCTCGCCTTTACATTAATTCTCATAAAGGGCCTCTGTGCTGTTGGCTTCGGCTCCACGCATGCCTCCCAAAGGACCGGGTCACTATATGGCCCGTGATCATAGAAATGAGAAACAAAATAATAATGTGTAGCAAAAAATGCTTAAATTAGAATTCGAAAACAAACGAGATATCTATTAAATTATGCATGAAAGCCTTCAATACCAAATATTGTTTCAAGATAAGCTTCTGTGCTTTGCTTCGATGATACCAATGTCGTTAAATAATTTCCACCAATATGGTTTGTATACAAAAAATACCCAGATTTTTCAGAATAAGAATGGTTAATTTTTTGAACTGTGTTACTTACATAGTTGGTCTTTTGGATCGGAGTTATTTATTATTATTTTAACAGTTATGTTACTATCCTTGCCTAAAACTTTGTTCCTGTAGTTACCTACATAAGTATACTTAAACTGTATATATCTTAGGTTTGCAATATAAATCTATTGAAGAGACGGGAAGGCGGGCCGTTTATCACGGACTCGTAAAGAATTCATTTATTTTGCGCCAGGGACTCGGTGAATTATCTAGTGCTTTACAAATACTTGTAACACTCTACGTAAGTATGCTCATGTACTTGAAGTGTGCTTTATTTTGAGACATTCAAGATAATAATGTTTTGTTTACTCTAAAATAGAATAGTCATCATCATTTTGACCGACCAATAGAAACAACAAAGGGAACTAGTATTTCCAAATTTTGTAATAATCGAGCCAACTGCAGACTATTTGATCCACTTTTTCTACGTCAGCACAATGTCTTCTTCTTCGGTTCACTTCTCTCAGCAGCCATGTGGATGGACTCACTCCTTTTTCAATTATTTCATTCAATAATTTGACTGTTTGTTAGTTTTACACTGTTAAGTTTTGCTGGACAAATACTCATGCCTAAGGAATAAAAATTTTAGAGGACCAGTTCGGGATAGTTTTTTATCTATACAATAGCGAAAAAATATTGAAATCGATCGGAATTTTACAGATCGATCAGAATAGATGAACACACATAAAAAACATGCATATACAGCCGCATATTATAGAAACTGATCCTTTTTTCGAAGTCAGTAAAAAAGGATTAATTAGAACTATTAATCCGTTTGGTATGGTCAGCCTACGTTAGTTTAGTGATCATTATGTATGAAATGGTCCCAAATATTGGTAAAACCAAAACTCCAACCACAAGTCTTGGGACATCCCGTTACGTACTTACTAATTGTCTTACTTTATATTATGCACCTACAACCCTATTCACCCATTGCCTGCAACTGCAAATTAGAAAACTCTTTGGTAAACGTATGAAATAAACTCTCCTCCATATTGTCTCTCTACGAACACTGTTACAATTTAAAATGTTGATTATTTGTACAGAGAAGCCTTGTGTCTTGTGTAGTAGCACGTTGGTAGGAACCAACGTGACCTTCATAACGACAGGCGGGTTTTTAACATCAATAAACTCCATAATTTGATGGAGAGCTTTTCCGGAAGTCAATCATCTTTTTCATTATGAATTTCCGATACATTTATGTTTGTTTCCGCTCTATTCTAGGCTTAATAAAGAAACATGTTTAAATTTATGATTTCTTCAAACCTGTTGTGTGTGTTGTTATGTTGGTGTTTGTTTAGGGTTCCGTACAGTCAAAGACAAAATTGCTGATCATTGAAATTTTTATAAAACTGGAATTCATCATATGTGAGTCTAATAACGATTTTGGAAAGTTGACTCTGCTCAAAGATTTCTGCCGTTAACTGTATTTTGCCTTAGATATTCTCAAAGCTAGGTATATCGGGTGACTTGCGAACAGCGCCGAGTTATCCGTTAACCCGTGAAATCCGATAAAGGAAAGTTAACGGGATCATGAGTTTTTTGTATCAAGTGAGTGCATACCTAGAGTAGGTACCTACATAGGTTTGAAGACATTCAACTGTGGCACCCGCTGTTGCCATTGTCTCAGAGAAGCCAGGTGGATATTATACCTAATAATAGAACATATGTATTATTGCATAAGAATAATTTTGAAAACTCCTTATCAGGTCATCGCTTGCCTTTCACATACCTACTCCAGTTCCCCACTATGTACCCAAATTTTATGGTAGCTCTTGTAATATTAGTGCCTATCTGGCCGCTGTTACGGAAATTTCATAATTTTTTACACAATTTTCTAAGATGCATCTGATAAATTCGCTTGGTTCTCATGGGCCCGACAGTAGGTAATTGAAGTTGTAAAGCAAAAAAAGTAAAACAACTCAAACTACAATTGAATAAATCACTCAACCACAAGCAGGTAGGTGCGGCCCTAAGAATCATGGGTTAACTGTCTAAAAGTTCCAATTTATTACACAAACTTTGAAGAAACTTACCTGACAGTTACAGTTACCGGATGACTCACGAGAAAATCCTGACAAAAAGCCTGATTACTAGAAAAACATCCTGACAACCGCGAGCAAAAATATTGTGTTCGTTTAGCAAATGAGCTATGGACCCTAAACATTTATGTTGCCGGCGAGCGGACCGAGATCTGAACAATTTGTGTTTTTTCAGTATTTTACAAGTATAATATTATTCTTTTGTTATTTGTTTGCGGTAGTCAAATGCCCTTAACGGGGTGGATATCTGGACCACGACTAGGTGCAACAAATATTATCGGGGAGCGAAGCGAGCGGCGATTATTTTGATACTTTAACATGTTTTTTCACTAAGGTGGGTAAATTGGCAAGTCAAGACCAACGGCGAGTGGAGCGAGCCGAGCTGAAAAAGATGCATGAAGAATGTTTTTTTATAAATAAGCCTTTATTGACGTCAGCGACGAGCTTGTCTATAAAGACGTCCGATGTAGGGCAGCGGGCGAGGTTAAGCCTGCGACGCTGGAGATTGCGGGTTCGATTACCGCCTTGAAAAAAATGTTTTTACGATCTGCAAATATTTGTTCCGGGTGTTCTGGGTATTTTCTGTGAATATATAATAAAATATATCTATGTATGTATTGTATTATGTATGTCATTTAGTGTTAGTAGGTACCCATTAGTAATGGGTACTAAATGGGTCATTTCATTACACAAGCTCTGCTTAGCTTGGGGCTAGATGATGCCGTGTGGATTATCCAGTATTATTTATTTTATTTCAGATACCTTTGTTTTTTGTTCCTTAAATGAGTTATTCACACAGGTTAGATATTTCCATAATAAAATGTTACCATATGTTGCAGCACAATCTTTGTTTATTGAATCCATGTTTGATACAATTACCTAGGTACTCTGTTGTGAACATTACTTTGTTAATCTACTTGCAGTATGAAAAGACCCAATCATTGATTCTAAACTAATTAGTGTAAAGCAACAAAAACTTCGACTTGAGAGTCCTTCCTATACCTACTACCTTAGGCTGATTATGCTGATACAATATTCCTATTATGTCAATCGAATAGTCTTTATGGAAGCAATTCCCTTGTCTTGGGCACAGCTGGTCGTAACGTATTCATTGCGTTCGTAAGGGCCAGGTTCTATCAAAGCGGAGTGCAAGAACAATCAAAAGAATGATGTCTAAGCACATCTCGGCATGTTTTGTCTTATTCGGGAATCTATTTATTGTCAATATTTTCTGCTCTCCGTATTGGTGATAGCCGGTCATGACGATGACGTTCGATCCTGTTTTTCAGAATTCACTTGGCATTTTAAACCAAAAAAACCTAACCTAAATCCGTTACGGATGTAGGGTTTAATACCTACCTAAGCGGGTTACCTTATTTGTGTTGGAAGAACACCAATGTTTCATCCCCTAACGAGGGACTTCTTCAGGTCACTCTGAATGAACCAGTTTACCAAATGGGCAAAAGTACTTTAGGTCTCCTGCAACACCGCTACATTGTAGCTACCACAGGAGACAGTTTTCTAACACTATTGTTAAACATATTTATGAAATAAACGTTTTTGTATTGTTTTTTGTAGTTAAAACGAAATCCTTGCAAGGCCACTGACACAGATAGGTCCATAACTAATAATATAAAATCCTCTTTGTAACAAGAACAAGTAACAAGAGAACCTCCTCTATTCCTCTATGCTGATACATAGGGTAGATACGGGGTAACAAGCTCCGAGGGGTGCCACCTTGGCACCCCTTGGGCTGGGCCTCAACTTTAAGGACTCGCTCTGCTCGTTGTTTTGTGACCACCCGAAAATGTGACAAATTTTAGGCGGCTCGCTCTACTCGCCGTCAGGCCCCTCTTTTACAGTATCTTTTTTCCTATCTTTCTTGCCGAAATAATCGCAATGATGCTGCGGTTATCTCCTACCTCTTAAAAATCGTCGGGGTTCACTGTTTCTCATGCTTGCTGTTGCGAGTTGAGGGTCGGGATTGTCAACCCCGGTTCAGAATTTTGTTTTAGTTGGGGGGTTGCTTGGTAGAAAACCGCCCACGCTACGCCCCGCCACTGTAGGTAAGTAACTTGTGGTTTGAAATTTTGTAGATCGTTATCACGGACATCTCTAGTAGAAAGGTAGCCTAACTTGAGCCATCGATCGATTGCATGGAAACACGACAACACCAGAATAGGAAGGAAAGTAATAATTTTTCATAGAGCGATCCTTAGTAATAACTAAGGTAAATTGATAGATACTCGTAAAAGGTAGGTACAATAAAATATGTGGTTAGGTACGGTACTATCAAAATAGAACTTTCCTGAGGTTTTTGCATGAAGCACAAAGATTATCACTACCTTCTATCACCTTTTGCGCCATAAAACCAAACCTTTAACGAACCCAAGGCTAGACCAAAAACTTCCATTAGAAAATATGACAGTTACTCTATGTATCTGTTACCTATTTCACATTCAAACGGATGTATGTCATAAAAATTTAGCATGGAAATATATGGTGGATGTAAAATAGTTAGATGGACCTAGATAGGTAACAAGAATGACCCGTAGCTTCGCGTTTTGCTTGGATTAAAAGGTTTCTACCTATCTTCCTTGAATCCAAGCAAAGCGCGAAGCCACGGGCAAAAGCTAGTAATTAAATAATAGTCAATAAATATAGCGTCGCAAATCTGGGTTTATCGCGTATTTTATCATGTGCTCATAAACATAGCCATGACCGAATTGCGCATAAATTGGGGTGATTCGGGCCAGGCGATGGCGGCGGGACGGCGCGGCGGAGTCGGCGCGCGGTGGAGCGATATTTGGAGCGATGGCTGACCTACTGACTACAGGAGTTTATAAGAAGTACTCTGTATTTTTTGAGAGATTCGGTCGACAAATAATTGAAGAAACTCATTTTACAAAACTTATGGGAACCCAGACCATTTTCTATTGTAACCCGGATATACAGGCTGATGTTTAGACTGCTGCGACGAACACGAAGACTTCAAGTCACCTTTCAAACAAATACGCGTAAATGTTAAAGGCTGACTGGGTCCTCGATGATGGTCAAACAATTTCTTCCTAGATACTAAATAATTGATAATGGACGTACCTATGGGCTGATAACATGATGATGACTAAATAACTTTGTCAAGATATCCAACTAAATGTAAATGCTATCGCACCATTATTGATACCCAATATGTGCTTGCTGTTAACTAAAAACATTATGTTCATTATTTTTTTCATAACAAATAATATTACCTAATGTATCTTTGCAATGAAAGAAATAAAATATTTTCTAATAATTATATTTATTCGCGTTTATATAAAAATATTCGGAATATTTACAAAGAGTCTTAAAACTAACACAATTTATATTTGGATACAAAAATCCTAAAGCGAAGGATCAATTGAAATAATGTACAAAACAATGTTTTCAATAGCAATAAACCAATAGTCGATTTTACTTCACCTCATCTTTACGCCATTTCAATAGTTGCTTATTTTAATGGGTTTTTGGTACATTGTGGACACAAGTAGGTACAATACAATACATAATAATATCAGAGGTTATATTGAACCACCTGAATACTTGTTGACTGTATTTACGGCGATGGGATAGAAGTACTAGTTAGCTTTTCATAAATAAGTTATATTTGTAACTCGTAACATATATCTTAAAATTGTATAACATTCGTGTACAAATAATTTTGTTCTGTTTCAACCTTTATATAAAGTCTATTTTGTCATTAACAGTTTCAGTATGAATATAAAAACTAGTAACAAGGCATATTTGTATAGGAAAAATGTAATTTCTTAGGGCTTACATAAGATAATCAATCGGAGTGTATTTCGTCGGCGACTTGCTGCCATTTCGCGACCATGTTGGATACCGTTTTGTGCTTCATTCCCATTCCCGTTGAGATTTTTAACTGCGAACAAACAAATTATATTTTAAACAACCGAATAAGTAAGGATTTACGGACATGTTTGTGAATTAACAACCTAAAGTTTTTATTTCTCGGTTTACAAAAAGGTAAAAAATATTTGTATATATGAAAAGTTAATTTCCGTAATTACAAAATATGTAACACTTGAAAAAGTCAAAATCTTACCAGTAAAGAAAACATTCAAATTTTATTTTATTTCATTTGTTTCGGTATGAAGAAACCTATAGATTGTTAGTTGTTATATTTTTCGAGCTGTATCAAAACCCGTTCCGAGCTTTTTTATCCTCTAGATATTTTGTAGTAAGCCTTTTGAAAGAGAATAGTTTTGGAAAACATGAAAATAAAATACGAAATGATAGAATTTCCTACAACGTAGATAAATCCAAACAAACTCTTAAAAACGTACCTTGCTCTTCTTCTTAGATTTCTCCTTTTCCGACTTTACAGAATCTCTCTCTCTACTTTTCTTTTCCCTTTCTCTCGGCTGGGCTCTTTCCATCTTCTCAACTCTCTCCAATTTCTCAACTTTTTCTATTATTTTCTCCACTCTTTCTGAGGCATGCTCAGGTGAGTTAGGTTCCGTCGGCGTAGGAGATTGTTTCTCCAGCTCTGCTAGATCGCTGTAGAAGGAGAGGAGCTCGTCTCCCATTTCAACTTTAGACTCTTTAAGTGGTTTGGCCTCTTTGGGCTTGGTCTTTTTTGGTTGTTCCTGCAAGTGTAAATGATAAATTAACTATCGTTATCGAATGCTGAAGTAATTTGAGTTGAATAAAATGGTTCTGGAACTACGTTTTTGAGCCCATTGTGGAGTTGGATTGTGGAATGACCTTCCTCTTCCGGTGGATCACCGCAAGTTCATCGATCACCATTGGTGATAGACCTTGCTGTGATCCACTGGACAACTCCGACAAATCTGAGGGCTTACTCGGAAAAGGAAAATTGAAGTTTCCGATTCGTTTTCGTACAAAACCAACTCTTATGTCGCTTGCATAAGATTACCGGTTGCTTGAAAACGAATCAGAAACTTCGATTTCCGTTTTGCGAGTAGGCCCTCTGGTTTTCTGGTGTTACCAGTAGCGTAAAATCGTACCCCCCGAACTCCTTGTATTAGCTGTATGAATCTGGTAAAAGTATGTGATTTTGTATTTACCAATTATTCATCACATTAAGTCGTGTTTAACGAACGCTGTTTAGATAGATCTTACAAATACAATTGACGATTGTCATTTGTTTCATTAGACCTTTATCACATTTGGTTTCCCAATCTCTACGTTTTATTGAAATAAAGTGGCAACTGCACAGTGACGTCACCTTGCAGACCAGTCTAGAACAGACCTAGTTTTCTTGGATCACGGTCTTCTCATCTCGCAACAACAGCCTTACACTATGTTTATCGGGTCGCAGTCGCGGTATTACATAGTATACTTACTTGTGCAGGCAGAGGCATGTCGTCACAGCCGGGCGGCGGGGGGTCGTGCCAGGCGGGAGGCGGGGGGGTCTCTATGCGCGCAGGAGGTGACGCGGGGGGAGGCGGCGGCGGGGGCGGCGGCGGCGGCGGAAGCGGCGGGGGCGAGGCTTCCTCCTGGAATGTAACATATTGAAGGTTAATTTGACTGACATTTATTAACAAAGAAAATTAAAATTATAGACCTATAGTATTTATAATTGCAACAATTAAGCTTACTGCAGACTGTTGCAAACAATCTAGAGGTAGCTCAACTGATTCAACACAATACGTCACAACTCTTTGTTGTACGCCTTAAAATTAAATAAAAAACCAGACATTAACATGGACGAGTACAACGGGCGGCTTTATCGCCTAGAAGCGATTTCTTTTAGGCACCCTTTGGATTCATATAATACCACTCGGAAGCGTCCCCAAGAGGCGTGCTGGCTGCGTATTGTATTCTTGCCGTCTGAAGTCAAGCGCCGCTACTAGCTTCTGCTTAAAGCGTATAGTATCTTATTTCTATTCTTTTTATATCTGTTTTTGTTTCTATTATTTTGTAATTTATCGTGTTCTGCGTTCAATAGTACAGTATGCAATTAGTGAATAAAGGACGGATTTAAAGCGAGGGCCGTAGAATAAAATCACATTAAATTTAGATAGGCAAAATAAACTTGTAAATAATGTAGTAATAAACCACTAGCACATTATAATATCACATAAGTGATATTATAATGTGCTAGTGGTTTATTTTTCACTTCTTCCACTAGTGGACAAAAAATTGAAGTGAAGAGAATATCAATAACACCTTATTTCTTATTTGATAATAATAACTATGTTTATAGTATACAATTTGACTTGTCTAAGTGCTTATTTTGTAAGCCTAAGGAAATAAAGTTATTGATTCTGCTTCTGAATAAAGAGCAAGCGAAGGATTCTAATGACTGAATCACGACCTACGATATATTTTATATTTAATTCATAATGATTCAAGTGTTCCTCAATCCTGAGCGACGCGAGTGATTCATAGCCCTCGATACAAATCCGTCCTTTATTCAAGAGTTGCATACTATTTTTTTATTTATATCATGGCTTGACTACGAGAAAAAGAAAGATTTAAGTGAAAATAGACATTATTCTAATGTAAAACTCCTTGTCGAAAATGTTGAACAATCAACAAATCTCGAGTTAGGGGGGGGGGGGGGGGGGATTACGTACCTCGGGCGGCGGAGGCGGCGTAGTGCAGATCTCCATGTCGGTGTCAGCCACCGCCGGGTACTCCCACTGTTCGAAGCCGTCCGCTCGGATGTAGCGGTACCGCCCCACAGACCTGAGATAGAAGAGAACGTACAAATGTTTGTATGGGAGGGGGGAAGGTTGCCCTTTGATATGGTTGGCGGGCTTGAGATTTCTTCGTCTTTTGATTTGTGGCCCTCGGGAGAAACTTTTTGACTTATGGCCGACTCATGACTCATGGGCGTGGAAATTTACAATCTATTTACCAAAATACAGGGTTACAACGCTATCTTGAAACTGACACTGGCAGAATTGATTCAAATCAAAGACGGACGAGCCGTTTCCCATGAAGTTAAAGTTACCAAATTTTAAAAGTGGGTACATAATGGTATGGATGTAATGACTACTGGGTTCAAAAATGCAAATACCAGTTAACATGGTTTTATCCTAACTAAAAAGTGTAAAGAAAATCTCAAGTCCACCTTCCAACGTCCATGGGCCTTACAAATCTAATAGACAAAAGTGTTCAGTTTATACTTAAACCATTGCCGTTTCGACCGAGTCAACGGTCGCATCACCTCCCTTCCCATCCAAGTTATACGAGGTTTTACAACAACTTGGACAAGAGTCCTTCTGAAAAAGACCAAAGCATTACATCTTGAAAAGTTGTAAGTTTTGGTAAATAATCATGGGTCTCACCAAAATCCTCGGTGCGAAGATTTATTTCTTCCGACTTCTTTTTCAGACGCTGATTCGACCGCCATTTTGAGTTTTCTGTGTCCGCCATTTTGTTTCTTCTTGGATCTTCAGTTGTCTGATCTTGAGTTTTGCTTTCACTTTGAAGTGATTCTTAGTTCTAGTTGACTCTACTAGTAAATTTATTTATTGAAAAGATTAATTCTATTTAAAACTTTCTAGCCAACTAAAACAAACAGGTAAGGATAACATAACAAGAAAACTATATATGAATGATTTTGAGTTATTTATTTCGCGGTAGGTATTATAACATTTATATTAGAAAACATTTTATCAATTTCTTAGGCACAACAACATACAAGTAGATACAAAAATGTTCCTAAACTGACATATTGTTTATACTTACAGCACCAAATGAAACCCATTAAATATTTACTTACGCATTGGATTTATGCCCAATTGACGGCATCGGCAGCGTACGTTTACTCTACGCACTTGACAACATGAGACTAAGATAAAAAAGTTCTAAGTTATTTTAATAAATAAATAATAAAAGCGTGTTGGATTTTCTTGAGGCAGTCCTTACGTCAACTGCGCATAAATACATAACCTTCAATCTATACCTACAGAAATCAAATACATAAAATACCACTTAGAAACACTAGCGCTGTTTAACGGCGATCAGCGATAACTATTAGTGCGTGTCGATCAATACAAGTTTCTACTCTGTGATCTAGATCAGTCGTGTCTTTTTAACCGACTTTGAAAAAAAGGAGGAGGATGTTTGACTCTATGTTTTTTATGTATGTTCGTCGATTTCGCCGTCAATAATGGAACTATTTATTTTGAATTTCTTTTTCGCTATATTATAGATAAACATCCTGAGGTACACCCATAAAACAATTCCACGCGGGAAGATGGATTAGTATTTGTCACGCAAATTTAATAACTGTGTAAAATCATCGAAGTCGGTTTAAGTATTTTCAAAACAATCAAATTATAAGTAACTCAGATTCTCTGTGTGTTTAAGGTGTACATAATCTATGACTGCATCTGTATGTTTGACACAACCACAGAACGTGGTCGCATGATAATCCTCTACACGGACTCACGTCGTCTAGACTAGCGTCAGACAGCACAGTCCGGTCACTCAGTTATGAGAGTGTGCTATACTTTGTGGTGTAGTATATCAAATAGCTTTGATAGCGCGGCATTGAGCCTAGTTTTTGTTCGGTTTAATTTAAATGGTGAGCTACGTGTGATTGAAATGTTTTGGTCACCTAGAAAATGTATTTTATCAGTTAAAAGAGTAAATGGAGCTGTAGAGGTTGTCAGCAAAAATAACGAAATGTGTCAGCAAGTAATTTGATTTGAAATGTCTTTAGTAAACCTACTAGCTGCGGCTCAGCCCTGCGGGTCGCGCCGCAGAGGTAAGCAGAGGCAGTGAATGAACTCAGAACTGAGTTAATTCATTGGTTAAGTCAGTTCTGAAAGTGTCGTTCTGACACGTGTAGTACCGTAGTGTAGTATATTATCAAGTTACATTGCCAAAGATTTATTTTGTCCTCAATAGACACATTCTACCTTGTATTCATCAGTTCGTTTCTTGTCTAACAGAGTGCCGTCACATGAACGCCAGACCTTAATCGCACAGTCCGTACATGAAAATAAGCGACGCGTTCCCTTCCCGTTCTAATCACTGCTGTAGCTTGGCAGTAACCGCGTTAAGTCTTTCCTACGCAAGCGTAAGCGTTCGTCCAAAAATCCGTTCACTCAGTTAAGTTGCTCACTCTTACACCGAGAGTGCCACAGAGTCATATTTTCACAAATAATGCCGTCAAGTCACTTATAGTGTAGTATATCAAGTAACAGCAGTGTAGTACCTCTGGAAGGCGGGCGTCCAGCCCGGCGGCGCGGCGCGCGCCTCGTGGCCCGCCAGCGCGGCGGCGCACGCGCGCGCCCAGCCGTGCCAGTACGCTGCAGTCAGGGCGCCGGCGCGGAACGCGGCGCCTAGGGTCTGCAATCACATGTACGTGCGTGAGGAAACATTCAACACTAATACAAAGAATGAATGAGGGTCGCACGAGACTTAAAATAATCATCATCATCATCAGCCCGTACACGTCCACAGCTGAACATAGGCCTCCCCCAAACGACGCCAAGAATAGCGGTCCTGAGCCGCCTCCATACAACGAGTCCCTGCGACCGCTACGATGTCGTCGTTCCATCAAGTGGGAGGTCTTCCCACACTGCGTTTCGCATTGCATCGCGGTCCCCACTCGAGAACCTTTACTCCCCAACGGTTATCGGTTCTACGAGCTATATGGCCTGCCCATCGCTATTTCAGCCTGCTAATTCTGAGTGCTATGTCGGTAACTTTGGTTCTTCTACGAATTACAAAAAATTGAAGTGAAGAGAATATCAATAACACCTTATTTCTTATTTGATAATAATAACTATGTTTATAGTATAACATTTGACTTGTCTAAGTGCTTATTTTGTAAGCCTAAAGAAATAAAGTTATTGATTCTGATTCTGATTCTGAATTTCCGTATTCCTCTATATTATTTTAAGTAAGCGATAGGGATCGCTTACTTAAAATAATATAGAGGCCTAATTTAGGGCTCAGTGTAACATTTTGTAATGCGTCCTGCGTCCTGTATTCGTTTGGATTCACTCGGGGACGCTCACTCCCGCCAAACGACACCATGCCGCCGCGACGCATCTGGTCGGCTTTCAACCACATTACGAAAACGGTACCCAAGCCCGGCACCGGCGCGCGAGACGCGCTGTCATTTTGTATAGCTTCCTCTGTCATTGTTTTACTTAAACTGTAACCTTTTGTGTGTTTGTTATACCTGTCCCTATCTCCAGTACACTGTGTTTACAATCGTGCACGGACCCTCATTCAAACAGCCCTGAGAACATTATTTTGTAGAGAACCATCCTTTACAATATTGATAAAACTGACCTGCACTTGAATCAGCATCTCCTGAATAGCCGAAATAGTCCCTGGTTGCAGTTCATCCAAGTGCTTCAACTTTGCTTCCACCAAATCCGTCAAAGTATCCATTTCTTCGTCCTTATCATTTAGAACCTCTCCTTTTGTGAACTGTAGACCGTTCCCGTAGCTAATCGTCTTCGCTTTAGGGCTTTCTACATTCTCGTTATCTTGGCTGAAGCCTAAACCGACCCGTTCGCTGGAAAACCCCTCGATGTGTTGGGAATATTTAGTCGTATACGACGGCGTTTCGGTTCTCTTACGCTCGGGTAGTACAGAGTTTGAAATGCGAAGCTTCTTGCGCGGTCGATCTATAACTTCAGATGGATCTGAGAGATATAAGTTCGCCCCTTTCTTTTCCGTGACTATAGGCGCTGCTTCTGATTTGATGTCCTTTTCTGGCGGCGTATCTTCGATTTTCGCGGCGCTTGGAAACAACAGTTTCGGAGTTTCTTGAATATTTTTATCAGCACTTGGGAATATGGTAGGGGTTTGTTGAATGTTTTTGTCATCACTTGGCAATAAGGTAGGGGTTTCTTGAATGTTTTTGTCAGCACTTGGGAAAAGGGCAGGAGTTTCTGTAATATTTAAGCTACTTGGGAACAACGGTTTGGGTAGAACCGGCGTGCTAGTACCGCTTTTAATAGAGCTTTTTATACTGTCGGTGCTTCCTTGCGAGTTTTCGTCGAACATATCTATTTTCTTGTTTTTGGTTACTTTTGGTAGTTCCGTCTTTTCAATTTCTTCAAGGAGGTCGTCAATATCTGAAGATTTGATGTCATCTATGGTTTTTATGGGAGTAGAGTTTCCAGAATCTGTTT
The DNA here is from genome assembly GCA_947859395.1 of Eupithecia insigniata. Taxonomy (NCBI): domain Eukaryota; kingdom Metazoa; phylum Arthropoda; class Insecta; order Lepidoptera; family Geometridae; genus Eupithecia; species Eupithecia insigniata. The sequence continues at coordinate 1,071,372 of OX402006.1, read as the reverse complement.
CTTTTATGATCTTTTCGAGGCCTGTTGGGAGTTCGCCCCCTAGCTTTTCTAGAAGCTTTGCTTTGTCTTTTAGTCTTTTGAGAAGCGAACTCTCATCTTGACTGTCTTCTGTTTCCATTTTCGAGGGCTTTTCCTGTAAATAGTGAAATAGACAGTCAAAAAACTTTATTAGGAATTTTACATAAATCGGGCGTTGTGGCTATTTTCACCTCAGATTGAAAACTTTGACCATCACTGAGCGAGATAACTATCACCATAGAGTTAGGAACCACCATAACTGCACCTTATGAAATTTTCTACTCAAATGAATAGAACATTTCTATTCAATCGAATAGAAAATAACACAACTGAGAAAGATCATTTTTCATAGCTCGAAGACTCCTTTGGATCTTTAATTCTATGAAAAACTCGTTTCATATGGATTAGTCTGATAAATACATGGAACTGTACGGTTACATGTAGATATGTGCAAGAGATTACAACACTATTGGATAGTTAATAGTGCGCAGATTTCAGTGTTATTTTGTCATCATTGTTGTTTTAACTAAACTGTCCACATATAATTATAATGTTGGTTGTGCTTGAGTTTAGGTAGATACAGTATGTTGTTAACATTATTATTACTATAATATTATTATATTTTCACTTGTTCCACTAGTGGACAAAAAATTGAAGTGAAGAGAATATCAAAAACACCTTATTTCTTATTTGATAATAATAACTATGTTTATAGTATACAATTTGACTTGTCTAAGTGCTTATTTTGTAAGCCTAAAGAAATAAAGTTATTGATTCTGATTCTGATTCTATTGTAATACTAGCCTGTAGGTACGAATTCGCATGCATTACTCCTGGATAAAAAGTTGCCTAAACTCCTTCTTCCAAATTTTAAAAATATCTGTGAGCTGCATTGCCTTGTTGTATCAATATGTTGGTAGGTGTTGTAGAGTTGTAGTTATTTTGTTGGAAACAAAGATTACAAAATCAAAGAAATATTGGGTGTAAAATATTTTATGTCACTGATATCGATATAAAAAATAACACAACAACGATATACAAAATATCTTGGATTCTAATAACGACTCACCATAAAATCTAAGACATCCTTACCTCAGATTTAGGACTATTTTCCACTTTCTCCACCACTTTAGGCGTGAGGTCGGGTGGCATCTCCGGTCCAATAGGCACAGTATAGTTCTGATTAGGTGGCAGCGCAGGCCCATGTTCTACAGGCTTCATCTTGGCTTTCTTCGGAGCGACCTTGGGCTTGCTCGGAGGGAGAGGCGGAGGTTTGGCTTCAGGGGCCTTCCTCGGCGAAGGCGCCTTTATGGGGGCCTTTGCTGGACTAGGTTCAGGATCTGACTCGGAGTCAGAGTTGTGGTATGAGGTTATTAGTTCTATTTTCCTGTAATTATTAAGATTTTTTTCATAGTAATATGTATTAATAATATTTTGTGCACTTGAAACAAACCATAAAAAAAGTTTATTTTTTAATCAAAGACTCGCCACAGCCACTGACACTTGAAAATTACACTTCAAAAGAAATTTTCTACCAGAATGGTTCAAAAACAGGTGGTTGAAAATTAAACGAAAATTCTTTGTATATGAGTAACCATTCGTAATAGACATACAAAAGTTTACATGTCTAAGTAATCGAACAAACTTGGGATTGTTTGTTTAAAGGCTCGGCACTACTTTGTTTGCCATATAAATTACGTACGTTCGTTAAAGCCAAATGTCAGTTTTCTAACAAAGAAGAATTTGATCCGAAGGACTTGATGTTAAGGATGCACTATAATATTTAGTAATTTAATCAAACAGAGTTACCGCCCTTTTTATAAACAAATAGGTTTATAAAAATGGTGGAACCGCTAAAGCGCCATGTTTTCGATTGATGACATGAGATTTTGATTCTTATTACAATAAAAAAAGATATACCTAAGTCATTGAATTTTTTTACACTTTCACCTTTTTTAATAGTTATCAAAATTATGAGAATATGAAATCAAATCCCATGTGGACGAAGTCGCGGGTAACAGCTAGTACACAATAAGAAGCTGCTTACTCATTCTCATCATCACTGTAGCATCTTTTCCGTGTTCGAGGCTTGCCATTCTTGTCGATAAGGTTCCTGTCTTTCTTGGGTTTGCTCGCCGGCTTCGCGGGTATTTTAGCAGCATTCTGCTTCTCCACAAGAGCCTGCTGATAGAGTTGCCACTCGGCTGCTGACACATCTGTGGTACCTGTCAGGGAATACGTATTGGAAATGTTATAAAAATATAAGAAGAATTGGCAGTTTCTTTTTATTTCATAATAACATATTTTCTGAAAGCCAAAAAATAAATACTTATTAAGTTTAGAACAAACAATTATATCATAAACTATCAAACTGTGACTCAATTAAACTTTAAATTAGACATAGAACTAGTATTGATTTGCCAAATACTCGGCTTTAAAAATAACGCGGTAGCTGGTGGCGCGCGCTTATTTCCCTTACACAGAGTAACAGCGCAATATTGCAGCGCGACAAATCTGTGCACGGGGAAAACCCTTTGCGCGGGGAAAACCCTAATTTCATAATTTGTTAACTAATTTTTCACTTTTTACGGGTATTCACGTAGAAGAGGTTACGCTATTGTGTTTAGTTAAATATTTTATGTAGATAACGCGTAATTAATAACAAGAAGATTTCGAGTAGTGCAAAAAGGTCGGGTATTTGGAAATACTTATATATAAAATAAAACTAACAAAACTTATTTCCTCAGTTGTACTGCCCTTTGGATAGAAGAAAGTTATATGCTTGGTCATGCAGTGCTATTTATGAAGGTTTTGCCAGAGACGGAAGAAAACATTAAGAAAAGCTTACTCGAATCTGTTTCCGATTCGAACATACCAGCTACGAAAGTACTTGCCGTCGCGCCGTGCCGCTTTTTTTCTCTGTAATATAGGTAGTTGAGGCAGAGTACTCGGTAATCGGCCGTTAATACTGGGTGCTCGGCCGAACCCTAAGAGGCCGAATCCGGCGAGTACCGAATCTAAACCGAGTACTCGTTCCATGTCTACTTTAAATCTTCATCTTACTTGTCTTCTGCAGGGCAATTCAGAGTGGCTCGATTTCGTGTTCGAAATTGATTTTACTCGGAAACCGCTAGTTTCCGAGACGGATTTTGAAATAGGCTATTCAGAGCGTCCGAGCACGGAAATTTTGGTCGAAATCGACCCAACTTTTCACGGAATTATTTAGAGTGGTAGTTGCTTGATGGAATCTAATCCGAGGTACAATTTCTAACAAATTATCATGATTTGGAGAAAACCTCCGTATTCTTCGTGAAGTAATTAGTGAATGAAGATGATTTTAGCACTTTTATGCCCCCAAAAATCTTTCTTTGCATTTTTTTGTGTTATATTGAGGTTATGTGCATAGTAAACAATTTTAGATGGAGCATAATTCTCGTTTTACAACACCAAAACCGGCGTGATGGAGCAAGACACAGGATAAGCACACTCCGTCGGTGCCTGACTCTGCGGGATTTGACAAATCCTTTTATAGATCCAAACTTTCGGGGGATATACAGACTCTCCCGACATGGCTCTGAATTTGATAAACGACCTGCGTGCGTATTAGCCTTGGACGAAGCTTTTTAATGCGGTACCAGTGGAGCTAAAAGTAAGCATTACAAACAATTGAATACTTACCTTTATGTAACCTATAGGTACCTATTTGTGACTTTATGTACATATTGCTTTGTAGTTTTTGTCTGCCCTCCACTTTTGCGCACAAGGCAGTTACCAAAAGTCGGATGGGAGGGAGTACGCTTTCTGCCTGAGTCAGTCATCGGTCTGCAGGGCCATTAATGATACAACAGATGCATTGAACAGGCAGTCAGTACTGTGCAGGTGGATAAGGTTTCCCTTCGATACTAATGCGATAGAAAACACAATCCAAAAGTAGCTATTTATTTGAGTTGCATTGTATGAAATATTACCTAATTACCACTGCTGGTACCTTTTCTTAAACCTACATAATATCTAGTCACACTATTATTTTTAAACATTTAACTTTTTCAGGATTAGATAGATTTAATAATACCTAATACTTGAATAATGAGATCACTATACAACCTAATCACTAATTAGAACAAATGAACCACCTACATAACAAATTAAAAGCACTTAACTTTTTTCAGAAACTACAGAAATCTGACATTGCCCTGCGTGCTGGGAATTATGAAGATGCTGCTGCTGGGTATTAAGAGAACTAGATCCCCACCTCTTGCTTGCCTTCATTGGCCGGTCTGAATGGAGTTGCGAGAGATGCACCTTAGATGTAGACTCGGAGGTGGAAGTGTCTAATGGCGTAATAACGAGGAAACCCACTAGTTTAAATGGGTCACTGTTTAAAGAAAACAGTCAATGAACCACTACTACTAGTTTCCCTGCAATACAACCTACTAATGGAATAGATAACACAGTAAAAATGTAGGTATATTGCCTGGAAGAAATCGCTTCTAAGCGATAAGGCCACCCATTCTACTTGTTTATGTTAATGTCTATGTGTTTTATTTGTCTTTGTGGTGTACAATAAAGAGTTTTGTATTGTATATTTATTGATAGCCATAATAATCACAATATTGCTTAAGATAGTTGAGATATCTTGTATCTAAATTTAATTCTTTACATAAATTATTTATGAACACTTTGTAACGTGTGTAATATTTACTAATAAAATACTAGAAAATAAAGAGCTATTTTTATTTTTAGATAATTGTAATATCTTTAAGTTATATCAAGTCTTAATGAGATCACCTCATAATTACAAATTGCTACAACTAGTTACACTAATAAAGTCTAGTAATAAATCTGTAACATCAATGTTTAAATAAATACCATGTTTTGAATAAACTTACACAATAGAGAACCACAACAATCACAATCTTGGCTTAATACTAATTACTACTTAAAATATAATTGTTTTGGCCGAGGATCTCAAGAGGCGCAAATATGCAGGTCTCTACAGAACCCCTTAGAGTCGAGACCCTAGGTCCATGGGGTACCGAGGCAATGGGTTTTCAAAAAATTATCTGAGTGCCTGGTCGAAGCGACGTGTGATCCGACAGCTGGTGAGTATCTGGCGCAGCGCATTAACATTGCCATACAGCGAGGCAATGCAGTCTGCGTCTTGGGGACGCTTCCGACTGGTATTGATATGGATTTAATTCCATTAAGGATTCTTCCAGCTCCGAGAGTGGTGGGGGGCACGGACCTCCACCAGTTCCACTCATAAATTTCTCTCTCTTTAGTGCCTTGACCTTTGTGTCACAACGCCAATCTTGCCAGCACTGTAAATAGTATGTAAATAGATATTTACTACATGTACATAAATGAACAATAACAATAATTAGTTATGATTCTTACTTTCAGCAATTTCTTTGGGGTCTTAGTTGTTCCTGAACCACAGGCGTTCAGCATTCGGACCATTTCTTCACATTTTTTTTTTTGCATTGTCGAGCGGCATCGGGGCCCGTTACTCGACCGCGGGCGTAGTCCACGTGAGCCTTCACGAAGTTGAACATTATAATTCTCTGATCAGGTGAAACTTTCACTCTATTACCCTGAAAATTTGTATTATATTGATTACAACATGTGAAGTGAAATTAAAATTTAGGCTGATCTAAAAAAGGCACTTACTTTGTTTATTTCTTGCATAATTTTTATTGCGAGACTAGTGGATCATTTATTCACTTCACTGCACTTATAAAATTGTGCAATGCAAGGAGAATAAACGAAAATTGTTTATATTTCGAATTGGTTCATTTGTTATTGTTTTGTTGTGACGGCGGCGTGGTGCTGCCACCTTGGTTTTCCGAAAAGGGGCTAGCGGGCCTCAAAAGGGTTAGAAAAGACGAACTCAGTTTTTACAAGTAGAAAGGGCTAAATAAGAAAATGAATACTTTTGCTACAAGGAAAATATTTCCATCCATACGATTAACCTTGTTTTCAATCTTAGGATTTTTGCCTCACTCAAGGGAGAAAATTAAGAAAATATAAGTTTTTGAAAATAAAATCCAATGTAGCTAACGTTCTTTATTCCATTTTTTATAATAATTATTTTCTAACAAATATATCGTTTTCAACTGCCTCGAGGATGTTCATTACTTAAAATTGGGTATTTCTCAAATTCAAGATAATGTTTTTTTCATATGTTACTCCCGTTTTCGACTAATTCGAGGGTGTATATTACCAATAAGTGGTATTTTTTTATTCCAAGATGCCTGACTTTTTCTTGACTAATTTGAGACCTAATCTAGACCTACACCGACACCCTCGAATTAGTCAAAAACAATATCATCACAAAAAACGATATAGCCACCTTGGATTTGAAAAAACACCGCATATTCGTTATCCACGCCTTCGAGTTAGTTGAAAACGATACTCTTATTTTAAATAAAAATTATCCACCATCTTGGATTAGTAAAAACAGCATTATTTGTTATCTATGCCCTCAAATTAGTCGAAAACGACACAAATAATTAAAATAAATAATATCCGCCTTCAGAATATACATCTTCTATTAAAATAAAAACGTCAAGTGAACGTCGTGTCACCTGGACTGGGTCAGTCTGAAAACCTGCGCTGTTTTGTACCCTGGTGCAAAATAGCATACTGATCTAACTGATCCATTTTGGCTCACCTCGGCAGCACTGTCGTACCTATTGACCTTAAGTTTAAATTTTAGTTTTTATGCTTGAGTGTACTTTTGTAATATTTGATGTTTCTTTCTTCTTTTTTAAATTGTTTGTGTGTTTTACAAGTATATTTTACTGATACCTACCTTCTACAATGTCTATGTTTATTTTTTTGTTTTTGCTGTCTATATTTGTGAACCAAATTAACCATCTATCTATCTATCTAAGTGCGAGTTGAACTTGTGCACCGAGGGTTCCATAATAATAATAATTATAAAACCTTGTGACTTCCAAATTTCATGATTCTTCAACTATTCGTCAACGGGATGCTTATAGGTTTTGGCCGCCAGTAAAAACCAAAAATATTTATCTTTTGTGAATTCACTATTTATTTAAATTTTTTGGATTTTTTCCTTTAATTGTGCTATAAGGCCTTGCTTCTTGCCAAATTTCATGATTCTAGATTTACGGGAAGTGCTTTATACGTTATCGGTCCATGGTGAGAATCAAATATTATTTATCATATGAATTAACTATAAATTTACGGTTTTTGGATTTTTTCCTTTATTTGTGCTATATGACATTGCTTTGCAAAATTTTATGATATGACGTTGACCTATGTCAACGGGAAATACCCTATAGGTTTTGTGTGCACGTGATTCCAATGGAAATTTCACGGTACCGCGTCACTTGTTGACATTTACCGCGAGATCAAAGGTATGTTTTTATACTGTCATACGACGTTGATATTGAAATAATAAAAAATTTAATTGATAAAATCTTCCGCAGTCAATCTCTACGGGAGGAAACGCTTCCTACACGAAAACAATTTTAAGTTATTAGTGAAAATTTTAATTAAACAGAATTATGAAAATGTTCTACCACAAGACGAGCAAAATTTTTCTATCTAATTAATAAGCGTGGTTAGGTTTTGTAAGTATGTATTTAGTATGTTTCAATGTCAAAAATGTCAAACCGGTTCATTTTGTAAAAAGGCTAGATCTATCTTGTAAATGGCTAAGGTTGCAACACTAGCCACCACACTTAGGTTGCCCCACAGATAAAAAAGCTAATGTTGAGTTAGGTTTACGAAGTAAGGTTGCGCTTTTATTAATACACTTTATTTCAAGTTTCCCAAATAATCTCATAAAGGTTTTATTTCATCAACTAATGACTAGATAGTTGAAAAATAACTACAAAATTAATTTCTAGCTATAGTTTTCTTACTAATTCCAACGTTTTAATTTCTACCATGGTGCACATTTTCTACCATTTTTAAAGCATGCCCCGTAAAGTGTTTCCTTGTTCGTGTAGCCACCGAGAGCGAGTATGAATCGCGTTTTTGACCTCGCTCGGTAGGGCATTCGTAAACGTGTGTCTTCAGCCATTTCCGAGACATGATCTTTTCGATCGAGTTAGAATAGCTATGCTGATCTATCTAACTAAACAAATAAACTTACACTTGCTCTAAACCCATTTAAACGAAATAATACTTTAGGTGGGTCCGTATTTGAGACTGTTCAAATTTAATATCTTATGTAGGCACAAAATGGTTGCAATAAAACATTTCGTTCATGACCAGCATAGCTATTCTAACTCAATCGAAAAGTTGCCGTGACTCGAAATCTGACACAAATCCGCGCGAAGTTCAAATAATCCGCGCGAAATTCAAATATTTTTGCGGTTTTTAATATTTTCTGCGTTCTACAAGCAATATCAATAGCAGAAAAGGAGGTTATCGAAAATTGTAAAACATTTTCTATGAACCCATATTTTAATTAATTTCGATTCGCCTCTACTTTGCGAGAAATTAATAATTTAGTAGATTTATTATTAAAATCAACATTATTACTAAAAGCTCCATTAATCGTACGTTATTGGAACATGGGTTGATAGAAAAGGTCAGCGATTTATGAAAAACGACTTTTTAGGTCGTTTTATTCCTTATAGAACGCAGAAAATATTAAAAACCGCAAAAATATTTGAATTTCGCGCGGATATGTGTCGGATTCCGAGTCGACGAAACTTTTCGATCGAGTTTGAATAGCCCTGCAGCACGGCTATTCTAACTCGATCGATCGAGTTTTCGTGACTCGAAATCTGACACAAATTCGCGCGAAATTCAAATAATCCGCGCGTAATTCAAATATTTTAGCGGTTTTTTATATTTTCTGCGTTCTACAAGGAATAAAACTACCTAAAAAGTAGTTTTTCATAAATCGCTGACAATTTTCTACGAATCCATGTTCCAATGAAGTACAATGAATGGGGCTTTTGGTAATGATGTTGATTTTTAGTAATACATTTCATAAATTATTAATTTCACCAAAAGTCGAGTCGAATCGAAATTAGTTAAAACATGGGTTCATAGAAAATGTTTTACGATTTACGGTAAACGACTTTTCTGCTATTGATATTGCTTGTAGAACGCAGAAAATATTAAAAACCGCTAAAATATTTGAATATCGCGCGGATTATTTGAATTTCGCGCGGATTTGTGCAAGATTTCGAGACACGGAAACTTTTCGATCGAGTTAGAATAGCTATGCAGGGATCGGAATAGGTAGAGTTTTTAAGTACCAAATGACGTCACATGGCCTACGATATCTTAATATAGATATGCCTTTTAATCCTGGGATCGGAAATTCATCTTCAAAAATTCCCGGATTATCATAATTATCTTCTAAAACTTATTATTCGTATTTTTAACACAAACTAGGTCATTAAAAATACGGGGATACCTGTATTTCTTCCAGCACAGCTATTCTAACTCAATCGAAAATTTACCGTGACTCGAAATCTGGCACAAATCCGCGCGAAATTCAAATAATCCGCGCGATTTTCAAATATTTTAGCGGTTTTTATTATTTTCTGCGTTCTACAAGCAATATCAATAGCAGAAAAGTAGTTTACCGTAAATCGTAAAACATTTTCTATGAACCCATGTTTTAACTAATTTCGATTCGACTCTACCTTTGGAGAAATTTATAATTTATGAGATGTATTATTAAAAATCAACATCATTACCAAAACCCCCATTAATCGTACTTCATTGGAACATAGATTCATAGAAAATTATCAGCAATTTATGAAGAAATACTTTTTGTGTAGTTTTATTCCTTTTAGAACGCAGAAAATATTAAAAACCGCTAAAATATTAGAATTTCGCGCGGATTTGTGTCAGATTTCGAGTCACGGAAACTTTTCCATCGAGTTAGAATAGCCGTGCAGCTGGTGGCTAGCAAACCTTTATAAACAACAATTTTCATAAAAGTTAACGGTTTCGTCAGAAAAACCAAGAGGTTTCGTTTCATGTAGGCTTTATATTGAGAAAGGTTTAAGATATTTTGTACGAGTAAAAATAAAACAAAATGGCGTCTAAAAATGTAACAACTTATTAAATTTTATATGAAGAAATTGAAGAAAATATAGTTTGCAGTATTAATATTATAGTGAAATTTAATGTGTAGTCGAGTAAATTCGAATAACAAAATTATTGAAATTCACCTTATCCGTAAATAAAAATCGTAATTAATGTTATTTAACACGAGAAGTCTTCCTCAACTTCTTAAACTGCTCTCTAAAGGTAAAACTAATCAAATATGTCGACCCAACCACCACCAACACATGGGTACAGGATAATAAATAAATAAAAGTTATCTTTATTGGAACTATAAACAAAGGTACATGAAATTGGGTGAAAACCAAAATACGCCGCAATCACCCATCTTAGCAGCCTGGATGATCCCTGTTCATGACCTCTGTGGCGCGGCGGGCGAATGACCGCCTGCGACGCAAGAAGTTGCGGGTTCGATTACCACCTCGAAAAAAATATTTGTACAATCTGCAGATATTTGTTCCTGGTGTTCTGGATGTTTTCTCTTTATTCGTTTATCAGTTATCTAGTACCCATAACACAAGCTCTGCTTAGCATGGGGCTAGATGAATTGTCCAGCATTATTATTCTGTTTCTCATTTGCAAGATCACGGGCCATGTAGCGACCTGGTCTTTTGGGAAGCATGCGTGGAGCCGAAGCCAACAACACAGAGGTCCTTTATGAGAATTTATCATAGGCGAGAGCTACACATAGCGGGCATCATTCTTGGTTGCACAATATGATAAACCTGAAGATGATACCCCTTAAGTATTGCAAAGGAAAATGAAAGTAATAAAAAAACCATGTTATTGTGATGAATGGATGGCCTGGGTAATCGGGCTGTGGGGAGACGGATGCCTGCCATACACATACTCTCAATAATGTTACAAGCGGCAGACGGTAGCTTGCCGAATGCTGGATGGGTTCCTCATAATGTTGGCGTAAATGCCGGAATGGACCGACGACATCGTGGCAGGGGTTGCAGGGAGTCGATGGATGGAGGCGGCTCAGGAACGCTATTTGTGGTGTCGTATGGGGGAGGCCTATGTCCAGCAGTGGACGTGTATGGGCTGATATGATGATGGTGATGAAATACCGGAAAGGAACAACATCAGTGCAAACGACTAAGGGGTGTCGAGGTGCGGCCCCGATTTCACCATCACAAAGACACGTGAGCGGGCTTCCTCGTTATTACGCCATTAGACACTTCTACCCCCGAGTCTACAACCTAAGATGCATCTCTCGCGACTCCACTCAGACCGGCCAATGAAGGCAAGCAAGAGGTGGGGATCTGGTTCTCTTGGGATACCACTCCGCAAGTGGAGACGAGAACCAGGAACTTCCCTGGGAGCACTCGGTACCCGTGGTGTCGCTACTCACCAACAGCTTATACCCGCTTATTATTATTATTTGCTTTGAACGCCCAAAGGATAATGCCTAACGCCTAGGGACAAATGTTTGTAGCATTTGCAGATTTGTATGTGTGTAGGTGTTCTGGTTGTTTCGTATTAATAGTAAAAAATATTATGTATGTAGTTTATTGTATAAGTATATCAGTTACATAGTAACCATACCACAAGGTCTTAATTAGTCAAGGATTAGCTTGGAGCTAGATGATGCTGTGGATTGGTCCAGTATTATCATTATTCTTTGAGCTAAAGCATATCTAAATAAAATTACCTGAAGTTTGCATTTGTTGCTGTGCTATCTTGAGTGCGAGGAGGTACTCGGGCGGAGCCTCCCAGGTCACAGCATTTGTGGTCTGGTTCCAGTAGTATGTGAAACCAGTGCCTTCATCGTAGCAAGCCAACCAAGCTGGAAGTTATACAAAATTTCTCCTTGAAGTTTACAAGTAAATTTTCGAAGTATAAACCACAATAGAATTCTATAAAATTGTCAATAGGCTAATTTCACAACTTGTTAATAATTTTTTATTCAATAATAATTTTCAATTTTGTCTGATATTGATACACACAGCATAAATTGAAATAACATGTTCATTATAATTAAATTTAAATTGAGAACAATACAAATCAGTTACATTTACTGTCACAATAAACAACTTCATTACAATACAAAGTCGCTTACGGGTAATATTTTTTTTGTCAAAATCAGTGTGACCACCATTTTTTCAGGGTTCATAAAAATCATGTGTTTTTTAATCATACACATCTGAATTATTCGATTTAAACCATTTCAAAGTTTTTTTATCATTCTTGTCTATCCAGTTTAAGGTTGCTTTTATATTTAGGTATTGGTACAAAAGGTAGGTTCAACCAAGTATGTACTAGCAGAAGTGAAGATTGATTTTCACCATTTTCATTTCTTTTTTACCTACATAACATGTTGTGTTCCAATATATTTTTTTTCATTCTTGATAATATATCCATATTTTATTCAATATTTAAATTATAAAACATTAATGCCACAAACACATAGGGCCAGAATCTTTTTTCGACATCTTTCAGTATTTAACTTTATGGAATTAAAGTTTATAGAAAACTGGGCATTCCCCCATTTCTCAACTGAACCAGTATTAACTACAATAAATAACTCATTATTACAATACAATATGTATATTCCTAACACCTATGAAATCCCTTGCCGCACACATTATATTAGCAATGGAGTGGGTGCAACACTCAATTGAAATTGGAACATATTACTAAAAGATGTTATATCAGCCATATCAATAAATACCTTCAACAATAAACTCATCAACAAATTATGAGACAAAAATAACAAACTAAAACAAGTGATACAATGGCTAAATTCAACACTGTGTGATATAGACACATCAACAAGAGGCTGCTCATCTATTTATCAAATAAATAAATAAAAAATTTACTTAATTCAACGAAATTTAATAGATTTTAGGCATAGGCATGCACCGGCGTCAGCGAGCTGCTGGCTTTCCTGGAGGACATCGGGTGGTTAGACTAGCAGCCCCCACCCGACACGCAAAAAGGGCCCACCTGTGGCATAGTTGCGGAAAATAGTCCAGAAACAAGTAACAAGTAACACATCATATCAACAGCCTTTACCAGTCCACCACCGGTGCACAGGCCTCCCCTAGTTATGTGCTTTTATTGGCTCCTATCATTAGGTATAATCCCCATGCTTGCTTTTTTTTAATCACAACAGAATTGCATAAGTTTTATACAGTTGCGGTATGTATATTTAGGGGATTACCAATACTTACTTCTTATTTACTTATCATACAGCTATGCCCCACGAAAGCAGTTGGAGGAGGCCTATGCCAAAAGGCACACCGAACAGAGGGACATTTTATAGTAGCAACACAAGAACATGAGCATTATTGTAAACCAGTTCGGAAATAAAAGGCTTTATTATTATTATTCTGTTTCTTATTTCCATGATCACGGGCCATATAGTGACCCGGTCCTTTGGGAGGCATGCGTGGAGCCGAAGCCAACAGCACAGAGGCCCTTTATGAGAATTAATCTAAAGGCGAGAGCTACACATAGCGGGTATCATCCTTGGTTGCACAATATGATACACCTGAAGATGATATCCACCAGGTGTAGACTATTGCAAAGGAAAATGAAAATAACAAAAAACCATGTTATTGTGGTGAATGGATGGAATGGGTAATTGGGCTATGGGGGAAACTATGGATGCCATAAACATACTCTCAATACTGTTACAAGCGGCAGACTATTATTATTATATTATTATGCTCCACGAAAAGCCAATAAAGAATGTTAGCAGCGATGTGAATAACACAAGCAGGGACGAGAGCACAGTTACAACTTACGGCAATGCGCAATCGGTGAAGGATGGATCGTAGGACCCTCTGGTTCCTGACTCGGCACAGTAGTCTGTAGATCCTGCCCTGTAGGAGCGTAATGATGCATCGGCGGCGGCGGCTGATTGTGGTTTCCCGTCTTCGACAACACACTCGGAATCATGCCTGGAGCTGGCATAGGAGTGGCGTAAGTGGAAGTAGACATGAGTTTGGAGCTTGGGCCTTTGGTTCCATCATCAGATTCGTCCCCAGAATCTCCGTAACTGCCTATAAGCCCAGCCAAAGCGTTTGTATTGCTCATTGTAAGGTTAGTTTACTACATTTGACGTAACAGATAAAGTTTCCATAAAACTACTTTCATAGGTTCACGAATTATAACATAACGAGAGATTCTACGATTTTGTAAGTAAATTGAGAATTATTTTATTCTCTTTGAATTATTTTGCAAAATGTAAAGGAATATTATTTCACGTAAAACGCTTTTTTTTTTTTTTTTTGAATGGCAATTTTATTCCTCTTTGGGTTTTGAGGAAACTTTTGCCAACTTCACGTACTAGTTCACGGACACATTTTAAAAGGAAAAAAACCTAACAATCTTTCTTGTGTATTTTTTTTTAATGGCAATTTTATTCCTCTTTGGGTTTTGAGGAAACTTTTGCCAACTTCACGTACTAGTTCACGGACACATTTTAAAAGGAAAAAAAACCTAACAATGTTACATACTGTGGTTAGGATATTATTGTTCTGTGAACTTCTGTGATACTGTGTTGTCTTGTCTATGCTATTCAGTGTTGCCGGCAGTCAAACGCAAAAAGGTCCGATCCGAACGCAAATATGGTCCGAAATAAGACAAAAAGGTCCGTTTTTGCGTTTTGTACAAAAATATTCACCTGGCATGGCGTAACGGGGATATTAAGTCTTCCCTTTTTTTTTAATGTATGCTGCTTTATCTATGAGAACAATACAATAAACCAGGGGTGTAGAATCATAACTGGGTACGTCCATTCAGACAAATTTTACAGGAAATAAAAAAATCATATTTTTTTCCAACAACTGAACTTTAAAGCGAGTACTCTAGAACTACGGAAAAAGCACTCCTTTCTAATGTTATTAAATTCAAGATGGCCGTAAAACAAAAAAATACGATAAACTATAAAAAATTGTTGGACTTAACCAGTTTTGATCCCAAGCTGTGGACTAAACCATGTTTGATCCCAACTTCCCAGGCCTTAACCAAGTTTGATCCCAACCTAATCTCAGGGCTGGATTAAGTAACCAGGGCTGAAAGTTTTATAAATATTGAATAAAACTCTAGAAAACGTTTATTTTTGGAACCTTATGGTTTTGTAGGTGTACATAACTACAATTATAATAAAAAAAATCGCACTTGCAGCACTGTAAATCAATGAGTTTTAGTTACACAATCAAAAGCGGTGGTTCTTCTCTGGGTTCACATACCAATTCTTCGGCGTCGTTTCTGGCATACAGGTATAGATAGTTTATTTACTTTAATGTGGTATTTTATTGTGGCTGGCTTTTGAACGGGTGTGGATTCCAGAAGCAGGATCCAATCTGAGTTTCCGTGGCCTTTTTCAGCTAATAGGTACAGCTTGACAGCATTTTAATATAATTACATCCTGGCTTGACTCTGTAAAGTCAATCCAGGATGCAATTATATTAAAATGCTGTCAAGCTGAGTTTATAAAAAGCTGCATGAAATTTTCTTAATATAGCGTTCGTCACTTTATTGCATTGAAATATTTGGCTTTTATGTTCACAACGGGGTATTCTGGGCAAAGACTTTGCAGAATACCTAAACAAAAATAAATTAAATAGATATAAAAAATTATTTAAGGAAAATAGTAATATAGTACAGTCCCCTTTATTTTTATTAGTAGGTACTTTTATGCAAACCTCTATCCTTAGTGTCATGTATAGTCACGTACCTAACTTATAGCAACTTGCTCTTGGTTTCCTAAGTTCAACCTGCCTGCGATACGACCCTGGCAAAATACAAAATCGCCTGGTTTGTCTGCCAATTTTGTGGCTGTGCAGTCCGTTTTCTTGCCTGATTTTTATTGACAGGCAAAGGAAAACTATCCATCTTATTAAAAAACTATAGCTTGCACATGAAAACTCAGAGCTTCCTATTTAAATAGCAAATAACAGGCGAGTGACATCAAATAAAATTGTACGGGCAGCCATTACTGTTTTGCTTCAAATGGAGCGCTCCTATTGGCTGGCGCGGACGTAGCTAGTTCTGATACGAAATTTTTGTGGACGTATCCAAGTTTGATAATAACCTCATTTTTTGATTCAATATAACTCAGGACTTAGCCATCTTTGATGCCAAATTGTGTTTTTGGGTAAAAGGTAATCACGAGACAAAAAGGTTGCCATTAAAAAGTTGATTTCAGAAAATTGTGGACGTAACTAGTTTTGATACTACACCCCTGAAATATAAACTACGCTCATTTTTCTTATTTTTGAATACATTTTACTTCAAAGATGTCGATAGGATGACCTAAAAGTCGAAAGACAATGTATATTTATAGGACTGAGATAAAAAACATTGTGACTTAGGTATTAGAAATGTAATTGAGTTGTACCACACACTATGCACTATACATGGAGACGAAGCGTTCTGTCCTAATGCGGAAAACATAAATACATACTTAAAATCCTAAAGTTGAAGTCTGTTGACTTTTTCTATTCACAATAAAATTTAAATTATTAGTGCTGTGCTGACCTGAAACAACAGTTAAAATAAGTAAACGCAAAAAAAGCTTTATTTTAATCAAATAGTCGTACGTAGTATTGAACTTCACTTACACATATAAAAACTAAAAAAAAAAAACAATTTGTTAATATTAATATAAATTTTGGCTCGATTGTCGATATATCAATCATCATAATTAAATTCATTCATCACTATAATAATAAAATATAATAATCATATATACTATAAAAATAAAAGGCAACACCATAGACTAAGGTTCTAATTTTTTAAGAATTTGTCCTTCTGGACATACATACTATTGGGCTATTTCATAAGTATTAGGTGATGTTTTTTCAAATCATATGGTATGCTCTGGGATGTACTGAGGCTCTTTGGATAGGCGTTTTGGTCCGAAAAGGTCCGCACCGGCATGGCAACGCTGATGCTATTATGACATGTCAATGGTGTCGTCCGTCCGAATTTTGACTGACGCTAACAGACAGCTAAAGCAAAATTACATTGACTTGACTCACCGTAATTGACTCTCTCAGTGTCCAGATGGCGTGGGCTTCGCACAAAGTGAGTAAGCGCATCCCTAGACCTACATCTATGTAGTAAGCCAGAAGTTAGCCTGCTGCTTCAAAATCTAAAACTAGGTACTACAAATAATTATACCGCTCTGTTCTCTCCAACATTTGCGGGTTTGATTCCCGCCTTGGGACGAATGTTTGTGAACTAAATTTCTGTAAATTTTCCCTTATTGGTTTTGATTTGTAGTATATGTGTAGTATGGATTGTATTGTATTTAGGTATTTCATCGTAGACACACATACCTACGTTACACTGATGCTTTTCGTATAGGATCAATTGAGCTAGGTACCTTACCTACCTCTAGATTGTTAGCAACCGTCTGCAACAGCCTAAACTGTTTTAATTGTAAATTCTATTTTAATTTGTTTCTAATTTGATGTTCCTTATTTACAGATTATGAAAGTATCTCAATAGGTATTCCTGGTGCCATCCCAAATTGTAAGTGCAATATAAATAAAACATTGTTTTTATTTTCAGTTTTATATTTCAATTCAAAATCTTATGAAATAAGTTATACACATGGCTAGAATAGAAAGTAGGTACCTACATAATATACGTACCTACCTATAACTACATAATAGATACCTACAATACAATAATTACATTAATAGATAAAGAACAATGGCAAGTTTCCCTTATGGTCTGTCCCATAGTATCAACTGTACCTGATATAAATCTTAAACACTAATTTTGTAACCAAACTGCAAGTAAAGTACCTCCCTATCCATCGATATCATTCTGATTTGTTATTGTGCAAGCAGGAAGAACAAGACATACATATTACGATGAATTAATAAGTGCCTACCTATATATATACTATTACTTGGCTTTTATTAATAAAAAGATATAGCAAAGCAACTTCACTTTTTGCTAACACAGGTACAAAATTAGGTATAATAAAAGTTCACTAGCAGTACCATAATTTTGGTTTAAATTTAATCTAGAGACAAAAACTATATTCCTGAGAAGGCCTTTCTGAATAATAAGTATTATGGCTTTATTTTATAATAGCTTGCTTACCAGTATCATGCTGTCAAGCCTATATATTTAATTATTTACAATTTTATAAATAAAAGCTACAGTATAAGTCCCTATTTTGTGGCCTACTGCGTAGAGCTCTACCATTGTAGAGCTTGGGTACATAGTACCTTCCTGCTTTGAAACTCATTTTTTGTCCACAATAGTTTAAAAGGTTTCTAGATAGGTAATTAATTATACAAACTGCAACTTACTGTAAGTAATGAATAGAGAGCATAGAACAAAGATAACATTGACAGCAAAATACCCTCCGAAACTTAATTAGAGACTACCCTCATATCGTTACCGCCTTATAATGCAAGGCTCGCAAGACCCTGGCTTCAGATACGCAGGGTGACATTGAGGGCAAGCTGGGTTCTCCCCATAACTGGACCGGCCTTCCCTGGCCACCTGAACTTGGAAGGAGGTTTGCGCCTCATCGTTCTCGTACCCTGGATGCGGCTTGTCTAAAGGAAACACGTAATCAGGTACGAAATATGAGCTAATGTTGTATTCTACGTTCTTTGGCGCTGGCGTAGGGTCTTCGGCAGGTGGGGTCGGTCTTGTAACATCTCTGAAAGGACTTCGCCCTTGAGATTGAGGCTTGACTTGAAAGAGAGTAGAGTTGGTTTTCGTGTCGTTACCCTGTTTCGGTGGCTCTAAATCGAAGGCTGGCACTGCCCATTTCCATTCATAATAAATTGGAGGACCGACGGTTGTTGTAGGGGAGTCGGAGAACTCGGATTTTGGAGGAAGAAGAACATTGTCTGGTACGTGTACTCCATTCGGAGTTGTTCCTTTAGTGATATCAAACTTGGATTGATCAGTAGCGCTTTTGTCAATTCTGTTTTGAACTGTGTTTTTGTTTGAAAAGTTTTTGTTCTTTCTCGGTGCTCTGTCTTCTTCCGAACTAGCCTGAGGATCAGGTAGTTGTTTGTTCAGGTTGATGATTTCGGTTTTAGTCATGGCTGTGTCGGTTATCGGTTTGTCTGTTGAGTTGGGGTCAAATCGGTTTATGAACGTGACGACTGGATCTGGTATGTTCATGCGAATGTCGATCTGCATTTCTTCTGAGGATTCTGACGATTCTGTTGTAGGAGGAGTGAACGGGGGAATCAGTTCTACGGATGGCGGGGTGACTGTTGCTCGCGTGTTGGTTATGGAGCCTGTACCCCTGTCTAGTGGTTGGACGGTGGGGGTTGGTCGTTGGGACGCCGAACCTTCCAAATTGTCGATGTTGCTTATTTCTGGGCGTGGACGTTGAGTGGACCAACCGGTGGGTGGCCGGAAGATATTCTTGCCGCTGTCGAGACCGTTCTTGTCTTTTTTGATAGAGTCAGGGACGCCAACGATGCTGTTGCCAGGATGCAGTGGGTACTGGAAAAAGAAACAGGAGTTTAAGGTATAGGTAAGTACAGTGGCTTAAGAGAATATTATTGTCAATAACAAAATTTTTAGCCATGTCGCCACATAGACAAATTGTAATAATTGATTTGTCATGTTATTATTTATAATCCTACTCGCTTGTTTCATTGCCATAATTTTAAGAAATATTATCACTAAAAATCATTGGAGTATCAATATCAACCTCTATCTCTCACAACTGGATATAGCCTTATCCAACTTGAACCACTCTTATCGATCTTGGTCTGATCGCCGACCAGGTTAAACCACATAATTAAATTAAATACGTATTATATAAAAGTAGGCACCTTTGACTCTGCCTCCCTCAGTCCGTCGTAGTAGTTGTTGTTGAGAGGCACGGAGAGGATGTCTGGCCGCGGGGTGCGCTGGCTCATTTCGTCGTCTGACACGAAGGGCTTGTCACGTTGGCCTGGAATTGAAGAAATAAGTGCGTTTTAGTGACGATGAAACTATAAGTCTTCAAGTTTCATGCCAACATATAACAACATATGCTTCCGGGGGGGAGAAGCAGGACGGGGTGCGCGGGGGCGAGCCTATTGTTCAGATCACAGCGAAGGAGGTGGCGATGGTGGTGAGGAACATGAAGAGAGGTAAGTCCCCAGGACATGACGCGTTGAGCATTGAGCACTTAAAGCATGCGGGGCACCACCTACCGGGCGTGCTCGCCATGTTCTTCACCCTCTGCGTCAGGCACTCGTACCTGCCGGCGGCGATGATGCGGACTGTGGTTATTCCTATCCTTAAGAACAAGACTGGTGACTCATCCAGCCTGAACAACTACAGGCCAATATCACTCGCCACGGTCATGGCTAAGGTGCTGGACGGTGTGATTGATAGGCATCAATTGAGCTAGGTACCTTACCTACCTCTAGATTGTTAGCAACCGTCTGCAACAGCCTAAACTGTTTTAATTGTAAATTCTATTTTAATTTGTTTCTAATTTGATGTTCCTTATTTACAGATTATGAAAGTATCTCAATAGGTATTCCTGGTGCCATCCCAAATTGTAAGTGCAATATAAATAAAACATTGTTTTTATTTTCAGTTTTATATTTCAATTCAAAATCTTACGAAATAAGTTATACACATGGCTAGAATAGAAAGTAGGTACCTACATAATATACGTACCTACCTATAACTACATAATAGATACCTACAATACAATAATTACATTAATAGATAAAGAACAATGGCAAGTTTCCCTTATGGTCTGTCCCATAGTATCAACTGTACCTGATATAAATCTTAAACACTAATTTTGTAACCAAACTGCAAGTAAAGTACCTCCCTATCCATCGATATCATTCTGATTTGTTATTGTGCAAGCAGGAAGAACAAGACATACATATTACGATGAATTAATAAGTGCCTACCTATATATATACTATTACTTGGCTTTTATTAATAAAAAGATATAGCAAAGCAACTTCACTTTTTGCTAACACAGGTACAAAATTAGGTATAATAAAAGTTCACTAGCAGTACCATAATTTTGGTTTAAATTTAATCTAGAGACAAAAACTATATTCCTGAGAAGGCCTTTCTGAATAATAAGTATTATGGCTTTATTTTATAATAGCTTGCTTACCAGTATCATGCTGTCAAGCCTATATATTTAATTATTTACAATTTTATAAATAAAAGCTACAGTATAAGTCCCTATTTTGTGGCCTACTGCGTAGAGCTCTACCATTGTAGAGCTTGGGTACATAGTACCTTCCTGCTTTGAAACTCATTTTTTGTCCACAATAGTTTAAAAGGTTTCTAGATAGGTAATTAATTATACAAACTGCAACTTACTGTAAGTAATGAATAGAGAGCATAGAACAAAGATAACATTGACAGCAAAATACCCTCCGAAACTTAATTAGAGACTACCCTCATATCGTTACCGCCTTATAATGCAAGGCTCGCAAGACCCTGGCTTCAGATACGCAGGGTGACATTGAGGGCAAGCTGGGTTCTCCCCATAACTGGACCGGCCTTCCCTGGCCACCTGAACTTGGAAGGAGGTTTGCGCCTCATCGTTCTCGTACCCTGGATGCGGCTTGTCTAAAGGAAACACGTAATCAGGTACGAAATATGAGCTAATGTTGTATTCTACGTTCTTTGGCGCTGGCGTAGGGTCTTCGGCAGGTGGGGTCGGTCTTGTAACATCTCTGAAAGGACTTCGCCCTTGAGATTGAGGCTTGACTTGAAAGAGAGTAGAGTTGGTTTTCGTGTCGTTACCCTGTTTCGGTGGCTCTAAATCGAAGGCTGGCACTGCCCATTTCCATTCATAATAAATTGGAGGACCGACGGTTGTTGTAGGGGAGTCGGAGAACTCGGATTTTGGAGGAAGAAGAACATTGTCTGGTACGTGTACTCCATTCGGAGTTGTTCCTTTAGTGATATCAAACTTGGATTGATCAGTAGCGCTTTTGTCAATTCTGTTTTGAACTGTGTTTTTGTTTGAAAAGTTTTTGTTCTTTCTCGGTGCTCTGTCTTCTTCCGAACTAGCCTGAGGATCAGGTAGTTGTTTGTTCAGGTTGATGATTTCGGTTTTAGTCATGGCTGTGTCGGTTATCGGTTTGTCTGTTGAGTTGGGGTCAAATCGGTTTATGAACGTGACGACTGGATCTGGTATGTTCATGCGAATGTCGATCTGCATTTCTTCTGAGGATTCTGACGATTCTGTTGTAGGAGGAGTGAACGGGGGAATCAGTTCTACGGATGGCGGGGTGACTGTTGCTCGCGTGTTGGTTATGGAGCCTGTACCCCTGTCTAGTGGTTGGACGGTGGGGGTTGGTCGTTGGGACGCCGAACCTTCCAAATTGTCGATGTTGCTTATTTCTGGGCGTGGACGTTGAGTGGACCAACCGGTGGGTGGCCGGAAGATATTCTTGCCGCTGTCGAGACCGTTCTTGTCTTTTTTGATAGAGTCAGGGACGCCAACGATGCTGTTGCCAGGATGCAGTGGGTACTGGAAAAAGAAACAGGAGTTTAAGGTATAGGTAAGTACAGTGGCTTAAGAGAATATTATTGTCAATAACAAAATTTTTAGCCATGTCGCCACATAGACAAATTGTAATAATTGATTTGTCATGTTATTATTTATAATCCTACTCGCTTGTTTCATTGCCATAATTTTAAGAAATATTATCACTAAAAATCATTGGAGTATCAATATCAACCTCTATCTCTCACAACTGGATATAGCCTTATCCAACTTGAACCACTCTTATCGATCTTGGTCTGATCGCCGACCAGGTTAAACCACATAATTAAATTAAATACGTATTATATAAAAGTAGGCACCTTTGACTCTGCCTCCCTCAGTCCGTCGTAGTAGTTGTTGTTGAGAGGCACGGAGAGGATGTCTGTACATAGACCGCCTGATCCGTGAGCTCAGCAGCACCCAGATCGGGTGTTCAATCGATGGCGTCACCGTGAACAATATCAGCTACGCTGATGATATGGTGCTGCTGAGCCCATCGATCAGTGCCCTCAGAAGGCTGGTAGGCATCTGCGAGTGTTATGCGGAGGCCCATGGGCTCAAGTACAATGCGGGCAAGAGTGAACTGATGGTTTTCAGGGCGGGTTCTAAAATTTACGCCACAGTCCCATCGGTTACACTCGACGGCAAACAGCTGAAGCGTGTGTTAGAGTTTAAGTACTTGGGCCACTGGGTCACCGAGGCACTCGCAGATGATGTAGACATGGAGAGGGAGCGGAGGGCGGTAACGGTCCGAGCTAATATGTTGTCCCGTAGGTTTGCACGTTGCAGTTCGCAGGTAAAAACGACACTGTTTAGAGCGTACTGCCAGTCTTTCTACACGTGCAGCCTATGGATTAGACATACGCAGAAGACCTGGAACGCCCTTCGCGTCTAATATAACAATGCCTTCAGGTGGCTGATGGGGCTGCCGCGCTTCTGCAGCGCATCAGGCATGTTCGCGGAGGCGCGGGTCGACGGGTTCGCTGCGATCCTACGCAAGAGAACGGCGTCGCTGATGCGCAGGGTGCGCGGCAGCGCCAACACCTACCTGCAGGTCATTGCAGGAAGACTGGACACAGCCTCTCCCTTCATGCAGCACTGGACGAAAGTTCATGTTGAATTCTAATGTGTTAAGTGTCTTGTAATGTTTTCATTGTGTGTTTTTCTGTGTTTTTAAAATTGTGTGTCGATATGGACTGTGTATGTAACGTTGTACCTACTACGTCTGAAATAAATGATTGAAATTGAAATAACATTATAATTTATGCAAAGTATGCAACCAATCGTATTGATTCGCTATAGTTAATAACAACCGTGTAAACAATACCTACGTACATTGTAACCTAGAAGCTGTGGCCACGGTACATTAGTCTTCACGCCCCGTGTCCGATTATTCACACCTCATCAGCTTAAAGATGACATTACATCCGTCGCCTTGTTATCGATATCAAAGACCTTGACTCAGGTCGGGAATACCAATGAAGAGATTATTGTCGGAGGTACGCAGGAGAAGTTTTAGATGATCAAGGATGAGGGAATACGCATGACCTAAATTCATCATCATCATCATCAGCCCGTACACGTCCACTGCTGAACATAGGCCTAAATTACCACATAATAATATTTTTTACAAAGGCGTAAACATCGATAGAGGCACACCTACCTAAGTAGTTGAGAGAAAGTCCGCTAGATGGCAGATGGCGCTAAACAAATTCACGAAACTTTGTAAAAAAGCAAAAAGAGAAATATTTCACTCGCAAAGTCCTCGATAGCGCAAACGGTTCTTCTTCTTCGTGGCGTAGCAGTGTAGCAATCATTCGTGACTCAATCAAAAATAATTTTTGAACATGAGGTGCTTTTTAAACCATCAATCTAACTCATTAAACTGATAAAATGTAAAGCTTCGGCGCGTGGGCATTCTAGTACCTTCTACATTTGATTATTGATGCATATTAAATTGTTTGCGAGTATCAAATAACAAGCTTGTATAGGCGTCAAGAAGGTAGAATATCTAATATGGAAGCCCAAGGTTGAGTGCATCTGTGAACTCGGCCTAATATAAGCGTACTGATTAAGTAATGAAAATCATAATGAGCCTGCCGAAGTCATAAAAGTATCCTGTGCAAAATACTTGAGTGAATTAGGTACTCTATGAATCATGTAATTTACGAGAAACCTTCATGAATTGAACTTGTGCGGCTAGGGCACTATCAGCTTATTTAAAACTAGCTAACCCGTGCCCACTTCGTTGGGCGGTAAACATTTTTAGTAGTCTATAAAACTCGCAAATAACGTGGTTTAAACGATGTGTGTTTAAACAAATTCAATAGGTAAAATAATTTTTAAAATTGACTCAGTAGATTCAGAGATTACACCTTACTTATTTTTATTAGTGTAGTATAGTATAGATTTAAATATACCTCGATTTTATTGACTGGACGTCACACAGCTCCACATTTACCTAGGTATATTATGCGCTTCAAAA
Organism: Eupithecia insigniata; assembly: GCA_947859395.1. Classification (NCBI taxonomy): domain Eukaryota; kingdom Metazoa; phylum Arthropoda; class Insecta; order Lepidoptera; family Geometridae; genus Eupithecia; species Eupithecia insigniata. The sequence continues at coordinate 1,046,326 of OX402006.1, read as the reverse complement.
GCTTTTGATAGTACCTACTGGAGAATAGGGCACTACACATCTATTGTCCAGTTCTAAAACTGTAAGGAAGAATCACCAGTCGTCCTAAATCTTCACAATTTCTATCTTGATTCATGGCGTCTCGCAGATCTACTTATTTTTTACCGCGCAGTCTTCTCTCATTAGTTCTGTTCTGATGTATACCAAACGCTTCGTTTTAATTTTGGCGTAAGTTTCCACCAGCCATTTTAATTTTGGCATAAGTGTCCACCAGAAAACGGTTAAATAAACCTCGAAACCTTTACAGGTGAGCAATGCAACCTTCTCTTATTGGTAAAATGTATCTAGGCGTAGAATTGCATTGCAGAAACTTTTTAGTGTCCAGACTCGTCAGTTTTCGGATTTACATGTCGAAGATCAAAGTTGTATCCGTCTTCGCCACGACAGTAGGTATATAAGCGAGTAGAGACTGAAGAGCATCAAATGCCTGGTGCGTTTCGCCAATGCATTGCAAGCGGTCATCCCGGGTACGCAGCACAATGTCCGGCCTGTCACAGTGCTGATCTACCAGGACGACGGCAAAATCATTTGTAGCGAGAGCTTTGTACCAACCGGATGCTGTCCAGTAGGTCGTTTGTCGGCACTAATAACAATTTTGTAATCATTTTATTGGCTTTTGGGGTATGGACTCGTATTTTATGTCCTTCCTCGTAGTATGAACTCAAATCTTATCTTAACTATTCATTCAAATATACAACTTTCCTACCAAATTGTTACGGAATCAACTTAATTAATGTAATTATCTTTGAATTATATCACAATTATTACAAACTTTACATTTTTACATTTAATATATACTTACAACTAATATACAACAACTTTTGTAAGATGCTACACAGAATTTCATTTGGGTGCTGCGAAAAATATCATATTTTATAATCTAAATTTATTATCCTCAATCGAACTATTCTACTGTATTCAGGGAACTGAATACAATTTTTATATACAATGTTAGATACAATGAAACAACTTACGGTGTTCTATCAAAATGTTAGAGGGCTTCGGACTAAGACCCTAGAATTTTATAATAACTTATTATTGTCTAAATCGGATGCAATTCTTGTAACCGAAACATGGCTCTGCGATGGTATTTTAGACTCCGAATTGTGCGACAGCAGGTATATTATTTATCGTAACGATCGAGCAACATTAGGGGGAGGTGTGATGATATTGTGTGCTCCACATCTGCAGGCATGTGCCAGGCTTGAATGGCAATCACAAGATGTAGAATGTATGGTTGTGACCATTCCATCTTCAGCAATCGGGTCCACACATAATCTGCATATTATACTAGCATATATACCTCCCAATTCACTTCTACCTTCAAGAACACATACTTTTATCGATTTTGTATCCCGATTCTGTAATGCTCATCAGGGAGATAATTTTTTGATAGCTGGGGATTTTAATTTGCCGTGCCTAAACTGGCAACTTGAAGAACCGTTAGTTGTGAAGAAGGGCTCTATAGACATGCAAAATGCTGCGACCAGCTTAATCTCCCAAACAAGTTTTATAGGACTGTCCCAGCACAATAAACTTTTGAATAAAAGTAATAACACCTTGGATCTGATATTCTCCAGCATGCCGGTTACTATAAAAAAATCCATGGTCCCTCTTGTTAAAGAAGATTCTGCACATCCGTCCTTTTCAATTATAATCAGTGATATCCTAGTTCCAACTTTAAAGCCTAATTCGCGTATGAAACATCAATTTAACAGAGCAGAATATAATGAAATTAATGAATGCTTACATAATTATGATTGGTTCTTTATAAGGGATGATAGTGATATAGAAAATGTCATAACAAAATTTTATACAATCTTAAATAACACAATAAATACTTTTATTCCACAAGTTCGTTGCTCAGGTAAGTATATATATCCCATATGGTACAGTAAAGCTCTTATAAACTTGATAAAAGAAAAGTACAAAGCTCATCGTAACTGGAAGCGTCATCACAATCCGATTGATTATGCTGATTTTGCAGATCTAAGGCAAAGGCAAAAATTTCTACAGGCTGAATGTTATAAGTCATACATAAACTATTCACAGCAAAAGATAAAAACACAGCCTAAATTCTTTTGGACCTACATTAAATCAAAACGACAGAACAGCACCAGTTACCCTCAGCAAATGACTTATAATAACACTGAAGTTAGTTCCCCGAGCGACATATGTACTGCGTTTAATGAATATTTTGGAAATAACTTCACAGATCCATCCCAAACTTATAATTTTGATCCTGTTAATGACAATTTAAATTTAAACAATGTTAGTGATATACAGGTATGTAAATATTATATTAGTAAAATCATTAAAAGCATTGATATAAGTAAAGGAGCTGGAAGTGATAGGATCCCACCAATATTCTTTGTTAATTGTGCAGATTCGTTATCAGCCCCAATAGCGATGATTTTCAATAGATGTCTGGAGCATGGTTATTTCCCAAATATTTGGAAGAGGGCCTACATAGTCCCGATTCACAAGAAAGGTCTCAGGACATCTATTGAAAACTATCGTCCTATATCGATACTTAACGTCTTAAGTAAATTATTTGAGAGGGTAGTGCATGCCCATATATACCCTGCTATAGCATTGTGTATCCCAGTTGAACAGCATGGATTTATGAAGGGCAGGTCTACTGCAACAAATTTGGGAATTTTTGTTGACCATATAGCTAAGGGTATGGATGGTGGATCTCAGGTTGATGTGATCTACACAGACTTTGAGAAAGCCTTTGATCGTGTAGATCATATCATTCTTCTGCGTAAGCTCTATCAGCTCGGAATCAGAGGTAACCTATTAAGGTGGATGGAATCTTACCTGCGCAACCGTTCACAGGCTGTCGTTGTGGGAGGATACTGTTCCGACTTTACTGACATCCCTTCTGGAGTGCCACAAGGCTCCATCCTGGGTCCACTTTTGTATTCAGCGTATCTATATGATGTGGGTAAATGCTTCAAGCATGCTCGTTACCTAATGTTTGCAGATGATACGAAGATTTACATGCAGGTAACCAATCATCTGGACTGCATGAATCTACAAGAGGATATTAATAGTCTATGCCAGTATTTCGTCGATAATCGTATTGGAGTTAATATTAATAAATGTTCATACATCTCTTTTACTAGAAAAGTTCTTCCCATCGAGTTTAACTACCGAATTAATAACTCTATACTTAATAAAGTACACTCCGTAAGGGACCTCGGCGTTATAATGGACTCAAAATTAATGTTTTCAGAACATATTGATGCTATTGTTAATAAAGCATATAAAAGTCTTGGGTTCATCTTAAGGGTAAGTCGTCCATTCTCCGACGTAGGCTGTGTAAAAATCCTTTACTACTCCTATGTAAGGAGTATTTTAGAGTATTGCTCCGTTGCTTGGACCCCTCATTATATAAATTACATACAAAGCCTTGAAAGTATACAGAGCAAGTTCATAAAAAATCTTAACTATAGATGCTACACGGGTTTCAATGACTATCAAGAAGCATGTGCTTATCATCGTTTACCGACTCTTGAAGACCGTAGAGTTATGGCGGACATGTCCTTCCTGCATGGTATATGCAACGGGTATATTGACTGTCCCGATTTGTTATCTAAATTGTTATGCTTGAATGCACCACGGACCAGGACCAGACATACAACAACAAAACTTTTTGCTGTAATGTCAACAAAAACCAAATATGCACAATATTCACCTGTCACTCGGCTTCATAGAAGCTTTAACAAAATGTTTAATTCAACAGATATTTTCTTTAGTAATAAAGAAACTTTTAAACGTGATATTTTTCAGCTGCTCTCAGATAAAAGTAGCGCTTCATAAAGTTTTCATTTCTCTAATTATTTATAACGTAAGGTTCTTTTTAACGATGGCTATGTATTTATCATGTTTTATTATTGTAATATATATAATGTATTAGCATATATAGAAGTTTATGTATGGGATATAATTGATTTGTATAAAACACATAATATAAAGTACTACTTATTAGGTTCATAATAGTTGAGTAATAGTTTAGTGGTGTAAGTTTAGTAGGAGTAACTTGATGATCTACTAGATATTGATAGGTAATCTTGTCTATTATGTCAAATCTTTATTTTAATATTTACTTCATAGTTTTGTTTCTGAAGATGTATACTGTCTAATGTTTTGTGTCTATATCTTACCTATATACTGGCGAATTTGGTGACGTCGTTCTTATTTTTCCAAATTATAATAATGTAAATCCTTCTATTGGCTGTTAGCGATATGTATAAGATAAGTTTATGTATATTTTAAGTGCTGTGGATTTTGTTAATAAATAAATAAATAAAATAAGTATGATTCGAATCCATTCAGTAGTTTTTGCGCTATTTTAGGCCGAGAAATGTCACTTCCATCCCCACTCCTAAGGGAACCTTAACGAATTCCAGGATAAAAAGTATTTCATGACCTTCCTCGTAGTATGAACTTAATCATGCCAAGTTTCATTTGAATACATTCAGTAGTTTCAGCGCTATGCGCAGCCAATAAATTTTACCCTACTGCGGGGGCAAACTGCCGGGAGCCCCCATTGCCAGTGCCCTCCACTGTGGGGGCCTACTGCGTGGGTCCCACTGCGGGGGTTACTGAAGGTCCCACTGCGAGGAAATGTGGGGGCCCACTGCCGGTGCCCCCACTGTGGGGGGCCCACTTCGGGGGGCCATCTGCCGGTGGCCCCCACTTCCAGGGCCCCACTGCAGGTTCCCCCCACTGTGGGGGCTACTGGGAAGGTCCGGTTGCGTGAGGGGCCCTACTGCTGGGGTCCTCACTTCTGGGGCCCCCACTGCCTGGGGCCCCACTGCCAGTGCCCCCCACAATGGGGGGCTACCGCTCTCTACCGCCCTTGCCCCGCGCGCCATCCTGCAACGCGCAAAATTTCACTTCTTCTCTCATAAGGGAATCCTTCTGAATTCCGGGATAAAAAGTATTTTATACCCTTTCTTGTAATGTGAACTTAAATGATGCTAAATTTCATACTTACCTTCAGTAGTTTCGGCGTTATGCGCAGCCAAGAAATTTTACTTTCATCCCCTCTCCCAAGGGAACCCCATTGAAATCCGGGATAAAAAGTATCCATGTCCTTCATCATAGTATGAACTGAAATCCTGCCATGTTTCATTTGAATACATTCAGTAGTTTCGGCGCTATGCGCAGCCACGAAATTTTTCCATCATCCCCTCTCCCAAAGGAACCCTATTGAAATCCGGGATAAAAACTATCCTATGTCCTTCCTCCTACTATGAACTCAAATCTTGCCAAGTTTCATTTCAATACGTTCAGTAGTTTCGGAGCTATGCGCGGCCAAGATACAGACAGACAGACAGACAGACAGAAAGACAGAAAGACGGACAGACATGATGGAAAAAAATTACATTTCAGGCATCAGTATCGATAATAAAAAAATTCCAAAATATCTTCAATGTACAGAATTGGACCTGTTACAGTTTTATTATAAGTATAGATTGGTCGCAATACAACTAAAAAGTTAATAGTTTCGGCATAAAAATAAAAACTTTAAGCCTGAATATGCAAAGTGAAGATTTTCATGGCGATTTAGAAATGTTTAGTTAGGTAAATTTTTTTCATTACGCCCCAGTCCAATCAAGCTTTCATGTTTAGGCCGAAACGAAGGGATAACGTATGTCATGGATATTTTTTGGCCTCTGATCTCGGGATTATGAATCCCGCTCGGATATAGAACAATATCAGTTGCCCATGTATACTAGTGGTTGCAGACCAGCATGCGTTGTTATGGATTGGTTCGTCACAGACTAATAACTTATGTCGTGAATATCTCACCTATCAGCAGGTTGGCATCATAGTCCCGCTCGGACATAGAACAGTTGACCATGTACCAGTGGTCGCAGACCAGCATGCGTTGTTGGAACAGCGTCGTGTTGGGGCAGGTGTAGCTGAACTGACGACCCAGACCATCGCACATGTGGTACACCTAGAATAGAGGAGAAAAAAGTTGTTAAGAGTTTCAAATTCAATAAAATTATTAGGGATCTGGGATGGTGGGCAATTCACACAGCATCGACTAGATGATGCTGTGTCAAGTTAAGCAAAACTTGTGTTACGGGTATTAAGATAATTGATTACTTAATAAATAAATAATGCTGGATTTTCACTGATATCATTAGAAGTTTTTAAATCACCTAAGTAGCTCTGGCGGTATGCGAGTGGCGAGTAGGACATTCTGTTTTGGTAAGAGAAAGCTGCCAGTATTTTTTTCAGTTCATTCGTCCTCTTGCCGTTTGCATGCCTTTTACGCATAGGAGGTGACTAGTCCATAAGCAGTGGTATAATACTTTGATTCTAAGATTTCGGTTCATAGTACGGAGAAACCTTGTAGAAAATCTAAATAAAATAAACCCAGACACGAATAGATAATTGTCGAAAATAATGATCCATTGGTAATAAGCATATTAGCGCTCATACGTTCATCTCAACTTCCTACAAGGAAGGTAACATCAAGGAATTTTAAACTTATTTTTCTTTGTGTACCTGAGTACCTAGTTAAGTTTTTTGACTGGTTAATTTCAAAATGATTGCAAGTTTGTTCCGTGTGCTCCAAAGAGCGATACAGTGGTTGATCTGGCTGGTTGGTGCAGTTTTAATAAAAATACAAAAGTTTGAATGTTTAGATGGATGTTTGATAAGTAGTACTTACTTCTTCACGCTATATTCACTGAATGGATCAAACTGAATTTTGTTAGCGTAGTTGTAAATTTTAAGCGTGCACCTGAAATATCAACATTTTAGGGATTATTCCCAACGTCTCTCGTGAGACGTACTCGCTCAGTCGCAACGTCTCACGAAAAATATTCCCAACGTCTCGCGTGAGACGTTGCCTAGTCTCCAGGAAATATTTTCTCAGGAAAAATGATGATGTACGAGTACCTCCATACGTCTTAGAATAATTTTACATTGGCCTATGAGACCTTCACACACCTTAGAACAAACACTTTAAACCTTAACACAATTTAAATAGCATTTAATTTAAAGGATTGCTTCGAAAACCACAAGTGAACCGCAGTTTGTCTGTAAATGTGAAGTCGTGCATCTTTGGTAGGTACTTAGAAGAATGGTAATGAAAATGTAATTACCCATAGAAAGTATTGTATTTATTAATTTTATTTAATGGTTCACGTGATCGTGAACCTCTTTTTTTGCATAATACAATAGAGTACCTATTCCTTACAAGCGTCTAAATTGACATGCATTTTATTCCTATTGACATTATTATTTTGATTGGACAATGCCCCTCTACAGCAAATATTCATTTTATTTCTCATTTGACATTGTTTTTCATTGATTCTGTATTTAGTGCATATTTTTATTGTAGTTTATTGACAATGCCCATATACAGCAGCTTTATTTTAGTATTGACATAATTATGAAACTAAATTAATTTTAGATTTGATTTTTACTGACACTTTATGTATATTATGACACTTATTTTCTTTGATTATGTAAAATTATTATACATTATATTTAGTTTGACAAGGCCCCTGTACAGCAGCACTTGGCACATGTTTGTCTGTTTTTCTTTGTACAATCCCTAATGGTGTTTCCTATGTGAAAAGTTTGTGTGATATTATAATATAGATAGAATAAACGACATCAAGTGTAACATGGTGGAAATAAATAAATACAAAAAAAAAATACATCTAGTTATTTAAATTTTTTTTAACATTTGTCAGTGTACAATTACTATTTGTAAACATTATTTATACTAAATATCAATAAAATTAAATCAACTATTTCGTCAAAACCTGACAATTAACCGAATTAGAATAGAATTAATTTTTTGTCATAAATTATTATTAGCCGAATTCTGTAGTCGGCAGGTCGTAGTACCTAACCTACTCAAGATACTATATTAAATACTTTATCAGACATGGGTTATATTATGTTATATTATACGTTTGGCTGTATTAAATCGACATAGAACCATTATAATCTTAGACCAGTAACATGTGTCTTATTTTCCGATTGAGTACATACATACCTATGTAGTAACTTTGTTAGTTTACCAGTCAAATCAATATATTTTCTACGACAAATAGATAAGATTAATTTGAAGTGTATGTACTGGTAGCTTCATCTTTCCTTAGATTTTATTTTTAATTATTATAGGTATTTATGACGTAGCGTTCCAACGGGGTGTATGATATGATCTCCTATATCGCACACCTTAACTTTATGTAAACGTACATATTCGTGAAAAAACAAAACAAATGACATGAACGAAGATGGAAAAAAAAGAGGCCTACAACACATTTACCACAGATTTTCCATTGGTTATAAAAACCCTCGAACATTGAAGAATACCTTTTATTTGGGGCAAAAGTAGAAAATAGGTGGAACTACTGTAATAGCATAAGGTGAGCCTACACAATAACAATCTACACTCTTTAGTAGTAATTCTATGCGCGCATGCATCACGCGTCTAGATCGCAGTAAGCAAATAGGTACCAAGTGTGTGTTCTATCTGATGCATCCTAAGTAATGACATCCTTAGCGGGAGATAATGAGTGCTACTGTAAATAATGGACTGATTACATTGCAAGATAGTTCATGAACTCGGAAATTTGTATCTGGGTGTTATTTGTTTATTTAGAGATTGTTACTGGCAATTACGTCCTGCAGGGCAAAGGCAAGCCTCCTTTTCATCCCTTGCTTTTGATCGTTGGCGGCGTCTTCTCCAGGATCAGCCACGCACACTATATTGTACAGTGCGCGTCAGAATTAATTATCCCCCTTGTTTACAAGACTTGAGATAAGGGGGTATTTATTTGAAACGCCCACTGTACTATAGTTTTGGTGCACAGGACAACTGCACAAGAAAACTGGGATTAAGCAATTTGCGTGACATAACTGTGACGGGTGAAGTGACCTGACCAAATATAATACATAAATGTATTATTTCGTCTACTCTTAAACAATGCAAAAGTCGTATATTTTTTATTGTATCACGAAACATTTAGTGAAATAAACAAATAATATTCAGACACATGTAAGTCAAGCACGTCGCTGTCTGTTTTGGTCACGCATAGATTCCAACTGAGATGGCCGGCTCTTCCTCATTCCAATCACACGAGTGGAGACGTTGTGAATAGCTTAGTCACGATGTGCGACACGGTCGTAATAGTAAGAAAATTGTATTCCATTTTACAAGCTTTTATTCTACTTGCCCCTTTAGTTTGTGTGAGACAAATCTTGCAACTGAATTTTAGACCAGTTATCTTTGCCGCATTCTGCATTATGACCGAACTTACAGCATTTACGTAAGTTCGGTGTTAGTGCAATGTCATGGTACCATCGAGCTGCTTTGATGATGGAGACCGTAGGCGACAATAGGAACTCCTAAACAAAACGACTTAAGCGTCGAGTTTGAAAGGAGGCGGGACTACGATGCAGTACTGAAACTCATGAGACTGTATTGTACATTATGCTCCTGTCTAACTAGGCCAAACCAACCCAACTCTTTGAACAACAGAGCCTCAAAAGTATCTACGACTAAAACTAAGATCAACAAAATAAAGTTCAGCTTGATCCAGTTCAATTAATGTCATCGTCAGTTTCCTATTGTGTGACATGACAGCTCTTGAACTCGTGTTAGTGCTTCAACCGGATCAACTTTATGTCGTAATATAATGCGCTGAGTTCGTTTACAGCGCTAAACTGAGTTTATCTTCTAATGAACGTATTCAATTTGCAACGGGGAATTAGGACCTAAGAACTATCGTTTGAACAAAGAATTTAACAATTGACAGTCGGATGCCATACGCCTGCCTTTCCATGGGAAATGGAAGATATAGGAAAACAAACAGACAGACGCTGAATGTAAAGATTCGACGAGCTCAAATAGCGATTTAACAATAGCAATGATGAGTTTTAAATAAGAATGTCTGCAGAATTTAAATTGACATTACAGTTTTATTACGAGTAGGATAACAAAATGCGGATGCGTAATAGAACAAATTGTTTTCAACTCATGCAAATTATACCGTTCAAATGTAGTTCGTTACGATCTGATTGAGATGGAGGTTTGTTTAATCATTTTACATATGTTTCTTATTTTAGTCATAATAAAATAACCAAAACAGAGCTCAGAGCCAAGCCAATGGTGCATGGAGAAGCTTTTTTCCGGAGATCAAGATATACTTTGGCTCGCCGAGCCACAGGATCTGTACACATTATGCGGACATATTGTATTATGCACATATGTGTAGATAATACTAACCACAAATAAGGAGGCAGCTAAGCGGTGGTGGCTCCTTTGACATAGAAATGTAAGCTTGAGTTAACTAATTTCATTTAATTTTTTTAGAGTTTTACAATGTTCTAGGTTATTGAGCTCTGTGACTCTAACAACCTCTATGTTTTGCGTCCATTGACATTAATACTACGAAGTTGATCAATGTGTTCATAAGTTAAACAAGCTTTATTATTTAATGAGATAAAATCTCAGTTGAGACACCTGCCTAAGATCTCTGTTAGTGATAATGCCTATTGTGATTTGATGTAGGTGCCTATTGTAAGGTTTTGGTAGCGAAGTAATGTGTAATGTTTGTATGGTTCATAATGGCTGAGGTGGCAGTGTGGGTGTCAAATCTTGTTTTAACAATGCTGTGTAGAACAAATACCTACCCGGTAGAGTGCAATTACGTAGATACGACATTTAAGTACTAAAATTATATTCAGATGAACTTCAATAAAGCGTGGGCTATAGGTACATATAATGATATTTTTCACTTCTTCCACTAGTGAACAAAAAATTGAAGTGAAGAGAATATCAATAACACCTTATTTCTTATTTGATAATAATAACTATGTTTATAGTACACAATTTGACTTGTCTAAGTGCTTATTTTGTAAGCCTAAAGAAATAAAGTTATTGATTCTGATTCTATGGAAGTAAATTCTTTGTATAATGTTAGTACAAGTTGCTTATTTTTACTATTTATAACCGACTTCAAAAGAAGGATGTTATCATTTCGTCTGTATGTGTTTTGTATGTATGTTACGCGGTATCTCCGCCAAATATGGACCGATTTGGAAAATTCTTTCACTATTGTATAGAAAATAATCCCGAAGTGGTCCAATAAAAATGTTATCTCCAGGGGATTAGTATTTATCCCGCAACTTAAAATAAGTGTAAAAGTAAGGGAATTTGAAGTCGGTTTATCGTTTTTTAAAACACACCATAATTATTCTTCGAAAATCTGTCAAAAAACAACGAAAGCCTGCATAAATAAGCACTCCATACGTAGAAACATTACCTAATCTGTGTCTCTACTAAACTTCACTGACTATATACATACATACGTATATATGTATATTATGTAGGTATAGGTAAGTAGATACACTATCAAATACATACCTAGATCATATTTCTAATTAATGCCACCATCCATAACATGTAGTAATACCTTCTCGTAAAACCGTCATAACATTTCTGAAGACCGGTTTTATTCAAAACTACCTTAGGTATTTATTTTATTGCCAATATTGTTGTGCCAAATTGAAATAACAACCACAATATTATACGTGACTTCCTCCGATTAAAGTTTTACGTAAGAAAGTGCAAGTTAACTTTTGATTTCGATATCAACGGGTTCTCTTCATTCACAAGCGAAGCGACTTTACATCACCGGAGAGTTGAGACTCTCAACCCCATGAAGAGGATTTGTAAGGATTTCGGACAGTCAAATTTGATTTTCGTCAGCGCCTATTAAAATTACTACGGGAGATACTTCTAGATCAAATGAGTTCAATGATCCATCATCCCTTTCTTTTTCCAAATACTCCTAGCTACATTTCGAAAAAATAATTAATTTATTCCATTTCCGCGTTTCAAAATTAGCATTACGTAGTTACCTACTTTGCAAAAATGTTTTTTATTTTACTCTAGCAGCTCTACCCGTCACCACAAACACTTCCGACAACGAAGATTAACATTAACCGTTACGATAAGGTCAAGGCTGCAGAACTGGTTCACTGGAGCACCGAAAGATACTGTTGTATGACTTGTATGGGAAACTCGCGCTATGGAGCGAATGTATGGGAAGTTCGCTTGGGAAAATGGTAATGCAATGATGCCATTTAGGTGGACGAGTGGTTGAAGTTAATGAGAGGTTTTTCGTAGAGGGACGTGGCTGTACGAACTTTGTAAGAAAATTCTGGTGCCAAACGGTTCATGTCAATGGTTAGGAATAACTGTTATTACGTCACTCATTTCTTAGCTTGGCTGAACTTTGTTAGCTCTATCGCCCGTCTAGATTCAGTGTCACGTACCTTATCTTTACTTTTACCCTTATCAAATGGTTTTAGATAAAAGAAAATATTAGGTACAATGAAATATATTATAAAAATATTATTTTTCATTCCTATACATATTTTACAGTGGATTTCCGCAAAGTAGCACCTCAATCTATTACTTATAGAATTGTTTATGAAGATAATTATCTCCAAACACTGCCCTACATCAACTGCGTCAAACAAAGCAAAAATATTTAATAGAGATCACAAACAACCCAACAAAATTGGGCCATTCAGATTTTACAAGTAGAAAATCAATCAACGTTATAAAAACCATGAAATATCGGTTTCATGCCAATGTGCAAAAACACCGCCGCCGCTGTACTGTGAGGCAATCGCCGCAGGCGCAGCTTGAATGGAGAAAACTAAGTCCATTAACTAATTCACGGCTGTCATTTGATTTTCCATAAATGTTGTATACAGTACAGTGCTTTGTGTTTCCTTTTACAGGAAACACAAAGAGCAAGGGCCCAATTCCGCTAACGGCGCTAACACAATCGCTTTACTATGACAATGGTCGCAGAATCGTCACATACATAGAATCCTTAGATTTATAGTTTGTTTTTCAAACTTGATACTTTTCTCCTCCATCTTTCATTTAAGCTTAAATACCAAAACGTGCCATTCTGTGACGAGCTTAGCGATTAGTTTAGCAGAATAGGGCCCCTGATTCCGTACATTCTCTCGATGCTCGCTTCTCGATAAGCTGGTATGCGCCCGTATAGGTCAGGGATCCTCTGCTTCATCTACATCGGCGCTACAGCAGCGTGCGAACCCTATTGTTTCTTACCTATAATCTACATAGATTTTTTAAAAAATATTTATATGTAGGAAAGTAAATTTCATACCTACTTCTGGAATTTACGTATACAGTCACCACATAATACAGTCATCGATTCACCAACAATAAGTATTACCTAGCTATAAGTCGACGAAGAATTAGTCGACCCGTTCTGTAATCTATGGTCGAACCATATAACGGTGACAACCTTATAATAGAAGAACCTTAGACCACTTTGTTATGTAATATTTTGTGTAGATAAGTGGTGTTTTTTACGGAGTTCAATGAAATATCTCTAAGGTCCATTGAAGGACGGCGATTTCCCCTTATGAGCGCCATAGCGCCCAAATAATCCCGAGGTGGTTATTTTGGTTTCAAGAATATTTATATTTCAAAAAGAAATACATTTCACTTAAATGAGAAACAACTTAAGTAGGTACCTATACCTACCTATTAAAAAAAACTTCGACAGTCAAACAATTTTTGTTAGGTACTACCTACCTAAGCAAGCATACAGGTAAAGTTAATCATGCAATGTAACACAAAAGTTTTACAATCTTCAAATATCAATAACAAATCAAATAATTATGAATTAAAGACAAAGAGCTGGTGAGTATCTGGCGCAACGCATTAGCATTGCCATACAGCGAGGCAATGCAGCCAGCGTCTTGGGGACGCTTCCGACTGGTATTGATATGGACCAGTTGAGCTATCTGTAGATTGTTTGCAACAGTCTGCAGTTAGCTCAATTGTTTCAATTGTAAATTCTAGTTTAATTTCTTTATATTATTTGACTGTTATTTTCTTTGTGAATAAATTAAAGACAAATAACTAAAAGAATTTGTAGATGTAGATTTACTAAGACATGAAAATTATTAATTTACCAGGGATTACTTGCAGGACAAATAGTACCGCAAAGCAACACTGTTTTATGGGAATTCGATGTCAGTATTTTTTTTTTATATCAACATATGTATAATAATTCTAGTTTAAAATTAGCTAATAGATTTAAATTCTAATTATTAGCCCGCGCTGTTACTGTTAGTTGGTCAGAACCTGGATAAATCGTACCTACGTACCCTATTTCATCATCATCATAATATCAGCCCATACACATCCACTGCTGGACATAGGCCTCCCCCATACGACGCGCGATGCCACAAATAGCGTCCCAAATACGTACCCTATTTATTATCACTCAATTTTACTGCACTTAACTATACTTACAATTTATTTATAGCATAGGGGTAAGCTGATAATTATAATTTGTATAATTAACCCATTACATCGCTAATTACCCGACAACAATCGAGACAAAGAAGATTTCAACTCGTTATGAATAATCGTGATAAAGGAACCATGATACATTAAATTTGAACTTAATTATGAGTTATTTAATATTATTATCTTGACTTAAACGGAACAAAATAGAATAAACTGACTTGATAATAAATTGACCTTATCTGTCAACTAAAGCGATTTTAAATACCAATAATTGTGCCAGCCAAGTTGTTTTGATCAGGTTGTGATCTGACAATGTTAGGTAGGAACTCTGCCGCTAAAATAATAGTTTAGGTTCACTACCTACCTACCAATTACCAACTGGCTATCCATGTAAGTAGGTAATTGTAAATACAAGTTATATTTTGTTTATATACTTCCGCTTCATCAGGTGGACCACACGCTAGACTGCTAGCGATGAGGTATATAAAAAAAAACTTAAATTATTGTTGATAAAGTATTAATAAAACATAAGGTTTTATTATTTTATTTGAAACTGAAATAAGCAAAACCACCCAGCCACCACCAATCCAGTTTCAAATAAAATAACAACACACTAATTTTATTAATACTTTATTAACAGTAGTTTTGTCAAATTCACAAATTACATTGTCAGAAAAATAATAATTCTCGCTGGCAACATTAGGTTATCTATCAACCTTCATTGCAGAGTTAAGTATCTAGTCCGTACAATTATAATTGTACGGACTGTGTACTAATGTTGCCTGCGAGAATTTTTATTTTTCTGAATATTTCTGACGATGTAATTTGTGAATTTGATAAAACTACTACTGATCTGCTAGCTAAGTTTACTTGTAGAACGCTGAAAATTATAAAAAACCGGTTTGTTATTTTACCCATGAACAACGACTTGAAAATTTAGCAACGCCCTTAACACCTTCATTGCCTTCTGCACGCATGACAGTGAATGCGATTGGATTTACTCAGGGGTCAGGTAGAATTTCCCTCTAAATTGTTACCCACACCATTGTTATGGACATTAATGCTAATAATAAACTTAATCATCCCATCCCACTTCCCACTAATATTATAAATGTCAAAGTTTGTAAGCATGGATGTATGGATGTTTGTTCCTCTTTCACCCAAAAACTGTTGAAGTGATTGGGCTGAAATTTGGTATTGGCATAGTTTGGGACCTGGAATAACATAGGTATGCTATTTTTTATCTCGATAAAACAAGGCGCGGGCAGCAGCTAGTATTTCACTAAATCCTTCTTGAATGAGTAATATTTACCCCATTAATCAGAGTTAACGTACATTGGTGTCGTAACTCCCGTGGGCTTCCCTGGCCGTGCTGCGCTTAATATGGCACGCTTGCCTTGACGTGGTCACATCTGGCGTGTAATTAGTCACTGTTTTCTTTTTTAACCGACTGCGTTTAATGATGTAAACATGAACGTAATGCATTAACTGTGTTTACTACTTATTATTATGATTATTTTTTCAATAAATTGGAAATCTCGGAGTTTACTTTAAATCACCTTTATGAATAATAACATTAATAACGCCTGAACAGATTTTAATGAAACATAAAAGAACAGCTGTTAATAACTAAATCAAATCCTGTTCATTCGTCTTGGGCTACAGACAGACAAACATGATAAAGAAGTAAGATACATAGGTAGGTTAGGTATAGTTATATAGTTAGCTATAATTATTTTTTCCTATTATTTTAGGTTTGTCTGTCAGACGTCACATTGCAATGCTAGCAAAAAGTAAATCACTAATTTGTTTTGAGAATTCAGATAAAATAATGTTTTGGATATTATAATGCACTAACATATGTATAATTGGTCAATTTGCGATGCTATTACAGTACAGGTATTTTGATAAATATTTGTACAAAAAATCGGTAGGTGTTATCACATGTTATTATGATGCAAAAATAATCAGGCATGTTATTGTATAAACTCGGAACACAGTAGTCAGCTCACCAGGCGGGCACAATACACCAGGCACCTACACACAACAAAACTAACTGATAGATAGAAGATCCTGTAGTTAAAGGGGCTCCGTGGAAAAATTCCCATTTTTGTCCAAATTGTCTAAAAGATTTTATCAACGAATTTAATATGAGTAATGAAACAAATCATTAAATATGACCAATATAATATCAAAATATGACCAAATAAGTTGAAATTGTTTTGAAAAAATATGTTTTTTGTTGGTTTTATTATTATTGTATCGAATCTAGTAATATTTACAAAAATCTTTATATTTTAAAGATAGTATATGTAGATTTGTTTGTTCATTCGGTGTATTCTGTTTCCCGTGAGAATTAAAACCCAGCTATAATTTCATGTATCTACAGTGATTTATTATTAAACTACACAACATATTGTAAAATTAAATATTTTAAAGTGTAGATCAGATAATGGATTATTTTGTGTTTAGTTTCATTACTTATATTAGATTAGTTTCAGAGAAATCTTTCAAACGGTGAAGACAAATTGGGCAATTTTTCACGGAGCCCCCTTAAGATATGTATAAGAAAAGACAGAAGTAGGTAAACTTTTATAGCGTTTCAACATTGTTGGTCGAAGAGAATACTTCACACTTTTTCTAAACGGTAAGTACCTAGGTGTAAAATGTCCAAATGAAACTGAATCATCACGCTCGGGTCCGTTTAGCAAACTCAGGAACGACTAAAATCTACCACTATAGCACACGCCTATTTTTTTATAACATAAATTTTAAAAGCTTTCTTCTTGAGATTATAGGTACCTGGCATCCAGTCTCCATATCGGCATAGTAGCCAGCTGGGCGGCCTGAGCACGTAAACCGCGTGCGCGGGAGTTTGAAGCCCGGGACATCGCTCTGTAACAAATAATTATATGAAAAATGTATCGATAATAAATCTTTATTGACAAAGAAAATAACAATCAAATAATATAAACAAATTAAACTAGTATTTACAATTGAAACGATTGAGCTAACTGCAGACTATTGATTACAATTTGAAACAATTGAGCTAACTGCAGACTGTTGATTACAATCGTTAATAATGACAAATAGAAACCAACTTTTTAGGGAGGCACGTTCTGTCATGGAAGTAATCCTGAACAGGTGAGGGACCTAAAAATAGGTAGCTACTAAAAATAACAATAATTTCACAGAGAACACTGGTGAAGGTCCCGGGTAATCGATAGAGGATGGGCAGCACCGGTCTGGCTGGATCGTTGAGGAAGACCTATGTATGTCCAGCGGTGGACGTCTTCGACTAAGATGATGATGAATAAGTGTTAGCTAAAGCAACTAAAAAGTATTGTTTGCTTGGCGGTTGGTTCAAAGCTTTCAAGTGATTATGCTAAAGAACGTAGACTCGTGCGCGACTTTGAACTTTTGACTTTTGTAAGAAGTGCTAATTGATTGTCTTCTAATAAACATGCTTAATTAGAAATACGTCATCATAAATCATCCAATACGTTATTAATTAGAATTTGGTTTCATTCAAATGTTTTTCATCAATTTATTTTATGTTATACATAATTAATAAATTTATCAAATCAGAATCAGAATCAATAACTTTATTTCTTTAGGCTTACAAAATAAGCACTTAG
Source organism: Eupithecia insigniata (assembly GCA_947859395.1). Classification (NCBI taxonomy): domain Eukaryota; kingdom Metazoa; phylum Arthropoda; class Insecta; order Lepidoptera; family Geometridae; genus Eupithecia; species Eupithecia insigniata. The sequence continues at coordinate 1,028,287 of OX402006.1, read as the reverse complement.
ACAAGTCAAATTGTATACTATAAACATAGTTATTATTATCAAATAAGAAATAAGGTGTTATTGATATTCTCTTCACTTCAATTTTTTGTCCACTTGTGGAAGAAGTGAAAAAGAAATGTTACATCACTTCTATCTATCTACTATCACGTGAATAATGCAAGTTTTGCAAAATAATATCAAAATAAATGGTTAAAACAAATCGTGTTCCAAAGATATTAGAGAAATATTCGAAGTTTTATCAAATTTTTGCTTTGGCATGTATAGGTACTAATTGTTAGTAAATGAGAACGCAACCTTATTTCTTCTGCATGTTGGCATCACCTTTATGATGCTGGACACACTGATTCTGTCTGCCATTGAATGTGTTACTTTGTGTAATAATACACGATTGCATTGTTCAAGTTTTTCATATTTATTTCCCAATATAAATTATCACCACTTAATGTATAGCTCATATGTTACAAGTCAAATGAAATATTGTGTCCTCCTTATTTCATAAACATAACATAGATTGATGCTGGTATTGCTATTGACAAACGTAAATTACACTTACTATTGCTTAGATTCTTAAAATGCGAATTGCGTCACAATTGCGATTTATGTCGTATCGTAACCCATATCAGACTTGAGCAGCTCTATTTTTGGTCATAAGAGCTATTCAAAAACAGTGTTCCTTCTTATCTTCATACAAACAGCGAGGGCATCCTGCTCGGCGGCGGTCTAATATGGGTGTTAGCAATAAAGATGGCGATAAGCCATTGTTAAAGATTGAACCATTGTCTATAAGAATTGTTGCGTGCTCTCTTTGGAAAACGAGGATTTGAGCTCATACTTGACATATATTTTATGCGCTTTTTATTGGGATAATAAATAGCCTGTAATGTTATTCCAGGTCCCAAACTATACCCATACCAAATTTCGGCCTAATCGGTACCGTAGTTTTTGCGTGAAAGAGTAACAAATATCCACACATCCATCCATACATACTTTGACATTTATAATATTAGTAGGATGTGCCCTTTTATTGATATAATCGGACGTATATACGTTTTTGGCAGATTTTTTTTTGTATTTCAGAAATGCCAGAGAGTCTAGAAAACACCACCCAAATTCTCAAAATGTCATCATTCACAAAGTGGATCTCCATTCTCCACGCATTTCAAATATTTCGAGAGATCAGAAATTGACCAAGATAATTTGCAATGCAGAAACCGAAACAAACGCAATTGTATACATTACATAAAAATACGTGATTTTTTGCACACGTTTCAGGTTTACAAAGACAAGGAAGTAGGTTCACAAGTACAACCTACTATGCCATTCTGGGCACACAAAGGAAGATGGTAGATAAGTAAAACTAAGGAGGGGCCACCAACATTTTAGCGTTTGAGACCCTCTCAAACGCTATATTAAGATTTGTTTGTAGAGTCAAAGTTACATAACAAACTCGTATCCGTGAAATTTGCCACTGGCCAAAGTAGTAAAGCAAGTATCAGTTATTCGAATTTCTAACGATAAAGTAGAGCCAATCTTCCACGTTTTTGTGATTTGTGTGATGACTGTGAAATTATTTGCCGGTATGTTTTTTATGATCAGTTTGAAAATGAATAATTAAGATAAGAAAATCTTTATTTATAGCTAAGATACAACTAACCTAACCTAAATCCGCAAAATCCACTATATTATATATATTCAGAATCCCAGATATTTTATGTCAACAAAGACATGTATGAATGAAAACTTAACAAAAACTAATAACATTAACAGAAAACAACAAGGTAGCAGCAAAGTTATTAATAAAAACTAAAACACAAACTTTAACAACGCATAATCTCACTTCTGTAACAAAAAATGTTTAAATTTGTCTTCGAAAACGAACGAGAATTCAATTAAATGATGAATGAAAGCCTTCAAAACCAAAAATTGTTTCGAGCTTCTGTGCTTTGCTTCGGTGATACCAATGTCGTTAAATATTTTCCACCAATATTCCTTGGGTTTAGTAAAACATTTGTATACAAAAAATATCCAGGTTTTTGAATCGGGGTTATAGAGCTGTGTAAGGAGACAACCCTAATTCCAATTAACAAAGTTACATAAGCAAGGAAGCGAGGGCAATCAGCTATTATGTAGTCCAATAGACAGAATTCATAGCACCCGCAGCCGCGCCCGCGCCGCCCGCCCCACTTACAGGGCTAGTGATGGAGGTGGTAAGTAGATTATTGACCGACAGAAAGACAACATGATTTGTGTCTATTTTTATACACTGTGTTTGTTTGTCGATAAATTCAATAAAAAGTTCAGTTATGGTACACCATCAAATATTTTAAAATGATTAAGTGCAAACAATAGTTGTAATTTTACAGCTGTCTGTAAAATTACAACTATTGTACCTGTGTACCTAAGAACAATGGCTGACCTTATCGCTTGAAAGCTATTTCGGTGATATTTTTGGATATTAGAGTGATGTGAATATAATAAAGGTAACGTAAGGCAGAAATATTTAATGTTGAAAAACGTCGGAATTGGAACAGAAATATGGCAGGATAGGATTGCAAAATGAAAAATATTATTTTAATATGCAGTCATGGGAAGGCGGTGCTGAACATTCACGTCAACCCAAGCATATCTAAAACTATTGGTCGTTTACTGATGCAACAGGTATTATTAATTAATACAGACTAAGATCGTCTTAACGAAGATTAAGCTGAACTTAACCAACCAATGGATAGCCTTTACTTAGCTAATCCTAACACAGACACTGAAGGCCAGTAAAATCTTACCTCTCGAAATAAGCCTGAATAATGCCAAGTGACGAAAGGACACAAAGCGATGATTGACACGTGTGAAGGAAGCCTTAGGCCAGTTGACGTGAGGGGAACTATCAATTATGCTTTACTGGGTTTTGTAACGTCTTTTCTTTTGCTACTTTCGTAAACTATAGCTTCGTAAGATGTATTCAGGGGCCTACTCCGAAACGAAAATTCTAATTTTCTGATTCGTTCTTGTGCAAAATCAACTCTTATGAGCGTATGCTTTAAACGAATCGTAATATCGTTTTCCGAGTAGATACAGAGCCGTAGCTAAAATCTACTACACTAAGTAAATTATAATAAAACGATATTTTATTCATAAGGAACTTGGATAAAGCATTAAAGTTTATGTGATAATATCTACCTAATGGTTAAAAAAATATTTTTAATCATAATTATGATTAAAAATCTTTTACTCGGGAACGATTATAATCGTTCCCGATATCCATAAATTCACCATTACCTTAAGATCTTACAAAAGCATTAAAAATTCTAGTAGAAATCAAATCTAGATATTATAGTGTCCATAGATCTTTGACATATCGTAGTATTCACGATGGAGCCAGTTCCAAATTAAATTTGGCCAAGTTTCAACTCCATTTATGGCTCTATATAACCTTTGATCAACGCATGGAAAACTTTCAAGTAAGACCCTTCTCCTTCCCACCGGTGAAACACAATTGTTGCTTCAAATTCTTAAAATACTTTGGTTGCAAAACTATATAAGATATGCAGTGCAACCCACTTACATGATGACCTCTGCGTGCAAGAGTAGACACCAAATCATGGGAATCACAAACACATGTCAAATTATGGGTATTTACTAAACTTAACAAGCGTGCTTGTGACTATAAATCGTCGTATGGGTTTAATCTAACCACGATTTGTGGTAAGTGGAGATATTTGGCAGATTCTGTATGTGTATGCGCTTGAGTAGTGTATTGCACATCGTAGAATTGAGAATAAAATAAATAGACAAGTTGTTCACCTACTCTGTTCTAGCCTCCACTTGTAGGTACAAGTGGAGGCTAGAACAGCAGTGGGTGAACTGAAGCAGTAAATTTTGTGAGACAGGCAGCTACATATATGCACACATAGGCAGCTGTACATTTTTATTTATGTAAGCCCCGCTTAGCGATTTTTTTAAAGTTTTCTGTTAATACAGATCATATTAGGTTCCAATAACACAAATAATACGACCAGTCCTGCCCTACTCTCATTCAGCGGTCGGTTTCATCCAATATCTAGTTTTACACTCTATGCTCGTAAAACGAACTTTATATCCCTTAAGGGGGATTTATCAAGGGGCAAAACTGGAATAACCTATGTCGAAGGTTTTTACTCAATTTATTCAGATCTAAAAATATATCTTGGTTCGAGTTTCCTTAGTCAACATATCCATACTATAATTTACCAACTACTATTTTGAAATTCCACATTCAAACTCGTTACTCACAATATCTACAGGGAATAATGAACATGACAAGGGATTATGATTGAATTTGGAATCTCAAATTATGTATAAATTTACCAAGGAGATATAATGAGATCCTCTTCGGAATTCGAACTAACCTCCGTTCAGAGGGCAGAATAAAAACTAATGCTGCGAAACACGTTACCAAAATTTAGCATTCACCTAGAAAAAGTGTGAATAGTAGAGTATTCACCTCGTACATATAGCTGTCTTCGTCTTGGGCGTGATCAAATCCCTCTCACACCCAGGAATGAAACCCGTGACGTAAGCCACTGCTTTTCGCACTAGGTGCAATCTACTATTATTTTACCATTGTTTATGATGTACTTAATTCAACAATTTCATTGTTAGTTAGGAGGTATTTATGTAATGCACACCACAAGGCACGTAAAATAAGTCACCGCGTTGTCAACTGCAAGCTTTAGCGAATGCCAATAATGAATAAAACATAACATGAACCCAGACCAGACCGTGACTCCCTGACCTACACCACTACAAGACATTTATATAATAACGTCACAGCGCGCAACAAAAATATTGATGTGAAAACTTCTTGAACCGCTCTTTCTAAACAAGGGAACAAAATTGAACCGTCACGCTCAGATCGGTTACGCTAAAGTCGTCTACAGCTGTTCTCAATCAGTCATGATTATGGTCTAACCATGGACATAGTAAGTCAACTAGGCCTCTTTGGGTCTAACAAGAAGTACATCGTATCGTGCACCCCTCTCGTCTCCTGGATTCTACCTGTTTGGTAGATTTTCTTCCTAGGAGTTGTTTTGTTCACTGTTATTTTCATACATGAGTGAGATATGTTGGCAGTTTCGTGGATTGGCATTGGCAGTGAGAATATTGAATATGTACTAAATTGTACTTACTCTAGAAAAAAGTGTTACATAGTAAAGTACCTACTTTCTTATGGTCTACTAAAATAAATCCTTGGAGTAATAATAAATCCATAAAATACTCTTATCCCGCTCTAGAACTCCCCGTATATTGCTGACACCCAAGTTAAGTCAAGGTACTTTACTTAAGTTCTATTTGAACAAGAATTTCTTTGGATAAAGTCCGGTAAATAGGTATTACCGGACTCTATCCAAAGAATTTCTTCTAACATGATAAATATGTAACTATCATCATCATCATCATCATCAGCCTATACACGTCCACTGCTGGACATAGGCCTCCCCCGGACGACGCCACAAATAGCGGTCCTGAGCCGCCTCCATCCATCGACTCCCTGCGACCCCTACGATGTAACTATGTATGCATATAATTTTAGTTGTAATATTGTCTTTAGCCTGTCTTTTATTTATAAACTAAGCTGACAATGATCAAATTCTGTGACCTTGAATGATGATCCTCACTGTCTACAATGCCTCTGTTTTTGAAAGCTCATTTCATTTGATGGTGAAATAGATCTATGATATCTACTAAAAACCTGTCTTGCCTTTTTGGGATTCCGTAGATTTTCTAAGAACTTTAAAAAGTTTACAAATTATTTATTCAGGCTTGTTTTTGTTTTGGCTCTTCGAATACCATAAATCCCAAGCCATTAATAAAATCTTGCAAAAAAAAGGATGAACATGGTTTTGTGTTATTGTTTTCTTTTGTTTTTATGTTATGTTTTACGATTACAACGTTTTTAGTGTCCAAAACAAACAAAAAAAACGTCCTTTTTGTTTACATTTGATACTTACAGTAAAAACGTAACCTAGAGCAGGTTTTTCAAAGGGTTTTGCGTTCATTGACATAAAGGTCAATCATCTTAATGGAAGAGCTCACGGGTTCACGACATGTTTTCTTGACGTTACGGCTAGAACGCCGAACGGTTTAAAAAACATGTCGTGTACAAGTGGCCCGGGCAAGAATGTCGTACGGTAAAGAAACGCGCGAGCTTGTACCTGACACGACACAGTTTTTTATGTTTTTGTTTATACCTATTTGCCGCAATGGTAAACATCCGGGCCGCCGCCGGTCCGGCACACGTAGACGCAGCGCGTCAAAGAGCAAACACGGCAAGGGCCCTCACGCTATTAGGTAGTTCTTAGAAAGGAAGGTTTATTATAGAAAGGAATGGCTCTACCCTAAGTAGGCAATCCCTTTCAATATTTTAATTTACCTCTCGTATACGTTCACTGCTGTTCAGCAGTGGATATGATGGCACATAGGAGAGTGCGATGAGTGATATCGCAGTAGAGGTGCTAAAATACACAGTAGGAAGCTGCTACTTTTCATTGCTAGTTGTTTTGGCAATTGCACCACGGAGATTTTGTCTACGCTCATGACTAAAATGTTCTAAAACGTCTGGCCATTTTTTATGAAAAAACAAAGGTGGTTTTTGTCTGGTTTAATAAATTTCAACAAAAAAGTCGTTTACATTTGATTACTCATCTGGTAATAAGATATCATCTGTGAAGTAGATAATAGGTAAGCCATGTCAATATTCTGTTTTGTGGAAAAATATCTCTATTTACCTAGTTCAAGTGTCTGATCAGAAAATAATATTGGACAATATTATTTATTTTCTATTGTTAAAATGCTATTTTAAATGAAATAATGCTTATTTTATGGGACTGCGGACTGATGGTTACACCAAATTATCACACTGGTCTGACTAACCGAAGAACCATTGTAATGGCACTTCTGAAAAACAGTTCTAAATACTATCGGTATAGAATAGCAGTTCTACTGGTTGGACTTACACAAATTAGAACCTGTATTGACAGTTGCACTTTTTATCATACTTGATATGTATATACTTTAAAATTTGACTTGTCTATGAGATATTTAGTAAACCGAAAGAAAGGTTATTGATTTCTGATTTCCTAGGTACTACTGTTATACTGAGACACGACAAGATGACGGCCGGTTATTCTAATTTCACAATTTTTATAAGATCATACAAAAGTTCATTCACTTATTGAGATAACTTCTTTTGCGTTAACAACGCCACCGCACAGAAGAATGATGGACCCAAAACCAATATTTGCGAAAACAATAATGACATTACGTGTAAAATATTCGTAAAGCATTTAATACGTTAGTATAATATACAAAAGCAGAATCATGTGACTTCAAATAACATTCACCTAGTAGGTACATATTTCTTTCTAAAGGTCGTCGCTAAAGCTCGCACGCCACCAACAGCGATACCATCTACAATTATATTAAGCGGTTGACACACTTGCACTAAAGATATTATAATCGCTCTGTAATTGGGTTGAAGGTGTTTTAAATCGCTGGAATTTAAGGTTGTCCAATATTCCAATATTATATTCATGGTTTTTTTTTTTTTAGATGCGTTCTGAATAACTTCTTGTTCAGTTTAATTGATCGGAGTAGAATCACAGGATTTGTACAGACTGACAGACCGTTACGTAACCTAAAGACCGATGTCGTATCCCTTACCTTTAAACTGGGCCCGTACTCTTAAAAACGAAATCGAAGTTTCTGATTCTTTTTCGTGCAAACGCTAATCTTATGCAATGGACATAAGAGTTGGTTTTGCACGAACACGAAAAAGAAACTTCGCTTTTCCTTTTTCGAGTAGGCCCCTGTTTTTTTAAGTTTTGCGGGATAAATACTAATCTCATCACTCGGAAATAAAATAAAGTGCAATTACTTCGGAATCATCCTTTCTACAACTGCAAAGAATCATGCAAATCGGTCCAAAAATTAAGGAAATATCGATGATTATACATAAAAAACATATACAGCCGAATATAAAACCTCGCCCTTTTTTGAATTCGTTTAAAAACTACTTTACAAAAAAGGAAATCATTATTTTAAGCGGGTAAAAGAGATTTCTCGCAATGATTAAAGCTACGAACGATACCTACTATAAAAAAATTATAATAAGGAGCTATTGACAAATTACCTCGTTTAGGGGTACTATATCCAACAGTGGTATGTGTGGTGATGAAGAAGAAGATTAAACCTGAATAATGTGAAATAAGAAAGTCGGTGAGAGTGACATTGGCCAAGTTTATGCTATATTTATAAATAAATTGAATTGTAGAGCTTTGCTCTTCCAGCTTTACCAGCTTTGCTGCTCTACCAGCCTTAAACTAGTTTCACAAATATTTTACTGAGGATCAGGATATTCTGGTAATCAACAATACGTAACAACAATTTATAAACCAGCTCTACTTATGCAATTTCAGCATTGTTTTGAGTTGGGAGTTATTATGACAACTCTTTTTGTAAGCTTTTTTTATTTTTATTGAATTGATTGTGTTTGTGTAGTTTGGATAGCAAAATGATGCTATAAAGGGTTTCTTTTTTTTTAGGTACGGAACTCTAAAAAAGTTTTGAGGATTTACCAACACGCATTGAGCAACTTCAGGATACAAAAGATGTTACAATATCACGAAGATTCTATAAAATGACAAAGAAACTTTATTTATGAATCAATTTAGCATCGGAGATGACCCGTATTGATTACAAAATCGATTTTGGTGTATGATTTCTCAGTCACGATCCGTTACAACTCGATTTACAACGATTGGCGAATGTCGATCGTAATTTAGATTACTTATAGGTCTATAGATGTCCCTATTACCTATTTATAAGTAGTGCTTATTACATCATCATCATCAGCCCGTATACGTCCACTGCTGAACATAGGCCTCCCTCAAACGATACAACGAATAGCGGTCCTGAGCCACCTCCATCCAACGACTCCCTGCGACCGCTACGATGTCGTCGGTTCATCGAATTGGAGATCTTCCCACACTTCGATTCGGGAGTAAAGGTTCTCGAGCAACCGCGATGCAATCATCGCGGTTGCTCGAGAACCTTTACTCCCCAACGTTTATCTCTTATTACATACAGTTTGAAAGAAAATAAATAAATAACGTGTCAAAGCTTTCTGCTCGTGACTTTTTTGTCTTTGTTGATATTTTTCTTATTATAATTTTGGACGAATTCTGTGGCGCTGCGGGCTAAGGTCCATCAACGATGCAGAAAGTTGTGTGTTCCATCCCCGTATGGAAACATCTGGTACCCATAAGCAACATAAACTCTGGTACCTACCTACTATATGCCTAGATAATGATGTGTGTATTGTCCAGCATTTTTTTATTAAATTAAAAATAAATACCTTTAAATATACAATTATGTACCTATATTTATGTATATTATCTTATATATAAAATTTCCATGTCACAATGTTAGTTACCGTACTCCTCCGAAAAGGCTTTACCAATTTTTACCAAATTTTATATGCGTATTCAGTAAGTCTGAGAATCGGCTACTATCTATTTTCCATACCCCTAAGTGATAAGGGCTGAAGGCAAAACAACGTTTGTGTAGCTTTATATATGGTTACTAAAAATGGTTCATGATCATCAATGAACCCTCATATTTTTTATTTCTTTTTGAGCTACGGAACCCAAAGCGGTACAGACTACAGTATTATTAGGTATTTGTGGAGCACTATTGAGACATAATTTTTCACTCAATCGTCTTCCTACTTCGGCCGATCACGATTCTTTCCCTCACGACGCGACACACGAAAGTTTCGATGGCGAAATTCATCTTTCTGCTATAGGTACTTTCTATCATCAATCTTTACCAATGTTGGAGAGGACATTTGTCTTAATTGTCTCTGTTTGGCTTTGGATTACTATAAACAATTGGTGATACAGGTTTAGTATTTTTACAAGCTTTTATTTACCTTGCAATGTACATAGGTATGTTTGTTCGGGTGGAATCTTGCAACTCAATTTCCACCAGTTATCGTCGACCGATGAGCTGGGGATACTTATGTATGTTCGGTGACAATGCAATGTCATGGTACCATCGAGCTGGTCTGATGATAGAAACCGAAGGCTATAGGAACTCCTAAACGAAACGACTTAACCACATCGAGTGTGGGTTCGTTGGATTTGTCTTCCTAAGAATTTTGGTCCTAGATGATATAAAAGCATAGTATTAGAAAGTTTTTTTAAATATTAAAAATTGATTTATTTTCAAGTGATTTGACTTTCTAAACAGCTGTTCTTGTCGGTTATACAAATAAACGTTACTGAATCTGATTGATTCTGAAATAGAATCGTGACTTTTTAAAAGTCTTCATTATGAACGTAAGCGGTTTAACTACGAACCTACATAGTTTATGTTCGAAGAACACCAACTTCTTCAAAATGAATGCGATTGTAGACGCGGACGTTCCGCTCCCTGCAAACAAGTACGCTCGAAAGCCCGTTGTGCACGAGCCGCGGCGCGGGCGGTTTTAAAACTCTGTTCAAACTTTATAAACATGAATTAGTTAGTTTGAAGTTTTTAATTAAAGCATTGTTATCCTAAGTAGTTCAATGTTACGCAACATAAATATAATCCTTTTCAGCAGAGTTTTTTTTATCCTATATTGTATAAAATAGAATAGACTATTATGCAGGTACAGTCTGAAGCTCGTTAGATAACCTATTGTTATCTGACGGTCGCAGACCGAGGCTGCGCGCGCGCAATACGGCCGATTAGACTAGATTATGAGTTTACAAACATGTTTATGTATTTATAGTTAAACAGTGTATAAACAGGAGATAAAACAATACTTACTCCGGGAAGATTCCGTTTGTTGTTGTTTTTTATCACACTTCACATAATATTAAACAAAGTTCGCCGTGTCTGTCTGTCTGTTCGCGATAAACTCAAAATACTACTCAAGCAGTTTTCACCAATCGATAGAGTGATTCATAAGAAAGGTTTTAGTATATAATTTGTCAAGGTTTTGTAAAATTGGTTGAAATATAACTATAATTTTTGGATCTATCGGAAAAACTCAAGCTAGTTCTGGGAGCTTTCATCGAAAACGCTGCCTTTATCCCTTTGAGAAGAATTCAATGTGGAGTATTCTGCTTTCATAGATCTACAAAAAAGTTGACGATGTCATATAAGGTAGCTTACTATACCGATTCTATCTTAGACTATAAAACATGCAGGCATAATAAGCTCTACTACCCGTGCGAAGCCGGGGCGGGTTGCTAGTATAATATGGCCTAATAATCTACCCATTGTACTTTTGTGTTGTTTATATTTTTAGTGTTTTGTGGAGTAACATAAAGAGTTGCGTACAGTATTGCAGATATACTAAAGTTTGGGTGGATGGATGGATCGATGAAGGCTTGTTACTTCTATCTAACCAAAACTATTTAACGGAAAGGGCTGAAATTTTGCATTCACGTTTTTCTTGACCTGGATTAACATATAACTTTATATCCCGAAAACTGCGAACGAAGCTTCAGGCATAAACTTGTGGAATAAAAATATTAAATTTATAAAAGGAGTTTTTAAATTTTACGCTCATCTGGGTGCCGAAGTTGACCCGAATAAATCTCAGAATAAATTGTATACAGATGGTCACTCATATGACTCAAAATCGTGTGATATGACAAAATAATTGCTCTTATTGTTGGGCAATGAGTCGAGGTTGCCTTTCATAAGCACAACTTATTTTTTTCGCCGTTGGGTAATTATCATTCATTGGTCTCGGTGATTTGACACGATGACATCTTGAATGCAACCAGGTACAATCCTTTGGTAGTTTTATTAGTACCTACTATGTGTATAACATCTCCACTAAAACATAGAAAACGAGCAGAAGATATTAGATCGAGCACTAAAGTCGTAGACGTTATTAACAAAGTCAAACAGCTAAAATGGAGATGGACAGGTCACATGTCAAGAGAAAGCAAAGACAAATGGACAAGATTCATAACAGAGTGGTACCCACGCGACGGCAAACGGAAAAGAGGTAGACAACTCAAAAGATGGGAGGACGAGATAAGAAAAGTAGGAGCTTCCATGTGGTCTCGAACGGCACGCAGCAGAGAACGATGGAAGGGGCTGGAAGAGGCTTATGTGTCACAGGACACGCTAAAAATATAAAGAAATTTAATATGCAACTGTAAATCTGTCATTGTAAATTTTTAGCAATAAATAATAATGTGTATAACCTACGTAGCCAATTACATACACACAAATTATATAGATCAATTCATCTCAATTATTCATTTTTTCCCCCCCCTACATGGGAGACCATCCACTCGATGGACCGACGACATCGTAGCGGTCGCAGGGAGTCCATGGATGGAAGCGGCTCAGGACCGCTATTTGTGACGTCGTATGGGGGAGGCCTATGTCCAGCAGTGGACGTGTATGGGCTGATGATGATGATGATGATGATGATTCATTTTTTATTCATTGCCGCATTTTAAAATTCGCACTCACTCAAAGGCTTAAAATACTACATTCAAATTAAACTTTATAATAGCACCTACCTGTGATTATAAAATTTATTTTTAATTTAAATAACAACTGACTTAATGATAGATCATCATATCAGCCTATACACGTCCACGGCTGGACATAGGCCTCTCTCATACGACGACACAAATAGCAATCCCGAGTCGCCTCCATCCATCGACTGGCTGAAACCGCTACGATGTCGTCGGTCCATCGAGTGGATTTAATGATAGATATTTTTTTCATTTCAATTCATTTATTCTACCGTAGTTACATATTAATGAATGAATACACTTTATTCTACTTAAATTAACATTAATAAATAAATAAAAATATTTTATTTCAGATAACAGACGATCCATAACTTATATTAACTTAATACCAAATTACAAACAAGAAAAATGAAATTATACTAAAATTAAAGACCAAAATTAAAATTAAAGAGTAGGTGAAGGTGCGTTGTGCCGAGAATAATCAACCAGGGAAGTAGTTTGCCTCATTGATCATCCTCTGCACAAGGCACCTCCAGAGCGGAGATATGACGCATTCCGCCACGGTCTTGAGGATGCTGTTTTGGCTGCCCCTTACTCTGCTCATCAGGGACGCGGTCTTCTTGCGCATGATGGCGTGAAAGCCATCAGTGTGGTTCTGCGAAAACATCCCAGACGCACTGCAGAATCGGGGCAGCCGCAACATCATCCTGAAGATATTATTATATTGGATACGTAGGGCATCCATCGATCTTTTGGTATATTTAACCCACAGGCTTCCCGTGTACAAACCCTGACAATAAGCTTTAAAAAGCGTGATTTTTACTTGGTCCGTACAACGGGAAAATCTGCGAGCCAGCATATTACCTCGGACCGATAGAGCCCTACGTTCCCTCTCAAAATCTACATCATCTTTAAGGTCGTCGGTAAGATAATGTCCCAGATATTTAAATGTCGTAACACGACTAATGTTCAGACCGTTCAGGGTAACATTAAGAGTATTATCGGGACACTTACCAGCGGCCTTAAAGACCATGTATTCCGTTTTCTTTATATTATATATAAGACCATGTACATCAGCATAATTCTCACAGACCTTCAGCAGTTTCCTTAGACCCCCCACCGTCGGGCTCAGCAGCACCATATCGTCAGCGTAACTAATGTTGTTGATGCTAACGCCGTTCATCCGACAGCCGACACGCATGCTGCTCAGCTCCACGATGAGGTCGTTAACATATAGGTTGAAGAGTTTAGGTGACGTCAACCCCCCCTGCCTCACTCCACTTTCCAACCTATATGCTCCCGACATCGCATTAGCCCACCTCACATAGTTTGTCTGGATGTTTAGGACTTCAACCGGTAGACCCCTGTCCCTCAACTTACTCCAGAGCACATCATACGACACAAGGTCAAAAGCTTTGGAGAGGTCGAGAAAACAGGCGTACACCGGCGTCCCGCGGTCTGTATAATACTGGATGGTATTCTTGAGGCTTACGATTGCGCTTTCCGTAGACAGTCCGGGTCGAAACCCGAACTGAGCGTCGTGAATATTTAAATATTTATCTATATAAGAATCAAGGAGACCATCCAGCATTTTAGCAATGACGGTTGCCAGTGAAATAGGTCGATAGTTATTTAAGTCCGAAACATCACCAGTTCTGTTCTTCACAATGGGCACCACAAATACAAAATAATACAAATACAAATAATACAAAATCTTATATATAAATGAAATATGTATAAACAGTACAAAAGGCGGCCTTATCGCTGAGAGCGAGAGATTTCTTCTATGCAACCTAGATGTAGTTCTATTCTAATATACTCAATATACATGTTTATTTACGCTGTGATTACGTGTAAGCTAATGCTCTCTCCACATTTAACAATTACTATATTATCAAATATGATAATTAAATTTGTATGTATGTATGTTACAAATCAAGCATGTATCACCTAAGAGACCACAATCTTTCATATCTTAGCTTATGCTTAACAATAGCTTGCATAAGTTTTGTCTATCAAAACCTAGACCCCTAGCTAGATTATTATCTAAACTCGGAGACAACAGTGTGTTTCGAAACGATTGCCAAACTAATAATTATGTTCGATCGTTGCTATAACATAACAAAAGAAGATCATTCCTATCTTGTATTTTGCAATTTGAAATGTGCGACTAGAAACAAAAGAAAATAAAGAAGGACGAATCAAGCTCATGTTGCATTATTTGTTATTATCATCCATTGCAGGCCGAAAGCTTATTTGTATAAGAATATTTGTATGTTTAGATGTTAGATAACTCATCACACCTAAACTACTGAACGGAACGGGATGAAATTATGCATAGGTGTAGTTCTAAAACTGGAATAAAATTAGGTTAAAAATAAGGTTTTATCCCAAAAAAACGCGAGGGAAACCAAGAGCAGAAGCTAGTGTTCATCACTAGCTTCCGAAAGACACAGATATTCCGAAAAGGGGGCTTGACTATGCAAGTCTTTTGAGGGAATACACAGGGTGGCCTTTTGAGATGGGACCAAATCCGTAACCATGCAACTGCGAATTACAGAAAAGTTGTGAAAGGAGACCTCGATTTTTGAGAAAACAAAAACTGTATACTTTTTTTCACGGAATTTTTACACAGTTAGTTATAAGTGAATACTTTGAATAATGATTTCGAACAACTTGTGCGCTGCCACGATGCCTAAGCCTGTACCTATCCAGGTTAAAACTTCTATGTATTCGTGATGAATTTATGTAACTTCACGTATAAGTATCGTAAAAAAGTATTCACGTGCTCATAAAATGAGCTCAAGGCCTTTCACCACTTCTCATTAACTCTCATAGTTTTGGATTTGGCCATTTACTCCCATCCCAAAATGCCAACATGTAAACCAACATTTTTTTCTCTGCACACTTTCACCTTGACCGCCATATAGCGGACAATTCACATAGTTCTAGAAGTCACCTCTCTCGCTATACAAAACTGCTCTTACTCTACTACGATCAAACTCAAGTTGTACACATCATCATCATCAGCCCATACACGTCCACTGCTGGACATAGGCCTCCCCCGTACGACGCCACAAATAGCATTAAGAGTTCATAATAGGCTCCATCCATCGACTCCCTGCGACCCCTACGATGTCGTCGGTCCATCGAGTGGATGGTCTCCCATGTAGGGGGGATTTGCCATAATCACCACGCTTGCCAGGCGGATTGGTGATCGCAGTGTTGGTGTTTGAAAAAATACTCGGAAGGAAGCTGCTGCCCATCCTCTGGTAGGTTCTCTTAGTCGGCTCTTACGACATCCACGGGTTGGGTTGGAGGGGTCGATATTCGTACGCCGCGGCTCCACGGCCTTGTTGCGGCCAAGTTGTACACATCGTATAACTTTTAAACACACAATTTTAATCTTATCTATTGCAAATCAAAGACGTCACATAAGTTCAAAGTTTAACGGTCCAGTAATGACCAGTTTAGTCAGACGGACAGACGGATATATCACACTGATCTCTATGACATAACAGACGGCTCCACCTTTCTCTCGCGCAATTTATAGACTATTGTTAGCTAGCTATCAGGGGAATCCTATCCTGTTCCTTTTCAGCTGGTAATGGTTTTTACTGTGGTTTTCTTGCCATAAATATTTAGTGAACCACTAAGCATCATGATGCTATCCTCGCAGAAGACCGACCCTGATGGAGACATACTGTGCTTTCGAAGGTCCTACATAAAAGCACCTTCAACACTGAGGATATCGAAGCAAGGAGGAGGAAACAACATGAAGTAATCAGCATGAAGAAGCAAGTGCTAAGGTGCTTGAAAAATACTGGCAGCTTTCGCAGCTTACGAAAAACACAATAAGTATGCGCTTTCTCGATCGTATTATTAATTTTTCGCACACTGCGAAAACTTAATAAAACTATGCCCAGCAGTGGATCAGCAAAAGCTGATCATGATGATGATAAAAAAGCTTTAGTGGTTGTCTACTTCCCCTCTCATTATATTTATGCTCTAAGGTAACATTGGACAAATTTCGGTGTTGCTAGTAAATTGAATGGAGTCTGTCATCTGTCATTTGACAAAGATATTTGACGAATTGATCCGTATTCAATTCGTCAAATATATTTGTCAAATATATATTTGATAAAATAAATTTAAAGACTTCATTTAATTACTAGCAACACCGAAATTTGACCAAATGTTTTGATACTAATTTCTGCCCGCGTCTTTGCACGCGTTTTTTCTATGAAAACGTTTGATTGAAGGTTATTTATTTCCACGGTAATTGATATTTTTTGGGTTTTTTATTTTGTGGGACAAATAGGTACTAATCCCTCGGTAGTAAAATGTGAGACATACATACTTCGAGATCATTCTCGATACAATAGCAAAATCGGTAATTAATTGCCGGAGAAAACTACAAACATATATATCAACAGCCGAACCTACCTAGGACCTTTTTCCAGTTTTTCCATTTCGGTAATACATATATTTTCGTACAAAAAGCTAAAATTAATGAGGAACATGTAAATGTTACTTCACGAGATAAGTTAATCTAGAACGAGGTTAACTTGAGACAATAAGTTCAGTGGTCATTCTGAGAATCTCGGTGTAAACATGTTACTATCAAATTTGAACTTGGCTCTTGTGATTACCATTATTTTAACAAATTAAGCCATTATCAGCTTCATAAGCATACAATCAACATTCAATGACATTCACATTATAAAGTTCAGTTAGGAAGTAGGTCGGAATATTTTTGAATAAGCTAGCTTCTTTTTACACGACTGCCCAAAAAAGAGTATAGGTTCCTAATGTTTTTTAAAATAATATCATCATCATCATCATCATCAGCCCATACACGTCCATTGCTGGACATATGCCTCCCCCGTACGACGCCACAAATAGCGGTCCTGAGCCGCCTCCATCCATCGACTCCCTGCGACCGCTACGATGTCGTCGGTCCATCGAGTGGATAGTCTCCCATGTAGGGGGGGATTTGCCATAATCACCACGCTTGGCAGGCGTATTGGTGATCGCAGTGTTGGTGTTTGAAAATACTCAAAAGGAAGCTGCTGCCCTTCCTCTGGTAGGCTTCCCTTAGTCGGCTCTTACGACATCCACGGGTTGAGTTGGAGGGGTCGATATTAATACGCCGCGGCCCCACGGACAAATAAAAAAAATATTTACATAATATAAACAAATAAAACTCTTTTACGGTTAACCTCGCCTTTGTACATGTCCAATAGTTGTTATTTTTATGTATGATTTTATTTGTGTGTACAATAAAGAATTTAAGAATTTAAATTAAACTAGTATTTACAATTGAAACAATTGAGCTAACTGCAGACTGTTGCAAACAATCTACAGGTAGCTCAACTGGTCCATATCAATACCAGTCGGAAGCGTCCCCAAGACGCGCTGGCTGCATTTGCATTTTGTGAAATGAATTTGTTCATTTTGTGAAATGAATTTGTTCTTTACTTTGGAATAAGAATATTGAGATTGTCAAATACTTTATTTTGGTTTTCAAATATGTATTTGATTTTTGAAAAAATATAGTTAAAAACTAAAACCAACCACATAAAAGTCTTAAACAAGCGTTCAACTATTGTCCATAGCATTTTCTTTTGATACTTACTTAGGTAGTCGGAGGCCTTTGTTACTAATTGTACCCTAGGTATATGGGGTGGGTGTCTCCGACTAAATAAGTATCAAAAGAAAATGCTAAGGACAATAGGTGAACGCTTGTTTAAGACTTTTATGTGGTCGGGTTTTAGTTTTTAACTAATTTTTTTACACCTTTTTGCTAATAGTTTGAGAATCGTTAACCTCACAAAAGTTTGAGAAACGGTTTCGAAAAGTACAAACAAAGACCTTTGCAACGATACCACACACGAGCATATTTACTAACATTGAAATTTTCGACCCTTTCTTCGACCCCCACTATCTCGTTAGACCCCCATTATTATCTGACGTCACATAGCCTATAACCATCGGGCTATTAAGACGAATCATATGACACCTCATTTGTTGAAATCGGACCAGTAGTTTCAGCGCTACCAGGGAACATAAAAATCGGCTACATACATACATACATAGGGTGTCAAAATTATAACCCTCTCGTAGTCGGGTAAAAATATCCTGAATGGTCTCCTGGTCATCATCATCATCGTCGTATACTACTCCGCTGCTCTATTCAGTATTTTATTTATTAACCATTCCGTTACACTAAATAACATTGGTAGGTCAAATTGATATGATTGTGTACATGGTCTTACGTTATCAGTGTTATCACATCACATTTGCCTTGTGTGTTCTTTTTTGTGTATATAATTGTGTTCTCTGTTAGTTCTAAATAAATAGAATAGAATAGAAAAAAAATCATTTATTTGGAATAAAGATGGATTTCAATTTCGACATTCGCGCGTTGAAATCTTTTGTATGGGAGCTTTGTAGGCTAGGTACTCAATGATGTTATATTACTAGAAATCTAGTCTCATCATTATGTAACAATAACCTGACTTATGAAATGTTGTTTTTAAATACCTTATACCACTTTTACTAACGATTAACCTTTTAAATGTCTTACCTGTGCTACAACTGCATACAAATAAAAACTAACCGCCGCCGCCGCACCCAGCGATAAACTCTTTCCAAACATTTTCACACAAATTGTCACCTGCACGGTACCAATCAAATTATCATTTCAATAACGCTAATTTCTAACAATGCAATGATTGATAGAGTAATTACAATATATTAATTAATCAACAAACAATACAATTAAAACAAATGCTCATTATTCAAACTTCGAACAATTGTTGCATATTCACTTCACTATTTCGACAGAAAAAAACTAAATGTCACACTGTTCTAAGTTCAAAAGATAAAATCACAGTAAGGAGTTCGTATATGTATTCGATTATTCAAATCGATTCGAAGTTCGAAACGCGCGGCGTTGTGTAGATTTTCCGCGAGACTGACATTTGGCCGGCCGGCTGCAAGCTAGCGATGCGCCCCTACACCGCCTGACTCGTCCTTGAACGTACTACCTATTAATAAGTTATTTGTAGATGTAGGCAAAGTGTGAAATGTTGACTAGTCAAAGCTTAAGAATTGCCTGAATCATGTTATGATTCAGTGAATTCTTGCGTTAGTTATTCAGCTGCATATATTAACCAGGCGCAGGCATTTGATATCTTATATCGACTGATAGATTATTACCTGGTTAATGCCTGGCTAAGTTAAATTATAGTTTCTGCGCATTAGGTAAATTGCCGTAGGTTGTGTTGAGTAGGTGATGATGATCTCCTCCTAGCCGTATTTCGCCGACAGCGGTCAGTCTCAACGGACACTAAACATGTGCGCAGAACATTACGTAGTGCACAACTGTGTGCGTAAGCACAGGTGCACTCTCGTTTCCCTTACTCTCGTAATTCCATGAGACGACAGACCGACACAGCCGGGAAGAGATCATGTGCAAGATTAACGGCTTAACGTTCGTACCGATACCCTGGGTGTAACATCGCCTACTTCCTGACTTCGGGCTGCTACTGTGAATTATTATTGAAATTTTTCTAGCTAGAAAATTCACCTGCTTAGAAACATAACTGTGTTGGAAAATAGTCCTAATAGGAATATTTTAGTCTAGGTTGTCTAACGCAGTACCAACTACTATTGAATGTTAGTGGTCTAACATAATAACTTTTTCATAAGTCTAAAGGTAAGTTTCAATTTGTCTATTATTTCAACTTGAACCGTGACAAATACTTGAATGGATGTTACGAGTTATGTTCACATTCAAGCATCCATCCACGACGCGCCGCGCTAACTCTTCAATAATTTGATTTATTTATGGAACTAGATTGATTTCGTCAATTCATTTAAATGATGTTATTGATTCTTTGTTTCTGTTTCTCCATATCATTTAGAAATGTCTTAATTAGTTTGATTTACTACTTGACTTGTGGAAGGTGGAAGGTGAGGAAATTGTATTTGAGTTTTCTAAATGTCACGTAAACATATACATATGTATATTGAACTATATGTAATATAACTGGCCTAGTGTGAGTGGACTCGCACAAATAGGGTTCCGTACCATCATACATAACTATTTTGCAAAAAGGACCCAAAAACGTTTTTTTTTAATCTAAAAAATCAAAAAGTCCGTATGACGCAGTCCCCCATCCAAGAACTGACCGCGCCCGACGGTGCTTAGCTTCGGTGATCTTGAACTTGGTAGGTAGGGAAGCTTGGTAGGCTTGATAACGTCCGTACGTTAGTCATTTTAATTATTTTTACCTATTCTATTTGTATTTTTTATAAACTATCTTTCAAAACTTCAACAGTCAATCTATTACGGTTCAAGAGATACAAGCCTTACCAAAAGTAGAACAATTTTTTTCGTATGGACAAAAAACTGGACCTTTTAGCTAGTATTTTAAATGTAAATTTTTATCTTAATTTTAATTTTACTATTTGTTGTTGTAGCGGTAAAAGAAATACACATTCTGTGAACTGTCTACCTATCATTTTACGGTTCATGAGATTCATGCCCGCTGATGGACACACAGTGGAGCCGTACTAATAGGGTACCGTTTTTCATCCTCTGGTTACGGAACCCTGGAAACATGTTTTTTGCTTGTATTATTCTATCTGCCGTTGCAGCGTTGCTAGATTGAGGTGTTTTTTTAAAGCTTTGAAAGCTTTCCACGAATTGTTCTGATGCCCTCATCATCATCATTTAAAAGCAGACCTTACACGCGTTGGGGAAAGTATAAAGGTGGTATGTTGATATTTTTATTCTATTCTCACACTAGCGCCGCGCCGTCACTTCAATTAAGTTGTTTCTTAATATTAGTTCTTATTAAAAAATAAAAAGGGTTTTATTTTCCAATACAATGTGGTTACAAGTAATTAAAAAGTTCATAACATTACATTAAACAGATGAATTTATTAAATATATATTGGTCTGTGATACCTATGAATTATCACAAGCTTTTTTAAATTCCTCTGTAATAGTTTTATTTTGTATTGTTTAGGAAGAGATGCGGAAACAAAGTACGGTGGCCACCTAGAACAACTTTTCGTCTTTGCTTAAACTAAGTATAGAAAATAAAACTATTACATATGTACAAAAAAAAACGTATAATATCACAAACCACCGAATGGATTTTTAAAATTACTATCATCTTCTGGAGCTTATCTCACGCAAGATAGGGTCAGCACATTTTGAAAATTCTTTTGATTTACGTTAAAATTTGCATAAATAGGTGGCGGCGCTAGTGTGCGTTAGGGTAGTGGTTAACTTATGTATATATCAAAGTGTTTTATTTCCTTTAGACCTTACAGGACTCTTGGACACGTCACAAAATTAAAATTACATAAGTAAAACTAGGAAATAAAGTGATCACTTTGAATTTTTATTCACTTCAATCTTTTTAAGGTCAAGTAAAGAAGCGAACAAGAAACCTTTACCTTGTTAGGTTATTAGTTTTCGAGTTGGAATAAATCTCGTAACAAGCTCAATTGGGACAAAGTGTCCGAGAATTTTGTGTCCCAAATGTCGGCAAGCCGTTTTTATCGTCTAGACTATCTGAAATTATCATTCTACAAACACTCGTAACAAACCTACATATAATAGCTATTTCAGAGCATGTTACTCTATAAGAAAAAACACACACCCTTGCTCAGTCGGGTAGAAGCAAACAGAAAACAACTGGTCCTTAGTCCTTACCATAATCTAACTCGAGTTACACAAAGCTAACAATTTAATACGATAATTGTATTACAACTAATTACTGTGACATTGATTTTGCCCTTCATTACTTTTCTAATAAGTCATTTCCTTAGAAGAAGAAGATAAGGCAAGCCACGCTCCTTATGTGGCTAACACCTATTTATATATATGTATACACAGGTGAGGCCATATTTAAAGATCTACACAAAGTATGTAGATAACGTATTACATAAAAAGGTCACCTACGGAAGCAACCTTTACCATTACGTAGTTACTAAAAATCAGGAGGACTCATAAAAGTTTTATGCTGATTTTTGTACAATAGAGACACAAAAAGAAAAACATCACAATAGCCTGATGTTAGAAAGATTACACTTCCTTTGGTTCTACATACTCGTATGCGTTGATATTTCGTTACAAATGTGACATATTGCATCGACCATAACATAGTTGGCATTTAAGTCCGGGCAGGTGTATCGACCATTTAAATGTTACTCATTTACGTGGGAATATATGCAATTATAACAAAACCGTAATAATAACAGTATATTAAAAAAAATCTAAGTAAACTGAATGCCTAACGTAAAGCAACGAAGCGAGGCGTATAAATCGAATATAGAAATCATAAAACATGAATTCTGGGGGCCTACATGTAAAAACGAAAACCGAAGTTTATGATTAGTTTTTGGGCAAACGCTATCTCATATATGTGACATAAGGGGGTCGTAAATTAATCACGTGAGGCTCGAAAGGGTTGCGGGGGAGTGGTCTGAAAAATCACGTAATATTACAAAGGGGATGTGTAGTGAAATATTTCGTGTATTTATACATTTTAAAAAGTACCCCAACTGAATCATCTGTCCACAATTTTTTTCTACCACGGTGCTAATTATTCCAGAAATAAATGAGATTATACCTGTAGTAAAGTACACGTGCCGTGGGGCCGCGGCGTACGAATATCGACCCCTCCAACTCAACCCGTGGATGTCGTAAGAGCCGACTAAGGGAACCTACCAGAGGAAGGGCAGCAGCTTCCTTCTGAGTATTTTTAAACACCAACATTGCGATCACCAATCCGCCTGCCAAGCGTGGTGATTATGGCAAATCCCCCCCCTACATGGGAGACCATCCACTCGATGGACCGACGACATCGTAGCGGTCGCAGGGAGTCGATGGATGGAGGCGGCTCAGGGCCGCTATTTGTGGCGTCGTACGAGGAGGCCTATGTCCAGCAGTGGACGTGTATGGGCTGATGATGATGATGATGATGATACCTGTATTGACGATTGATTGTAGTGACTGATTGTAGAGACAATATTCTGAAGTGTTTATGATAATTTCTATCTACTAAAAATACACGTCATTTTGGTTAGGGGAGGGGTAGTCTAATAAAACCTCACCGTGTACCACCATGTAAGTAACCTTCCCTGGTTTAAAAGTTGATTAAAAAACATAGTGGTTAAATGATGACCCCTAAGAATACGTGCAAAAATAGAATCAGTTTTTTTAATTCCACCACTAGTTGCCACCCTGGTCTTTGAATTTATGACAATCGTGAATTTATGTGTCATCTGTCTTTGGCCACATTGACACTCTATTTACTATTACCAACCACTTATCTCTTAGGTGCAGTCGAAGGTGACAACAAACAATTCTCCGACTTGGCGCCAATAAGTGTGAGAGACATGATACCTAACGACATTCATTTGATTATCATACAAAGAATAGGAAACTTTGATTTCTTAGAGTGCCTACTTTGGCTCAGAAAGGAATTCGGTTAATTATTGAAGGTATCTGAAGGTACTTCCACAAAGTGCCTGAAGCAAAGCAAAAACCAAATTAAATCAACAAAGCCGGTGTCAAGGAGAAGCAATCATCGGAGATTGAAAACTCATTAGATAATGCGCTCATCAGAATCTAAGCCATGGCAAGGCCTGCCATCGCCGTATGGATTAAACAAAATATTTAAAATTTAAATATTTTGTTTACATTTAATGTAAGAAGCCCTCTGACAGTTCATTGAGTTGTGGGTGGTAAAAACAGAACCTACGTTTTTATTATGAGGCTGTGAAAAGATTTGCTAATTGATTTTTGTATAAAATCTTATATAACTCCGTTCCAACTATAAATAATACTGCAAATATTATTATAAGACACTGTACGGCTGAGTTCCTGTATAAAGGGCCCACAAGGGATTGATTTTAGGTATACTTACAATTACAAAACTCTTTTATGTACACCACAAAGATAAATAAAACACATTAACATAAACAAGTACAACGGGCGGCCTTATCGTTTAGAAGCGATTTCTTCCACTGCTTCTACTTATACATATAATTTTAAATGCATGATATACAAACATTGACATATTCGCGAATAGTACACGAAAGTTTAAGTCTCTGGTCCTTAAAAAGTTGTCTCTAACTCTGTTTACCTTTTTTTGACTTGTTTATCTTTTTTTTAATTCGTTTTGCTTGCTTGCTTGCTATATGAGTACAACGTCGTAGTGGGCTATATTTTTACTAAATTTATTATTTAACTCTTATACCTAATTTTACAATATAATTGATTGTTGTGCCTGTATTTAATAAATAAATACATGTTCAAGAGTCCTGTAAGGATATAAAGCAGATTGGCTTCTGACTTTGGGAGCCCCATACAACGTTAATATCCAAGGGTTTTACCTCTATCTCCACTCTGCGATAGCATTGCAACGTTATTTTTATAGTAGTACGTACACGTTGCAGTCTTACAAACTATATCGTGCTTTGGAATGTAGTCTCTACAATCACTCAATCGACAAATGATCGAGTTACTTAAACTAACATTCAAATCGATAACAGATCGGTATCAAATCGATAAGCATCGAATCGATTACAAATGCTTACACGGTCCAGTGAATGTGAATAGTTACTTATTGACTAGTTACTCACGTGGCTTTGCTCGGATAACAAAGAGAAATCTTTATTTTCCTGGCATATCATGAGGCCACTGCTGGGTTAAGGTCTCCTCTATTTCTTTCCACCTTTTACTTGATAGTTCGTGGATGATTAGTTTTGCCAGGTTTTGGTCACGACGACGTTAAAATCGACCCCTCAACTTAGCCTGTGGATTTCGTAAGAGACTGAGGGAGCCTACCAGAGGAAGGGCAGCCTTCTGTGTACTTTTCAAAACCATCACTGCGATCACCATTCCACTTCCCAAGCGAAGTGATTACGTCACAACCCCCTTATTTGAGGAGGAGTGTTCACGTATGTGATGAAAATCATCTTTTTAATTGATCAAAGCGAGGTTTATTTATAGGATTAATTAAGTAGGTACACTGAGTTAGTACCTGGCTCTGTGTCGACCATACAATTTACTTTAGTTATGTTGTCCGTTGATATTAAACTCCAATTACTTAGATTTGCGTAGGTTTTGAGAAAACTTGTTATTAATTTATTACCCAGAAACAAAGACTGACTAATGTTTACCTTCATCGCAGATTAAACTTCTATCCTTTTATGGCAATACATACTTATATCTAATCTTTAACGAAATCGTCCATATGTCCCCATTATAATTTTTTTCTAAAATAATATTTCAAGTAGATACCTAAATAATGACGAATAAAGTTCTTAAAAATGTTTGAGGTAGGTTACTTAATAATTATGACATGTTTGCCTAGCCTTTTCAAATTTATTTGCTTCACTATTAGTCAAAATAAACTGACCTTAAGTGGCGCCAAAGGAACGTTTAGTCATGAGAAAAAAACAAAAGAGAACCAGTTACAAAACCGATGGTATCTAAACTAAATACCACTTACACAACTATTACCAGCAAATCATCGCTTTGGCTCCCGCGGGCGCGATGGAAGATACTGTCAGCGAGTGGTGAAATGGATGAGATGTTAGCATAAATGGTCATGATATATTATGTGGTAATGACAAAATCATAAGGGCGTAGCCTAGTAAGATTGACGAAGTAGAAGCCGATTTCCGCCATCACGACGCCTCTAGCGAATAACAAGAGACAGCCCAAAAGAAACGCGTTGCCTGGAGAAGTCTTGTATTTGAGGTCAAGTGTGGCGCTTGGCTCCGAGTGTTTGGGTCAATAACCACAAGGTAACTGAAATAAAGATAGAAGATAGAAAATTCTTTATTGCACACTTAATGGTAAAATACTACAAACAACTTTAAAACTATGTTACAAGTGGCGTTCTTATCGCTCAAGCGCGATCTCTACCAGACAACCGTGGATAGGATCATTGGATAGTACTATTATAGGGGATCTGTGTACTAATGTAGGTTTAATAAATAAAATACACATAATAAAAATTTTGCCTAAAAATATACTACATATATAAAATATATATGTATATATATATATTATATTCACTTATATGTATACATAGGGACACAAGTATGCGTTCAATGACAACAGGATAAATAGTGCTCCTTCACCGTACTGTACTGTGTGTAAATAATTGTTTGCTTTGTTTGAATTGAAGGTGAAAGAGTACATTCATTCTGGCAAAATCAGTAGAAAAACAAAGGCAATTTCTATCACCGGAAAGATATGCCACACGTCTGTCCGTCCGTCTGTTAGCTTGCAACAATGCATTGCGATACAATTTATCGGCTCATTCGAGGCGTTTGCGAAATTACACCCGTTATTTATTAAATGTTTGAACTGATTATGCGGCGCGAGTTGAATTAGAGATACGTATTTAAAGCCCCATCGTATGTACTTGGATTACATTAACAAATAAATACATTTGACATTTATTTATCTTTATAAAACTAGATTACAGTACATCACAAAACCTTCTAATTCTAATCTTATATATAACATTTGCATGTCACAATGTTAGTTAGCGTACACCTCCGAAACGGCTTTACCGATTTTTACCAAATTTTATATGCGTATTCAGTAGGTCTGAGAATCGGTTACTATCTATTTTCCATACCCCTAAGTGATAAGGGTTGAAGGTAAAACAACGTTTGGCGGGTCAGCTAGTTTATGTATAAATAAAGATAAAGAAGATAAAGAAGACCCAGGCCAAACAGAACTTAGTTTTATTACAATTACAATTACAAAACTCTTTATTGTACACCACAAAGATAAATAAAACACATAGGTATTAACATAAACAGGTACAATGGGCGGCCTTATCGCGCAGAAGCGATTTCTTCCAGGCAACCTTTGGATGGATAGAAAATTAACAATTTAAGAAAGGCAAGGGTGTATACAACATTAATACATAGAATAAAATTATGTGACTGATATACCTACATAATACAATACATTAGATAGGTATATATTTTACTATACATAGAATATCCCAGAACACCCGGAAATCATATTTGGACATCTCGTACAATACTAGCATTTGTCTCAAGACGGGAATCGAACCCGCAACCTCCTGCGTCGCTGGCGGACCATCGCCCACCGCGCCACATCTGTCATCTTTATAGTTCATTGGTTTTTAGTTCCTATTTTTATGGTTATAATTTTTTCTCAGCTTCATCATAAATTGAAGACCTACAGAACCTACAGAAATTAGAACCTAAGGAAATTAGAAAAAATAATCACAGTTTCAATACAAAATATGAATGAAAACTTACTTTGAGAATAAAAAAATGTATAAAAATTAGGGGTCATATGATTCAAGTAATGTGAAGTGAATCAGCCTAAAAAGGCCCGCGTTGGTGGTGTGGTCAGCGTGACACTACCATAATAGGGCCTCGCGTTATAACCGGCTCCGTCTGGTCCGATCATGCCTCCACACTACACATAATAATACTGTAACATTGAGTGGCCTGATTTCCCCAATTAAACAGCTGAAAATGTGAGAATGAGGATTATTCCCACTAGTTCCTTTCGATTTGGAAACTTTGGAAGGAGCTAATGAAGCTTTTTCTATGTGTCGCAGAGATTGAGATTTCTTTAAAAAAAATATAACGAAAAATTATGAATTTAGACCGATCAATAGATTCTGTTTTCAAGCAAGGTTTGAATCCCTACATATTATAAAACAAAGTCCTCCGTAGCGTCCGACTGCCTGTTCGCGATAAACTCAATTACTACTGAACGGATTTTCATGCGATTTTCACCAATCGATAGAGATATTCATAAGGAAGGTTTAGGTATAATTTGTCAAGGTTTTCTGAAAATTGGTTGAAATATAATGATAGATGGAAGTGTCGGAAAAAGTCAAGCAGCTTTCACGCTGTCCATAGACAGCGTTTTCGCTCCATAAGACTTAGGATTTTTCATTACGTTCAACTACAAAAAAGTCCGCGATGGCAATTTTTGTTACGTATTTGTTGTCTTTTGATAGATAGAAAGATACTTGCAAACAGAGTGAAAATTGTCGGAGATTTTATTAATCCTTTTAACTGATTAATGGTACCTAAACGATAATTGTTGGAAGTGTCGGAAAAAGTCAAGCCTCCCGGAGCTTTCATCGAAAACGTTGCCTAATCCCTCTGAGATATAACAAAACAATGCATTGTGGGATATTCTTCGTTGTCCACGCGGGCGAAGCTGCGGGCGGGTCAGCTAGTGTGGTGGATAAAAAACATGATCGAGTTCTCTTTTGTTTCTCGATCGGTTTGGACCTATATGGTGCGGAACCACCTCTTTATTCATAGAATGAGTCAATAAAATAAATACATTTTGATCGACATCACGACTGCTTTGTCATGTCTCCGACAATCCGTAGGTGTCAAAGCCCAAAGCATTGCTAAATGACATTAAGGACATACGGTCACTTAGAGGGTCCTTCAGTAGACAGAGGATCAGTGGGTCAATTTGGTCCAATTCAGATATGACCTTTTGTCACGTGGGTTAGGCACCCACAAGACTCTCGCAATGGTTATGGGATTTGACGTTTAGTGCTTGTAAAATATTGATTTTAGCAGTTTTTTTTTTATTATTATCATGGTTAAGAATTTAATCTACGTACAGGGTTGGAAAAAAAACAGTTTTTTTTAAATTTTATAAAACAAACAGTTCAAATTGTTTTAAACAAGTGTTTGTTTTGTTTTTTTTGTTTTTTTTTTGTCCTTTTTAGTTTAGGGCATTATTTTAAATTAATTCGACCTATAATGTTTCATTTCCAGACTAGATCTTTTGACTTTTCAAATTTTCTATAGTAAAATAAATATTGACAAAAAACGATCAATGGATAAACATTTATTTTATGTTGCGTATCTCTAATCACTACTAAACGATTTACATTCACCCTGAATGTTTCCTAGCAGGACTATACCGGCGGGGAAATACCTATAAACTATAAATTCTATTCTATGAATAGGGGCACCCCCAATATTTATTAATTAGTGATGGGCCGAATGTGGTTTGAACCGAATACGAATTTCGGCCGAACATTCGGTAAACATCAAAAATGCCGAAGTTCGGTTTTTATTCTGCACTTATATGGTAACAACTAACAAACAAAAATAAAATATACCTATAAGTAATTAATATATTGAATTTTCAAAAAGTTTATTTGATTCAAATCATAAGACTTCCTAATTTAATAAGAACTTATTGAATTTGATTTTTTAATTCTAAAACTTAAGATTGAAATGTCGAAAAAGGAAACTGATAATGACAGTTAGTTACTTGATTAATAAATAAATTACCATGATTTTAAATTATGTTAAAGGCTTATTTATTTAATCAGGTATGAGTGAGTATGACAGATTTGATTTTTTTTATGTTTTATTAATCTTAAAATCAAAATTGTGCAACTATTTCACTCTTTTCTTATACCGAATGTTCGGCATTTCAACCGAATTTCGGAAGAATGCCGAAGTTAGGCCCATCCCTAATATTTATATTTAAATGAGGGGAATAAAATAACCACTATTCCATTCGACAGCCATCCATTAGGGACTTTCCTAACGGGACTTTACCGGCGGGGAATTACTTAATATGAATTCTATAAATACGAGTGCCTTTCTTTCTCACATTTCATTTCATTATTAATTCTGCGACTGATAACACCTCATAAAAATGTCAACTCCAGGACGCAAAAAGCATGCAATTTGGGAACAATTCACATCGATCCCCCAAGAAAATACCACACTGAAGACCAATAGGGTGCGTTGCAGAAAATGTAAGAAAGAACTAGTTGGACTTGTGAAAAGAATGGAGGCACACTTCCAGCAATGTAGCACCACCACCGGTTCTAACACTGACGCAAATCTTGACGCGGACAGGGACGTGGAGGAGGAGTTGTTGAGTGATGCTGGTTCTTCCCGATCTTCAGATAATTCTTCTGCTACACCCACTTCTTCTGTTACTACTCTTCAATCTAAAAATGCCAGTACCAGCAGCAGCGCGAGCGTGAACATTTCAATGAAAAGATTTATTATTGCTACAAGTCAAGAAGATAAGAAGAAAATTGATTTACAATTATCTCGTTATATGTTAGCTACTAACACGCCTTTTAACCACGTAGAACACCCAGAGTTACTGAAATTAATGGAAATTTTACGCCCAGGATATAAACCTCCAAACCGCAAACAAATTGCTAGCAAGCTACTCGACGAAGTCTACAACTCGACTCAAGAAGCCGTAAAAAATGAATTGAAAAACAAAGTTGTTAATCTGGCAATTGATGGGTGGAGTAATGTCAGGCAGGACTCGATAGTTTGTGTCTGTGTTACCGATGTGTTGACAGACTCATCTCATTTAATTGATACAATAGACACAGGAGCCGAAAGCCATACAGCTGACTACTTGGTTAAAGTTACTACTGCGGCAATAAAACAATGTGAAACTTACAAATGTACGGTGCGAAGTGTAGTGACAGACAACGCAGCAAATATGAGCCGTATGAGACGAGATTTAGCCCAACAGGAAGAACTAGCTTCTCACGAGGATATACTTACATACTGCTGTTCATCACACATATTAAACCTTCTAGCAAAGGATTTGAATGCAGAAGATATTACTGATAAAGTTAAGTCGATAATGCGGTACTTCAAATACACTCACTTTGCATCTGCCAAATATAAAGAAGCTGGTGGAAAAGCAATTGTTATACCACAACAGGTACGGTGGAACACAATGGCTGCTTAAAAGTGTTATTAGAAAATTGGCATATAATGTCAGATATATGCTTAAATCATTCAACTGCTATAGATCTGTCAATTTCATTGAAAGTAAATGACATGGCGCTGAAGCAACAAGTCCAGGCTCTCTACAAAAAACTGGAAAACATCGCAGTTACACTTGACATCTCCCAAAAGACATCCTGCTGTATTGGCGAAGTGACTGAAGCATGGACAGAGCTTAAAAATATGTTTGAGGGAGAGAATGTACGACTGCGTGAGACCGAGTATTCATTGGATGATTTAAGGAAGTTCAAAGCTCGTTATGAAATGGCAATGTCTCCAGCTCATTTTGCAGCAAACTTACTACATCCTAAGTACAGGGGTGAAAAACTCACGAGTGAAGATATTTCTGAGGCTTTATTATTTATAGAAGCTTATCACAAAGAGGCGATGCCCTATGTTGTTAAATACAGGGCAATGACAGATCCCTTTCATAACTTTCTATTTGAAGATCATGTAGTAAATCAGGTCGGACCTCTCGAATGGTGGCAGTCATTAAAAAAACAAATTAATGGTCAAACAATGAACTTAGTGGCTCAGCTTCACACTGCTGTAGCTTCAAGTGCTGGAATTGAAAGACTGTTTTCAACATTTGGATTTATTCATTCTGACGTACGAAATAAACTGGGTACAGAGAAAGCTGCAAAACTTGTTACAGTTTTTAAATACCTTAATAAGGAAAAGAAAAAAATAATTGTTATCTTGATCTTGTCATATTGTCTTACTCTCCTGACTGACAAACAATTTTGATTTTATAATGTTTATTAAATATAGGTAATTTTGTTTGTTATAATTTTGTTTTTGATTGATTTTAAATTGAAATTTTTAATATTCTATACTATCTAATGCATGTTTCAAAAATACGTGTTATCTTATCCCATTACCCATATAAATCCTGGTACTTGGTAGGTACTTAGATCTTTGTTTGACTGAATAAATAACTTATCAAAAAAATATTACTTTCATTTTATATCATTCATTCGCAATGAAAAGTAGTTTTAAAGCTTGTTTTTTTCTCATCGTTTTATACAATGTTTAAAACTTGTTTTAATCTGTGTTTTTAAACGTGTGATAAAAAACACGGTTTAAAATCAAACTGTTTTAAACATTGTTTTAAACATGTGTTTTAAAACCATTTGTTTTAATCATGCCAACCCTGTCTACGTACATGGTTTCGGAACCGGTGCTTTACAAAACCCAATTAATAAATTAAATAATAATCAACATTATATAGCAAAAATAAATAATTATTCGTTATTAATCTAAGGCTAAGTTGCCGAGAGCTAACGAAGGGAAAATTCTTTAAGATATAATATTTTTTATGTTCATATATGGAATGTATGTGTCGTCTATTTGTGGCGTCGTACGGGGGAGACCTATGTCCAGCAGTGGACGTGTATGGGCTGATGATGATGATGATATGGAATGATTCGTCATGTGGCCTATTTCCGTAACATAATCCACGGATGAATCAAAGCTATTGGTGTAAGTACGTCATCCAATCCCACTGATATTGATAAAACTCAGTAGGTACGGCTATCATCTCACGATAAATATCATGGCAGGTAATAAGTTTGGTCAAACATGAGCAATTTTCAATTCCTTCCTACCTATTTTACACAATGTTAAATTCGTAATCTTAAAAAAACTCAAGTATGTAGGTAGTAATCTTTTTGCTCCAATTGAAACAATCCCAAGTGTAGCAGGTATCTTCAAACAAAGGACAACGCAATCGCCTCGAAAACAACGGAAAGCAGCCTGAGTACAAGGGTGTAGGAAATGTTAGACTCAACGCAAACTTGCCCACTTTCTGAACAGTTCATCTGAAGTTGCTACTAAGATTGCCCACGTAGGTGTTGTTGCCAAAGGGTTATAAAAATTTCTGAAGTTTCAAGGGTAGTTTTCAGAAAATTTAACTCACTTTGATTTCTAAACCCTGGCCGGATTTTGTTTACTGGGTTGACTCATTTTAGTAGAGATGAGTCCGGTATTCAATAACTAACTCAGTACCTGTTAGCATGGTCCTAAAATATATAACGCTATTGTAAAATCCGCATACCGCTAGGGAATAACTGTGCAAAGCGAGCATCGCGCCCAACCGACCGTGAGCCATAACTACCCAACGCTTCAATACCTATACTTAACTAACTATCATCTACGTATAGGTACTAGCGGACCGTTCACCCGTAAAGTTATGTAGCTGCAACGAGTATTTGGTATTTCTAATCAAATCGGTTAGAAATATATTGGGTAGAAATCAGGACATATATAGAGTATTGTAACGTTATTGGGTACCAGTTGGTATTAGCAGTTTTGAAACAAAATACCCAACTAATAACCGGTAGCCAAAATATCCAATAACTCCCATCCTTACATTTTAGACATCCGACGTAGCACCTAGATGTCGAAAATACATTAGTAATTTTTTGATTGTTAGGGTAAATGTGAGTACAATGGTACATCATGATATTGAACCAATGAAATACACAGTCGGATGTGATTTGATAAGAACGCTGCAGGTTCAAGGGTAGTGGCAACAGCCTATACCCGCTGTGTACGTTTGCAAACTGATATGATTTCCTTATTTTCCACTCAGAACTCTGTTTTCCTAGTGACCAACCAGTGGGCCGTATGCGTCCTAGCTAATACACCGACACATCTCTGGTTGGCCCACATCCGCGCCGTCCGACGCCGGCCGGAGTGATACGATTAGCTGTTTGCGCAACTCCTTGACAATAACAACGAATAGACACACGACGCTCTTCCGATTCAAAATTAAAATAAGAAGATTGAGCTGAGTATTTTTTACAAATCTAACAAAAATAGGTAAGATGCAAAGAATTTTTCATTTTTAAAACCTATCGTGAGAGAGCTTTAATTATTGTAATATTATTTTAAACAACTTTATTTTATAATGTTTATTATTTTTTTTACTAAAATCTACACACTGAAACAACAACCTGAATGGAAATCATTGCAATAATTTTATAAATATGCATGATATAAAAGATCTTCTAAAAATGATGGATGACAGCGAGGGTGCGGCTACTACATAGATAGATTTAGTAGTGAACGTCTTTTAGGTGAAATCATCATGTATGTACTTACCTTGGTATGGTTTTTCTCTGGCTAGAAAACAACCATCATAGCGTAGGCCCTCGCAACTTCAGAAAATACCACAGAAAAACTATAAATAATGGTCACCGTCTTTCCAGTGACTAACCTTAAACCAGCAGCGTCCCAAACTAATTACATCCGACTGTTCATTGGGTCAATTCATTAGGTAACCTAGCGTCATGTACCATTGTACCCACATTTACCCCAACAATGCAAGGTGGAAGATTGACCTACTCTGGTGCTAAATGAGGTAGGTATAATGTGGATGGAAGCTTAGAACAATGACTTTAACCTTTTACATTAATTTGTGATAGAATAAATTGAATGGTATTTATGAGTTCCACTTTACCTAACACTAGCATTTGCCCGCGGCTTCTATCGCGTGGTAACTGGATACAATGTTTTCTGTAGAACTCGGTGTATTCTATATTATATCGGTATCTTTCTAATAATATCAATGACTAGCTGTTCCCCACGGTTTCGAAAGACAAAAGACCTATACGATAAAAAGCCTGAAGTGGAATCTGCTACAGCTCCATATAATGTTTTCAGTAGAACCAGGGATAAAATAGCTTTCAAATTATCAATGATTGTTCAAATTCGGGTTTGTAGCTCGGAGAATTACCTCTTTTATACAAACTTTCAAACTTTATATAACTTAGAAAAGACCTAGATATAGGATAAAAAAGCCTGAGTTGGAATCTGCTACAGCTCCATAAAGCTACCATCGTGCACATCCACCTATCCCACTATTATTATAAATGTGAAAGTTTTTATGGATGGATGGATATTGTTACTCTTTCACGCAAAAATTAGGCTGAAATTTGGTATGGGTATAGTTTGAACTTGAACCTGGAACAACAAGGCTTTTTTTATCCCGATAAAACGCGGGCGAAGGCGCGGGCAGCAGCTAGTGTTAACATATTATAATCTGGCTGTGAATGATGCTTTAATGATACCCAAAGCTTCGAATAAGACTTCTGT
The DNA here is from genome assembly GCA_947859395.1 of Eupithecia insigniata. Taxonomy (NCBI): domain Eukaryota; kingdom Metazoa; phylum Arthropoda; class Insecta; order Lepidoptera; family Geometridae; genus Eupithecia; species Eupithecia insigniata. The sequence goes on along the minus strand of OX402006.1, from coordinate 992,810 downwards.
ATCAACTATGATTTCTCGGAAAATCAATTTAAATTCATTGAAACCTTAATTTAAATCATCATAAAAAGCGCAATTGCCTCGGATAGTCATATCACAGTCATTACTGATTATCAACGAACAAAAACCAAGACAAATACCGATTGTTAATACCATTACTGTGCCATAATTGAAAGATTATAGTCCGTTGCGAGGTCGTTTGCGAATAAATATTAGTTTTTGTTGATTTCGGGCGCCATTTCGCAATGGCTATGGGAACTACATGGATTAGTTTGGTCAAGATGGACAGAGCAATAGAGAATCGGTATCAAACACAAGGTTTATTGCGTAATGTGATGAAGCTTAATGATCGTGGAGTTAAAATTTATGAGTTGGTAGAAATAGATATATTTTTCCTTTGATAACCGTTTACAATCATAAATTTTTGTTTGCTTTACAGTGAAATAATAGAAACAAATTAGAACTAGTATTAACAATTTAAACAATTGAACTAACTGCAGACTGTTAGAAACAATGTATAGGTAGCTCAACTGGTCCATATCAATACCAGTTTGCTTTTGATAATAGATAAGTATGTTTTGGTTAGGTACCTAACCTACCTACTTAATCCATTTCACCTATTTTGTACCGTGCGGTTCTACAAGAAGGGGATCCAACAAATAGAACCGAAATGAATCTCATAAGTCCTTACGTACATAGGTAATTCTGTGGTTCCGGTAAACTCACCAATCAGCACATAGATTACCCATTGAAACCTAAATTCTAGGTCTAACAGTCTGCACCACAAGGTACCTTGTTCGTCAGCGCCATGAATGGGACATTTCCTAACCTTTACCCGCTCTCGTAACCGCTCCCACGACAACAAAGCCTTTTGTAACGTTTACGTATATACGTGTTTAGCAATTAATTCGATGCACATGATCATGTGGGAATTATTAATTATGTAAGTGTGGTCAGCTGGCTGAGCTAACTGGTATCATTTGCTAATGTTTTATGTATGCATTTTAGAATGGTCTGACTTTAACCTCAAGAAACAAAAGAGGACGCGAGACGATTGTCATCTTTTTATTTCGAAAGATGTTATCAATTAGTATACAAGTAGGGTACCACTTACATAATTCACATCGCATCGATGGCTCTTACCAGTCCACTGCTGGACATAGGCCTCAAAGCTCTTAATTGATTTTTGATTATTTCGTCTCCTCCTATCCTAGTCATTAATAGTGTTCACATAATGAACGGATGATACGTATTTCTGATCTACACAGCCTTTCGAGCTGCTCAAATCTCTAATTTCAAGCCATAAAATCGCAAATGCAAAACCTAGTGTTCTGGCAAAGAAAGCATAAAGCATACCCACTAATCTAAGCCCAGGGCTTATAACTCCTGAAGAATACCCGGCGCGCATTCAGAAAGGGATGGGACTCTTCGAAAGAAAGCTCGCATGTCCGCCGGTAGCGTCTGCAAACTCGCGTCTGTGCAGTGAGTCTGAGCGCTTTTGATGGAAAATTATTGATCAATACATTTTGATAACGCTATTTTTGGTTTGACTTTTACTATTTTTGGATATTTTTAGGTTCTTCTATTTATTTACCAACTTAAAATAATATTAATAATAACACAAAGTAAACCAAGAGAGGTTTGTAAAGGAGTGTTATTGGCGAGTCAGCCGTTTACTCTGACTAGGTCCCATGCGGTCTAGTAGCGCGCGAATTATAGGTATTTATTTATTTATTGAGGTAGTACATAAATACCTTGCCAATAACACTAGGTATATATGTACACAAAGACTATCTGAAAGACTGGGTGGGTACCTATCTGATTCTTGCAGCTACTATCTGTTTGATAGTAGGTGTGAATGTCTTTATCAAGATCACGCGTGGGAACTAGGATTTACGACCGATAGGTTTTTTGGCAGTTCATAAAATTATTATTCTGCTTAGTTTTAAAGCGAGAACAAGTTTTACAAACATCAAGCAAGGCAATAATTAAAATCCACACGAAGTCGCGGACCAAAATTTGTATGAAATAAGAATAATAATATCATCATCATCATCAGCCCATACCAGGGTTGGCATGATTAAAACAAATGGTTTTAAAACACATGTTTAAAACAATGTTTAAAACAGTTTGATTTTAAACCGTGTTTTTTATCACACGTTTAAAAACACAGATTAAAACAAGTTTTAAACATTGTATAAAACGATGAGAAAAAAACAAGCTTTAAAACTACTTTTCATTGCGAATGAATGATATAAAATGAAAGTAATATTTTTTTGATAAGTTATTTATTCAGTCAAACAAAGATCTAAGTACCTACCAAGTACCAGGATTTATATGGGTAATGGGATAAGATAACACGTATTTTTGAAACATGCATTAGATAGTATAGAATATTAAAAATTTCAATTTAAAATCAATCAAAAACAAAATTATAACAAACAAAATTACCTATATTTAATAAACATTATAAAATCAAAATAGTTTGTCAGTCAGGAGAGTAAGACAATATGACAAGATCAAGATAACAATTATTTTTTCTTTTCCTTATTAAGGTATTTAAAAACTGTAACAAGTTTTGCAGCTTTCTCTGTACCCAGTTTATTTCGTACGTCAGAATGAATAAATCCAAATGTTGAAAACAGTCTTTCAATTCCAGCACTTGAAGCTACAGCAGTGTGAAGCTGAGCCACTAAGTTCATTGTTTGACCATTAATTTGTTTTTTTAATGACTGCCACCATTCGAGAGGTCCGACCTGATTTACTACATGATCTTCAAATAGAAAGTTATGAAAGGGATCTGTCATTGCCCTGTATTTAACAACATAGGGCATCGCCTCTTTGTGATAAGCTTCTATAAATAATAAAGCCTCAGAAATATCTTCACTCGTGAGTTTTTCACCCCTGTACTTAGGATGTAGTAAGTTTGCTGCAAAATGAGCTGGAGACATTGCCATTTCATAACGAGCTTTGAACTTCCTTAAATCATCCAATGAATACTCGGTCTCACGCAGTCGTACATTCTCTCCCTCAAACATATTTTTAAGCTCTATCCATGCTTCAGTCACTTCGCCAATACAGCAGGATGTCTTTTGGGAGATGTCAAGTGTAACTGCGATGTTTTCCAGTTTTTTGTAGAGAGCCTGGACTTGTTGCTTCAGCGCCATGTCATTTACTTTCAATGAAATTGACAGATCTATAGCAGTTGAATGATTTAAGCATATATCTGACATTATATGCTAATTTTCTAATAACACTTTTAAGCAGTCAGCCATTGTGTTCCACCGTACCTGTTGTGGTATAACAATTGCTTTTCCACCAGCTTCTTTATATTTGGCAGATGCAAAGTGAGTGTATTTGAAGTACCGCATTATCGACTTAACTTTATCAGTAATATCTTCTGCATTCAAATCCTTTGCTAGAAGGTTTAATATGTGTGATGAACAGCCGTATGTAAGTATATCCTCGTGAGAAGCTAGTTCTTCCTGTTGGGCTAAATCATTAGAGATACGCAACATAAAATAAATGTTTATCCATTGATCGTTTTTTGTCAATATTTATTTTACTATAGAAAATTTGAAAAGTCAAAAGATCTAGTCTGGAAATGAAACATTATAGGTCGAATTAATTTAAAATAATGCCCTAAACTAAAAAGGACAAAAAAAAAACAAAAAAAACAAAACAAACACTTGTTTAAAACAATTTGATCTGTTTGTTTTATAAAATTTAAAAAAAACTGTTTTTTTTCCAACCCTGGCCCATACACGTCCACTGCTGGACCTGGGCCTCCCCCGTACGACGCCACAAATAGCGGTCCTGAGCCGCCTCCATCCATCGACTCCCTGCGACCACTACGAACGTCGTCGGTCCATCGAGTGGATGGTCTCCCATGTAGGGGGGATTTGCCATAATCACCACGCTTGGCAGGCGGATTGGTGATCGCAGTGTTGGTGTTTAAAAATACTCAAAGCTGCTGCCCTTCCTCTGGTAGGTTCCCTTAGTCGGCTCTTACGACATCCACGGGTTGAGTTGGAGGGGTCGATATTTGTACGCCGCGGCCCCACGGCCAATAATAATAATTTATTTAAATATCAAAAATCTTAGATTTTTTACGTGTAACCAAGTTTTTACGCGTAAATGCGTATCTTTTTGCTCGGTGTTTCGTTGACAATGCCAACATTGTCTCGCAGGTCACTTTTACCGACAATCATGCGCAGGCGCCGGTCAAGGGCGTTTCGGGTCACGTGACACGGCTTCATTGTCAAGTGATAATCTATTGATGACGGGCCATTGATTGACAGGTACAATGGTTTATTAAATCATTACTCAAGTATAATAAAAATGACAATTCAAAACTTATTTCAGTGGCTATTTATTTATTTATCTGACTATGTGACTCTACACCTCATCATCATCAGTTCGAATCCACACAAGATTTAAGGACGACAACTGGGCGTCCTTAAATCTTCTCCACCTCTCCGGTAAATGTGGCAAGTGGCATGGTCTTGAGCTAAGCGCGTATAGGTCTTGTAAGTGGTAAAATTCTGAAGTTGGGTAATAATTCCTTTCAAAAAAACAAAAATAAAGTGCCTATTTATATATATGTATGTGTTCATTTTGTGACTGTGTCTGTATAAACTGTGACTGTACTTCGATGGAACTACAATTAGTTATGATTACATAAAGTACGTAAATAAGTACGTGTAGGTGAGGTACATACGTTAGTAAATAGTTTACAACGACGGGCTGGTAATTGAAGACGCTCCACGCAGGTCACATGCCTGCATAATTGCCGACATCATGTGTGCTTATAATAATTTATTGTGTTTTCCTACATAGGTATGTATGTAGTTAATACAAAGTAAACTATGATACTTTTAATTTTACCCGACTACTAACGGAGGAGGGTTATTGTATGAACTGAATCATGCTCTTAATAATTTGATTGTTTTCAAAAAATAAAAAATGTACTGCAAATTCCCTCATATTTACATACTACTCCATAATTAAGGAGAATCGGCGAACCTACATAAAAAAACATACAGCCGAACATAAAAAGTCTTTTATTTGAAGTCAGTTAAAAATATGGGTTGTTGTACATTTGCCACAAAGTAAATTCGTCACATTTTTTAAAACTCCATACATTGAAAGTAAATTCGTCACATGCATAAAAACTATGTGTAAATTCGTCACAGTTAAGTAAAGTTCATTTCATTCATTTCATCATTTTTACATAAAGTAGGGTACGCAAGTAAAATGAATGGTGTTGAGCGCTCGTAATTAATCAAAGGTTTACCTATAGATTGCAAAAATTAATTATGAATTGAGTTTTATAAAGTTTATCTCCACTAATTCCGAAATTATCTCCTTTCAGTTTAAGGATGCGCGTTCACCTGCCGGAATAGGATGATCGGCACTGACCGCAACAAACTTTTGATGGGTTTTTTTTAGATTATGAAATAAAATTTTGTTCTTTATGTCGTTGCTGCGATAAGGGTGGTATGACCATTGTAATCGCAGCAGTCGGATTGCCTGATTGCATTGATTTTTCATCAGATCGGCAATCGGAAAAACGTAATCCGCACTAAACGGATCGCCGGCATTGCAAACAGCCCGATGCGTCCGTACCTTTGGCAAACTATACAACGAGTACTAAAATCGCAATTGCATTGAACGTAAACAGAAACTTCAAATAAGTGATAAACATACCAAAAGCATGCAAAGTACTTTGAAGTCTCGAATTAAATTTATAATTAAAACTCGTCCTTATTTACCTTGAAATAGATTCCACATGATCTTCTTTACCGAGGGCACGAGCACAAAAACTAGCCTACAAGCCCTGACACTAACTACCTCAATTACAACAAATATGCAGAAGCAAGATCGTAATGTATTAATTTAACTAAAATTATAATAATAGGAGGCCACATAATGTACACTGGGTACCTACCAATATTCACATGCCAGTAATGCGGCGAGATATGAGGACAACATTATTTATAATACTACCTATGTAGTTTACCATACCTTATATGAATAAACTTATGTGATCATACCAACCTATGATAATTTATTTATTTATCTAGATGTATATAAAATACATACCTAGGCATTTTCCACGTTAACTACTGATTTGTAGGTATGATTATGATTTGATTTATTTATTAGAATTACCTACAGATGACGAACATAAATGTACATAGGTACCTTAAATTACAACATGGAAAATAATAATATCCTTATATATATCCTCATATATATCGCATATATATCGCATATATATCCTCATATATATCGCATGTAAAATAATGTTTGTTTACTAAAATATTTATTATATTTATAAAATATTAATAAATATTAATTGAAGCTATATCCATTATAAAATAAAACGTTTATTTATGGTAACAGAACTGCAATGGATGCCCCATGGACCTATGGCATAGATTTCAAACATTTCAAAATATATTGCATGAAAATTCTTCAGCCACCATAAAAGTTTCAAGAACTTCAAAATATAATAATTGCCATACCCTAGTGGGTGCATGTTTGAAACGACCTACTTGTCTTATTTGTATAAGACCCTTTGTACACACATTTGAAATAAAAAAAATGAGTTTGACTTTGAATAAGCGGAACCAATTCAATTTCCATGCTTAGATCTTAAAGTCTTTATTGACAAAGAAAATAACAATCAAATAAATAATGCTTATAAAAAAATGCTTAGTTTGCATTTTACACTAACAAGATATCGCTCACGACATTTATCATCTCAATTCGTTGATTGATATTTGAAACCAATAAAACATTTTAAATGTTATTGTTGTAGTATGTTAATATTTTAGTTGGCGTGAGTTGTAAAGTTCTTTGTTTGTTTTATTGCTCTCGACCGGCGGAGGAGGCACTTTGACTCAACAAAGGCTGAACATTAACTGATGCTATTAAAGCAGTGATGCATTCGGTAAATTTGTCTGTTCTACGCTAATTTACTCATTACTTTACCCGTATTCTCTTTCCACTTTATCTATGTAAGCTTTTCTTACATAGATAAAGTGGAAAGAAAACACGGGGAAAGCAGACTCTGAGATCCGAGACATATGAAAGAGAAAGAGATTCAGTTATAGGAAGCTTAACTTAACTGCTTTCAACCAGTCTTTTGACATTTCTTCTGCCTTATCGTCCACGAGGCATCATGATTATGGTTATCTGGTAGAAATCTCTGCCAGGGATAAGAACGTCTTCCTGTACTATACGTGAATAGTAAATCAATTAGCACTTTATTTATAGTTTCAAATTTAACTTATCAATGAACCCAAATTTTACTTATGTATCTTATATTTTACTCTTATTATTTTGCAAGCGGAAAAAATAAGCATTATGGATTTCTGATTTCAATACTGTATAAAGTGTACAACTTTCCTGCAAAAAAGTTTATTGACTTTATTAATTTATCATCAAATACATACCCACTTTATTAAACTGACCACAACGACAACGGGAAAGCAAAAATCCCTTCATATAGTCTATCAGAATATACAAGGCTTACCCAGCAAAATCCTAGAATTAGAACTATTTTTGAATTGTTTTAATGTAGATGTTATATGCTTTACAGAACACTGGATTGTAAAGAATCAGTTACTTCCCTTTTATCATAACTATTGTTTTGAAAGTTCCTATAAAAGAAAGGCTGCTATACGTGGTGGCTCTCTAATTATAGTTAAAAATAGTCTTAAATGTAAATGTAAAAAAATTATGACGATGTAAATGATTCGCTTTCACACGTACTAGATTAGTTCACCGCCAATAACCTCTTACTTAATGCTAAAAAAACAAAGTGCATGAAAGTCATGTTACCAAATGTAAAAGAATTTCCAACTAAGATAATGCTATAGGATGAGATTGTTCATTTTGTAGACTCTACTGTTTTCTTAGGGTTACATATTGAATTCCACTCTTCAATGGAAACCGCAAATTGATGCTCTCGCAGGCAGACTTAGTTCAGCAGCCTATGCAGTTCGTACAATTAGATATATTACCGATGAAGATACAGCTAGGTTAGTTTATTTCAGTTACTTTCATAGTATTATGTCCTATGGTATTTTGCTTTGGGGAAAGGCAGCTGACATCCAGACTATCTTTGTTCTTCAAAAAAGGGCTGTACGCGCAATTTATAAATTAAAGACACGCGACTCTTTGAGGGAATTATTTAAAGAAATATTTTGACAGTAATATCGCAATACATCTATGAAAATCTAATGTATACGCACAAAAATAGAGAAAGCTTTTTGAAAAAGTGTGATGTTCACAATAGAAATACAAGAAACAAGAACAAATTACACATCCCAGCATATAGATTATGAAAAGTAGGGAAACCATTTATGGGCAATTGCGTGCGCTTCTATAATAAGCTTCCATCTGAAGCAACTGAACTCCCTATTCGTAAATTTAAACAGTACATTAAACAAAATCTTATCAGGAAGGCCTTTTACTCCATAGATGATTACATCAATGATGTTAATGCTTGGCCAGATGTCGCTCCGTTCCGCACTGTCAGTAGTATGTAAGAAATTCAATGTTCTGTTTAGCTTTATAGAAATATCGACATGTATCTAAATCGCATTAAATTTAGATTTAGATAGGCAAAATAACCATGTATTAGACACATAAGTGATATTATAAATGTGCTAGTGGTTTCTTTTTCACTTCTTCCACTAGTGGACAAAAAATTTAAGTGAAGAGAATATCAAGAACACCTTATTTCTTATTTGATAATAATAACTATGTTTATACTCGTAGTATAAAATTTGACTTGTCTAAGTGCTTATTTTGTAAGCCTAAAGAAATAAAGTTATTGATTCTGATTCTGATTTGTGACATTAACTACAGAAGTTTATGGGATCACACAATGTCAGGGGATCCATTACTAGAATTAAGGTTCCGTATAAACTTCCGGCATAATTATATTTCTTCCTATAAAGCCATACATATGTGTGTGTGTCTTATGTAATTGATGAATTTTAAGCTTCATCAAAAAAGAGTTTTGTTTTTTACTCGGTTCATTAGACAAACCACTTCCTCCAGATGTTTCCTTGAAGATGATCATTATAATGATATTACGCCGATTATGCATATTAAGCATATTATGGAACTTATTTGGGTTAATGTTATAATGAGGCTGGTTATGCTACTTTTGGATCGGTTTGTGCATCAGATGATAAACCTTGGCAAGGCCTTGACGTGGGTTTTAGTGTGCCTACTGGCTACCTACTACATACCTACGTATACCACTCGTATGCCAATTTGTAATCCATAATATTTATACTAACTAATGTGTGTGGTTTTACATGTGTTTTTTCTGGATGTTTCTAATAGGTGCCTGATGAATCATAACCAGAATTATCATATTCCAGAACTGTAGAGAAGGAACTGGGAAAATATATCTATTTATTCAAAAATGCAATGCGACCATGGATTCAGGAGGTTGGTTGTTAAAAGATTACAAACACCCGAAATTTAACAATGATAGTATTAGGGTAAGTTTTGTTTGTTCTTTGCCACATATTTTAACGATTATCTTTCGGTAGTTTAAACAATTATTCTGATGCCCCATGCGAGAGGTTATTAGCAAATCCTGTGCACGTCGTCATATTTTTGTTTTTTTATGATAATGGCCAGTCCCGGTGTTACCCAGGTATCATCAGGACAGGCCATATACCTACTCGCTAATGACACAGTGATTAGGCAGAGACCTGTCAAATCAGCAAAACCACTCAGCCATCATTCACATAGCCCACAAGACTCCAATAACAGCGCCAGAGGGCGTGCTTGGCATTTGTATGAACTCGTTTCGATAACTCGTGGCATCGTGAGAGGCCCGCCCAGTTTGCAATGCGAGAGGCTGAACCGAAGGCAGTACTTGTCATCTGATACCCTAGCTATAATGGATACCTAGGTTCTAGAGGTCCTTAAGTTTAAGTTTGAGAGTGAAAGTGGCGTAACATTCTAATATGTAGGATAACAGGACAAATTTGTTCTAAAGGAACAGTGCCCTATAATGTAAAGGAAATTTTTTTTGGGTAGGTTTTTGATTAGGTCATGGGCGATCATCAGAAAAGTAGTTTTATGAAAGGTACCGCAACAGGCAAACACCAAGTAAAAAACAATAACAATTCAATGAACATTTGTTGAAAATCAACTGCATTAATAAACAATAAAAACTGAACTGCTTCAATAAACAATTATTGAATATCAACTGCTTTTAACGGAACAATTGAAAAATCAACGGATGAAACTTATGTAGTGCTTTACGTCGCGACTCGCGAGCTTCAGAGATCACCACAAAATACAGCTTATAAGGGTTGATCCATCAATGGCAATGATGCAGTGGTGAATGCCGCAGAGGCTGAGCAGTGATTGCGTTAAATGATGACTATGTACAATCGGCCTAGGCATCTAAATCAATGCTGAGGGCCTCAATTGTCTAGCTATCCAACTAAAAGACGGTTTAACCATTCGGCGACCATCAACATAAAAATAATTAAACTCCATTCTTGCATATAGCACCTTAGCTCGCTGCTGTATTAAACGAGATTGATCGAGACAATCAGTCGGTAGCGTTTGTTCAAGTGTTAGTTGCAACATCACATTCCTTAGATAGATTGAACTCAAATCAAATCTCTGTCTACTGCAACCTTCGTCCTGACGTGCCATTGTTCGAGAAACCATCATCATCGCTTTTAAATTTAAAGTGTCTTCTGTCTTAGGAACCTTGGGTTTATCAAACAATTCATCATTGTGGATTATGGAAGTGGAAATATAAAAAATTAGGTTCTCAAAAACAATATCAATAATTGAATATCAATAATAATAATAATTGACTTTAAAAAGATCAATAAAAAAACTATCGTATATTAGTCATATGTTTTGCTCTTGAGCCATAGAATGAAATAAAGTACATCTTATTTCATTCTATGGCAGCCATGTTAAAATCCAGCGCAATAATGATGTTTTGGTGCATTTTAATAAACAGTTTAAATGATTGTTACCCACTATATTTTCCCATTACATAGGTACTAAACTGCCTTTCAATCAAATCCAAAGCACCATCCATCACAACACCCATTAACCAACTCCTTTATCTTCATCGGAATGCATGCGTCAGAACCCTGATGATGAGCACCCAATCGCCGGTATTGTCTCCGCGTCAGAGCGAGGTTGGTATCGGGGTCAGAGGTCGTTGCGGTAATGATACGGGATTCAGTGCTGATTGACAGCTGAGAATACCACAGGTAATGTCTTTGTTAGGCTAAACGCAGACCTTTCCATTCAGCAAGAATCGGAATATTATTTGTTTTCTCTGGCTCTCGGCGCGTTCGGTTTGACATGAGAGGAGAGCGTGTGCGCTCAGCTTGAGAAGCTATCATAATTCAATATATATATTTTTTCATTATTGTCATTTTTAGCCGCGCATGTCTGTAAAATATTACAAAATTGTTGCTAAAATAACAAAAGCGATTACAATTGCTTCTGAACAAAATCGATTGTCATAAATTATCGAGTCGGTAAAGCTATTGCTGTAGTAATTAGTCACAATGATCGACACTGGAGCTGCCAAAAAAAACGTGTAGACGGACGGAGTAATAGTTAACTGGTTTTGAATGGAATTAAATACTTTATATATACATGAAAAACAAAATTGGACCTCAAAATATTCCTTGCGCATCCTTGCTCTAGTGTAAAGACAGCTTTAAGCGTGCACATCTGGAAATGGAACTACGCTACGCTCACGTATGCTTGAAGGTGGCTGCTTGATTAATGGAGTACTATTGTGATTCTGCAAGGAGTTGGTTTATTCTAATAATGGCTATATTAATCTCTTAGAGAGGTTAAATTATTTGCAAGGATCATCATCATCATCAGCCCATACACGTCCACTGCTGGACATAGGCCTCCCCCGTACGACGCCACAAATAGCGGTCCTGAGCCACCTCCATCCATCGACTCCCTGCGACCGCTACGATGTCGTCGGTCCATCGAGTGGATGGTCTCCCATGTAGGGGGGGATTTGCCATAATCACCACGCTTGGCAGGCGGATTGGTGATCGCAGTGTTGGTGTTTAAAAATACTCAGAAGGAAGCTGCTGCCCTTCCTCTGGTAGGTTCCCTTAGTCGGCTTTTACGACATCCACGGGTTGAGTTGGAGGGGTCGATATTCGTACGCCGCGACCCCACGGCTTTGCAAGGATACGTAACTACTTATTAATTATTAGAGGTACTTATATTTTTTTATTGGTAGAAAAAATAACAAGAAGATAAGAATCTGTGATGAATTATCTTAAACCCAGTTTATTTTTAAGTCAGTGGGTTAGGTCTAATTAACATAATATGATTACGTGACTATTCAAAATGGACTTTTAGACATAGACATTATTTACTTATAATTTCAGAATGTTATTCATGTTTTGCGAATTCATTAATTATATTTTGATAATTCAATATTTATAGAACAATTGCAATATCTACAATAACTAAAGTTGAAAATCCACAATATTGGTTTTAAGTGTCCCTATATATCCCTGGTCCAGTCAATTAGTGCTCAAACGAGTGGGGTAAATGGAATGGTCAAAAGCAGAAAGTTTGACTTCAGAACTTTGTTTGGACTATTTAGGAAACAAATACACAAAAGTACCGACCTCTGTGAGGTGATGAAATGTCTGGTTTCACATTTAATACCGACTGGAGGAAACACTGGTAGCGATAGTTATTACCACATTATTGAAAAACCAGCCGTTTTTCGGAGCCCATATTTAAATAAAGATATGTGACGTCACGAAACGGCTCTGTCGGAAGACCAGCGTTGGTTGTACACACATACGTATACAACTAACCCATGCTGAGACAGGGACCGTTTTGTGACTCTAGCAAACTGTTTTCTTTTTTACGTTCATTTCTTTATAATTGTATGTGTCTGAGTTACAAATAAACGTTTCTATTCTATTCTATTCTATATGGAATATGTAAAAAAATTATAGAAGAAAAGTCGCAGATAATTTTATCAGCTTTCATTTTGTAGTTTACAAACTTTTCTATAATACATAGTTTACGAGATATAAGCAGAAACATAAAAAAAATACCTTCTTTGTGTGTGCCCCTTCTCCTAGGGTTCACCTCACAGAGGGGTAGAGACTTTTAGTATGTTTGTCTCCTAACTAGTCTATCCAAATAAATTTCAAAAGTCAAACTTTCTGCATTCGATCTTCCCATTCATAAACTGAGGTATTATTAGTTAAACTAAGGTCGTAAACTCGTACCGAGGTATGTATCAACAGATTTTTTTTATTAATATCGACCAGTAAATCAAGTGACCTGCATAAAATTCATCTAACTCACAATTTCCTCTCGATGACTAATAAATTCCGTTTGGACAATGAATAAAAATGCGATAAATTTTGAATCGATTGCCAAAACGCCCACACTATTGTCAATTTCAAAATATCTAGCTGAACAACTGTTTGCTTTGTAAGTTCATCAGAGTAGTCTGCCTATTTCTATCGAAAGGAGAACTGCACTACAGAAGGACACTTGATAATTATGGGCTGCCGGCAACCGAGACAAGCCATGGGCGCAAAACATATTATCCCTAACTATTCTAACTAATATTACAAATGCGAAAGTGTGTTTGTTTGTCCTTCCTTCACTCCCTAACTAAGCAACCAATTGACTTGATTTTTGGCATAGACTTCTTGTCCTGGTAAAACAAAAAACCCGAGATTTACGGGAAAAATACCTTTTTATTTTTTATCCCCCTAGAAATAATAAATTCTAATTTAACGTGTATGAAACCGCGGGGTGCTAGTAGTGTATAAGTGTGAAGGACACTATAATCTATATCTATACTTATAATAAAACTGTAACAGGTCCAATGCTGTACTTTGAAGACATTTTGATAAAAAAAAATAGAGGGCACTCTATTATCGATACTGATGCCAAAAATATAATTTTTTTCCATCATGTCTGTCTGTCTGTCTATACCTTGGCCGCGCATATCTCCGAAACTACTGAATGTATTCAAATGAAACTTGGCAGGATTTGAAACAATACTATGATGTAGGACATATTATTATGATACTTTTTACCCCTTTTCAATAGGGTTCCCTTGGGAGAGGGGATGAAAGTAAAATTTTTTGACTGCGCGTAGCGCCGAAACTACTAAATGTATTCAAATGAAACTTTGCAGGTTTTGATTTCATACTATGAGGAAGGAGATAGGATACTTTTTATCCCAGATTTCAATAGGGTTCTCTTGGGAGAGGGGATGAAAATAAAATTTCTTGGCTGCACATGGCGCCGAAACTACTGAAGGTATTCAAATGAAATTTAGCATGATTTAAGTTCATATTACAAGAAAGGGCATAAAATACTTTTTATCCCGGAATTTAGAAGGATTCCCTTATAAGAGAGGAAGTGAAATTTTGCGCGTTGCAGGATGGCGCGCGGGTCAAGCGCGATAGAGAGCAATAGCCCCCATTGTGGGGCACTGGCAGTGGGGCCCCAGAAGTGAGGACCCCAGCAATAAGGCCCCTCCCAGTAGCCCCCCACAGTGGGGGGCACCGGCAGTGGGGCCCCGGAAGTGGGGGCTGCCGGCAGATGCCCCCCCGAAGTGGGCCCCCCACATTGCCCCGCAGTGGTACCCCCTCATTAGCCCCCCACAGTGGGGGCACCGGCAGTGGGGCGCCGGCAGTGGGGCTCTCGGCAGTGGGCCGCCACATTTCCTCGCAGTGGGAACCCCAGTAGCCACCCGCAGTACTCCCCGCAGTGGGACTCACTCAGTAGGCCCCCACAGTGGAGGGCACCTGCAGAGGGGGCCCCCGGCAGTTTGCCCTCGGAGTGGGCCCCCCAGTAGCCCCCAGAAGGTACTATCAGAAGGTTTTGAAACCCATAATATACCTAGGTAAATGTGGAGCTGTGTGACGTCCAGTCAATAAAATCTAGGTATATGTAAATCTATACTATACTACATAAATAAAAATAAGTAAGGTTTGTGTGGTTGTACGGGGTAATCTCTGAATCTACTGAGATTATTTTGAAAATTCTTTTACCTATTGACTTTGTTTAAACACTCGTCGTTTAAACCACGTTATTTGCGAGTTTTATAGACTACTAAAAAATTTTACCGCCCAACGAAGTGGGCACGGGTCAGCTAGTAATCGAATAAATTTATTGTTTTGAAAACAATAAAAACTGACTTCAATTTCCTTAGCCTTTGCACTGTTTTTCAACTTCTTCGGGACAAATACTAGGTTACTACAAAGGGTACTACAAAGGTTGCCTGGAAGAGATCGCTTCTAAGCGATAAGGCCGCCCATTATATATGTTTTATGTAATGTCTATTTTTAATGTTTTCTTCGTGGAATTCTGTAATTGTAATACTAATCTCTCGCGAATAAATTTTTTATGAAACCACCTCGGGATTATTTTCCATATAATAACGTAAATAAATTCAAATCGGTGTACAGTTGACGGAGAAATAAAGCACATAAAAAAACAACATACAGCAGAACATAGAACCTCCTCCTTTTTATGAAGTCGGTAATTGAATTACGTGTAATGTAAATGTGAGGCATGCATAAGTTGAGTTATATTGTAAAGCCACGTTAGGGAAGTAGGTATATTATATATTGTATGCCTATACAAAGCGTAAATAAATAAACCATTCGTTCTGCGAGCATAACGTGATGTGTCAAATAATTTAACCATGGTCAAATGCAAGAACACGAGACAGAAAAACAAAATAAAAACAAACAATCCAAAAAAATATATACATACGGAAATCCAACATTCCTAAATAATTGTGGATGTGATAATTTATTTCCTTGTGTTTTTCTAAAAAAACCGAAGGCTTATTCTTCAAAGTCTAAACAAATAATACAAAGCTTCCCTCTTCATTATTTAGTCGTAAGTAACATATTGTGTTGCATAATTAACACCTCCGAATACAATGACCAAACAACGATTACTGTCAATCAATAATAACAAAATTAATAACCTACTAACTATAAAATATATCCTTAATTTTTCCCAAAAATAAGATAGAATCCTACCATTTTGTCATATTTTCATTATTGGTACTTGGTGCATTAGGTAGGCAGGCTCAAAAGGTACCGCGTGAGAACGCACCTGTAGGTCCATATAATTATGTATGTATTTATCGAAATGGGATCACAACTGCATTGATATTCGAATTCTTTATATTTGTCACGTACTTTGAATATACAAAACAAGCGAACGTGCATGAATGGCATTCTAACATTTTAATATACCATCCAAATCTACATAAAATCTTGGTCACCTTGTGACGAGTATTATATATCCTTAATAATATGATAAACGCGAAAGTTTATATGTATGGAGGTAATCTTACACGCAAAAACTACTGAATGGATTTTAATGAAACTCTACAATAATATAAGTTATACATCGGAATAACACATAGGCTACAATTTATAAAGATACTAGCTGGTGCCAAAGACTCCGTCTGCGCAGGATTAGTACTTTGAGTAGCTTATTTTCCTGGGCGGGCGTAGCCGCGGGTGGGTCAGCTAGTATATACATAGGTATAGCAAGCTCGTGGGCGTTGGCCAAATGTGCAATAATTCACAAGTTTATGTGAAGTTTTCATCCTGTTTATATTCTTGCTAGGTATATTGTTGTGTTTTAGACGAACATTTAATTTCGTTGTTTGAACGAATATTTCAACTAGTGGAAACCATCCTTTAATCGTGTATAACTTATGTCACAGTAGTTACATAATTTTTACAGAACATCTGATATGTTTTTTGAACAAATTCCAAACAATATTCGCAACATAAAATTTTTACCAATACATCGCTCATCACATCATTTTGATTAAGAGCGCGTTGAAGTCTTTTGTATGAGAGAAACAAGCACAAGCGATAAAATTATTTTACACATAATTCTCGTATTAGTTACTATTTTAAAATTCTTGTGTAATATAGTGGTACTAATATAGTGGATGTAAGACAAACCAAATAAAGGAATCTGTTATCTTATCGTAGTCCATTATCTTTATCGAATGAACTCGCAGGCCTATTAATTTATGGAACCATTCAATTTTATGAGACTTAAAAGTTTAGATATTTTGTCATGATATTGCTTACCTTACTACTCACTCGAGTGAATTCTGTGTTTGTGATCTTTGTAAATGTTGCTCCGAAGCGCCTCTCAAATAGTTCATAGCGATAAACTATGTCACTTGCCTATCTAAAACCGCAAGGCACCGAGAAAATCTTCCAGAGACCTACCTCATGATAATGAATGATAACAACAGACGCTGTTATCAGTGATAAGCCAGTGGTTGTTGTGGCTTCGAGTGAAGTGGTACTATAACATCATGCGTCCTAAAACGTAGATAATGGTAAGTGGCTAAATATATTTTAATGCATTTTTTTTTATATATAATACATATACCATAATCCTTGAGTTTCTTAATCATAACTTTTTCTCTGTTCAGTTTTCTAGCTGATAATAATATTATATTAAGATTAGGGATACCTACCTATGAGTAATGTATAGTTACTTCATGTGTATAGGTATAAGGTATAAGAAATCAATAACTATTATTTCTTTAGTCTTATAAAATAAAATCTTTAAAAAGAATTAATATAAAATAGGATTGTACCCGGTTAGGGTTGCTATCAAATGCCAATAAAACACAGATTTTGTTTATAGACGCACGCACGTCCAGTAGATCCGACACGGCCGAGACCACGAGCCGAATGCCGTACAGGACAAGGATAATAATCAACAATCCTTATTTAAAAAATAATCTTAGTTATACTAAGGTCCATTCCAAACAGAGCGTCAGCATCCAGAAAATTTCCTACTGTTGATACTTACTTTGTTGATGTACCTAGGTCTCTAGATCTCATTGTTTTTATTATAGTTGACCCGGTGAATTGCGTTTCACCTACAATTTAATGGGTTTCCCACTTTTTTTTTCACCAACCCTGTATTATTGCTTACAAATAAAATATTCAAATTGGTCAAGTCTTTTTTAAGTTTTAGGCCTACGGACAAGTTTGGACCATGTCTTACTCATAAAATAAAATAAACTTATTGTAGCAAGAATCATATATAATTCATTCAACCTATAGTTAATAGGTTTTCCCTTACTCTGGCTGATAACATCTCTTCCTCGCTCTTCCCTCGATTATTATTCCCATCTGAATAAGGCACGCACTTCTCTTTTCACTTCACTCTGATGAATGTGACATTCATGAATCTAGAACAACCTGAAGATAATTTAGAAAAACAACGTAGCCTGAAACTTTTAGCTTATCTCGTATTGGTGTAAGACACAGGTAAATCCAATCGACAATCTCGATGGACCGTTATAAAATTCCTCAGATAAAAGCAGTGTCACCCAGTGTACCTACAATATCGCGATAATCTACTAGTTATTGATAATGTTATCAGTTCCATCTATCCAAACATGTAGATTGGACAACAATAGAAAATATTGTCGAATACTTTAACGGTAAAACACACAGGTAATTATTTTATTGCCCTGAAAAAAACTGACTCCTTAAATTCCTTCAACACTGTTATTTAAGTTTAGCGTGACAAATACTTATCTCTCTCGGGAATAACAGTTTATGGGACCATCGTGGGATCTTTTTCTATCATGCAATAATATAAGAACAGAAAGTAATCAGTGAACATACAATTATAAACATTATTTTATACAGCCGAACATAGAACCTCCACCTTTTTTCGAAGTCGGTTAAAAAACGATGAATCAATACCTGAATTTCTTTAGGCTTACAAAATAATCACTTAGACAAATAAAATTTTATACCATAAACAGTTGTAAATATAGTTATTCTATTTATAACGGGATCAAAAATATTATATGCTAACAATTTAGCAATTATCATTTTGTTTTTAAACTGAATTATTTGACCCTTCTCATCAAATAATCAGTTTCCCTAGTTCATTCTGTACCTTTTCTAGAAGTACTTCAACTAGCCTGCCAACAAACTAACAAACAAACCTGCCTAATTAGTTTTTTCATCAAATATCATTTTTAATGATTTTTAATCTACTGACCCTATATTCAAATCCCATGTATCAAGTACCCACAAATGGTTGTCTTGATCATTTTCTGTTTGGGCAACATGGCCGCAAAGCAGTTTATTACAACTACCCGCATTTTCAGTAGATATTTATCACAAGAAGTTACACGCAAATTTTACAAGTCAATTATTTGTTATCGGACAGTGAAGTCGTTTTCCCAGTGAATTTAAAGTTTTATGATTAAACAGAAATGCCTTCACTGTTCCCCTATTGGTATTTGTCTAGAAATGGTAAGTTTTGATCATTTGTCTTCAGACTAGTTTCACATTCTCGGTAGCCTGCGTAAGCCTTAGAACAAAAGTCACGTTAAGAATCAAAACTATAACTAAAATATCTGCTTGTTTGATATCTATTCAGGCAATCAACCAACAAGCGTTTATTTCGCTTAGAAATCAGAAACAATAATAATTATTACACGTACAGTGATTAGAAACTCTGTGAATTATTAATGCGTCCGTGGGCTAGGCCTAACTAAAAATCATTCATTTTTGTCGCCGCATACAATGAGGCTGAAATCTGGCTTTTGGCTCGTGATGAAACCCTATTCACACAAAACAATTAAACTTATGTGGACGAGACATCTTTGAGGCTACATAAATTGGTAACTAATGTGCCTTTCCGGTTCATGGCTAGTTTTGCGATTTAAAATTCTGAAAAGCAATGATTTCAAGGCTTTGAACAAAACGGGACATAAGGGTCATAGGAAAGGAGGGAGCGACAAGTAGCTCGCCACACAATGCATGTCTCGGCCAACATGTGCTGGCTCATCATTGGCATTGACATCCATGAATGATGATTTAGGTGGCATCAGTTTGACTGCAATCTTAGATGAAATCTTTCATCGAATTAGCGGAACAACTTCCTTTGTCTGAACTATTCATAGCAGCTTCGGTCGCATTCAGTATTGTCTTGTACTAATCCCATGAATGATTCCTTCTCAAGGTCCTTTTTAACGATTTTCAGGAGACAGAAACAATAATAATAGTGAGCGTGTTCGGAGCGGCGTGGCTGCTGGTGTTCGTGATGGCAGCAGCGCTGTGCGTGAGGGTGCGTCGGCTCGGCCGGACGGTCAGCGAGATGCAGGCCTCCAACCGGATCAGAGTGCAGTGAGTACACACATAAAGAAAGATCTACCATCATCTTGAGTTTACATTTAGCGCCGCGCCGACCTGTGTCCTCGCTCACATAGTAGGCGGCACTTAGATAAAACATAGGAAGGTAAAAGCAAGTTTGGCATCCTAACGCATCACTAAAAGATTGAAGTGAACAAAAAATCAAAGTGATCACTTTATTTCCCTGTTTTACTTATGTAATTTTAATTTTGTGACGTGTCCAAGGGTCCTGTAAGGTCTAAAGGAAATAAAGCACTTTGATATTTGATATTTGAACGCGTCATCAATGCTAAGCTGCTGGGCAAAGGTCTAATTAAAATTATACCATTTTTTTTAGGTTTTCCATCTATTCCTATCATGTGTTATTTCATGGTTCCTATCATAACGCATTAAAGAATAAAAGGGATTCTTTATTTATTTTCATTCAACATAAGGTCTCAATTCGGTTGTAGTTGTTTTGTGTGCCTATGTATTTTTTACTCGAAATCTTCCCAAATTGTTATCAGATTTTCAGGATAGGAGGACCTCTCATCAAAAATTAAAATCTTATGTTATACCTAAGTATAGTATTATAAAATCTGTGGCTAATATCTGTATAATCTGGGTTTAATATTTAAGAATTTGTCATTTTCAACAGTAACAGTTGTCGTATTTACGGAAGTAGAGTTTTGGCCGTTGATTTTTTATTTTATTTGTGGGATATACTTTATAATATGTAAATTTTTCCATAAAATTTTAATAAACCGTTTACATTTGCAGAAATAGTAAACACCATTTTAGTTCTTAAAAATCTGTACCTCAAATCGCACTTCTGTGCAAGACCGTTCTTTTCTCCCTACACTCCAAGATTTACCTATTTTTTTCTAATTTCAGAAAGCTAAAAATAAGCAAAGATAAGAACCACGCCTTCCACAACCCCGCTCTGTCTCCGGACGAGGAGTTGTCCCGCCGAGGATACTCCATGTACGTGCCGGACGACGTCGAGAGCAACCGTCATTCTGATCGGTACGTGATCAGCCCATACATGTCCCCTATACACTAGTCAAACTCGATGTGGCATATTTGTAAACAAACCGCCCATAAAATTCACTCTGATGCCACATCATTTTATACGCAAATAGAATTATTAGTAAATTTGAGATCCTTCAATAAATAGGTATTTCTTATGCGCTATATGACATGACGATATGACGCTAAGCAAGTGAGTTTTAGAGTTTTTCATTTCAAACAATTACAATGAGCCTGGTGTGTTCCCCTGCTGGGCAAAGGTCCCTCCCAAATTTTGTCATAAGTTCAGTTCATCACGAATATAAGTTTTGTTTTATTCCACTTCGGAAATCAGGTCCTGCTCTCGCCCCTACCCACCAAAACATACACGGAAGGTTCTGCTTAATCAGATCACCTGACTGACATACTATGCGGATTCATAACTGAACTGAATCTTGCTCCTAATCATCACGTCGACATCTCTGTCATTGTTTATTTATTTAACTAAGACAGCCGAAGACGGGGTTGGAAAAATCATAAGGTAAAATCCACCAGCACACACATCCACCAGCACATAGCATAACAATTATTAATAGTTCTTTTCATTTTGACAATCAAGCGAGTCATTTTAAATTGTTGCAAGAGAGTTATTTCTGGATTATGACGAATTTTTAGATAACCGGATAACACTATGACGACCGATGTGGAGCGGTGGGCGAAGGTTCGCCTGCGACACAGAAGGTTGCGGGTTCGATTGCCGCCTCGCGACAAATATTTGTACGATCTGCAAATATTTGTTCAGGGTGTTCTGGTCGTTTTCTATGTATAGTAAAAATATCTACATTACATATGTAGATATTTTTATGTAATATATTCTATTATGTATGTATATCAGTTATCTAGTACCTACCCATAACTCAAGCTCTGCTTAGCTTGGGGCTCGATAATGCTGTGTGAATTGTCCAGCATTATTTATTTATTTATATTTACTATCGAAGTGGCAAATCAAACTTACATCCTGCCTGACTTGATATTTATTTACATGCACAATTCGATGACATTATCACAGGATTTATCAATTGATTACCCGCAGATATAATTTGTGGACAAGACTATTACAGTGACGGTGCACGACAATCTCTTTTATCAGATATAAATAAATAAGGTCATCAAAATGGTTGCCAGACCGCTGGTCATTTTTTTAAAAATATTTAATAAATATGATGTTAACAAATATTAGTCACTGGTTGCGGTTGCCATAACACGTTATTGGGTAGATATCTACCCTCTAGTGTGATGGATTTAATGAGTTATAATTATGACAGCTCTAACTCGTGTCTTCCTCCAGGCAGACGGGTGGGCAGCTGGTAGAGGAGCTGTCCCGCGAGCTGGACGCGCGTCAGCAACGGCAGTCAGCTCCGCCCTTCCTGCTGCAAGCTATTGAAGAAAACAAGCGCAAAACTCGCACGAACACCAACCCTGTGGCCAACGGCGGCGGGCGCCAGAGCGATACGAACCCTAACTTCATCTATTAGAGTCTAGAATCTAGATCCAGTTGCTTAACAACATCAACCTTTGTAGTCAAAGGCGGTGGGCATCAGAGTGACACTAACCTTAACTTCATCTGCTACGGTCTACGTTCGAACAGGTTGCTTAAGACAAGTACCAACCCTAACCTCTATGAGGTTGGTTCTAGATTCACTTATCACGGGTTTTTGACAGAATTTGTTCAATTAGGCACGCCGGACCAATCTACCAACCTTCCTAGCTTGGGATGAGTTGCTTTTATATCTTGCTGGATTTACAAGACAAGGCAACTGTACCTAAGGATGTTCGAGTTCAAAGTCAACTTATGGGATCGAAACTACGTCAAAAATCGCAGAAGAGGATCCAACAGCCACAAACATTGAGCTTTCATAGAAGTCTTAAGATTTCACGGCTGTAACTGTCATATTGGCAGTACAGTATAATGCTTTTGAACTTTTTGAAAAACTTCTTTACTTACCTATAATATGTTTCAATATAACCATTGTTTCTATTAATTTAAGTATTATAAAATTGTTTTCCATAAAAATTAAAATAAAATAATCCAAAAGACATGTCTGCGAACCCCCGTAAAGCTTTAAACTTTGACACCTTACCGTAATCACAGTAGGTCACCTCAACGCTCTCAATTAAATAAATCACCTTAAAACAAAAAAAATTGCATGCTTGTCGCTGAAGGAAGATATTGAGAAACGGTTACTTAACTCCGGTATCGCTCGGAGCAATCGTGGATATTAGAAATTACAATTTCCTACTTTCACTCAAATCGTCCCCTGGGTAATCGCAGTAGGACGCAATTGCCTTTACTCACGAGATGATTTCGATCACCTGAACGTTATTAGTATCATACATTTTATTTAGATTTATAATACGAGTGAATATGCAGTTTCTATTTCACAAGTTTTCTTGATGGAAAACTTTGCTGAAAAAGTTTATCTATTATGTTATGTATTAATTTATCACTATAAGTACCTCTTATTAACTCAAATCTAAATTATTGTATGTTAATTGGTCATAATTCGGAAAATTCGAAATTGATTGTGCCAAGATTGTAACAGGAATAAATAAAATCAGTAAAACTCATGACGTTTTTTAATTTATCAATTACATAATATTATAATAAATGTTTGTAGAAATAACTCGAAAACATAGAAGTATGTATTTTATACAACGCGATCTACTCTCTCAATAAATAACTAAGAAAACTTAAACATTAATAACATTTTACATTATTATAATTTAAAATCAGTAAATAATACGCTGCTTGATCCTCCTAATAAACGGTCTGCTAGTCCGGACTCTATAAGAGTACGTGGACCGTTTCCTGCACCTTCCTGGAAGACACCTCGGCTTGGAAGCCTTCCTCACCGGTTGAGAATCCTTAGTCCTTTCCTTCTTCTTGTTTTCCTCTCTATACGTCAGGTACTTCGAATCTTCATCGTCATCACTCCCTTTATTGGCTTCATGGGCGTCTAAGATATCTTGAATGCTTTTATATGCGTCCGTCTCCTCCGGGTTAGGACCGACCGCGTGTAACGGCTTAAACCCACCCAAGGTCAAAGGGTATTCTGATATTTTCTCTTTTTCTTTCTTTTCCAGACGTTTGAGATAGTTGTACGTTTCCGGATCACTTGTGAGGCTAATTGGCTTGAAGTTGTTGTACCCTATGAAGCTGAATGCAGGTTTTTCTTTCTTAGGTTTTAGCGCATCGTGGGTGAGAAGCAAGTTGAACTTATCCCCGTTGTTATAAGAGTCATAATCGTCTTCATCTTTAAAATCTTTGAAATTGAGGAGATATCGCTCTTTCTTCTCGGAAGCTTTTGCTTTGGTGTCAGAAAAGTCGATGGTTGGAGGCAGCGTGGCTCCGTACAGATCTTTATCTGACGTTCTTCCGTACACCTGATCGAATATTTTGTAGTCATCAGTCCAGAATTGTTCAATTCCTGCAATTTTATCATTTTTAAAATGTTATTAATTTAGGTAGTTTTTGTCTTGTTGTCTACAAAAACAGTGTCAGAAAGAATGTTCTAATGGTCTTCATTAATCTTATAAATTTACTATTTTCACCTTTCACCCTTACCAACCTCATGTTGGTCAACTATCCAGAATTTGGTACCACCTACTATATGGCTGCAGACTAATCAGTAGATGACATGTTTATTTATACAGAATGCTGGTAGCATTCTGTCTAATGGAGAAAATCCTGTCTGACTAACTTTCCTTAGGATCCAGTTAGGTACCTACCTACATATGTTAAATGACTTGCCCTGTACCTAGGTACGATATTTGCCTTGAGTTTGCCAACTAAAGATTTTTTGTGGAAATTAATTGAAATATTTAATTTTCTTAAAAATAGAATAAGAATCATTTATTTGGTTAAAATATAAGTATTAACATTGTATGGCTTAGCAACTGTTCCAGCTTGCAATGTGACACAACAAATTTCGAAGTGAAAATAAACCTACCTATGAATCGATGAGTTTATGTGCAAGCTGGATCAGTCGAAAGAAAATTACCTACATATTTCAATATGTGTATAGTATTCGGTAAGCTAAAATAAGCTAACTTTATGTTAACGGTAGCGTGTAATGTTTGGGTCTGCGAAAGTGTAAACAAGTCGACTTTCAAACATGACTCCCAGAATTTTTATGTCTTTTAAATCCGTTCGCTCTAGTTTCCAAATAACTCTAAGAGAAATTGGTTTTATACAAAAGCACAGATATGACTAGACAAAAGTATCAAAATTAGACAATTATTATGTCAAATTTGTTTTGATGACCTCTTCGGCACAGTGCAAAGAGGTCTGCCTGAGACGCAAAAGTTGCTGGCTTGGTATCTAGCACAGAAATCTATTTAGATTTCTGTGGTATCAAGACTCCTTATAATGATAAAAATATAAAGTTAGTTCTTCGTAGCAAAAAAGAACAAAGGAAAAAAGTGTGTAGAAGAAAACTGCGTGCGCGTTGAAGTCTTTTGTACGCATCGTATAGCACGCGCGATGAAGATGTACTCGTATGTAGTACCTACGTTAAAATATATTTATCGTACAGCTGACATATTTTATATCATAGGAAAGAGGGTAAAATCTATGTACGAGAAATATTATTAGCCGTTTGGGATATTTTTTTCCATTCGCGCAAATGTCATCTCACATAAATGTGTTTCGCACAAGTGTACCAGATCCGCTTATTTTGGGGATACCAATGATGTTCAGTGAAAAAGTCCGACGTAATAAATAAGGTTCTCATGAACCACCCTAATTCCAGGGTTAGTATCACTCACCAGACGTTTTAGTAACTCCACCGCCACCGTCAGCAATCGCCAGCAAACACACCATCAACCACTGCATCTATCAACACAAAATCATCATTAGCACCAACTATATTTCGAGTTTTGTAGATAGAAAAGTCTAGTTTCCTAAATCTGAGTATTAGTGTCTAACGCATAAGGTCTGGGCTATGTCGAAGCTGCGAATAATGGGTAGTGTGGGTATGTAGCTACGTCAAGTCACACTGACATAATGTACATATGTATATTTAACAGTAGGTAACGTACTCGTATCTTCATAAAATAAAGATTTATCAGCTTCGTCAATTGTATAGTAATTTTTTTCATTAAATGCTTTTTGATGTATTTTAGTAATTGTCAAGTGTTGTTATGTCATTTGGTATTTTATTATAAAATTTTATAGATTTTTATAGATATACGTATATTTTCTAAATTTAATAAAGTCTGGTCGGAGGAGTGCCTCCTACATTTGCCTTATTCCTAGTGTTATGAACATGAACCTCTGCATTTGTCACTAAGAACTTTAACTCAACAGCTTATAGATAAGTACATTTAGAACGAGCATAGCCAAAGCACAGATTTTATAATATCTACTACACTAGTAGCCAAAGGTTGAAAGGCAAAAGCCATCAAAGAAACCCTTGTCAAGAGAGTGGGGTACTACAACCATTAAATCGAGTCGCAAAAATAGAAGTGGCTGGTGGTACTACGTGGTACCATGGAGTACCCATCGAGACTTATGAACTTCCGGATTTTTAATTAGGAGTCGTCACTTGAACCTCGTATTACGTTTTACCTTCTTGTGGTGATCGAAGATAGGGGAGGTATCGAGCCAGAGTAGATATTACTAAATTGACAAAATAACGTCATAATTAAGCAAACATGATAATTTTCCATTTTCTACATCTCTATGTTTATGAAGTAAGTCTTAGACTAATTGATTGATTTGACTCTTCAAAAAACTTCATTTCATTTCAACCTTGGTTCACACAGTAGGTAATCAATTTGAATTCCTAATTCCAAACATTTTTGTTATATCTAATTTAATGCAATTTTGATAACACATACCTGCTTTTACTTGTTTTAATTCAAAATAATTGTTGCGCCCTGGCAGGGTTTAAGACTACCTACACCTAAGAACAATACCTGTATGCATGAAATCACATTAAAAGATATGAAATGAAAAAAAATTCAAAAAATTATATTTAAGTATATCAATGTCCTACCTCGTCTCGCAATCCAATGCAGAATCCAGTTCACCACATCTCCACAGCAGTATGTTCGAAAGTGCAATGAAAGTGAGATGCGCGCGCAGATCACATTTATAAGCTCGCTCAAGGAATCCGAGACTGCCCCAGCCAGCGCGTAGCGCGCCCGCGCGGCCGCGCACCGGGTCTGCTGCGCTAAATTCATACTATGACTAATATTTAAATTATTATTAAAGTAATTATACATAAATCCTACTATACAGAGCTATTGGTATTGTATTTCACTGACACTGATTGAAGTGCAGGTTACCTATGCCCATCATCACGAACACATTAATGTGACGACGCCAGTTCTTAATTCTTAAATTTGGTATTGGTAGTAGGTTCCCCCCTCCAGTCGGAGGAGAGGCTTTATACTTCGCTCAATCGTCGATGTCGTCTTCGGAAGCTTGACACTGTCTCATGTTCTTAACACTACATCCTTCCATCGTGTCCTGGGTCTCCCTCTGGACCTTCGCCCAGGGATGGAAAGCTGTAGTGCTAAATTCCCTATTTAATCAGGCGGCCTTCTCTTCACATGCCCATACCATCGCAGCCCACTCTCCTGCATCTTGTCGGCGATGTAGAGCTCGCCCAGGTTCGACAAGCCTGGGCGAGCGAGAGAACAGCCTCCGACTTCCTAAGTATCAAAAGAAAATGATAAGGATAATCGTTTTTACGTAGTCGGGTTTTAGTTTTTAACTATATTTTTTTCCAACTTTTTTGCTAATTGCTTGAGTGAATAGTAAGTAAACCTTATTTAACTATAAAATGGAACAGTTATGGAAACTACAAACAAAGGCCTTTGCAATGATGCCCCACACGAGCATATTTACTAACATTTGAATTTTCCCCCCTTATTTAGACCCCGCTAACTCGTAAGACCCCCAATATCGTCTGACGTCTTATAGCCTATAACCATTGCGGTATTGAGACGAATCAATTATTGATACCTTATTTGTTGAAATCGGACTAATAGTGTCAGCGCTAGGAGGGAACATAGAAATCGGCTACATATTTGGGGTGCAAAACTCATAACTCTCCTCCGTCGGTAGTCGGGTAAGAATTAGAATTCGCCCTTAGAGATTTCTAGTAGCCAGCGCAAGGGAAAGTCAAGTTCAAACTCCTTGGATAAGCCGCCCGTCTGGTTTCCGATGACAGATACCACCACAGGTAGGTAGGAAGTACCTACTTACCTACCTTGTATCTAGGTGTACTAAAAAGCACCTACCTACATACATAAGAACCTACCTAGCCTAGGTAGCCATACACTATGTGAACCTAGAGAGAGGTCTAGTATAAAAAAGTATTCTGTGATAGAAGTCTTATCCACCAAACCGACCATCCCTGAGACAGATGGATTGTTTAATCTGCGCTAAGCTTTTACAGTACAGAGCTAGTAGTAGGTACTTAGATGCCCACCCAAAATTTTGTATTAGGTACCTAATTATACCTTACTTATTTACCTATAGTAAAACAATACCTAGGTTGAAAGTAGGGACTTACGCTTACGTAATTTAGGTTACTGTAGGGGAGAGTTCGGTTGATAATTCCGTACCCCTTCATATCCCGCCAACTACGCACAGCAACTAGACACACAGACACCCCCGCGCGCCACGGCTATGCTGTGCGCTCCGAGCGTTCAGAGGAGCATGTGCGTTTCAAGATTTTCTTGTAACTCGCTGAGCTCAATACTTTTACATATTTTGTTAGTATTCAAATGCACAAATGCTGTAAATTTGATCTGTGCTATAGTATTCTCCATTGTTTTTACTTTTGTTTGATTTTCAAACAAAAGTATTCGGTGTTGTAAAACCAAATGAACATGTTCTTTAATTCTGCGCCAACTGCTAAAATCTGTTTAGAATAGGAGAATATTTTATTTTCTTTATTGGTACCTAGGTAAATCACAGCTTTATATAATAAATATATGATAGTATGTACATTGATAATTTATAATGAAGCCAGAAAATATTTACACCTTATTTTCTTTTACATAATTAACATTTACCTAGTAGGTAAATGTTAATTATGTAAATATTTATTACAATAAAAAATTAATGAAATAATGAATGAACATTTTATTGTACCTACTAAAAATTACACAAAACTCTTATATTTTAAATACAAATAAAGACAAGTACAAAAGGCAGCCTTATTGCTGACAGAGATTTGTATCAGGCAGCCTTGGGATGGAGAAAAAGATATAAGAAAAAAGGGTTGCTAGTGCACTGACAGTAAACAACAGAAATTTGATTAATATAATACATACATACATAAACAATACAAAACTACTTACCTAAAAACAAAATAAACTAATAATATACGTACAATACTTCCACAGGGAACAATTATAAAAAAACTATTAACAAATCATAGCCAAAGTTACAAATGACGGAGAGAATGAAATGAATGAGTTTAGAGAGATAAAGAGAAACATTTATGTGCATTCCTGATAATTATTATGGATTAATTTGTGGTTAGATACTATTAGTAGGTACCTAGTAGGTTATAGGCTATTAGGTAGTTTTAGAGCTTATTAGGGACTAAATTTGTTTAGCTCTATGCTTATACCATAGACCTAGATTTTTTTTTTATGGCCATACATATACCAAACCATACCCAAGGAATTTATATAACCGTAACTAAGTATATAAATTCCTTGACCGTACCATAATAACTACCAAGGAATATATATACAACTACCTACATCCGTTGTTTGAAAATCGGTTCGAATAATCGATATCGAAACCTTATTACTTCTCGTCCAAAAAATATTTTTAATTTGACATTTGTTCTGCATGTATATGTCAATGTCAATTGTCAGTCAGACAGACTTCAAACTAAAAAAAGTTAAATTTATAGTCCGCCTCGAATCAATCAACCGCGAAGGTGGATATATTTTGCTCGTTTTCCTTCCATCCAAATCATCCACCAAGCCTGCTCTTTGAAGAAATACAAATAAACTCTGCCAATCCTAGTGCGGTAATAAAATAAACATATTTCTTGAATCAAAATGGTGATCAGAGCAGTCTGCGTCCTGAAAGGCGATGTCAACGGCACGGTTTTCTTTGATCAGCGGGTAAGAACAATTCTTTAAATAAAATTGATAGATTACTTGGTTCTTCCTTCAAATCTCTACCTAGCTAACCTTGAAACAAAATTTTACACGTCCGATCATAGTTCAAGCCGCTCCAGATCTTGTTTTGCTTAAAGACCCACCAACATAATAGGTATACATACTACCTACCTACCTTAGACCTTGGAATAGGCTTCCGAGATTTCTAGAAGGTGCCTGAGTAATTAATTACTCAAGTACATAATCATATTGTAAGTAATAGATGCTTTGACTTAAATCTACAACTTCAAAGATTTATGTGTCATCAGTCAGAGACCCTTCCCTATGCCCGTGTTACAGAGGTGGTCAGAAGTAACTAATACGTCTTAGGGATCTTTGGGATGCCCACTGTACATTGCCATTTTTGTTTGAACTTGGCTGAAATAATGTGTCCAGACAAATTTCACCTATATTTAATTTCTGCTGGTTTCAGGATGAGAAGTCTCCAGTGGTCCTGTCTGGGGAAGTCGAAGGGCTAAACAAGGTAAATAATTTTTAGACTGAGTTTGATAATATTAACAGAAGCCATGTTTGTTCTGGTGGTGGTAGCATTTCTTATCACTTATTACCCCTTGAATCTTCCTATAGTAACAAGTGTTTTATTAAAAGTCTGGAGACACCTATTTTCATAATTAGGTTGAACAATAACCTCATTTAGAATCGAGATTGATTAAAATTCTATTACATCATTGTTGTGTTGCACACATACCTACTATAGCCTGTTATCTATTCTGTCTTGATAATAATGCAAAGTCATTCTGACACTGATAGTTTGTTTATCATTTATTTTCAACATGTTAAGATTTATTTTTTGATTCTGGCAGAAAAGACTATAAAAATATTGCCACTAACAAACAAGTCAAATACAATCCTACTAATGTTATAAATGTCAAAGTCTGTATGGATGGATGTATGGATATTTGTTACTCTTTCACGCAAAAACTACTGAACCGATTAGGCCATTGAAATTTGGTACCTATGGGTATAGTTTGATACCTGGAATAACATATAGGCTATTTTTTAACTCGATAAAATGCCGCAGCTAGTCACCGATATATATATGCATTTAACTTAGCATTTATGCACGTACCTCAAGTGCAAGTTGTAGGATAAACTACAAATACAATCACGATGTCATTATAAAATAATAAGTGTTTATTCATATTAACTCCATGTCTACGAAAATTATAACGTACACTATTTTACTGCAGCAACAACTAAAGTTGTCTTCTGGGAACCCTCCTAGACATAAGTGTCTCATTCTTTGATCAGATATATCATTTTTCAAATTTAAACAAAATTATGATAATTATAAAAATAACAACTTTTTTGGTTCATAGCAAAAAATACTCTTGAACCTGATCCTGAGTATAAATTTTTATAATAAGGGTGATGGTGGATAGTCGCAGGAAGTCGCTGGATGGAGGTGGCTCAGGACCGCTATTTGTTGCATCATATGTGGAAGGCCTATGACCAGCCGTGCATGTGTGTGGGCTAATAAGTATGATGAATGTGTCACATTGTGTATAACAAACAGGGCAAGCACGGCTTCCACATCCACGAGTTTGGAGACAACTCGAACGGCTGCACGTCGGCCGGCGCGCACTACAACCCTAATAAGCTGGACCACGGCTCGCCCGACGCGGACATCCGCCACGTTGGGGACCTCGGAAACATTGAGTCTATGGGAGGCATTACTAAGGTACATGTTGGGGACACTTAGCGATACACGGCGGGGGTAACAGCGACCGGCAGCGACGCGGCGCGGCCAGCCGGCGGCTGTTCGACTGACAGGACGCTCGTGGCCGCGCCATCTTTTTGAGCTTTCTAAGCGGTACTCGTCTTGAAAGTTGAAAATAGTTTGACAATGAAAGTGCTCGGCATTTATTTATTTATTACGGACTAAAGAACCCTAAATCCAAAAAAAAAAAACTCGCTTTTCCAAAGAAACTAGAAAAGCTCTTCGTAATTTTTTTATGCAGAACTTATTTGTTACTACTCATATTTAAACCATGAAATTAAAATTTTTGTTTGACAGTATTTTTACATTGAATTGAGTATTTAATTCTTAAAGAACCCTGACTGAATAACTTCTTGCTAATTTTGAAAACTATGGGTATTCTGAGCCACTTTAAAGGGCATTTTTTTGGTGCTGCCGCAAAATGGAGTTTAACGTTGATACAGTCGAAAATAGTGAAACTTATATCATGCATGAATAATTAATTATTAAAAAAAAATTTAAATGGAATTAAAACTAATTTGAATAAAACTAAAACTGCTGTATTAATTTAATAATTGCTAGATGTAAAATTAAAAAATATGTGACGTCACATTAGGGAGGGGGGGGGGGGTTATTTTATTTATTTATTTATCTATGGTTAATCAAATATAGGTATCTAATTGTTTATTGTTATCTTAGAAATTAGCACTAGTCATAATTATTATGTAATGGGACACCCTTTCTGTGATTAGGAGGATGGTGTCTAAGGCATCATCGAATTCTAATAGTTATTAGAACCATGTAAGTCGTTTTGAAACAAATAAATTGATTTTGAAAAAAAAATATTTGACTTCAAACAAGGTTTTTTAATTGACCTCTCTCGAACCTGGGTTATGAAGTGGGTTGAAAATACCCGTAATAATCAAATTAAATAGAAAAGAAAAAGAAGAAATCTAGGTACCGCTAGTAGCGAGATACAATGGGCGGCCTTAACGCAATCTCTCCCAGAAACCATATGAACAGGACATGTACCTACCTACCAGCATGTTTCTCTTCATTCCAGGTTTGCATCCAAGACTCTCAGATCACTCTGTTAGGTCCGACCAGCATCGTTGGTCGTTCTCTGATCGTCCACGCTGATCCCGACGACCTAGGTCTGGGCGGGCACCAGCTCAGCAAGACGACCGGCAATGCTGGCGCACGCCTCGCCTGCGGGGTCATTGGCCTCGCCATGCCACAAGCATTGCGTAGCATGATTTAGAATAACTTCGAACTAGCAAGGTTATGACCTTAAATGAATGTCCTATGATTACGAGCATGGCTTTTCAGGGCTATTCGTTTCAGACTTTGTCTCACCCGCCGTTAGCAACCACTGCTGACTGGGTATCAATGGGCCTCCTCCCTTCGCCATTTTGTTCGATCCTTTGCCATACTCGTTTAAGATACATTGGGTGTCCAGTCCATAATAATAAATAGTCAAAGCGCTTTTAGGGGAACATTACCTATGGATACGCTCTTAGTGTGCGGCCTAAGTGACGGCGCATCACAAAAGCAGATTACAGAGCTTATGATGACGCGTAAAGCTGTCCTTAATGTGTTCCCGCTTATTCCAGAAAACTATTATTTTGTTTCTTGCCCTGCGGATTCCACTTGCGCGATACGCCGTCACTCAATTCTCGCACTAAGTTTCCTTTGAACATTGACCCTAATTCTTCCCTTTATTTCCAGGTATGTATGCAAGACTCGCAGATCTCGCTGGTAGGCCCGCACAGCATCATCGGCCGAACACTGACGCTGGCCTCCAAGCCTGACGATCTCGGCCTCGGCGGACACGAACTCAGCAAGGTCACCGGGAACCCGGGCGAAGTTATCGCTTGCGGCATCATAGGCATTGCTTTCTCACCTCCGACACCCTAAACACTATCTGACACTTATATCAGAAATATACGTCCGTGTCAGTGGCGTCGTCCGTATAAAACGCGATTAGGCGAACGTACGATAAATCGCTCACGTTCGCTCTAACACAATTAGGACGTCGCGCCCTCCAGCCATATTCAGCGTAATGTTCAGTCATAACGTGATAATTTACTAAATCAAAAAGCTTACAAAAATCCAATTTAAGATCCTTCTAGATATTGTTACGCAGATCTTTCAAAAACTCATTGGTATGGGAATACATTACATACCTATTTAGGATAAGGTAAAACAGTACTATCCCAGCCCAATAAAATTGAATAAAGAGCTGGGTGAAATTTATTAGTAAGGTATATATACTGAACAACTATTTATAAATAAAATCTTTTGTTTCAAGTTTATATTCCAGTGCCAGGCACTTTTGATACTATTGATACTTGTTTCAATAAAGGGGAAAACGAAAAGTATCTCTTTGATTTATGTAGTTAAAACAAAACATAGGTACTGAATACATAGGTGGTAGATTGAAGTCCGTATCTTATCAAGGAAAAAATAAAGCAGCAAGACATGCTATTTTTTTATAGGTTGGATTGTAACCATAAGTTCTATGGAGGAGACGAACATATTTGAGGCTCATTGCCCCCAATGGAATTGAATCTATTAGGGGGCTGTAGCACTTGTAATTTTGTTTCCAGGTATATGTTCAAGATGAGCAGATCTCTCTGACAGGTCCCCGGAGCATCATCGGCCGCACGCTGGTGGTCCACGCCGACCCTGATGACCTCGGACTGGGCGGCCATGAGCTCAGCAAGACCACGGGAAACGCCGGCGCACGCATTGCTTGCGGTGTCATCGGCATTGCAAAGTCAACATAATAGATCACAAACATCAGCAAAACTTAACCCAAGCACTCCTTAATGGAAATGATTCTCTTGTTGATCTGTCAAGTGCGCCGTCTAGTTTGGCTGGGGTAGTCTTTTTCTCTAAAAGAAGAGAAAGCAGGGTTGGAATAAAAGTTTAAGTCTATTAGCTTGTTATACACTCATGGACAAATTTAGCGAAACGCAAAAATGGAGGCAAATCTCTTCCAACAATGTTAGATTGATAGAAAATACTTTATTGCACACTTAACAAAACAGTTTACCAACAATTTGAACAAAAAATGTGACAATTGGCGGTCTTATCGCTCACGAACGATCAATGTTACACTGAGCATATCTCTTCGCTTCTCCGAGTCATCTCCATACTTTGGTCCTTCTATCAACTGCCTTCTGACAGAATCTGGAGTCATTAGTAATTCTTCTTCCCAATCATCATAATCCCAAACGAACAAAGCTGGATCGAGCTACTCGATGACCTGTGGTGGGAATGGGACTAAGAAGTCTTTTTATCGTTTTGTTGCTAACTGTTACATTTGTTGAACTTCCTGTAGCTTTTTTCACAAGTCGAAGCGAACACTGCTTACAATAAATCTGTAGTCCCTCTCTGTTGATACTCTTTTGCTAGCTTGTCCTGTACATCTGGTCTCTAGTCTGTCTGTATCATTTATTATTGTGAATAATCACATTTGGGTACAAGAAAATATTTTATGTTCTACCTTATTTTTGTATTCCTCTAAATTTGTCCATGAGTGTAATAATTTCTATGACTTGCTGAACAAATATTATAAAATATAATCTTTTGTTTTTAGTTTGTTGTCTGGTGCATGACACTTATATTTTGTTTCAATTAAAAGGGAAAAAATATTGTATCTTTGATTGCATGAATGCAAAGTCCGTACCCTGATTTCCTTTTCCACTCTTCAAATATCTTATAAGATTGTAAAGAGCTTGCTTAAGAAAAACACAATTTTACTTAAGAATATTTTAATTGTCCTATAGAATACACTGTTGCACCTTCAACTGTGAAAAAAACATTGTATGATGAATCATGAGCTTGAAACATTTTTTGACTGCTTGAATTCCACTGCCACAAACTATCTTCTTGACTTTGAACACTAATGGCTGTCCAGTAATTAGGTAGTTCCCGAGATATTGCATAATCTGACAGATATTTACATACATTTGTGACTAGAAATGGTGGTATGAACCCTTTGACTATTAGAAGTGAAATTCTGGTAGTTTTCAGTGAGAACTCGCTCTCTGGTTGGCAATAAGTGCTGATGTATGTCTCTGGTTCATCTAGATTTCCTTCAATCGCGAGCATCCCTATCCACTCTACCATCTCATCAGTATCCACATCTTTAACTGAAGGCACTTCTTTGATATCAGGTGTTCGTTTAATATATTCCAAGGCATGTACGGACACATTTATGTTTTGATCACAGAAATACTTTGCTATTGATGATGGACAAACAGACTCATCACAAGGCTCCCATATAAGATAGAAATCAAAAAGTTCTAGTTTACTTAAACCCTGATGCACTCTGCTGGATTGTTTTAGGGTTTTAAGGTCTATTTTCACTTCGTAAAAGTTATGAGGTCGTTTTACTCCCTGTAGACCTAAGGTTTGATACACGAAGTCAAGAATATGCAGCGTGAGGAATCCTTCTGGGGTTATGCAGGCACAGTTCCGCACCATACAGTCCCTCTCTGATGATAAACAGTAAACACTTCCTTTCTTGACGAAGTTTTCTATAAAAATTGGTTGAATGAATTCTGTGAGAGAACAAGCTGAAAGTTTGTAATAGTCTGTATCTTCTGTGAGAACGTCTTCAATGGAATAAGGAGTTTGAGTTTCGTCAGGACAAGTTATCACTAAACTGTGGTAAAAGCTGTTCATGTTTACGGATTTGTTTACATCCTCTAAACTCACGCCCTTTTTGTTGAAGCTCATTGTTTTTGGCGGCGGAAAATTCGCTATTTCGGGGCAGATCATTTTAGATAGTTTGTTTCTATAGGGTTAACAAAATCACAGCTAGCACAGTTGTTTGTATCATAAAAATAAGTAAATTATCTTCTTCTTCTTCTTTTAGCTTTGGCTCTAAGTAAATTATATGATACGATACAGAACACAAACAAAAGGAGGTTTCTTTCAAAAAGGCATGTTTTCAAGAGCAAAAACATAGAATACGAACGAAGCCTACTTCTACTTTATGAGCAAAAATTATATACATTGATTGCATTGACATATGACAGTGACAGTTATACTACTTGTGCCTAGCTAGGAAAGGAAGTAGACCATAGGAATGTTCCTAGAGGGGCGTGGCGCGGCGTAAGACGTGACCCCTTCAACTCCACCCGCGAATGTCGTATCGACTCGACTTAGATAAAATAATAATATGTAAACTCATTGTTTTTATTTCTGCTTTTCCATAATCATCATCACCTAATGTCAAACGAAAGTCTATAAAACGAAAGGATAACGTAAAATCCGCTCCGCCTATGAATACAAATTAATTGAATGTTTTGAAAAAACCAACTTCGAATCCCTTAATTTTACACTATTTTTAAGTTTTTCGGGATAAATACTAATGCCCATACATAAAATATATATGAGCTTGGGATCATTCTTTAGAAAATAGCGTCAAAAATTTCAAAATTAGTCTAATAATAACGGAGAAACCGACGAACGTAGAACCTCCTCGATATTTCGAAAAATACTGATTTATTTGTAGAATAGGTACCTAACTAACTCGTTCGTTCGATAGTCTATCTCACTCTGTTAATTTATCTGGTTAAAGTAGTATCATTTCTTCAGCTGGCACAGCTAAGTACAAAGCTTTGACGTCATCGACAACTGCCACCACGATAGCCTTGACGATGGGCGGCGCAATCTCTCTCATCACATCCTGCCAGTTGCTGTTGAGAAATTCTTCCACGGGGCCAGCTGGAATCAAGAATGATTAGAATGTTTTTAAACTGCAGAATACTTGTTTCAATAGGTCGTGACGACGCGACGATCAGGATTCGATCCTCTAAATACTCTACGTAGTAGGTACGGTAAGTAGATGCCTACTTCACAAGTGCCGGTGCCTATTCACAGAATAAATAGGTACTTTACATTAGGTACTTTACTACTTGTGTTCAGCTATGGTGTGCTTCAATACCCTACTAGATTATGTAGTTATTTTTTAGAGTGGTCGCAAAACTTAATGATCTCTGTGAACTTAGGCATGGAAGCAAAACTGCGTAAGTACAATCAAATAGAAAAGTGATATTTATCAACTAGCGACCCACCCGGGCTTCGACTAGAAATCCTTTTTATGGTACGGTCTGTCTATACACCTGCAGTCCGCTGAAGTACCACTTTGAGGTTAAATTAAGAAGAATTAAGATTATTGTCTTCTTTTGTCATGAAACTCATGACATCGAACACCATTTTCCATGTTTGACGACGCAGTACGTTAAACCACATGCGAGGCATATTTAACGTTTAAGAGAAACAACTATTAACAGGGAATACAACACAAAATCGCAAAAACAAACTATCAAATCAACGACACGAACACTGGACAAGCGTCAAAGACTTTGCTGCGTCATTGTACTCAAAAGCATTCATTCGACAATATTGCCCACTAGATTATAATAAATAAATTTGCTACAAAGAAATTATTTTCTTTTCAAATTTGGGTTAATTGCGTTAGATAAAAAGTTTAATATATTCTAACATTTTGCGCTTGAAATAATCCGTCATTGAGTGTAATATGTTTCTATAATATAATCTTCAAATATTGAATTGGAAAAAAAAAATTGCAGAACAAAATGTGCTAGTCAAAATAAAAATACGCCAGAATTCTTGCTGGCAACCCTGGTTTGACAGACAGATCCCCTCTCACCCCGTTCTTTCTCCTCAACACGCCTTATTTACGGTTCAATGCGCAGCTGTTGAAGCCAACTTTAAAAATGCCTTTAAAAATAAACTTAAACAACATGTACACACTCTGTAACAATACATGAATAAAAATAATTTTACTTAGCTAATATTTAGTTATACCAACAACTTCATTATTAAATGAGTACCTACTAGTTTTTGTAATGTTTAGTATTTGTTCAATATTATTACAAAATTTTTGTTAAACAATATTCAGTTATAGGTTAGATAATATTTAGTTATAATTTATTTTAGGTACCAGAGGCTAGCTTAATTATTGTAAAACTTAGATTAATTTGTTATTCTGTATCTCATTATAAGTAAACCCTGTGTTTTATGAGAAATAAAGTTCTTTAAACCTAACTTCACAGAGCTCATAAAGATTTGCGCGTACTCTACCTATATTTACCTTCCTTAAATCCACCACACAACACAATAACTTATGACACTAAAATTAATCCTAGGCCTATATGGCGTTAGGTACAGTACCTACCTACCTGCTAAAGTTTATGTCTGGTAGACCACTTTTCTTACACTTACATAGCAAGATATCATAGTGATTGATGCAATCACTACATAGTATAAAACAAAGTCGCTTCCCGCTGTCTGTCAGTCCCTATATATGCTTAGATCTTTAAAACTACGCAACGGATTTTGATGCGGTTTTTTTAAATAGATAGAGTGATTCAAGAGGAAGTTTTATAGGTTTGTATAATTTGCACCCGTGCGAAGCCGGGGCGGGTTGCTAGTAAATTATATTTAAATTACCCAGAATTTTATTTCCATTGAAAAGATTTTCGAAGTTGAAGTGCGCGCCCCCTTTGGTCTGGTAGGAATGCTTCCAGCTTTTGATCCGCCAGTGCACCTTGCCGTCGTCTCTCTGCGTGTTCTCCAACTCTGTAGAAGTCTTTATCACGATGTCACCTGCGAAAAATTCAAAAAATAAGATGTGAAACAAGCCACAATTCTGATACATAGGTACATAGTACAACTTGAAGTTCTGAATATGTATCCGGAATGGTTTCACATTCGCAAAAGACCACTAAAGCTTGGGTAGGTAGGTTTTGGTTTATTAACTTTGCTTGGATCATTAAAGGAACCAACCGTCCACCTTGACGACCATCTGGATTGGCTGACGTTGAAGATAGCAGGGTTGTAGATATTTGTGATCTACTCACGGATATCAATGACATGCTTTCCCTCCCCGCGGATGGGCAGCACCAGGATCCTGCCGTCCAGTTTGTAGTTCCCTTTCAGCTGAACTGTGCAGCGAAGCGTCAGGGATTGCTTCATCTTTGTTGGATCATGTCTGCGAAGTAGATAATCAACACATAGGTATCGACACTTTGAGACATATTATCGCGATGATCGTGGTGTGTGCGGATGACGGCCGCATTGTGCCCTTGTTGGGTTGGCTTGTGTCTAAATGAAACAGTTTTCGTTAGGTTTCATTGCTGTCACGTTTTATTTTTGTGTAGTAGGGTAATTAAATTACCTACACGATTTATTTTTATGCTTAAACCGATTTTATAATCCAAATTTATAAACCAAATAATAATTCTTACTGACCCATTAATAAAAGTGACCAATAGACGCTGATTATTTATCTATTACTATACCTATGTATACTATTACTATAACATCCAGTGGTTCCAAATTCATCAACGCTAAATACGGTTTTCACTAATACAGAATATTAAAAATTTTCTAGCAAAACACATGAACGCGCCTTTAACGTTTTTCAAAACCTTGTTAGTTGTTCAAGGTAAACGATTGTATAGAGAACCTTTACCTCACCTTACTACAGGAAAATATTCACACCCTATAATACTTACTAGGTAGTTCGATTTAAAATCAATTAGGTAGGAGTACCTACCTACCTAGTTAACAATCCTGCAGTTATTAATCGTGCCTACCATATTTGTTAGTGTAATTTTATAGAAAAAACTCATGAGAAAGAAGTTCTTATCCGCGTAATCCTATTGTTTAGGTAGGTACCTAGTATAATGGTGGATTGTGCTATTTACCTAATAAGACTTAGCAAGTATTTTTTCTATGTTATTAGAAATTAAATCGTGACTTATAATACTTTTGCATGTTCTATGCATATTAGGTAAGGACTTTGTAGGTAAGATTGTTGTAATTCCGTATAATTTTATCGATTAGGTACGCATAGTGTTTGTATGTAAAATAAATGTTTTGATTGGCTTACTTCGTGAAATAGATTTTTGCGAGAGCACTTTTCCGTACTATTATTTTGTAGTTTGTAATATGCATTTTTTTGTTTTACTTCTTTTGCGTCTAAGTTATCATTCTATGCCTTCTTTCTTCTGAGCACTAGATAACAAATATGGCTGGAAATGTGTTTTATTATGCAAGAAAACTTGCATTTGCAAGAAAATGTCGCAGAATCATTTTTCTGTAAGTACATACCGACTCACTTTCATGCACTTTTTCTTACGAATAATAGATATAATAATAAATTATATTATGGCATGTTTTAAAAAACAATAAAACGACTTCAATTTCCTGAAGAATGCTAATAATCGACTTCGAATGCTTTTACATTGTTTTTTAAGTTTTGCGCGATAAATACTGGGAATAAATAGGGATATGGTATCGAAACAAATGTATCGATACTATACTCATGAGTAGTATCGCAACAAAGATAATCGATACCGGTATCGTACTCGTATCAAAAGTATCGAGTTACTCAGGTGTCGAGTACTTTTTAATTTTTGATTAAGCGTGAATGAAAACACGAAAAATAGTACTTAAAAGTCAAGAACTTTGTCATCAATCTAAGATTTTGGAGGAGGTATCATGTACTCTATGTTACTTCTACATTACACTTTCGAACTTTCGGTATAATTCCGGACTTCCCCTAGTATAGTAGCAGCATTAGCCAGAGTCCATAAACAATAGTCAAGAAGAACGGTAATAGGGATGGATAAAATGAAAAAGTATCGAGTACGGTGAAAAGTATCGATTCTTACTCAGTATCGTATTAAATAGTATCGACTACTAAATTACTCGGTATCGTAACCAAAGCATCGAGTATACTCAGGTATCGATACTTTTTGCGGATCCCTAGGAATACATTTATGGGACCACCTCGAGATCATTTTCTATACTACAATAGTTAAAAAATTATCAATATCAGTCTATAAACATATTCATAAAAAAACATACAGTCAAATTGAGAACCTCCTAATTTTTTGAAGTCGGTAAAAATACACTTTATTTTATTTTAATGGAACTTAGACCGCCTTACATTTCATATTGACAGCAAGGGTTTCTAGAGTTATGTCTTGCCGAATTTTTAAACGGGTTAGATTTTTCATAATTAATATTTTGAATTTCCCGGGAATTTGGGAAATTTTATATAGTTCTTAATTTTGTTTTTTTGTCCTGTGAAATAATTGAACAGTACCTTCATATGGTTCATAAACAGATTAGAAACTTAAGGGAACTCCACGAAAAAATAGGTTTTAAGATTTTTCTAAGACTCTATTAATGTACCTAAGTAATAAAACTAATCACGAAATATGACCACATCTGATCTACACGTAAAAATATTTCATTTTACAATATTTTGTGTAGTTTTATAATAATAAATCACGGGAAAAATTCAAAAAATTAACGTGGGGTTTTAACTCTCATAGAAAACAGAAACATTTTGTAAAGCGCCTTGCAAAATAATTGTAGCAATTTTTTTTTTCTAATACATATTATCCTTATTGGTATATTTTTATATGATATTGGGCATATCTTATGATTAGTTTTGATTACGTTTTAAAGAGTACGGACAGAATTGGGCATTTTTTTACGGAGCCCTCTTAATGATTTATTTCCAATATACAAAATCAAAATTATATAAAAATTCTCAGTTAATATAACGTAAAATAATATTTTAATTTTGATCATTAAAAGAGCTAAGTGATTATAATAGAGATAAATAAAACAAAGAGATGTAAGTAGGCGTTACCTAGGTTTTCATAACAGTTCAGTACAAGAAACACCAATCACCACTAAATACTCATCTGCAAAGTGATGGCTGATCTTT
Source organism: Eupithecia insigniata (assembly GCA_947859395.1). Classification (NCBI taxonomy): domain Eukaryota; kingdom Metazoa; phylum Arthropoda; class Insecta; order Lepidoptera; family Geometridae; genus Eupithecia; species Eupithecia insigniata. Next base: position 949,852 of record OX402006.1, on the reverse strand, counting down.
TTTAAAGGTTTTATTGCACCATTGAGTGTTTGCTGTGTTGAATATTACAAAAAAAGAAATGTTTTAGAGCTCTTACGTACTTTTAAGCATTCCCGGGAAATCAGAAATGATTCCCGGTGTCGTGAAAGACGATTAGACGGACCCAGGAACGAAACCCTAGTACCATGTCACATGGTCTCAGGTCATCGGTCCACCTTATGGGGGCAACTTTACAGGATTTTTTTAATGAAACTCACTTGATTGCTTCAACCACGCAGTCCTTCATGCCCCTGACCGTGGTATTAGTGAGAATAAGCTGCAGCCCTGCCGTGTCCCCCTTCACAATCTTCAGAGTGAGAGGATCTAAAGGCTTAATGCCCAGCTCTGGGATGCCAGGAGCGAATATGGGCACAGCCTTCATGGCTGACTGCATGGCACACGCGCTGTCTTCTGACTTGCATGGTGTGATGAACGGCGCTGGACGTTGAGGGAAGAGCTTTTTATTAATATTATTGGAAGCGTTTAGTTAGGGTCCCACTGCAGGGAAAAGCCCTCTCTTTCCCCCCCGTTCCACATTTCACTATTATTTTGAAAATTAATTTACGTTTAGGTTTAGGTTCAATGGTTTCCACGTAGCTGTCGTGGAAAACCCAGTAACTTGGATAAGAATACAATTTAAAAAATTAAGCATCATAATTAGTACAGCCCAAAGCTCACCCACTCCTGGGTAAAGGTAAATGACCATCTGTTTGCTTCTTTAATAAAGGTTTAAGTTTTCATTTAGGCCTTTGCCCAGCGATGGGACACTACTGGCCAATGTAATATTAAGAAAATATACAAAATAAATAAAATGTATACCTACAATAGTTTCACGTTCCTTCGTTTTATATTTTCGTAAAGTGCCTGTATGTACTTATTTTAATTACAATAAAAACATTGCTGACAGTTGTCAATTAGGTATTCTCAAGGTTTTCCGAACTTGGAAATTATGTATGTGACATACTTACCACTTTCTTAATTTTTCCCTAGACAGTTTACAATTTTCGCTGATCTGACTATCCCATGAAATATTAGATTTCGAAATTAATTTTTAACAATCCTAATTCTATATTCTTAATATCTTTCCGAAACAGTAAATAATTTATTTGTAAAACATGTGTTAGAATTAGAAAACAAAGATGTAAATAGGTAATTATAGGACACGACACGACACGTTATGATCGGTGTGCAAAAAATATGTTGAGAGTTTGGCATGCAAGTATTTCTCAAATACTAATTTAGGTAATATTCATGAGAGTCGATACATTATCATGGACAATGGAGAATTAAGCTAAGCTGAACGTACCTAAAGCCGACTGCACACCGAGCACCACGGCCAAGAAACTGAGTAACCTCAACATCTTCACTCCACTCCAACTACTGACTGCGAAGGTTGCAGGTTGTCCTTATATTATGGGTTTGTACCTAAGTATAGTTTTTCATAGCATGTTTTATTCCCTAGACGCGCTGTACCACGATCGTGTTGCCACGCTTGTCACAATATGTGCTGTTTTTAAAGTTGATCATATACTCATAACTTCAGTTCTTTTTTTTCTCGCTGCAATTTTTTCAAAATATCCATTTCTGCATTTCCTATAGAGAAGACAAAACTTTGGCGATGACACGCGTACTTTGCATGCGGATCGTTCCAAATTTTGGCCAAAAGTTAGTACCTACCCTGTTTATATACATATATATATCCTACTATATTATATATGTATTATCCTACTATAATATTATAAATGTCAAAGTTTGTATGCATGGATGTATGGATATTTGTTACTCTTTCACGCAAAAACTACTGAACTGATTAGGCTGAAATTTGGGTAGGTATAGTTTGGGACCTGGAATAACATATAGGCTATTTTTTATCTCGATAAAACGTGAACGAAGGCGTGGGCAGCAGCTAGTTGGTAAATAAATGAATTTTGTATTTGTATTTATGTCCCTCCATCATGACGTAACAACAGGACATAACAACCACATGCCTGAGATGCCAACATAAGAACACGAACAGCTGTGTCCGCAGTCCGCACGTGTAGGTAAGCGTTCAATTGTTTCATCTGAGCTAGCTTCTAATTGAATCTATTATTGACTATAATTACAGGATTAAATGAACTCACCTGAGTGAGATTCTATCCTGATTATTTAAGTTTTAATTCCTTATAACTTCATTGTAGTAGCTACTCGTTAATTCATGTCATAAGTCGCGCGTCCAAAGCTGTAATCTCAGAAAAAACTTATCGTTGACCTGCAACACAACAGATTAGGTACTATATCATTACGTTCAGAGATGAAGTAGGTGCATAGGGCCTGAGCTATGATATTCAATACCTAATAGCGATGGGAAGGAGGGACTTTCTTATAATAACGAATTTATAACTTAAATAATCAGGATAGAATCTCAGTCAGGTGAGTTCATTTAATCCTGGTAATTATTTGCCTTGTAAATTCCTTATATTCATTGTAGATGTAAAGAGAAATATTTTAAAGCACATAAACTAAAAGGAATCTTCTTGACCGTATTAAATCACTAGTCAACCAGTCTAATACACTACACGCTCAAACATTTGTGCAAACATGCAAAAACACAGTTTGCGCAAGGAAGATGGAGCGTGTGGTTGGTCTCAAACTAGTTTGCGCAAGCACGATTGAGCGTGTGGCTTGGCTCATCTTGCTTGCGCAAACTGGTTTGTGCATGCTTGTTTGCACAAATAGGTAGACGACCAAACTGCTGCTTTTAGAATAGGTACTGTCTACGGTAAGGCTAAGCGTTCTAAGCGCTCTTGGTGAGGCAGCATGTCTAGTCGAGTGAAATGATATAATCTGTGCGGGTCAACGACAAGTTTTTTTTTCTGAGGTTACCTATCAGCTTTGGACGCGCGACATATGGCATGAATTAACGAGTACTCAAGGAATTTATATACTAACCGAGTACTACAATGAATCTAAGGAATTTACAACAAAAACAAAAATAATTATACTTACTCAAGACGTGCCTGTGCCTACATTTCTACCATTCCTAGTTTCGTTCCGTCCGTTCATATATAAATTTAATTATATATTTTTTTTTATTAAACCCCAAACTTTTTGACTTTATACAATAAAGAGTAATTAATTTAGAATAATTATACTATTATTATTCCACTAAGCCCCCATTAGGTAACATATTTCTTCCGCCCGGCATCGTCCGTGTCTGGCTGGCGGCGTCGTTTCAAAAGTACAGCAAATCTCTAAATATTTTTCTAGCAAAAGCAACCGGTCTAGATTCTAAAGGTACCTAGCTCAGCCGATCCAAATAAATACCAATCCGGAAACGTCCGTCAAGAAGCCGGCTGCTTTTCCTTGCTGTAAGGCAATGCTGATGCGCTGCGCCAGATACTCAACAGTCTTAAGGTCACGCGTGGGGACCCTCGATAGTTACCCCACGGAACGGAACTAAGATCTCCAAGACTCAAAGCAAGCAAATGCGTACTCTTTCGAGACCTGCATAATTTCCGCCTCTTTAGATCCTCTGCCAAATCTGTCGCCAGCCCTCGCACGGGTGTCCTCGTCAGATGGGAAGGCGTAAGTATTTCGTTCCACGCGTCCCACACCATGGACCTCCCCAGAGGACTCGTGTTGAATCTGTGTCGTCGGGTCGTATCACCATCGCCACGCAACAGACCATTCGGTTCGAGAATAGCTCGACGGTTTCCCGTTTAGTACATACCTACGTTTACGGTAGTAAAGGGGCTTCCATGGGGCTTTCTGTATAAAATCATCATCATCAGCCCAGACTAGCCCATCCACAGCTGAACATGGGCTACCGTAGACAGCGCCATAGTGCCCTGTCTTCAGCTTGACACATCCAGCATCTGTTCGCAGTCTTTTGTCATTCCACGTGGCCAGAGGGAATCACGACTACGTACACTACATTTCCAGAGTCACGGTCTCCACTCAAGAACACGGTTACCCCAGCGGTTGACGGTCCTGCAAGAGATATGGCCGGCACATTGCCACTTAAGCTTGCTAATTCCTAGAGCTATGTCGCTAGCTCTGGTTCTCTGTGGCTGAATAAAATAACATTACATGTGTAACATAAATTTTATGTATTTGTAAATATTCTTTAAAAATATATCACAACTAGGCTAGGTACCTTCTAAATGCGTTTAAACAAAATATTTAAAATATCTTTAACCCGAAAATTAACGTAAAACGGAACAGAACGAGGGTAAGTTTTAAATAATTAAAAAATTGTAGACACGCTCCGTCTGCGTACAAAATACTGATCATTGATTTATCTCTGTGTAAACTAAGCCATCAGTTCATCAGCTGGTACGGCATGGTATAAAGCCTTGACGTCATCCACCACTGCAACCACGATGGCCTTGACGATGGGCGGCGCTACCTCCTTCATCACATCTTGCCAGTTGCTGTTGAGGAACTCTTCTACTGGGGCAGCTGAAAAACAAAATGATAGCATGTTGTGAGTTTGAACAGATCAGCAGAATGCCTCAATAACGAAATGTAGGTTTGACATTAGGTAGGTAGGTACCTATTTTACTGAGGAATAGTATTTACTGAGGGTAGAGTTCGGTTAGTCGCCTCAGTGGTGATACGTGGCCCATTGCCAACAATTCAAAAACTTCTGAAAATTTGTATTCTAAAATCTCAATCAAGTATAGGTATTTTACTATAAAAACTTTCGTAGTTTAATAAATTCATTATGTAAGCGGTGTGCGCGACGCTGAACGAGCGCGACGCGAACCGCACTCACCCTGAAGAAGTCCCTCGTTAAGGGATGAAACGTTGGTGTTCTTCCAACACAAACTAGGTTCGTAGTTAACCCGCTTACATTCATAATGAAAGTATAGGTATGTTGATTCATGATTTAGCTTATTTTCTATGCTAAATAAAAGCTGGCTTACCAATACTTGATTGCAATTTTGGGAAGTTGGATCTTTTGCCAATCGGGCACGTAATCTCCTCCAGCACCAATCGGGACTTTACCATATATTTCCATTAGAGAAACTGCTACCTAGTGCTCCTATCCGTTTTCTCATAGCAAGACAGTGATAGCTGCTTCTATAAAACTAAAGGCCGAAAACTTACCGAGAATTCTATTTCCGTTAAAAAGATTTTCGAAGTTGAAGTGCGCGCCTCCCCTGGTCTGGTAGGTGTGCTTCCAGCTCTTGACTTTCCAATGCACCTTGCCGTCTTCTCCCTGCGTGTTCTCCAGATCGGTAGCTGCCTTGATCACGATGTCACCTTAAACGTAAAAAATAAAAATTTAACTGTTGAGATTGAGACTACTGAGACTGACTACTTTGCCTAATATCCACACTATTATTTAATTTTATCGGGACTCCTAATCCCTCGGTAATAAGATATGTACGGGACCATCTCAGGATAATGTTTCTAGGGGCTATTTTTCAAGGGGCCACTAACGCTTAGGTAGATCAGCAGGGTCGGTAACCTAAGCTAATTCCTAAGTTTAACATTTACATGGATCATCGAAACACCTTCCCGCTAGACATGACAATTGGTTATTGATCATCATACTAGAACTGCTTTATGCTTCCTTTTGCCAGCAACCTCATTCTGTCTTCTCTCATCCAAGTTTGCCGTGACCATGGTATAATAATATAAGGTAGGTATGGTTTTCCGAGACACGATGGTAACGTGGTGGGTGACATTTGCCCACGTCATCATCGCCATCGGTGAATGAGAAGACGAATCTGTTTTCTGTTGTTACCAGTGTAGCGTAAAATCATAACTCCCCGAGCTCCTTGTATTATAATACCTTTACGAATCTGATAAAACTATGTGGTTTTGTATTTACCGATGTTTTAACTGATGACTGTCATTTTTGATTGATTTTTCAACTGACCCTTATCGCATTTGTTTCCCAACTTCTACGTTTAGTTGACTAAAATTGGCAACTGGACAGTGGCGTGGGCAAGTGTCACTCCCGGAGGAGCAGACCTCTTAGTGCATGGCCGCAACATTGACGAGATGGTGTCATCTCTTTTTGCGAGCAGCCGGATTAAGGCCATTCCTATTAATAGAGCACTGATGCCTAAAACCGGCTATCAGGTAGGTCGTATCGGAGATCTTAAGGTCTACATATGTAGTTATTTGACTTCTGTCTGTCTGTTCTGTCTTTGCCATACAGGGCAAATTACATTGTTTGTATGTAGGTAGGTACCACCGTTTCTACATTATTATTGTTTTACTTTATAACCGACTTCGAAAAAGGAGGAGGTTCTATGATCGGCGGTATGTATGTTTTTTATGTATATGTTCGATGACTTCTCCGTCAATTTTATGGACAGATCTTGAAAATTCTTCCACCGTCGTATAGAGAATGATCCTGAGGTGATTCCGTAAAAAAACTATTCACGACACGAGGGATAAGTATGTATCCCGCAAAACCTTAAAAACTGTGTTAAATTAATGGATTAGACATCGGATTATACAAAGCAATCATATTATTACTTTTCTACCTAGTGCTTATTTCGTAAGCCTAAAGAATCTACTCACGGATATCAATGACATGCTTCCCCTCCCCGCGGATGGGCAGCACCAGGATCTGTCCGTCCAGTTTGTAGTTCCCTTTCAGCTGAACTGTGCAGCGGATCGTCAGAGATTGCTTCATCTTCGTCAAGTCGTGTCTGCGGAGGAAAACATTCACTTTTACGAACTTGCTTGCTTGATACACAGATAGGTTATCATCATATCTTACCGAAGATCGTAAAGGAATTGAGAAAATATAGTTAAAAACTAAAACCCGACTACATAAAAGTCTTAAAAAAGCGTTCACCTATTGTCCTTATCATTTTCTTTTGATACTTAGGTAGTCGAAGGCCTTTGTTCCTACTTGTACCTTAGGGATATGGGGTGGGTGCCTCCGACTACCTAAATATCAAAAGAAAATGATAAGGACAATTAGGAGAACGCTTGTTTAAGACGAAGTGCGCTCGGTTTTGCGAGACATGGATGCGCGAACACCGCGCGGGGAAGGTTAGAGAGGAAGGCATTAGACGCAGAACGGGCGGCCCGCGCGCAAATTCTCCGATATTTATTTTTAAATTTGGTTTTGCTCTCAAATAATACTCTTTCGCAATAAAATAAAACCATAATCCTCTAAAGTGTTTACTAGAGAAGACGTAGACGAAATTTCATCGAAATATGTTAAATAATCACCAAATGAAATTGGTTTTTCCGTAGGTAGGAGTATCTCTGTAAAAATGAAGATTTAGAGGGAACTTCGCGATTTTTTTGTATCGAGTCAAGTTTAGTCAATCGTGTTTCGGCTCCCATAAGTCACTAACTAGAATCTTAAACTTTAGATTTTCATCAAAAAATTGAAAAAAATTCAATGTTTTCTTGCCTTCAAATAGATTTTTCGCACAGTCAAAACGTGGATTTTGGGACTCACTTCGCCGTCGACTTTTATGTAGTCGGGTTTTTTGTTTTTAACTATATTTTTTACACCTTTTTGCTGATAGCTTATAAACGGTTTCGGAAAGAACTAACAAAGACCTTTGCAATGATACCACACACGAGCATATTTACTAACATTGAGATTTTTCGACCCATACTTAGACCCCCGCTATCTCGTTAGAACCCCATTTTTATCTGACGTCACATGGCCTATAACCATCGGGCTATAAATACGAACCATACGACACACTCATTTGTTGAAATCAGTCTAGTAGTTTCAGCGCTACGTGGGAACATATAAATCGGCTACATACATACATACATAGGGTGTCAAACTCATAACCCTCGTCCTTCGGTAGTCGGGTAAAAATCAGATGTTTAACGCAAACTTAGGTACTACAAAAAGTAAGGCATTTATCAGTACAAAAAAAAACAAAATGAGTAACAGTGACGGTCCTACCGTTAAAGAGCGATCTCTACCAGACAACCTTGAATAGACGAGATCGTTGTATTCTTTAAATGTACGTATAGTACTCCATTGATTGCATTACCATAAGAATAAGTTCTTGTTTACTCTTATGGCACACATTAATACTGTAGTTATATAAGTATCTAACTAAAATTAATTGTGTTTAGAGCTTAGGAAGGTACATAGTAAGTCCTACATAATGCTATCCGATTTAGCCGTTAAGGATATCTCATAAAATCTTGTCGGATCATTGCTTACATATACGTATACCTAACACTACTTATTTACAAACTTATCAGACGGCTAGGCTCTATTGAGCAATCACAAACATGGCGTCTTTCCTACCTAGCTAGGTAAATAAAGCAGTTATGTACCTATTAAAGCGGAAAGCAAGGAATCGAGATAAATTCCAAGGTCAAAGGCTGGCATAGGTAATGCTTATAATTATTATTGTAGACTAAAGGTTGACCCTTTTTGACTATTATAAAGATGGTGTACTACGAACTGGCCCAATCTGTCGCTTCCTACTGAAATTAAATAAAGCTAAATAAAAAATTATTCGTTTCCGTAAACACAATAAATGTACACATAAAAATTCTCCAATTCAAAATTAAACATTGACATGGAAATAAAGTGATATTTTTTATGTATTGTTGGTATGTAGGTACACTAGAGTAAATAAGCGACGAAGAAACCTTTAGCCTGTTAGGTTAAATACTGCATTACTGCTTAGGGTGATGCTGCAAAGCAGAAAGATGGGAGCTGTTCTTAAAGTTATGTTAAAAACCCTATTCCCTATTTCCGAACTCTATCAGCCAAGTCCTATCCATCCGCTCGATGTTCATCTTGCACACTATAAATCGTAAACTTAGTTAGCATTTGATGGTCACTTGATCAACACCCTAGAAGAGAAGAGCAGATAGAATAACATACATCATATCATAAAAAATATAGGCGAATTAAGAACCTGCTTCTTTTGTTTTTCGTCAGTTGAAAATGGGAGGCGGCGCTAGTTTGGTGTGACCACCTCGGAACCTATCGGTGTATTTTCTTCACATTGATCTTGAACCTTGGCACTCGCGGATTTGACGACAGGAAAGTGAGAGTCAACTGCCAAGTGAGCCACCATATAAGAATAATTTGATAATATCTTATTTGATAATAATAACTATGTTTATAGTATAAAACTTGTGTGCTTATTTTGTAAGCCTAAAGAAATAAAGTTATTGATCCTTATTCTGATTCTAATCTTAATATCATAATATATGGACCAGTTGAGCTATCTGTAGATTGTTTGCAACAGCCTGCAGTTAGCTCAATTGTTTCAATTGTAAATACTAGTTTAATTTATTTATATTATTTGATTGTTTTTTCTTTGTCAGTAAATTTGTAAACATCTTAATTGATATTATGATTATTCTGGGAAAAAGAAACGGAATGTTATAATATAATCCAGATTATTTCCAATTGAAATTATAGTATCCTTCCTAAAGTGTAACTATGTACAATGTACATATCTACTCCCTAAACTCTACTACCTACCTACTATTTTACACTATTGTACCACGTACATTGTAAATATTTAGTAAATAAAATAACGATTCATACTTTGTTTGTAGACGACAAATGAAATGAACAGGTATTTAAAGCGTTTATTTACCTATACAAACATCCCGTGACGACGACTGTGTGGAAACCTGTTAAAACGTCGTCAGGAAAAATAGGTAAATAAATGCGATAAATAACCGATAAATTGTTAACTAATTATGTGTTAAGACCGCGTAAGTTTAAAAGTATTAGTATTTTTTTTTTTAATTCATAGAAAAGACATAAACGCGTTTTTATTGACTATCAAACCTTGTGCTGTCCTATTTAACAAGTCCAAGGAAATGTGTTTATTTTAAAATACCTAGAGGACTTTACCACAGAAAAGACAATAGTTCTATTGTACTTCCTTGAACAAACGATTTTTTATATGAACTAAATTTTGTTTGTTTAGTTAATTAGGTACTCATTTACGTTACGTACGCAACCTAAGTATAGACAGGTAAGTAGTAATATACAAAAAAAAACATACGAAAGACATAAACGCGCTTCCGTCCATTGTCAAAAATAACATTATTCTATAAAACTTGTTTGTTATCTGTGATACCTTTGTTACCAGCATCATGGAAAATTATCAAAAGGTACCCTAAACATACGCTTGCAGATTTACTCTACCTTTACTTCACTTACTACCCAGAGGCATTCCTTAGCATGAGTTATGAATAATTTACGATAACTTTACAAATTTACGTTTGTTTCCATATATTTAGCGCCTTACTATTACTACTGGATACTACTGAGAGGAACTAATTTTCGTAGTAAGACAGAAACTATATTTTTGCGAACAGTTTTGGAATTATTTTGAGTGATTTGTTGCATTTTGGCAGTGCTGCACCCTTGCTTCCTTTAATAAAATGTATTTATACATATAAGTGTGTATAAATAGGTTGATACATTTAGGTATTTCTATTTACCATGATTGTTAATTATAATATTTACTAGCTAATAACAATGCACATAGATCTCCATATTCAATCCAACAATCCTAGCCATCCACGATTGTCTGGTAGAGATCGCTCGTGAGCAATAAGACCGCCAATTAACACATTTTTTTGTACAAATTATTTGTATTGTTTCGTATTTTCTTTCTATCTCAGGTTTTCAGATTGAGCGCAGTTTATATAAAGGCATAAAACCTTGAAATTTCATAGTAAATATTAATTTAAAACACACTTGCTTCTGCCCGCATCTTCACACGTCTATTTTCGGTATAATAAGTAGCCTATTATCTAAATAATGTTCTAAATGTAGGCCAAACTTAATTTTGATCTGATCTATAGTTTTAGAGATGTAAGGTAACAAAATTAAATTCAAATTTCACAAACTTTCGGCTTCCTATTATTCGTAGGATTTAAAAACCAATTACCTATCTACCTACACTATTTCCATAATCTAAGTGTTAATGTTATCACGAGTCCCTCCTTGTGTATTTAAATGCAATTTATATTACTCATGAGAAAGAAGTTTATAGCGGCGTAATCTTATTGTTTAGAATATTGCATGAGGTAATAAGATATTAACTTGATAGGTACCTATTATAGTACTTGTGTAGGTAGGTCAAATCAAATCAAATGTTTTATTGCAGCCATATTGTACTTATGATATAATAAATTACAACAGTCTCAAATAAGAACCTGCTCATTGATAACTTTATCAATTATCAAATTTTCCTGTAAATACCTTGTGGTATCTATCGAACTTGAGACCTGCAGATCGGCTACCTGTTCGATCGCCTCTCCTATAACTGTAAGGTTTGCTGGAAGAAAACTATTTTTCAGGGTTAAGCTCGTCTATGTACATAATCTTATTAGATAAGTTGATAAAATTTATTATTGTGTACAATAAAGAATTAAAGAATTACATTTAGTTCAAAAATAATATGAACCTATTTCCATAAGCTTACATCTATTTCCTTCTATGATAACTCATTTACTGCCCGGCGTGCTGTAAAGCTTTGCACGCATCGCCAGTCTCAGTCACTTCTAATATTCAAGAGTATGGTAAAGGAACACTATTTGTCCTGCTGTCACTGATCACACCCTTGTTTCCCTTATTAAAATGTATTTATGTATGTAGTATGTATAAGTTTATGTATTTATATAAGTATGTTTATGTATGTAGGCTAGTACAGATACCCCATGTTCAATCCAACAATCCTTCCATCCACTATTGTCTGGTAGAGATCGCAGGGAATTGATAAGATCGCACATTAATAGTTTTTTAAAAGTGTGCAATAAAGCATTTATCTATCTACAAAAAACACTTTGAATAAATAAGATAAATTAATAATAATACATTTTCAACTAAATATAAACTAAATATTACCCCAAATAGGACTTTTGTAAAGTGGTAATTAGGTCTCTATATGTATGTATAGTTCAATAGTTAATAGCTCTAGCATTAAAGTGAATTGTCTTTTCTTAACTTTTTCGAACCTGCTAGCCTTTTACAGCGTCTACATTTACAAAAACATACAAAAAGTTATATGACTGCCATCTTACAGCAGCAATATCAATTTTATATTTTATAATCTGAATGTAACGATGCCCTGCTACACCTGATCCATTTTAATTTAATTTGTCTAAATTCCTAAGTTCCTTAATTGTATGTTTGTTTGTTTGTTTGTTTGTTTGATGGCTTTTATAGTAACATGTTTATTATGATCCCCGCACTAGGCAATACTTGTATCAGAGCAGAGTTTGCTTAAAATATTTTGAAGGGATATAAACTTACTTGACTCCCTCCACAACGCAGTCCTTCATGCCCCTCACCGTGGTGTCAGTGAGTGTGAGCTGCAGCCCTGCCGTGTCCCCCTTCACTGTCTTCAAGGCCAGAGGATCCAGAGACTTGATGCCCAGCTCTGGGATGCCGGGAGCGAAGATGGGCACAGCCTTTATGGCGGCTGCCATGACGCACGCGTTGTCTTCTGACTTGCATGGAGTGATGAACGGCGCTGAAGGTGGAAGATAATTTTAGTTGCCTCCTTAAATTTTTGGAAGCTGCGTGCTGTGCTTTTTGTATACAAATGTGCCGAGCGACTTTTGTAATGACGTTAAAATATATAACATTAAATGAAAATGAAAAAATATATAATATTTAAACATTATTTCTGCAAAAAAAAAGTTTTCTAAACATTGATACAAATTATTTGAATTGTTACTTCGTTAATTCGTTCCTTGCCTATTTTACCTTTCACTATCCCTTACGATCCTAGAAAATTTTGGATTTCCAAATTAATTCTCAAACATCATACTGGTTACGTATCAGTTGGTTACCAAAGTGGCTGAAGGGATAATATCCAAATCTCTAATAGTAATTGACAACCTAACATTACCTGAAGCCGACTGCACACCGAGCACCACGGCCAAGAAGCTTAGTAACCTCAACATCTTCACTTCACTCCAACAACTGGCCGCGAAGGTTGCTGGTTGTCCTTATATGCCCGTCCACCGTGACGTCACAAGTCACAATAGTACATAATAACTACATGCCATAGACACATATCTACATATAAATAATCTACATACGAATTTAAATAGCTGTGTCAGTACGTGTAGTTTTTCAGTTTAATTGTTTGTTAGAGAGTTTTTATTTAAATCTACATAACCATTGACAAAATATGAAAAAGCTTTATTTCCTTACAGAACTCTTGGACACGTCCCAAAATTAATCATCGTTTTGATCGAAAAATTGACTATAATTTCCAAGTTTGCCTACATCTACCATTCGCAGTTATGAAAATGGGCAACTAATAAAACCACAAAACTTCTTGAGGTCCAAGAAAAAAGAAATAAAGTTATAAAATCGAATTCCATGCGGATGAAGTCGCGTCCAACAGGTAATATCCCAAAAAATATCGTAGGGCATATAATATGTTGCTTAAATATCGTCACGATCGCTGTGCGCAACGTAAAGCTACGTTTTTTTGGCCGCCAAGGAGCCACTACGTGAGCGTTTCCACGAACAGAAGCACTTTTAATAGATTCTAATTACTAGCAAGCGATTATTGTAAAAACTAATACGAACTGCCTTTGAATTCAAATTTTTTGTTAGTCTTGCGGGATTTTTTATGGGACCACCTCGGGATCATTTTTTATACAAAACCAAAATAAGTAATTATCCAAATCGATTAAATCCACCAAACATAAAACAAGAAAAAACTAATCTACCTACAGGACCTCCATCCGAACACACATCCTCCTTTTTACAAGCTTTTATTTAACTTGCAATGTATGTATGTATCTATGTTTGTTCGGGTCAAATCTGGCAACTCAATTTTAGACCAGTTTTCCTCAACCGACTGAGCAGAAAGTCATACTTAGTAAGTACGTAAGTTCGGTGACAATACAATGTGCCATCAAGCTGGTCTGATGATGGAAACCGAAGATGGCCATAGGAACTCCTAAACGAAACGACTTAACCACGTCGAGTTTGGGTTCGTTCGATTTGTCTTTCCAAGCACTTTCGTCCTAGAAGATATAAACGCTTGTATACAAATTTTTCTTTTAATTATAAAAATTTATTTCGAATTTAGTTAAAAACAACTCGCTATGAAGTAACAATATAAAAATAATATTGTAAAACGCAGAAGTCTTTTGCAGGAGTTTTTATTTCTAGCGATAAGACGTTTACATTATTGTTGTAGACCCGCTGGGTACCTACTACTATACATTATACATATAATACTACTAGGTATACATTACGAAAACTGTGAGTTGAGAAGAAGCATAATTACAAGAAGAAGACATGAAGTTACTCCAACCAACTACACCAACCATTGGTTTTAGGCTCTTCAAGACTAGAATGAATTTGTGTCTTTTAGACCTTCGTGTCGTGATACATCGTCACTCACCGTGACATTGTGAACAGCCGAACTTCTATTAACGTAAAAAAAAATTGCTAAACTTTTAGCAATATTGTGTAGTTTCATTCTTCATATCCTCTCGCAACTAAGAAAGTCGCTAAGCAATGTTGTCTGGGAGAAAACTACCGACTCGCTGTGCGAGATTGTTTGTGTTGTTATAATTCTTATGTTATGGTGATGGTAGAGCATTGTATGACAGTGACGCACTAGTCGAGTGTCGCACAATAGCCTTGTTCCTTGGAACTCTTGGGACCTTTGTCACGAGGTTGACGATAATTATTGTAAGTTGAATCCATTCTGAACCTTATAATTTTATATACTAGCTATTCCCCGCGGTTTAACCCGCGTTAAATTCGAATTTCATAGTTCTAGGGTATAAAAAGGTCTATTTTCCAGTAAATTTGCCATGGGAATTTGATGTTTTACCAGGACAAAAAGTCTATGTTACTCTCCATCATCCTTTCAACTAACTCTATGACAAAAATCAAGTCGATTGGTTACTTAGTTAGGGCGTGAAGGAAGGACAAACAAACACACTTCCCATTTATAATATTAGTTAGGATTTAAAATCAGTCAATAAATGTTTATTGTTTACAGTAATGATTTTAATGGTATAGAAGCAGTGAATTTTTCATATAAAGATTTATGGGCAGTAAATGCGATTATAGTTAGTTCAAAAATTCAAGAATTTGTTAAGACATTAACATATAAAAGTCTGTTAATAGGCAAATAGGTACTTATTGTCGGTTCAGGCAAGAGGCCGTGACCCAGACTCTAGTTAACATACATACATATGAGCAAAAAAATAGCGACGTAGTCTAAAGTATCAAGTATTTTTCCTCCCAAACATTTTGTTTACGCAGGACGTCCATAGATCATTTTTTAAAGATGCAGATCCACTGCTGACCCGTATACACGTGAAGCTACTACGTGGAGAGCCGCAGTTGAGCCTGACCTTAACCCCGTGCAGTTGCCACGTTCAATAGCGCTGCTTTATTTATTTATATGAATCAGATTTTCCTCAAGTTGAACTTGCCCTGTTGAGGTGCGCCGCGCCGCGCGCCGGGCCACAGTCGCGCCGCGGAAAGTTTTATCATTTTGCATAATAGGTTACTGTTTAGAAAAGTTAAAGTTAAAAAACATGAAGGTTCCATAGATTTTCGTACAAACTATGTAGGTACTAACATAAGATATGTTGCTATAGTACATACATTATCCTACAGTACAGGGTACATTATATATTACATATATAGTACAATATATATATTCTTCTTCCACTAGTGGACAAAAAATTTAAACGAAGAGAATATCAATAACACCTTATTTCTTATTTGATAATAATAACTATGTTTATAGTATACAATTTGACTTGTCTAAGTGCTTATTTTGTAAGCCTAAAGAAATAAAGTTATTGATTCTGTTCTGTTGTGATTAACATTCACTGTAATATGATCGTGGTACATCCTCGGCCGTATCATCACTCACCATCAGGTGAGATAGCGGACAAACGCAAGTATATATTCAAAATAAAATATTCAATACGAATACTGAGTTCATTTGATGATGATCAAATACAATAAAACATCACTTGATGAACACAACTTCCGGATTATGTTACAAAACCACATATCTAACTAACAGTAAGTAAAATTCTGAAGAAAACTTTAAAAACTATACAAGGCAAAATAGTACTGTTTATTTTTTGACAATGTTTGTCCTGGAAAAATACATAATGCACAACAAAGATAACATTTAGTAATAAGGAAAATGGGTTTTGTGATAATCTACAAAAATATAAGACGAGTGAGTGTGCTCTACAACTTTAAATAATTTTATAGCGCCATCTAGTGTCAAGTTAAACAGATTCCATCTTTCTTTGAGCACTTCTATACTAGAATATAATGTCAAGGGTCTAATAACATATCAATAGCACTCATAGCCTGAACAAATAATATTTTATATTAAAACTTATATCATATAAAAACCCTGAACAAATAATATTTTGTATCCTGTTAAAATAGAGTTACACGTGTTTTATATACATAAGTTTTGGGTGTAAGTAAATAATTATGATGGTTTGACGCCGATAAACTATAGTTTGAGATATTTATGTCTCCTTTTAGATAAAACATATAATAGAATTGATGATAATTGCTAATTTGACAATAGAAGGTTTGTAGACCCTGAGGCACCTTATTATAAGGTTCCGTCTCAACCAGAGATGCTTCATCTAGTGGAGCTCTTAGCTTACCCCTAAAACCCTAGTTCTTTATTTAGAAGTTGTAACACGCATGACTTACCTACAACTTAGATAAGTGTATCTACGAAGTACAGCTTGAGCTAAGTAACTTTACATTATTCTAGTCTTAGGCAATCTAAACTTGTCGAAGATTCTAGTGGATAGTGTTTATTTTATCACCTATTACTTACTTGAGGATGTGGTTTGTTAGAATGAGTTCTGACGTCAGGGCGCTGTGTTTGTTTGATAAGGATGCTGGTGGCATTTGAATGTCATATTCCAAAAATACAGCAGAAACCTACTTGACGTAGTTTCGAGGTTTTTCCCACACTTCTAGTACACAAGACGAGATAAAACTAGATTGATAAAAAGCTGTACATGCGGAAGTAAATTTGTAGATGGATTTTTAATAAACTACAAAATCGTCGGGCTCGGGCAATGGTTTTTCACTTCTTCCTGAGGTAAGAGAGCTCTAATATAGAACAATCAAATAAATTATAATTTAAAACAATCAGTATGTCAGAAAAACTTAACGACCTAGTAATTTAATGGATGCCAGTCAAGATTTTTTGCGAACATGTTAAAGTTCGCGAATTTTGTCAAGACCGTCATTAATTCGTGACGTTGGTAGAGATGAGTCATATTAGCGTTCCACATTCCGCGTTTCAATTACAATATACATACTTTCATAATAAACATTTATTTATTTCGGCTTTTCGAAGCAAAATCCTCTTCCTGTTTAAGTATACAGAAAATAGCATTATTCGTATTATTAACGTCAATTTGATGCGCCAGCAAGTGTGAAAAACAACTTGCTGTTACGGAACATGATAACAATCTGTGTGAATTTAGTGTAACGGATATATTATAAAAGAAAAAAGAATAATGTATATGAAAGATATCTTAACTGGTATAATCCTAATTAAACCATATACAAGAAAAATATTTGTCAAATAAATCTATAGTAGGTATAACTCTTCAAATACTTAGTTCTTATTTAGTGTAAATAGAGTTCATCTTTGGTCCAAAATTGCTGACGCTCTATTTTTTTATTTTATTTGGAAAACAAGACACGTGACATACAAACTTGCGTAGTTACTCATATATAATCATTTATATGTCCTCGACTCGTTTGTGGAATCGATCTAGTCTGGAACATTGATCCTAAACCCTGATGCAGGTAAACTAGGTACTATAATAATAACTTAATCATAATAAATATATAAATAATGCTGGACAATCCACACAGCATCAACTGCCCCAAGCTAATTGTAAGCAGAGCTTTGTGTTATGGGTTATGGATGATTGATACACAATACAATACAGTACATATATAAATATTTCTGATTATACATAGAAAATAACTAGAACACCCGAGACAAATATTTTTGCAGATCGTACAAAATTTGTCCCAAGGCGGGAATCGAACCCGCAACCTCCTGCGTCGCAGGCGGACCTTCGCTCGCCGTGCCACATCATCGGTCGTAAGTGAAGCATGTAAACTGATAGTGTAGGGGCCTTCTATTCCATGGTATTCGAGAAAATAATACCTAGAGCTGAAATTACCTTAATTATAAATAGGTAACAACATCTCCGGAAAACTTTAATCACATAACTCATTGTTACGCTCTCCTAAAAAATTCACAAACTCGTAATTGACGAAAATTACTTCTCTAGGTTTGGTTAATGAGGTGAGTTGTCTTAAATCTGGCAAAAACTTCACACATAGTGTCCCCTCGACAACTATCTGTCATTATTTCATCATATTAATCACGATACATAAATATGTATATGTACCTACAGGCTTCTATCTCCTGAACAGATTTTAAAATAACATCCCGAGAAACGTCATCTACATGCACATAAGCCTTCCTCAAAAATATTTTATACTACACCTGCTCGGAAAGTTGCCTATTCCTTTTCCAAATATAAGAATCAGAATCAATAACTTTATTTCTTTAGGCTTACAAAATAAGCACTTAGACAAGATAGAAAGTAAGTCATAGCAGGCGTATCCGGGAGGAAAAACTCTATGGAATTTCATTTCTCGCGCGTTTTAGCGGGAGGAAAAGTTGTATGGAAATCCATTTCTAACGTGTTATTTTTTTTTTTATTCCTTCAAGATCGGCCGCTAGCTATTTTTATTTTCATTTAGGTCAAACGACAAAACGTTTTTACTCCAAGCCCGCATATGACTCTTCCGATTTCCGACCAATATTTTGAAAAAAGAACCCAAGTGTGAACAATTCTGTTATTCGGAATGGATACAAATCCAACAAATCAAAGATCATTAAAATCGGTCCAGCCATTCTTGCTTGAATTATAAATGGTGGTCTATCTATATAAAACAAAGTCGTGTTAGGTATAACTATATGACTAATGATAAAAACACGCTTAAGACTTTATGACATCCGAAACATTTCATTAATTGGGTAGGTAAAGTAATAAGTGGCTAAACAACTTCTAATTTAACGCTAATGTTAACGCTAACTCGCTTTCAATTGCTATCGTAATAAAGCTGTCCCTTTGTAAGTCTACTATGACCTAACAAGGTAGGTACTAGTTAGAAAATGAGTTTTAATTAATTCTATGACGTAGTATTATTATAATATTCTCTGCGTCTACTCTAACGTTTCTTTTCAAATGTCAATGGTTGTGGATTAGCCGTCAGTTTTTTCTGTTTTGTATTTTTAAATGTAGGTTCTAGTATACAGGTGGATTTTTGAGATGGGACAGTAAAGAAAGGTACCTTTACCGTTATAGTTACAAGAAAACTTTTCTAGGAGACGTTGTATAGAAACTCCATCGTATCCAAAAAATAACTGACTTTTTTGTACTCCAACCTCAGTTGGTAATAGAATTTTTTGAATTCGCAGCTTCTTTAGTTGAGTTTAACATGAAAACTTGTATCGAAAACATCGATTAAACTGTAATAATTGTCAGATTATCTTTTCAAAGAACGTTACCTCAGACAAACGAAACGAGGTGCCTTAAAGGAGTTGTAGTGTAGGTATAGGTACCGACTTTTGTAGAGAGAAGCATTGATTAAAATACATTTATAAACATTTCAATCTTTAATATTCTACCAATTATATTTGTCAGTCGCTCTTATTATCTACTACTTATTTATCAACTTAATTTTTAGAGATTTTCACAATCACACGTTGAAGAAAAGCGAGCACATGTTTCAAAATCTAGGTATTTATAAGTAACCAAGGCTAACTGTCCTCCTGACCAATATACATAAGATTGTAATGATGTCCGTGAACTATAAAAAATGTCCGTGAACTTCATAATATGTTTGAAATATGTTGGTATTTACATTTTTGTTTGCACAAGGTAGGTAGGTACGTAGGTACTGAATATAGACAATGAGACTGGGGGCAAATTCTGATAACCTATCGCTTTACTATGATAATAGTATCGTCACAGGTTCGTCCATAGATGATAGAAACTCTAGATAGTGCGTGCGGTGATATTTGCACGGACATATTGATAGAATAGTTTCCTTGACACGCGTCCATCTATGACTATGTAGTTTCTTTCATAAAACGTAAAATGTGTCATTTTGAGACGATACCATAGTGAAGCTATTAATTTATGTGAGTGGAATCAGGTCCGTCGCGTCGTTGATTTCTCAACTTCGAAGGGCAGTCGAACATTTTCCAGTTATAATGCATAGAATGCCATTTTACATAGGTAAGGTAAATAGCGAAGAAAGTTGTTTAGGCTTTATAGGCTAATTCGGGATAGAACAACGTAAGATCGCCAAATCGCCTCGATAACTACGGTAACTATAACTACGCTAATAATAAGTATTATATAATTAATCAGTAGGTTATAAATATTTTCTGTACTTTTTCAGCAGTAGATGCTAGGTACGGTGGAATCTGAAGTCGAATCACAGTAAAGCCACATTCAACATCTAAAACGCTTTAGAAGCTAACTACGGTCCATTTTCGGAGCGTGAGCTTAGAACCACATTCATCCCTGAGGAAGTATCTCGTTAAGGGATGTAACGTTCGTTTTCTTCCAAACATAAACAAGGTTCTTATGTAACTCGCCTACATTTATTTACATTCAGTTTGTCCACGCTTTGCATTTTTTTTTCGTTTGGCTGTCAATAATCCGTTGAACAATTCCGCGCAAAACCTTCTCTGATATACATATAAAAAACAGTGAATTCCCACCTCATAGGTGAACTTGATTGAATGTATTGTTTATCCGTGTAGGTACTACAAAAGGATTGCTGTTAAGATTGCTATAAGTAATTGCTGTCAATAGCATAGACCTAGATTTTTTTTTCTACTGTCAATAGAGGGTTTTTTGACAAAAATATAGGAGACAGAAACCTAAAGTGACAGCAAACCTTGATCACATTCGCCCCGATCATATTAAATCAAGTCGCGCTGTCTACCATAAGTGCAGTCATCGGTATTAGGTACAGGCTTAAAAACAATAGTTTCACCATGGGGGTCAAAAACAACGAGGGGGTACCTAAGTTAAAGCGCTAGCTCCGAAACAGGGACGTGGTCGAAGAACTTCTGCACCTCCTTGACGATGTTGGCGACGATGGCCTTGACGATGGGCGGCGCCACCTCCTGGAAGATCTCCCGCCAGTTGCTGTTGGCGAACGCGTGGATGGTGTCCGCTGGAAGCAGGGAATTGCAGTTAGAAACTATGCTTTGCTGGTGGTACCTACTTCTGGGACATCCGTATTCTGTATGGACACGATGGCACCAGCTGGCCCGACAAACGTCCTCTTGTTAAGAAATCCTTTCCTACTAATATTATAAAAAAGTAAGTTTGTGCAATCGTGAAGATGTTTGGCCGAAGACAAAACCAAAACTACTGAATAGATCGTGATGTAATTTTGCACGCAAAAAATTCGGACCTGTTATAACATCAACGCTTTTTACAGAAGCTAATCTTCAATCTTAATAAATGTTGGATTTCAGTCTCCGGAAAGTTCTCTATTTTCAACAGAAATGTACCTATGTTAGCATCAAACTTGAACTCTGAGATTTAGGTACAGCTAAGAAGGTCCATTTAGCTATGAAACTGCTAAATGGAAAAATATAAAACTGATTAATGGCAAATAGGAGGTCTGGAGATCTTATCTGGAATCCATATAAAATTGGCATTTTTTTCTCCTGGAAAAAACGTGCGAATGCGCGTTCAGAAGCCACTTTTATTGTTTCTGTACGCTCAAAGCGTTTATGTACTCACAAAGCTGCTTGTTCCCATTGAAGAGGTTCTCGAACTGGTACTGGGCGCCGGTCAGCACCTCTGCGGAGTGCTTCCATGAGGGCAGGTGCCAGTACAGCTGCCCGTCACGTGACTTCTCCTCGATCTGGAACATTATCTTCACCAGGATGTCTCCTGCAAATAAACATACATTCTTGATTCTTTATTGCTCAATAATATATATATATATATATATATAACATTCAACAGGAAAATAATTGACAAAGACAAGCTAAACCCTAAAAAGAGTTTTCTTCCAGCAAACCTTATTGGGAGAGAGAGACAAAGTTATAAAATTGGGTACGTCACTACATACTCGTAGTATAAAACAAAATCGCTTCCCGCTGTCTGTCTGTCTGTCCCTATATTATGCATAGATCTTTAAAACTACGCAACGGATTTTGATGCAGTTTATTTAATAGATAGTGATTCAAGAGGAACGTTTATATGTATAATTTGCACCCGTGCGAAGCCGGGGCGGTTCGCTAGTGTTACATAAATAGAAGACAAAATATTTAATTTTAACGTACTTATTTAATAGTCTAGTAGGTACATACATACATGTTATTATAATAATAATATAATACATCAAATACTGTACATATGTATATCAACCTATGTTGCTTATCAAATTATATTACATTGATTACATATGTATAGAATTTATATTGTATAGAACATTAAGGTAATTTTTCCAAAATTCTTTGATTTTACATTTACCTAGAGATTATAGATAATAACAATCTCTATGAAGTAAATTTTCAAACAAAAGAAACCAGTTCTTCCATTTCGGAGTTACGATGTAACCTGAAGTAGGTACCTATTATAGTTACTAATTTAGAGTTTTGTGCAAGGGCTACAGATTGTACATGAGTATTGATCTAAAGGACGGGCTACATTACTCACGGATCTTGATCTTGTATCTGCCCTTGCCCTCGACGGGCAGGATGAGCAGCTTGCCCCCGAGGGTGTAGTCCCCGGACAGCAGCACGGAGCAGCGCAAGTCCATGAACGTCTGGTGGCCCTTGCGTCTGCAAGATAACGTGGTTCTGTTAGGCGATATGGATAAGAGATAGGTATTTCTTAATTGAGAAAGAAATAACAATCAAATAATATAAACAAATTTAACTAGTATTTACAATTGAAACAATTGAGCTAACTGCAGACTGTTGCAAACAATCTACAGATAGCTCAACTAAATATAAAACAAAATTGTGTTTTAAAGGGAGTGTAAACTGTTACGTAGGCTTTATTATTTGTATTTCTTTAGTTCGACCTGCAGACTTGTACCAAACCCTGGCTAGAGGATCGATATTGCAATTGGTATAATAACTTCCATCCCCACCTACATTAACTTCAGTCTAAAAATAGCTTTAGACTTTTCCTCCTCACCTTTACCAATAATTTGGGTGCGCATTTACAATTCAGCAAAAATATATATTATGTAGTGCCTACATGAGCACGTGCGTCATTCGCCCAGGCTGGGCAGTGATGCGTTACTTGAGCACGTGCGTCATTCGCCCGGGCTGGGCAGTGTTGCGTTACATGAGCACGTGCGTCATTCGCCCGGGCTGGGCAGTGTTGCGTTACATGAGCACGTGCGTCATTCGCCCAGGCTGGGCAGTGATGCGTTACTTGAGCACGTGCGTCATTCGCCCGGGCTGGGCAGTGTTGCGTTACATGAGCACGTGCGTCATTCGCCCGGGCTGGGCAGTGTTGCGTTACATGAGCACGTGCGTCATTCGCCCAGGCTGGGCAGTGATGCGTTACTTGAGCACGTGCGTCATTCGCCCAGGCTGGGCAGTGATGCGTTACTTGAGCACGTGCGTCATTCGCCCAGGCTGGGCAGTGATGCGTTACTTGAGCACGTGCGTCATTCGCCCAGGCTGGGCAGTGATGCGTTACTTGAGCACGTGCTTCATTCGCCCAGGCTGGGCAGTGATGCGTTACTTGAGCACGTGCGTCATTCGCCCAGGCTGGGCAGTGATGCGTTACTTGAGCACGTGCGTCATTCGCCCAGGCTGGGCAGTGATGCGTTACTTGCTACGCCTTTGGGGATTCTGCATAAATTAAATGACTGTTGTATATAAACAAAATTTGGATATTAATGTAAGTACACCAGAGTTCTTGTTTTCGTAGCAACAGTAATTTTTTCTAGGTCCGTTGATACTCATCTCATTTCATATAATATATTCGCAAACAATTCTTAGATTGTGTCGGAATTTCACACGTTGTTAATATAATTCACAGGATAACCAGTTTTATATAAAAAAAAAAGATAATGGATAAATTTTCAATATAAATTAAAATTAAAATTGTATACAAAAATAACGGACCAACCTTTCATGGGGGGTTCAGCTTCGAACACAGAACACGGGAAAAATCTATAAAAAAAATCCGCAATCAAACTGTTTTGTGTTTTAAAAGGAATGTAAACTGTTACGTAGGCTTTTTTGATGAAAATAAGCACATACAACCCTGTCATCTGTAGTAATTTAATTTTTTGACAATTAATTGGGATTTAAAAAAAATTTCTTTCCCGTGTTCGGCTTTCGAAGCTGAACCCCCCCTGAAAGTTTGGTCCGTTATTTTTGTTACATCCTGTGTAATATAATTTAAATTATTGCACAATAAGTAAACTCACTTAAGGTTCTCCACGACACAGTTCCTCAGTCCCTTGACGACAGTGTTCCTGAAGTCCATCTCCAGCCCCGCCTGGCTGGCCACAACCCGCTCCATGAGCATGGGGTCCATGGAGCTGACTCCAAACTCGGGTATCCCAGCCGCCAGCACTGGTAGTGCGGCTTGCGTGGAGGACTTCAAGCAGGCGGTGTCGCTTGCGTGGCATGCTGTGATGAAGGGAGCTAGGTAGACAAGCAAAAATACATAATTATTAAACAACTGGCTTCCGCTTGGCTACAAACACTTTGAACTTCTCCGTGAGAAAAGCCGTCTATTTCCTGAAAAAACTTTTTAAACTCATGGTTTTTAAAACCGGCTATTTACTTTACCATGATTTAAGTTTGGAGCTTTCCATATTTCGACAGTTTTATGCGCCATGATTACGGAATGACTGAAGTCACTGCGAGTGTTGCATGTTGTGTACATCGTTGTTTTAGGTTTTAGATATTTTATTTTATTTTATATTAACATTACCAACTACCTCGCAAGTAGGAGTTGAGAATCAGAATCACTAACTTTATTTCTTTAGGCTTACAAAATAAGCACTTAGTCAAGTCAAAATCACATCATCAGCCCATACACGTCCACTGCTGGGCATAGGCCTCCCCCGTACGACGCCACAAATAGCGGTCCTGAGCTCCATCCATCGAATCCCTGTGACCGCTACGATGTTGTCGGTCCATCGAGTGGATGGTCTCCCATGTAGGGGGGATTTGTCATAATCACCACGCTTGGCAGGCGGATTGGTGATCGCAGTGTTGGTGTTTAAAAATACTCAGAAGGAAGCTGCTGCCCTTCCTCTGGTAGGTTCCCTTAGTCGGCTCTTTCGACATCCACGGGTTGAGTTGGAGGGGTCGATATTCGTACGCCGCGGCCCCATGGCCCCACGGCCCCAAGTCAAAATAAGCGACGTAAAGTTCTCGATACGATCCTAGACGTAACGCAATGGAGAACTCTATAATGCTATGTCTGATTTTAATAAACGAACTGAATCCTTGACTCTGCGGGCAATAGTACGCTTCATTTGGTTTTGGATCGATTGGCATCAAAAAAAAAATTCATGTCAAATGCCCATTTTTTTTATAACCTTAATTTTTTTTATCTGTGTATGGGGTTGATAATTTTTCTAAATGTTATGGTCTTCTAAGACCATTTCCTGTAGCTACACCCCGGCCCCTTACTGGCCCTTTCAAAACATCCACTCTGTATACACAAGCACTAGTCAAAATTGTTAAGAGGCAGAGTTTTAACAAGGTAAGTACTTTAATTCCGACAATATTGTAAGTAATAATTGTTTGCGAAAAAATTTCATTAATACAAATTTTGATAAGGTTTTGTTTTCATTCAATATCAGGAAATTGTCGGACATGCAACCCTTTTCATTGGGATGTCCTTTGTTGTGCTTTGTTTATGTCTGCGTTTGTTTTTTTTTTCTTTAGTAGGCTACGACGAAGCCAAATTTAGATGAATAAAATCAATATTGTAAACCAAGTTTCAATGTGAGTTGGGTACACTCCATTTTCTTGTTCCGACTTAAAAATACTACTTAAATATTACCTATGTACTTCAATCGTGTAAAAAATCTGTGATGATTCGAATACAGCGGAATATAGGCGACAATAAATCTCAGAACAGTAATGATTAGTAAAGCAAAGGCCATGTTTGTTTTAGTTATGGAGCCGTGACCCAGATCAGAACAGAACCTGATGCTCTAATCTGAATCATAAACTCAATGCGATCATTTACTTCCGTAAAATGTGTATACCTACTGTTAAATATAGCATTTGCAATAACGCATTTTGTTGGTATGGGGTATGGACGCAATAAAATCATTTATCTACCAATTATATGAGCTAACATACCTGTATGTAGGTGTCTACAAAGTCATTATTGATTATTAGGTTGTTACTATTGATCGGTGCTGCTTTTAGTACCTGCGTCGGACGTCCAGCGGCGAGATGGACGGACGATATCACTAACATTGCGGGGAGAGTCTAGATGAGATTGGCGCAGGACCGTGAGGGGTGAGAGAAGACACAAAAATTTGGAGATCGTTATACTCAGCAGTGGGTGAAGCGAGTTGCGGATGATGATGATAATGATCGGTGATATCTTCTAACGGATCTTTATAGGCGCCTAAACAATAACTTATTATTTAGCAGAGCCTTTCTGAAAACACTTGATTGCCATAGTAAGTAGTATATAATACTATATATAGGTACTTCCTTTTCTATATCTGTTCGATTTGATAAAAGGAAAACATGGGTTTATATTTATGTTGTTGAAAAGTTGTTTTTTTATAGTATATAGACCTTCGTTTGACCACAACTTTTGTTTCGTTGTACCAGCCGGTTGGTTGTCATTTACGTATACCTAATATCCTGTTAAAGCCTAACTTTGACCACTTTCATTACCTAGGTCAGTCCTTACCAAAGATGAAAGTGACCTCACATAAACAAAATAATTACCTACATTCATATCATAATTCATAAACCTTTTATAATTGCGAACTAGTACTTACCAGAATTAGCGTCCACATAGCAATAAAAACTGGCACAAACAAACATAAAATACAACGCACTCATTTTGTATTTAAAAAATCCTTTCAAGAAATTGTTTCTAGAAATTGACCTTCCTTCTCCAAAATCGACAGCTCAGTGGCAGAAGCGCATCGCTTGCATTTCCTTTATATAAATTTTACTCATTATGCAAGTGTTTCTGACAATCGAATCTGTACCTTAATTATTATCAATTAAAACCCCTTTTGGAATCGATTAAGTTCACCGTTATCCTAATATGGAAGCTGGGTTTTTATCTAAATCGTTTTCATTTGAATTTATCATTATATGATATTCATACACTCTGAATAGCGAAATACTTACTTCCTTTTAGTAGTATCTATAATTTTCCTTATCATTCCAACTAGGTATCTATAATTACTTCTGTACCTAGGTAATCGTTTACCTATTGATGGTATGGTATGGTAGGTACTCAACATGGGTGTACCTAGCTAGGATCTCTATGGGTATTAATTACTACAACTAGGTACTTACTAGGGAAATGTAAAAAAATCTAGTAAGTGTTCCCTGGCATCCGAAATATAGCGCACACCTTGAAATTAACTTTAACAAAGCTTTATGACAAAAGTAAAAGTCTTCAAGGATATTTCCGCGTCAACTACCGTGATGTTCTTACTACAATGTAGTACAGTCTGCGCCATAAATTGGTAATACGCAAAATTCAATCATCAAGTACTTAAGGATGCAAACAAAGCTAAGGAAAGCTGAAGGAAATGGGGAGCGTTTATCCAGCAGCAGTCCAATAAGATTGAAGAACTCATAATTTTGTAGGCTAGCGACGACGACGTTTCTAGCGAAACGTCGTCGTCGGAATTAAATACATAATTAAATTATATTTTAGGTTTATTGTTATTTTCGCTATTAATGTGTGATTCTTGCTGTACCTAAAGGACAAAATTAACCAGCAAGTTTCTCTTCACACTTCAAACTATAAGGATGTCGGGTTGATGAACTTTTGTAAACTTCACAAGTGAGGTTGGTGTTTTTGTTAGTCACAGTTCAAGAGGAATCCTTTGTTTAAGTTGTGCCTTAAAACACCTTCTGCTTGTTCATTGTTCTTTTATATGGATAGGTATATACCTACTATAGGAATTATTAATGCATTGCCGACCTCTTTTTTGTAGACCTTTTCAGCTAAACGCTAATAACAATTTACCTCCTAACCTCGACCAAATTTTATTGAAGACTATCCTGTCGGTTTCAGTAAAACGAGATATATGATCTATGGTTACTGTATCCATACACGTATCAGAGACGGATAAACACACGGCAACGTCGTCGGCAAGAAAGGCACTCCTGCGCACGACGTGCAGTGCTTCAAGTTAAGTACAAGGACAGCTCACAGATTGGGCAGCTATGGCTTACATTACACTTTGACAGCCATAGATTTTCAATTTTATTTATCTATTTAAAATAAGTATATATTTTCGTTTTATAACTTACCTACTACTTACCTAACCAATCTTTACAAATATGTAGATGCTATTTATTTGATTTCTTTAATTTGTTTCTATTAAGTGATTATAATTTTCTGTGTTAAAGATTAGTTCTTCCATTACCTAAACTGAAATCTGTGAGTTAGTTCGTTGCTAAGTGGGTACTGAGTATATTTTTGGTAAGGGTACTACAGTTTGTGAATAAGCGAAAAGAAATTAAGTATTAAAAATTATCAAAATCATACTAGGTATCAAAACATTAATTTTAATCATCAGTATCTAAAGTTCCTGCTTATAAAATAACTAGCTGCCGCCCGCGCCTTCGTCCGCGTTTTAACGGGATAAAAAATAGCCTATATGTTATTCCAGGTCACATACTATACCCATACCAAATTTCAGCCTAATCGGTTCAGTAGTTTTTGAGTGAAAGAGTAACAAATATCTATACATCCATCCTTAAAAACTTTGACATTTAACTATAGTAGGATAGGATAAACACTTGGAGCAAAAGATTGAAAATATTGCTCATGTTATAATATAATAGTGAATAGTAGGTAGGTATCTACTTAATTATCTCATTTTAGAGTTTAAATGTTATTGATGACGCAACAGAATAAATTAGGTTATCGGTGCCTGCATGCCTACGTCTTCATATTAATTGTCTCAGACCGCAAGCTGCGGTAGCTGACTGCGGTATACCAACATACCTACGCACACGCAGGTAGGTACCTACCTATAATAATATCTATAATAATATATATGGAGTCTTCAAATCCCGAGTGAATAAGTTCCTTTAAAGCCTGTTCCGTCTTAGGCCACATCTACACTTTCTCAAGTGTGATGGTTTCTCAAAGGTGGCGCCTTTACCATTATGTAAAAAAAATATTAACCAACATAAGGAGTGCGGATTATGATGTAGATAAAAAATTACTAAGTAAATATTTACCCCCTTATTCATAGGTCTGCAAACTTAAAACAGCTGCCAAGCAGTGTTATTTCTCACTCTGAATTATGTCAATAGAAGAAGACAGAGTGAGACTTAGCAATGCTTTTAAGTTAGCAGACTATTATGAATAAGGGGGTAAAAGTAGGAACCTATCATTGGACAAAGAAATCCGTGCTTTAGTTATGACTATCATTGAACTCATGTTTTCGGTGAAAACACGTAGGTACGTAGCGCATCACAAGAAACGGAAGCGGTAAACATTTTCACTGCTTCTGCTTCTGCAGTCTGAATACAGCCCACCATGATGGCATTACTGCATTGGTAATCCTTGTAATGTATTTTCAAGGTCCCTAAAATTAGTAAAGAACACTACTTCACTACTACTACGAACAATACTTTATTAATTTCACAACAAAAACGCTTCCGCTGTTCACTGGAAATGCACTTTTTAATGTGTCATAGTATGTATACCTATATTCAAGCCAAATTCGATATAAAATATTTGTAAATAAACCACAGAAAGAAAACTAAAATTTTGGCGTTGAGTTCCTGATATAAATATGTCTGAAACCCAACAGGATTCTAGGTTTAAGGTTTGCTTACAAACATTTCACATCGAATTTCTTTAGAATATATGTAGAAGGTGTATCCAACACAAAAAACTTCCGCAGTTCAACGAATGACGCGCTATTTGTAGAAGTTGTGTGTAGTGACATCTAGGCATTCATATGGTAAACGCACATTATACTCGCATACTACCAAGCGAAGCCTTCATGCGGCGTCAATTTCGTACTCTTCTCAGGTTCTTTTACAAAACATCGATCGTTCATATCGTACCCACCTAGTTTAACCAAGATATAATAGATGGAGCTTAAAGGTAGAGCGTAGAGCAGCCTTCGTAGCCGAGTTTATACAAGATAGAGAAAAGTTTTACGACTTTCAGGTTTGGTTTTTAGCAACTTATTGGTTTATTCTGATGAAAAAAATATCCGCTTTTACAGCTTTTTGATATATCTAATGTCCAGTAAAAAAAACTCACATCAATGGAACACCCTCCCATTGATGTATGAGATTTTTTTTCAAGGTACTGTGTCGTAAGAGGTATCGAAATTTGCGTAATTTTACACAAATTACTAAAATGGACAAATAAACTCAAAATGCGTGCCATCTTGAGGGCTCTACAGCTCTTTGAAGTTTTGTAAATTTTACGTTATAACTAAGTACAACATAATCAGACCTAAACGGTAGGTATGCCTCAAATAATACAAGTATTACGTTTAGGCATTTTATTATTAAACAGGATGAAAGGAAAACCATAATGAAGGCAAATAAACAAAATAAAGCTTAACATTACTGAAAAATAAACTTAAAATCTAAACTTATTTTTGTAGGCATTTCTGCTCGATGATCTCTAGCGGCGAGGTTAATTTTTGGTGTCTCTAACTTTTATTAATATGTTGACTGCCCGTGTAAACCCGTGAGTTTTGGAAAATAATGAAATGTTTCATAAATTAATGGACAGCACTCGTAACAAAAATATATTAGAGTAGACCGAGTAAAACGTTAGTTTTATAAAATTTTCCGTTACTTTTGGAAAATTGGTGTTCATCGATTTTTGTAACCGTCCAATGACAAGAAAATTTCGTTGTTTAGTCTGTCACTTAACGGTTTAGTGTTAAGATGTTTTGTAATGTTCGGTGTGTTCATGACATTTCGTTGCTGATTGTACCACAAAATTTTCCAAAATCGATGGGACAGTCAACGTGTTATTCACAATGCCAGCGCCCGAATCACCGGACACTCTCATTATAAAAGCAAACTGACAAGTTACTCGTCCCTGCTGACAAGTAGTTTTTCTGAGGGAATTCCGATTTGCCGTTGAGGTAAATAAAACGCGAGCAAGATTCAAATAAAGCGTATCGCAGCCACTAGCTGAAAGACTGAAAATGTAATAAGGTCGGTAGAGCCCTAAAGACATTACATACATATTTTATTTTATATTTATAATTCTTATTGTAATCTGTGAGCAATTACGAATATTCTGAAAGTTACCTATTGCGTTATGAAAATACAAAACACCAATTTCAGGGGACACCCCATGTACAGTACAGTCAGCTTAAAAATGACTATTGTCAAAAAGCCAGTTGTTCTATCGGTTGGTAATAGACTCTACTTTGAAAAATAATATCCCATTAGGAACAATATAAAAGGCACGCTACTAAAGCAGGTACTACGTGATCTGACGGGCATACCATTACGGTGATTATGTCCGCTTAGGTAGGAGAGTCATTAGCCTGTCCGACTCTCTTGGAATTTAATGAAACAAGTTAAGTGCGAGTCGACTCGCCCAAGGAAGGTTCCGTACCATCGTACATATGTATATATTTCGCAAAAGGTACACAAAAAAATTATAAAAAGCAAAAAACCGATGTGTTGCGGTCACCCATCCATGTAGTGACCGCGCCCGACGTTGTTTAACTTCGGTGATCGGTAACTACTCAACTTAGTATGGACGTTGGACCCCTTAATTATTCAAATTTTTATTCTTTGTTTTAGCAGCAATATTTAATTTTACTCACCCTGTCAAAATTTCAATTGTCTACCTATTACAGTTCAAAAGTCATGAAAAAAGTTGTACAAAAATAACCAAAATTTCTTGTTTTTTTTTTTTATATGACAGCCCCATTTTTATTATTGTTATATCCGCAAAAGAAATAGACTTTCAATAAACATTTCTACTGTCTACCTTTTACGGTTCATGAGGACGGACGGGCAGGCGGACATACAGCGAAGGCTTAGTAATAGGGGACCCTATTACTAAGTCTCCGTTCTCACCCTTTGGGTACGGAACCCTAAAAGTCATCCTGGTATACGTGACTAAAGTCTAGTAGCTTTTAGTAGATACTGCTACCTAATAGAAATGTACCTGTTGTACCTACCTACTAGAAAGAAAGAAATTTATTTATTTGCCTTAAAACTACCACACAATACATACAATGACTTACGGCTATTTAAACCTAAGTAGACACTTTCATTGCGCAGCAGAGTTAGGGCAAACATGGCCTTCCCTCAGCATTGTGCTGGACGAACACTTGTGTGTCCACCCAGCGCTGGTTTTCAAGACTTGGAACGTCACAACCGTCTAGAGTGGTGCGTCTGTAAAACTTAATAAACGATATTACAACTAATAACAATAAGTACCTATAGCAGAAAAAACATAAAAGAAAAGTAAAACAACATTAAAGAAACCTATGGCAGTGATATATATTGCAATATCTGACCTCATGCTGCCCCCGTCGTAGTCCGGTCCGACCCGGTTCGCGGTTCTGTTAATTAGCAACGCAAATAAGGTAAATAGATGAAAATATATGTGCTAAAATAAATTTCATAAAATTATATGTGAAACGCGTCTATTTAAAAGAAGAAAATAAAACCGAACAATAATAAACAACTATATTAAAATATATATATATATATTTAATAATAATAAATGAGTAATCTAAAACTAATAGGTAAACTATGCGTTAGTGCAAAAAACGGTCGTACATACATCTTAACATTCTCTACCTAACATTATAATACAGATCTATCATTATCCATTAGATTCTCATCCTCTTTCTGGGAGTTTAGAAGAAAGCGTTTTTATATACTATACCTACCTCACTAATTAAACGAATTTTGAGGAAATTATAATCGGTTAATAGGTGTATTAGACTGATAAATATTTTTTGTGGATAGGAATAGTATTAAATTCTACACATGTGTTAACTTAAGGATATGCTGTAGATCACTGTAGCTGTTATAGATATTAAAGTTTTTGATCAGAATCAGAATCATTTATTCATATAGATATCAGGTACAATTTATGTTCTTATTTCATAACTAGCTGACCCGTGCCCACTTCGTTGGGCGGTAAACATTTTTAGTCAACCGAACCGAACCGTGAGACCGAGTCGAAGATCAAAGTTGTATCCACTTCCACCAGTGTCTTCGCCACGACAGTAGGTAGGTATATAAGCGAGTAGAGACTGAAGAGCATCAAATGCCTGGTGCGTTTCGCCAATGCATTGCAAGCGGTCATCCCGGGTACGCAGCACAATGTCCCGCCTGTCACAGTGCTGATCTACCAGGACGACGGCAACATCATTGGTAGCGAGAGCTTTGTACAAACTGGATGCTGTCCAGTAGGTCGTTTATCGGCACTAATAACAATTTTGTAATCATTTTGTTGGCTTTGGGGTATGGACTCGTATTTTATGTCCTTCCTCGTAGTATGAACACAAATCATGCTAAGTATCATTCGAATCCATTCAGTAGTTTTTGCGCTATTTTAGGCCGAGAAATGTCACTTCCATCCCCACTCCCAAGGGAACCTAAACGAATTCCAGGATAAAAAGTATTACATTACCTTCCTCGTAGTATGAACTTAAATCATGCCAAGTTTCATTTGAATACATTTAGTAGTTTCAGCGCTATGCGCAGCCAAGAAATTTTACCCTACTGCGGGGGACCACTACGGGGGGCTACTGGGGGTCCCACTGCGGGGGTAAACTGCCGGGGGCCCCCACTGCCGGTGCACTCCACTGTGGGGGCCTACTGAGTGGTTCCCTCTGCAGGGGGTACTGCGGGGGGCTACTGGGGGTCCCACTGCGAGGAAATGTGGGGGCCCCCACTGCGGGGGGCTACTAGGAGGGTCCAGTTGCGTGAGGGCCCCCACTGCCTGGGGCTCCACTGCCTGGGCCCCCACTGCCTGGGGCCCGACTGCCAGTGCCCCCCACAGTGGGGGGCTATCGCTCTCTACTGCCCTTGCCCCGCGCGCCATCCTGCAACGCGCAAAATTTCACTTCCATTATCTCTCCCAAGGGAACCCTATTGAAATCCGGGATAAAAAGTATCCTATGTCCTTCCTCACAGTATGAACTAAAATCCTGCCAAGTTTCATTATAATACATTTAGTAGTTTCGGCGCTACGTGCAGCCAAGAAATTTTACTTTCATCCCCTCTCCCAAGGGAACGCTATTGAAATCCGGGATAAAAAGTATCCATGTCCTTCCTCATAGTATGAACTCAAATCTTGCCAAGTTTCATTTGAATACATTTAGTACTTTCGGCGCTACGCGCAGCCAACAAATTTTACTTTCATCCCCTCTCCCAAAAGAACCCTATAAAAATCCGGGATGAAAAGTATCCTATGCCCATTCTCGTAATATGAACTCAAATCCTGCCAAGTTTCATTTCAATACGTTCAGTAGATTCGGAGCTATGCGCGGCCAAGATACAGACAGACAGACAGACATGATGGAAAAAATCATTTTTGGCATCAGTATGGACAATAGAGTGTCCTCCAAAAATTTTTTTCTAAATATCTTCAATATTGGACCTGTTACAGTTTTATTATAAGTATAGATAGTATGTTTCACTGTATCGTACCCTAGGGGCGTATCAATCCCCCCCAAAGGGTTCCCGCCTTGCCGTGGCGGGCTTAGTAATCGCGGCCTGGTCACCCGCGATGAAGCTAAGAGGAACCCATGGGGCCGAGCCAACGCAGACGGTGACACGGCCGGCCCCGAGACGGACCGCTCCTCTGGGTTTTGCCCTCTAAGCCAAGTTGGAGCGGTAGTAGGTTGCGGTGTCGTATGGGAGGCACCGCAACTGAGGTGGGTGGCTGTGCCGTATGGGCGGCATGGCCACAGAAAGGTGGAGGCCGCGGCGGGAGAGGAGTGCCAGTATAGAGGTGCGCCGCTCTCCCTGCCTTCCGCGGCCTTGACGGGGTCGCCACCGTTTGATGGCGGACGCGGTGGGGTCACAGGGGAGGAGGAGTGTCGGTATTGCGAGGGCCGCTCTCCCTATCCTCTGTGACCGTGTGGCATGCGGCGGGGCCACTAGACTGACCCGTCGCAAGGGGACCTAGGGGCGTTTTGACACGGGGTCGTCTGGCGCCCATTTGGCAGGGTAAGGTCCCCGAGGTGGTCGCGGCGCATCATGTGTTTCTGGTGCGTCGCGAAGGGGGGTGCTCCACACCCCCCGGTGAGGGGCCCGATATCGGGCAGCCGCGGTGGGTTCGCGGAAGAGGAAACGTTCCCGTGTTCCCACCACAAGCGGTAGAAACGGAACACCCTGAGGGTTTTAGTGGGTTAAAGTCCCAAATAATCGTACTGTCTCCCCGTGACAGTACGATATGCGTGAGCATTTCCCTCAGGATAATAAAAAAAAGGGTCGTATCAATAGGTATATATATATCTAAATTGAATTATCTTATACTAAAATAAAATGAGGTTTGATGTACTTATATCAAAATAAATTGTTAAATGTCCTTAATCTATCTAACATCCACAATGTCACATGTATAAAGTTATAATTGAGATTTTGTATTAACAATGACAAATAATTTTTCAATATCCTGTCAAAACCCTTAATAATTCTTACCACAGTAGTCCATAAACTCTTTAGTGTTATAAAAGCAGTTGTCTAGAAGCCATTTTGTCAGTTTTTTCTTAAATAGAAGAAATGGAAGATCTTTAAATGAGTTGGGTAATTTATTATACACTCAAATGGCATTGATGTATTTCTTTTGTAAATGTCAAGCTCAAATTTTGGTACATAAAGCTTATATGGATTTCTCTTTTCATATTTTGTTGGAATTATGTCAGATCGTTTGTTAAAATAGTCAGTATTCGTTTTAACAAACATACATAGCTCCCGTATGTACATGCTAGGCAATGGAAGAATGTGAAGTTCTTTGAATAGCGGCTTGCAACTCTCCATGAACCAGACCCCAAAGATAGCTGTAATACACTTCTTTTGAACTTTAAAAGCTCTCTCTATATCGACTGAGAGACAGCAAAAGACCGTACGAAAGAACAGACGAAACAGCCATAATACGCCGTAATAGCAGCTTCTTTTGACACTGTTAACCTTAATAACCTAAGTAGACTCAGCTAAGTTTACTTGGTTTATAACTTATAAACCAAGTAGACTCAACTAAGTTTCTAGGAATAACCTTAGATGAAAATTGTGACTGGAAGAAACATGTATCACACGTCTGTTAAGGAAAAAAGTTGACATAAATATTATAACAATGACACAGTTATAAATTATAACTGTGTCATTGTACTTAATATTTATGTCAACTTTTTTCCTTCGATAATTAATAAATTGTATAGCTGTTGTTTTGTTCAGATTGATTTGAAGATTATTATGCCCTAGCCATTGTATTACTTGTTTCAATGCGTCATTTATTTTAGCATTAAAGGTTTCTTTATTTCTACCTTTCACCACCAGAGTAGTGTCATCCGCAAATAGGATCGTTTAATGATTAGTTATATTTGGCAGATCATTGATGTACATGAGAAATAGGAAAGAACCTAAGACACTACCCAGCGGTACTCCCATCTTATTTAGCTGTAGTTTAGATCTAGAGGTTATCTTAACTCCTGACTGTATTTTAGATATCTCAACACATTGTTGTCTATCATTTAAGTAAGATCATGTAACATAATAACAAGTCTAAGATTCATGTTCCTTCTTGCCACGTATTTTTTCGCTGTCAATTTTTCGCAATGAATTTAATTTGTATTATGGTGAATTTCAAACAGTAATGCGAGTTTAATTTTAAGGCGTTCTGTAAAAGAAGTTTTTATTTCAAAACGATTGACGCTCTTTCTCTCTATACCTCTTGCTAACAAGGCGATGACAGTTCGAACGAACTGTCATGGACTAATTTAGCGGAACGCAAAAAATGGAGGCAAATCTCTCCACTTTAAGGCTCTATTCCAACAATGTTACACTGAGCGTATCTTTCTCCGGATCGTCTCCATACTCCTTTCATCAACTGCCTGCTGACAGAATCTGGAGTCATTAGTGAAAAGTACTTCTCACCAATCATCATCATCCCAATTAAGATGCGAATGAGCAAAGCTGGACCGAGCTACTCGATGACTTGTGGTGAGCAATGGGCCGCTGGCCGGCAAGTATAGACCAGATGCCTTAACTCTTCTTCTTATCGTATTGGTGCTAACTGTTACACTTGTCGAACTTTCTGTAGCTTTTTTCGTACCTCTGAACACAATTAAATAAATTTGCCGTCCCTCTCTGTTTTTACTCTATTGCGAGCTTGTCCTGTATGTCTGATATATTCTCTAGTCTGTCGGTATCGTTTACCATTGCGAAAAATCACAGACTTGGGAACAAGACAATATGTATGTCGCTCTACCTTATTTTTGCCTTCCTCTAAATTTGTTCATGAGTATATATAAAAAAATACATTTCTACTTTTTGCTAATATGTATAAATAATAGTAGAAAAATATGAAATAAAGTTTTTAAAACTTATTATGATCCATCTCGTAGCGCAACCGCAGCGTAGCACTATTTCGTAGCACCGGGAGCGCGTTCAAATCTTTGTATCGTGAATTATGATAACAAAGCTGATATAAAAATGACTTTTGGAAATTGTAACTATTACTTGCTTTTTATGACTTTTGCACAGATTTAGGACTTTGAATGCTCAGAACTACTTTTTAGTGGGTGTATCAAGTTGAAATTTAGTAATATTAAAGTACTTAGGTACATTGCAGAATACAGCAAATAATTTTTTTTTAATACAACCACAAATATAAAATACAAGACGAATGAAACGCAAAATTTTACGTGATTAAAAAAAATTATAAAAATATATTTGCGCGGGTTTTTAAAACAGTAGTAGTTTTGTAACTAAAATAAGATGAAGACCAATACTTTATACCTTCACACTGTTCCGTATTTTTATTTAATTACTAGTTTCATTAAGTACCGGTTCATTTAATAGTGCATATGTTTTAGTTACAAATAAATGTTTTTGACTAATTGATTTTGATCGATATCTCAACCTGACAGCAAGTAAGAACGTTGAGTCTAACGGAGAAATCCGGCGCAACAACCCTCAACCCCCCCTAAAAATATATATTCAAATAATATTTACCTATGTAGGTGTTTTGTATAGATATATATAAACAAGTATGCACCTAACGAGATGAGTATGTATGTATGTATGTACCTACTTAAGTTTTTATGTGAATTTGCGCAAGGTGGAGGTAGCATAACACAACCGATAAACATATCGACTGGCTAAATTGTTTATATTGCAAATAATAATAGGTATGTATTGCTTACTTCATCATTAGGTAGTTATATTTTGTTCCGGGTCTGGGTGCTTTCCTCAGTAATTAGGTACTTAATTATTTTAAGAATAGATAAATAGGTACTTACCTACCTTACCTAGCTGCATGATTTCTGTGATTCAATGAGTAGTTGTCAGGTGCTGCTCTGAGCATCAGCAGCTGCTGTGAGATAGTTAGTTATCGGGTGCCCACAGCACGCTTTGCTTTAAACTATCTTAAGCTGCTTTACCACCTAGGACATATCTATCGTACAGCTTATCCACAATGTATACCAGTTCGCACAGGCGCCCAAGCTGAGAAGATCCATCTGTGATCTGTCTGATGCATCCATTTATTCAAGGGGTGTTCAGAAGCTGGAAGCTTCTGAACACGAACAGCTTATAGTTTACCTCCCTCTTTGCAGCGAAGATACGAATCCATCCGACAGCAGAGAGAGAGTAGACACATTACAACAGAGCATGTTGCTAGTCGGTGGTTATTTCGGCCCAGAGCACCGCCGCGCCGCGTCCACTCTTGCGCAACCTATAAAAGGCATTTGTACCCAAACATTGGCACAGTTCGTTGATTCCCGTGATACAAGGCACCGGTTTTGTTTTTTTAAATAAATCTTTTAATTATTTTGCTTTATAATGCAAGTGCGATGGTGTATTTTTGCGGCTGTTTGCTGGTCGGTGGCAGCTGCGTCAAAATTACGTAAGTATTCTGATATATGTCGCGATTTGATTTTTTACTAAAACTACCTCAAGCCGGGATAAACCTAACTAGAGGAATATTTTCTAAAATATTTTCTAGTTCTCGTGACAAAAAACACCCTTCACCCAATCACTCAATACATATTTTAAAAAATAACAAACTGTCCATTTCCTTTAAATTCCAACTAAACTTACACACACATACTCGTATTACCCAATAGTTACCTAATTTTGAGATAGTCGATTCATTATGCAGTGACGGGTATGCCCTTATACCTACGGCACCTTCACCTTCAGATACCTACCTGATGGCATGTCACGTAGACCAGCCATTAGGGAACTCCGGTGTTTTAACCGTCATTTAAAGATAAGCTTTCCAGATAAAACCGTTACACAATCTTTTTTTTTAACTTTTATATGAACTACTTAATTGTATTGTATATTTTATATTTTATTGAGGTATTTAAATCTAAAAATTTAGTTTTTTAATGTGTTATCTATATTTTACTCGCTCATGATTATTTTTTGTATGCTGTCTTCACCTATAATTATATTGACACTTTACATGATTTTTATAATGGTAACTCTAAGCTAGTTTTCGTGTGAAATATTGACAAATCCAAAAAAAAACTGAAAATGTTCTTTCATAAAACTTTTTAAACTTTCGCGATTTATTGACATAATTAAAGATAGAAGAGATCGCGGGTATAACAAAAGGTACGCGATAAATACCCGATAAATAATCTTTAATTATGTTCTTTCATGATTGGGATTGAAAAATTTTCTCATATTCTAATAGAATACCTACTACGTATAGGATGACTACAACCTATCTGTACTAAATTCTAGGATTTTCTAAATTTTCAATTTGTTAGTAATTATCGTTTTACTGTCTTATTCTGAAGTTTTCCTCTATTGCTTTCATTTTCACCTCCCACTGATTTCTTCCTTTACCTTCTTTCATAAACCATCTTCTACCTAAGAGCAGTAAAGTTCAGATTTTCAGATTTCAATATATATTTTTTTTGTATATTCTAAATAGGTAACTAGCTGTTCCCCGCGATTTCACCCGCGTTAAATTCTAATTTCACATTTCTAGGGGGATAAAAAGGTATTTTTTCCCGTTAATCTCCCATGGGAATTTGATGCTTTACCCGGATAAAAAGTAAATAGGCTATGTTACTCTCCTCATAGCCTATTTACTTTTTCTCTCTCCTTTCAACTCTATACCAAAAATCAAGTCGATTGGTTGCTTAGTTAGGGCGAGAAGGAAGGACAAACAAACAAACACACTTTCTTCTTTAGTATAAAACAAAGTTGCTTCCCGCTGTCTGTCTGTCCCAATGTATGCGTATATCTTTAAAAGTACGCAACGGATTTTGATGCGGTTCTTTTTTAATAGATGAGTGATTCAAGAGGAAGGTTTATACATATGTATAATTTAGTATAAGCGTCGCACCCATGCGAAGCCGGGGCGGGTCGCTAGTTTATAATATTAGTTAGGATTAGGATTATCGAGAGAGGTCGATGATGTAAGGCAGGGATTGCATACCGTGTCAATGTCTCAGTCCCTTGCCCCAAGTGTGCTTCAATACCGCGTACTCGTCCTGAGATCACCTCCAAGGTGACATGAGCACTGGTCTCACATACATTATGTGCACATGCTCTTCAAGATCACATTAGGTAATCGAGACTACTAAGGAAAAAACAGTGCAACCTTTTTTGCCAGATGTTTTTCAGCGTTTAACGTCGCTCATGTAGTATTTTTGTATCAGGATGAAACCAGTCAAGTCAGGCCACCTGGCTGGCTTAATGGAACTTATAAGGTGATTCTTGTTCCTTATTATCCGAAATCTCGAAGCTAGTGTTTGGGTCATGTACCTACCTAATTAAGCGAATCGGCAATGCGATCAAAATTAATACCTAGGTAGAGATATCTACTTTTTTTTAATTACATCTCTCCCACGAGTTCTCCTTCAAAATCATGAAAGAAGTAATGAAAACGAATGAACCATGACCAAGTATCGCAACAATGCCATATGCAATGGGAAATGTTTCCTGCAATTGATGCAACATGCAACTGCAGCGCTTATTAAAATGCAACCACTACAGCTCGTAGCTCATTTTTTTAGTTCAATAAAAGAAACCTTATTAGCTATTAGCAAGGATCTTTAGTGTTTAGGTTAATACTTTATATATTGTTTCTTCAAGAAAGTTAGTGTGAGAAAGTACCGTAAGATGATGTGGGAAGTCTGAATACTGCCAACAATGAGAGGATATGGAAATGATTTCATGTTAGTTATAATTTTGTTTACAAACTATGTTGGCGCGGGACTAGACAATGGGGCGTAATCTACATATTTCCAAATTGTACTTATGTAGATTCTTCAATATCCGCGTACCTACATCTTGCACCTACCTAAGTGGAAAAGTGGAATCCGGCTCTCAAGGTCTAGTTGGTCTTGTTTTCTCTACCATTTGAGAATTTACTGGTATTACATACTCTACTCTACTCTAGAGTAAGATGCTTTTTCGAAACTGGAACTTGGATTATTTTTATATTCTTTTCATCACGATAACTTGGCGATCTTGGTCATGCAACTTTCTTTATAGATTGAAAGGCGGTTATGTGCAAAGAATCATGTGCTAACTCCAATGGGTCACGGACGAAACCGTGTAAAAGCTCTAGAATTCTAGATAGGTAATGGTAGGGTCCGATTATCTAGTAAAAATTATTACTTCCTTATTAGGAACCTACCCATCTTAGATAATCCATTTAATGATATCCCAAAAATTTACGACTCCGGCGGGACTTGAACCCGCGACCCTCCTCTGAATACGAGGATGCGCTAACCAACTGCGCCACGGAGGCAAGTACCCGACCTGTCGAAAATCTTTGGGACTTACGGACTATAGCGCCGTTAGCTCCACCTACAGGGGAAACATTGAAGTTATCCAAACCTGCTCAAAGTCTAAAGTTACATTTAGATCGTTTGACGAGAGGTATCGCTGTTGCTAATCTCTAAGGTTTTATAGTGGACTCGTATTCAGAGGAGGGTCGCGGGTTCAAGTCCCGCCGGAGTCGTAAAAATTTTTGGGATATCATTAAATTCTTTAAGACACTATAATCCAACCTAACCCATTAGACAAGCTATCATAGGGCCAGGTGGTGCTGTGCACCAGGGCCCCGAAGCTCACAGAGCCTCTGAGCTGGCAGTGATAAAAAAAATTAAGAAACAGCATTGGACAAGATGGCCTCCGACATTTATCATGAATTGCAATATAAAATAAGGCGGCATCAAATTTGGATCTGAGTGAAATTATAGAAGAATTTGCAAAAATTAAAGCGCGCAAGAGAAAGTTAATGGGACTGGGAATACTGTAAAAAAAATTAAATGTATTGATCTTATCTGTATAATAGAGATAGAGCAATAAATATTCTATATTGTCATGTGCGTCGTTGTTTATTTATTCCCATTTTTTTTATTAAATACAGAGATTCTACCCCTCATAGAGCCGACGACGTTTGGATTTACCTATCCTACTAGGGATAAGTTAAACTCACTGTATCCTATCCTTATCCTACCCTACCATATCTATAAGTTTGAAGGGTAATAAGTTCAAGCTACGTGGAAAGAGGGGGTGAGGGCCTGATACTTTATGCCCTGGGGCCATTCTCCACCTAGCTACGCCACTGGCCTTGGTGTTCAAATGGCAATAGGAAGCACCAAAAGCCAAGTTTCCTAACTCCATAAACTCGTAACTAAAATCGCATAAAAAACGTTACATAAGAGCGACTGTCGGCTGGTCACTCTTGCAATGGCACCGCGCTGCACGGTTGCAC
This sequence comes from Eupithecia insigniata, assembly GCA_947859395.1. Lineage (NCBI taxonomy): Eukaryota > Metazoa > Arthropoda > Insecta > Lepidoptera > Geometridae > Eupithecia > Eupithecia insigniata. Next base: position 906,646 of record OX402006.1, on the reverse strand, counting down.
CAGATACCTCACTCACGTGCAGGACCGGTTCGGCCACCTTTTGTAACATTGACCTAGCTGTTTAGACTCTGAAGCTCAAGTCAGCTAAACGCTTGCTAAGGGTGTTTCCACACCAAGTCTATAGACAAAGATCAACACAAGAAAATACGAAGCACAAGGAAGGTTCGTGGGGTTAAATCTTACCATATTATCTTTAACGATATCACCCTGTAGTGCCCTACTTATACGTTTTTTTTAATGTAGCTACTTATAACTATTAATATTTATTCCTTGTCAAATCTGTTCCTGATTATGGCCAAATAAATGTATCTTAGGTGAAAAAGAACGATGTTGCCATGCGCAAAACCTGATACAGATAGAACCAGCCTCCGAACAGTACTCATACTTACCAATGGAAACTGGAATCCCTGTTTTAGACCCTATTATACACACTGTACTTCTTTTATCACGGGCATTTCTACGTCTACTTGTACAGTTCCTGCTGTAACGCACCAATTTGTAGCTAGGTATACAAAACACGTTAGGTTTATTTATTTTCTCAAACACTGCAACAGTGAATCAATGTATTCATTTAATACTTAACCAAGACACATCATACTTCTTGTTGGTATCTCGTTTTTCTGGTCACCTTAGTGGGTAATACTGATAATAAAGTGTTTGCTCTTCGAGCAAAACTATGCGCTGAGTTATTTATTACCTTTTTGCTGGGCTGCACTGCAGCACACACTGTTTAACCTTAATTTATTATTATATTTTATGCTGCCTGTTTTATTGTTCTGTCAAATGTCTGTATATGAACAACCTGTTTACTACTGTGTGTTGCAGAAGCAAATAATAATCTTATCTTATCCATCTATCTATCACTATTAATCTCAGGCTCGATAGATCTTGACGTGATCCATTAACTTTGTAATCTCAGACACGTGCTTGTCTTCTGCTGAGCACAATAACTTGTGTAACATTGACCTGTCGTGAGGGCTATTAGTATTCTTGAGCAATCTCCGGTGCGCAGGCACACGGAGATTTCTCGCTTGATTGCCAAGTACGAATCACTCTCTGATAGATAATGGCTCAGGTGCGTCAATACCACAGACATGATACCCACTAGCTGCGTTCTGTGGTCAACACAGACATATTGGAGCTGGTTCTTAGAATTAAACATACACTGATAATGTGTGAAAAGTCCAACATTATTTATTGTATTGTTTGTATGATATTATTATTATCAAGCTGATAATATATTTCAATAATTAAACACAAACTTAGAAAACCGATTATGCATAAGAATTTGTTTGTATTTGCAGGGTTTATCAAGGGATGAAAAACGGAATCCGAACTAAGCAATGACGTAATAAATCCGGACAAGCAGGCTTACTTACATTCTGCTAAATCAAATCATGATTGTTTAACTTGTTCTTCAGTCAAGTTTATTTAGGTCCTAATTGATCGGTAGATAATGACGTAATCTAACGAGCGATAAATATATAGAGCTGTTATTTTGGCATTCATATTACACAATTGACGAATACTTACACGAAAAATAAAAAAATTGCATAAGATTTGAATATACCTAATAACAATGACGCCATCCTCATATACACTTATTGTATGCCCAGCAGGGTGTATAGTGATACTTACCTAATTAACTAGATTATAAACACCTCTATATACCTATAGATAGAATGTCACCAATAAATGATTTGTCTATCTATATCTCTAACCTTCAGAATAACACGAACTGACGGATGCTTTCTCAACCATACCATACCTAACATAGGCTAGGGAACTTTAATAAATATCCAATCTCTTTTCAGCATCCTTCATAGCGCCATGCTCGCGATCAGACCCGAACCTAAACCAATGCGTAGAGAAGGTTATCGCAGTCGCCGCCCCAGCGTTCGCGGATGGAATCCCAGAGCTGGGCATCGCGCCACTCGACCCAGTGCAGTTAGGCACGGTGAATGTGGACAACCCTGCCTTGAAGATAGTCTTTTCGGATACTGTTGTTACTGGACTTCGAGGATCCAGGGTCAATCATTACAAGTAAGCTTGCTAAACTCCTTCCTGTTATTGGTCCTCTGGACTCTTCTTCACAACTAGGCCATTGTTGCGTCGCAGGTGGGGGATGCTAGTCCATCCTATGGACTTTCAGGAAATTTAGTAGCTCGGTTATTATACGTTGGTACGGGTCTCCCTAGCTATGTCCCGCCCGCCCTATGTAGATATGTCTCTTTGAGACGCTACGCTATCGCAACACGAGCCTAACCCGATATTGCCAACCGACCTACTAATACAAATTAGCCTATTGATAGGCAATAGGCAGCTGATGAGTTATGCAACAGATCCTCTAACCCACAAGATTATTGTCCAGGATAAACCCCGATATGGGAAAGGCGACCCTGGACTTCACAGCCAACGTCACTCTGAAGGCGCAGTACGACATGGACGGGCAGGTGCTCATCCTCCCCATCCGAGGAAAAGGACCTGCGAAGATCAAGATTAGTGAGTACCTACTACTGATCTTACGTATTAATAACAAACAAATAATAGATCTAAATACAAAGAAGCCAATTTTGACGAAAGTTTCATAACTATTATTACAAAAATATAAGGAACAAATCGCTCCAGCAGCTTCGACAAATATTAGCCTGACAAATAATAATATCAGATAATAATACCTACTTTAGTAAAAAGCCAACCAGTTTTTGAGTCATCGTGATTTAAATATTCTCTATACAAGTGATTTTAATAAAAAAATTCTAATCTAAGTAGGTAATGTACTTACATATGTTAAGTACAGTATTTAATAAGTTAAATCAGTCATCTACATAGTACCCATAACACAAGCTATGCTTAGTTTGGGGCAAAATGATGCGGTGTGGTTTATCCAGTGTTATTTATTTTTTCATTTATTTCTTACAGAAATAGCTATACCTAAAAATACATATCCGCTCTTGCAGTTTGCTTAAACAAAAAACTCTGTGTGCTATAGAAGTCATTGAAAACTCAACCGGTTTATATTTAATGGCTAATAGACATTTTATCCAGATTAATATAACGCTGACTTACGACACAATTCAATCATGGGTCAAACAAGGTGAACGACCGACTTGCTCAAGTTCTAAGGAATAGCAAGGGAAGCGAGCCATTACTTTCGTGTTCTTAGTAGGTAGGTACTATTTGTGTGGGTTAGGATTAAAGGCCTTCGTAGGGTGTTGGGAGAGCAGCCAGCATAAAACTCAAGAGCGAATTGGGGTTGAGGGTTACCATCTTAAAATTGCTGAGACTTGAGCCAATATCATAGGTCATGTGCTTGCATATGATAAAGGACGTTTCACCAAACCCGCCTTCTTTTCCCAACAGCGAACCTGAACATCATAATAAAGTACGATTTTGAAACCAGAAACGACCACTGGGTGATCACCAACTACAAGGACCAATACAAGATGGACCGCGCGCAGTTCAAGTTCCAAAACTTGTTCAATGGAAATCGACAATTAGGTAAGACACTGCAGCAGAAGATACTTAAAACATCAACAAAGCATGTAAAGTATTAGTAAAAAAAATATAACACATATTTCAATACAACCATTAATAGCCTTGACCCAAAAACGATTTGAATACGAACAACGGTCATACATAATGGTTCTTAAACAACCTGTGACAAAAGAGAACTTCTGAATGGACACGACAACACCACCTTTCAAAACATCCGACTGTACAGTCTTTCACAACATGCAAGGGTCAAGAACAGGTGATTTACGAACCAACGTTACAGACACTAACATTTTAAAAGGTTTTACAAGTTGAGTTCACACAATAGACATATTGGTTCGGCCTGAGTATCTAGTCTAGATACCTAATTTGTAGAATACTTTAAAAGAAACTAGAAAAGACGCCGCCGCGAGTTTTCTTACGATGTTTATTCCTATATCTTCCAATGTTACACACATGCTAAAAGCACATACAATAACACCTCACCACTCTACCTTCCAGCGGAAACAACCGAAAGGTTCACAAACGAGAACTGGCAGATCATTATGTCAGAGATCGCTCCCGGGGCCATCAAACAGATCATCCAGAGCTGCGTTGAGAAAGTGCAGCAGTTCTTCAGCGCCATTCCCGCCAACCAACTACTGCCGTGAATGGTTGGAATCTATGGCATATCATCATTTAGGTTCTGGAAGGTTCATTCACCACGGCTGCTCGCTTTTTGTTGTTCAGTGGTCATTACTGATCTGCATGGATTCTTATGACGTGATTATATTCAGCATGAATTGCTTTACTATCTACGAATTCATAAAAAAAAATTACGCAAAATAATCTCTGCATTTACATTACATATAAGCTGATAACCAAAGTAAATACCTATATTTAAGATAAATTTAAATAACACCTTTATCAAGAACATACCTACCTAACCATATCAACATAACCTTATATAATATGACTCAATAACAATAGTCTTATGGGGTGCAGCACCATTTCATAACATAACCTGATAACTAGGTACTACATTTAATTAAGTAAAACCACAGTCGTAATACTTCTAGAATGTAACCCCTTATCTGTTGCAGGTCAAACAATCCATACTGTAATCAACGCAAACTGGGAGCCTGTGATACGCGACATCGCGCCCCTTGCCTTCCAACAAATCATCAAAGCTTGTGTGGAAGAAGTCAAGAAACTCTTTGCTGCTGTTCCAGCACACACGCTGCTACTGCCATGATACTACAAATCACATCGTGTGATTTTCTGGTTATGATCATAAACATACAAACTCTTTCAGCAACTTCTGTTCTTTTTCCACCATTTTCTTTTACAAGGCTGTCTTGATGAGATATTCAATTAGATTATTTGTTTGTAGGCAAATTAGTATAAGTTATTTTAATAGGAATTGTGATAATTAAATAAGAGTGTGCTAAGGTGAATGATACTTGTAAATTATTAAATTAAACATCATAAACTTTACATTTTTTATTTCTTTTATACATTTTTATAAAATTATCAATGCATTTTGTAAATAAACAACATATTATTTTTGGGAATAAATTGTGTAGATGCACTTTTTCTTATACTTATGATGACTAAAATATTAAGGCACATGATTTTTGGGACACAATAAATCTTAGCGAGGGCACATTGCATGACGTCCCCCATCCACAGGCACACTGGCCCCAGTGATGTTGCTAGCCAAGTTGCTAGCCAGGAAGGCAATAGTAGCAGCCACTTCATCAGGATTCCCTGGGCGACCAAGTGCATGGGTCTCCTTGCTTCTCTCCAAAAAGGCTTTATATTGATCATCATTCAAACCACCCCGTTTTTGTAACTCAGTCAGTATAACTCCAGGATTCACACAGTTAACCCGGACACCTTTGGGAGCCAACTCTAAAGCAACACATCTTGTGAACTGGTCCACTGAGGCCTTGGACACATTGTAGGCCAGCACTCCAGGGAAAGATCTGATACCATTTACACTCGAGACATTAACAATGTTTCCCTTCGTCTTGATGAGGTGTGGGGTTGCCAGCATGGTTAGATAGTAGATAGCTCGGACATTAGTGTTCATCAAGCGATCGTACTGGGCTAGAGTAGTGGTTTCTATCGTACCTGTTTCGATGATGCCGGCATTATTGACAAGAACATCTAGTTTCCCGTAATGGTCAACGGTATATTTGACGATGTTTTCGATATCAGCTTCCTTGGTCAAATCTGCTGGAACTACGAAGGTATCTGCTGACTTATCACAGTCTTTGCTCACTTTCTGCAAGTTCTCGACGTTTCTGCCACTGAGAGCAAGGCGAGCTCCCAACTTCGATAGAAATACAGCAGTGGCAGCTCCAATGCCGGAGCTCGCACCAGTAACAATCACAACTTTGCCGGCGAAATTCATAGTTTTTTAAATAATAAAATTAATTGTAATTATAATGGTAAGTATGGTAACTCACAAATCTACGAGGAGCGGCATACAATCTGAATAGTCAGCGTCCGGCTGTAATTTTATTCACGAGATAACAATTGTAGGTACATAGTGTTTTTCAAAACAACTACAAAAAACTTAACTGCTTCTTCTTCTTCTTTGACTTGACTTCTTTGTTATTGGCAATATGTGTCTGGTTTGCCACTTTTCTGCCAGTGTCCAGTTCATGGAAATTTCCGTTAGTATATAAACTCCTTGGAAATTTCTTAGTCATGGAACCGCGATTACAACAATAATATGAGCGGTAAATTTGAAAAACTTTTTACTAAGAACACAAAAATAAAATTATAAACAATTTAAAAACAACACAAATATAGTTAGATAAGAAGATATATACAATTTTAACTTATTTACATCAGAACTTTCATTTACATTTATATTAAACTTTAACTTCTTCTTTTAATGATTTGACACATGATACATCAGAATGATCACCAATCCGCCTGCCAAGCGTGGTAACTATGGCAAACCCCCATACATGGGAGACCATCCACTCGATGGACCGACGACATCGTAGCGGTCGCGGGGAGTCGATAAATTGAGGCGGCTCAGGACCGCTATTTGTGGCGTCGTATGAGGGAGGCCTATATCCAGCAGTGGACGTGTATGGGCTGATGTGAATGAAGGAATGAAACATCAGAATGACTTTTTTTAAATTTTTAATGTCAACATGGTTAGAATATGCCTCTAATGCTGTCAACGGCTCTTTAGTATAAACTGTAGTGACGGTATAACTTTATTTTCGCAAAGCAAGGATTGCAGAATCCGACGCGACAACGTGATTTCTTCCGTCCGCCCACGTTTCCATAAACCGAGAAAACTTTGAGAAAAGCCTTATTGATTTCGAATAAATTTCAAACAAGCTTATGCTGTCAGTTGTCCGTTTCATAAAGAGGAAACAGAGGATGGGTAGCTACTTTCTCTATGCTTTGTAAGTAACAAAAATGTAAACAATAATGTAGTTTAATTTTATAACATTTTTACAAAATTTAGCGTATTATTATTCTAAATTCTTGTCATGGGTGTTGTAAGTTGAGAAGCCCGGTTTAAACAGTGCTAAGTTCATAAAAATCCTACTACTAAATAAGGTGACTTCATTGTAGCCAATCTGCCCTGACTGCCTATTTTTCACCGATTCATAATTTTTTCAGAAAGAAGTCATCCAGATTCATATAGGCCAATCAGGTGTTCAGATAGCTAATGCATGCTGGGAACTTTATTGTCTTGAACATGGAATCAGACCAGACGGTATCATGGCATTTGCAGATGACGACCGAAGCTGTGGAGCTTTCTTCAGTGAAACTGGAGCGGGAAAAGTGGTGCCAAGAGTCGTCATGGTGGATTTAGAACCTACTCCTATAGGTTTGTGGCATATTAGTTAGCGTCGTCACAGGCCTCGCCTCTGCGGGGCGACTCGCAGTGTTATATCTACACACACTAGATAATTGTTTTCTCATGACTCCCAAACTACAAAACAGTGTTGTACTTTCAGATGAGATTAGAACAGGTGCGTATCGTCAGCTATTTCGTCCGTCCAGCCTTTTGACTGGTAAAGAAGACGCTGCAAGTAATTTCGCTCGTGGGTACTTTGGTGTTGGTCGAGAGATGATAGATCTGGCTCTGAATCGAGTTCGGCTTGAAGCAGAGGAATGCAGTTGCCTTCAGGGGTTTATCATTTTTCGTGCGTTCGGAGGGGGAACTGGCTCTGGCTTCACAGCATTAATGCTGGAAGGCCTAAATAAAGATTATGGAAAATTATCAAAGATCGAATATGCAATTTATCCCTCGCCAAAAATTTCCCCGATTATCGTTGAGCCTTACAATGCAGTGCTTACAACACATGCTTGTATGGATACAGAAGATGTCTGCTTTATATTTGACAACGAAGCATTGTATGATATCCTTGCAAGATGTCTCGATGTACCCCGGCCAACTTACACCAATTTGAATAGGCTTATCGCACAGGTAAGGAAGATTTTGTTTGTAGTCAAAGTTAAGTTTTTTGCTGAAATAAGTAAGTTGTAGGATAGGAACGTTGAAAGGTAGTACTATTTACAGCACCCTGTGAGATTTTATAGTGTCCCGGATTTAAGTAAGAATTAGAAGTAGGTATCTTACTAACAATAATCGATGTGCTGTGACGTGATTTATCATCTGAATAAACTATATTAACATACCCCCGGTTCCTAAGCCATCCGACAGCTTTGACGTAGAGAGGACGGGCAACTAGATAGAGCTACGACCTACGAACCTTTCTACAAAAGGTAGAGTCAAAAGTGCGTTCGATTTCATTCAGTCGTTCTAGTTCCAGATTTGATACTGAACTGTTTGAACTAATATGTTTTTATATTATCGTGTCGTGTTCGATTTAAGTTTTTAGTGATTTTTCTTTAGGTAGGTACTTATTTACCTGTTTTGTTAGCGTCTTATTGTTAGTTACATAATCAACATACGAGTAATATTCTAGTGCCCTAGCCGGGTCCATTTTTGGAATTGTTTTCAAAGACTGAGATTTTGTGTGTAGACGAGGTTTATAATTCTTCATCTGTTTAAATCTTAAAAGTAGTGATTGTGCTAATCAAAACCATATTATCCATGTATATGTTTCCTACTACCTATTTATATGAAAAAACTTTTTTTAGGTGGTCTCCTGTATGACAGCGTCTATGAGGTTCGAAGGTGCTTTGAACGTGGAACTCGTTGAATTCAGAACGAACCTGATACCATATCCCAGAATACATTTTCCCTTGGTTACATTCGCACCCTTCGTCTCAGCGGCCAAGGCTTATCATGATTCAAATTCAACTGCGCAGCTTATGATGTCTTGCTTTGAACCTGCAAATCAGATGGTGAAGTGTGATCCAAGAAAAGGTTTTTACATGTCTTGCTGCTTGTTGTTCAGAGGAGACGTAAATCAGAATGATATCAACACGTCAATTAACCAAATTAAAAGTATGAGATCGATCAAATTTGTTTCATGGTCTCCAACAGGATTCAAGGTGATTTTAATGATTCCACTGATATTTTTTCCATGTTGTTTCATAAATAAGCTATTTAGCCACGAAGTAAAATATTTTTAGATCGGTGTGAACTATATGCCACCCACGACTGTGCCTGGTGGAGACTTAGCAGCCCTACAAAGGGCTGCGGTGATGGTTTCTAACAACTCAGCAGTACGCGTGGCGTGGCAGCGCATGTGCAAGAAGTTTTCGTTGATGTATTCCAAGCGTGCTTTTGTTCACCATTTTGTGGGTGAGGGAATAGAAGAAGGCGAATTCCAGAATGCGCTTATCAATATTAAATCGTTGTCTAATGATTATAGAGAAATGGAGGGCTGACTTATAATACCTAGCTACATCTCTATCAATTTTGTACGAGAATACTGGGTGGAACAAACGTACGTTAACTACAAGTAATACGTACCTACCTACCCGAAATATTCAAGATAGCAAGTATAGCTGAAAGGAAACTGCTTTATTTAAAAAAGAAGTAAAACTGCATTCAGAGAATTTAGAAACATTTCTGACATTATGCTGTAATGGAACCCTGTAAAATCTTTTCTTTTAAAAGACCGGTATTTTTCGAGACGGACTGTTCGCATCGCATGACTGCTATCAGAAAATTCCCGTGCTGACTCTTCTTCAACAAGTCCAAGGTCTATGGTGTAAGCGAGTAAAAATTCACATCAGATACATTTAACTCATAATATTGACTCCAATCGTTGATCATAAAAATACTGGGTGTTATTTTTTATTTTCGAATAATTACCTTACACACTATAGCTATATAATGACAGTATTATTTCAAAATGTACAAAATGTGCAGTGTTAGTTCTTTTTAAAATAAAGGAATGTTTCCTTTGAGTACCTAATGTTTTCTAACATGTTACCTATCTTAAATATTTCGGGTAGGTACTTTCCCTTTAGGTTACGTTAATTGTTCCCCCGTAACCTTACGTAAATTCAGAGAAGTTAGGGTAGCTTAGCTACTTAAGCAAGGTCTACCTCTACCTAACACTTCAATTCTATAATTTTCATTTTTTGCCAGTAACTAGGTACCTACTTACTTTGCGTTATGGCATCTTTTGAAGTTTTTAATGCGAAAGAACTTATATTACTTGTACTGTAACTGTATCGTCTAATAACAAAATAGTAAACAAAATAAAAAACAGCATAAACTGAAATTCATGTTGTATTATTTATAGACCTAGCTCAAGGGCGAGTACTTTTCTATATTAAAGGATCAATAAAAAATCACAAAATAACAGAATAGAATGGTCTTAAATCTAGTGTGTTTCTAATTAAAGGGTGCCAGAGCAGCATGAACAAATTAAGGGTCAAATAAACATTAAACAATGCAGAGGTGAAAGTAATAAAATGGAATGGTAAAAAAGTTACACAATAAAAATGTAGGTAATTATTGCAATGAATGCAAGATAAGGAAAACTAAGACACTCATAAACTAGGCAAAAATTACTTTAAAATTACTTCGCTAGGTATGGTGTACCTACCATAGGAGTATCCACGGTGGGGCAGTTGCCTCACCCTGCTCTCTCTGCCCGAAGCTTTGTTTTTTTTTGCATTTAGCAAAAAAAAATTATACACATATTAATATTATTTTTTCATATTATAGACAAAATTAAATATTCATTAGGGCACTTTAAAAATTACCGCTCCAAACAATACAATACCTACGTAGGTATCCATGATTCGAGCGCGCATGCACAGAGATCGAGTCGAGTGATTTGCAATTTCCAAACCTCCGGAATCTCCTCAGACTCCTAGCGAGTTTTGATAATTATATACCTAGATTTTTTAATTATGTCTCTAGAACAGCGTTTTTCGGCGTAGCTCTATGATGTCTGTGCGTTTTTCAGACAGCAATTTACCAGCATATTCTCTATGCTTCAAAAGCCTTATGAAGACTTGTTGCAAAAAATTTAACGAGCTTGTAAATCTTGTAATTAATACAAATTAAGTGGTTTTGTTGGTGAAGCTGAACTGTGGTATGCTTAGGTGGTATGACAAGTGGAAGCGAAAAAATGTGGCAGAGAGTGAACTGCCACTTATTACACATTATATCACTGGCACAGTCCTGCACATGCAATATCTAAAGAAAATTTAGTAACTTTTCGAAGAATAAAAGCAAGGTCAACAATGACAGAAAACCGTCTTCTTGACTGTCTGTACGATGAGTGTGCATAGAAAGAGGGTTATGAAAGCACAAAATAAATTTGAAAAAAATAATATCTATTATTTTTCAATGTTCTACTCGTATACTAATATTCATCCAATTCGGGTGGCCACACTTGGGTAGGTTTACTTGTTAGTTTATTTACTTCTGCCCCACCCCTTAAAAAATGCTCGGTACGCCCATGGTACCTACTAGGAGGTAAATGTGATATCGAAACATAATTTATGGTTGATATATAGCTTATGGTGAAAGGTAGGATTAGGCAGTTATAAATACAAATTTATAAAGACATTTCTTGAATTTTGGCAGTAGGTAGAGGTACTTTTAGACTGTTATTGTTATAGATTTTCATTTAATAGAAAACCAATAACACCCTATTTCTTATTTGATAATAATTACTCTAGAAGGCAAATAAAGCTAATTACAATAAAAAAATATAAACAAGTCAGAACTAGTATTTTACAATTGAAACAATTAAGTAACTGTTACGTTTTTTCAGGCTAGTTTCCTGTAATCTATTTACCGCGTGACGTCACGCCATGATATATTTTTTACCACGAAGTGACGTCATGAGCCCCGTCTCCTGAACTTTCATGTGCGATATCTTTATCAACTTTGATTGATTTGATAAAGCAAAAAATATGACGTGTTCAATATTTTTTTAATATGAATTATTTTAATTTTTGCCTAGGAAACATCCCTTACAATCAATTTACTACAGGTAGGTCAACTGGTCCATTAACAATACATTCGGAAGCGTTCCTAAGACGCTGGCTGCATTGCCCCACTGCTGTAGAGTATCCAAGTGGAGCAAAGGCGTAGGCCAGAGCCTACGCCTTTGCAAATATGCAGGTCTCGACAAATCGAGACCTGCATATTTGCGCCTCTTGAGATCCTTGGCCAAATCTGCCGCCGCAACAGCCCTCACGGATGTCCTCAGAAAATAGGAATGCACAAATGTGGCGACGCAAATAGCGTCCCACACAATGTGCATCCCTAGCTATCTTACCATCGTCAGTCAACAGATCATTCGCGGCTCGACAAATGCAGGTGGTAGGTACATTAGCGATGACAAATGCCTACCGGATGACGCTGTTAAAGCTGACCGAGATATCCGACCGGACCGGCAAGCTTTAGTATACGATAATCCGTGATGACCAAGCTGGGTGACAACAGTCCCGGGTTGGCATTGATGAGGTACACCTTACACCCATCCGAAGACCCATTTTTGAATGAATTTCCAGATGGGACAAAAGAAGACGGCTTAAAAAAATTTCAACTATAGAACTTAACTGTTAACCTTCTCTGGTTTAGAGTGTCTGAATAGCTATAAGAATAGATAATGTTTGATTAATAAAGAAAATACAATACAACTAGGGCTGTAGACTGAAGACAGGAACACTGGCAAGCCTAGGTACCAGTGTTGGATTTCGTAGTATAATTATGCTATTTGTACCATTATTTTATAATGTGTAGTATGTAGTATCGTAAGGCCACTATACTACGCGAAAATACCATAATTTTATCATCATGTTGGACCGACTTGTCCTTTTACTTTTAATAGATTAATTACCCTACAATATCAGGAATTTCTGTGTTTATGGCAATACCAAATCAGGCAATGAATGAATGAATGGTAGGCTAAGCGGTTATTCCCACAATTATGTTTAGTCGTTCTGTTAGAGTAAGATAGATGTATTTTATAAACGAGTGTGAGAGAGACGATAAGCATAGCAATATTTTCGTATAACTATCAGTGACAGTGAGTGAATAGTACTTTCTTCATGTGCAAAACAAAACAAAGCTTGACAATTTCGAGAATATCAATACTTTATTCGTGCGTGCTTCAATGATGAGTGAAAGCGATGACGAAAAGTCTGGTGTTTCACGTTCCATGACATATGATGAAATTTTTTTTCGCTATGATATCGAAAGAGTTTGAAAGCTAATAAAATTCTCTTTAAAATAATATACCACAACCTACAGTTTATTGCATGGAAACTGTAAAATATGGTCTGCAAAAACCAGCGATGAAGTGATTCCAGTTTATAGCTCGCAAGTCTATATCAAAATTTGCTCTTGATTGTTTGGTTTTGCCTCACGCAAACGCTGATTGTGAGCGAGTATTCAGCAAAGTTAACTTATCAAAAACCAAGCTCCGAAATAAACTTGCAACTTGCTCCATTGACTCCCTGATACTTTCTTGCGATGCGGTGAAAGAAAGCAAGTCCAACAACTGCATAGAATTTATGCCTTCTGATGAAATGTTACGTCGTGTCAATGCTAAAGACGAAGTTCCAATTCCAATAGACGAATTAGCTGAGAGCGACGTCCACTTGCCTCAATTTGACTGAGTCGACTCCCAGTTGAAAATTGTGTAGGTACCCTTATTTTTTTTGTGTACCTACTACCTTTCCTTGGTGGATTTATATTTTTGTACCTATGTATAATAAAACAATAGTACCTACTTATAAACGCATTTTATTCCAATCCAAAATAAAAACGCAAAATAAAGAAATGTAGTATAATTTTGAAAAAATAGTATAATTTTAATTTCCATAGACATCGTTCTAATTAAATAAATAAAATTGAAAATATGCAGAATAGGAATTTTGAAGTATGACAACTTCAACTTCTCGGTTAATGGCCAAAGAGATTGTAAGTTGTCATGTCTGTCATTGTTAATCAAATTCAAGGCTTGGCGGCTAAAAGAAGAAAAAGAAGAAGAAGAAGAGGATTTTTGTGCCTTCTTTCGTTCGTAGAATTTTTGATATTTATTTTCCCAATATCTGTGTAAAACTTTTAAGTATACACAGACTATTGTGGAAAGATCAATAAGTAGGTAATTGTTTCCCATACCTCCTTTGTCAGGTAGGATCAGATTCTTATCATTATTTTTTATTTACTTGTACATACCTACTAAAGGGATTTCCTCTAATTTAAACCATTCGTTCCAGCCATGTGGAGCTTGTCCCACCTATGTCGATGTACCTCGTCATTACGAGCAGCGCAGAGCAGGCTTGGAGTGCCCTCACGAAATGGCATAATCAGTAATGCACTGTCCAGGCACCTTACCACACCTGCTAAGTACAGCAATAATACATTTAGAGTGAGTTTAACGGGTGATGATCAGAACTGACTGTTTGTAAAATTTTTATTGGTAGGTGAGTTTTTAGACCAGAACCTCAAGTGTTACATCATCTACAAGTCATTTAAAATAATTCAACAAATTATATATGTATTAACATACATAACAGACCACTTTTCCTCTACAGTTAAGCAACCTACTAAAATCAAATGGCATCGTCCTTCGCCTCTGCTCCTCTGCACCGAAGCCCAAGACATCTAAAGCAGTCGGCTACTGGCTTCTGGGCTGCAGCGGCATGGTCTTCACAGCGGTGGTGCTAGGTATGGTCTTAGGATATGTTATACTGCTTTATAGCGTGTATTATGTTGTGAATATTGTGGTGAGGACTACCAACGGGACAAAGTAGGAACTAATATGAATGCAGTTTATGTAAAAAATGTTTGTGGTTTATGTAAATGTGATTTATATTAATTTATTGATATCAAAATTAGTACTTAAGTGTACAAGTAGTGGAATTATATATGTATATCAATATTTGATAAGCTGTAAGTTTTCATTCCATTTAATTTATACTATTTTTGTTTCTAGTGTACACATATTTTTAATAAACATTATTCACACATATATTTTGTTTCATTTATATTGAAACAGAATTTTTAAAATAATTAAGGGATTATTCTGCCCATTGAGATAAATGATAGTGATCTTTATAAAGACAATTATTCTATTTTGTAAGCTAGGATGCCATCTGCACATGCATAAGTTGAACTGCTTTAGGTAAGTAGACAATTTATTACTATTGCTGTTATTACAACCATTATGGCTGGGCTACTTGCTATAATTTGCACCCTAGTTCATCTGCTCACACAGTGTTAATTAAAAAAAAAACTTGCACAACTATAATATTGACATGAAATCCCACTCTTAATTATGAAAACCTCTCAACTTTAAGCAATAGCTTAGTTAAGACTTGTTTGTTTTCTTCTGTTGATATAGGTCAGAAAGAGCAAAAACTCTGCATAGGAAGGCTACGAACCTCTCCCTAACGGAAACGGATAGGCCCATGCGGATTCGTTGTTGTTTCACGTCAAATGAAATGGGGCGCGCTATTAGCGATAAAACGCGTCTAACCATCAAATACGAAGCGGTCATGTGGCTGTGTGCGTGTGCTCGGTGTCGGCACCATTTTTTGATATTTTTTCGTACTTTCCGATTAATTTTGAGTAAACGAATAATATTTTTATTATTTATAATGTCGAATATATTTAGGATGTTTGCAACGCGACAGATTTTCGAATAAAGGTGTCTATCTTGCATAAAATATCGTTTGAAAATGACTCAATTTGGTAGTCTTGGTAGTTTTGCTCTCATTTAAGTAAAGAACATTATGTTTTTAGAAAAACTAAACCGCTACAAACATGGCTATTAATCTTCCGATTATGTATGGGAAATTTCAATAAGATCGGGATCGATTCCGAATGAAGCGGAAAGTTCGTTAGTATAGAGGCTAAGGCTATCCATTCCGTTCTTAAAGTAGACAGTATGTATAAGTTTAATATTCACATGCCAGGTATGTGGCGAGTCATGAGGATCTACTTGTATTTATCACCTATTATTGTACCATGTCTTTTATGAATAAATGATTGATTGATAGACAGGTTTATATAATAAAACAGTACTAACTCTTTCCTTGACTATGACCCTAGGGATGTGTTCTCTCTGCTATGTACCTGCGGTGAGGATTAGGTGGTAAATGGGTTAAGAGCATGTTCTATCCTTTCATGACACCTAAATAACACTCTTTCAAAAATGTGAAACAGTTGTCTTGAGGTCTAATTTCGCTTTCTTCAGGTGGCGTGACGAGGCTGACAGAGTCGGGGCTGTCCATGGTGACGTGGAAGCTCCTCGGGGAGAAGCTACCGACCAGCGAGGAGCAGTGGGAGAAGGAATTTGAGACCTACCAGCAGTTCCCGGAATACAAGTAGTGAGTAACCATTCCAAAGTATTATGTAGCTAAGCAATGCAGATCTGAAAACTACACCCATCACATACGAAAAATTCGAAGCCATTTAAAAATAGATGCAGTGAGACACTTTGAATATTATTGCTTGACCAACTAGTAGTTCCCGCGAACAATCTACGCTACGCAACGCACGCGCACGCGCACGGCAGCTCGAACATATTATGTTTGAAAGTTTGGATGATAGATAAGATAAAATGCTGCTTTTTGACAAGTATATTTTTAAATTTTCTCTTATAGAAAACAAAATTATGGTCTTTTATTTCATCACTAAGTTTGTTGAATATTTTTATTCCGATACACAAATAGCTTGGATAGTCTACATGCCGGATGCCGAATGTTGCCACCATGATGCGTATTATAATTATGTGTTGCGGACAGTGTCGGTAAACTTTGCCTATTTTTTTAACGTAAATCGGGCACTGCAATTCTATTCTCCAGTGAAAGTTAAAATACCTAATTCTGAGAATATATTTCGACAAGAGTCTCTCGGTTTAAGACCTAAAATGGATCTAAACGCTCTTTTGTAAAGTCGTAAATTTCTTGCTGAAGACGATTACCCCAAACTAGTAATCTATATGTCATGAGAGTATAAAACTAGGCAAAATAAACCGTCCTGGCAGCATTCATTCCACAGGGTTCTCTTACTTTTTGATGGCATAACAGGCAGAACTTAGTCTATCCGCTAGGCCGTCAATAATAATATGATCTTTCCACGTTAATTTGGTATCAACTTCGATGCCGAGAAACTTTATTGCATTTGTCATTCTAATCCCGATATTATTGGCAACATCATTGATTCCACTTGCATCTTCTATGGTTGTTGTTACTAATCAAAAATTTGTCAAATTTGTTTTACTAGTATTAAGTAAAAGGTTGTTGCACTCAAACCACTTTGTGACTTTTGTAATAACACTGATTATTTTAGTTTGAATGTCAGTGGTTTTATTACAATTTATTAATAAGGAGATGTCGTCAGCAAACATGTAAATGTCAATGTTCTCATAAAAGGTGCAGGCACTTATGTCATTTATTTAAATTAAAAATAGAAGTGGTCCCAAAATGGACGCCTGTAGAACACCAATACAGATATCATCTTCTACTGAAGTGGTTCCGTTTACGTGCACTACTTGTTTTCGTGTTGAAAGATATGACTGGCATAGAAGAAGATCCGTACCCCTGATACCATAACGTTCGAGTATGTATTGTATTATGTATATCAGTCATCTAGTACCTACCCATAAAACAAGCTTTGCTTAGCTTGGGGTTGACCTTATTTTTTTTTTACAAAATACCTCAGGATATAAAGAAAACTACAAATTAATACATTTTAGTGTGATTGTCTCGTGTTGGCGCGAGATTAGATTTTTTTTTGTGAAATTGATTTTTTCGGCGTTCTACAAAAAATAAAACTAACAGAAAAGTATTTTTCCGCAAATCGTGAGCTATTTTCTAAGGTCCCATCATAAAACCAACTTTGATTTAATTGTATTTTCGGAGCGTTTGGGAAAATGTTGATTTTTAGCCCAAAACATCGTTATTTATGCAAATTTTCTGACATACCTACAAACCGAAGTTTATTTTTCATGTGATATGTTAAAAAACGGTTTATGATTTGCAGCACTTTTCCGCTAGGTTTATTTTTTGTAGAATGCAGAATAAATAAAAAACCACAAAAAAATTAATTTCGCGCCAACCCGAAAAGGACTCATGAGAAAAATTTTGTACGAAGTAATTTTTTTTAGGGCATCTGTAGTTTCTTGGTAAAATATTCAGGTTTTTGAATCAGAGTATAGTTTAATAAGATTATAATTACACAGTTTCAACAATACCTTAACACATTTAATTTCCAGTAAAAACCAGAACATCACACTCTCAGAGTTCAAATGGATCTGGTACATGGAGTACGCTCACCGCACGTGGGGCCGCTGTATCGGCGCGGCCATGTTTCTGCCAGCCGCTTTCTTCTGGGCACGAGGGTATCTGGACAAAGGCATGAAGGTCCGGGTTGGCGTCTACTGCGCGTTGGTTACTTGTCAGGTGAGAAGACCAGATTCCCTTGCTTGTCAGTTGCCAGACGAGAAGACATTGAATACTCCAGTGTACTAATAAATAATAGGTACTAGACATTTCACATAGCATTATCTAGCTAGACTAGCTGCAAGCTAAGCAGAACTTGTGTTATGATGGGTACAACGAGTATGTAGATAACGTTACTGATACATAAATAATACATAGATAGATATTTCTTATTACATATAAAACAATAACTATGTATATTTAAACCACAGAAATGATACTGCGATTTAAACACAGACGAACAAAATATAAGTTTGACAGGTGTCAGATTTATAATAGGTAAAAAGTTGTAGCGAGTTTTATCAGATTTATATAATGTAGATTAAAAAAATCCTATGACGCATCGCTTACGAGAAACACAAAGTAGGCCCCATCCTAGGCCTCACCTTACAGGGGTGGGGCTTTCTACTAGTTTGTCTCCTACCTTGTTCAAACAAAGTTGCGAATTCAAACTTTCAGAGTAAGTCTTTTCCACCCAACCCAATCTTTGAACACTACATTCACTGGACTAATGATGATTTATCATCGTCGGGGTTTTAAAAGTTTTTTTAAATCATCTGCTTATTCCAGGGTCTAATGGGGTGGTACATGGTAAAGTCCGGTCTCGAGGACCGTTTCCAAGGTCCCTCAGACGTACCCCGCGTCTCGCAGTACCGGTTGGCCTCGCACCTCGGACTCGCGTTCCTCCTGTACGCTGGCCTGGTGGGCGGGGCGCTGCGGGTGCTGCGCCCCTTCCCTCCCGGCGCGCTCGGCAAGCTAAAGGAGTTGAAGGGAGTCACAGCACTGGCGCACTCTGTGAAGGCTATGGCTTTCTTTACGGCGCTGTCGGGTGAGTGTTGTGAATAATGTCGTGAGTTGTGGACGGTCTTCGTAATTAATGCAGTTCAAACAAGAAACGATATACATATGTACAGAACCCTAGTGTCCAGTTAAATGTAATTTAGAATTTAAGACTACTAACCAGAAGAAGTGCAATCGTTTGAATATATCTTCAAACTCGTCAATTCCCAGGTGCATTCGTAGCAGGCCTAGATGCAGGTCTCGTCTACAACTCATTCCCGAAAATGGGTGATAACTGGATCCCGGAAGACATCCTCGCATTTAATCCCACCCGGCTCAACTTCACCGAGAACCCGACCACGGTCCAGTTCGACCATAGAGTGCTGGGCACGACCACGCTGGCGCTGGCTACGGCGCTGTGGGCGGCAGGCCGGCGCGCGCCTCTGTCACCCATGGCGCGGAGGGCTGTCAATGCCGTGGGCGCCATGGCGTGGATGCAGGTATGTTACACCACGGGTAGTTCGACCATCGAGTGCTAGATACAGCTCTGGCGCTGCGGGCGGTATGCGTTGTCTATCATACTTGTTCCGCGGCGGGAATCGAACTCGCAACTGCGACTCAGGCGCAACCTCACCGGCTGCGCCACACAGTTCGTTAAACTCGGAACAGTTTACATATTCTGCGATCCATTATAGTAGTATATGGCGCTAGCTGCGCGAGATATAAAAAATGCGGTATTTTGTAATGTTTGAGATCTACAACTTACAATTAATTTAGATTTGTATTTTGGAGTCTATTGATGCCTCGCGCCCCTAGCGGCACCATCTTAGTTACCGTAGATATTTGTACTTGCCCACCTTTGAATACTAACGTATGTACATCGTTCTACTCCAGGTGGGTCTCGGCATAATGACGCTGCTGCACTACGTGCCCACCCCCCTGGCGGCGAGCCACCAGTCCGGCTCATTGGCGCTGTTAACGCTCGCCATCTGGCTCACGCACGAGCTTAAACTGCTCAAGTACATACCCAAGTGATAGTTAAATTGGACAGATTGTGAGGGCGTTCAAATAACTCCTTGTTTGTAGGTTTTGAATTGGCTGTCCTGGCTCGCTGCGCCGTATCAACAACTAGCGACTGTGTGCGGCTTCGCTCGCGTTATTTCAGGTCTACAACTAGATATTCTGAATTTTTTAGTAGATTTGTAGTGAAGAAGTCTATCCATGTAAGCTAATTATGTAGATAAAGCTTGGAATTGAAAATGACAGCCTCATGCTATCCCGCTTAAGTTCATATTTGAGCAAATATATCGAAGTGGGACCGCATGAGAAGCTATCATTTTCAATCCCAATCTTTTATCTAATCTAATTCGAATCCGAATAAGTATTCGGATTTATAATATTAGTGTGATGGATATACTTTAAAAAATAATCTCTATAAAATAGATGAATTTTAATCCATTTAACTAGCTAGCCTTCGTAACGATAGGTTTTGGAACTTCAGGATGGCCAAATCAAAAGTATACCAATATTGACAACAATTGTAAGTATTTAAGTGTTTTGTTGAAGACTGCAGTATTAACAGATGTATTTATGTTTCCAACACATTAGAATTAAAAAGTTCAATTCCATGGTTCCTTTTTTACATTCGTATTTAAGCCTTTTATGAAAATATACAAAGCAAAGGATAAAACAAATATTATATTTATATGATATCTAATGTAACGTTCACCCTTAAATGAAAACAAACAGTTATAATATTATTCACAAAGTGATTTTATTTGAAATCTAAATTGCTAATATTGCTTACACACTGAAAACTCGGATTATTTACAAATATGTGTGCACCCAGGGCCATATTAATACAGGCATGAGCGCTTCTATTTTATCAGTTGGTCACACTGTCAAGCCGAATTCAGTCAAGCTTGAGCATTCAAACACAATTTGCTTGACAATGTAACCGAACATTGTAAAACTGACAGCAGTCCAGTTTGTCAAAATATAATTTTAAAGAATAATAATTATTTACATTGGTACTTATTTTTTATGTTATACTACGATTCCCAATTAATTTGTTACGCTTATGTATTGTCAGAGGTAAGCTTGTTATTAGTTTTCGAAACACCAGCTATCGCTTATGGCATTTGTGATTACCATTAGGTACATCAAAATATACAGCTCGATATAACCTTACTATTACACGCAGTGAATATATATATATCTACGTCATCCGGGCGTATTACTTGCCTAGTATTAATATCAGATGAATGGTTTGTCAGTTGTCTACAAGCGAAGCACTGTGCGACCACAATTATAAGGAACGTGGAAAAAAGGAACCAACATCCTACCAATAGAGTCTAGCTATGCCTTTTACACATGCTTTATAAAAAGACACGCACTTGCCATTTCATTATGATCGTAGTCCCCCACAATGTTGCCAACTGAGACAAGATACTGAGATAATGTAAACTGAGCTAGAAAGTTAAAAATAAATGCATAATAAATTATAAAATTTGAGTATGTTGCTGTGTAAAGGCATATTTTGTTATAATAAAGAGATTTTATTTCTTACTCGTATGTTATTAGTGCTATGTATGTATGACACATTTAGTATTTCACAACAACTCTTGTGCCAAAAAATTTGGCTTACTGTTGACTCATATATAAAATATGTACCAATTGTATATAAAATAATTA
Source organism: Eupithecia insigniata (assembly GCA_947859395.1). NCBI lineage: Eukaryota > Metazoa > Arthropoda > Insecta > Lepidoptera > Geometridae > Eupithecia > Eupithecia insigniata. The sequence goes on along the minus strand of OX402006.1, from coordinate 884,812 downwards.
AATGAAGAGTCTATGCACTGGCACAGCTATAGGTACAAATACAGGCATGTAGCACCAAAGTAATTCGTGGATTTGAACTAATACAAACTCGACCAATATATTAATAACCGTCCTAATTACTAAACAGTAGTAACGTAGGATGCCTGTCCATTGATGCGGAGCGAGGCAGCGCAGCGGAATTTATGCAATATAAACCAATGGAATTGTTTAAAATCTATGCAGTATTAACCATTGGAATTGTTCAAAATCTATGCAGTATTAACCATTGGAATTGTTTAAAATCTATGCAGTATTAACCATTGGAATTGTTTAAAATCTATGCAGTATTAACCATTGGAATTGTTTCAAATCTATGCAATAGTAACCATTGGAATTGTTTAAAATCGCCGTTCCGCTGCCTCGCTCCGCATCAATAGACAAATTGCCTAAAATTGGTATTTTATAAAATAAAACTGCTCCTCTTCAATATCAAGCTTTGCACTTCAATTCAACGGCACTACCACACCACAAAAATGTGCTTAGAATAAATATGTGCCCCTTATCTTTAGATACATTTTAAACTGGCAAAATTACTTGTTACAAGCTTCAAATGCCCTGCGTGTTGTAAGTCATCTGATACCGTCAATACGAAATGCATCTAAACATTACGAGTTAAAGCTCATATTTAAATGCACATTTTTGTGTGGTGCTGTAGCGGTGGGCCTTTGATCTGCGATAGCGTCAACCTTCATTCAATAGGTTTACATCCGGTTTCTCGAACGCAGATCATCTTCATAATTAACTAATGAATGATCAAATCTCTGATCAAGTATCATATGGGTTGCTCAAACGTCGATTACGTACTATGGTTTTGAACAGAGATTAGTTGACAAGTCTGTCAAATCATTGTAGCAAATCTCATGTCAAACATCAAAATGGGTTTCTGGAACTCTAATTAGGCATTTTTCTTTAGTCAAGCGCTTGTCAAATCAACGATCAACTAATCGGTGATTTTGCTCTAATTAGCTGAAATAATTACTACAATTTACTGCGTTTGCTAAGTTCTAAACCTTGTTAATATAAAAAAATAACAGGTTGGTACTCCAAATGTGGTTTCATTACGTTTCACAATACTTATGGATCGTTTTATCAATAAAAAATACTTGTACCCTGAATTAAAATAACCTCATATTATTTTAGGATGTCGCTTTCGGATTTAACAGTGAGCAGCAGCAGTGAATCTGATGAGGAAAATACACCTGAACCCTGAAGGAGGTTCAGGGCTGGAGTAGGCTTTTTCTCAGGGAGAAGTGGAACAGGGTCCGAGTCTGGCACAACTTGAAGGCATACCTCCCCTAATCGAGCCCCCTCGGCACGGAGGCATAAGGCCACCAAACTAGTCGTTATATCAGCCTGGGATCACCCACTGCTGGGTTTAGGCCTCCTTTCGCTTCACCATAATACCTACTTATAAATAATATTTCTATCTCTGAAACAGACACTGGCAGAATCGTAGCGAAAAGCAAGCGGCGCCATTAAAATAAGTTGAAGTAATTAAAGTTGAAGTTGAAACTAGGATTCGTAGCGCAAATGTGACATTTTTGAAGTTTAGGAGTGAAGGATTGAACTGAAGGAATGATTAAATTATGTGTGACCATACCAAAATATACACTGATTTGACAATCGTAAGATGATCATTGATTAGTTCATTTTTGTCTAATCATCGTTCGTGCAACCCGATTTGATTTGACCAGTGTGTCAAGTTAATTGCTTTGTCAACTGATTTGCGATTTGATTAGCGTTCGAGAAACCGGCTGTTAAACTTCCAGTGTAGGCACAAAGAAACGTTTTGTTTAAACTAGCAAAGCACACTAGTTAAAAAAAAGTAGAAAATGAAGTAACAGAATCGTTAACAATTTGAGATCAGTGTAGTAAGTGTAAATACGCAGAAACCAAAAAATAGTTTTGTAAGCCTCTTCCCGTGATAGATAATATAACAAGTAATGTACAAAATATCAAATTTATTATACCTAAATTGTTAGTATTTATGTTTATTTTTATATAACTAGACTGAATCTACATATTATATCGCTTTTGGGGCTTCATAATAATGCCTGTACAAAACACTGTCGCGAATGGTCAATATATGACCACCTATTGTGTAGCAAAGCCATCGAAACTCACATCTTTCTTCCATTAGGCCAGATAATATTACTGATAACGTCTGCTCACAAATATTCAACTAGAGGTAGGTACACATTATAATGAGTATTAAATCAAGGTATGATATGGATATTTTTTAATATATTTGTACAAAATTAATTGTCTATTTACAATTTTGGGACAGGAATGGTATTTTTCCGATATCAACACGGTTAATAACTAATTTAAATAATATTCCAATAAGTATAATAATTATTAAGTCTCCTTAACGATATAATTTTGCGCATCAACACTGGTTGGTGCATAGGGTAAAACTTGGCTAATCATTGAAATATAGCTATTCGGTGATAGTCACTAAACATTTTTTATCTGCATTACCATAATGTTTGTCGTTTCAATACGTAGGCCGTAAGATGGCAGTGATATCAATTTTTTAAATGGTGAACGCATAACTTCTGATTGATTGCAGAGAAACTTGCAACACTCAATTTTAACTTCAAAGTTGTCAAAGTGTCAAACATTTTGCGCTCGTTATTAGTGTTGCAGAAAAAAATCGTTTTATAAAAAATATCGAAGGAAATGGGAAAGCCTAAACGAAACCAAGATAAGGTAAGAGTTGTATTACTTTTTTCCTGATGTATTAGTTTTGATATAAAAAATCCTTAAGTTCGGTGACAAAAATGTTAACTTTTTCTGTTGGAGCACCGCAGAACCTATCACAGGATACCCCAGTTCAGATTTCCATGTCCTGTTTCTCTCACGTAAATGCGTGATTTTTTACTAGTGAACGTAGGGTATGTATTTCGTTTCGATGAAGCTAACACAACCATAGGCTATGCTTTATGATTTGCTTTATTTTTCAAGTAAAGTCTAAGAAAAAGAGGACATCGAGAATCAAAGAACAACCGTACAATGCATCTTCTATAAGAGCTGCTGTTGAAGAAGTAGTAAGTGGTGGATGTACTGTTTATAAAGCTGCTAAAAAGTATGACATACCTTGGAGCACTCTCAAAGCCTATTATAAGCGGTATCAACATGATCCCACGTCCACGTCGCAGTTAAAACGGGGCAAATTCGAATTGTGGCCTACATGTTGGCTGAAAAAGCAAACATTAGACACCCTTTCTCCAAAGAGAAACAATACGCTGGCTGGTACTGGTGGGCATCATTTAAACAGAGATATAATCTTAGTCTGCATGTACCAGAGAGTCGATCCATGAACCGTGCTCAGTCGGCTACAAGAGAAGCCCTTTAAGAATTCTATCAAATGCTGGAAGCCTTATATGAAAACTTGGCTATAAAAGATAAACCAGGAAGAATTTGGAACCTCGATGATTCTGGGTTTATGTTCGTCATGAGATCGGGCAAGATTGTATCTATCACATGCAAGAAATATGTCTACAAACAAACATTTGGAGAGAAAGGAACTACAACAACAGTTCTACCATGTGTTAATGTGGCAGGAGATTCCATACCACCTATGATCATATTCAAGGGTAAGAGATGGGATGACCGACTCAAAAGTTGTGATTTTTCTTGCCTCATTAAATTGAGCGAAAAAGGCTGGATCAATAATGATCTCTTTCTAGAATTCTTCAAACATTTCGTAGAGAGCATACCATTGGCAAGGCCAGTTGTCCTATTTATGGACTCGCATAAATCGCATTTGGCCCCAGAAGTTCTCCAAATGTCAGTACTGAACAGATCCACATAGTAACTTACCCTTCACATCTGACACATCTTTTGCAACCGCTAGATGTGGGAGTATTTCGGCCCTTAAAGCAAAAGTGGCGAAATGAACTGGACCAGTTCCAAATACAAAATCCTGGGGAGAAGCCAACAAGGTATAATTTCTTGACTATGTTTGCAAAAGCATATACAGCTTCCCTGGATTCAAGAGCTGTAATACAGAATGCTTTTAGAAAAGCAGGCATTTTCCCCAGATAACAATATGATTCCTGATAATGCTGTTGCACCATCATTGGTTTTCACACCAAATAATGAAATAGAAAACCTCGACACAACCGAAGACAGAACAGTTCAAACCTGTGATGGTCAAAAGGAAAATCTTGATCATCATCTTAAGCGATATATTGAAGATTCCAACTATGAAGAAACAGACAAATAAACAAACTGGAAAGAAAACATCAGATAAAAAAAAGGAAAAATCTATGAGCCCAAAGCAAAGTCAAGCATTCAAAAAGAAGATGTGCTCCAAACAAACCAAATAAATTTTAATATTTGTGGCACTTGTAAACGGGACCACAGTTCTGATGTTAAAGCCAAAAATGGAGCGGAATGGATCGAGTGCCAGTTTTGTAAAACTTGGTACCATGTTAAATGCCCAAAACGTTCTAAAGTCTGCTTTCTACCTATGCAGTATCTGTGAATTATCAGATTGATTAAGTAATAAATTGGACATTGTTAAGTTTTTTGATAAATTGTTGATAACTTTATACTCAAAAAGATCTCGAATGTTTTTAAATGTAAGACAGAGGCTTGTCTCCATTTTCTTATAATATAATTATGAATATGATATATATTTTTAAGAGAGTAAGCTTAAGAATGTTGAGTTTTTCACTTTATGAGTATATAAATATAATATTTGTTAAGATACAATAGTTTGATTACTATAAATATTGTAATACATAAGTTCAGTTATGTGCAATGTGTTAAGGAATAAGTAATAAAAGTTTCATAAATGTATTTTTATTCTTGATTATTTATAACCCAAGTGCATATCACAAGATAACCCAGCGCATATCACAAATAAACCATGTGCATATCACAACTTAACCAAGTGTATATCACATAATAACTCTAGTATCACCAACTTACTTGTTTTTTTTTCTGAATCCTTTATAATCTATGAATATAGATTATAAAGGATTCAGAAAAAAAACATAAATGAATATTTATAATCACTTATTGTGGGTTTCTTTCAAATTTCTGTATTTGTAGGGTTGAACAATTTTATTATGTATCATCTGTGGTTTGGTTACGATTTGCCACTTAACTTTAATTCTATGTAAGAAATACCTATTTATCACCGATTAGCCAAGTTTTACCCTATTAAACGCGGACCTCTCACTAAATACTTACAAACACTCCTCTTTAAATACCCATTAGGATTCAATCACGTATTTTCACTCGTAAATTAACAATATATAAAACAGGCTGTTTTAAAAAGACAGTGCAAAATGGCTATTTACGTGTACGTAAAATAAGAATAATAAACATAGGCCCATATTGCACAGATGTACCTACATAGAAAATAAAAACGTCAAGTGCAAGTTGGACTCACGCACAAAGGGTTCCGTAATTATAAGACCTTGTTTCTAGCCAAACTTCATGATTCTAGGTCAACGGGATGTAGGTTTTGGGAGATTGCAAAAACAAAACCAAAAATTGTGAATAAACGGTTTTCAGATTTTTTCCTTTACTTGCGCTATAAGGCCTTGCTTCTTGCATAATTTCATGATTCCAGGTCAACGAGAAGTACTCGATAGGTTTTCCTTATAGGTAGGGTCCATGGTGAGAATCAAATATTTTTTTTTTATGTGAATAAACGAGAAATTCATCGTTTTCGATTTATTCCCTTTAGTTGTGCTATAAGACCTTGCTTCTTGCCCAATTTCAGGTCAACGAGAAGTACCCATCAGGTTTTGTGTGCAAGTGATTCCCTTGGAAATTCAAAAAAATTGCTGTAACTTTTCATTGCGTTGACTTAGGAGTTTGATTTATATCACGGCTCCAAGAGGTTACGTACCAGAGTATTTGATGATAATTTCAATTAGATGTTCGACGCATTCCTGAGAAAAGAGGGTTGACAGATGGACGGACAGATGGACAACAAAGATCTTCCTATAAGGGTTTCATTTGAGGTACGGAACCCTAAAAATTACTTCAATTATATTTTAATATTTTGTAAATAGCAGTTCTTTTGTGTTGGATTGCCCGTGCGCACATTTTAAACCTTCACTAAAATGTTATTTACGCCCTATCTAATTAAATAAGCAATTGATTGAATTAAGAGATTAAATATTAATTTAAAATGACAACCATTCAAATAAAATATTCGAGATTATAAATATAAACTATAAGGCGATCCAACATTTCAAATTGCAAAATTTCCTAACGATTATTTGAGTAAATCCCATGTTTAATTATAAACATATCACGCATCACAAAAACATGGCAGTTCAATGGCAGATCTGATTATGTATCAAAAATGCACATTCCTCAAGTATCTGCATATGATATAGAGTTTTACTTGGTTCAAGTAAAAATTAAAATTGCTCACAGTGTGCGCCGCCTTGGTCCTTCGCTGTCTCTCACGCGAATAAAGTCTCCGCCGATTTTGAACTGTAAAATAACATAAAAATAGCATTTATCACAAGGATTCATGTATGTATTTTTTATTAGACCTCTATTGGACCACAATAATATGACCTGATGGTAAGTGAGTGGACGTGTATCAGGAAGGTCTTACTCTAATCTAAGCGATTGAACTAACATGACAATAACTGTATGCCCTGACATCAAATGAATACCTCGAACAATAACTGTACATCTATTATTCTCGCAATCTAATTCGAAAAATCATCAAAAAAATGTATCCTAACATCCACATTCATAAAAAAAATTATCTATTAATTTGTGCGTAACTATGTACCTACTCCAAGTTTATAAAGAGACCCAACGACAAACTACGGTTTCGAAGTGCCGGGGGTAAATAGTGCCGAAGGACATAACTTGAAGATGAAGACAGATCCTGAGCCAGAGCCAGAGCTGTATTTTTTGTGCATTAGAAATAAATTATAAATTTGTATTGTATTTATGGTTCACTATTTTGGCGATAATGGCTTACTTACACATAAAATATAGATATAAATATGTATGCTGTTGCGGGGTAGGACTATTTAAAACATTCCCTATATACATTATATACGTGCAACTCTAACGGTTTTTGCAGCGCACGCCAGAATAGCTCGCAGATGCCAATACAACAATATATCTTTATAAATTATAGCCTATGTGTTATTCTGATGTATAAGCTATATTATTGTAAATATTCATTAAAATCCATTCAGTTGTTTTTGCGTGAAAGAGTAACATATATCCATAGATATAAACTTTCGCGTTTAAAATATTATAAAGAAAGATAAGGAGTAAGTACCTGGGCGGGTGTGGCTCCGTGCTCACGATGACCTGCACGACGTACCCCGGCGTCACGCGAGCTTCCTCCACGGTCAGCCGGTCGCCTAACAGCTTCCCGCCGTAGTACCAGCGCTGTCTCCAGGGGGAGATGTTCTCTTGAGCCTGGAACGCCCGATACAAACAATCTTACATGTATCTAAGCCTACTTACATGTATCTGCGATCATTTATAACCTCTCGCGAAATGTGTTGCATCGAGCTGTGACCGTCGTGAGCGAACATTAACACAAACCTCTGGTTTACATCGCCTAAATAACAATCGTATAAATGTTGCTAAATAAAAACAGAATGAGACATAAAATTAGAATGAGTACTTATTAAGTTTCAGTCATTAATCAGGTGCATATCCCACGCTAGGTAGAGTCGGTTTCTTTCACTCTCGTCTATCAACAGGAATAACTTTACTAATATCACTAACGTTTATCTAAAAGATTTTATACTTAAATGTACCTACCTATCTTTATCCTGCGCTTTATTTAAATAATTACTATAATTTTTACCCAAACTAGGACAAACCTGTCTTAAATCTGGGGAACCTCCTTTCTTGGTGCTTTAATTATATAAACATCGAAATAAGTATAAATATAATGATAATAATACACATAATGTAAGTTTGTAGAACAAGAGCTGGCACGAATATTCTATTTTTGGAGGCACGACGTTGTTGCACTTGGTGCTTAGATGTATTTTTCTGTAATAACTAGTTATATTCGCCCGTAATTTGATATCATGTAACCTTGCAGCATTGTGCAATAGCACGTATAACTAAAAGTGCACTCCAAAATGGGTCCTGCAATGCAAAACTGGTAATTTAATGGGTAGTAGGTAAATGCCCTTTGCAAAGTTATGAGCTGTGAACTCATATAATAATCAAAGGTCAAATAATATTAAGTAGGTGATAATATTAACAAGGATTTCTGTATTAAACTCAAATGTTCACTTAACAAAGCAAGTAAACTGCCTAGACACGGCGAGACCGTAGATTAGTACCTAATAGCAGAACAGAAATCTTATTAGGTATAACCTTTTTACTAATAAACTAAAATGTTTCGCTATCAATAACTGTTAATAGAGTGTAAACGAATTATTGTCAGCAAGAATAAAATTAGAGTATTACTATTAATAGGATATGAATTGACTTTGTAGTAGTGCCCAACAGAACAGGGTGTATATACCTGTTACCGTTTGCTGATTAGATCATACGCTACCAACCTACGAGAACGTACATATTACCAATAAATAAATGAAATTAAAATCCAATAGTGATTATGTACTGTACGTACAGTCCTTTCTGGTCATTACGAGCATGGGGCGCGAGCGCCGAGCGTGCCAAAAACTAAGTAAACAGTAAAAAAAATATTGCTGCACAATGTCTATCTCTGGAAGCGTATCAGAATCAATAACTTTTTTCTTTAGGCTTACAAAATAAGCACTTGCTACAAAATAAGGACAAGTCAAATTTTATACTATAAACATATGTACATAGTTATTATTATCAAATAAGAAATAAGGTGTTATTGATATTCTCTTCACTTATTTTTTTGTCTATATTGATTGAGGCATGATTTACGAGGGAATATGTTCCTAACAATTTTAGGCGTTGACTGTCCTTGTTTCTATTATACAATCTATGCTATTCTGCCAGTTATGGTAACTCTAACCAACAGTAAATTAGTCTAGATTTTGCTAAGACTATATGATTTTATCAAAGTAAGGCCAAATACTTATAAGGTATATTATTATATCATCATAGAATCCTCATTCTTACGAGTATCAATGCTTCAAGGCCCAAAGTGTATTGTCATACAGGAACTACTGCTACATAAAATACAGGAACTCTTCTTTTACTGAATCGTATCATACCCCTCCATGTTAATTTAGTTGATGACTTTATTATTTAATGCACGTTGTTTCTCTTAAGAGTTTTACACAAAGATTTATATCGTTAGATAGGCCCTTACCGTAGTGAGACCGCGCCGTTTTGGTGGCACGCGAAATGAGATAGCTCGCTCATTTGGAATCAGTGTACATCTAAACACGGTGTTAGGCGAACCTGTTGTAACTTTGCCATTTTTTATTGAAAAGTCTCAAAATGCCATCGCGTGCATTTCGCAACAATAAATTCTTAAAATACAATTAAATCCAATGGCATAACATTTCCCTCTTAGGTATTGCGATTTAATTAAATAACTATTATTTTTCCTTCCGCGCTGTTGCGTCGTGACCGCAATAGAAACAAAGTAAAATTACCAGCTGTTCTGTGGTACACAGACTGCACTTTTTTTTCACATTTCGATTTCAGGGCATGAAAGGACCTTTATTTTTTTCACAAAAATTGTGCAGTATGATTGCACAATAAATGGGATTAATAATAATTAGGTTTATTGACTAAAACACTATTTTTAACTTTTCATTTGGTAGTGTGCGTGCGTCGGCATTTTGACGCACACATTAAGACATTTTCGATTTCAGGGCTTAGAGGACATTAATTTTTCAAGTGTAATATGGTTATAATAACAGTTAGGTCCGTGGTTAGGTTTACTGGCAAAACATTATTTTTAACTAGTACTCATTAGTGTGCGTGCGTCGGCATTTTGTTAATGCACACCTTCAAAGACAATGCCACAGTTTTTGGTGTCAGGGCATATCTATATAAATCTTTGGTTTTACAGGGTTCCAACATCAGAAACTTTGAAGTCACTATTTGTGGTGATAAGCTTTCTGGAAATCACATAAGAAAGGTTTTGCCTACCTTTCTGTCGGTGTTACAGAAGTGGTATATATCTACTTTACCAAATGCCTGACATCTCCCGCAAAAACTTGAATGGAACATTGTGAAAAGCTATTAATCATTATCATTTTCGATTTTCGAACAGGCCTCTTCAAGTTGGGGCCATACATCGGTGCTGTTCAAGCCGTATTTATTACCTCCTGTAACGCGTACGATTTCGTCAAGATAAGCTAACTACTCTACTGCTGCAGCCGCAGCGCCAGCTCCACGCCGCCGTTTTCCACCGGGTCGGCCACTCGGCCAACTCGGCGAGGCCTAGCTACTCACATGCAGTTTGTTCTTGCACTGCGCGACCGTGTGCTTGGAGTATGCACAGAGCTCCACATCCTTGCAGGTGCTGGACAGCCGCAGCCGCAGCGCCACCTCCACGCCGCCCTCCACCGGCTCCGACCACTCGGCCGGGGAATCGCGCCCACTCGCTTCTTTCACCATGTTGATGGGCGGCGATAGGCAGTATATTGGAACCTGGAAATCAATAACGTAATTGGACACAATATCCAATGATTACACTAAGCCTGTGCAGGCGTGGGACTTTTGTCTGCAAACAGGGGACTGATATCCCCGAACCGTGAGAACTTTGAGCCGATTCAACATTTGTCCGCCAGAAGAATTTCATCTCACCGTGGACTACAGTAGGCCGTGTGACTTTAGGCGCCCGATATGGGCGGGCGGGCGTCTCAAGTCACACGGCGGCGTACTGATGTACATTTGTCTATTTATTTCGGGGACTCGGGCGTACTTTTGTAAGGTACAGTCCAGTCTGTTAATGTAGGTCCTCGGTTATTCCGGGGACTTTAAAAGCGGTACCAACGGAATCGTGTAGGGATCAGTTCATTAGTTTGCGCATACTCACTGTGCCCTGCCTATATCTTCGTAAAATATTTTAATAGTTTCGAGACCCCTGAGGCAAGAGCTATAAGAGAAATTACTAGAAGAAAGGACATAGCAAGGGAATTCACGCCTAAGCTAACTATAAGCTAGCTAAACATATCAGAGCACAGCGTGCCGGCTGTAAAACTTTATAATAAATTGCCTATCCCCTATAAAATTATATATGATGCGGACTAATTTAAAAATAAACTAAAAGAATTATCGTTAAAGAAGTGCTACTATTCTTTGGGGGAGTTCTGCGCCGATAAATCTAAGTCTGAGAATCTGTGATGTGATAATTAAACTTTGAGGTAACATATGTATGTACCTATGTGTTATTATTTTATAAATACCTATTCCGTCTATCAACCCTCTTTTCTCAGAAACGCGTGGAGCTATCGAGTTGAAATTAACATCAAATACTCAGATCCGTAACCTCTTGGAGTCGTGATATAAATCAAACTTTTAAGTCAACGCAATCAAAAGTTACAGCCGTGTACTTAAGCCCAATTTTTTCAAATTTGTTTGGGAATCAAATGCACACAAAACCTATAGGGTACTTCCCGTTGACCTAGAATCTTGAAATTTGGCAAGAAGTAAGGTCTTATAGTACAACTAAAGAGAAAAATCCGAAAACTATGAATTTGTAGTTTATTCACATAAAGATTATATTTGATTGTCACCACGGACCGAAAACCTATACGGTACTTCCCGTTGACCTAGAATCCTGAAATTCGGCAAGAAGCAAGGCTTTTTAGCACAAGTAAGGGACAAAATCCAAAAACCGTAAATTTGTAGTTTATTCAAATAAAAAATAATATTTGATTCCCACCATGGACAGAAAACCTACGGGTTACAGCCCTTTGACATAGAATCATGAAATTTGGCAAGAAACAAGTCTTAGTGTTATAATTACGGAACCCTCGGTGCGCGAGTGCAAGTCGCACTTGACGTTTTTATATCACCAAGTTTTAATGGTAAAACATTCAAGACCTGACCAACAGAGAAGAAAGAAAGCAAACTGAAATTTAATTATTCCTAGAACAATGCAGAAGAGGTGACAATCCCTTTTAGACCTTTTATGAACTACCAATATCAATATATCCAATAATCTGAAGACTAATTAAATAATCCTACTATATCAATGTTAAAGTTTGTGAGGATGGATGTTTTTTTCTCTTTCAAGCAAAAGCTACTAAACTGATTGGGCTGAAATTTGGTATGGGTATAGTTTGGGACCTAGAATAACATATAGGCTTTTTTTATCTGAATAAAATGCAGGCAAAAGCGCTGGAATTAATCATGCTGGAATTGTAGCTGTATCTTATAAAGGGTGTCTCGGCAATGATTTTAAACTTTGAATATTTATAAAAAAAACAATGATTATACTTATAATATTGTAATAGGAGTTAATTAAAGTTTATTAGTGCCGATTTTACACCGTCAAGATGGCTTCCATCACGGTGAATGCACTCTTCAAATCGGAATAGCTAATTTGCAGAGACATGCGCCGTGTGGTGCCGGCCTAGAATATGCACCACCCCACCTCTTCCCGCGGGTGTCGTAAGAGGCGACTAAGGGTTATACACCGGGGAGCGGGCAGCAGCGCCCCCTGTAGAACGGACGAACAACCAAAACTGCGATCGCCAACCCGCCTGCCAAGCGTGGCGATTATGGCAAACCCCCCCTAAAACATGACAGGCACAAATAAAAATCGGCCCCCAGTTCCCGGCGGCACCGCTACCCTTGGCTATGGTAGCGGCAAAGCAAGTGGCGGGGCAAGGGGTGCTAAGAATCCCCGGTAGATACCAGGCTACCACCACAAACGGAGATTGGACCTGGCAACCTACAACACGCGTACACTGCGGACTGACGAAAAGTTAACCGAACTTGAGGAAGAGTTGAGCAAGTTACGATGGGATATAATCGGGTTATCTGAAGTCCGACGACAGGGAGAGGACTCGATAACCCTGAAATCCGGTAATTTGCTCTACTTCCGGGAGGGCGACCAACAGTCCCAAGGTGGTGTCGGATTTATCGTTCACAAGTCTCTCGTAAACAACGTTGTGCAGATCGACAGTGTCGGCAAGGGTGGCGTACCTTATACTCAGAATAACCAAACGGTATTCGCTGAAGGTCATACAGGTCTACGCCCCGACCTCGACCCACAACGATGATGAGGTGGAGACTATGTATGAGGACATTTCCAGAGCCATGCATATCACCAAAACTCATTACACCGTTGTTATGGGAGACTTCAACGCGAAACTAGGGAAACGGAACGGCGATGAGCTGAGAGTGGGAAACTTTGGTGTCGGACGGCGAAACCACCGGGGACACTTACTGGCCGGCTTCATGGAGAAGGGGGGACTCTACATGATGAACTCCTTCTTCAGGAAAAGGGCACACAGAAAGTGGACCTGGATGAGCCCAGATGGTGCGACCAAAAATGAGATAGACTTCATCATGTCGACTAAAAAGCAAATATTCAATGATGTCTCTGTGATCAACGCGGTTAAGACCGGAAGCGATCACCGCATTGTGAGAGGCACATTGAATATCAACACTAAGCTTGAAAGATCTCGGCTGATGAAGTCCACGCTCCGCCCAGCACAGAACCAGATCCAGAACCCCGAAAGCTTTCAGCTCGAGCTTCAAAACCGTTTCGAATGCCTGGCAAGCGTTGAATCCGTGAACGATTATAACGACGGGTTTGAGCAGACTCTCCTTACGACAGGGTCTAAGTTCTATAAGGCCCAACGTATAAATAGAACTAAGAAACTCTCTGACCATACCCTCAAGCTCATGGAGGACAGACGGGAACTAAACTTGCAGTCTTCAGCGGGTGCGTCAGAATACCGGCGGCTCAATAGACAAATCTCAAAATCACTGAAACGCGACCTACGCCAATACAACACCAACCGTATTAAGGAGGCTATTGAGCGGAACAAAGGCTCTAAAGTGTTCGCGAGGGATTTGTCGATTGGGCAAAGCCAACTGACGAGACTGAAGACCAATGACGGCAGGATCATCTCGTCGAAACCCGAGCTTTTGAGAGAGGTAGAGAGGTTCTATGGTCAGCTGTACACGTCGGTGCAAAAACCCGTCCCTAGTTCAGCAAAAGACCCAAGAGCTAGACTTACTCGGCATTACACCGATGATATCCCGGACGTCAGCCTGTACGAAATTAGTACGGCCCTTAAACAGCTCAAGAACAACAAGGCACCGGGGGAGGACGGAATCACCTCTGAGCTTCTGAAGGCGGGTGGACAACCGATCCTTAAGGTCCTTCAAAAGCTGTTCAATTCCGTCATCCTCGAGGGAAAAACGCCACAAGCATGGAAGGGAAGCGTAGTGGTATTGTTCTTCAAGAAGGGTGATAACACCCTACTGAAGAACTATAGGCTATAACTATAACCATTTCACTTCTAAGCCATGTTTATAAGCTGTTCTCCAGGGTCATCACTAACCGTCTTGCGCGCAGGTTTGACGACTTCCAGCCCCCCGAACAAGCCGGTTTTCGGAAAGGCTTTAGTACCATAGACCACATACATCCGCTAAGGCAGGTTATAGAGAAGACTGAAGAGTATAACATGCCCCTGTGTATAACGTTTGTGGACTATGAGAAAGCCTTCGATTCGGTCGAGACTTGGGCTGTATTACAGTCCCTCCAGAGGTGCCAAGTTGACTATCGATACATCGAAATGCTGAAGTGCTTGTACGAAAACGCCACTATGTCAGTCCAATTACAGGACCAGAACTCAAAACCTATTCCACTACAGCGAGGAGTGAGACAGGGAGACGTCATCTCTCCGAAACTGTTCACCGCTACGCTGGAGGATGTGTTCAAGGTTCAGGATTGGAAAGGGCTAGGCATCAACATCAACGGCGAGTACATCACTCACCTTCGCTTTGCAGACGACATCGTAGTCATGGCTGAGACCATGGAGGGCATTAGTACAATGCTCGGTGACCTCGGTAGAGCCTCCGAAAGAGTTGGTCTTAGAATGAACATGGACAAGACGAAAATCATGTCAAATGTCCATGTAGTACCAACTCCCGTATTATTCGGAGGCAACACCCTCGAAGTTGTCGACCATTATGTCTACCTAGGACAAACCATCCAACTAGGAAAGTCCAACTTCGAGAAGGAGGTCAACCGCCGAATCCAGCTCGGATGGGCAGCGTTCGGGAAGCTACGTGGTGTCTTTTCGTCCCACTTACCGCAGTGTCTCAAGACGAAAGTCTTCGACCAGTGTGTATTGCCAGTGGTGACATATGGCACTGAAACATGGTCCTTCACTATGGGCCTCGTCAGAAAGCTCAAGGTCGCACAGAGAGCAATGGAGAGGGCTATGCTCGGAGTCTCTCTGCGAGATCGAATCAGAAATGAGGAGATCCGCAGAAGAGCCAAGGTAACCGACATAGCTCTCAGAGTTGCGAAACTCAAGTGGCAGTGGGCAGGGCACATAGCTCGTAGGACCGACGGCCGCTGGGGCCGCAAGGCTCTAGAGTGGCGACCACGTACCGGAAAGCGCGGTGTAGGTAGACCCCCCACGCGATGGACCGACGACCTAGTGAAGGTCGCGGGAAATCGCTGGATGCGGGCAGCGCAAAATCGGTCATTGTGGAGATCCTGAGGGGAGGCCTATGTCCAGCAGTGGAGGTCCATCGGCTGATATGATGATGATGATGATGAGAGACATGCCGCAGAACATCAACTGATATGGCTCTCACTTCTGTCCTTATTTTAGTCTTCAGTTGCTCCAAATTCGTAAGAGTGGTATCAAAAACTCCTGCTTTGAGATAACCCCATAAAAAAGAATCAGCTGGAGTTGAGTCGGTCATGATTAATATTTTTTGCAAGCTGCAAAAAATATTAATCATGTCCGTATACCGCTCGCTTGTCAATGTATGTAATCCTTGCACCTCGTTCATCCGAGACCGCAGCGGCAGCGACGCGGTTGATGTTTTCAATTGATCGCACAGGTCTATTACGAGGGCCAATTGAATGAATCAGTAAACATCCTGTCGCTCTAAACTTTGCTACCCACAACTTAATTACACACCACTGCGTAAGCACGGTGTGAGCCAGACCACTGCAACATAGCAACTAAAGATCCGCACATATCACCTACCGAAAGCTACCACCCCCCTCTCGCTAGCCCGACTGGTTTCCAAGATATTTGTGTTTAAAATGTAAAATTGGCACTGAGGCCAATTATATATTTTTGTAATTTTGTAATTTTCACAGTAAATAGCCATCTATAATCTTATAGGATTAGTGTTGTCCATTCCTATACAATCAATATTTGATTAGCATTGAACTACTTACAGTAATTATGTGAATGGCAGACTTTCTATTTCTAAAAATCAATATATAATAAAACTTAACTAGAGCAATAATTACCATGGAATGGCTGTATTAAGTTCAGCAGTTACAATATTAAGTAAATGCATTTCAATAAATAAACTTTTCCACCTACACAACAGGAAATTAACAAAAATAACATAATATTTAGGAATAGTGTAAGTAAGTATAAGTGGGAAGAGGAAAGGAAGGCCTTTACCGTGCAGTGGGATTATACAGGTTAATAATAATAATGTTATCTGATTCTGGAGCAAATGTGTTAGGAGGACCCATGAATATATCAAGTACTTAATGGATTATTTTATCCTGCACCTACTCTAATAAATTCTTGACTTTATAGTTGGAGAAAACAGTAGGTAAGTAAAATAAAGACAAGTATAAAGCTTGCTGAAAAACACATGAATAAGAATAGGTACCTGATATCTAGTGCCCCATTCATCATAGCACTCTGTGAGGTACCCATTAGGCACAGACACACTGGCCCCGTCCAGCAGGGCTTGCGCCAGCTGGAAGTCCAGCGCCTCCGCGGCCACGGCGGCCGCGCGCAGCGCGTCCCAGATCTCCTTCCGACCCTCGAAGGCCGGAGCCGTGTCCCAGAACTCATCCCGCTTACTCCTCAGCTGACCTTCCGTCAACGGCACGTCAGATTTCCACCGTATAGTCTCATGGCATAGCGACTGGTTTTTTCGCAAACCGCCTAAAACAAAAAACTAGTCATAGGGGCGATCGGGGATTCGGACCACGCACGTATACATATCCAAAAGCGATGAACCACGTACCGGAGTTCGGACGAGACACGGTTCCTGAGGATTCTTCTATGGGTCCACTACCACTCCTAGTGATTCCTATGCACCCACCCATTTCGTTCACATTCTACAATTGCTCATTATCAAATATTTACAAAAAAATACAGCTAACAAATAACATTTTTGTCTCCTGAACGCCTCCTGTCAAAAATAATTAACTGTATCGTTTTGTTCATGCTACGAATAAGGTGGTCAGCAGTGGCCTACAATTTTAGAAAAACTAAAAATGATCATGACCTCTGTTACACGAATCTAATATCGAATATCTTAATTTGAGAACCAAACGATACCAAACTTAAAATTACATTAATACCAATTATTTCTTTGAATTACAGCGCATAATATTGACTTTCCACGATATCCTCTTAATTAAGTTTTACGATGAAAATACAACAAACGAAACGCAGACAGTACAGTACAGGATTGTAACCTGCGTTCAAAAATCAACACAAAAAGGTACCAATGTGTCAAATTATTCTGAATTTGTCACAAGCAAGCTGATAATATTTTCGGAAAGGATAACATCTTTTGGCTGGTCAGCCGGCCATTGGAAACGACCAGTTGTGTTTGGAGAAATTTTGAGGGAAAATTTAAATTTTTTGCTCTCAGTATTCACCAATTTGATTTAGATGCTCATCGTGGTGCCATATAAGGTGTTGGTTAGTAGATATCGTAGTTTTTGCAATTTTATCTACTTTAACTCAGTTTTTGGGAGTGTTACTAAAATCCTGTGTGATTGGCGTGTCCAAATCAAAAATGGACGTTGAAGATTTGGTGCCGGCTCAAAAGCCGGCACTGGTTCCACCTGTTCCTGCTCCTCCCATTCTGAAACGTGAAATTATTGAAATTAACGAAATTCTTAGGTCGGCACACACGCCGAATAAAAAACTAGCTTCACTTGATCTGTCTGTGCCTTCTATGCAGACTGTATATACTGACCCGTCCATTGTGATTGGGGCAATTCAGTCATACAATTCTACTGATAAAGGTCCTTATGTGGTCCACGTTTCCAGAACTGACCCAGACCAATCCGCGAGCACAACCCTTAGGACAATTAAGTTTGGTAAATTTTTACACAAAAATAAAATTGAATATATTATCCCTGGAGGGGTTAAACAAGTAGGTCGGAATAAAATTAGCGTCGTTTTCTCATCGGCCAAAGATGCAAACTCTTTTGTTATTTCCCCGATTTTGTCAATGCACAAATTAAACGCTGTCATTCCTACATATAATGTTACCCGTATGGGTCTCATTCGAAACGTTCCGACAGACCTATCAATGGAAGAATTTGCGGAGGCAGTCACTAACTCAGTAGGTGCAAAAGTTCTGAAAGCGCGTAGACTGAATAGAAAGAAATTGGAGGAAGGCAAGGCTACTTGGGTCCCAACCCAAACTATAGTTGTCACTTTTCAAGAGCAAGTTCTGCCGTCTAGAGTATTCTTATTTTATAATTCGATTCCCGTCGAAATATACCAGTACCCGACCATTCAATGCAACTCCTGTTGCCGCTTTGGGCATACCAAAGCCCAATGCAGGTCGATGCCCCGCTGATTTCGTTGTGGCCAGGAACACTGTGGCGATACCTGTGATATAACTGAGGACACGGCTTCTTGTTTACATTGCTCAGGTAAACATTTTTCCACCAGTAAAAACTGTCCCGAATTAGCAAGACAAAAATCCATAAAATCCGACATGGCTTCCAATGCTGTTTCTTAGGAGGAAGCAGCCTCTCAATGCCCTAGGGTTTCACGATCGTATTCGGAAATTGCCCAGTCACTAATCTCTCCTTCCCAGGAGCTGTTCTCTCCCTCCCAGGACCTGTTCTCTCCCTCCCCTTCTTATATTTTGTCCCCAAATCAAATCAACTTGTGTGCCCCTAAGACTCCCAAGTCCCATGTCAAGTCTGTATCTACCTCTCCCCGTTCCCAACCTCCTCTTGGTAAGTCCTATGATACAATATCTCACCGAGGGATAGTATCCAACCCTTCTTCCTCTCTTCCAAATCCTAAGCCACATCGGCTTAAAGGCCGACCAAGTGCTTCCTCAAAGTGATAGTATATTAGACACCCTCCTCACATTTTTAATTAATATAATTATTACAAACCCACAAAATTTACCGACCAACGTTGCCGCAAAATTGACACAATTAGTTTCCCTTTCTGGTTTTCAACATGGTTCCTGCGAACGTTCTGCAGTGGAACTGCCAGAGCATTCGTGCCAAACTCCCTGAACTTCTTCACCTTATCTCAAAATTTTACCCGTTAGTCATTGCCTTCTCGGAAACATGGTTAAAGCCTGGATCTCAATTTCGAGTTTCAGGTTATTCCTGTCTTCGAGATGACAGGCCTGACGGGCGTGCTGGATGCGCCTTATTGGTGAGGCGCACTCTTCCCTTTTCTCATATTTCCCTCCCCTCTCTTCCTCTTGACATCAATGCTGTTGGTGTCAAGTGCTTGGACATCTCCTTTATATCGGTTTATATTCCTCGACCTAATTCTACTCTAATAGCTGACTTATATCTTCTTTTCTCCTCTATCCCTCCTTCTTTTGTACTTTTAGGTGATTTTAATGCACATCATACGCTGTGGGGTCATCACTCTTGTGATACATTTGGACTCTCTCTTCTTGAAGGATTTGACGATTCTAACCTATGTATACTCAATGATGGTTCTCCTATAAGAAGAGTATACCCATCTCAAAATCCCAAAAGTGCTGTAGATCTTTCCCTTTGCTTCCCTTCTCTTTCTACTTATTTATGTTGGGAAATTCTTCCCCTATCATACGGTAGTGATCATTTTCCAATAGTCATCTCTCTCTCCAATAAAAGTTCTCCTTATTGTAATCCCTCTCCATCTCTAAAAATATAGGCTTTCTGGCGTAGACTGGTCAGTATATTCTTCTTCTGTTGATCTTAAATTAGAATCGTTTCCTATTTCCCTTATTAATAGTTCCCCTCTTCAAGCGTATTCTGCTTTTATTGATATTATTATCACATGCGCTGATTCACTCATTCCATTAAAGAAACCCAACAAACGTTTTAGGATCTCTACTCCCTGGTGGGATACCGATTGCTCTGTTGCCGCTTCGGACCTCAAAGCCGCTGAGCTTGCTTATTCTTCCAATATGAGGCAAGAAAATTTGCTTGTATTTAAAAAAATATCTGCTAAATTTAAAAGAATCATTAAAAAAAAGAAGAAAACGGTTGGATAGGGTTTTATGAATCTTTGTCACCTAAACAGATAAGGAGATTCAGAGGCGCTTGCAGCATTGACAATCCTTCATCCAACGATCCTACCTTTTGGGTAGAATCCTTTTCGGAAAAGCTAGCCCCGCCTTTCGTTCCCTCCTTTGACTCTATTCCTCCTCTCCCGTCTTACATCCCCTCCCAGAGCTGGTTAGATCAACCATTTTCCCCTAATGAACTTAACATAGCATTAGACGATCTGATAGACTCTTCCCCTGGAATTGATAATATCCCGTATTCATTTTTATCCAAATCCCCTGATTCTTGCAAAAGAATCTATCTTCTATTAATTAATGCATTTTTTGAACATGGCTTTCTCCCAGTACAATGGAAAACTCAAATTATCATCCCTATCGTCAAACCTGGAAAAAATCCATCGGATTCTAATAGCCAAAGACCTATTGCGTTATCTCCTGTTCTCTGTAAGATTATGGAACGGTTACTTAAACACCGATTGGAATGGTTCGTTGAGAACAGTTGCATTCTTTCAAAAACGCAATTTGGGTTCAGAAAGGATGTTAGTACGTCCGATAGTTTGAGCATTCTCGTATCAGATATTTACTCTTCTTATAAAGAAAAACTGTACTTAGTAAGCTGTCTTCCTCGATATTGCAGCAGCTTATGACAATGTGTTTCTTTCAGTCCTTAGGAATAAATTGTATAAGCTTAACGTTCCAGAAAGGTTTGTTAGATTCATAAGCTGTCTTCTGATGGAAAGATCCGTAGTCATAAAGACAATTGATGGCTATTGGCTTCCTACCTCCTAAAACTGTTTGAAAGGGTTTACCCCAAGGATCAGTTTTAAGTCCCCTCCTTTACAGCATTTACACACATGATCTAGATAAGTCTGTTGACTCCTTCTGTGAAGTTCTTCAATACGCGGATGACCTAGCTTTGTATGTGAAACGTGACTCTATTAATTTATCACTAGGAAGACTTAACTCAGCTTTATCTTATCTTAATGATTGGCTTTGTATCCATGGTCTATCTTTATCAGCCTCTAAATGCTCTTCTGTAGTCTTTACTAAAAAAAGATCTATCCCTGATGTTTTGTTACATGTAGATAATGAACCCATCCCCCAAACAGATAAGGCTAAGTTCCTTGGAATTATTCTAGACTCACGAATGAACGGTTCAGCTCATATTTATTTATTTATTTATTAAACATGTACTTACATATTGATTATATAGTTCAGAAGTGCGAAAAGAATGTTAACATTTTACGTTCTCTTTCGGGCGTCTGGTGGGGATTTCATCCTTATTCTCAAAAACTTCTGTACAATGCCATAATCAGAAGTCATTTTGATTATGGCGCTTTCCTACTGAATCTTTTCAACAAATCTGCTTTGTATAAATTAAATTAAA
This sequence comes from Eupithecia insigniata, assembly GCA_947859395.1. NCBI lineage: Eukaryota > Metazoa > Arthropoda > Insecta > Lepidoptera > Geometridae > Eupithecia > Eupithecia insigniata. The sequence continues at coordinate 863,004 of OX402006.1, read as the reverse complement.
TTCAGTCAAAATGTCTTCGTATTATTCTAGGAGCCATGAAGTCATCCCCTATCAATGCGATGCAAGTTGAGTGTGTGGACCCTCCTTTGAATATACGTAGACAGTTTCTGTCTGACAGATTCTTCTTCAAAATGAGTCAACATGCTAATCATCAACTTTTTTCAAAATTGAGTCATTTACAAAATCTTTACAGCAATTTCTCTTCTGACAAATACCCTTGCCTTCTTCATAGCTATTTAAAATTTTCCAATTTACCATTTTCGTTTAATCTATTCTCATCCTATCCTTTATATCTTACTTCTTTTGAAGCTCTAATTTCACAACCTAATATAATTTTAGATTTTGGTATAAATAAAAATTCTCCTCATGCATTTACAATATTTAATGATCAAATTGATTCTTTATTTCCTGGTTGGCATCTGATTTACACAGATGTCTCCAAGGAATCCTCTGATAGTTTTGTGGGTTCTGATGTATGGAACCCATTTACTAAAATTTGTTTAAGTTTCAAATGTCCTCCTTTAACTTCAATTTTCACCGGAGAAGCTGTCGCTCTTTTAGAAGCAATCCTTTTCGTTAAGTCCCATAAATTAAATAATTCTTTAATCCTTACAGATTCAAAAAGCTGTCTTCAATCGATAACTTCTAATCCCTTCCGCTCTATGTCTCGGTTTCCTATCATTCTTAAAATCAAAGAATCCCTCTTCGAATGTCGCCGCATGGGAATTAATATTGTAATTGCTTGGGTCCCTGGTCACTCGGGAATCCCGGGCAATAAAGTTGTTGACTCACTTGCCAAGGATGCTTCTATCATTGGCTCCTTGGAACATGATTCAGTTTATTCACATGACTTATGTTTGCTTCCCAAGGTCTATCTCCAAGAGTCTTGGTCCAATTTATGGTCCTCTACGCAGAAAATCGTAGGAAAGCATTATGGTGCTCTTCAGCCCGTTATCCCTAAAGCCCCTTGGTTTTTTAAGTTTAAAAAGATTAATAAGTTCTGTACTTCCACTTTGTGCCGCTTGCGCCTTGGTCATACTTGTTGTCCTGTTTTTCTGGCAAAGCTCAGGATAAGAGATTCCTCGGTCTGTGAATGTGGGTTAGATGAAGGTAACGTGGATCACATATTTTTTAACTGTCCCTTGCTTCAATATTCTCTGTAGGATTTACACCCTCTTGATATTCCGCGTCCTATCTCTATGAATTGTTTACTTTCCCTTACGTTTTCACCTCCAATTATGTATATTATTTGTAAATTTATTGATGTAAATAAGATAAAATTGTAAATATATGCTTTATTGTTGCAAAGTACCTCCAAAAATATTATATCGTCTGACGAGGAACCGAGCACAAGCGCCAGTGAAAAAAAATATATCTACAATATTATAGAAAACCTACTCAATAAGTTAGCTGTTAATTTCCCAAACATTGTTAAAATAAAAAAAATTATAAATAAGAATGGGAAGAAGAATTTTCAGGCTGGCTGCAAGATAGTCGTAAAGACTTAAGAACGGAACGGATAGCCTTATTCCCCATACAAACGTACTTTCCGCTTCATTTGGAAACGATGTCCCCGATCTTATTGAAATTTTCCATACGTAATCGGATGAAAAATAGCTATGGTTGCAGCGGTTTAGTTTTTAAAAAAACATAATGGTTAAATTATATGAATGAGTAATTTAAATGAGAGCGAAACTAATTTTGACCGCGCGCCCCATTTCATTCTACGTGAAACAACAACAAATCTGAATGGGAAAATCCGTTTCCGTTTGGGAGAGGTTCGTAGCCTTCTTAAGTTACGCCTATTGTAAGTGTTGTAATAGGGATATTAACCTTAGATCAGGAAAAGACGCTATAAAGAAACATAGTTCTTCACAAGCACACTTGGCCTCTAAGACACTTGGTGTCATCAAAGAATATAAAGTCGTCATTTACCGTGACAAAAACTCAATAAAGTGATGCACTAATTAAGCAAGCTAAATATATGTATTTATGTTTTACTATGTATGTACATACATGCTACTCACTACTTACATTATTGACGACCTCAGTAGCGCAGCCGGCGAGGGTCCACCTGCGACGCAAGAGGTTGCGGGTTCGACTCTCGCCTCGGGACAAAGTGCAAATGCAAAATGACTTCTTAATGACGTTAATTATTATATGCCTTACAAATAAATTCAAACATGACCGCGGCTATGGACAAAAAATATTAGTATACCTAGTGAAAAAAAAAAATATTATGTTTAACTGTGTATATTATTGTGTAGTCTGGTTTTTTTGTTATATAAACGAATTTAATATAATAGGTATTGTATTTTTTTTACATATATACCGATTTTTCTTAGAAATATATCGATTCTAGTGGGCAACTCTACCGATTTCGTAGTTTGACGTTCGCGACCACTGCTGTCACAATAAAACATCTTGTGGATTTTTCACCAAGATTTTTCTATCAGCCTTCTTTCTTTTTGTGGTCTTTGCATTTGCTGGAATTATTTACTTGGCTTTACATATTGATTATGTTGAAAGGTTCTGCTATAGAAAAGTTCAGGGTAGTAGCCGTTAGTATTACACTTTTTTAAAGATTCTGTAAATTAAAGAGCCTGCAGCCGGCTAATAACGACAAACCTGCGAAAAACTTACATTATATAAAATTATTTCAGGCTCAACCCACTGCCTACTATGTATCGGAATTCATAACAACAGAAGAAGAACAGTCTATTTTGAGCAAGACCTATGCAACTCCCAAACCAAAGTGGACTCAGTTGACAAACAGGCGGCTTCAGAACTGGGGTGGAATTCCTCACCACAAGGGTATGATCGCCGAAACCATTCCCTCCTGGCTAGAGCAGTACCTGGACAAGATACACCAACTCGACCTCATGGGCGGGAAGAAACCAAACCATATACTTATCAATGAGTATTTACCTGGGCAAGGAATAATGCCTCATCTGGATGGTGATTTGTTTTACCCAACAATAACTACAGTGTCAGTAGGCTCACACACTGTCTTGAGGTTCTCAGAACCCACAGACCAGAAGATAGTAGAATACAAGCCAGTTATATCCTTCCTATTGGAGCCGAGGAGCTTGCTTGTATTGCAAGACCAACTGTTCAGCAACTACCTGCACTGTATTGAAGAAGTTGAAAGTGATTTTATAGATGATGCAATTCTAAATTTAAATATGTGCAATAATAAATATATAAAAGGTACTTTTATTAAGAGAGATACCAGGTTATCTTTGACTATCAGACATGTGCCTAAAACAACTTCATTTAAAATATTTGGGAATAAGAATGTTTATAAGTAGTTGCAACCTAAATATTTGGGTAAGTAGGTATTTTATATTACAAAGTGCAATTGATATAAACCTTTTTTTATTTGTTTTCCACTTTCAAACATGTTTTCTTACATTACAAAATCCAGTTGGTTTCTTTATTTTCTAGATTTTTGTTATGTATTTTTTTTTATAATGAGTTTTACAAAATTTATTTCAAGTACTAATTTCCTGAAGGGAATAAATTCCAGTTACTTGTTAAGAAGCTCATACAGCAGTGTCAAGGATGTTAAAGATAGGGAGCTGAAACCTGTAGAATGGAACAGGGTTGGTAACTACCACGACATTATTCTTTATCTGTTACTTGACTGGCATCTGGCATTCAATTAAATTCTATGTTTATAGGTTGCAAAAAGATCATTCAGCACTGTCCAAGATTGCTCAAAAGATGCAGAGAAAAAATCTGAATTAAAAAAGGTACATAAGTGACATTAAGCTGTGTACTTACTGTCAAGCTACTATGCTCTCTACTAAACTATTACAATTAGCCTGTTTGTCCCACTGTTGGGCAAAGGCCTCCCCCTGTTCCCCATGCATCATGATTCTGAGCCAGTTGGATCCACTTCTAAGCCCTAACTGATGTTTTTTCTAGATAACAACAAGGACAATCTGCAGTGCCCAGGATGCAGAGAAAAAGCCTCTTGATGGGAACAAGGTATAAAACTAACTCGTAACTTAGATAATTATATGTATCTAAGCATATCCTGAATCAGACCTTGCACACACTGAAGTACATAATTATCCTTTTTTTGTTTTTAAATGTATAATGTTTTGGATGTTTTCTGTAATGTTATGTTCTTCTGTGTAAATAAATAATTTGAATTTAAAACTGACTGTCTTCTTCATTTTAAGGTTGCAACCAGATCACTCTGCTCTGCACATGAAGGAACCAAATGCCAAAGCAAAACCTGCAATAAACCCACTGTTAAGAAAGATGTAAATGGCTTTTCTTTCTTTAAATCACAATAATATCCTACTCCTCTAGTACCTTATTAGATAATTGGTTCTTTGTAAAACTGGTAAAGTAAATTAAAACCACACCCACCATTTCCAATCTAGTTCATAGAAGCGATTCCCATACAAGGAAGCCCATATGTGCATCCTTCAATTGCTATAAATACCTATTTTTAAATATATATTTATTTTTAGAAAGAAGACCAATCACGCTGCAAAGCAGCTGGAGGGCTAAAGGTTGCGAGCAGCGGGGGAAGCAAGGTATAAAGCCCTTTCTTAATATATATTATTAAATAGCTAATATATTATACCAGCTGTAAGCCAAGTATATTTTAAAGTCATGTAGATAAAAAAAAAAATTATAAATGTACAGTGCTCCTGTAAAATGGCATGGTCTGTCATCATAAATCATACTTAATTCTAAATTTGTAGGTATCACAGTGTAAGTATGCACTTACTAAGTACTTATTTTGTAAGCCTAAAGAAATATAGAATAGAATAGAAACGTTTATTTGTAACTCAGACACATACAATTATAAAGAAATGAACATAAAAAAGAAAACAGTTTGCTAGAGTCACAAAACGGTCCCTGTCTTAGCATGGGTTAGTTGTATACGTATGTGTGTACAACCAACGCTGGTCTTCCGACAGAGCCGTTTCGTGACGTCACGGAATATAGAAGACAGGTAAAAAAAATAAAGTTATTGTTCTTTAAGATTACCCAAAGTGCGGGCATAAGCACTATAAAAAACCTTAGAGATTAGCAACAGCCATATACCTCTCGTCAAACGATCTAAATGTAACTTTAGACTTTGAGCAGGTTTGGATAACTTCAATGTTTCCCCTGTAGGTGGAGCTAACGGCGCTATAGTCCGTAAGTCCCAAAGATTTTCGACAGGTCGGGTACTTGCCTCCGTGGCGCAGTTGGTTAGCGCATCCTCGTATTCAGAGGAGGGTCGCGGGTTCAAGTCCCGCCGGAGTCGTAAATTTTTGGGATATCATTAAAATTCTTAAAGTTATTGATTCCGATTTTGATTCTTACCTAGGTATTAAAATATACTATAAGCTGTACCTAGTTGCAGATACTATATGTAATCTCTTACGTAGGTATAGTTTCTACAACTAGGTAGGACAGTACACATCTATCAAATATTGCACCTAACCAATGCCCTAGTGGCAAGAGTCCAGGTCAAGCTTACGGACGGCACAATAACATCCTTATCTGGTGGATATACCATCCACTCGGACTAAGCGGTTCTCCTCCATCTTCATGATTCGCACCGCTAAGGAATGGAACTCATTGTATGCTTCTGTTTTTCCCGCCAATTACAATGTGAGTTTCTTCAAGAAAAGAGTTAATAGGTGTCTTCCAGACCTTCGTGATACATCATCGGCCAACATGACCAATTACGAGACATCGCCCCCAAAAAAATCCTTCAGTTCTTAGCAGCTGCAAGGCTAAGTGGCGAATCATGAACGCCGCAGCTTTGGAAGCTGCAGGGTGAACACATGACGTGTGATCACAATACTACCACCATGGGCGCAGTAACACAAAAGCCACAGTTAGCAAAAAAAAAATATACCATCGGTCACATCGTCACTTACCTACCATCAGGTGATATTGTGATCAAACTAAAATCTATCGACTATAAAAAAAGAGGAGTGTAAGAGTGCCTTTAAGTTTGTTTAATAACTAGTGACTTGTGTGTGTTACACGTATTTACCGCTGATGATAATTGTAATGTTCCAGAAAGGCTTAGTGCTGGGCGTGTACATGGACTGCAATAAGAAACTAGAGCTGACTCCGGCGGCCGAGGAGTTCGACGCGAAGGCCGGCGGCAAGCTGAAGGAACGCCTCAATGAGTGAGTTCAACTACTTCCTTGAGTCAACAGCTTGTACCGCTCCACTGGCTGGACTTAGGCCTCCCCTGATGTTCCTTATTGACTCTTATTATGTGGGTATAACGGCATTATCCCTACGCTGGGCATGAGATGAATATATAGGTGGGATAGAGCGGAAGAGGGTGGTTCAGGATCGGGCGGAATGATGCAATAGAGAGGAGGCATACATAGGTATATATAATATAGGTACCTACCCAGCTGCGGGTGCTCACCAACTTTTCTCAATTGTAGGTATAAAGAAATCTGGCCAATCTGTCATTATTCAGTGATATAAACTGGGCTCTATAATGAACCCCTGTGTGTTATCCAGTGTCGCAGAGCGGATGAAGCTAGGTCAAGCGTTCGTGGTCACAGACGTGCCAGAGTACAGCGCCGTCGCGCTCGCCTGCATCGGCCCTAAGGACCCCGGATACGACCAACTGGAGGCACTGGACGTCACTAAGGTAAATTAATTTAGGAACGAAACTATAAAAACAAATAACGTCGCGATTCTATTCCATTACACGGAATGCTCAGAGACAGGAAATTAAATGACATCGCCGGCATGCATATTAGATGCTCACTTCAAAAGCTGGATCATGTTGATTAAAAATAGAAAAGAGTGGAAAGAGGGGACGCTTTTTAACCGACTTCAAAAGAAGGAGGTTATCAATTCGTCTGGTTTTTTTTTGTATGTACATATGTTACGCGATATTCCCGCCATTTATGGACCGATATTGAAAATTCTTTCACTATTGTATAGAAAAGATCCCGAAGGGGAAAAAATGTTTTCCTCAGGGGATTAGTATTTATCCCGTAAAACTTAAAATAAGAGTAAAAGTAAGGGAATTAGAAGTCGGTTTATCGTTTTTTAAAACACGCCATATTATGTAATGTTTATCTCTGGTGTGGTTGGATGTGGCTAGCACGAGGTCGGGATATCTATACTCAGCAGTGGGTGAAATCCGGCTGTGTACGATGATATCTCTCTAATGTGTTGAGGCAATAAGTATTGTCTGTCTGTTCAGGAGAATATCCGCTGGGGCGTAGGGGCCGGCGTGCGCGCCCTACAGCGGCGAAGCTGCGCCGCCGTGGACGTGGCCATGCCGACCGAGCCCGCCGCTGCGGCCGCCGCCGCCGAGCTAGCGGCCTGGACGTAACTATACAATATCTACTTGGAAAAAAATGTAACTGGACACAGCAGACTTGAGTAGGTGTAGCAATCGTATTGATTGGTCCCTCTTCGCTTGAGTAGGTACAAAAAAATACAAAAAAAATACAAAAATGTTTATTTCATTATCAATTGTTTTACAGTAAATTGTATCCGTGATTGGAGCCTCCTTTTAAGTAAGTAAATACCTGTATGAGGAGGCAACGCTCTTCCATAACATACGTTATTAGTCGTAATCAAACATTTTACATTCATAAAATCAAGTAAAATAAGTATGTAAGAATAATCAATAATTATTGATTATTTGCGAAATTAATTATTAAAGTTGACTATAAATTTATGAAGAACAATTTTAAACAATTTTATTAGGTGTAGCAATCGTATTCATTGGTCCCTCTTCGCTTCGCCCCGTAACGTTATAGTGGTACCTATTTACTTGGTCAAGTTCTCTAACGCACGGCGCGACGCGACTAGACGACTATTTAGTGATTTTGGTAGACAACGTCGATGATAGATATATACATACATATCTAGGTACCTACATATTTTGATGTGTGTTTATATACAAGTTTACACACACACACTAACGTGTGTGCAACGTTTTTTGACGATTGCAGTAGAACGTCTCTTACCTACTGTAATGTACCCGGCTGTTGTACAATAATGAAGGTATCCTCTCATTTCACAGTTACCAAGAGTTCCGCGGCAAGGACCGCTTCCCAGAATGCAAGGTGGCCAAGTACGGCGGCGACTGCGCGGAGTGGAAGCGAGGCGCCCTCCGCGGCGTGGCGCAGAACTGGGCGCGCCAGCTATCAGACACGCCCGCTAATGTCATGACGCCGATCGACTTGGCACAGGTAAATGTCCAGAACTGGGCGCGCCAGCTGTCAGACACGCCCGCTAATATAATGACGCCACTAATGTCATGACGCCGATCGACTTGGCACAGGTAAATGTCAAGAACTGGTCGCGCCAGCTGTCAGACACACCCGCTAATGTCATGACGCCGATCGACTTGGCACAGGTAAATGTCAAGAACTGGTCGCGCCAGCTGTCAGACACACCCGCTAATGTCATGACGCCGATCGACTTGGCACAGGTAAATGTCAAGAACTGGTCGCGCCAGCTGTCAGACACACCCGCTAATGTCATGACGCCGATCGACTTGGCACAGGTAAATGTCAAGAACTGGTCGCGCCAGCTGTCAGACACACCCGCTAATGTCATGACGCCGATCGACTTGGCACAGGTAAATGTCAAGAACTGGTCGCGCCAGCTGTCAGACACACCCGCTAATGTCATTACGCCGATCGACTTGGCACAGGTAAATGTCAAGAACTGGTCGCGCCAGCTGTCAGACACACCCGCTAATGTCATTACGCCGATCGACTTGGCACAGGTAAATGTCAAGAACTGGTCGCGCCAACTGTCAGACACACCCGCTAATGTCATGACGCCGATCGACTTGGCACAGGTAAATGTCAACAACTGGGCGCGCCACCTGTCAGACACGCCCGCTAATATAATGACGCCGCTAAATATATTGCTGCATGTTTGTTCCAAAATACCCTAACTTCTACAAAACACTCGAAGAACTCCCCCGGTCATGTGCGCACTCACGAGTTGCGGTGTCAATTTCATTACAATGATGTAATCTGGGTACGCTAAAATCGATATCATCGCGCTCACACGCGTTCCGAATTACTGTGAGAACGACAACGAACGTACCGTTTGACGTCTGTCAGTCATCAATACATCCAAGTGTGGGTTCCAACCTTACCTGCTCGCGGTGAACCTGCTGACAAACGGACGAGGCTCTGGCAACCAACATCTTGAATTGACATACCTGAGGGTATGTTCGCGGACGATCCCCGTAATAACCCAAAGCCTGTCAGAATCAGAATCAATCACTTTATTTCTTTAGGCTTACAAAATAAGCACTTAGACAAGTCAAATTTTATACTATAAACATAGTTATTATTATCAAATAAGAAATAAGGTGTTATTGATATTCTCTTCACTTCAATTTTTGTCCACTAGTGGAACAAGTGAAAAAGAAACCACTAGCACATTTATAATATCACTTATGTGTCTAATACATTGTTATTTTGCCTATCTAAATCTAAATTAAAAGCGATTTAGATACATGTCAATATAAAACTTGTGAAACTATCATGGTTATTTACAACACTAAAGTTAGCGGTACAACACGCGTTACAGCAAGGCAAAGTGACAAACCTCAAGGGCGTTATCCAGGATCTATCTTATGGCACTGCATCTCTGGGTCACCACCTATCGTATCAGGAAACTGGTTCATCGGGTCATGGTGGCTCGGGACGAGAGAGTGGGCATGCACCAGCGCAACCGTTTGTCCACTTAAAACAGTTTCCCGCGCAGTTGCACCTTGCATGAATCTGGATTCCATGAATTGTTTTTATATAATAACTAAAAAAAAATATTAATTTAGACTAGACAAGTAGGTAATTCAGATAAGTAATTATCACAATGTGGACCCTGTTGGGCGTAACAACAAGTGGAAGGCAGGCCGAGGTTGCTTATCTATGCTAAGAAGTATGTATGACAACCTACCTATTTATGCCAATGTGATAACAACAAATTATAATACAATACAATTACAAAACTCTTTATTGTACACCACAAAGACAAATAAAACACATAGACATTAACATAAACAAGTACAATGGGCGGCCTTATCGCTTAGAAGCGATTTCTTCCAGGCAACCTTATATATATAAATATGTATATTGAATATTGAGTAATAAGCGTTTGGCTTGTATCGTGTAGTTCTAAAGTTTCAAAGTTCTAAAGTTATTCTGTGAATGTGGTTCGGTCATTTCGGGATTTAGGTTACGTGGGACCATTCAGATGACGTACCTTCGGACCACTCTCCGACAGATATATAAAAGAAACTAGTTCGCAGTTGTAATCAGAAAATCAGGAGAATGTTGTTAATTGCAGGCCGCCATCGACATGCTGTGTCCGCTGGGGGTGGAGGTGGAAGCGCGGGGCAGGGAGTGGATCGAGACACAAAACATGCAAGTGAGGAAATGCATTCATATCATAGAGTATCATTCGTATACATTTATATAACCTACGTACTAAATGAATGGGATTGAATACGATGTCATCTCAGTGAACTGCTATAAGCTGCAGAATATATAATAACCAGAAATATCCGTTACAGACTTACCAATCGTCATAATCATTTTCAGCCCGTGTGCAACATAGAAATACACATAAGTACCTATAGGTAATAGCCGACATTCTTCTTTTCCTCTGGAGAACCACGTTACACAGATGCGCAGAACGCAATTCTTAGGTGCGCGGTTACCTTCTGGACAGTCGCGTCGATTATTCATTAAGACGAAGTGAGCTCGGTTTTGCGAGACAAGGACGAGCGAACACAGCGTGGGGAAGGCGAGAAAGGATGGCACGAGCCGCCGAACAGTCGTCGGCCCTCGCGCAAAATCACCGATTTATATTTTTAAATTTGATTTCGCTCTTAAATACTACTCTTTTGCAATAAAAGAAAACCTTCTCTAAAGTATTAATTAGGGAACACGTAGACCAAATTTATTAAATAATACGAATATATTAAATAATAACCAAAGGAAACTGGTTTTTTCGTACGAGTATCTCTGTAAAAATGAAGATTTAGAGGGAACATCGAGATGTTTTTGTATCGAGTCAAGTTTAGTCAATCGTGTTTCGGCTCCCATAAGTCACTAACTAGAATCCCAAACTTTAGATGCTCATCAAAAAATTATATAAAATTCAATGATTTCTTGCCTTAACATTGATTTTTCGTAGAATCAAAATGTGGGTTTTGGGACTCACTTCACCTTAAGAGTTTTTGTTCTAAACAATGAAAGAGCGAGACAGAGCTATACGAAGTTGTACCTATCTCTTTCTATCCTTGGGTGCACAAACTTCTCACTCTCGCTGCCCGTCACCGGACAAGAAGTTTGGCGGCATCTATACTATAAGTATATTAAATGTATGTACCTACATATATATGCTAATCTATTGTGTATGTATTTAATAAATGTTACTAAAGTAGTAAGTAAAGTGTAATGTATGTTGTCAGGCGTACCTAGCGGTGTGCCGCGGCGCCTGCACGGAGCCCATATTCATCCAGTGCTCGTATAAGGGCGGCTCGGGGCCGCCCGTGCTCATCGCGGCCAAAGGAGTCACGTTCGACAGGTACATGCAACAACCTACCTACACGTCCATTACGCCGCGTCGGAATTGACGACACAGGAGTTTGCTCCTTCGTTTCAAATGTTTGTACGTTCTGTAAATATTTGTTCCGAGTTTTCTGTGTATTTTCTATGTATATATTTTTTTTATTATCCTGAGGGAAATGCTCGCGCATATCGTACTGCCACGGGGAGACAGTACGATTATGTGGGACTTTAACCCACCGCGGCTGCCCCATATCGGGCCCCTCACTGGAGGGTGTGGGGCACCTCCATTCGCGACTCACCAGAAACACATGATGCGCCGCGACCACCTCGGGGACCTTACCCTGCCAAATGGGCGCCAGACGACCCCGTGTCCAAACGCCCCTAGGGTCAGTCGAGTCGCCCCGCCACCGGCACTCCTCTCCCGCCGCGTCCTCCACCTCTCTGCGACCATGCCGCCCATACGGCACAGCCGCCCGCCTCATTTGGGGTGCCTCCCATACGACACCGCAACTTACTACCGCTCCAACTGGGTATAGAGGGCAAAATCTCAGGAGCGCAACCAGAGGAGCAGTCCGTCTCGGGGCTGTCCGTGTCGCCGCCTGCGTTGGCATGGCCCCATGGGTTCCTCTTAGCTTCATCGCGGGTGACCAGGTCGTATTTACCAAGACCCCTCGCCACGGCAAGGCGGGAACCCTTTGGGGGGAATTTTATATGTATAATAAAAAATATATATATCTATAGATATATGTATGTATGTAGGTATTATGTAGGTTTATCAGTCATCTAGTACCAATAACGAAAGTTCTGCTTAGTTTGGGGCTAGATGATGCTGTGTGGATTGTCCAGCATTATTTATTTTATTTCTTTTTCTATGTATAGAAAAGGAAATTTTGTAATTAGTTTGTCTGCGTTGATGTTGAAAAACTGTCATTTTGTAGCCGCCGCCGCCGTTAGCTTTTCCTGAATGAATTAATCGTTTGATTACAATATCTTAGCGATCATTATTAGGTTTTGAGTTTTTCCCAGATTTGCCTCTTTAGTTCACTCTGTGCATCTCTGGTGTATAAGTAACGAAATGTTTAGTCAGAGTACCTTTCTAAGTACCTAAGTAACAAAATGTTTCGTCAGAGTACCTCTCTAAGTACCACCTAAGTAACAAAATGTTTAGTCAGAGTATCTCTCTAAGTACCACCTAAGTAACAAAATGTTTAGTCAGAGTACCTCTCTAAGTACCACCTAAGTAACAAAATGTTTAGTCGGAGTACCTCTCTAAGTACCACCTAAGTAACAAAATGTTTAGTCGGAGTACCTCTCTAAGTACCTATGTAAGTAACAAAATGTTTAGTCAGAGTACCTCTCTAAGTACCACCTAAGTAACAAAATGTTTAGTCAGAATACCTCTCTAAGTACCTAATAGACGTAGACGTCTTAGGTTTAGTACTATGTCCCGTCTATGTCGTTCATTTTTGTTAATTTTGTGTATACCTCTGGAGGCCAATTCTGCGTATACTACTTGATAAAATATGAAGTGATACGCGGTATCACGGTAAAAAATATCATGTGATAAATATCGAGTTGCAAATTTTGAGATTACGTTTGTTTGCTAGGAATCATTCATTCGATATTTTGTCATTTCTTGATATTTGTCATCTTGCCAGAATTGCCCTCCAGGTCGTCGTTCTCTTTGTGTAAAGCTCAGCCGTGCTTGGGGGCACGGGAATTGTTGTCTAGGGTAGAATAGAGAAAAATTAGGTCAATTATTGACGTAATTTTTCGTAAAATATTTGAAATTGTTTCCTTCAACTTCAATAATGTACGCAATGTATAGCGATGCGATGTCATCATTGTCTATTCTACCCGAGAGAATTATCCCCGCGCTAGGGGGCAGGTCGGCGTATTGTATTATGTATAATTGTACACGTAGTGTGAGTTACACTAACAGGTACCTACCTGTTAGTGTAAATATGAAATGTGTGTTCTAGTGGCGGATTGTGCCTGAAGAAAACAGAGAGTATGATCGAGAACCGCGGCAGCATGGCGGGCGCGGCCGTTGTGCTGGCCGCCATCAAGGCCTGCGCTGAACTCAAGGTCTGTTCACATAGGTACTTACGTATAATAATTATAGAAGCTGAACTCGACTTGTCGAAACACTTGAGACAGGCTTTGTTGGTATTGGTACGAAACTTATCTGAGGGGCAAGTCTGGCAAGGCGAGATCGTAGCGTCGACGCCACGATCACGTCTCGACTGTTGGTAGTCCGGTAGCTATCGTGGACGTGTCGAGTAGCTATCGAGCAGAGACGTAAGGAACAGGTTCATATCTGAAACGCACCTCATTTACGAACCACTGATGTTCACCACCTGACGACTCAAAGGCTCACGAAAAAACGTAACGGTTGGAATTAAATAACTTTTGCTATTTACAAGCGGAGGGAGCCTGCAAAGTTTGTTGCTAATGCTAGACAAGCCATCTTTGCTAATGTAAGTTAGTAATATTAATCCAAAAAGTTGGTTAAAATTTGATAACCTAGGCTGGGTAACTACCAACCTTTTAATTTGATAAAGACAAACGAGTTATTCTGTTAGTTATAACCAAGCATCTTAGTTTAAATCTTCGATTTTAACAAATCATCTTTGTAGACGCAGCATAGAAACGTTTCTATGTTTAACAAAGTGACTTTGTTAAGTAGATGGGTATACTTAGCAAAGTTACTCGGCGCTGTCAATCGTGTGCACTGGATAGTGTCAGCCAATATACTTTGTTACTTCTAATCAATTCAAATAGGTATATTTAGCAAAGTAACTCGGAGCTTTCAACCGTTTTTAGTGGGTTAGCTACAACCAATCTACATTTTTACTTCTGGCCTACTTGAATTGGTATATTCAGCAATATTGTTTGTTGTTCCTAAGCGGGTTTGTTGCGTGAATACTGCTAAATACTTAGCTGCAGGTGCCTACCATTTCCAAGTAACAACAATATTAATAAGCTACAGATATTTTAAGTTTGAACTTACGTTGCACTGCATTCAGGACAATGCAAGTTTAAACTTAAAATAACACGTGTAATACAACATTTCCATGATCACGGGCCATATAGTGACCCGGTCCTTTGGGAGGCATGCATGGAGCCGAAGCCAACAGCACAGAGGCCCTTTATGAGAATTAATCTAAAGGCGAGAGCTACACATAGCGGATATCTTCTTTGGTTGCACAATATGATACACCCGAAGATGATATCCGCCAGGTGTAGAGACTATTGCAAAGGAAAATGAAAATAACAAAAAAGCCATATTATTGTGGTGAATGGATGGACTGGGTAATTGGGCTATGGGGGAAACTATGGATAATACAACATTATTATTAATTAGATTAATTTACAACATTTTACATCTACTTATTAATATCTTAATAAAAAATATATTTCAATGTGTTTTTCAAAATGTTTTGTAACAATCTATAAATAATTGACCTTTAACAACTTATTTTATTTACCTCTAGATTGTTTGCAACAGTCTGCAGTTAGCTTCTTAATTATTTCAATCGTAAATACTAGTTCAAATTTATTTCTATACTTTGATAGTAATTTATTGAATAAATGATATTTATTAAAACATGCTCGTATGAAAAGAATGTACCTATTTCAAGCTCTTGGCGTAACTTTAATACATACATAAGATATGCAAAACAAAAAAATTAAATAGAAATGCTAGGGCCGTGGGGCCGCGGCGTACGAATATCGACCCCTCCAACTCAACCCGTGGATGTCGTAAGAGCCGACTAAGGGAATCTACCAGAGGAAGGGCAGCAGCTTCCTTCTGAGTATTTTTAAACACCAACACTACGATCACCAATCCGCCTGCCAAGCGTGGTGATTATGGCAAATCCCCCCCTACATGGGAGACCATCCACTTGATGGACCGACGACATCGTAGCGATCGCAGGGAGTCGAAGGATGGAAATGGCTCAGGACCGCTATTTGTGGTGTCGTACGGGGGAGGCCTATCTCCAGCAGTGGATGTGTATGGGCTGATGATGATGATGATGTATAAATGCTAATAAGCAACAGAAGGACGTAAACGCTCTCTTTACAATAAGACGCGACGCGACCCTTATTCCTGAAATTATGTTTGCTTACTTGTGCACTGTGGATATCCGAATCGTTTTTCACATGCTGTATAAAACTAGCAGTTGCTTGAACTCTCGAAGGATGCCGAATCTTTTTGCGACGAACACTTGTAACAGCCAAGAGAGATGGAATAAGCAGCAAACAGGCTATATTTGAGGCCTCCTCTGAACCTTAAATTAGATTTTAAAATTTATAAACTCCGTTAAGATAAAGTAAGTACCTGCCTTAAAAGAAAAAATACTGCATTGGTAAGCCTCATACCTAAGTAAGGGCCATAATGGAAGATTTGCCACGAGATCAACGAACCATAAAGAAATTGTAAGTAATGGCGCCAAGGCTCACACAACACGTGGAATGTCGATTGAATTAAAAATTACTTTTTTAAAGTACCTTCCCGATAAATGTGAAAAACGATAGCAAAGTGTTCTGCCAACTACAATAATTACTGTGTACTTACTTTGAAATACATACTTCGAACTCATCCAATCCCCAGGCAGTGAGAAGGTTCCTTACGTCTTCCTCCATTGGGTATTTTGTACTGCAGTCGATGTTTATCAAAAAAGAATAAACACTGGTAAAATGCTGCAAGTTTTTTGGTTCAGGTGCATAAATTTAAACTAGTCTCACTCAACCTCACACTGGTTATTTTCGGTGGCTCGGTGCGCTTCCGCACCCAAGAACGTGTCGAAAAGAAATGGCCACTGTCCTTGAAATTTTGGATGAAAATAATTATCTTATTTGTTGGTTTAAATCTAATTTGGTTATTTGTAATCCACGGAATCGGTTGTAAACACAGTAGATAGGTATATGAAAATTTAACCTGGTAGGATTAGTCTAAAATTAGTTAGGATCTACTTGTCAGTTTATAAATCTGAAAACTTATGTGTTTTCAAACGGAAACAATGAGTTACTTTTACTAAGGCACTCGCTTGGAAATTATCAAGTACACAGTTAGTATTACCTAGAATACACAGCAAAACGTGCTTGTTTACTACAAACATATCTCTAATGTATGGTTTAAATGAGTCTGGGTTGTTTGTAATGATAACAATTTATGAAAATTTTACCGAGTAGGATTATTCTAAAATTAAATAGGTAAAACTTGTCAGTTTATAAATCTGAAAACTTATCTATTTTCAAACAGAAATAGAACAGGTTATTTTTACTGAGGCACTCTCTTGGAAACTATCAAGTACTCGGTTAGTATAACCTAGAATACACAGCAAAACTAGCTTGTTTACTACAAACAGAGCTTTATTGTGCGTTTTAAATAAATCTTAGTTGTAAATAACCCAAAAAAAATTAACCAAGCCATATTGGTACTTTGCTAGTGCTCCGTTTTGTCCGTGCTGGAATAAGACATTTATTTGCTTATTTTATTGTATAACAAAATGAGTTGCCTATAAATTCTTAGTTTTTTTTTATTGTCTCGGTTTTCCTACATGTTATACCTAGTAACAAAATAAATAGGCGATTTTAGCGCCATTTTTGGTAAAATAAAGAACTTCACTGTCTATGAACCTAGGGGGTAATTGTAGTTGCATTAGTAATAGATGGCGTTAGAGTCGCGATTCTTCAAAAACATTATTTACGCCTTATTTTACGTGCTTACGTATTATTTATCACTTTGGTAGGTAGTATAGGTATTTGTTTAGGTACCAATGTAGTAACCTAAGAATTCTTAAAAAATATGTTTTAGCTACTGATAAAACGACAAAAATAAAAATCTAAGTAATAAAACAGTCTTTTGTAATTAAGATAGGCATGGATCATGTGTGGAGGATCCACCATGTAAGATTGTACCATCTACGAATTATTTTAAAGCTAATTCAACAAACTCTAAAATAAGGTAATTCTTAGAAAACTAGCAGCGTTAAAATAATACAAAAATAATATAGATAATAAACTATACTAAATCTTCATTTGAAATCAAGCGTAGCAATTTATTTTCTCATTTTACTATGAAAAGTGCAACATTTTACAAAATATTTTTTTGTGATTGACCATAGAGAAAAAATATTTTACGTCAATTCTTGCTACTAAAATCATTTTGGACTCGCTCGGATCTGTCATTTTCCTAGAGATTTGGTCGTCTCCTCACGTTAGTAACGTGAAGCGATCGAAAGCGTAGTTCCACGTACGCACGATAGAGGCGCTGTACCAAATTGTATGGAAAAAGGAGACGTCTAGATCACGTCTCGTTACCAAATTCCGGCCAGACTCACGCTACTGATCACTAATAGATAGTTATTTTGGCAAGTGCAATCTGTAAGGTTCAGAATAGGGAATAAAATAAAAATGCTCTGTATTTCAGCATCCGTTAGCAATAGAACTAGGATCATGGGTGAATCCACTTTTTTGTCCCTGTCATGGAAAAAACTATAAAATCTTTATTTCAGTTTAAAATATGATTGTTTTAATGTTAACGTAAACTTATATTCTCTGCTAACATGGTAGTTTCATAGTTTTTTTAGTTTAGATATAGCAAAAGTTTTGATTTTCCTATGGTAACTCAGCGGACCATAGGCAAAATACATGTCCCCAGATTTTTTCGTAATGTATGTAGATGTTTAGACCCAAATATCTCTTAAACCACAGGGGGTCTATTTATGAGACTTATAGGTGATCCTGCTCTGGTACTTCAAGGAGTTGGGCTGGTTATGGCTTGGCTAGACAGACATGGGCGTACTCAGCATTTTTTAAGGGGTGGGGCAGAAGTAAATAAACCAAGTAGTAGAAAATTAAAAATGATTTTTATTTATTGCAGTACACCTTATTTCATTAATAGACTACTAGGGTTCTGACTAAATCTGGCTAAAATGTTTTTTTTTATTTTGTGCTTCTAGAACCCTCTTTCTATGCACACTCATCGTACAGACAGTCAAGAAGACGGTTTTCTGTCATTGTTGACCTTCCTTTTATTCTTCGAAAAGTTAGTAAATTACCTTCGATATTGCATGTTGTGCAGGACTGTGCCAGTGATATAATGTGTAATTAATGAGTGCCATATTTTTTTCGCTTCCACTGGTATACCTCAGCTTCACCAAGAAAACCACTTACTTTGTAGTAATTACAAGATTTACAAGCTCGTTAATTTTTTTGCAATAAGTCTTCATAAGGCTTTGTTAGCATAGTGAATATGCTGGTAAATTGCTGTCTGAAAAATGCTGTTCTAGAGACATAATTAAAGAATCTAGGTAGATAATTATCAAAACTCTCTAGGAGTTTGAGCCGGAGGTTTGGGAATTGCAAATCACTCGATTCGATCGCTGTGCATGCGCGCTCGAATCATGGATTTATTCACATTTACATTACCTATTGTATTGTTTGGCGAGGTAACTTTTACAAATACCCCAATGAATATTTAATTTTGTCTCTAATATGTAAAAATATAATTAATATGTGTATATTAATGCAGCCAAAAAAAATTAGCTTCAGGTCAAAGAGCAGGGTGGGGCAACTGCCCACCTGGCCCCACCGTTGGTACGCCCATGGACAGAGGGACGATGCACAATACACTCCCATACAAGATATCAGCGCAGATCCTCGCTCATGCTGGCAGTGCGCCCGTGGTCGTAATGCCCTCTCTAAGATGTACCTACGAACACCCCCCAGGTGCCCATAAACCTGCACGCCGTGATCCCATGCTGCGAGAATATGGTCAGCGGACAGTGCATGAAGGTGGGCGACGTCGTGCGCGCGCTCAACGGCATGTCCATACTGGTAACTATTACATCACACCTTGTACGGTGTCACAGGTATGCATTATGTACCTAGGTCATCGAGTACATATCCCTTAGAGAGGCCATACAAAAACGCGCTTCTCTGCCGCACGTCAGTGTTTTAGCACTTACATAAGCAAACACCGACTGTCGTCACTTCAGTGCAGACCAAAAGTTAGAACAGTGCGCCTGTCCCGTAGCTTGGTGAATAAAATACTGCAAGTCAATCAAGAATAAACGATGTCCTACTGCTCAATCAAATGGTAAAAATACTCGACCTTCCAAGTATAAAACAAATGGAATAACATTTTATAGGTAAGTTTTTTACGTGATCAACATTTTACGAAATTATTTTACTCGAAACCTCCTCTAGGTAAAATGGCCAACTGCGGTCAGCGTTCATGACGTTTTATTTGACATCCCTTTCTTACCGAATTTAGTTTATATTTTCTTCCTGCTTTACGCAGTCGGTAGAGAAGGAACAAGCTGGTTTAGACTATCGATATCGATGCCCCATCAATATGATTTTACACACAGACATCGTAGAGCTACGCCTAAAGCAGACCGAACATATTTTCACAATTACATAGAAAAGAATCAAATAACGTTTGGTCACTTTCTCTCTAACTATAAATGAATAAGCCTATCTCACCTCTTTTTACTGTAACAACGCTAACTCACCATAGACAAAAATTTTAGATGTGGCAAATTTCCATGACATATTGCTAAACAACAAGCGACTAATGTCCGACTTGTCATGTCATGAAAGAATTGTACGTGTTGTTGTTTCAATAATTTCGGATAAATCTCGTAAAATATACACAAAAAAGATTGAAAAAACATGGTGAAGTGCAGTGCACCTTTGTGCGGCAACGCGTCTTATTGCAAAACACCCGAAATAACTTTTATCGGTAAGTTTTGATGTGCCTCACAGTATCTTATTTTGTTTTTGGGTTACTGTGTGGATATATGGCGATAATTCGGCATTGTTTATGCAGTGACTAACTGTTCTACTTGGTTGGTAAACATGAACTGAATAAATTGGAAAAAGAAGAACAGATTAAAGGAAATACACTTTATTAGTGTGACTATGTATATATAGCTTAATACGATTTTTTACATTAGCATTTATTGATTTAGGCTATTGTTAAATTTTATGTAGTTATAAGAATAAAACTTAATGCTAAGCAAGGCAATTCAACGGAAAGAAATCATTAAAACAAGTAATTTGAAAAATAAAGACAATTATTTTGAAAAATTAGTGTTTATTTATTTGTAAATGTGGCAGTATATCGGAATAGATTATAATGCCACAGTTGTAATGCCCCCGCCCCCTTATCCCTGAGTTCGGCCCATAGATTGTCCATGTGTACGTGATATTTGTATGTAGGTGTAATTGGCACAAATAGTTTTAGAAATGTGTATTCTGCTTCCCTATTAGAATTCTGTGATTTTACACAATATTTACACGTAATATTTTTTACGATTGTAGATGGCCAATTGGATGGCTTAGATGTAAAAGTCCTCACCTTATATACAGTGAAATGTCCAAATGGGAAGTCTGGTACCAACCTTAGCAGTACCTAGACCCTCTTAGTTAGATGACACATCGGGGAGGCTGTATCAGGGATGGTATCAATGATGGGTACGTGAAACGTCCGGTGCATGCTACGGAGCAGCACACAGCACCGCGCGCCGTGAGGGAGGCTCGAGGGATGATCGTGAGCTCTATGCATGCTACGGAGCAGCCCCTCTATCTATGTATCTATTGTATTAAGTATAACAATCATCTAGTACCCATCATAAGACAAGCTCTGGTTAGCTTGGGGCTAGAGGATGCGGTGTGGATTGTGCACATTATTTATTTATTAATTAGTCTGTACCTACTGAAACTCGTACCTTCAATACCTACCTGTCTACAGTATATGGTAGCGAAATCAATATTTTTTTGTATTTCCTACAAAACACTGAGACAAGTCAAATTTTAAACTATAAATTATTATCAAGTAAGGAACGTGTTATTTGATTTTCTCTTCAGTTATACATATATTTGTCCACTAGGAGAAGAAGTGAAAAAGAAACCAATAGCACATTTATATATCACTTATTATCTCTAATTACATGTTTGTTTTGTCAGATCTAAATCGAAATATAATGTGATTGTAGATAAATGACAATATTTTTACAGCTTAGCACAACACTGAATTTGTTACATATTTACGTCGTCGGTGTGAAACTGATTGTGAGCGTCACATCCAAACATGCCGGCCGAGGCTGGACTGCGCGGCAAATGCAGAACCTAAATATTGAAGTTTCTGTCATTTCCAGATAGAGAACACCGACATGGAGGGGCGCCTGATGCTGGCGGACGCGCTGGTCTACGGACAGATCGCCTTCCGACCCGAGCTCGTCATAGATGTCGCAACTCTCACACGTTAGTCACTGATTACATAACTTGCTGTACAGAAAGCCTTCGCATCATAGACAAGCAGCATTTTGGGCTACCCGACGACGCCAACCAAAAAGGTGCCGTTCCGAACACTTGATTTAATAGTAAAGCGAAATCTAATAAGGGAGCTTAGTTCACGGTCACTGACCATTGATTTTTTTCTCTCTCAAAAATAAATCGAATGTCAAAAGATCTCACCCATCCGGCCAGATTGCACCGAAACTCTAGGTAGCGCCAGTGGTTTCGTCAAATAAGACCCAAAGTAAAGGCGAAGACTCGGCGGGGCCAAGCCCCAACAAGCTAAAATAAATAATTAATGCTTGGCTCCTAAGCCTAAATGGAGGAAATTAGGAGTCCTTTCGCAAGTCAGTCTTACAGGATATAAATTTCCGCAGACGGCGTAGCGTTAGCGACGGGCGGCGGTGCGTTTGGCCTGTTCACATCGAGCGAGGCGGCGTGGTCGGCGGCGCGCGCGGCCGGCGCGAGCACGGGCGACCGGCCCTGGCGGCTGCCTCTCTGGAACTACTACGCTAAACAAGTGACAGGTATACCTACTACTTCCAACAAAGTGGAGGCTGAAGCGGCTAAATATTTACTACTCATACAATCTAGGGACGCGGACGCTACCCGGGGCGACATGTCCCTTCGTTAACTTCATTATCTCATCAGCACACAGGTACCTTCACGTCTCGTCATGGTTTGATAGCGCTCGGCGAAAGTGAACGGGGGTTCCGCGCAACAAGGTCAGCGCTATCAAACCATGACGCGACCTGTAGGTACGTAGACGTAAGCGTCAGGATCACTGGACCAAAAGCGTTAACTGCTGTTATAATGACCACGCTTCGCAGGTGGATTGGTGATCCTAGTGGGATGTCCAGCACGTGTGGTGTCAGTCACAGTGGACGCGTATGGGTACGTTATGATGTGTTTATAGTAAAACAGAACCAGGCCCAAATCAAAATTAGGGAAAGAAGAATCATTCCGCAGGCCAAAAGATTTTTATGAAAATTTCGAACGTTCATGCTCATTTCGAACATTTTATATATTGTACATAGGTACCTACATGAACGTTGTCAAAAATAAACTATAATATTTTTAACGGTGCATATATTGTTTTTATTTGACTCATTCCTGCCTTTTCGTTTAACAATCTTCGTATCTTTCGTAAACCAACAGCTTTCGGAATCAGTGGGTCTGCCAGGTTGACCTCAAGACAGCAGCCACAATAAAAGATCTAAATATCTCCTTAACTACTGCAGCACTATTTATTATGCTTCGGGGATGAGCAGGCACTATTTATTTGCGTACTTGAAAAACTTCAAATTCCATGGCGGGACTGCGTACTCGACGACACGATGATTGGTCAAGTTGTGGAATTTTACTTATCTACTAGAAACTAAAATGTACTCATACCTATTTCAGATGACCCCTCGGTCGATTTGCGGAACCAGGGCCGAGGAAAGGCTTCGCCCTGTTTAGGAGCTGCGTTTTTGAGGGTAATCATTCAAATCTTTTCAAAACTCCGCATCATACCAATATCTACTTAATTTTCACGTATGCCTGATGTGATGAGTTAGCCTCGATAACACTATTAGTTGTGAACATAATCGAAGCTTTCTCCTAAACAGTGCTGTTCTCTTTTTGCCGGCTGTGTATAAAAAGGGATGTTAAAAGTGTCGTTGATGCAGCCGTTCGAATGATTTTCATCTTTGTTGATGTAGCTATCAGAGTTTCAAAGTAAATTCGTCAAGGGTTTTCGAAAACGGCACAGTTCGTTTGTCGTTGTTACTAAAAGCGATCGTATATTTCAGAATTTCGTATGCTGCGACTGGGTGCACATAGACATCACAGGCGTCGGCAAGCTGGCGCACGGCGCGCCGCCGTACCTGCGCGCGCGCCGCATGACCGGCCGGCCCACGCGTACGCTCACTACCCTACTGCAGAACATAGCGAAGGACTGTCAGGCGAAGTCTAAGGAGGTCAAGCAGGGGCAGGCGGCGCAGAACTAATCAGAAATCACCCATATCTTAAGTCAATACCTCGAGTGAAACTAGGCTGCGCAGATCTATACTTGCCTCCATAAAAGTTATCGTCGATGTCAAGCGGGCGCCCTCTCTGCGCACGCGCCGCATGACGGGTAGACCCACGCGCACTACCCTACTATGGAACATCATGCAAGACTGTCGAGCGTAGTAGGCTAAGGAGAATAAATAGGTCGCCCAGAATTAGTTTTCCCTCCTACTGCCAGATATAAACGAACCCCGCAGAAAACATCGAACTTGTTTCGCTGATCCTCCAGCCGCATTCTCGTGTGTCATGGCGGGGTGCCCCACGCGGACGGTCACTGCACTGGAACTAAACACTCGTTTGCTCCTCCCAACCTTCAGTTGTGCTGCAGCCTGCCCTAAAATCTTTATTCGACAAATTTGCTAGGTCCGGTTCCGCGCCCACCGCGGCGGAGGATAACTCCAATAAGCTATCTGATTGCTGCCTAAAATAAATATAGGATATGAAGGTAACGGTATAACTCCTGATAACTTTGCTAAATATTATTTTTATATTACATAAACATCTTATTTTCCAAAATGTTGAGTGTCTGATATTGTACATAAGTGTTCTGTACCGGCTTGTATGAAACAGACTTAAGTTGGATAAGCAAACGTCGCGTATGTAGGCTGGAATTGAATTGACAGCCTGACTCATGCAGTCTTGCTCGAGGACAGCATAATGTCTAGCATTTGGATCCCAATCTTTATCTGCGCGACTTAAAACCGATTCCAATTAAATTTCCTGATAAGCATCTAATATATTAGTTTCATTGTATTATGTAGACCTTTTAATTTCTAACAATTTCTTTATGTGAACCTTAAGAGGTAGAGCAGAGTTCTCTAACACAAGTAGTACCAAAGTGGGTATACGAGGATCTGAATCAAGGATATTAGGTTGGTAAGTAAAATAATACCTTTTACGAAAATTGTTTTATATCAGCTAGTTCGAAAACAAGTTAAAACATTCTTCAAGACATCCTATCAAGATAACATTATCTGTACTTATAAACAGAAATTAAGATACGAGTGGCTCGTGCTGGAACTTATTGGATGAGTAAGTAACCTTGCACAATGACAACCAAGAAAATATACAATTGATTTCAATCCACATTTGTGACGGATCTATTTATTTAATTCAAAAATAAATTATAATTACATGTAATCTGTCACGTTACAAATAAAATTAGCATTACATAATAATAACAACTAAATCACTCGGTAAAGGGGCGTGTGGTAAGTACATGTACAACTGTTGGTAGGTACGGCGCGGCGCGGCGCGGACGACGCATGGCGGCGAGCGGATCAAGGGACAGGGCGGAAAACAAACTTAAAATAACACAACGGGGGCGAAATGAAACACCGATGCTTATTGACCTAAAAATGAAGAAACATTTATTTTCAGTATGTCTTTTGTAAAATTGAAACAGAATGAATCAAATGTTAGAGTATAACAGAGCGGAATACTTTCCATTTCGATAGAATTACTTTACCAACAATAGAAATATAATATTTATCGAGTCATTTACAGAATCAGATACATTAATGCAGTACCGATAAATCTAATTAATTAATTTACTGAGTTATTTCAATTTAAACATTAATTACGAGAATGTACACGGAGTGAACTACCGCCGGAGCGCGAGGGCGCTGGCCGCACACAGGAATACAATACTTTTTTTTGGATTTTTTAAAATTTTATTCTCACGTACTTTATAAATATCTCATACTTGAAAAAAATTTACATTAAAATGTACCGGTGCACATGGCACATGGCGCATGGCGACGCGCCGGAGCACGGGGCACGCACACATACAACAAGACGAGTCAGCGCCCGAGGAATATACACAAATATTATATGAGCCGACACGAACCCGAGACTTATACCATCACATTGCGCCGCACACCTATTCGTTTCCCCTTGTACCGCTACAATTAAATTTTTTCTTACATAGTAAAAATTAACGGAATACTTTAAAATCTAAAGAAAACATGTCGCGGCGAGGAGAGCGACCGTCGCCGCCTGCCCGCGGCATTCAACTGAAACGATGACGAGTTAATTTATCGCAAACACTAGAGAAATGCAGGTCCAATACGATGGTAATATTGTGTGTCATGAAACAAAATGTATATTTAAATTCTCTGCTTTTTACACACACACTAGCCGGAGGCTCACTTCGACGTCATCATGGTGACGAATTCTGGAAAAGAAAACAGAAAACATTTATTAGTCAAACGTTTGGTGGAGACCGACCGAATACATCACTTCTAACATTTCATATTAACACACAACGAAACTAAACTAACTGACAGATCGAATGATGCACTAATCAAATATGTAACAGTAACTATCTAAATATGCACCGAACACATGCCCTCCGGCCGAGGTTACTTGGCAGGTAGGGCGCGGCCGCACAGAGAGGCATGCATTCGACGCGGTAACGCACAACATTAACTATCCCAACAGTTCATCATGCCACTACAAAGGGAACATGTGAAATACCACCCTCTGGATATGATTGATCAAAATGTGATATGATTATAGTCCGAAATGAATAGAGACCGTCAGAGTATACAGAAAGTGTTTGGTGCGGCTAAGCCTACGTCGAGAAGGCAAGAGTATCGTTCGATATATGACCGTTGAACTTTGCGTTGGTTGCTGCTCGTTCGTAAGACGCGGGATGCGGGGGGGCGGGCGCAACGTGAGCACAAACAAGCAGGAGGGATCACCAGGTGGTATTTCTATAGGGGACGATGCTAACAACAGATGCATGCATTAGTGGAGGCGTGCAGCCTTGTTGCGCGCGGCACGAGGCTGCACGCTGCGGGTGAGTGAGGGAGATAGAACACGCACGAGACACAGAGGTGAGATCCCAACGAGTGAGGAGTGAGGGGCGAGCGGGCAGGGAGCAGAGGCGGGAGCAGCTAACAATCCAAGAGGAGGAACAGTTAATAACGAGCAGCAAACCATTCAGAGCAACACCGGTATACCTATGGAGGAACGCGTCGCGCCAGCGCAGCGCTGCCCGTCGGCACTCTACACTAGGGGGGGGGGGAATCGTTTCGAGATCACAGCGTTACGGTAGAGTCCTGTCTTAGTATTAGTTAGGGAACTACGAGGGCCGGCGGGCGCGCGCTAGCGGCTGCCATCGCCGCGGCAGAATATGATTTGGGCGAGTGCATGGAAGTCTGCAAAGAGAACGCCGTCGTCGGATGATGCGCAAACACACGTGCGTGCGGGCCTGGAGCCTCCGCATACAGCCACTAACATCGCGCTGTACGACGTGACTTGGCTATTGTCCGTCGGGAAACCTAGGCTTGTTGTGTGATTAGCTCTCCTAGTACGGTTTACAAAGAGTTATGCGACAATATACAGATAATATTTACTGCAGTCGGTTGTGGACGAGGGGAGTACTGTGGGGGGAGGCTCAAGGCAGAGGATCACTTGCGGCGTGTTCCATGGCGCGGCTGGCGCCCGCTCCTTGCCCGTATCGTTCAGGAACTAAGCTCGGCGGGCGACAAGCGCGACCATACAACCACTACCGGTTTACTCATTGGCGTCCTACCCAAAATAAAATCTATCACAAATTACTCAAAATGAAAACAACATTCAAATTGTTTTTTTACTACGATATATTCAACATTGAATGGTGCCGAACGCCAATAAATACCTACATTAATAGTTTTGCTTCGATGAAGTGGTAACGGAACACGGTGAGGAATGCATAAACAAGGACGCGATTAACAGAACTATGAACGACATTAGCGCGGGAAACACTTTCCACGAGATGTAAAACAAAACGGACCTCCGGACTGAGAAACCCACCTTAGTGGAACAACACATACTAATATGATGCTGGCTTGTTTATTATCATATCGTCAGCATTCAGAGGGTGATATTGTATGGAGAACTTGGTACCTGCTATGATACTGGAACATTACACTGGTAGAAACTAGCCCATTCATTTTCTTTACCGACACTAATACACTAAATACGTTTTTCGTAATAAAAACTACATAGCTGCACAGCCGTTTGGCTACGCTCTGGAAATGTATGTACTTGCAAATCTCAAGCGCAGCCAAATGGCTAATCGGCAGAACAATCCCACGCCTACTAATTTGGATTGCATTGAATCCAACAAAATGGATACCACGTGCACTAGCTCACGCCTTCCTTTTATTCAAGTATAATTGAAATCGGTGAGCCTGAGCTAAGCTGACTGTTGGAAGGAATCGAAGGTCCATCAATTGGTAACTAAAGGCCAATGTGAAGTTAGCAGCAGAAACAAAAAAGTATTTCTAGCAGATTGAAATCGTATTTCAACAAATACTCGAGGGTACACTGTACGTACACAGTTGAAAACAAGTGGATAAGCACAGAGCAAATGGATATTTCACTTTACCTTTAGCTAAGTCCACATAGACCCGTTTAGTATAAAGTAGATATCAAAATGTAATGTTGGACACTGACCCTCGTAATTGACCTGTCCGTCGCCGTCGATATCAGCCTCGCGGATCATCTCGTCGACCTCCTCGTCGGTGAGTTTCTCCCCCAGGTTGGTCATCACGTGGCGCAGTTCCGCGGCGGATATGAATCCGTTCCCGTCCTTGTCGAACACGCGGAATGCCTCGCGGATCTCCTCCTCACTGTCGGTGTCCTTCATCTTGCGCGCCATCATCGTCAGGAATTCGGGGAAGTCTATCGTACCGTTGCCTGGAATATACAAATCAAAATATAAATACATAAATATTTCATTTAATTTATTCCACTGTAGGAACATAATATTAATACACCTTGATGTCGTTCTATTCTTAAATATTATTACTATTGCTGGACAATCCACACAGTATCTTCAAACCACCCTTAGTAGTAAGCAGCCCTTGTGTTATGGGTACAGGATAACTGATACACATGAATACATTACGGACGTAAAGATATTTGTCCCGAGACGGGAATCCAATCCGCAATCTCCTGCGTCGTATGAGAACTTGAGATTTACATATATTCGCTACGTAGTAAATACATAGACATGATTATGTTGTTTGTCAAGACTCTTCAAGAACACTATTAAAACAAATGATAACATTTGTGGAATCAAATGTCACTTTTGTGCAAGGACAATACTTATTTATTATATTACAAGTACGACGGTGACTCTTACTAGAGTATAATGATAATTCATGCATGCATGATGTAGTGAGTTAACCGACAAATACTGTTCTCAGGTAGGAATCGCATCTTTAGGTGAAAACTGATATTATTTAAAAAAACCGTTTTTTGTGGTTTCTGCTTGTACAAGTTAATAAGCTAGAACTTATGTAGTAGTTCTGCGCACATTGTACGCCAATTGGTTGTGTTGGGAGTCATTGACATTAAGAGATTTGTTACTACAAACAAAATATGTCGATAGCGTCAATTGATTCAAAGTTTGTTATAGCAAATTACTTAGTGTGCGCAAAACTTTCTTTCTGCTTATTTAAATTGTTGTTTAACCTGGAAAATAGTAAATTCCATTTTTTTTAACCGCGTGACCACATTTTAGTTGTTTTGTGGTGTGACTGAAATAAGATCGAGGCGACAATCCACTATGTTTATAATCGATTTAAAATTAAACGAGCTATTTTTGCTGATGTGTTAGTTAAGATAATTAAAATAGCAAACTGGCAACTGCGGTTGGGATACCTCAATCAAGACGACGGAATAAACACATTAATTTGCTCAAAAATAACGTGTCTATTTGACGATAAAATACGTAAAGCTGAACAATATACTGTCAAGAGTGCCATGGCCGGAGTTTTATAGGCTTGTAAATTCAAATACAAAATAAATGGTGAATATTGCAGTCGAACATTTAAGTTAATTATGAGTTAAGCAGACGCGAACAATGTATATCTGCATTATGTTGGGAGAGAAAATTGTATGCTCTTCTCAGAAATTGTCGCATTCTAGAACTTTTTACGCGAGTTGTTTACTTTGGAAAATGTCACAGATTTTACACAGCGTTACGAAAATATCGTCAAAAAACAAAATCTTCCTTTGTGTCACGTAAGAGATAATAAATCTCTAAGTAAATGTAAGGCAGAGTCTGCAGTCGGCGCGTGCACAGCTCAGCTATAAACATGTCACGTTATCAGAGGAAACATTCAGCTCGACACTTCGCCCAAATTATTTCACACGTTCACAGTAAACTGGCACAAGAATACCCACGGTTAAACAAATCAAAAGACAAGAGTGAACCTTCGTGATACATCGTCGGCCACATCATCACTTTCCATAAGGTGAGATTGTGGTCAAACGAAGGTAATATAAAAATTATATAAAAGGTAATATAAAAAAAACAGTATCTCTATCGAGGGTAAAAATAGCTGTGGTAACGTCTTAGAAAGAATCATGATCTTTCCACACGAGTCAAGAGTCTAACGAGACAAAATACCTATCTACCCAGTTGAACCGCGACTCCCGCTGTCATCGTGGTTGCAATAATAATTTCTTAACCGAAGTAAGGAAAAAAATAACGGAATCTTTAAACCATTTCCCATCTCAGCGCTCCATTGTACCTACATATAGATATACAATGAGGGTGCGAACAATTGGCACAGCTGTCGCAGAGGCTTAACGCTCGATCGAGCGAACCGTGTTGCAAAAATAAGTTCCGGTTAAGTTTGGCCCGTCTAATTCTGGGTTTAACCTTTTCGAGGTAGTCGCGGGCTATTTATAACGCTGGTTGTGGAGAATGCGTCGCGCTTCTTGTTTTAACTGGATCCGCAGCACCTGGGCCGCTGCACTCGGTTCGCACCGTACATTTGTCATAGTTCACTTCACTCCCAACCGTCGACACATTAATTTATCTTGCTATTATTTAGGCTTGTCCTCACATAGACTGTGGGAATTCGAACAGCTGTAGATTTTTTGTGAATATTCGGAAGGGTTTCATCAGATTGAGCTATATTAATCATTCGCATGGCCGTGGGGCCGCGGCGTACGAATATCGACCCCTCCAACTCAACCCGTGGATGTCGTAAGAGCCGACTAAGGGAAGCCTACCAGAGGAAGGGCAGCAGCTTCCTTCTGAGTATTTTTAAACACCAACACTGCGATCACCAATCCGCCTGCCAAGCGTGGTGATTATGGCAAATCCCCCCTACATGGGAGACCATCCACTCGATGGACCGACGACATCGTAGCGGTTGCAGGGAGTCGATGGATGGAGGCGGCTCAGGACCGCTATTTGTGGCGTCGTACGGGGGAGGCCTATGTCCAGCAGTGGACGGGTATGGGCTGATGAATCATTCGTAAACAATAAATCACGATTCCATGCAGCGCAGCGTTTACAAGGTGAATTTATTGAACAGCACAGATTGCTTGATCAAATATGGACAAGGTGTTGGTATATTATGTATGACAGGTTGTATGACCGGCGCGGCGTGGGATACAGAGAGCCGCTTGTCTCCTTGAACCCGCTGCGCCCGGCCTGGCGCGGCGCTTGTCGTAGGTACCTACTGTACACACCGCGCCCGTAGTTGTTGTTCTTGCATAGATTCACAGTACATTCCGAGAACGCTCAGTGTTTAGCATTTGTCTAATCCGCACATGGATTTTCAGAAATAATAAACATGATATAACGCAATACAATGTGTGTTTTGGTTAATTTGCAAAATTAACCAAATACCTAAGTGCGCACTATGTAGATTATTTGCATAGCTAGATAATTCATTCCACCTTGAGTCATTTCCTTTATCAAGGTAAACTGATGCATGGCAAACTACTGAAAAAATCCCGAACAGTTTGAGCACGTGGAAAGGATGGACTCTCCTATTGCGTTGTAACTGCCTGCTCCCGATACCTTTGCAAACAACAATAGAAAGCCAATCGGAACCGCAATCAATCCCGCGGCGCTATCACCCAGCCAGGATAAACGTTTCAATAGACCAGGGTTTTGGGGAAGTTTGATTAAGCCACTGTAGATGTTCGCTCGTGTAAAGCATATAAACACATCTCACCCACACGCTCGTTGCTGGGCAAAAATGCCGAATTATCTGGCTATAAGCGGAGGTGAAGTCAACCAACGCTACATTTATCCTCCTCCGTGAACGGAAAAACACATTATTTCACGATAACAGCGTATGGTGCCTAAACCCCGATAATCCAAGCAGTAGCACCAGTGACCAAACACGCTCATGGCTATTTTTCCAATTCAGATTAGATAGCGACTGCAGCAAACAATTTGTATCGTACATTCATACTTTAGTCCTATGAAGTAAACGGTAAAGCATTGAACCACTTTTCAGGTTTATTCAGGCGTGGCTAACATAATGCCGTGTAAGTAGGCAAGGCAGGCTGCGAAGCCCCGCAACGGCGACAAGGACAGGTGACTCAACATGGCGTCAGCGGTCGCCAGCCGTGCAGCAAGCCTCCCAGCATTCCATATATGATACGTGATTGCTCGAAGATAAATTACCGATAAGTCTGTTTGTAGATCGATGTAATGTTACATGTTTTTTGCTCATGAGATGACAGCCAAGTCTGAGAAATCATTTTTGTATACATACGTAAGTAACAAGCTTAAGTTTATTTATTTATGTTGACGTTTATCAATTGTTTTGTTATTTTATTTTAATGTTGTAAGGTTGATATTGCATGAGCTCATAAGCTGTTGAATCAACTGGTTAAATATGTGGAAGAACTGCTACAAGTTTATGATTGTGGAATATACATGCCGCCTACTCTGTGACGTGCAAGGGTTGATGCTCTCGTTGTTATAATGAGCCATATATTCACTAAGTTTCCAAGCCAGAATACCCACGTGACTTTTACAGCTTCGCGAATAGAATAGATTGATTTAAAAATAATGAAACGGTAACTGAATGTAACATTAAAGGTGCATACCGGGAGACTGCCCCATGCAAGCGTTAAAGCAAAGAGCTGCGGCAAACTATCTGGCGGAGAGCCAGCTAAATATGCAGATTCATTAGAAATGTAGCAGCAATCCAACGTCTCCTGAGTGGTTATGAGCACCGTCAACACTATCGCACAACTATCATGACAACACTAACTACATTCACCTGCAATTTACTACCGGGGACCAATTAATTTGATATTTGCGTAATTCTGTTTCATTTCTGCGCGTAAACGATGTTAGATTGACTGGGGAAGTAAATATACATAGATGTGGAACACGATAGGAGTTCAGAAAATGAAAGGTCAGTCGGTGATCAGGACTTGGACATGTCGCGGTGGGATGCCTGCAGTGCTGAAGGCGAGGCGACAGCAACTCGCCAGCGCGGGAGATCAATATCTTGGCGCGGCACCAACTATACACTAATTAGTCACTATTCCGTTAGCTATCGCGATACTTGTACAATGTTTTTGAAGCTGATTATTTCCGTGTATTTTGACGATGGAGAATGCTCTTGACATTTGCAGCGAAGCAGTCAGGTTCTCCGGTGCGGGTCAGTAGTTCTGAACCCTATTCCTATTGTCATTGCAAATCGAAGCGAATGATAGCGTTTCTGTAGTAATAATTAGACGACCATACCCACCCACCTAGCATGTAGACGATTGGTAACAGCATTGATAGGATTACAAAATATTTTTCACGAAAACTAGTAGTAAAAGTCATGTTTAATGAAAAACAGAACCAGTCACAAGCGTAACACTAAATAAATATCTGACTGAAGAATATTGTGACTAGTAACTACTACACAATAATAATAACGGTTATTATCCTGAAACGCATAATAGGAAGGAAAATAGTTGTGACTGCCTTACCAGAAGGAAAACAAATTATCCTCTCTCGCAGGATAAATGACGGCACGGAGGTGCGAACTACATAGTAATGGGACAAGGAAGGTCAGACGTTGACGTATTGGCTAATAAATACAGCGGGCACTTTCTATGGACTGCCCGCATTTATATCACGCGCTAATAGATGGACTAATAGACATCATTTCGATTTACGAGCAAAATTTTAAGGGCGTAGTTCATCTAGATTACTCATCATTAATGTTCAACCAGAAATACTAAACGGCATTGTTCCATGCTTACTTCCTTTAATGACATCATCGTCAGATTCTGCGCAGCTTACGTAGTTGGCCATTAATTTTAATGTGCTATAGCCTTCCTAGATGAAGTGAAGGCCAAGGATGATGCGAAAGACATGTGATAATGGCATGCAATAAAGCGTTAAATTAGATCCCAAAATTCACCAATGCGAACTAATTCCACATGACATGAAAATGAACAGTGTCACTGTCTAAACATAAGATCGTGAACATTATTTCGAGATGAATAATGAAAATTCAACGTGAAGATTCTGTGCTTCAAGTGAGGTTAAAGAAATAGTGCGCCAAAGTAGAGCACTACAATGAGATAAGCCGGTCGCTGTCGGCGCGATCGATAGAGAGTTGCATGACCGGCACACTACCTATTTTTATTGCGATCCCGGATTAGACGGGTGAATATACGCGCGATCAACTTTTACAATCAGCGCTATACACATAAAATAATGACTAGCTGTACGTGTCGCAGGCTCCATGTTAGCAAATATAATTATTATACTAAGGGGCTACACATGGCGAAGAGTGACGTTCGGCTCGGTTTGATTGATCGGAGGCGCGACGCAGTTGGACGCCTATTATAAATAATGATTGAATCAGTCTGTATCTGGTAGAGACAACCGCTCGCTATTCAGGGAAAACAGATAGTGTCAACAGCGTTTCAATCAGGGCGACAACTGAACCAATTAGGTATTGAACGAGTCGACTAGCGGTTCAACAGGGTCAATAGAAGTGGGAGACGGTGCACGGCGACGCGGGACCATCGATCTAATTGATCCTTCGTCTCCACGCTAATGCCGAGCTCAACTGCGCGGTTCATTTGCATATTTATATCTTTTTCGAGTCGTAGATTAATCTCTGGAATCTATTTGATATGGATTCAGCGTCGTCGAGCGGCATAATCAAAGATTCGCCGAATCACCAGCGCGCCCAAGGGGATTTCCGCCCGACCCGGTTCCAACACGTTTTGGTATTGATCGCGGCGGCCGGCGAGCCTCACTAGCCCTACACCGGTGTCAGCTGACGAAATGCCTACATGAAAGGGTGGTTACGTTACTAGTAAATTATGAAAGCTACACGATTAGGTAATACTAGCGTAGCATACTAGTAGATCATAGATAACACGCGCTAGCATTCGGTCAGCTGTTGTATCGTGAAGTAAAAATTCTCTTGCGCGTTATTACAGAAATAGCGGCGACATCGGAAGCGTCGGCGACTATCTCCCTCTGGCGAGTGAACGACTCCTTATCGCAGCGTCCGTGACATCACCGGCACAACCGATGCCAACTAGAGAACTGCAACGTTTACTCTTACAAATAAATAATACTCTATTGTCCTTCATCATTCTACCGTAACTAAAGCGAATATTGATGAATAATACATACATAAAATGTATCAACTACTAGCTGCTCGCGCCTTGGCCCACGTTTTATCGGGATAAAAAATAGCCTATATGATATTCAAGATCCCAAACTATACCCATACCAAATTTCAGCCTATCGGTTCAGCAGTTTTTGCGTGAAAGAGTAACAAATACAGAACAGTCCATACATCCATCCATACAAACTTTGACATTTATAATATTAGTAGGATTGAAATAATACCGATCCATGCGCCTTTGCTTATACTTTTTCATACACATCTACTCGGAACTATAGTGTTCATATAATTATGTATGTATTCAAGATGATTGCAATCAATAAGCCAGCTGCACTCGGCTCTTGAAAACCCGTTAAATGTTCGCTAAAATATTCAGGAAGAGGGGTCAATGGCTGGGCCCTGTTGTTCGTGTCTCCGTGAATTGGGTCAGCTAGTCGCTAGAGGTGGTAGAGCCGTAAGCATTCTAATGTAAAGGTGTAACAACATTTTAAACAAAGGACCATTCGTCGCTTCTCGCTTCGACCAACATGAGTTGAAATTATGTTTTGTTTTCAAAAGCTGGGGCGAGAGATATTTCAATAGCGAAGAAAATTCCCTTATCGACGGACATTTCCATTACACAGAATCGATTCAATCTGCCTTCGCATTTATCGCGGTGGCCGTAAAATAGCCAAGTCCAAGGCCATCACGCCAACCACGATAATGTGATAAAGCACGTTTTAATTTCCATAATGTTTCTGGTAAAACCAGGTATTTGTGCAAATCGATTTCTTTCTATCCGTTGAAGAAATACAAGAGCAGATTTGTTACAATTGTAAACAATTCGTAGTATGAAGCATGTACATTAAAATAACGACCGCGGGGCGCACTACACGACGTTCATTACCGATGGAAGTTTGCCCAAAACAATATTTATTGGTCTCGATCACGTGTCATTCGGTACTTATAAAACGCTTCTTTTTATAAAATCAATTATACAAGAATCATGCTATACATTATTGATGTGTACATTCTTGGGTGACGAATATTTGGTAAGTAACCTCGAGATTACAGATATCTCTGATCATCTATTCTATAGTTTTTCAACCAAAAACTAGCAAGGCCGGTTCTACTAGTTACCGGGGTGAGTTGAACCGCCACGTCATACATAACCCTGTTATTAACCGGGTCATTTCCTCGAAGCTGGCCGGGAATCCGCTGCCAATTGTTCCGCCATTTAATATTACCCAGATCTAGCCATAAAAGATTAGCTCTCACGGCAACGCATGGAATTAGATACAATCTAGACATTGTTGCGGCTTCCAGCCGCGACGGTTATACCTACCTAGTCTACTAGGACATCCTTCGACAAACATGAACACCTCATTTGGCTTTACGTCTGCTTTTATGTTTTGCGTCTTAATATTGACGAATGCTTGCTCTATGCAGACCTATTCATCATTTGAATTGTAATGAGAGTGAGAAACAGTTTCTTTGTTTGACTGTCAGAGACATCCTCGCTATCAACATTCAATAAAATAGAGGTATTATGTGCACGTCACGAACGTATTTACAGGTAAAATATGCGCGTGTCTTATCGCAGGCTTTCCACTCGCGGGAGGAGAATGAAATTGCGGCGGTCGTTGGGCTGCGCGGGCGCTTAGGATGTTCCGCCACCATTGTTGACTGTATAAGGACAACCGTGACTTTCGGACACAAGGCGCGGCAGCCACCGGTACAAAAAAAACATTCTACTGTTTGTTGTTAATACCAACAGTAGTTTTGCGGCGCTATCCAATTTCTCATAAACCTACTTGACGGTCTGGTTTCAGAGAAAAACCAACCATAAAAACGTTTTCACTTAATAACGCAATAAACCCTTGCATCATATAACATAAGTAGATAATGTATCAACCGATTGATTAGGATTCCGAGTAATAATCTTATCACCGGCTTAAGCATCAGAACCGCGATTAGAGTAAGAGTGCAAGCCAGCTGTCTGCGTCAGTTAAATAGTAGTCGGACCACCATTAATTTTAAATGAAACCTTTTTCTGATGACTGTACTACCGGAGATGAACAATTGCAGTCATTATGTGGAGCCATGCCACACGCGAGTCAGAGCTATTGTGTTACCAGTATAATTGCCGTATCAACAAGAGGCCCTCATTCCTCATCACAATATTGTCACACATCTTCTAATAACAATTGATCATGTCAACAGAGTGGAAACCTATTCTGAAAAAGTAGTGTAGGAAGCCCTGTGGCGTCGGTCAGGTGGGATGACGATAGTATTCATAGCACAGTCGAGGCTGAAGATTAAGTCAGCTAAGTCCCTGGTTATTCTGTCAACTTATGTATGTTGCTGGCTAAACCAGAACAGAGGAAAGCGATTCAGTAAACAAATGTGTGTGAAAGTTCGCGTCTCAGAGGCCGAAGCGGACGCCTACTTCTCAAGCCTTTATTAATTTGCATCGAACGGAATGCCATCGATCCTGTTTGTTTATTAAAAAGTAGTAGGTATTCATTGATAAGAGGAGTGTCAGGGTCACCCTGGGGTAAACACCGCGGGCTAATATACTCGTCACCGCCTCAAATGACCGACGCGACGCCCACTTTATGATTGATGTCTTCAATCGGGGACTCCTTCCAGCCAGACCATGATTTCTACTTTGTTTTTCCGTATACTTACTACGGCTAACATTTTGCTCTTCTATCGATTCTGAATCTAACCCCCGAAACATACGGTGGGTATTTTATCTTTTTTTTGTTTTAATATTTATTTAATCGAAATGTACATATTTGAGCTACATATGTTCTATTCTAATAATTTTATGATAGTATTCATGTCTGTACTGTACCCCAATTTTTAACTAAACTATAAAATGGTTAGGAATATGCATAATACCGACTTTGCTTTCAGAATACTATTATGTTGTACATTTCATGCGTGTAAATATGGTTGGGAGCTCTTTGTTTGGCCAATTCTGGCAAATACATTCAACCAAATTATCATAGCGCGTGAACCATGAAAGCAGATAGGAAAACGACGGAGATGACGTTATTCTGGTTATATTGAAACAGTCGGCTCTATTGTTGACGAATAAAAACAAACTGCGGCTATCGCGACCTCAAACACTATCAGTAAGCCGTACCTAATGCTTGAATACACAATCTATGTACTTTTACATTCTGGAGAATAATTTAACGACATAGGTACATTGCCATTGTTTACGAGAATAATGTTAAAAGTTTACTAGGTAGGTAGGTACCTGTTAGAAATCCTGCAAATATTTTACAGACGAAAGTTGGTGAAGATGTGAAGTTGAGTAATATTTGGGCGGAGGCAAGCTCTGAACGGATTGATGTGAAATTTTGCAGATATACTTAATGTAGTTCAATTTATAAATATAGGATTCTCGAAACGAGTATAGATCTGGAATAACTTGTACTGTTGCTACTTTTACACGGTGAATCGCATATGAAGCCGCGAACAGAAAGAAGGTAATCTCATATATACATACCAACACGTACAAAGATTGCAATCGCTGGCTGCAAGATAGGTTGCATAGCACACTGTAACTCAGGGTTTAAGAATGCTAAGGTGAAGTGTACGCGGTTTTTAAAAGCATGGATTAGGTACTTGTGCAGGTTTAAAAAGGAACTTGCTTCAATTAAAACGCTAATAAGGCACTTTTGCATGCGTTCCGTAAATGGAACATAGCAATCTTATTTCCTACAACGTGTAGATAATTTGCTGTGACGCAAGACGATGTCCTCGAAAAATAACTAACTCTATCTATATTTGAACGATATTTAAATTGTTTTGTAAAATAAACAACCAAACTGCAAACATTTGTATAAAGTATTAATGTTCTTATTGAAGAGTTGCTTTTCTAGGCCTGCGTGAAAATAATACGCTGCCCGACGTTAACCAGGCGCTAAAAGGATTTGTTAAGCTCCATTTATTTCACTTTTTATTACATTGCCCATAAACCGAGCAAGAGCCTATCTTAGGTGTTTACTTTATGAGCGTGTAATTTCTTGCCCGATATCCTGCGATCATAGGCAGGTGTGAATTAAACTGTGCTTATCAACGGATAACGGTCGCGTATCAATCAGTATTTAGTGATCACATTCCACTAGCTACCTACATAATCAGTTATGCTGACCATGTAGGCACCACAGACGAAAAAGTTCCGATTATTATAGTTCGGTGCCTAATCTACACACACACACACACACATTACTTATTTAGCGCTAAATGAGGCTAAAATAGTGAATGTAGTTTCGCAGTGGATATTCCTGTTATAAGCTAAATGTAGCTGCGGTCAAACTCATTCCCGCGACGCCGACTAATGAGGAAACTACTCAGTTACGTTTCCAACTGCAGTTAGCCAGGGCAATTTGTTATCTGCACTGGAAGTAATGAAGGTTAAGTAAAACTATCACTTGTAGGTACCTACTCGAATCCCTACAAAAATTCTACACAGACATCAAACAGGCTCATAATTTAACGGTTTACGGTGGTTGATACATTTAGAGACAAGGATTAAAATCTGGGTTAATTTAGCCATCGCGAATTCCATAGTTAAAAACGAATGGTTACCCATGACTTCACGCCTAGTAATTATAGTGATTCACCCAAGATACACCCAAGGATTATGATCAATTGATCACACAAGGTAAATATATAGGTAACAAAGTATGAGATGGGGCGTGGCGTACTTAACGGTAATTAACCATCAAGGCGTTACTGCGTTATATCGCCAGGAGTTGAAGAGTCGAATTGGCCCAGCAGTGGGACAGTACAGTAACCGCTAAAACTAAATATAATCTTACACAATCCACACAGGATTATCTAGCGCCAAAGCAAGCAGACCTTTGTAAAGGGTTCTAACTAGGTAACTGAAATAAATAAACCGCTGGATATGGGGATCGCAGAGCTGGTTTGCGAGGCATATCCAACAGTATCCATCCATCCATCTTTCGGCTGATGAGATGACAAATGGTAAATGACTCACCGTCTGCGTCAACTTCGTTGATCATGTCTTGCAGCTCAGCTTCTGTGGGGTTCTGCCCTAGGGACCGCATGACGGTGCCCAGCTCTTTGGTCGTGATGGTGCCATCGCCGTCCTTGTCGAACAATGAAAACGCCTCCTTGAATTCCGCGATCTGTTCTTCCGTTAGTTGATCCGCCTACGGAAAACAACAATTACTAGTAAGACAAAAGCTTTTTCGTGGAGCACGTAGATCATTACTTTGATGTCCCTGGAAGTCTCATAAAATACTAGTTTAATAAGCTTTGAGATCAGGGATACTTTTGCAAATTAAGTTACGGGCCGTACGTTTTGTGCCATGACGACCATTGTCTCAGAGTTCTGTCGATTGAAGAGTTGGCGGGTCGCGAGTGCGTTATCAATGTTATCATTATCGGCGCGATAAGGATACGAACACGAGATTATGTGTAATTAGAGCCTTACGCCGCGTCACACTGCGGGGTTTGCAACCCTGATATCGAATGCCGCAGTACACTTATCGCTTATCGACATACATACATACCTAATGGTGAATTATGGCAATCTCAATGCCAATGTACACCTAAATCATGATAATTAAATTATGTTAATCAAGAGGTTCATCATTCACACTACATTCAATTTAAGGTCAAGTGTAGGTATGTTACATTTGGACATTGGCTTGGCTCGTCACCGATATTTATTATAAATATCAAAATATCGGATATTTATGATATATCAAGTTTGATATCTATCAATTTTGTACGAAAGCCATATTATTATTTTATAGTATTGTTTATGAATACTATTTGCATATGTGTTACATAATCATAATAAAATTATCAATAAAAGAACTAAAATGTTTTATTTGTTTAGGTACTTAAAATCAGAAACATAAAATCTTTAAGATATGTAAGGATCTTGCCTTACAAATAAAATACAAAATCTTTTAGATCTGGCAAAATCAACTAAAAAACAAAATCTTTTAGATCAGGCAAAATCAACTAAAAAACACAAAATCTTATATATCAATAAATCTACTCAAAAACTATATAAATTCTAACCAGTTAATGGTCATACCTAAACTTAGGTAACAAAACAATAAACATAACAAATAATAGCTAACTAGAATATAATCAAATAAATCTTTTAGTCATTCATAAT
The DNA here is from genome assembly GCA_947859395.1 of Eupithecia insigniata. Lineage (NCBI taxonomy): Eukaryota > Metazoa > Arthropoda > Insecta > Lepidoptera > Geometridae > Eupithecia > Eupithecia insigniata. The sequence continues at coordinate 821,515 of OX402006.1, read as the reverse complement.
ACTCTTCAATCAAATAATTAATAAAATAATACCATACACTTTGTCAACAAAGTTTTTCTGACACAACTGACGCCATTAATGCTGCAGAAGGGTTGCCATTTATGGATTAGAACTAACCATTAGGGAGTATGTTTTAACTCTACACCCATGCAATCTACATATGGGAAGTAGAAATACAGTAACAAACATTAAAAATTACTTGACAATATTTATTTTTTAAACCGTTTGTGTATTGTAATATATTATAAAAAAAATGATATATATTGACGAACCCTGTGTGATATAGGTATATTGAATATATCCATTGATATATTATCTTCGAACCCTGATTGACAATATAATAAAATTTGCGGCGTAGCATGGATTGGTGGTGACCTGACCGGTTTTCTACGAAGCATCCCTTCCGAAATAGAAATAAATTAAATAAGAATTTTTTGTTATATTTTCGGGTACTTACAAACTAGTAACAGCAAGCAGAGCGAGCCCTATTTGATATTTTGAAGAGTTTGCAGCGACTAAGAAACTATACAAAATAGGAGGAGGGAGCCACAGCATTATTTGAAATTGCTAAGGCATGCATATTAAGGAAACTAAGATAATGAGCACAAACAATTATTTAAGTTGTTTTAGCAACAACATACGACAACAGACTATGCAAGTAATATTATAACTTAAAATAACACCTAATTTATCCTATTTTTATTTTAAGGTATGAGGGTCCTACCCCAAATGGAATATTTTCTATGAGCCGTGAACAGAGGCGGTCCGTGCGCGTCCTTTATTATTTCATTGTGATTAAAAATAAAAACAAGAACTGCAATAAGTCTATAATACTAAAAAACTTTTCATTTTTTATAATGTAAGTTTTATAATTTTTCCATTGGTAAAATTTGGTGTAGTTTCACCCAATTTAATTTGTGCACTTTATAAAAACAGTGCATAAAAATCAGATTCTCTGTGAATTCATTAATAAGTGATGATGCTTTTATTTTTTGTGGCTAGTTGTATTCTGCCTAGCCATTCATCTAATATTTAATCTAGCCATTGCCTAGTATTAACAAGCATTACTGTTTTTATTTTAATACAATAATCCACTCTGTTAAAACATTATAAAGTTTCCTCTGCATAGGGTCCATAGTCTCTAGTAAAAAAATAACATATTATTATTATTTTTTATTCGATGATGTATGATGGTGTAGTTTCAACATCTAAGATGCATTATTAGGTATTATTACGAAGTATTATACATAATCAAGTAAAAATGATAAGTTATTGATGCTTTTATAAAATGTCTCACAGCAGGGTGTGCCCTTCAAACTGTCCCCATTTCCCAGTGGAGAGAGTTAAAGCCACTAGTTCTTCTTTCGTAGGAAGACCCTCAGGACGAGGGTCTTCCTACAAAATAAGAACTAGTTATAAAAGACCTACCTATAATTTAATTAAAATTTTCATTTTAACCAACCAAGTAGATAAGTAATTATAACATATCAAGTGTACCAATAGGTACCACTTTCATTAGCACCTTGAAGTTTGTCCAATCCATTTGTGTATGTAATACAAACTACATTATTATCAGATACATGGAAGAGTCAACAATCAACTCACTAAAGAATGCTGGCTGTGTGATTACTGAGATATAACAGAGTGGATGTTATCAATAGCCTGTTGAGCAATTACAAGTTGCAAGCATTGTTCCACAAACTGTTTCAGTAAATCAGTAGGTATTGAATACTGGCTTTGTTCATGTTCACCAACAATAGAATTGTAGTGGGAACTATAATCTCATGCAGCTGATAACAGCCCTGGCCAACAATAGCTACAAAAAAGCTGACAATTATAATTGTGGAGTAATGAAGTTAGTTCGTTTAATAAACAGTAAGTAAATGGCAGCCAGTTATTAAATGTTTTTAGGTATTTAAAATAAGAAGGTAATTTAACGATCAAGATAATACAATGATCAGCTTCAATATTTATATATTTGGTAAAATTAATAGCAATATGGAAAGCCCTGACATTTACGGAGGCTTTTAACTACCCAAGTGAGCAGACATGCTTTTACAAGCTGTTACAGTACAAGTAAAACATCCTTGAGGTAGCTCACTTTCAATACCTATTCAACAGTAGGTCCTGTCTAATGAGCGCATTATCCATAGGCGGCGACATCACGGCAATACATCACTCACTCAGTCACTATACTACATTCTTCTGACTCGCTATCATCCAAATAAGTATCAAATTAGAATACGCAGCCAGTTCACCTTCAAAAATAACGGTTAGAAAACATTCTCGAGTGATTAGTGTCTTTATAGTGAGGGATATGGATGGGAGTCAGCTGTGACAGTTGCGGCCGCGAGAATCGACGGCGGCCTCGCATGACCAACATTACCATTGTCCGGCGCCGGTCAACAACACTACTGATACGCGAACTGCGTATCAAAAAATATCGCAAAGCGATGACGATGAGTCAACGGGCGTCTGACAGTTACACCGGTCAAGCTACGCTGGTGATGGCTATTCACCACCGTACACAAACTCAATACTATGGAATCACTTGTTTACGGGTAACACTAAGAATGCGACTAGATCAGTATACCAACAGGCAGCGTTGGTCGCCCGGCTTTGAGCAAAATAACGATAGGTACCGACTTCACCGGCTCAACTATGGCGACAGACATTCAGACCCATTTTGACGGTTGGAATGCGATGTTTACGGTTCCCCAAATCAAAAATTTCGTCATTTCACACTCGCTTCTTTCCCTTTTCATTCCTTGTTCGGGTCCAGCAACAATTTCGTTCCGCAATGCGGTAAAAAACGGCCATCACAATAATATAAATGGAGACCGTCATCACTAAAACACCGATGCACCAAATCCCCGAAATATACCCGGGATCATGTCCGGGAGGATCCCCTGAAAGCACTTTAGACACCATTCATGAGTAATAACACTCACCATTGTAGATTAACTTGGATTATCTGGAGCTACACTAAAAATCACAGTCTACGCCGCAAAAGCGACCGCACGGAACAACGGTTGACACAATACTACCGCCCCCCCTCGCGCGAACGGCCGCGCCGAGAAGCTCGCGACACCGATTCGCTTCGAGCCCGGCGCGAATCGTTCCGAATCGACTATTCGATTAGCCGCGTTCTCATAGCCGTTTTCTTATCTTTGGAATGGATAGTCCGAGCACTAAACTAGATGCTGTCCGTTTATAAACAAGGTTAGCAAACGTCCAAGACCATGTCTCGAAGCGCACAACACAAGATTAAATTTGAACCGCAAAGGATAGTCGGTTTTATAACGGGCGGGTGCGGCGGTAACGAGAACGTTGTTTCTTCGGCGCGCGCCGATTGGATGTCGCGCACCTGCAATGCGTCACTGCGGGAGCTGGCAGCCGGGGGCGACGACGGCGGCGGCGGCGATCGTGGTGCGTGGATGGTGAGCGGTGGCGCGGCGGCGGCGGCGGCGTCTCTAGATGACAGCGGCGATTGTACCCACTACCGTCAGCAAGAGTCACGGTGCGGTACCCTAGTTCGCGGTTCCAGCCGAGGGCGCGCCGCCGCCGCGTCGCCGCCGCCGCAGTGTCCACAGACAGACAACTGACCGACGACAACGCGCTAACGATAAAATGTTTATCTCGACACGCGCTTGTTGACAATGTGGTTACCAAGCTTAGGATTTTTGACCAACACACGTACTTCATCATAATATTTTATTTAGGCTAAGGTAGGTACAACGTTGTACCTACGTTACGTGTAATGGTACCGACCCAGTTACTTTTACGTTTTCGGGCTTCCATAGTTTTATTGTTTTAGCAACAATTATTAGGTAGGTCATTGACTAGGTACTTCTCATTCCTTTCGATATTAACTAATTTGTACCTGCGGCTTCGCAGGCGTTGTTTCATGGAACCGCCTATAGATTATAAATTTAGAAGCCATTGAAATCTATTTATGGAATAAAACTAGCCTAGGCAGGTGAGTGTTATTCCAGATCTAGACCTACATCTTTGCATAATTTCAGCCCAATCCGTTTAGTAGATTTGGCGTTAATGGAGTAATAAAAATTCATCTCTCATGTGAAATAGTCACTTCGATCGAGACGATCGAGCATAACTGTCCAGTGTCCAAACGTTGTTGATCCAATTTGCGTGAAATAAGTCATATGTGTACCTACTGTATGTAGATGAGACGTGAAATATGCTGGTAACCTAGTAAGGCCAAAATCGGCCAAATCTTTCGAGGGGTTTTTTGAGACATGATGGAGGTCCAAAGGGAGTTAATATCAATCAAATCAAATCATTTATTTGCTGAATACATTATTACAGGTACATGTCAGATCTTATAACAAGAGTGATGTCAAATGTATTCAACCCGCATGCAGGTATGCAAATATTAAATTTTAGTTTTAAAAGCATTTCAAATAATCAATCATAAAAATAATCAAGAATAATACAATGGAAAATAAATAGTTCACAATGAGATACTTTACTGAAAATCCTGGATAAATCTGATAAATTATTCTACTTAAAATCAATCAATTAAATCAAGTTTTATCTCATAAGAAAGGTAGTAAATAGTAGATTTCTTTTCTAGCGTGTGTAATTTTTTAATTATCCGAGTTTTAATAAGTAGTTAGTCGGATATTTCAGTGCATACTCGGTGCATTCATTTTAGAAGACCTACGAAGTCATTAAATCCTACTTACGACCGTACGTAAGTACGTCATAACTCCACTCAGTCAGACCCCCGTTAATGAGTCTCTAAGAAAATAAATCGAATTTAAGGTATTAGGTAGGGCAGCGGTGGTGGAAGGTAGGGCGATGATTTTCGCCGTATTGGATTTGTGAGCATGAGTGAGTGAGGTAGTACCTAATCGTCTGGAAGGGATGATACTCGTAGATATTTAAAGAAAAAATATTCAGTTTTATATTATTTCTTAAACATGATACATTATATACACTCAAATTTAGCAGAACGCAAAAAATGGAGGCAAATCTCTCCACAATAAGGCTCTTATCCAAGAATGTTATTCTGAGTAGAGATGAGTCCGGTATTCAATAAATAACTCAGTACCTGTTAGCATGGTCCTAAAATATCTAACGCTATTGTAAAATCCGCAAACCGCTAGGGAATAACTGTGCAAAGCGAGCATCGCGCCTAACCGACCGTGAGCCATAACTACCCAACGCTTCAATACCTATACTTACCTAACTATCATCTACGCATAGGTACTAGCGGACCGTTCACCCGTAAAGTTATGTAGCTGCAACAAGTATTTGGTATTTCTAACCAAATCGGTTAGATGGTATTTCTAACCAAATCGGTTAGAAATATATTGGGTAGAAATCAGAACAGGTATAGAGTATTGTAACGTTATTGGGTACCAGTTGGTACTAGCGGTATTGAAACAAAATACCCAACTAATAACCGGTAGCCAAAATATCCAATAACTCCCATCCTTAATTCTGAGCGTATCTTTCTCCGGGTCGTCTCCATACTTTGGTCCTTCCATCTTCCCTTCCAACAGAATCTGGAGTCATTAGTAAAGAGTAATTCTCCATTGGGCGATTCCATTCATTGGGAGAGTGAACACATTCGATCTGCGGAAGAATCGGTCAGTTGTGAAAAAAGCATAGAACAGTCCGTTATCCATCAACATAAAAAAAATCTGAGATATTCTTTGCAGTACATCCCATACACACACAAGGACTTTTCATGAATTTTGTTCAAAACTGGCCAAACACTAACGATATTAATGATAACGTTGATGATTAAAGTAGTTTCTAATATATATTTTGCTGTTTTTATTCACCTTTGGCCCGTTTGAGTAACAAAGCGAACATGTCAACGACTGTTAACTACTTATTAAGCATAGTCATGAATTTATTAGAAAATATAAAAACGTATGAAAATACTTTTATTGCCATAATTTAACATTAGTATATAAAGGAAATAATTAATTAACCAAAAGAAAAATTAAAAAAGTCTGTTTACAGGCGATCTTCCCAACTACGTGGATTTTACTCCGTAAAACTTTCATGAGCAATGCTTACATAACAGACTGCTGGTGTTTGTTTAGTACTCCATTTAAATATTTAGCCATTTTAAATATTAATTTATTAATATTACCTATCTATTTATTTTTTTGCGAATTATGAAGTTATTAATTTTGCCTGAGGGGTGTAAATAAGGTGGGATTAATAGATTCAGCAAAGGGATAAATAGGGTCAGCAAAGGGGTGATTTGTTATTTTTTAGATTTGTTAGTCACAACTTTTATTTTTAAATTGTTACCTAAGCATTCCTTTTATCTCTCAATATCATAGACAACTTTGTTGCTTAACATCAGGCAGAGTATGGTCAAACGCAAACCTATCTAAACAAAAACGGCGTCACTCATTAAAATCATGCAGTTTTTTATTTTTACCTGCCAATATGATTTTCACTAATTAGTAGTACAAAGCAATAAATTTTCTGTGATTTTAAATAATAATTCTGTTCGTGTGTTACCTAAAAATTGTAAGAAAATAGGTGCTTGCCATTTCTTATATCGATATGTGATTTAAATAATAATTCTGAACTTAGGTTACCTAAAAATTAAACAGATTTTCATAGGGTTCGGTAATGTTTTAAGGATTTTCTCGAAATATAGTTGAATCGTTTATATAAGAAAGAGAACATGTCAGAGAAACCAAATTAAAAAAAAAACGAAAAGTTTAATGTTTTCTTTTTAATATGTTCAATATCATGTTAAATTATGGTAATAAAAGTATTTTCAGACGTTTTTATATTTTTTAATAAATTCATGACTATGCTTAATAAGCATTTAACAGTCGTTGACATTTTCGCTTTCTTACTCAAACGAGCAAAAGGTGAATAAAAACAGCAAAAATATGTATATAATAGAAACTACTTTAATCATCAACGTTATCATTAATATCGTTAGTGTTTGGCCTAACAATATATATAAAAAGTCATTGTGTGTGTATGGGATGTACTGCAAAGTGCGTCAAAGGTCATCTATTTTTTTTTTTTATGTTGAGGTTTAAAGGACTATTGTGCGCTTTTTCCACCGGCATCTCTGGTATAACTGATCGATTCTTCCACAGATCGAATGTGTTCACTCGCCCAATGTTTTGAATAAACGGGCGAGTTAAGACACAGCCTTTCTGGGCCGAAGAATTACTCGAACTCCAAAAACTAGGACACCAGAAAGTGCTCTTTTTAGTTTCGGGGAACCTGTCGACTTTGTGTTTCGATGGAAATGCCATTTTCTTATACAATACAATACAAAACTCTTTATTGTACACCACAAAGGCCTTATCGCTTAAAAGCGATTAGCTTATAGTACCTACTCCGGCCACCAACCCTTGAAATTCATCTTGAATTTTAAGGGTTGGTGGTCTTCCGTTTTGACTCTGGAAACCGTAAACTTCGTATGTGCGCTGCAGATGAGCTGGCAGATTTCCATTGGAAGATAGTACCGGTCCCTCCTTTTGAGCAGTTTCTTTACGGTTCCACAAGACCGATCATTCGGCAAAAAAGAATGACCGCGAATAGGCAATCGGTGGTAGATTCTGTTACATTAGCGAAAAATCATGTGTTGCTTACTATAAAAAGTTGGGTATGAAACAGAACATGTCAGTGACTTGTTCGGTTTCATAAATAACGGCAAATTACAATTGTTATTATTACGGTCCTTTACTCTGGAACGAATGGCCGGACTTTTTCGTTTTCTTGACTGTTTAGTGCGTTTATCCACAGAGAATACGAAACCGTCAAAATCGCCATTTGCAAAACAACCTGACTTATTCGCTTTCTAAAATAACCGATTCAGTTAGAAAACATACTGTTTTTATATTATAATTTAGAAGAACTCCAAAAAATTGGATTCACGTTTTAGACAGAACAAACGGGTGAAATATTACTTTCACTTCACCCAATTTTACGGTAGTAGGTAGAATTTTTTCCATCGTGTACAAGCAGTTTACTTTGCATATCAATTATTATGATGATATTCATTGATGGTTTTTTAAGGTAGGGCATTGGTATTTTAAGGTAGGCCCCCCCCCCCTAGCTACGGCCATGTGTTGTGATCTCGTATGAAGTATTAGAGGATACCGCCAGATACAGTTCTACGCATGTCCGTTTTTTATTTGTGTGCTGTTGCATATTTGTAATAGTGTGCGTGACTAGGGGTGTGACTTCGTTGTCAAGCCGAACTGGTTTCAGCCCAAACTAGTCCGAATCTGGAAAATAAATTTTTACGCCGGTTTCATTCCTGATTCGTCCCATATTTCCTCTGCTGTCTGTCTCTCTGTCGATCTATCGAGTTTTATTGTATCTCATGATTCGTAAAAGGTAGACACCTGCATTTTTTGTGTGTATTCCATTTAACGATATAATAACATAACACATCAAAATAAATATTAAAATTAAAGGGAGCTCCACAAAAAAATGTTTCTTGACCTTTTATTGCTCCACTCACGCGATGCAAAAATCTAAAAAAGGGGTAGGGTACGCTCCGCTTTTCGTTGCCTTAGTTTCTTTGTCATTTTGGGTAACTGCCGCTATAAAACCTGAAATTTATTGCTAATCCTTATTTACCAACTTCTGCGTGAACGCAAAAAAAAATATTAAAAGTGATACTTATAGTTTATGTATCTATGTATTTTGTAAGTCGAATTAATCCACCTTGTCTGCTCTTATTTTTTCGGCCAGTTATAACGTAGGTCTCTTTAAGACAAGAGTGAATAGGTGTCTTCCGGTGGGTACACAGGTACATACACATATCGATAAACTTGCTCGATCTCGAGCAAGTACGAACGTTTGGACCATGCAAGATCTCAAGACAAATGCCTGAAGTCAACCAAAATGTTCGATTCGAACAAGATTCAAACGTCCAAAATTCTTGCTCGATGTTCGAAGCAAAAATATTTGTACGTGTAGCCACGACGTCGAGCATGTTAGTCCGTGATTGATAATTTTGTGAATGTTAATGCGCAGCTATGTCGGACTTTCTTTCATTTTCTGCAGATTTTTTGGAAAAATTTATGAATTAATTAAATTATAAATTTATTTAATCAATAATTTTAATTAATTCATAAATTTTTTAATCAGCAAATAGTACAGCGTAAGGCATCGCGGTAGACCAAAGAAACGATGGCGCGATGAACAAGACACCTTCGAAAGAAAGTGGGCCCAACTGGTTCAGAGTTGTAATTCACGGAAAGATTTGCCCAACAATGGGACGTTACAGGCTAATTGCAATTAAATTAATTGGTTAAATTTTTCCCCGACAATAAAGTAGCAGGCGATGCCCACTAAACACAAAACATGTTCTTCGAGCAAGCTTTAACGTGTAGATGCGGGGTCGAGCATGTTTATCGATAGCCATGCTCGGATGAAACATGCTCATTGAGCATGTCCCTACGTACGTGTTAGACCTGTGTCGATCGATCATTTTTCAAGACCTGTTCGATCACGATCGAACTTGCAGAAAGATCGAATCAAAAAGACTCGATCGTTTCGCAGGTCGCGGGTCGCGCAGACCCATGACTTGCCACTGCCATGCCGCGCCGGTGCGTGCAGTCTATCGTTCGATCGTTCGTATTTGTCGGGAAACAACTACGAGTACCATAACGATCACACCATAAGGTTCAGTTTTGTTTGCATGTATGAATTGATTTAATCAAAGACCCGACAAGTATTTCAGATCGATATAGATATTTACATACAATAATATCCAGACTTAATATTATAAATTTAAAGAAATTCGGCAGAGATATAAGTAGAAGGTATCCAGGAAATGGACATAGCCTACTTTTAACCCGGGCAAAAGCGTGCGAGTCTTAATATATTGGGAGATTCAAGCAAGTTCGGTTTATGTAAGTAGATAGGTAGGTACCGAGGTACTACATCTCTAACTTTTAGAGATGTAGTTAGAGTCTAACAAACCGCCGTGCCCCGTGGCCGCCGCCGCCGTGGCTGAAATTCGGCGCGGAGGACATAATACGTACCTACCTGTACCTAGGTGTTTTTGTTTTCCAATTTCCATAAACAAAGTAGGTATTTGCACTACCTAAATAAGCGGTGGGTAAATAATATATAGGTAATACCTATTTAATGTAATGTACTTACCTACCTAAAAGAATGAAATAATACAAATGTAAGTAGGTAGCTATACCTACTTACAATTTCACAATGATCTGTATTCCTATCTATTCCAATATTCGACCTATGTGGAGCGGCGAGCGAAGCTCCGCCTGCGACGAAAGAGGTTGCGGGTTCTATTCCCATCTCGGAACAATTGTGTGTATAATCTGCAGACACTTGTTCCGGGTGTTCTGGTCGTTATCTATGTATAATAAAAAAACTATCTATGTAATAATGTATTTTATTAAGTACCTATATCAGTCATCTAGTACCTACCTACCCATAACACAAGCTCTGCTTAGCCTGGGGCTAGATGATGCTTGATGTGGATTGTCCAGCATTATTATTATAAATTAATAAAGTATAGTACCTATCTATGTACCTAGTACCTAGAATAATAATTTGGTTTTAATAAGATTATGGTATGGTACCTATGTTCCTACCTACATTAAATACCTAGGTAGGTACCTAACCTACCGATCCCAGGCGGTCGCGTTGTGCTTTCAATAGTTTTTAAAATTGCTTGCAGGTCCCTGTCTTATTTATTATACACCTATCACAAAGATATCTATAAATAGGTAGGTACAGGTATCTAACTATCAAGGTAGGTCCTTCAGTGTGTTTATTAAGTAGGTACCTACTTAATACACTTTTTTACTTACCACATTTACTGAGAAACGTGTCTGTGAATATTTCTTTCCTATCCTGGGCAGGTACCTACTAATAAACCACCAAATCAGTTAGGTACCTACCTACCTAGTGAAGTTCCACTCGCACATACCTACGTCGATTTCACCATGTATTTCACAATAAAATTAGGTACCGAATCGTAAGAAACGAGAGTGTGAAAAGCGCGGGTCGCAGATCACACCTGAGGGAACCGACCGAGCAAAGCAACTGACTGAACAAACAAACAAAGAATACTTATTATTACCTAAATTTTAATTTGAAAGTACTGAATATTTGTCGAGAGGCAACTACCTTACCGTTACGTCATAAGGTTCATATTTCTTTTACAAGCAAATTAAGCATGATTTAAAATTCAATCAATCGAACGAAAGACCCGATTGTTTTGAAAGTCGCGGGTCACGGTTTTTTTTCGAGAAAAACTACCATAATAGTCACAACATAAGGTTCCGTTTTTTGACTGTCATGCAGTCTGTCATTCATTCAATCAATAGGTCGATCATTCGTATTTGTCGGGGAAAAAACTACCTTAACTTTCACATCATAAGGTTCACTTTTGTTTTACAATCATCAACGCCAGAATGATCAACTGAACGATCGAATCCTTTTAAAACTAGGGATTCGATCGATCACTCACGGGTCGCGATCGAATCTTTGAGATACGATCGATCACGATCGACACAGGTCTAGTACGAGTGTACCCACCATTCTAGACCTTCCTGATACACCGTCGGCCAAATCGACACTTACAATCAAGTGAGATTGTTGTCAAAGAAGGCGCTATCAACGTGATAAGACTAAGCTCACATCGCGCCATACAAACGAACAAGAGGCGCATCTCTACCATGTCTGTGCGAACAAGAATGTTTGTATAAAGGTAGGATTAGGTTAGTATCAAAGAGGTTATTGTATATACCTAGTCTAGAGCGCTTATTGACACTATGAACTGGTAGTCACGGGTGTGAAACATCTTTCATGCAGGGAGTTTAATGGATAAGCTATAAGGACTTATTTTGCGTAAATTTATAATCGTTTATTATGTAGCGTTTGCCAAAGATGTAAATCGTTAGATAGGCCCTTACCATAGTGAGACCGCGCCGTTTTGAGTGCCACGCGAAATGAGTTCGCTCACTCATTTGGAATCAGTGTACATCTAAACACGGTGCTAGCTGGACCTGTTTAACTTTGGCATTTTTTGTTGAAAAGTGTCTCAAAATGCCATCGCGTGCATTTCGCAAATGCAACAATAAATAGTTAATATACAAATAAATCCAAAGGCGTAACATTTCACTCTTAGGACTGCGATATAATTAAATAACTATTATTTTTCCTTCAGCTGCTGTAGCGTTGCGACCGGACTATAAATAAAGTAAAACTACTAGCTAATCTGTGGTACACAGACTTAGACGTGCGACCCGACCTTAAATTTGCCGGCGGCGGCGCGCCGACCTCCACGGTCAGCGTGGCGGCGCCGCCGCGCCGACGTGGTTTGATTTTTTGTCTCTTATGTAGGTATTTAAAATTAAATAGTAGTTAGCCCCTAACCGTAACGTCGTGACTGTTTTAGTTTGAATCGTCTGTTTCGAGTTTTTTTTTATATCTTTATTCATTAAAGAGGGTTTGATCAGAGTGATCATGTCACCCTCATAGTTTACAATAAATTTACTGTTCCGGAGCTACATATTATGAAGGTTTGAAATTGCCATTGCAAGACGTAAGGCGCAAAATTAATAAAAAATCAATAAACCTTTTAAAAATGGGTTTCTTATTGTTTTTTGCTTTCTCCTGGATGAACGGTCAAAGAGGTTCGCTAAGTTTGTAGTAGAAAGCGATGTACGAATACATATTTCAAAACAAAAAAAAAATACAGCTCGATCTAGGCTACAAGAGCTTTCATTTGATAGGTTGGTATTTAGTTTAAGGTACACAGTAATAACTAAGGATAGGAGTTATTGGATATTTTGGCTACCGATTATTAGTTGGGTATTTTGTCTCAATTCCGCTAGTACCAACTGGTACCCAATAACGTTACAATACTCTATACCTGTCCTGATTTCTACCCAATATATTTCTAACCGATTTGGTTAGTAATACCAAATACTTGTTGCAGCTACATAACTTTACGGGTGAACGGTCCGCTAGTATCTATGCTTGGATGATAGGTTAGGTAAGTATAGGTGTTGAAGCGTTGGGTAGTTATGGCTCACGGTCGGTTAGGCGCGATGCTCGCTTTGCACAGTTATTCCCTAGCGGTGTGCGGATTTTACAATAGCGTTAGATATTTTAGGACCATGCTAACAGGTACTGAGTTCTTGAATACCGGACTCATCTCTAGTAATAACAGCGAAAGGAGCGAGCGTTTTTTCGAGACTATCCACTGCCACGCCGCCGCTGCCCCATGTGTAGTCGATCAGTCAGCGCGCCGACCAGCGACCAGACTGTATAGATAATCTGTTTTATCAAAACTCTCTAAGAAACATAGCAGTGGTGCGCTGAAGATTTCTACTTCTTCTAGCAACTGCAATCACAGAAAACCTTGAAGGAGACTACATTCTTAAGTACTGGAGGGATAAATGATATGTTTATTGGAGAGTTTTGAACAGATTCTCCGGTCTGGTTGCTGGTCGTCGCACCGACGCGACTGATAGAGACGGCGGCGGCGGCGTGAGAAAACAGCGGCGCGTGCCGGCGCGGCTCGCACGTCTACATACTTCAAAGACAATGCCACAGTTTTTGGTGTCAGGGCATATCTAACGATTTACATCTTTGGCGTTTGCCCAAAATTTTACATCGATATCGATGTCATTTTGTAGGACTACAAATAAAATTTTGCTAAATTTATAAAATAAAATAGAGACGATAAGTAAGATACCACCATACAATATAATTACACTACCTAAACCATGCGGGAAAAGCCGTGTGACTTAGCCCGCATGACATATTGATTTAACATTGTTGTTTTTTGAAAATAATGTTTTTATTATTCGTATATTGATTGATGTAGATAGATAGAAGATAGAAAATACTTTATTGCACACTTAACAAAACAGTTTACAAACAATTTGAACAAAAAAAAGAAATGTGACAATTGGCGGTCTTATCGCTCACGAGCGATCTCTACCAGACAACCTTGGATGGATAGGATCGTTGGATTGAATACGGTGATCTGTGCGCATGTATATATAGATATTATATACTGTTTATGTAAGGATATTGTTATGTAAGGATATTGTATAATGTTTGTGCCTTAGTAAACGAAAAATATAAACAAAGTACATAAAAATAGTTTTAAACTAAAATCAAATTACTTACGTAACTTTTGGAATTAACACTTACGGAAAAAATCAGGTGAAAATAATTCCAGGTTATTAAAGTTAATATCTTGTGTATTTCTACTTTCCGCGTACCTTAAGTTATATAAACTAGTTAAATAAATAATACGGAAACAATAATAGTAAATCAATACTACATGCACGAGAAGAGTGTGAGACATTACTTTTCTGTAAGAAATCTTGAAATGGGACGAATCAGGAATTAAATCAGCGGAATAACCCGAAAACTAAATTTGACGGTAAGCCCATCATTAGCACAGATGCTAAAATTAACTCGGCTAATTATTCATGGTTTTGGACATTATTTGTATCCTAAACTCATAGGAACAAATGAACTAGATTGTTAAAATGTTGTTACTACGGATTTCTAGTAATAAACATAATTACTTTAGCATTTATACTGAGCGAAAAACTTACGCATGTAATGACAAGTCCGGGAATTTTACCCCACCTTTTGTCCTTCTTGAAGGACTGTACACAGTGTACACAGCGGAACACGACATAATTTTCACATTTTTAACAAATTTATAGGTAAAACGCAGTAATTTCTTAGAATTTCAATAAAGTTAATCAGTCCTACCACAACTTTAGAGCAAACTACTGTGTCAGCACCTGACACGATTCACACTGACAGTGCAGCATAGCTATATGTACACCACCAGCTATCTCGTTTACTCATAGACAATGATACATGTCAACTATTGTGATACATAGATATAAAACCGGAAATGACATTGCTACCTCTTACCTTCTCTATGGTTGTGATAATTAAGATTACTTCACGTTGACTTCGTGTCAATATTAGTCTACCTAAAAATTATTGAGAGTGAGCGCGCGCGCAGAATCATGTAAGAACTTATTGAACGCACCCGGCTCAGTTTGAAAATGCTTCGAATAAATATCGAACAAACAAAAGGTGCAAATCGATACTACTTTAGCACGCTCATACATCACTAATTCAAAATATTGACGGTGATATTGACAAATTGGAGGGCAATTCTAGGAATATATCTACTGGATAAATATGGCAAGAACTGTCAAAGTATCGAGTGATTGCTTCATATCAAACAAAGACCTTGTACAAAGTAGACCTGTGTCGATCGTGATCGATCGTATCACAAAGATTCGGAAAGTAGAAATACACAAGATATTAACTTTAATAACCTGGAATTATTTGCACCTGGTTATTTCCGTAAGTTTTAATTCCAAAAGTTACGTAATTTGATTTTAGTTTAAAACTATTTTTTCGTAGGTACATAGGTATTCACATACTTTGTTTATATTTTTCGTTTACTAAGGCACAAACATTATACAATATCCTTACATAACAATATCCTTACATAAACAGTATATAATATCTATATACATATATATGCGCACAGATCCCCGTATTCAATCCAGCAGTTTTTGGTTGGACTCGATGTCGAAGGCTCGATATTTATCACTTGATATTTTATCCCATATTACTGGTACTGTGTATTACTCGATAAAATATCACGTTCACGTGATACGCAGAATTTGGCCTCACCATGGCATCACCTCGCGTTCAGCGCCATCTAGTCACTTTACAGTGAACTTAAACGTTGAAAAGATTTGGCGCCTACTTTAAATCCATAATGCGATATCTGGGAGTGCGAACTTCCAACAAGCAATAGTTTAGCAGAGAACACAGATATTTACCGCCATTCTGGGTAATTATGTACCTACCTGCGATGCAAGAGCCCGTTTAACCCGACACTCTACCGAAGATATCCCGGACGTCAGCCTCTACGAGATAAGGACGGCTCTCAAACAGCTTAAAAACAACAAGGCACCCGGGGATGACGGAATAACGACAGAGCTTCTGAAAGCGGGTGCATCACCAGTACTTAAAGTCCTTCAGAGGCTATTCAACTCCGTCATTCTCGAGGGACAAACGCCAGAGGCGTGGAACAGAAGTGTGGTGGTACTGTTCCATAAGAAGGGTGACAAAGCCCTTCTAAAGAACTATAGGCCCATCTCACTGCTAAGCCACGTCTATAAGCTGTTTTCGAGAGTAATCACCAACCGTCTCGCTCGAAGGTTTGACGACTTCCAGCCGCCCGAACAAGCCGGGTTCCGAAAAGGCTTTAGTACCGTAGACCACATACATACGCTCCGGCAGATTATACAGAAAACAGAAGAGTATAACCGGCCGTTATGTCTAGCGTTTGTGGACTACGAGAAAGCCTTTGATTCAGTCGAAACCTGGGCAGTCCTGCAGTCTCTCCGTGCGGTGCCAAATCGACTACCGGTATATCCAAGTGTTGAAGTGTTTGTACAGCAAGGCCACTATGTCAATTCGTCTCCAGGACCAAAGCACAAATCCGATCCCACTGCAAAAAGGGGTGAGACAGGGAGACGCCATTTCTCCGAAACTGTTCACCTCTGCATTGGAGGATATTTTTAAGCTTGTGGACTGGGACGGATATGGCATCAATATCAACGGCGATTACATCACTCACCTTCGGTTTGCCGACGATATAGTCATTATGGTAGAATCACTGGAAGACCTTAGCAGGATGCTCAGAGACCTCAACACCGTTTCCCGCCAAATGAACATGGGTAAGACAAATATCATGTGCCATCATGCCCATGTCGCACCCTTACCGGTCTATGTGGGGAACGATGTTATCGAAGTTGTTGATCATTATGTCTACCTAGGCCAAATGGTTCAACTAGGTAAATCCAACTTCGATAAAGAGGTCAGCCGACAAATCCAACTCGGATGGGCAGCGTTCGGGAAACTTTGCAATATCTTCTCGTCACAGATACCGCAGAGCCTCAAGACGAAAGTCTTTAACCAATGTGTGCTACCAGTGATGACTTACGGATCCGAGACGTGGTCGCTCACTATAGGCCTTGTGCATATGCTCAAAGTCACCCAGCGAGCATGGAGAGAGCTATGCTCGAAGTTTCTATACGCGATAGGGTCCGGAATACGGAAATTCGTAGAAGAACCAAAGTTACCGACATAGCTCTCAGAATCAGCAGGCTGAAATGGCGATGGGCAGGCCATATAGCTCGTAGAACCGATAACCGCTGGGGAGTAAAGGTTCTCGAGTGGCGACCGCGATGCAATGCGAAACCAAATCGAGTGTGGGAAGGATTTATGCTTACTACTATGCTCAGTCTACGATCTTAGGGTCCATTATTACAAAAAAAACTAGTGCTCCGAGCCGCCAAGCTCCGAAGTGCCATACTGGCACTTCTTGGGGTGACCTGGCACCCCAAACGCGAAGGGGTGACAACGGAAGCTCACAAGCACAGCCAGATCATAAAAAGTGGGTAGAAATCCGTCCCATTTACTAACCCACGCTACGCCGCCACTGGCTCCGAACCGAACTAGCACACCGTTCGAGAAATTACGTCGTGGTAACTTGAAACGAATGCTTGTGGCATGATTAGATTCCATAGCTGAACCATACAATGCATCATTTACAATAAAATACAGATTTAATCAGACTATCTTTCTTTGAGGAACTAACTAAAATACGACGGCATATATCTCACTGTGGCTACTAAGTTAGTATTATTATAATATTCTCTGCTACTACAGTGCAAACTATGCATAAATAAAGTGATATACAGTCGATAAGCGTTTTGGTCCGAAGAAATCCGCAGAGTTACGGTCCGCTAAAGGTCCGCATAGGTATAAAAAAGTCCAAAACAGACCAAAAAGATCCGCATCGGCAACGCTGCTAGTTAGTATTGACAGACGAATATCGCGAGGCGCTTACATTTTCAGTATTATCGCGTATCATATCGCGGATCGCAAGATTTCTAGATAATATCACGATACTGCGATACGGCTTATTATACTATCAATATTATCGTGACACGCCGATATTATTGAACGTGTAATATACCAATCAGGTTTGCCAGTCTATAGTTTGCATTTGGAGCATAGACTTCCTATATTTCTGTGGTCTATGCTTACTTATTTTAGTAAGCGACAGTTTAGCAGACTATTATGAAAAGAAAAAGATAGCAATCGTTGGCTTAAATTAGCGAACATTTTAACTAACTCACTGCTAAACCTGTAATAGTGATTCAGACACAGTGATTCAGTCGGATAGACAGACAGCGGAGGCTTAGTAATAGAGTACCGTTTCACTCGTCGGGTTAGAAACCCTAAAAATAAAAATATTATACATTAAATATAAAAAAAATTATTAATGGTCCTACTTATATTATGTAGGCGAAAGTTTGTGTCGTTGTGCCGTGTCTTTGTGAAAATGTTTGGCCGAAGACAACGCCAAAACTAGTGAATAGATCGGGTGGAATTTCGCATATGTAAAGATCGTGGCGCTGCGAAGCCGCGGGCAGAAGTTACTAAAAATTTGTAAATGCAATAATATTTATTATTTTAGTGGGTTAATTTATATTCAGTTATACTCAAGGGTAAAAAACAACACAACAAAACATACAAGTGTTTGAATTCGGCAATATTAACGGTCGCTAAGCTCGCTCTAGCTCACGTAAAGAAGGGATCTGGGTTTGCTAACCAGCTGCTAACTCGCCGCAAACGATTGCATTATGAATAACGTTTTTTTATAACAATGCTCTAATCAGCCTCTAGTGGGCCGCTTAATCATTATGCATAAGGCCGTTAGGCTCTAACATTACCAAAAGCGGAGGCTGTGAAGAGGAAATCAGAAGACGTTGCGCTATCACATGATCGGCTGCTGAAAGGCTCTCCAAGATTTGGAAGGACCGCCGGATAACCAAAACCACCAAGATTCGTCTGATGCGAAGTCTAGTCTTTCTAATTCTTCTATACGGAGCTGAGACTTGGATTCTGAGACAAAAGAGCGGAGGAAAATAGATGCACTAGAGATGTGGTGCTGGAGACGTCTCCTGAGGATTCCGTGGACCGCACATCGGACTAATTGTCTCCATCCTCGAAGAACTTTGTTTATAGGAGAGATTATCGTCGACTGCAAATACGAATACTAAAGTTCTTTCGGCACGTGGCACAGAATGAAGATTCGATGGAGCGTCTCGTGGTACAAGGCAGAATGGAAGGAAAAGGTCCCGTGGTCGTTCTCCAACGGGATGGTCGGATCTCATCACCTCCCTAACACAATCCACCATGACTGCTCCCACAACGCAACCAATAGGGAACGATGGCGGCGCATTGCACCGGCAGCCGTTCATCAGTACCCCCATCATAACCACGACCACTCTGCCAAGAGTGTACGACTATAAGAAGAGTTACACAATGGGCGGCCGTTATCGTTATATGTTGTAATAATCCATGGTAAGCCTGCAGGTCGCGTCACGGTTTAATAGCACTGACCTTGCGCCGACCTTGATGCGCAGAAGTCGATTTTTAGTTTTGTACACCGTTTTAGACCTGCGCAGAACCTCCCTCCACTTTCGTCGAGCGCTTTTAAAACGTGACGAGCCGTGTTCTTATTTGTATTTTGATATTTTTGTCTCCTTGACATCCGATGTGGTGCGGCAGGCAAAGGTTCGCCCGTGACGCAGAAGGTTGCGGTTCCGATTCCCACTTTGGGACAAATATTCTGATATTATATGTAAATAAATATCTATTTATGTACCTACTATTAGCTCAGTCAACTAGTACCCATAGCACAAGCTCTGCTGAGCTTGGTACGATAATAGATGTGGATTGTCCAGCATTAGGTATTTATTAATTTGAAATGTCAGGTAAAGTACCTGTTTTGTTTGATTGGGCTAGGTACCTTATTTAGTTTAATATCTAGCTAGATATCTACTTAAGGTAAGCTATGAAAATTCTCTTGGCTTATTGTGGTAGTTCTATATATTATATACCTACATATATGTAAGTACCAATAGATATGTCGATAGCGTACTTAGGTAGTCCCAAAATACGTTATAGCTTCCAAGATTGTTTATCACTTTAGCACATTTGACTGTATATTCTGTTTTGTCGCCATTATTCCGTCAAGGGACAAAAAGCGGTCCAAGCTACAACAAACAATTTGTAGAGCCCTATTGTACGGGCGCCGCCGTCCGCGTTGATGTAAATACTATGTACTTATCAACTATTCAAAGGAGCACCACAATGCCCAATTTCGACTTGAACACGAGAAATTGCCAAATTGCCGCATATGTAGGTATGTATTCCTCGTCTGTAACCGAATTACTTGCTTTGCTTTGTAACGAGTTGTTTCGAAGCTTTCATGTTTTCTCGAGTTTATATTGAAATGTTAGGTAGATAGGTACCCACTTAACTACCTATTATACCTTTGTAGATATCAACATTCGACCTTACCATCCATCATCATTGTATCTACCCGGTGACAGCCCCCGTTCTATGGAATAAAGCCATTGAAATAAATTATATAAGATGAACATAAATAAATTATATATAAATTTAAATTTAAATAAATTATATAAGATTAGAAAATTCAAATTAAGAAAATATTCAAGAAAATTAAAGGATCTAACTTGCTATAAAAAATTAAAAGAAATTCTTGTGTCTAAATGCTTTTATATCATAAAAGATTATTTAGAATAAAACAATGTAACATTTTAGTTTACTAATTATAGTATTGTATATAATTATAGTATAAACTTATATGTTGTAGCGCCCCAACGGGGTTCATGTCATGATTCAGTATTAATATTTAAGAAAATTTGTAACACATGAATCAACAGTATAAATAAATGAATATAGCCTCCTCTAGGGCACGCTGCCTGCTGCTGTTTTTCCGGCCAATAAATAACGATCTGGGTCACTTCAAAACAACAGTGACTAGATGTCTTCTAGACCTTCGTGATACACCGTCGCTCACATCGTGATTTTACGGCAGGTGAAATTATGCTCACTTGCGAGCCTCTTGTAAACTGTATTTATTTTAATGGGGATGAAAATTTCTCTAACAATTATGGATAGTCTCATAAGACTATTTTTCTGTAGCTACACCGGTTAGGTCACTGACCTGTCGAAAAAACCCACTCTGAATGTATTTTGTTTAAAATGTTACTATTAGTCTATCTACGAGCTTAGGTACTTTGTAAGCCGAAATAATTAAAAGGTATTAAAGAAAAGTATACCTACAAGCCAAGAATAGAAACAAATTATAACGAATATTTACAATAGAAACAATAGATTTCTGATACTGCATGAATAAAATATGCTTGTAGTGGTGTGAAAAAGGTGATACAAAAATAAAGGTAGATATCATGTAAGGTTCCCCGTTTTCTCTAGGGCCTTATCAAAAGCGCTGCCAATTTATTCGCCGTAACAGTAGTATGCCTTTACTAAATTAACGAATTCGTAGAATCTGGTGCCAAATGTGTCCATTATTAAAAATTGGCTGGCGTGTGTGCGATAGGCTCTGAGTGACGCACGGCCCGGTTGGCTTCACATTTGGCACGGGCCCTGACTGAATCAGGCTGGAGAACCTCATGGATAATCCCGAAATTAAAGGCGAGATTATAAGCTTTTGAGCACTAGGTGCTGATAGCAGAATAACTACAATAAGGTGGGTGTTTCAGACGGGATAGTAAGGGGAGGTACTACCTACTGATGCTCTCGCAGGTAGACTTAGTTCAGCAGCCTATGCAGTTCGAAGAATTAGATATATTACCGATGAAGATACAGCTAGGTTAGTTTATTTCAGTTAGGTACTTTCATAGTATTATGTCTTATGGTATTTTGCTTTGGGGACAGGCAGCTGACAACTAGACTATCTTTGTTCTCAAAAAAAGGGCGGTTTACAAATTAAAGCCACGCGACTCTGAGGTCCCGATTTATCCCGCAAAACGTATAAAGTGTAAAAGTTAGGGAATTTGAAGTTGGTTTATCGTTTTTAAAACACGCCATAATATTACTTAGACAATTTATTTATACAATGTAACTTGGAATCGTCGTAACGTTTATTCAATTTGTTTTGAGCCATAGCTTCCAAAGCTCTTAAGTGGCTATAATTTGATATTTTGTAATAAGCCTTTTTACAAAGGATATGTTTGTTTGAATTTATTTATTGATAATTTTTGAAACCCACTTGGAGTTTTGTTCTAGAAGCGTATACATTGCCCTTTAAAAGAGCCAGCGCAACCAGTAGCGAGCACGTCCACAGATGTTATCTAGCGCCGGCCCCCGGCGCCACTCGCTCCCCTTGATTGCTATTTTGCATAATAAATGACTTATTAAAGCGGTATATATTCGGAGCACCAAGAAAAATACAAAGTTTTAGCACGCGGCTTTCATTTACAAGTGGAAACGGTAGGGCTGCGGACAGGGGGTGAAGGTACATAGGAAGGATAAGGAACATAGTTTAGTTCATGAAACGTTCACAACACGCAGAAACTAAGATTCACTATTGGGTTTTTAATTATTTTACACGCATGCCTTAGGTTTTATTATTTTCTAGCAATATATAAACAGGATGTATCACCAGATCAGCAAGTATACATATGTACAAACATACATACATCCTCTGTTTGGTAGGCGGATTGGTGATCGCAGTTTAGTCGGAGAATCCATACTAACTAATATGGTCAAAAACACACCGAAGGAAGCCGCTGCCCTTCCTCTAGTGAGATTCACGAGAATGTCAATCCGTGGACTACATGATTAAGTTACTGGTAAGTATTTACTTATAATCTACAAAACTGACAAGATCATACTGTAACTTATTTCCTACATATGTATGTATTGAAATAAACTTGGCCAAAGATATTAAAATAAAGTAAGGCGACAGCAACCCTAATGTAACAAAAGAGTTGATGTGAAAGAGTGTATTTGCATGAAGCGCGATTGTAGGCACGCGTCGCGTCGTTGGTTGCGACAAGCTACTTGCTAAAACTTTTTGATAAAATATAACATGAGAGTGTTATCATGCGGTGTTATAAGCTTAAAACATGAAATCTTTGGCTGCTACTGAATCTATCTATTCTATACTTATAATAAAACTGTAACAGGTCAAATTCTGAACAATGAAGATATTTAGTTTTTTTTTTTTGAGGTCACTCTATTATCGATACTGATGCCAAAAATGTAATTTTTTTCCATCATGTCTGTCTGTCTGTCTGTATCTTGGCCGCGCATAGCTCCGAAACTACTGAACGTATTGAAATAAAACTTGAAAAGATTTGAGTTGATACTACGAGGAAGGACATATGATACTTTTTACCCGGATTTCAATAAGGTTCCCTTGGGAGAGGGGATGAAAGTAAAATTGCTTGACTGCGCATAGAGCCGAAACTACTGAAGGTATTCTAATGAAACTTAGCATAATTTAAGTTCATATTACGAGAAAGGGCAAAGTATACTTTTCATCCCGGATTTCAATAGGGTTCACTTGGGAGAGGGGATGAAAGTAAAATTATTTGGCTGCGCGTAGCGCCGAACCTCCTAAATGTATTCAAATGAAACTTGACAAGATTTGAGTTCATACTACGAGGAAGGACATAGGATACTTTTTATCTCGGATTTCAATAGGGTTCCCTTGGGAGAGGGGATGAAAGTAAAATTGCTTGGCTGCGCATAGCCCCGAAACTACTGAAGGTATTCAAATGAAACTTAGCATGATTTAAGTTCATAATACGAAAAAGGGCAAGGTATACTTTTCATCCCAGATTTCAATAGGGTTCCCTTGGGAGAGGGGATGAAAGTAAAATTTTTTGGCTGCGCGTAACGCCAAACCTACTAAATGTATTCAAATTAAACTTGACAAGATTTGAGTACATAGTATAAGGAAGGACATAGGATACTTTTATCCCAGATTTCAATAGGGTTCCCTTGGGTGAGGTGATGAAAGTAAAATTGCTTGGCTACGCTTAGCGCCGAAACTACTAAAGGTATTCAAATGAAACTTAGCATGATTTGAGTTCATACTACGATGAAGGACATAGAATACTTTTTATCCCGGATTTCAATAGGGTTCCTTTGGGAGAGGGGATGAAAGTAAAATTTGTTGGCTGCGCATAGCGCCGGAACTACTGAATGTATTCAAATGAAACTTGGAAGAATTTGAGATTATACTATGATGTAGGACATAGGATACTTTTTATCCCAGATTTCAATAGGGGTTCTTTGGGAGAGGGGATGAAAGTAAAATTTGTTGGCTGCGCATAGCGCCGGAACTACTGAATGCATTCAAATGAAACTTGGCAGAATTTGAGATCATACTATGATGTAGGACATAGGATACTTTTTATCCCAGATTTCAATAGGAGTTCCTTGGGAGAGGGGATGAAAGTAAAATTTCGTGGCTGCGCATAGCACCGAAACTACTGAAGGTATTCAAATAAAACTTAGCATGATTTAAATTCATACTACGAGAAAGGTCATAGGTCACTTTTTATCCCGGATTTCAATAGGGTTCCCTTGGGAGAGGGGATGAAAGAAAAATTTCGTGGCTGCGCATAGCGCCGAAACTACTGAATGTATTCAAATGAAACTTGGCAGGATTTGAGTTCATACTATGATGAAGGACATGGATATTTTTTATCCCGGATTTCGATGGGGTTCCCTTGGGAGAGGGGATGAAAGTAAAATTTCTTGGCTGCGCATAGCGCCGAAACTACTGAAGGTATTCAAATGAAATTTAGCATCATTTAAGTTCATATTACAAGAAAGGACATAAAATACTTTTTATCCCGGAATTCAGAAGGATTCCCTTATGAGAGAAGTGAAATTTTGCGCGTTGCAGGATGGCGCGCGGGGCAAGAGCGGTAGAGAGCGATATCCCCCCATTGTGGGGGGCACTGGCAGTGGGGCCCCGGGCAGTGGGGGCCCCAGAAGTGAGGACCCCAGCAGTAGGGCCCGTCACGCAATCGGACTTTCCCAGTAGCCCCCCACAGTGGGGGGCACCGGAAGTGGGGGCCGCCGGTAGATGGCCCCCCGAAGTGGGCCCCCTACATTGCCCCTCAGTGGTAACCCCTCATTAGCCCCCCACAGTGGGGGCACCGGCAGTGGGGCTCTCGGCAGTGGGCCCCAAATTTCCTCGCAGTGGGACCCTCAGTAGCCCCCCGCAGTACCCACGGCTGTGGCACCCACTCAGTAGGCCCCCACAGTGGGCCCCCCCACATTGCCCAGCAGTGGGACCCCAATAGCCCCCGAAGTGCCCCCCCGCAGTAGGGTAAAATTTCTTGGCTGCGCATAGCGCTGAAACTACTGAATGTATTCAAATGAAACTTGGCATGATTTAAGTTCATACTACGAGGAAGGTCATGTAATACTTTTTATCCTGGAATTCGTTAAGGTTCCCTTGGGAGTGGGGATGGAAGTGACATTTCTCGGCCTAAAATAGCACAAAAACTACGGAATGGATTCGAATGATACTTAGCATGATTTGAGTTCATACTACGAGGAAGGACATAAAATACGAGTCCATACCGCAAAAGCCAACAAAATGATTACAAAATTGTTATTAGTGCCGATAAACGACCTACTGGACAGCATCCGGTTGATACAAAGCTCTCGCTACCAATGATGTTGCCGTCGTCCTGGTAGATCAGCACTGTGACCGGCCGGACATTGTGCTGCGTACCCGGGATGCCCGCTTGCAATGCATTGGCGAAACGCACCAGGCATTTGATGCTCTTCAGTCTCTACTCGCTTATATACCTACTGTCGTGGCGAAGACGGATACAACTTTGATCTTCGACATGTGAATCCGAAAACTGACGAGACTGGACAGTAAAAAGTTTCTGCAATGCAATTCTACGCCTAGATACATTTTACCAATAAGAGAAGGTTACGCCAAAATTAAAACGAAGCGTTTGGTATACATCAGAACAGAACTAATGAGAGAAGACTGCGCGCTGAGAATTATGTAGATCTGCGAGACGCCATGAATCAAGATAGAAATTGTGAAGATTTAGAACGACTGGTGATTCTTCCTTCCAGTTTTAGAGCAGGACAAAGTGCCCTATTCTCCAGAAGGTACTATCAAAAGCTTTTGAAGCGCATAATATACCTAGGTAAATGTGGAGCTGTGTGACGTCCAGTCAATAAAATCTAGGTATATTTAAATCTATACTATACTACACTAATAAAAATAAGTAAGGTTTGTATGGTTGTAGGGGTAATCTCTGAGTCTACTGAGCCAATTTTGAGAATTCTTTTATCTATTGAATTTGTTTAAACACGCATCGTTTAGTAACCACGTTATTTGCGAGCTATATAAACTACTAAAAATGTTTACCGCCCAACGAAGTGGGCACGGGTCAGCTAGTCTAAGTAAGTAAAGTAAAGTAAAGTAAAGTAAGTTTTATTGCAACAAATACATGTAAATAGGTACATAGGTGGTATATGCTTAAATATGAAACAATGTATTTCTACCAGTGTGGCGTGCAATATTTAAGTACAAACAATGTCAATAAATTAATAAAATTAACTAAAATAAATAAACACTAAATCGAGACAATAACCAATACGAAATTTATATTAAAGAAAATTAAATTAAAATAAATATGTACCTACAGATATTACAGTTAGGCGCCATTATTTCCTATTTTCCAAAAAACATTTGTCCGTCATAAAATCATTTACTTCGTAATAGCATTTTCTTTCCAAAGTGGCTTTCAACTTTCTCTGAAACAATGAGCGTGGTAGTTCTCTAATTGATTTTGGTAGTTTATTATAAACAGAAGGAGCCATGCAAAAGATACTCTTACGCATCATAGCAGTAATTTCTACTATTAAGATATAATAGTAGAAATTACTTACATAGGTGTATTGTCGTAGCATCGTAGAAAACGGTTTCCTATACGATGCTAGAGTTACAGTTAAGTATAGCGTAGCAACGTTAAGCTAGTTTATACCTCTCCAAAATTTCCCTTGCTACGGGAGAAGTGCTACGAAATCTCTGTTACGATGCTACGAAATTGTCACTTGCTTGTTGATCTCTTTGTTTTGTGGGTCAATAAAAGGATAAAATGCTATGAAATATTTGTTTGAAAAGATAATTCTCGATCCTTCGTTGCTTCGGTATGTATTCTTTCTACGAAATTATTAACGGCATTTTTTTATTGAAATGTTTTATAACATAATATTTCATTAAGTTTTAAACGAAGTCCAAGTCTAATCAAATAATTTGTGGACTGGCGAGTCTCCTTAATAATGTGTTAATTAAGTAAATTGGTAATTAATTAGTACAGTATAAGCAAAGCATTCATAGTGGCGAGGGTCCACTAACAGGCCGTCGTTTGCATGTAAATGACTCACTAAGGCTTAGCCACACAGAACTTCATTTGAGTTTTGATGAGTGTTTCGTATCCTACAAGTCATTTTCTACTACCTACTTATTATTACTTTATTAACTAAATATGATAAAGTTTTTATAGTATTCTGGATTCGGGCGAAAGGGGTTGCAATTGAACTTACGTGGACTTTAGGATTTACATACCTAATTTCTTACTTTTTCACCCTCATCCAATCTCTTCCGGCTATACAAATGATGTCGTGATGTCGTCTGATCATCGGCGGGCGACCTGTCTCATGCTTAGTAGTAGTTTAAAAGTCTAATATCTTTTGATCTTTGAGTTTTGTTTTATCTTTTTTGTAATGTAGGTTATCATTCATAAAAAAATATCTGAGCGCCTGGTCGCGTCGCTTCGACCCGAGAGCTGGTGAGTATCTGGCGCTGCGCATTAGCATTGCCATCATCATCATCATATCAGCCCATACACGTCCACTGCTGGACATAGGCCTCCCCCATACGACGCCACAAATAGCGGTCCTGAGCCAGCTCCATCCATCGACTCCCTGCGACCGCTACGATGTCATCGGTCTATCGAGTGGATGGTCTCCCATGTAGGGGGTATTGCCATACAGCGGGACAATGCAGCCAGCATCTTGGGGACGCTTCCGACTGGTATTGATATGGACCAGTTGAGCTATCTGTAGATTGTTTGCAACAGTCTGCAGTTAGCTCAATTGTTACAATTGTAAATACTAGTTTAATTTGTTTATATTATTTGATTATTCTTTTTTTTATATTTCCGCAGTACAATTTCCATTTTTTGTTCTAGCCAAGTATTATACTTGACTTGGGGCCTGAGTTCAAAGAATGTAGCCGAGCCCTAATCGCATCGCCACCTGAATATTAATCATTTGTTCATTTCATTAGAGAAGATAACTAAAATGGCCGAAGACTGTAAATAACGTTTTTAATCATAACGAGCTTTACCTGTAATGGCGGCACCTGAGTAGTCTCCTGATTTATGGCTCTTTTACGAGTTGTGGCTTCGAAAACCCTAGGGCTTACACAGTATAACAGCAGGGCGGAAAGTTCGAGGGAACAATGAAGCAAAGCTAAGTAATTCGTTTTGTCAGACAAATACAAAAATACTTTGTGTTACGTAGGCTCCTACATATCGGACTTATAAAATAACACAAACAATAACAATAGTAAATAAACAGACATTTATTTTGTTAATACATTTAATAGCTGTGTAAATATTGCCGAAAAAGTATTATTCTTGACAAAAGCAAAAAATAACTGAACAATTTTTGCTATTAGGTACTTAGAATGAACTTTCATGTTTCAAATACGCTTGTACAAAGATTATATATTTTTAAATGGACCTTGGTGCGTAGGTTTATTTGTTTAAATGGGAACAAACAATCTATTTAATGAATCCTCAGATTATCTTCAAAAAGCTCCGAAAGAAAATATATATTACAGAATCTTATAAAGAGAGATTGCTCTTAATTGCAAGTAGAATAAATGAAACAAAGGAAACTTCTCAAACAAATCCTCTCCATCTAACTTGCGCAAAATAATAAGCGTTCATTTATTTTGCAAGTTAGAACAAGCAATCATTTATTTTGTAAGTGAGAAAGTAAACCGGCGGCAAACGCGCTTGTCCCGGGAGTTTCCAACAAAATGGATAAAAAACTAAGTTAAATAAAATATCTCGAGACCTGCTGAAATATGTAATATGCTGGCGCGTGGTATACGGGCGGGGTGAGTAGGGGGCACGGTCCGAAGGTTTTTGATTTTCAAGGTCTTTTGAGTTGACATCAAAGTAGACTAGTACTACTAGTAAGAAGAATGACATAAACTTAGCCCCGGCTGTGGGTCGAGAAGGACTGGTCATAAAGATGTTAATGATTTTAAAATAAAAACTCTTTTTAGAAACAAAAGGAAAACATAAACAAGGAGTTATTAAAAAAAATCGAAAACTGAAAATTAAATGCCTACCATATAAGCAATTTCAGCTTTAAGGTATACCCTCATTGTCCATCTACACCACGGCAAATGCCTCGTAGGTAATATTCCTTTCAGTAAGCGGTTGTTAGTGGCGCAATTTTTTTTGTGACGCAAATTCTGTCATCGCTAAAGTAGCCCATCACTACAGAAT
The DNA here is from genome assembly GCA_947859395.1 of Eupithecia insigniata. Lineage (NCBI taxonomy): Eukaryota > Metazoa > Arthropoda > Insecta > Lepidoptera > Geometridae > Eupithecia > Eupithecia insigniata. Next base: position 792,005 of record OX402006.1, on the reverse strand, counting down.
TTACCTACTAGCGCAGAAGTTCAGTTTGAACGAAAACTCGGGAGTTTTTGCACTAGAAGACTCATTAAAACTTATTGAAACTTTCAATTACTTTTACTTTATCCTAATTAGTTTCTATTGTCCAACAATACTTTCTTTCCACCATTATAAAGTTGTTCGTAAGTAAATTCATATTTTATAAAGGGATATTTTTGCAGGCTATCAGAGCATATCACGTAATATAAACCTAGTAATAAGGGCCGTAGCTTTCTATTTCCCAGCCTTGAAACGCCCCGCCCTTGCTCGTAGGTCCGACGCTAGGCTTGTAAGCTTTCAGATAACTTGCTGAAAATACAACATATCATTATCAGCAGCAGAATACGTGCGATTAGCTCTAGGCGGGCGGCGGCGGCGGCGGCGACCACAGCGGGCGCCTTATTTTATTATCTCTTTCCTGCCCCCCCTTGCCGCGCCCCGCGCCTGCGCCGTGCGCCCTGCAGTGTGTGTGCGGAATATTCGCAATGACCTACATGCCACGTACTAAGTATATGTATGTAAAGCAAATCCTCGTGAGTTTATTAATTTGCCCCGTTATGGGGATCAATGAGTTTGCTTAATTAATTTGCTGGATTGTAGACACTGCTGTTTAACTAAGCGCTATTTGTGTAGCCACAGGGTGTTACAGGTAGCGTTTGTTAGACTGCTGAGTAAGCAGTATCTCGGAGAAAAGTAATGAGGGTTTTTTTTCCTAAAAATAATCCTCCCGTGCTCTGTAACACTTTGGGTGCCCATATCGTAGATGCAGGAGTACACCTGCATCTGCATGTGACGGCAGTGCGTACTCGGTCACAGTACCGAGGTTGGGCAGTGAATGCCTTCAGAAATGCATTATTATAGTCACAGCTAACGTCAGTAACTGGTATCCACTATATCACGAATTTTTTGGAAGTTATACTTAATAGCGTGACCTAATTTTTTTTGGCTTTTGAGAGAGAAATGTCTTTAGTTGTAAACACAGACTAGCGAGCTCTCTGAGAGCTTCTGCGAGCCGGATGAGACCGGATGAGACCGGATGAGACTGTTACGGCTTTATATTAAAAGGCAGAGAAAACGACTTACCTACAAACGACTTACCTACAAACCCAAGCAGGAATATTTTATTGTTTCGCTATAGTTACGGAAATGAGAAAGCTGTGCTACTTATTCCGTGTTTGAAGAAAAATACAAAATAACTGTAGGTAATTAAATAACAGAGCCGTGAGTTACGTTTCTCGACATTCTATTTTTTCATGGGATTTCTACCATGCGGAAATGAAATAACGCAAAACATTAAAATAGAACGACTCGGTCACGTCACAGTACTAAACGAAAGTCAGGGCTTATTTGATAAGTTTCCTTATCTTTTTATTTATTTACTAATAGGGCATTCAACTTGAGATCACAAAGCTAGATACAATTATTTATGACATTTACTTGATTCTTACGTGCACCTACATATGTATGTGTCTATGGAAAATAACATCTTAGCGTGCACAATTTATCAAACTCTGACGAATAGAAAGTTTTGATAACAAAATAGACGCAAGTAGGAACCAAGTGTGGCTTTGTAACACATTTCAGGCGCAAATTCCTCCCCGACATTCAAACTTCAATAGAACACCTGAAACAAAGGCGCCGTAATGATAAAATTCCTCTTGCGGCGCGAGATAAGGAATTCGCTATCGGTCGTTGACATTCGGAATGTAAGGGGCTTCGGGTCATTGAACTCGAGAGGCCTTGCCATCAATATCTCTCGCCGCTCAAATGGCAGCCTGAAATGTGATACTGTCGCTGCGGTCTCCAACGATCAAAGAATACGTTTTCGTAGAAGATAGCGTAGTGTCGTATCATTTCGTAGCGGATTCGTAGCGATTTCACGACCAAAAAAGACTGTTGGATTCATCATCATCATCATCATCATCAGCCCATACACGTCCACTGCTGGACATAGGCCTCCCCCGTACGACGCCACAAATAGCGGTCCTGAGCCGCCTCCATCCATCGACTCCCTGCGACCGCTACGATGTCGTCGGTCTGTACTGTTGGATTACTGTAATGAATTCATTCACCTAACTTTACATTTAGGTACTTTAGTCTAAGTATGTCACTAAGGATTTTGATCATGAATGTAGGTAGGCATAATGACCATAACATCCACATAACCCAAGTTATTGTGTTACACTAACCGAAACACTTCTGTAGACTGAAGGTGTTCTCTAGGTTGCTCTTCCCAAACCAGCGTCTTTTCTAGATGAATTCAGAACAACTGAAGTCACTTAACTCTCTTTGTTCATCTGTCTGTAATTTCTTCACTAGGTGCCTAGGACTATTGATCAGAGCTCCGGGAGCTCCCCAACGCGGTCGTTAACCCGGCCTCTAAGCCCAGGCAGTCAGGCGGAACGCGCCCATTTAGCGCTTAGCCGCTGACTTTGTGAGTCACCACACTGGCATACGTGTTAAAACCTTCTTTTAATAGGTTTGAGTGAACGTACGACTTAATAATGGGGCGTTTTACAAAAAAATATAAAAATACTTCTATTACCTTAGAATATAATGCAGGGAATCGGATGTCAATGGGATATCGTGCCAAAACACGCATATTCTTTTCTTTGTAAAATGCCTGATTAGATTGAATTTATCTAGAGGTAGGTGCTATCCGTAGCACAACTAGGGTTTACCTTACAGGAGTTTTTATATATAATAAACAGTATCTATAGGTACATATGTATGTATTAACACTACACTCTGTATAAACGCCTTCTACGGCTTCGTTACTATTTATTATTAAATATTCACGGGCATTTATCCCGTTTATTTACCTATTTTTACCGACGTTTCAAAAAAAAATACATTTCGTTACTAGTTTTCATAGCTTTCTGTGTAACAAAAACTGAGTTCATGAATATAAAATCAAACTGTTTCACAAACTTGGATAGGTACCTATGTATAATGTATCTAGACTTGCTATTTGTTTGATTCGAATAAGACAAAATACTTTAGGTATTTAGCTTTAGCACTCACAATGTCTTCTATAAATATTATAAAACTGATACCCTTGAGTCGACTGCGGCAGCGATGATGCCAACAGCGTGACATACGGCGAAGGCCTACGATTAAGCGGGGGCTCCTTGGCAAGGCCGCGCGCTGCGGGTGCCAGCAGCGTCGGGCGTGCCAGCAGCCTCCGCCAAATGAGGCCTCTGTGCTCAATATCATTAGTGGACACAGCATAGGGGATCTAGTGTCTTTAAGATAAACAATTATCAGATACATAACTTTATATAAAAAATCTTGTGGAAACAAACCTAAAGTACCTAGAGAGTCGTATAAATTTTACTAGCTGAAAAGGAACTTTTTTTTTGGGTTTTCAAAATATTATCTGAGCGCCTGGTCGAAGCGACGCGTGACCCGAGAGCTGGTGAGTATCTGGCGCAGCGCATTAGCATTGCCATACAGCGGGGCAATGCAGCCAGCGTCTTGGGGACGCTTCCGACTGGTATTGATATGGACCAGTTGAGCTATCTGTAGATTGTTTGTAACAGTCTGCAGTTCGCTCAATTGTTTCAATTGTAAATACTAGTTTAATTTCTTTATATTATTTGATTGTTATTGTCTTTGTCAATAAAGGAACTTGCCTACGTAAAACGATCCAATTTATTCGATAAAATCATTTATGTATCACAAAGTAGCTTATTTTATTTTTATTTCTTTATTAAATTCGGTTTGCCATCAGCAATAGAATTTGAAATAGACACAGAAAGCTATTTTGAGGCATTCGCTAATATAATAGAATCATATAAACTACCTATGTGTGAACACAATTTTTTTCGTCTACTATTGTTACTATACTTAATAGAGTAAGTAGAGACCTTACATACTTCTTGCTTCTCCATTATCAAATTGTGTACGATGTTTCAAGTATAAACTTACAGTAATTTGTTTATTGAGGGTCCATTATGAAAACAATCAAGTGAATTGCGTGTTGCTGACTCGTTGTTACTAACTAGGTCACTAGTTATTTTACTAAAAACCGCCGCCCACCTTGTACTCGATCTACTCTAGAGCATGATGAACATCAAACTTTTTATATGTTACCAGGTGTAATACCATATATTCCACGGAAAATACAAAATACGTACATATGTATGTATCTCCCATTTTTACTTTTTTAGGACAACTTATGCAAACGTTTTCAATTTATTTGAACCATCCAAATAACATAAGGTGGCGTAAACTGTTGTCTATAGATGTAAATAGACAATTCATTAATATAGCATTATCCAATCCCAAGCTAAGCGGAGCTTATGTTTAGTATTAGATACAAGGATATTACAAATAAAGGGTATCTAAACTTTAGAAAAAAACAGCATTATTATGAACCCTATGAACAGCAGCAGCCATGAGCTACCAGCAGTGACAGTATCCAGAATCGGTCAGTGAACAGCCGACCTGACTGTGCGCTCACACGACACAATGCCTTCGTCACCGCCTTACAAATTGGTTCCGCCGCGCCGCGCTATTAGATCACTTCCACTCGGCTACCGGCGCGCCGCCGCCGCCGGCGAGCTTATCAAGATGGACTTGCGTTTTTTGTCGAGTCTCATTAGTACGATCGAATCAACCTTCAGCAACCGTTAATAATTGTCTAAAGTTATTCATACCAGTTAGTTAATTAATATGAGCTTCTAGGTACATATTTATAATACTTTACCTTATGCTATCCGTAAAAATTGGAATTGTTTGTTAATAAATAAGTAATTACTTACCGAAAGTTTTTTTTTCGTGCCTTGTTTGGAACAGCAAAGAAAACATGAAAAAACTTTTGTTCAGAAGTCCACGGTTTATTTTTGTTGACTTTGACCATTATCGATCATGTACTCGGCGCCCGTTGGTTAAAGACTTTGATCAATTGATTTTACGAATTCCCTTGTATCACTCCCTGTAGTCTCTGTTTATCGCTGCTGCTGATTCAAAAATATTTATAAATAATTCTGAACAGGACAATTCACACGGCATCATCTACGTACCTCCAGCCTCAAGCTAAGCAGAGCTTGTGCTATGAACACCAAAGAAAATAACAATTATAAATAGAAACAATTGAGCCAAGTGCAGACTTTTACAAACAATCTATAGTTAGTTCAACTGACATATTTTTAATAATCCATCAACAGTTTCCTAAACCAAGAGATTGAAAATTGATTCACCAATCATCGTTAAAGAACAGTACCTACAGAATATCTTATGGTATGTCGTATTCACGATTTCAAGTTCCAGCCAAGTGATCGATCCCCCCTATCCCCCCTTACACGTACTCGATGTTATGAATAAGTAATCAGCCAGCCACAGCGCTTCGAGTGACTCTGTTCTTTGAGCCGTCATCCAATTAGGTGCCTTTTGAGCGGGGCGGCGGCGCGGCGGCGGCGGCGTTCAGTCAAGATGCGATAATGTGTATGATGTAGGCACACATGTCTTTATTAACACACTGATTTGTACTTATTTGATAATGCTTAATTCAAACTGTAACTCCTCTCCTTTTAAAGGACTCAACATAATTAATAATTTTCGTACTCATGATAGGTACTTATAATGTTCGTGTTTGAATATTAAAACAAAAATGTTCACATATAAAACTATGAGCTTTCTGATCGAGATTTTTCATTATTTCCTTGTTATTAAATTAAATAGGTCAAGGTCAAATCTAGGATTGTGTTAATCAACGCAAACGAGAAAATACGTGGAACAATTTATAAAAAACTTAATGTAAGTATACCTAGTTCAAAGTCATGAAATATTATAACACAGGCATGGAATGTCGAAATCACAGGCAGTGTTTGTACGCTCGTGGCGAGTTAGGCACAAACAACGGAACAACTTCCGGCACACGCGAACTACTTCATTTTCCCGCGCAATTTAACTTTCCGTGGAAATTAGGGCGCGCGAGCCTCCACCGGTCATTACCATTTAAATTAATACAAGTTTGTCCACTAATGGAATGGCTAATTTGGATAGCATGTGTGTTTTTGTCCACTGTGTAATGGCGATGATTCTCCGAGCCCATTTTCATCTATTACTTAGCCTGTGTTGCTTTACTATGTGGCTACTTTGACACCATAAACACACATTACAAAGGCATTAAACACACGCCACATAGCTTACTTTGTGCTACGGTGTGTGATTGTGACTGGTGCCAGGTTTCATGTCAACATGAAATGCTGTAAAGTAAACTCTAAATCCTGTTTACCAGTAGAGCGAAACACGACTATGTTTACCTTATATTTATGAAACACTTGTTTACATTGAGTGCCTAGGGAGGCAATGAAGCATTAGCATTAGATATACTTATTGCCATGACATGACGCACATACATAAGTCAAAACAAAAAATGCATTTTTTATGTCCTTAGATACTTAAAATTGTCAAATACAGCGGGGCAGTGAATGCTTTAAAAATGTAAATAGGTATTTGAAAACCAGCTTTTTCGCCTACAAACCCAGAACCAGTCCGTATTATCGTAAATCTGAGAGAGGCACAGCGGCTGATCCTAAGCTTGCATGAAATATTCAGCTGCGAGCGAAGGTACTCGTGTACTTAGCGAGTGCCTGGCTCTGTGCTCGAGGCAGATAAATACTTAATGAACACGAACCTAAGGCTAAGTGAAAAGGTACAACAGCAATGACGTAAATTTTGCAAAAATTGAGATTTTACTGTGAAGACTGTAAATATCTCAAAGTTCATCTATGTTTTGTGCAGAGGCCCGTGTGCACAGCTTTGTGGTTGCTCTACTAGGAAAACAGCGATTTTAAGCAAATTTAACATGGAAACTCATCACAGTAACGTTTCGCTCGTAAAAATAACTGTTTCAATATTGCATAGTCAGAGGGTAAAGCGAAGAGCATAATAAATATTCATTTTGAGCTCCACAACGCTGAATGAACGAGCTACCGAACTCTACCCACAAATTTGCATACCTACACCTGCCAATAACTACCTAACTCAGTCAACCCTTATCTGCCTTAGAAAGCTATTCTAAAAGGTCTAAGTTTAGAAGCTAAAAACGACACCGGAAACCTTTACGTAAATACTTTTTCCGTTCCACAAAAGTGTAGGGTTATGTTTGATCCAGTAATACTCCTGTCGAACCGTTGTCCGTGGAATTGAGTAAACATGTCGACTGTTGGCTGATGTCGGGTGGTGTCGCCAAATGGAAAATAATCCGCCCTTGATGTTGTTGTTAAGCTATACATGTAGGTAACTGAGGGAAACTTAAAACTGTAGCTGGATATACATATTGAAGTTTCTCTTTCTACGCAACCTTAAGTTTTTATTTTGGTGGTTTTATGTTAGTGTAATCGTATCTTGTTTATAAAAGCATAGTACCGAGTAGTAGATATCCGAGTCTTAATTTTTAGGGTTCCGTACCTAAAAAGGAAAAACGGAACCCTCAAAGGATCACTTTATTGTCCGTCTGTCAACTACGAACGAAATTAACATCAAATACTCAGGTCCGTAATTTCTTGGAGCCGTGATGTAAATCAAACTTCTAAATAAAAAATTACAACCGATTATGTACAATTTTTTAATTTTTTTTTCGTTCTTTCCTTTGACGTAGAATCATGAAATTTGACAAAAAGCAAGGTCTTATAGCACAGATAAAGGGAAAAATCCGAAACTGTGAATTATTAGTTTATCCACATAAAAAATATATTTGATTCTCACCAAAGACCGAAAACCTATAAGGTACTTCCCGGTGACCTAGAATCATGAAATTCGGCTAGAAGCAAATCCTTATAGCACAAGTCAAGTGATAAAGATAAAAATAAAAACGGTAAATACGTAGTCCATTCACATAATTTTAATTTTTTGTGAATGGCCTACGTATTTACCGTATTTTGCAAGCGAACAAAACCTATAAGTTACCTACGAGTACATCCCGTTGATCTAGAATCGTGAAATTTGGCATGAAACAAGGTCTTATAATTACGGAACCCTCGGTGCACGAGTGCAACTCGCACTTAACGTTTTTATTATAGCTCCTTTAGACAGTGACTGGTAACCTTTAAAATCCTGAAATTCATTTATCTATTAATAGGTTACAATTAGATTAGCTGGAAAAATTAAAATAAAGTCATAAAATTCATGTATTCTTATGGTTCTTTTTCTCTCAATGTCACAACAAATCCTACTAATATTATAAATGTCAAAGTTTGTGAGTATGGATGTTTGTTCTTCTTTAACATAAAAACTACTGAACTGATTGGGCTGTTTGGTATGGGTATAGTTTGGGACCTGGAATAACATATAGGCTATTTTTTATCCCGATAAAATGCGGGCGAAGGCGCGGGCAGCAGCAGTCAGTGAAACTACTGGAGTTAGCCAACTTGTGTTTTGAAGTCAGCGCCTATTCACAAAACGATAACGATACCTTTGAACGATATCAACATACACAACAAACAACATCTAAACGGAAAGTAAACACTCATTATCATCATCTTATTGTTACGTTAAGACTTAAAGATACGATGTCTTGAAATAGCGACTGTGACACTGTGTTTATAGTAAAAGTCCATCTGGTACCATAAAACAGAACAAACTCTGCTCACTTTGGGCCTAGAAAATACCGTGCTAAATGATACACCGTAAAAAATCGGCATCATACACAAAAATAAAGGACATACACAAATTCATAAAAAGACTATAAACATTATCCAGTTTCAGGCGGAATCTGTGTAAAATGTGGGAACGGAAAAATAACGTAACCGGAGCCTGCCGGCGACGTCGCGTCAGTTCAACCACGGAATGGAATATAACTCTACCAGCAGAAAGTCCAGAACATATAAAGCGCTCTTGAAACTATTACATTGTCAACGAAATTTTAAACACTAATCATCTATGATTTGATTCTATTGTATCTTAAAATCTTCAGTGAAGAAGTTCCTTCTAGCAAAACGGGCTCCTTCTGACGTCTTCACTAATGCAATGAAAGATTTTTATTTACCTTACGAACTATTACAAAGTATAGTGTTTAATACTGCTTGACTATCAGTAACCAAATAAAATCTATACTTATAATAAAACTGTAACAGGTCCAATTCTGTACATTGAAGATATTTAGAAAATTATTTTTGTAGGGCACTCTATTATCGATACTGATGCCAAAAATGCATTTTTTCCATCATGTCTGTCTGTCTGTCTGTCAGTATCTTGGCCGCGCAAAGCTCCGAAACTACTGAATCTATTCAAATGAAACTTGGCAGGATTTGAAATCATACTATGGTGAAGGACATAGGATACTTTTTATCCCAGATTTCAATAGGGTTCCAAATCAAATCAAATCATTTATTTGCAGACAACGAGTTACAAGTTGGAATGCTTATTTTAAATGTCCCTTGCGATGACTTACCAGCTAAACAGCTTTGGTATGCAAAATTAAATAATAAAATAACTAATACAGACATGCAGACAGATCAGTAAAATTTATTAAAATAATGTCTAATTATCAGTAAAAAAATTAAATTGTACTATAGAAATAACAAAATTAGGTATACAAATGTCAAATTATATATTAGATACAAATAAAACTTACAAAAATTTTATGTTACAGTCCGTGAAAAATTCATTAATATGATAGTAGCATTTTAATGTCAGTATCTTAAATAATTTCTGCTTGAACATTACTAGGCTTAACTCTCGTAGAGAAGCTGGTCATTTATTAAATATTTTTGGGGCTAATCCACAAAAGTTTTTACGATATAGAGCTGTGTTGCCTCCTTTTGAGCAAAGGAGGCTCAGGTCACGCCTGTTCCGCGAATGAGCAGGTTTTTGGTAGAGCTCCTGATTGGACTTTACGAACATAGCCATTTCAAATATAAAAAGGGATGGTACGGTTAACATTTTATTTGAAAACAAAGGTTATAAAAAAGCTTAAAAGTACTAATGAATCGATCGTAGGCATCGTTAGGGCTTTCAGTTTCATAGATATCCGAAAAAGAGAGACTTTCTATGCAAGTTTTAAATTGAAGAAGATTTTCACTACAGAAATCCCTTCTTAACACAGTCCAGCTACTAATCTTACATACTTTTCGAACGGGAAATTTTAACAATTGGGCTGTGTGATCCGAAAATTCAAGATCCAAAACACGACTCTTACAATTTCGTTTTGAGCTATGGGCAAAATTATCTATACAGCTATTACTTGCAAGTCGGGTGGGTTCTCTTATTTCCAATTTAAGATTGTAACTGAGAATAAAGTTTTCAAACTCTAAAGATACATTACTTTTTTTAATTATATCGATGTTGAAATCCCCTCATAGGATAACATTCTTACTTTTGTTACATAATCTAGATAAAAGTTTTTCTAGGGTAAAATAGAATGTGTGAAACTTGGTATTAGGTACCCTATAGATACATACAATTATAATATTAAACATTTTTAGCTCAACGGCACAACATTCAATGATGCCCTCTATACTCATTGCAGCTATTTCACTTAAGTCATTATAGGATATTCCATTGCGTACCAATATGCATGCACCTCCGCGATTTTCGGTTCTTGAGTAGCATGCCGCTAATCCAAAGTTAGGTACGTAGAGCAGTTCTTCGTGTCCTTTTATCATGAAGTGCTCCGTGATGCATAGTAGATCTATGTCAATTCTGTGGTTTTGTCTAATTTCATCTAGATGTAGAGTCAGCAAATATGATTTATTTATAAGTCCTGCGATATTCTGATGAAGGAGCTGGATATAGTTATCCGAGAAAAAGCTGCATGTCATCGTTTGATTGGTCTTCTAGGTCGATGATGGTTCAGTACACTCCTCGGCTAGATGTTCTATCAAGGCTTGTAGATCGCGAAGTATGACTCGGTAACCATTCTTATTAACATCCCCATGTTGCCTAGAGAACATGCGGTAATCGTATGTTAAGTTTACGTTTGAATCTAGCAAGGTGGCGTATAGCTTTGATTCGTTATCTAGGTAGAGCAGGTTGTTGAAACTCTCTACCCGCCAGTTAAACATTGCAGCATATTCCCTTCCCTTCCCTTGGGAGAGGGGATCAAAGTAAAATTTTTTGGCTGCGCGTAGCGCCGAAACTACTAAATGTATTCAAATGAAACTTGGTAGGATTTGAGTTCATACTATGAAAAAGGAGATAGGGTACTTTTTATCCCAGATTTCAATAGGGTTCCCTTGGGAGAGGGGATGAAAGTAATATTTCTTGGCCAAGAAATTTTACTGCGCATAGCGCCGAAACTACTGAAGGTATTCAAATGAAATTTAGCATGATTTAAGTTCATATTACAAGAAAGGGCATAAAATACTTTTTATCCCGGAATTCAGAAGGGGACTTCCATCCTCTCTCATAAGGGATATGAGAGAGGATGGAAGTGAAATTTTGCGCGTTGTAGGATGGCGCGGGTCAAGGGCGGTAGAGAGCGATAGCCCCCCACTGTGGGGGGCACTGGCAGTGGGGGCCCCAGAAGTGGGGACCCCAGCAGTGGGGCCCCTCACACAACCGGACCCTCCCAGTAGCCCCCCGCTAGTAGTAGTACTTGCACTATATTGCCCCGCAGTGGGACCCCCGGTAGCCCCCTGCAGTACCCCCCGCAGTGGGACCCACTCAGTAGGCCCCCATAGTGGAGGGCACCGGCAGTGGGGGCCCCCGGCAGTTTACCCCCGCAGTGGGCCCCCCACATTGCCCCGCAGTGGGACCCCCAGTAGCCCCCCGTAGTGACCCCCTCGCAGTAGGGTAAAATTTCTTGGCAGCGCATAGCGCTCTGATACTACTGAATGTATTCAAATGAAACTTGGCACGATTTAAGTTCATACTACAAGGAAGGTCATGTGATACTTTTTATCCTGGAATTCGTTAAGGTTCCCTTGGGGGGATGGAAGTGGCATTTCTCGGCCTAAAATAGCGCAAAAACTACTGAATGGATTCGAATGATACTTAGCATGATTTGAGTTCATACTACGAGGAAGGACATAAAATACGAGTCCATACCCCAAAGACAACAAAATAATTAAAAAATTGTTATTAGTGCCGACCGACTGGACAGCATCCGGTTTGTACAAAGCTCTCGCTACCAATGATGTTGCCGTCGTCCTGGTAGATCAGCACTGTGACAGGCGGGACATTGTGCTGCGTACCCAGGATGACCGCTTGCAATGCAATGGCGAAACGCACCAGGCATTTGATGCTCTTCAGTCTCTACTCGCTTATATACCTACTGTCGTGACGAAGACGGATACAACATTGATCTTCGACTCGGTCTCACGGTTCGGCTCGGTTCACTAAAAATGTTTACCGCCCAACGAAGTGGGCACGGGTCAGCTAGTTATTAATATGTAAAAAACTTTCTATCATCTCGGACCAAAGTGCTTGGGAAGACATATTCAACGAACGCAAACTCAATGTGATAAAGTCGTTTCTTTTAGGAGTTCCTATGATCACCTTTGGTCTCCATCATCAAACCAGCTCGATGGTACCATAAAGTATGCATTGTCACCGAACTTACAAAATAAGCCCAGCTCAATTGGTTGAGGATAACGTATGAAAGTCACTTGCGAAATTTGTCCCACACAAACTGACAGGGCAAGCAGAATATAAAAAGCTTTAAATACAATATAAAAAAAATACCTAGTACTAATATAATATGGTGCAGTATCGATTGATTGCATTATAAAGTAAAAAAAATGTGTGTTGTGTAACTACTGGAAACAGATCTGAAAACGTTGTAGGTAATAATGTGCACCATGGGTCAGATAGGCGACGAGTTTTATTGACAAAGTTTATACGGCACTAGGCGACGCACGTGACTCTACTCGTAAAACAGAACGTTGAATGTGTTGAACATTAAACTTTGATAAAATAAGTATTGCAACTGCAATATTGTGTGCGACGACGTGCCATACCCCCAGGGTTATTTTCAAGCTGTTGTATTATACGATACCTACCACAAACGTTAACAAGGTTACAGAAAAATACGTAGATTCATAATTCACACCATGCCTTCATTCATGCTTAGGCAATTAAATTTGAGAACTCAAGCTAACGAAAACATAAGAGGCTGTTGTGACTATAAATTTCAATTTCAAATTCTCCGAGTCGTCCTAAAATAAATTCCACTTAGACACGCGCCGTCTAGCATCGATCGCTGCAAATAATAGACCTCTCGGGAATTCCCGAAATCCCAGGGAAGAGGCACACGAGGATATTTCCCCCGGGACATAATACGAGCTAAATTACATTCTTCAAAGCTATTTTGCCCGCGGCCATGGGGTGACAGTTCATGAGGAAAGGACAGTGTTTCCTCTTGTTTCTTTTAATATTTTTTTTCAAATTGCTACACGAAATATTTGGCAAGTCTTTGTAGGTGATTCAATAAATTTTTAATAATAAAAATATAGTCGATGGATGGAGGCGGCTCAGGACCGCTATTTGTGGCGTCGTATGGGGGAGGCCTATGTCCAGCAGTGGACGTGTATGGGCTGATGATGAATAAAAATATAGGCTGCGGTCAGAGGCCTTTCGTGATGCCTTCTAATGTTATAAATAAGAGAGTTACTCCGTGTTACCTTTTGACACTATGGCAAGGCGGTAGATTGTATTCCGGGGAAGGAAATAGCTTGGCTACTTTATACACTGGAAAACTACGAAGTCGAAGCCGCAAACCGAAGCTACTATACCATGAAGGACAAGTACACTTGCCGTTTCAACAGTTGAGAAGATCGTCACGGAGCGCTCCAAGGTCCACCAGTGCGGAACAGTGCCAATAGAACGCAATGCAGTGTCGATCGGCTGACCTTGTGCAGATCTGCAGACTGCGCGAAACGTACTATAACAATTTCTTTTTGAATTTAACTATAACGCAATATGCTTTTATGGTTATAGTTCTTGTTGAATACTTGCATAAACAAAGGAGCACAGCAGGCGCGTCCACAACTGCTTCGAGAAGTCCCAATTAGTGACAAAAATGATTTCTGTTTTCCACATCAGTCGGATTTTTGAAGGGATATCTGTAAAAATAAACAAACGGGTCGTTGAAATAATTGTATTTTAATCTGGGACTTGTTACGTTACATTTAATCACCTTGTTAGCTATCTTAATTAGGAGACCTATCCATAAGAACATAAAAGGTTTTACTTTATTCGTTACTCATAATCATTTCCAATCTCCTCATGTGATTTTTTTGCGTTTACCTCCTGTATTAGATTGAAAAGAGTATTTGTTTGCAAAGTTGAGTACAAATAGCAGCCGCCGCGCTGTGTACGGACATAAATAACGACAGTTGGCAAGTGTAGAGGCACTAAGCCGATTATCTGATTCAATAAAACTTCATAAAAATAGCGCAGACCATGGGTTTTCATACAGGATTTCAGGATTTTAAATAGTGGTAGTTAATTTAATACCGTATTGATCCAAAGTAATAATGTATTCAATCCAGCAACGTTCAATATTAAAGAGGCAATATTGATGAGCGCTGTAAGTCGACCGCTAGATAATAGATCCAAAAATAGGGCGATGAGAGCCCTCGACCCCGCACACCCTTGACCTGGTCGTCGAGTGCATCGATCGGATCTGTACCTATCTGCACATCTAGAACATACTTTACCCATCTAACGATAGAACTTAAAACTTAACGATACCTACTTTACATCGTTACAAGAGCGTGAGATTTTTTTAAGTGTGTAGAGTACCGAATTTGTATTCTAAATTGTCACATCTAATTACTTTATTTTTCTGTTATTGTATTAATATCTATTTTTCCTATTTGTAAATATTAGGACTAAAATTTAAGAAATGTTACCCCTCTTCCCTTATTTTTGGCAATGAATGGTGGTCTGATAACTTTGGTGAAGACTTATATAGGTATGTACTCGAATGAAACCATCCATTTCAAGTGATGGTGGTCGGTGATTTTCGGTGGCATTTGACGCGAACGAAGCAAATGAAGTGTTTTCTAAGGAAACATTTTTGTAATACGTTTTTTGTCAATAAACATAGATACAACATTATTGTCTTGGTCTGAGAAAAGCATATTTTTGGTTCGATGTTTCTTTATCTATGTGGTTTTTTCTTTCTCTGAATCAGAATCAATAACCAATTTTGTTTAGGCTTAAAAAATAAGCACTTAGACAAGTCAAATCTCTCTCACTCTTTGTCTATGTACTTGTGTATATCTTTATCTATATATATCTTTAAGTTCCAACTCTTCCAAGATAAGCTGAAAGCGGTCGTCGAACTGCCCTAATCTCATCAGTCCGTCGTCTATGCAGATGAACCCCCATCCTCCCCTCCTCTCCCCTCCCCTACCGCCACCCGCGACTAACGAACCCTGAATACTGAGCGTTCTGCGTTATTATCCGCGCGCGCGGATATATATTATTTCATTTTATATCACTCCCGGCGTGGCTAGTGGCCTTCAGCAGGATCAGAACAAAGAGGTTGGGTGAAAACTAAATAATACAAACTAGGCATTGTCTGGTAAATAGTAAGTATGTGAAGGTTTGCTTTACATAGATATAAAATAAATCATCTCTTCCTCGATATGGTTTTTTTTAGGGAATAATAGAGATAATTTCATGAGCCATGGCTGGAAATGCCTTGATCGATGCATGAAAAGAATACTTTTTTTTATTAGGTTAGACTATTGCTGAAACACGAAAACTTACAAGGAATTTGTTCTAATGCTACTGGAATGAGCGTGTCTACATGCATTGCGTACACCGTGGAGGGTAAATTGGCTGCTGATGTACACTGTATACTTTCATCCGAATATATCCTCAGTTCATTACTCCTGGATAATAATGGGGCCGTCCGAGACCCTCCCTCATCCATACAATAATACAAACTACATTGCTCAATCTACACAGTACTACTATTATACAAACTTCATAGTGACCGATGGTCGAGTTAATTTTCGAAGGAGTAATTGCATCCAACTCTCAGCACATTGCGGACCAGAGGGACCGCAATCACTGCGTCTGTCGGTCCGTCCGTCACGCAACCGCTTGACCAAAGCTAGTGTCATGGGAGGGAGACATCGCTAGACACCGCGGAATAATGAGATGTACGATGTTTAGAAATGTTTAATGTTATGATCATGGACACCATGGAAGCTTCATACCATAGCTAAGAGTAAGCTAAAAGTATAATAACTTTTTACAACTAGACACGTACGAAATGTTCAGCAAATCTTTTGTTCAACCGATATAAATATCTGCATAAGACTGCAAGACATGCTACATGCAGACTGCTGAAGACAGGGCGCTATAACACTTATGAGGAGATTCACTAATTCACTGCTGGGCTATGCCATGTCCAGAAGTGAATAAGCATAAACTGATAATGTGTTGCTCTAAAGCTAAATAAACTATATCTCTCCAATAGCAAAGCCTAATAAACTAGCCCTTGAGTCCACCCCTGAATGGAAAGTACCCGACCAGGCCCCTGGGACCCCTGGGGCATTACCGGAGTGAGATGTTTCGGACGCTTCGGACGCTCGTCCTCAGTTCTCGTAACGACAGTTGTTAGAACTGCTATAAAGAACAATGAGCTCAGTTTGGGGGAATTCCAGAACGACCTTCCATCTCGGATTTCGTAAGTTTCTTTCATAGATTTGCTACGGCGTAGACTGTGCTACGGCGTAGTATTAAATACACTTATGCAAATAATATAATAATAATGAAAACAAACGGTATTATTTACTTTTACTGCTGCAAGATAGTGCCATTAGTTGCTGCTGCGGTCGCCGTTAGCTCTGTGCGAGGTTTTCGCTGCAGTATAGATAATTTATAAATACTGTTATGCAGATAAATAATATTTACAAACTTCCCAACCCTATCATCAGTCAATACTATTTCACTGCATAGTTTCAGTTTCAGTTTGTTTATTCATAAAGTTTTGGGTTACAGGTGATTTCTTAAATATAATTTACAATTACATTGTATACATAGGTATTGCAATAACATAAATTAAATTGATTAGTCGTCTACGAATTTATAATGTTTATAACATAAGTATATAAATAAAAATTGAGAACAAAATTCAATCAAATAATTCATTAAATTTATAATAACACTAGCTGACCCTTACCCACTTCGTTGGGCGGTAAACATTTTTATTTAGTAGTCTATAAAACTCTCATATAACGTGGTTTAAACGACGAGTGTTTAAACAAATTCAATAGGTAAAATAATTTTCAAAATTGGCTCAGTAGTTTCAGAGATTACCCCCTACAACCACACAAACCTTGCTTATTTTTATTAGTGTAGTATAGTATAGATTTACATACACCTAGATTTTATTGACTGGACGTCACACAGCTCCACATTTACATAGGTATATTATGCGCTTCAAAGTAAGCTTGATAGTACCTACTGGAGAATAGAGCACTACACATCTATTGTCCAGTTCTAAAATTAGAAGGAAGAATCACCAGTCGTCCTAAATGTTCACAATGTCTATCTTGATTCATGGCGTCTCGCAGATCTACATAATTCTCAGCGAGCAGTCTTCTCTCATTAGTTCTGTTCTGATGTATACCAAACGCTTCGTTTAAATTTTGGCGTAAGTGTCCACCAGAAAACGGTTAAACAAACCTCGAAACCTTTGCAGGTGAGCAATGCGACCTTCTCTTATTGGTAAAATGTATCTAGGCGTAGAATTGCATTGCAGAAACTTTTTTACTGTCCAGTCTCGTCAGTTTTCGGATTCACATGTCGAAGATCGAAGTTGTATCCGACTTCGCCACGACAGTAGGTATATAAGAGAGTAGAGACTGAAGAGCATCAAATGCCTGGTGCGTTTCGCCAATGCATTGCAAGCGGTCATCCCGGGTACGCACTACAATGTCCGGCCTGTCACAGTGCTGATCTACCAGGACGACGGCAACATCATTGGTAGCGAGAGCTTTTTACCAACCGGATGCTGTCTAGTAGGTCGTTTATTGTCATTAATAACAATTGTGTAATCATTTTGTTGGCTTTGGGATATGGACTCGTATTTTATGTCCTTCCTCGTAGTATGAACTCAAATCATGCTAAGTATCATTCGAATCCATTCAGTAGTTTTTGCGCTATTTTAGGCCAAGAAATGTCATTTCCATCCCCACTCCCAAGGGAACCTTAACGAATTCCAGGATAAAAAGTATTACATGACCTTTCTCGTAGTATGAACTTAAATCATGCCAAGTTTCATTTGAATACATTCAGTAGTTAAAATTTCTAGGCAGCGCTATGCGCAGCCTAGAAATTTTACCCTACTGCGGGGGGGCCCAGTGCGGGGCAATGTGGGGGGCCCACTGCGGGGGCAAACTGCCGGGAGCCCCCACTGACGGTGCCCTCCACTGTGGCGGCCTACTGAGTGGGTCCCACTGCGGGGGCACTGCGAGGAAATGTGGGGGCCCCCCGGCCGAGAGCCCCACTGCTGGTGCCCCCACTGTGGGGGCTAATGACGGGGTACCACTGCGGGGCAATGTGGGGGGCCCACTACGGGGGGCCATCTGCCGGGGGCCCCCACTGCCATTGCTCTCCACTGTGGGGGCCTACTGAGTGGGGAGTCCCACTGCGAGGAAATGTGGGGGCCCCCCGGCCGAGAGCCCAATGCTGGTGCCCCCACTGTGGGGGGCTAATGAGGGAGTCCCACTGCGAGGAAATGTGGGGGCCCCCCGGCCGAGAGCCCCACTGCTGGTGCCCCCACTGTGGGGGGCTAATGAGGGGGTACCACTGCGGGGCAATGTGGGGGGCCATCTGCCGGCGGCCCCCACTGCCGGTGCCCCCCACTGTGGGTGCTACTGAGGTCCCACTGCGGGGCAATGTGGGGGCCCCACTGCGGGGGGCTACTGGGAGGGTCCGGTTGCGTGAGGGGCCCCACTACTGGAGTCCCCACTTCTGGGGCCCCCACTGCCTGGGGCCCCACTTCCAGTGCCCCCCACAGTCAGAATCAGAATCAATAACTTTATTTCTTTAGGCTTACAAAATAAGCACTTAGACAAGTCAAATTGTATACTATAAACATAGTTATTATTATCAAATAAGAAATAAAGTGTTATTGATATTCTCTTCACTTCAATTTTTTGTCCACTAGTGGAAGAAGTGAAAAAGAAACCACTAGCACATTATAATATCACTTAAGTATCTAATACATGTTTTCTAAATCTAAATTTAATACGATTTAGTTACATGTCAAAAATTTCCATAAAGCTAAACAGAACATTGAATTTCTTACATACGTCAGTGCGGAACGGAGCGACATCTGGCCAAGCATTAACATCATTGATGTAATCATCTATGGAGTAAAAGGCCTTCCTGATAAGATTTTGTTTAATGTACTGTTTAAATTTACGAATAGGGAGTTCAGTTGCTTCAGATGGAAGCTTATTATAGAAGCGCACGCAATTGCCCATAAATGATTTCTCTACCTTTCGTAATCTATATGCTGGGATGAGTAATTTGTTCTTGTTTCTTGTATTTCTATTGTGAACATCACACTTTTTCAAAAAGCTATCTCTATTTTTGTGCGTATACATAAGATTTTCATAGATGTACTGCGATATTACTGTCAAAATATTTATTTCTTTAAATAATTCTCTCAAAGAGTCGCGTGGCTTTAATTTGTAAATTGCGCGTACCGCTCTTTTCTGGAGAACAAAGATAGTCTGGATTTCAGCTGCCTGTCCCCAAAGCAAAATACCATAAGACATAATACTATGAAAGTAACTGAAATAAACTAACCTAGCTGTATCTTCATCGGTAATATATCGAATTGTTCGAACTGCATAGGCCGCTGAACTAAGTCTGCCTGCGAGAGCATCAATTTGGGGTTTCCATTGAAGAGTGGAATCAATATGTAACCCTAAGAAAACAGTAGAGTCTACAGAGTCAAAAGTGGGGGGCTCACTACCGCCCTTGCCCCGCGCGCCATCCTGCAACGCGCAAATTTCACTTCCATCCTCTCTCATAAGGGAACCCTTCTGAATTCCGGGTAAAAAAGTATTTTATGCCCTTTTCTTGTAATCATCATCATCAGCCCATACACGTCCACTGCTGGACATAGGCCTCCCCCGTACGACGCAACAAATAGCGGTCCTGAGCCGCCTCCATCCATCGACTCCCTGCGACCGTTACGATGTCGTCGGTCCATCGAGTGGATGGTCTCCCATGTAGGGGGGTTATTTGCCATAATCACCACGCTTGGCAGGCGGATTGGTGATCGCAGTGTTGATGTTTAAAAATACTCAGAAGGAAGCTGCTGCCCTTCCTCTGGTAGGTTCCCTTAATCGGCTCTTACGACATCCACGGGTTGAGTTGGAGGGGTCAATATTCGTAACTTAAATCATGCTATATTTCATTTGAATACCTTTAGTAGTTTCGGCGCTATGCGTAGCAAAGAAATTTTACTTTCATCCCCTCTCCCAAGGGAACCCTATTGAAATCCGGGATAAAAAGTATCCATATCTTTCATCATAGTATGAACTCAAATCCTGCCAGGATTCATTTGAATACATTCAGTAGTTTCGGCGCTACGCGCAGCCAATATATTTTACTTTCATCCCCTCTCCCAAGGGAATCCTATTGAAATCCGGGATAAAAAGTATTCTATGTCCTTCCTCGTGCTATGAACTCAAATCCTGCCAAGTTTCATTTCAATACGTTCAGTAGTTTCGGAGCTATGCGCGGCCAAGATACAGACAGACAGACAGAAAGACAGACAGACAGACAGACATGATGGAAAAAATTACATTTTTGGCATCAGTATCGATAATAGAGAGCCCTCAATTTTTTTTTACAAAATATCTTCAATGTACAGAATTGGACCTGTTACAGTTTTATTATAAGTATAGATTGTTCAATAAGCCAGAACTTTAGTTTGCTTTTGAAGGATTGCGTTGATCGCAGGTGGAAGACGATTATACACAGCCGGCCCCATTACATGCACCAGCTTCGATGATTTCGTGAGACGCCGCGGGACAGCTCTCAGCTTGTGTGCGTGGCGAGTAGGGTACCTGTGACCGTCGCCGAACCTGGAATACTCGTTGAGGTGGCTCCGAGCATACATGGCGGCATGGAACATGACTAGAGCAGGGACCGTCATGATCTTAAGGGAGCGGAATATTGGACGAGCGGGTGTGTCCCACGGAACTCGTACCACAGCTCGTACTGCTCGTTTCTGCATTCTGAACTACGCCATACTGGTGAAGCGAGTGCACAGATGTGAAGTAGCAGGTCCTCATCATGGTTGTTTCCAGTGTCTCCGACAACCTCCACAGAGCGAAGCATGCTCGACCCACCCTCTCGCATAGTTGGTCAATGTGATCTTCCCAAGTAATACCTTCGTCCAGCCTAAAACCCAAGAAGGACGAGTTCCTGACCTGAGTCACGGCTTTACCTCCCAGGTTCACTGATAGAGGCTGGCTCGTGCGGCCTGCTAGATTGAAGTGGACAAAGCTCGTCTTGCTCACATTGAGAAGAAAACCGTTCCAAGTGAACCATATGTGGAGCTGGCTCGCCACCATGTTCAATCTCCCCTCCAACTGCTCCATATTCGGTGCTTTGACCACCGCCGCGACATCATCGGCATACATGAGGATGTGTGCGTCAGGTATACACTCCGGTAGATCATTGAGGAGGAGAGAGAACATGATGTTCGAAATCGATGAGCCCTGTGCCACTCCAATGGACGTTGTCAGAGGACCTGATGTATCCCCACCGCCAGATACGACCTGCATACGATCGGCCATGAAGTCTACCAAGAGTGCCAGCGACGGTCCATTTTATTATACATACATATAGGTTTCCATTTAGCAGCGGGTTTTTACTCTATGGGTTTCCCATAGTGAGCGCCAGAGTGCTCCGTCTTCAGCTTGCCGCATCCAGTAACATATCATCTGGTCAGAGGTCGTCCTCATACTACTTTAAACCCAAACATATGAAGAGTATTAAAATCACTTGATAAAATATAATATAATTATTGCTAAGATCATATTATTATTATTCAAGAACATAAACCATCAGTACGCCTTTCATTAATTATTTCGCAATTGGTCGAGCTGGAAAGCGGAATGAATACAGTTTTTATGGCACGAATAAAACGCTCGCAATATCCCCGACCGCTATATTTTATCCCCGGCACCTCCGAGAGAACGTTCCGGCTGCTGACCGCACTGAGAGCGGAGTCGGGCAAGAATACAATAAAACGTCAAGTTTGAATCTGACTCGCGCACCCAGGGTTCCGTATAATTATAAGACCTTGCTTCTTGCCAAATTTTATGATTCTAGGTAGACGGGAAGAACCCTATAGGTTTTGGTACAGGGCGAGAATATTATATAATATTTTTTTGTGAATTAACTTCTTATTTATCGTTTTCGTATTTTTCTTATTATTTGTGCCTTCAAATCTTTCTTCTTGCGAGATTTCATGATTCTAGGTCAACAAAAAGTAGGCTAGGTATAGGCTGAGTGTGCATGTGATTCTCTTGGAAATAAAATAGCCTAAACGGCTGTAACTTTTGATTGCGTTGACTTAAAAGTTTGTCTATAGTGTAGTGAAGTATACTGGTACGTCATTTCTACTTTTTGGTTGAGTTATGTATGAGAACCGAGTCTTGTACTAGCGCAAATGTGTCATCATAAACGTTTACTATTGCCACAGAATAACTGTTATTACCAGGAGTTCACTAACATGGTCGATATGCTAGCTAAATACTGGACTATAAAATCAGCGGTTTGGGTGTGTTTTAATTTTTATGGTATTATATATGGTAGGATAAAGTCGTATCACATGTATACGACTTTATGTAGGACATTTTTAAAGACCATCTTTGCCTGAAAGCCGCTTTATATCCGACCGCACCTCACGCGGTCCAAACCAGCTCTTGTAAATATGTTGTTAGGTGACGGCGGCGTCGCTCTGCGCGCTTTTATCACGCATCCACATGGAGACAACTTTATGTAGGGCCTTGTAAAAGGATTCGCGCTCTAAACTTGAATATGAGGCTGTGCCCTTTATGGAGGAATGAAGATTGCTCCTTGCGCGTTATAGTAGCCTGGTAGGGAGTACCCTACCAGGCTAACTTTCCAACTTTCTCGTTATACTGAACGACAGTAGTCGTTCAGTTTAACGAGAAAGTTAAAACAAATTTGGTCAGTTAAACTAGAGTTATAAACGCTTATACATATCTTTCTTATGACAATCGAACTGACTTTTCTATGACAAAAATTAATTTCTATACATGTCCAGTCTGTCTCATATTTTCTTAGATATAAACAGCCTAACAAATGGTGTAGCCTCGAATATCCATGATTACCGCCCATGGAAAGGAGATGGATGTATCCGAGGTAGGATAGGTTACATATTATTCATGAAGAAGGCGTGTAAAGTGGCCATAGCTAGTTTTTAAAACCTAAATAACTAGCAAAGCTACCCCTGACTTGATCACTAAAGGTTTTCTATAAAATTATTTAGATACCTACTCTAGTCTTGTAAGAACATCATCCAGGCCCCCGCTGAGTAAACCACTGTGTTAAGTGCTGACACACTACATGACGTCACCCTAATGGATTATTTCGATTTTCTACAAATAACATAGTAATGCAGTTAGCCCTTAACTGTCCATTTTCATAATAAATTCGCGCTGGAAATATTTTCTACACAACACTAGTTTCTGCCTGCGGCATCGTACGCGTTGTTTCCGGTATAAAAAGTAGTCTATAGACCGATCTTGTAAGAAGGGAGCTGATTTATGAGATAAAAAGCAGCCTATGTTTTATTCGAAAATTTTTACCTGCCCGTGGTTTTGGCGTGAAAAGATAATAAAAACCCATCCGTCCATCGAAACTTTCACATTTATCGCAATAGTGTGATCATATTATCGATAGAGAAGCAACGTAATTGTTTCATGTTTACTGCCAGTAGAATACAATTTAATATCAAAGGCCGTTTCATGAAGGTCGCGGGTTATGATGTAGCAATGAAAATAAAATTATAATTTCCTTTGGTACAATATCGGTTGATAGCCGCTTTCATCTGAAATTGTGTTTTTTTACGATTGAAAATCAAGGCCCATAAGAAAATCAGCAATTCCTTGAGGCAACTTTATTTATTAGCTTTCGGGTGGACATTTGTTTTTTAATCATTTTGGCATAAACGAAGATAAAATGCAGGACATACCTAAATAATAATGTATTTAGCAATAGTGTATCGCTGGCTCCCTTTGGATACAGGACTTGATGATTCAAAACAAAACATGCTATCATCATTTTTTGTAGATATAGGTTCTTTAATATTGTGTTTTTTTTTGTTCTATCGTCAATAGTTTTCGCAGCGCATGCGATGAAAGATATTTTATAGGCAGTTTTTTTACACCTTGGGTAACATTATTGCAGTTTTAGTAGGGATCCTTATTTATTACTTGCAATTAAAATAGTTTTTATTAATAAATGATAATGTAGAATTCAAATGGTGAAAGAATTTTTAAAATCAGTCCAGTACTTTCTGAGCCAATTCGTTACAAACATACAAACAAATGTTTCCTCTTTATAATATTAATATGGATTATTATAGTATGATAAAAAAACAACATTATTCTGATCCTGACCGCATAGATGACATGACATACAAAAATAAGGTATAAGGTGTAAAAGAAACGTATTTATTCTCTGATAAAAAGCTGTATTACAAATAACTATCTCCAAGTTTAGTTAGTATTCCAATAACACGGTCCAAACTGAATGAAACAACACAACAATAGTTCAGATTTATCTAAAGCAATAACGGCTTCATCCGCCCTGAGACTGTCCATAACCAGACTCACCTAATTCTAAGCTTTGTCATTGAGTGACTTTTAGATTGAACATTTTTTTAAAGATTTTTTAATTGTAACCTCCGGTAGGTACAGTGCTACCTTAGACTAGTCTATCATGTATGACCGACTGACCGACCGTATTAAAAAATAACAATGAAGTTTATATAAATGTTACTTATCTAAATTATGAATTCAAGAAGTCACTTATCCTTGGCAGTGGCCTCGTCGTGTCACACAAATTAACGTCAAATCTTTTATTAATATAATATTTCCTATAATGTATGAGGTATGATTCATAATAATAAATAATTACACATAGTTTTGGGTCCAGTAATTGAAAAGGTACTCCGACTCCATAGCAAAAAGGCTTGGCGTGACTTTTCGTAGCGTCCACGAGTCGTAGCATGTCTACGAGCATAGCACGTCTACGAGCGTAGCTCGTCTACGAGCGTAGCACGTCTACGAGCGTAGAGGCTGCTACGACGGCTGAATGAGAATCGCTATTTTGCGTCACATGAATTTGTTTTATCTTTGATTTATTTGATTCGTTATCAGTTCTGTCGAAATGATCCTTTATTATATTTTGTTTATTTTAGGGACTTTGGACCTGAACGACGTTATGCGTATCAATAAGTAATATTTTTAGATTCCCTAAGAGGACCGGATGGCTCCAAATTTTCGCATGATGTCGCCGCAGTCGATGCAGTGAATTTGCATTTCGTGAGCGCTGCTATGGCTTGCGGTGCGCCTGCTGCTGACATACCTGCAGCGATTCAAGCCCTAGTATCGACTAGTGAGCCCTCTGACCGCTCTCTCCGATTTCGCAGGTTCACCCCGTTGGAAATATATAAAATAATATCTTCTGGTATAGCTCATAAGCAAACGAAGGACATCTACGAACTGTCAATGTCCTTGATGAACACAGTCGCTGCACCTCTGTCTGAAATTTTGTCCATTCTATACAATAGGTGCTTGTGTCGTGGTGAATATCCGTAAGTCTATAAGAATGTTAGAGTCTCTCCGTTGTATAAGGGCAAAGGCAAAAAAGAAGAAATTAATAACTACCGTCCCGTATCGGTAATACCAGCGATAGCAAAGATGTTCGAGCACGGACTCAGCTCGCGGCTCTCGGAGCATCTGTCGAGCACCGGATCTCTGTCCGACAGGCAGTACGCCTACCGGGCCGGGAGGTCGACGACGGATGTGGCGAGGGAGATGGTACGCCGCGTGCTGGAAGCCCGGGATCGCGGGATCGCGGGATGCAGGTGGCGGTGATGTTCTGCGACTTGTCGAAAGCGTTCGACGTCGCGGATCATGCCGTCCTTGCAGCGAAGCTTGAGCACTATGGCATAGCCGAGGGTCCACTTCGGTTGCTGCTACAATCAATGACCGGAAGAACACAAGTCGTGACAGGCAAGAGGGGGCATGTGAAATCGAACCCGATGACGACCTTGATCGGTGTTGCACAGGGTTCATCGATTTCGAACATTTTATTTTCACTCCTTCTTAATGACCTTCCTGACTACATTAACGATGCTCACGTTCTTATGTATGCTGATGATGTAGCAGCAATCGTGGAGGCACCTTGTCTCGACGAGCTCGAACAAAGGCTGAATGCGGTAGCTGGTAAAGTGCAGACGTGGTTCCACAGAAATGGTCTCATCTTGAATGTCAGCAAGACCAACTACATGCACTTTAACCTAGCGGGGCGCTCCAGCCTTCCTATGGTTGTGAGATTGGGTGGCGAGGTCCTTGACTGTGTTTCTAGTACTTCCTTCTTGGGCTTTACACTCGACAAAAGTCTGACTTGGGAGGAACATATTGACAAAATGTGTTCAAAAATCAGTCGGGCTTGTTTCGCTCTATGGCGTCTGTCGGCGACATTAGATAGGGATTGCGTTAGGTGTTTTTACTTCGCGTCGGTACATACGATCTTACAGTATGGCGTAGAGTTTTAGGGCCGCGCAGCAGATTGGGAGCGTGCCTTTAGAATACAGAAAAGAGCAGTTCGCGCTATTGTTAGAATCCCGCAAGATGAATCAGCACGCCCTTACTTTGAATCGCTACGAATTCTGACTGTTCCCTCCTTAGTCATCTTGCACGCTGCAATGTATGCAAGGAAAAACTTAAGTGCGTACGCGAGATTCGGAGACGGTCACCGGTATGAAACGCGGAATGCTGAGAAACTCCGAGCGCTACCCCGTAAGCTCACAAAAATGTCGAAGTTGATTCATGTGATGGGGCCCACAGTGTACAACCGCCTGCCAGTTAAAATTGTGAATACGCCATCGACACAATCCTTTAAGTATAAGATAAAACAATGGCTTATAGAAAAATCCTTTTATGACATCCGTGAATTCACGGATATTAAATGGTAATTCGGTATAATAATTAAATTGAATTAATTTACCTAAACTTATCAATTATTATTATTACTTTATATAAATTTAAGTTTTAATTTAATCTATGCAGTGTCATAGAAATGGTTATATTTTAATCCTTATGATGTGTAAGGTACCTATGTAATTGACCTGTAACTTATAATGTAATGAATAAATACTATGAACTATGAACAATATTATTTTGAACGTTTTTGCAAACATTTAATAAATATTAATCAATCAATCAAATCGTTATTTTATGTGCAGACGATGAGTTACAGATTGATTGGCATTGTTGCATATTTTACACACCAAGCTACGCTTGTATATTTTGTAGCTTTAGTACATATTGTGTAGGCGTAACTAATGTTTTTCTTACTTGAATTATTTTTTATATAATGATTTCTCCATAGCTGTTCTTTCGAATTCATGTTGTTATTTCATAAGAGGTAAATTTTTTGCAGATGCAGATGAAAGAGATATTAAAAATGAAGCGATTAAATGCCTTGTGACGTGTCATATTAATAAACAAAGTAATTTAATTATAACAATTTAGTTACGAAGAGCCCTGCAGGACTTAACAAAGCCAAACTCTTTGTTTTATTATTTAACCCTGCTTGTAACAATTGGCCTCACAAAGGACTGGGACCAGAAGCTTCGAAATATTCGAGAAGGCAACGACAAACACATCGCTCTCTACTCGTATACTTACTGAAATAGTCCATTATGATTTTTATTATGATGTTTTAAATCTTTCGTAAAAGGTTTTCCTACGGGGGAGGGTAAAAAGACAAATGTGTATTTATATCTAAGGGAATTGTAACGCATGTAAAAACTAACACACGAATCATCACATTAATATTATAAATTCGATTCGATTTTGGATGGATGAATATCTATTCATGTTGTTTGTTACTTCTTCACGCCAATACTACTGAACGGATTGGGCCGAAATATTGCATATACAAGGTTTTTTGTAATTCACTGACTTTCTGCTAACAGCAGGCTCTGTCCATCATCACAAACACGTTTGTGAAGACGCCAGGTCTTAATTCTTTAAATGATTATTGGTCGTAGCTTTTATTTGAAACTAAACTTAAAAACGGCTCCGCCTTGATTTAACAGCGGGTGTGGGAGTGGGAAATCAGTCTTTAAAAATTCATTGGATTCAGTGTCAGACAAATGTGTTTTATCATTTGGTACCTGAGGCGATTTACAAAAAAAAAAAATTTGCGTATTCACAAACGTGTTCTTGATGATGGCCAGAACCTGCAGTTCACGCCGTGCCAGTGAATTACCAATAATCCTATACATATATCTAGATCTAAAATAAAACATAGGCGTAGCAGTTTTCTTATAAAGATGCGCAACCGCGCGCTCTTAAATTACAATAAACCTAAATTCTCAAAGTATCTCCTCCAGTTGATTAGATTTTCAGCGACTGCGGCAACGAACAAATACTTCGAAACAATGTTATTTATCCCGCAGCCAGCGGAGTACACTTTCTGGTAATTCAATAAGAATATCACACAATAAACTACTCCCCGGGCTGGAGAGGATTTTGTACTAGCTGGTTAGTATCTGTAGATAACCTTTTTATTGTACCTGACTGCCTAGAGAGAGCCTTGTTCATTGCCTGCTTATTGTTTACGTTTACTATGTTTTGCGCGCAGCTTCGGATGCGCTCTTCCCTAATAACTAGTCATCACACCTATTATTTGATGGTTGGATGTTTAAGGTTATTGTTATTATACTGCGTTATCCCTCACACTCGGTGTAATCTCAAAGAATATCACAAAAATTTACGATATTGAGAGGAAGGTCGCGGGTTCACGTCCCACCGAAATCATACATTTTGCGATATCATTTAATTTCGGTTGGATGTTTGTTACTTCTTCGAGTCAAAAAATAGTTCTAACGTGACTTTATCCCATTAATTAGTTACCATGGCATTGAAATAGTCTTCAAAAGTTTCTCGATAACCTTTAACAACGCGTGCGAAGCTGCAGGCAGAAACTAGTTTGTATATATGTATATATACGTTGTTCCTGCTCCAGAACTTCATGTAAGTATGCAAAATTTTAGCTGATTTGTTTTTTATTTTCTTCAGTAGTTTGGAGTTGTTTCGTGACAAACATATTACATAGTATTATAACGGAAACAGTTTGTGAGAATGTGTACACAAACTTTTTCCGTTATGTATTGTAGAATATTATCAAGAGCATAGCTTTTATCAATGATATTTTGTAAAAACTTATTGGCTTTTATACCATATCCTTCATGGGACTAGCGCAGGACCGCATGCAGGGGCACAATAGTACAAAAGTTTTTGGGGAATTATTTACACATTTATTTATTAAACATTTAACACTTAGCTCAATTTAGCGCACAAATTAACTTTCTCTAACTAAACTCACAGCTTACACCAAAGTTCTTACTATCAAAGGCACAAACTAATTAAAACTAAGGTACAATCTAAGAGACATATAAATAGAAGGTAGGGTGTCATTAAATAGGTCTATGTGTTGGAACTTTAGTAGAAACTTATTAAGGTGTTTAAGCGCGCGTCGTGTAGCATGGTTAGCTTGCTGTATTCGCGGAGTTTGACAGGCTATTATAGCTAAATTATTACAATTATGTACAAACATGGTTTAAGAAAACAAGGTATGCTCCCCTCCAATAAGGAACCTGCAAAGTTTTTATGGTTTTAAGCTTAAACTACGCAATTTTATTTTTGAAGGTCAGAAAATACAAGAGAATCTTAGAAACGATACAAGTAGATACCTTATTATAAAGTCGTCTCTCACATTTGTTAGCAGAATTATTATCATCTATATGTAAATTATTTATACTGTTTTCATCCACTCAAATGTAAATCATTTTGTTGATTTCCCTAGTTAACCGAAGGGTAAATAGAACACTAGAAATAGGAATAGTCTTTGTGGTCCCAGTTGTTATTTTCAAATGTGTGCACAAAGCTGTTGCAATTCCTACTCTTTTTATTTCATTGTTTTGTTTATATTTTATATCAACACCGTTGTCAATGTATTTCCTTTAACTGTTTATCTTTATTTATACCTGTCTTCTATATTCCGTGACGTCACGAAACGGCTCTGTCGGAAGACCAGCGTTGGTTGTACACACATACGTATACAACTAACCCATGCTGAGACAGGGACCGTTTTGTGACTCTAGCAAACTGTTTTCTTTTTTATGTTCATTTCTTTATAATTGTATGTGTCTGAGTTACAAATAAACGTTTCTATTCTATTCTATTCTCTTCCGAGACATGATGATCACGTGGGTGTCTCCAGCTTACGTCATCATCGCCATCGGCAAATGAGAAGACGAATCTGTTTCCTGGTGTTACCAGTAGCATAAAATCGTAACTCCTCGAACTCCTTGTATTACCTGCATAAATCTGATAAAGCTGCGGTTTTTTGATTTACCAATTATTTATCACATTGACTCATGTTTAACTAACGCTGTTTTGACTGATTTAACAAACATCAATAAGTTTGTTAAATCATTTGTGAATCGTCCATTGACGATTCACAACAAGTTAGTAGGTACTTAATAATATTTACACTTGTAGAGTTAAATTGGATTCCTTCTTAAGTAAATAAAAAATAAAATAAAGGTATAACTTATAAATAAAAAAATTAAACAAACTGGATTTAGAGTCCCCCTTTACAAACAAAACGCTTGTATTGGAGGACACCGCTCTTACCAAAAATAATAACTTATAAGTTACATGCGCTACAGATTTTGTTATGTAAAAAAAAGAGTGAAAACAGTAGAGTTAAATGAAATGATAAGTGAAACTTTATAATATAAACAAACATTCAACAGCAATTCGTATGTAGAGTACATATGTGTTGTAGTGTATGTCTTTTTAGAATTGTATGTGTGTAGTAATTATAGTGAATTAGGTTGTCCTTCTCCAATTTCACCAGCCTCATAAGAGTCGGGTACCAGAGTAGAACACCGTTGAATAAGTGCATGCGTGTGTAGGCATTATAGGCTAATCCTTTGTACAATGATCTCTATTTCATCATAGCCTTTTGTAACCAGCCATTCAGTAAGAGATTTGTTGTATAGAAAAAGTGTCATCGAATATATTCCTAAATGTTTATTTAGTAAATTATAGATATAAGATGATTGCCAAACATATTGTCTCCTTGCAAATATAGTTTTTACTGCTATTACGGGTATAGGGTCTTTCTTTCTACGTCTAGAGAGTCTCCAGACGTAGAAAGAAAGACCAAAATTTCTCTAGTAGAGACATTTTGGGTAAATGTCTCATGTCTCTCTGTTCATTCAGCTTTTCCTGCTTATCTTGATTATCTCATCAACCCATCAACACATACGGTCTGCCAACATTTATTTTGTCAGCTGGTACCTTCCATCGTAGTCGTGTAGTCTCATGGTTCATCTTATATCGGTGAGGCGAGAAATGCCCCAGCCCATTTCCACTTCAGTTTTAAAGCTTGTGTGAGTGCGTCTGTTAGCTTGATCTTTTGTCTGATTGAGCTGCTTTTTATTTTGTGTATATTACGAATCTTGAGAATATGGCTTTCCATTGCTCTTTGTGTAGACCTGACCGTGAGTTTAACTTTATTCGTAAATACCCATGTTTGGCATCCATACAGTAGACAAGGAAATAGACAAGTATCCATTACTGCTTTTTTCATACTAACGTTGTAGTCCTTTTAATATTTCTTTAAGTGAGTAAAATTTCTTCCATGTAACATTAATTCGTCGTTCTATTTCGTCTTCATTCACGAGAACCTGCAGAGGCTACGCAAGCCCTTGCTTCTGGCTTTGCCGTAGTCGGGTAAAACAACAGCACATATCACATTTGTCTCTCACCACATCATCGGCGCGGAACTGCAATGCGTGGCGCGCGCTCGTGCAAGCCGTTATCCGGGCTTCCTGTCCCAATTTAAATCGATCATCATTCTAATATGACTTGTGAAGGTTACTCGAAACATTGGTTAAGACTTTTGGTCTCGACTTTTAAGTCGCAACCTTCAGTTGATAAAGTACCTACAGCTTGAGTTCAGTACGTGTGATCTTATGTAGCCTAAGTGCTTCTATTATGTATGCTACATAAATTCACACGTACCTACATAATGACGCGCTTTAACGCGTGCGCATGTGAACGTTTATGAGGTAAATACCGGGATGTGTAGACGCACGATTTTAAAATGCACGTCAAAATTAGCTATAACATAGACTTGGGAAAATGTGATAAGAAGATATTTTTGAAAAGTGCTCTAGACTCTTTCTACTATCTCATGCACAAAACGTTTCACCTACTCCTGAGGCCTGCGTCCCTAATGCTGCCTACGCAATTTTTTCGAATGTTATCAGGACTCCTTCGATGATTCTCCTTTGATGACTCATTCGATGATGACCTGCGAGAATATTACTAGCAGCATAATGTCGTGTCCTGTAAAGTCAAGTAGAATAAATATCTACAAATGTAGATAGTAATTTGTTAGCTCCATGCTATCGTGTCGGTGCCCATAACGGGTCACGCGAGGTGCGCGCCGCGCGGCACACAACTGAACTAATGCTAAGCTATTTTTGCCAATCATAAAACTGAACAAACTGTACCTACCTTTTGTCAGCTATAGCTGAATTTTACGGCATCACGAAATCGCGTTTCTCGTAAACACGAATAATCATCGTACTTGAATTTAAAGTTTTGTGACTTTGAATAGTCTAACATGGAGCGGAATAGCTTTGAAAATGAAATGATTCCTGACAAATCGACTTACCACATTATTATAATAGAATCTAAGCTGTTTTCTACGCTATTTGATGTACAGTATATACTGTTTTTAGTGAATACAATAAATAAAACCGATAATATGAAAACAAAATCACGTAATTAAAAGTTTCAGGGTAACGAAAACTAATTACCTATAGGGTAAAGCTATGTATTTCCATAGCAGTCAACCAAGTAAATGAAAAACGGCATCCTAGTACGTGATAGCTACGTGTACGTGTACGGGGAAGCCCGTCATTAGCTAACGGCTGGCCCTAATTGGAAATGGATTGCAAATTATCGGTGTCGTGTCGACAACCCGCGAGGGGGCGCCCTGTGCTCTCTTTCAGGGCAACCTTTCATGTGGTTAATCTATGACTTGCTAATTATTGCACGTAAAAACTGTATTTACGCAGTGTTTGTGCCTGAAGCTGTGCGTGCTCATCTGACCTGCACTGCATTAGCATCCTGTGTTTGGATTTGTATATTTGCCTAATCCCTACGAATCGAGACGTTCGGCCAAGTTCGGAAATATGTAATTCTTAAAACTCCATATTTCGGATATTGTCGACTTATTACAATATTTTGATTTCATCTTTTGGTTTTCTTTTTATTTAAGTGTACTTATATCCATAAAAAAAAGAAACTATCATTGCTATTGGTAATTTCCATCCATCTTAAATTCGTTTATCAAAACGAATGAGTCTGTCTCAAGGCTGGCTCGTAATCACTAGTTTTTATAATTTGGTTAATGCTCGTTTATTCAGCTCTGTAGGTAGTAGTAGTACATTCAATAATTTCGTAACGGGGTGGCGGCGGCGCGGCCGCTTCATCAGGGTAACGTAGTTAGAGAGGAATAAATCTTCGTTCGCCTCCGACAGGGAGAGCCTTTTATCTGTCGGATGCTGGACAATTTAGAACCTTATTGTTGTTTATTTGAACCTTTCTTCTTTCTTTGTAACCTTAACCTTATCGCAAAAAATATTATAAAAAATAAAATTAAAAACTCAACATTAACACTCTTTCAACATTTTTAAAAGGAATTTTATAAGTAAATTGGTATGTATGTAGTTTGCGTGGCGTATCCAACTCTCTGACTTTAAGACCACTACTTATATGTATATATTAAAAGTCGAATGAAATCGGTAAAGCTGTTCTCAAGTTATAGCGTGACCTGCAAACAACGACAGTAAATTACAGATAAGTTATAAGTTAGGGGGTTGTCTATAACGAACGAAAAAAAACTTAACCTTCCACCATTTTCTGATGTTGATGATGAGATCCTGAAGTTTTTATGAATTCCCTTATTACCTCTCCATCGGATGTGAGGAACCAATTCTCTGATATCCCGGAGGCGAGCGCCATTAGCCCGACTCCGGCAGCCCGCGTCGCTCCCCCGGGATCTCTACAAACATCTCGGAATATTCCACAATATTCCACAATGGCCCGGGATATCCGAACGTTTGATATCTGCTAGCTACAGCCGATTGACAATTTGCACTACCATTTTTCACGATGAAATATGAACGTATTTTTTTATGAATGTGTTTGGGTTGTGTCGGATTCACATTGTATTTTCAGAGACTTTTTACAAGCTTGCAACTTGCCCTGTTAGTAAATATGTAAAGTATGTGCATGAGTGTGTGTGTCTGGAACATATCTTACAACTGTATTATAGACCAGTTATACTTGTTATCCTCAACTGCTTCAGCTAAAATTTGGCAAGCAAAAGCTATGTTGATGCTGTAACTTGTTAAACAAGGTTTGAATAGTTAAAGAACTGGTTATAACCCCGCCAGAAGGGAAATAATTATTGTTCAAAACGGAAAGCCTTTGAGTAAACGAATCGCGTGAATCAACTCCACCCAACTCTGACTGCGCAAATGAAATTCCACGAAGAACAAGTTTGATGAACGTCCTTAGAGAGAACCGACACGCAACCAAAAGGCTCTTTCAATGCCATCAAATTAGTCCATTTACAAAGGCAAGTTTTGATCTTAGAACTCGTAAAATACAAAGGTTACCCATATTCTTGACGTTTCCGCTTCCAACCTTCAACCGTCCTAGTTTTAATCAGCGCTCTGAATGTTTCAACTTTGTAAAGTAGTCCCCTGGAACGCATTGCAGAGCCCTACCCTGCCCATTAAAATGCAAAGTTCAAAATGTCGTGACGAATGGCCGTTAGCCCTTTTGGAACATTCTGTCGATTTTGATATCTACATGCATTTAGTTTTAAATTATTCAATTACATGTAAGTAGGCATCATACACATCTACACATACATACATGCCCCGCCAGAAGACGAGCCTTCATGCGAGCCTCCTTTGCGACCGTCAGAGAAAGAAATTAAGCAATTATAGCGACAAATTCTCTACCAAATCTAAAAATTTACCACACACAATGCGCGCAAGTTTAATGTAAACCTTGCGAATTTTGATCACCTCAGTTTGAATTCGTCAATGTACGAGCTACAAATGAAAACTATCGGAAAATTGTGGTGTGTCGCGGAGCTAGGAGGCACGTGGCAGGAACGCGGTCGATATACGTGCGACAACTGTTGCGCTAATCCTCTATCTCGCTCTTGCCTGCCACTAGAGCATGTAGGAGATAGAGAGGGAGGAAGGACGAACACGAGCTCATAGCGCAAAATTCACGCACCGCGCCCTCTGTCTCACGTGCACGTTGCGAGATGTGGTGGGTGCGACAGGAAGGGCAGATGCGGCATTGCATGCTCTTAATACGTCAGAAAGGAGGTCGGGCGATGAATAACAATGCGGACTGCGGAATGCTGTCCTGAGCGAGGATGTCTCGATCCGTTTACGTTTACGGTGAGAACGTACAACGCGCCACCGGACGAGGAGACTGACGGGACGCGGACCAAAGGACACCTCCCGAGTGTGTTGTTCGCATCAGGTATCAAGGCTTATCCGCATAACATAAACAATTGCGAAACATGTTCGAAATTTAAGATAAGTGCTGAATCTGTGTGGATTTTCTGTGGTTGTATTTATTATCAAGGGAGGCACACAACATAATAGGATTGAAACGAAATAATCAAACCTATCATATCAAGATTTGTTATTTCTTATACAATTTTATTAGGTGTTGGCCGAAAGGGCTCTTAGACCGCTTCTAGGCCTGCAATCTATTTCCATTATAAATATAATTAGGACCGTCGTGAAACATCTGTCTTGTGGCGACAATTGATAGTCACCTACCTACAGGCACACCGTCTCTCCAACTATTTGAATAAGTAAATACGATAATCATCTAGGTACCATCATTAAATAAATAAAAGACCACCTCCACTCCTCATTGACTCGATACAAGTCCGTACAACTTACCGATGATACTGAGGTGTGGAAATGTCCCTGTCCTGTTAATGTTCTGTAACAACGCCAACGCTATGTAAGTAGCAGGACCCCGACACTTTCACAATATCGTCCGTGCAGGATGTCCTTTACCAACATTTTATAAACAAAATTAATCACCGGGAACAGCGGTGATTCTTATTAAAACTTGCTCATCCAAGATTATTGAAGAGCCCCAACGTTGTCGTATAACTTTATTATTATTTTTATATGGAAAGATTTTTAGATAATAGTCATCAGACCTAATGTCAGATTTAACTTTATAACTTGTTTAGGTGCATTGAGTAATTTCGATTGTTCACATGACATTACTAGCAAAATGAACTTTGTTTTTTCTTACATATTTCCTTAGGACAAGCGAATCGAGGGTTTTATTATTATATGTTTTTCAAAGATCTTATTTCAGTGAACGAGGCAGAAACTTTATCGGGACGATTTAATTGAAATTGAACAAGAAGCGTTTTTCTGTGATTAATGCATGGCATATGTATGTATGTATGTGTTGGATGGAGGCGGCTGGAAGTGAGCCAAGAGACGAGCTCGATATTCGGGAATTAGCATCTCTGAGGGAACGCCAGCTGAAGTGGTCTGGATGTAAATACCATTATGCCAACAAAATGCCGCAAAATATTTGTTTATTGTTGTTGGTATTGGTTTAACATACAGAGTGATGGATAGTACATAACGCGACATTTATCTTTTACCCATAACCTCTATGATATATGTATAAACGAAACAAAATAGAAGACAACGAAATGAAATGATGAATGAATGGAAAGAAACTACGCAGTTTTAGTTCAACTATGGAACTCTAAAACAACTTCATTAGAACACGTTTTCTTTCCTAAGGAAAAGAACGCGAGTTGAATATGCAAAAGGCATTCCTCTTGCGATTCTCTCATAACAGATTACATATTCACACATCTCGGGCAGAATGCCACCCGCCCTCTTTCTGCTCTAAACAAACGAGGAGGCTAGTGCATGCCGGTGCTGAAGGTAGAGTAAAAATGAGACGTAACGTTAATGATCTAAAATAAAGACATTATTATGGTAGGTATCTTTTCACATAAATATAAGGCTGGCTCTTACTTAATATCACTCATATTTACAGACACAACACACGCAAAGTTTTTTTTTATAAGTTACAAAGTTCATCATATATGAGAATAGTAAGATGTGAATGCAAAACTAGCATTCGATAATCTGCTGAACTGATAAGCATAAACATGATACCTATCTATATTTTTATCAGTTCAGAGGAGCGCGAACAGAAGCTAGGTCTTCATGAAACATGAGCAACGAACTACTCTTCTCACATGACCCGTAACACCAACCGAATATCTGCACGGAGTGCTATAAACCTCTCCGGGACGCGGCTGCAAGATTTGTGAGGGTCAAATAGAACCGCGCGGTCCTGGTCCAATGAACCCAACGGCAACGGGTCACATCAACCCATACCAACCACTTTGTAAAGTGTTTCCGGGAAAATTCAATTTATAAAGGTGTATCTTTATAAATTGAATTTTGGAGAATTCAAAAATATTTCGCTAACTTTAGTCAAAGAACATAGAAAAAATGCATTTGAAGGACAAAAAAGTAGGTCATTGTGAACACAAACCGACGTGAAGTTACGTTCAAGCTTATATTTGCACTTGGAAGAATTTTTTTTTTTTTTAATATCATGATGCTGTTTCATAATAAAATATTCTGAGTACCTCTATCGATCACAACAATAACAAAGATCTTGAGAATAGAGGACTACTTTGAGATAAACGATACATAGGGGGGTTTTATGATTTTGTCACATGAACTCAACGATCAAGGCATCAAGATTCAAGATTCTTTATTGCGAGACATGCTGTACTCATATCTTATAGTAAAGTAACATAGTTATCAAGCATGCACACTGTCAGGGCATTGCAACATTTGTGCTAGGTGGCAACACTTATTATTAGAAACATAATGCACTTAGATTAGGTAGAACTACTACTTACATATCCATGAAATTAAATATGTATATATATAGGTACCTATATATAATTTACAATTCAACGTGGTATTCCCGAAGTCAATCAAATCCTCCTTCAAGCATATCACGAAGTACCGCCTGTTCTACGACCTACCTTTTACAAAATTCACGTCTACCTTCACCATTTTTTGTATATTTTCTTTTCTCGTGAAATTCTATTTATTGAATTTAGCGGCTCCCAGGGAGCACCAGGGCTGCTAAGCTGCCATTCCCGGGGATGAGTCGGCGTTAAATTATCATAACGTGCCGACGACGCGACGGTTTTAAGACGTGATCTGTATCGACGGAGAGAAGTTCTTATCAAGTTCACACGAACGTGTTACTATGAATTTAAATTATATAAATAAATTAAATAGTCCTTACAGAATCGTCTAATTAATAATTAATTTGTAGGGACTCGTTGATCGTCAGTCAGGATGACTCATTAATATCATACAAAAAAGTCCGCATAGGCCATATACTTTCGAGCCTGAATTAATTCACTAATGATCCGAATAAAATTAATCAATCTATATTTATAAAAGAGTAAACTGGCTGACTCATCAAGAGATCTCTGAAACTACAAGAGCTACGAAGCTGAAATTATGCATGGAGGTTTCTTTTAGGACGTAGGCACCCGCTAAGAACAGATTTTTGGAAATTCGCATTCGAAAGGAGGTCAAAGATTATGATAAAAATTACCTGACCGTAACTGTTGGCCCGTCAAAATTTGTATCGTAGAAAGAGGACTTAAAATAAATAGACACGTGTTTCAGGGTTTTTTGAAATTCATATCTTAAAGGTCAATGGTGTGGAGTCAAAAGTTCGAAAGTTTGCCACTCACAGACTTATCAAGAAATCTCAAGAACTAGTTAAGCTACGAGCCAAATTTTTTTTTACTTTACATGGAAACCAACATTCCTTGAGCTATTACTAAATTCACGCGAATTAAATCGCGAGCTGGTCAGCTAGTTTATTATAAAGGGGTAAACTGACACACTGACAGACAACGCACAGCCTAAACCTTACTAAACTTATCCTAGATACTTGAAACTTGCAGGGTATGTAGGTGGGTGCAAAAGTGAGTACTACGAAAGAAATTTTGAAAATTCGCACGCTAAGGGGTCCAAAATAGGGGTTGTTCAAAAGTTCAAACCAAAATGCTGTGTATTTCAGTTACGGTTAGCAGGTTTTACAGGTAGATTCCCCTTACAAAAAAAAATTACACTTAATTCACCGTTTTCTGAAATTCTAACGGAATTTTCCTTTATCTAAGCTTAAACGCAAATACTTAATTTTAACGAAAATACTCTGTATCTAAGCAAACGTTAGCAATGGAACTACAAAATGTTGCAAATAGGTTTTTCTTGCAAA
The DNA here is from genome assembly GCA_947859395.1 of Eupithecia insigniata. Taxonomy (NCBI): domain Eukaryota; kingdom Metazoa; phylum Arthropoda; class Insecta; order Lepidoptera; family Geometridae; genus Eupithecia; species Eupithecia insigniata. The sequence continues at coordinate 752,280 of OX402006.1, read as the reverse complement.
ACTATGTTACATTTGATTCATAGTTTTCTGAAATTCTGACGGTGTTTTCCAATATCTAAGTAAAAACGAAAAGTTTAAACGAAAATGTTCTGTACTTCAGCAACTGTTTGCAATTGAACTACAAAATTTAACATGTAGGTTCCACCAACTAACACGCAAGAAAAAAAAATTAATTTTAAACATAAAAATATAGAGAAGCCTTAATCAATAATCACTGATCTTAAAAATTGCTCTCCAAAGGAATTTTCAACCAGAGGGGTTGATATACCGCCCTTTTTATAAGCCACCAACTGGAACCGCTAAAACGCCATTTTATACAGATTTCCATATTTTTTACATCTTTACACTTTCAGAAGTGAAACAAGTATATATTTTTTTGACATTATCGAGCTACGACACACCGCTTTAAAAATACTACCTATTTATGAACTACTCAAAAGAATCGCTTAAATGCCAATTCTCATTTATATGTTTTCATGATGTCACGAGATTTTATGTATTTTTTGATATTATTTAATGAGTGATATAGGACTTCGTCTTTTTTCTGACTCATAGACAACCCACAGCCCAAACGACTAGTCGTAAAGACTTAACTTGCGACTTTGCAGGGTGTGTAGGCAATGGTACGAAAGTGATCAATAATAGTTATTGTGGAAATTTGCAATCTATAAGGTTCAAAATATGGATTCTCGCGAAATTTATTGAGAGAACAATCACACCACACGTTATGTAATCGTAGCAACATCGATGTATATATTCATTTTAATAATTTATCGCGACGCGACGTGCCATAAATTATGCACGTTTCGAAGGGATATCCGGTAAAACATGGTATATTGTTCATAGTTTATGTTTATAATTTCAGTTATCTATTGTACCTATTATTGTACTATTTTCTTTGGTACTTGCTAGATGAAGCTGTGGAGCATTATTTTTTAAATATTGTTGTACCCATAATAAAGTTCTTTTTATTTTACTTTGAAGCTAGAATATGCTTTGTTAAAATTGAGCTTTATTCATTTATTTATTGGACCCTTGTAACATCAATCTATCCAGTTCTTAACTGCATGCAGTAGAATTTTACTTGGATGTGGAATATTTCACGTGATTCGTAGACCCTCTACGCCATATCTACTGTAACCGTAACGGTATGCCTCTTGAGATCTCGTTCTGTATAAATATGTAAACGGAAGGTAAATTAGATTTTACTCCTATCTAGGCCGATCAAAGGGACGTTATTTCTTTCTCATTATTTACTAGGAGCCTGTACTGTCTGACTGCTCACAGCTCCGTAGATGCTTTCTACTCCTGTGACATCCTGTATGTCTTTGTTATTGATTATTGTAGCCCATTCTTTCAAGTGCGTGTCTAGCTCATCTCTCCATTGCCGTCCTCAGAATTATGACGTAGTTTGAAATTGTGTTTTCAAACAACATACAAGAAAACACAATTTCAAACTACGGAAATAAATGTTATTGATTTATAACTCTTGATTCTGTAATGCCATTAGTTTTAATTGGTAGTGTTTGAATTTGGTATTCTGTATGTTTGTTTGATTATAATCCCATTGGTGTTACACCCACAGTTATTAGCGCGTCGGGGGGTGTGGGCAGAGGCGGTGTGAAATGGGTCAAAGCGTGACCCGCCGGGGTCGGGTGTGGGTCGGGCGCGGTCACAGCGAACCAAGGTTCACCCCCGAATGCACAAAGAAAAGCTGGTCTGTAATAATGCTGTTGAAAGTATAATATCTCAAACTTGTAGCTTGTTAATAGGTTTGCTGACTGAATATTTAATTTAGTTTGCTCTTCTAGACAATTTGATAGACGGTAGATAAATGGTTTACCATATTTTATTCGCTGTATTTAGAAAACTATGATAATATTTAACTCAAAACGGAAAACAACCTCTAAAAAGTTATTACGGGTGCGCATTCACCTCAGCATCGGATCATCCGCACCACTATAGACCGCATCAAACAGATTTTGTGAGAGTAATGCCAGGTGGTGCGTCCACTGTAACTACAGCAACCGGATCGCCGACGTGACTGCCATTAGAAAAAAAAATTCAATAATAAACGGAAGCGCGGAGCGCGGTAGGGCAGGTAAGGCGGGTGGATCGGGCGAGTGCGTCCACTGATCGATAAAATTCGAAAGAAGTCATCCGCACTAAACGGTTCGCTTCTGGTATTGCCGACAGTCCTATGCGTCTGTTCCGTGGGGTGCGTATCAGTGGATGCATTGTTTGGCAAACCATACAAAGAATACTATGTTTTATGAACTTAGTGCGGAAAGTCCGATGCCCTCGTCAACCTGCCGGCATCGGCCGGAAAGTAAACGTGTCTCAAGCACAAAATATTTGTTAAATGAACAAAGAGTTGCTGGCTTGTTTTAAATTCTTACTAGGACGTTGACAAATGCCGCCGGTCTCTTTGTACCGCCCGTCCTCCTCCCTGCCCGCCGGTCCTGCCTCTGTGATTATTATACACTTGTTATATTTGAATTACCATTACAATGAAAAACTTTGTGTTTCTAGCGGTATTTTCTATACATTTTTGATACTGCAGTGAAGAAATGAGCTTCTGCTGCCCTTTACCCGTTTAAAGAGAGCTTTAGGTAAGGACTGTGTAATAGTGTGAATTGTTTAAGGTACCTAAGACCTGCTTTTAGGGTTCCGTACGACCATATCAATCACCCTTTTAGAATCATTCGTTTGTCTGTCACCCAAAACCAATTAGCTCGCATTCAAATAGACCGATTGAGTTGAAATTTGGTACCTAATAAGCATAACCTGTCAACATCAGTAAAGCTATAAAACTGTAGGTAGGCAGTTTTCAAGGACCGCGTGATCCCCATGGCTTTCACTGGCTACTACGCCCGCGTCGGTGCTATTACACCGCCATCAAGGATAGGCAGTAAATGCGATAGGATAGCACCAATACACTTACATTTAACAGCCACGTACTTATAACAGACATAAAATCGAATTGAACTTATTATGAGTAAAGCCGTTTTACTGCTGCGTAGTTAAACGATTTTGTTTGGTTTTCAAAGTTTTTATGACTGTTCCATACCCTTCCGTGCACGTGTACCAGGCTGGGCACATTATTGGCTTCGGCACCGGGGTAGGTACGTTGCTTCGGTTAACTTAGATAGCCTTTTCAGTTCAAGGATTTGTACAAAATTGCCCGATTCAGAGATAATAGAAGCCGTTCGCTTTTTATGCGAGATTTTCGTTCTCCGATAAAAAGGTTTGCGTATACTTTTGGCAGTTATAGAACGAATTTAGTAACAAATAAACAAAATGAAAGGCGATATCTTCCGATGTAAAGAGAGGCTGGGCTCGCTATAACGTAGCTAGTTAGTATTATCGTGTCGAATATCGCATGGATAAAGTTTGTGGAACAGTAAACAGTTTATGGCCCATGTGATACGTGGCTGTATGAAAGGCAATTCGTTGTGTATTAGGTAGAACGTGGTGAATGTAGGCTACGACGTAAAAAGAGCCGTAAAACGACCATAAAGACAATGGAGTGTTCGCTTACTATGAGTTAGTAGATACATAGTGGCTATATCTCCGCTAAGCGCGAATTTTGCGTATATTTTCAGTCTATTAGCTCGTATGGATGGCTTCACAATTTTTTTGTAAATTTTTTGTATTTCTGCCCTTATTTTATTCTAAACGTAGAAAAACTCTGGATCTCTCATTGATTAAGTAGAATATTTTTTTTACCGGCTTTTCGATCGGTTAACGGCGGATAGCTTGATCGATAATTAAGTCCTATTGACCCTCCTCCGAAGAGAATGGCTCTTTATTCTGAGAGAAGGAAATTAAAAGAAGAGAAACAGGTCAACAGTATGATAAAATGAAAGATTATTTATCGAGTATTTATCGCGTAGGTACTATTTGTTGTATTTTCCCCTGCATTGTCGCGATAAATACCCGGTAAATAATCTTTAATGTTAAACAATCGCGATAGTTTTAAAAGTTTTATGATAAAATTGTTGGAACAAAATAAAGGGAAAAATAAAAGGAATAAAAAGTAAGCAACATGTCAGACAGCGTGTTACCGGGTATCTTTGAGGCACCGCCATTTACATCGTTTCCTTCGCGATCCATCAGCCAGCTTCCATGGCAATCATAAATCAAATGTTCAGTCATTAGTTACCACGGAACAAACAGGGAGTAACGTGGAAGATCCTTCGAATAAAACGAGTATACCTACGTCAGGAATCGCGGCTCGGAGCTATTTGTTACACAAGTTTGTAAATAGCGCTTTGAGTACAAAATATACTAGACGTGGGAGTACAGAGGCGTACGAAATAATTTTACCCTCACCATACGACCACATGTATCATCACATTAGTGTGATGATACTTATAATAATCATACTGCAATGCAATAGTATTAATGAAAAAGGTTATAAACAAATAAATAATACTGGACAATTCACACATGATCATCTATCCTCAAGCTAAGCAGAGCTTGTGTTATAGGTACTAGATGACTGATATACTTAATACAATATATTACATAGATATATATATTTTATCATACATATAAAATACCCCAGAGACAAATATTTGCAGATCGTACAAACATTTGTCCTAAGGTGGGAATCGCACCCGCAATCTCCTGCGTCGCAGGCGGACCTTCGCCCGCCGCGCCACATCGGTCGTCGCCGTTGTCGGTTGAATGTTTAGATGGACCTTTGTTACCATTGTCACGTCAAAACTACAGAACGGATTTGGCTAAATCTTTGCATTGTAGTGCTAGACCGCGAATTAATTTAAGGCTACTTGTGATCCCGGGAAACGTAGGCAAATCTGCGAGCAGAAGCTAGTAATTCATATTTTTCAGAATAATTTCTCCACCATTCGTAGGATGCTACGGCGGCTACTTTGCTTCGCGGCGGCGGAGCGCGGCGTAGCGGTCTCGTGACATATAATATTTTAGCGCATCTTCGAGCACCTTTGTCGTTGAGCATACTCAGTCAGTTGATAAAAAACCGTATTCCGGCAAGTTTACGATGTCCGTCGCTGCGGCAGCACCGAGCTCGGAAAATGCACGAACTTCTCGCGATAACCACTCCTAGAACAACATCTGACACCGACGGGAAGTCACAGTCCAATATTTTAATGCTTTATGGGATTTAACCAAATATCTACCTAACGTTGTTAATTACCTGAATAAATAATCTCTCTCTATCATTATTTGTTCATTACGATAAACTATGTGCAGCAGCCTGAAGCACTATCTTAATAAAATGTGTTAGAATATAATTAACAATCTCTTAGACGTACCTTATACCTATTTCCTTCGTTTCGTTTCAGCTGGGCAATAGAATCCCTTTCCTCTTTTCACACATTCCCTTCTAGGGCAATGTTTGAGCAATAAACTCTTACGAGACGCTAGGTTTTCAACTAGAAAGGTAGGTACTTAGTAGCAACATAAATTCTTGGTATTTTTGAACAAATAAGTAGAAACCCGTTATCCTGGTAGAGCTATCCACTGTGCCTAGATTTAAAGTTAGTGTTGTCTAAGTGCCTGAGTAAATAGGAAGCCGTCGTTTGAAGCACAACGCAAATAAAACGTTAAGCCTCAGAATGTTTGCTTGTCCTTAAATAAGCACATAATTTAGAAGTTCTCTTTGCTCTTGCGGTACTAGTGTTCTGAATGTTCTGATATAGATAATCCTTGCTGCGAACTCTTGTTTATCTGTGTGGATTATTCATAAGCTGCTCTGATTTATTAGGCACATCGCGCAGACTTCTTCGGCGAAATGAAATGTGAGTGGGCTACCAACCAGGCAGGAATATGTACGATTTAATAATGCCAGATTCCTTCCTTATAGGTAGGTTAACCTTACACCTTATACAATATTAAAAAGTCTTGTCTCTAGTTATTATGGTTTTATGTACCTATGCTTCTAAAAAACGAATGTAGCACAGCGGGCGATGGTCCTCCTGCGACGCAGAATATGCGCGTAAGATTCCCGCGCCGAGAGACATAATTATCTACAAGTATCTGTGACGGGTCTGGGGTTATTCAGATGTTTTCCATGGTATAAGAAAACAAGGTATGATCTTCCGAGACACGATGGTCACGTGGGTGTCTCTTGCTTAAGTTATCATCGCCAGGCGGCGAATGAGAAGACGAATGTGTTTCCTGGTTTTACCAGGCGCGTAATACCGTAACTCCCCGAACTCCTTGTTACCTGCATATATCTGATAGATAAACCTGCATAAATGAAGAGGTTTTGTGGTTTTTATCACATTGACTTGTGTTAAACAAACGTTTTGAGTTATCTTACAAACATTCACATTTTTTTATTGATTTTTCAACTGACCCTTAACACATTTGTTTCACAACTTCTACGATTTGTTGAAATAAAGTGGCAACTGGACAGTGACGTAACCTGGCGACACTCCTGGAGTTTTCAATAACCTGGTACCCTCAACATAACTTCTGTGCCGTGAAAAGTTCGCAATAATTTAATTATTTTCATGTAGGTAGTAGGTTCCTGCAGAGAAAAACATAAGCCTAGAGCCAAGGTTTCGTTGTAACAACCCTGAGAGCTGTTTCAAGTACTTAAGTGAGTTGCTGTTGCACGGTGCGTAGTAGCGCATTATTGACCGGGGCGGGCGCCGCCCTTGGCCTGGACGCTGCCGCGCAATAACGCTTTAGGGAGGAATTATTTACCCACCTAGGGTAGACCGAGGCAAATCGGATCAATTTGACTTTGAAGTAAAAAAACTACTACTTTCTTCAAGGAATCACAGTATTTATTAATTTGGCTTTAATCAGTATTTATTCTTTTAATCATTTAACAGGCTTAACATTATTTAAAACAAACATTTTAATTTTTATAAAAATAAAACGTAATTATGAGAAATATCCGATTCGCCCCAAATTTTGGGGCGAATCGGATTTAACAATCATTGGTCTTTAATATATAAAATTCTCACAAGAGTGTGTTTAAAATCATACTTAAAACTAATTTAAATCTTGATTATAATATCAGGTCGTCGCTACAATTAGTTGTCGGCACATAAATCACAAGTGTACGATCTTTTCGCACCATTTCTGTCAGCGCAGATCTCATGACACCATTCTTCACAGGCGTTGCACTGGATCTAGTCCTCTGTTGGCGAGTGAAAAAAAATTTCTGAGCAAAATATGCATAGCCATTAGCCAGTCTCTTGACCCAACCGAACTCTTCAAGAATATTGTCGTTAAGTAGGTGACAGATCGACAGGATGGCTTTGATATTAACTTTAATTCCAGGTGTAGCTTTATTCTTATTTTTAATGTTTATATTTTCCTTATCTTTTCCTTTAACTTCCGATTTTTTCTTTTCAGTCATTTGTTTTTTTCTTCGCCTCTTTCATAAGGAGATTTTCTTTACTTTGTGGCGATGTCTAATGTAAAACCGGCTTCGTCAGATTACGAGGTCTCGGCTGCCTTACGTACAGATAGTTTTTTAGTCAGAACTTTTTCTGTAGCCTTTTTCATGTCTTCTTGAGACCACTGACCATGGTCACTTTTTTTTTATATGTCCGAACTATCTAAAACAATGAATCTTTGATTATAAATGAGTAAATGGTAATTTAATGACTGACCCGATTCGCCCCGAATGAACTGATCCTATTCGCCCCATATCAATGGAAAATACGAGTTATAATTATTATGTACCTAACAATTGGCACGATAACTGCCGTAGTGACACGTCTGAATGGCTCGCGAGCATCGCCAGCACTAAAGTACGAGCGATATCGAAATTCATCAAATGGAAACCGACGCGGGGGGATGGGAAGCAGAGACGTGTCGCTGTATCTGCGTTCAGTGCAGCGCGGTATTTTTAATTTTAATTTATTTGTGTGTTTCAGTTTAGTTTCAGTTATTTATTCATAACGAATCATTAGGTAGGCATACAAAACTATTTTTTGAGAAGTGATAATTTTATTATGTATTTTTAAATAGGTAAGTAGTAAAATAACTAGTAAGTTTGTACGAGTAGTCAGATCTAGTTTATCCTACCTACATTATTTCTTACTAATTTCGTAATAGGTATCCTGTCAGATTAGTTAAGTAATTAATGTATGCAAACACACCTTCAGTAAGTAGGTAGTGGGTATTGTAGAGGCGCACGAACATTGTATTAATAATTAACCTTCCCACTCTGATCGTGTTTTCAGGTCAATGGCAAATTAATTAGGGGGTAAGTTAAGTACCCTCCCTTGTTTACTGAGTTTAATCTTTGAGCCGGAACAAATGTTTGCAGATCAGCTTTATTTGATCAACTAATGGGAATCGATCGAGCTGCGCTGTGAGTTTTGGGCCTAAATTGAACCAAATAAAAACGGTCGAAAAAAGTTTCAGGGAGCTCCTCCGCTCATGATGTTCGTGCCAAAAAAGTTATCTCTAACTCGAATGAAAATATAAGTAGGTAGATATTGTAAGACTGCATTTTCATTCACACTCGGAGGACAGCGACAGCTAGTAGTTGGTACTAACCTAAGCTGAAGTAAGGCGCTATGGATGGCTATGGACTGGCCTATGCCCTCCAGTAGAGCATTGACTGATGTTAATGGTGATAGCTTAGTCAGTATTCCGTTTTTACCTACATTTTACGCCATCCCTGACTCTCATCCAATCAATTGACCCTTTAAAACCCAGTCAAAATTGAAACATGTTTCGCAAGCGATAGGTACCTCCAGGTGGGTACCTGCCTCGGTTTAAAGCTAAGCGAATTTATGCGGAGACTGCGCTCTGATGGCGGGGGCGGGTGGCGCGGCGGAGCGGGCGGCCCGACATTGACCCGCACTGCGCCCAGGTGCGTCATTCATGCCTGCAGACCCGGATGCTACCAGATTCAGCCGGAAATTGCACGTTGTGGAAAAACTTAGAGCCGATTGGAGCTTGGAAGCTCCAATCGGCTCTAAGTTTTTCCATTTCCTGTAAAGATTAGGTACGGGAATTTGCTTGGCTTTGACATTGAATAATACACAGTTGGTAGGACGTGGATCAAGCAAAAGCGCTTGATTTTGCCGAAAGCACCTATCAAGGTAGTCGCCGCTGTCCTAGCCGAAATATTATTATTAGGTACATCCCTACCTATGTAATGTACCTACGTACAAAGCGATTGTTGGAAGGAAAGTTCAACTAATTGAAGTAAAATAGGTAAGCAATAGGGACTTAGGATAACTTCTAAGTACGTGCCTAGGTACAGAATACTACTGTGATCTGTAATTCATAAACTAGCGAATTATTCATAATTAGGTATTTTCATAACTTTTAGATAATTTAGAGTCAGCAGTCAGCTGTGACATTTCCACCTTTATCTGTTTGCCATTGCCAGGGTAATCCGGCTAATAGTCGAGACATCGGGTGAAATGGAGCGCGGGTGCATAGCGCAGAGAGCCTCGTGTCAACCCGCGCTAATCCGTGACGTCGCCGCCAAGCAATCCCCTTACGCCAACCTTACAAATTATAAGAATCTCTTACTCTATCAAGGTAAGCACAAAATCCTAGGTTACCTTGCATCTACGCATAATACGCACCTACCCTACCTTCGGAACCTCCACGAGATAATGATGATAATGATGTCAGATGCCCAGGAAATAGGTTCCTAAGTATTATGGTGCTTAGGGATGTGGGCAAAACCCAAACAGACGCCTATCAAAGTAGGTTTGTTTGGTTACTTACGTATACCTATATGTAGGTAACTAACCAAACAAGCTTACCTCAATACAGGAAAACAAAACACCTGCAACACATTTTATTTGCAGGTGCATCATCATCATACTTAATTATCAGCCCATACAATTACAATTACAAAACTCTTTATTGTACACCACTAAGATAAATAAAACACAGATATTTAAATAAACAAGTGCAATGGACGGCCTTATCGCTCAAAAGCGCAAAAAAAATTTCTTCCAGGCAACCTTTGGATGGATAGAAAATTACACGTCCACTGCTGGACATACCTAGGCTTTCCCCATACGACGCCAAATGATGCATACCTTATTCAAATTCAAATTCTAAATGGGTGAACTTAGGTCTTAAGTACCTACAATGCCCAAAAACGCACTCTTATTATTGTGTGTACACGAGGTAGGTATTATTCGGTCCTGCTGCGCATATAGCTAATATAGTCTCCGTTGATACTGGGTGACATTCGGTCAGGAGGACATTACCTTGGTTCGCCCAAACTTCCATGTTCATCAGAAAGATTTTCCGATTGAGATTTAAAATACATGTAACGCCATCTAGCGGTTCTCAAAAGCAGTTATTTCAGCAACATTTTACGTTTACAGAGGAAGCTTCGTTCAATCATATCAATGTCTTCTTCTTCTTCTTCTTTTAGCTTTGGCTCTGCATCTGGATAGATGCAATTCTGCATATCAATGTCAACTCCGTTCGAAAATCTCTGTGGAATGTCAGCTGTCAGTTTGACATCGCTTATCGCTGTCACATTTGGCCTTCACTAGCAAATCGCTGAATCTTCCCGTGATTTCGCGATTGCATTGATATTTAGCAATGTTCGTGAATTGTAAATAAAAATCAATGTTGTGACACGATAAAGTGATTCCCCGTGCTAAGAAACATGACGTCGCGGAGTAAGAACGCGGTGCGGGTGTGCGAGACAGAGATCGAGAAGAGTCGGGAGGAGTCCAATTGGAAGAAGGCGGTTGAACTGGCTCAGCAGCTGAAAGCCAGGTCCCCTCAGCATGGTACGCGTCAAGTCCTCTTGTCACCCTTCATTCAACGAACTCTAAAAACATACCAGAGACTGTAATCCACGTGTAACAGTCCCATGTTTATCCAACAAACAGTCATTCATTTGACCATGTTTTCTGTAAAAATACCCTTTATTTTCATTAAATTTATCTTAGATTGTCAAGAACAGAAACAACCTTGGCATATTATGGTTGAACTATACGTAATTGGGTTATCAGGTCACTGGCAAATTAAATTAGAGAGAGTGGGAGTGCTTTGCTAGTTAATATAGGCCTAAAGATAACATTCCATGGAGAGACAATGTCATTTTTTTTTTAAGTTAGGCATCCTGCTTCTTTTATTACAAAGTAAATTACAAGAACCTAGCCAAAAAGTTATGACTGAAATACAAATATTTATGTAGAAGAATTATCACAGTAATAAACATAATAAGTGTAGATAAAGGTTGTTGCAAATAAAGATATGTACTTAACATTAACAGTTGCAGCTAATGGCTTAAAATTATTTCAGAAAGTCTTGCACATTTCCTAATTGGTGAGGGCAAGCTAGAAGCCTATTTAGAAGAATGGCCTCCACTAAAAGACAACACAGATCGAGCACAAAGGGAGCTGTCAGAGGCCCGAGGGTACCTGACGCTGGCCACGGACGAGGCGGGCATCAAGGCCGGAGTGGCCCTAGATGCATACCTACTATTAGGCAAGCTCAACTACTCCTGTGGGCATTACGATGATGCACTTAAACATTTCAAAAACGCTGAGTTGAACACACTCACAGAGAAAGAGTTACCTGTGTGAGTATTGAACATGGAACTAGTTTTAGAAATGTGTGTATTAAGGAATAATTTCTAGCAATTTAGTATTCATTTAGACTGAAAAAATATAAAAAAGTTAAGCACAAGAAGTCCCTGTTGAAAATTTGTCAACAGTTGACCACTAGCAGCTGCCCGCGCCTTGGCCCGCATTTTATTGGGAAAAAAAGTTACCTATATCATACTTCCTACTAATATTATAAAGTTTGGATGGATGTCTGAATGTAAGGATATTTGTTACTCTTTCATGCTAAAACTACTGAACTGATTAGGCTGAAATTTGCTATGGGTATAGTTTGGGACCTAGAATAACATATAGGCTATTTTTTTCCCCATAAAACGCGGGCGAAGGCGCGGGCAGCAGCTAGTGTTATTTAAATGTCAAAGTTTGGATGGAAGTATGGATATTTATTACTCTTTCACACAAAAACAACTGAACCGATTAGGCTCAAATTTGGTATGGGTATAGTTTGGGACTTGGAATAACATATAGGCTATTTTTTATCTTGATAAAACGCGGGCGAAGGCGCGGGCAGTAGCTAGTATGGCACATAAAAAGATAAGAAAATATTAACAAAGCAGGAACTAAATTACTTAATTGTTTGTTAAGTGTACAATAAAGCATTTTCTATCTTCTATCTATTTTCCATAGAAAAGAATTCAAGAAATTGAACTGACTAAGAGGAATAGAGATACTTATAACTAAATAAAAAGCCCAGTTAAAAAGTACAGTTACATATTACCTTTAGCTTAAGTACAAAATGATACAGAAATAAACCCAGGCTAAGAACATAATGGTGTATGTATGTATGTACAAGTACTATACAACAACATTGAGTGTACAGATTGGCAGACCAGTTGTTTTCCTCGAGTTGCTGACTCACTGCACTGATTGCTGTATTTAGCTATGTGACATCATCACATCATGCATATAGCTGTAATTATTTAACTAACTAGCTCTCCTTATCTTAGATGCAATTATTTTTTTAAACAATGAAAAAGAAATAAACATTCCATTTATTACATAGGTACAGTAACAATCAATCACTATTGTGTAGCGGCACTAATTATAACAAAAAAATGTATACTGTGTGATACAGATACATTAGCCACAGGCTGTACATCTATTGTCAAATTATTAAATAAATTTAAAAATAAATGTGACTGTCACTAGGAACCTTTAATAATTTTATTCCTCATGACACACATGTGTTCGAACTGGAAGAGTGAGCAGTGAATGGTTTAACAGCGGTCAGGAAGTACATATCCCAGGGATATGTATTCGCCAGGTTCCTCATCATGCCTAAAATGTTTTGGAAACCTAATTGACGCTCGATGTGGCGCGGCGGGTGTATTTCCGCTTGCGACGCAGGCGTTTGTATTTTATCTTTCTATGTAATATATTGTATGAAGTATATCAGTATTCTAGTACCATCATAGGCGGTGTGAAATGGGTCAAAGCGTGACCCGCCGGGGTCGGGTGTGGGTCGGGCGCGGTCACAGCGAACCAAGGTTCACCCCCGAATGCACAAAGAAAAGCTGGTCTGTAATAATGCTGTTGAAAGTATAATATCTCAAACTTGTAGCTTGTTAATAGGTTTGCTGACTGAATATTTAATTTAGTTTGCTCTTCTAGACAATTTGATAGACGGTAGATAAATGGTTTACCATATTTTATTCGCTGTATTTAGAAAACTATGATAATATTTAACTCAAAACGGAAAACAACCTCTAAAAAGTTATTACGGGTGCGCATTCACCTCAGCATCGGATCATCCGCACCACTATAGACCGCATCAAACAGATTTTGTGAGAGTAATGCCAGGTGGTGCGTCCACTGTAACTACAGCAACCGGATCGCCGACGTGACTGCCATTAGAAAAAAAAATTCAATAATAAACGGAAGCGCGGAGCGCGGTAGGGCAGGTAAGGCGGGTGGATCGGGCGAGTGCGTCCACTGATCGATAAAATTCGAAAGAAGTCATCCGCACTAAACGGTTCGCTTCTGGTATTGCCGACAGTCCTATGCGTCTGTTCCGTGGGGTGCGTATCAGTGGATGCATTGTTTGGCAAACCATACAAAGAATACTATGTTTTATGAACTTAGTGCGGAAAGTCCGATGCCCTCGTCAACCTGCCGGCATCGGCCGGAAAGTAAACGTGTCTCAAGCACAAAATATTTGTTAAATGAACAAAGAGTTGCTGGCTTGTTTTAAATTCTTACTAGGACGTTGACAAATGCCGCCGGTCTCTTTGTACCGCCCGTCCTCCTCCCTGCCCGCCGGTCCTGCCTCTGTGATTATTATACACTTGTTATATTTGAATTACCATTACAATGAAAAACTTTGTGTTTCTAGCGGTATTTTCTATACATTTTTGATACTGCAGTGAAGAAATGAGCTTCTGCTGCCCTTTACCCGTTTAAAGAGAGCTTTAGGTAAGGACTGTGTAATAGTGTGAATTGTTTAAGGTACCTAAGACCTGCTTTTAGGGTTCCGTACGACCATATCAATCACCCTTTTAGAATCATTCGTTTGTCTGTCACCCAAAACCAATTAGCTCGCATTCAAATAGACCGATTGAGTTGAAATTTGGTACCTAATAAGCATAACCTGTCAACATCAGTAAAGCTATAAAACTGTAGGTAGGCAGTTTTCAAGGACCGCGTGATCCCCATGGCTTTCACTGGCTACTACGCCCGCGTCGGTGCTATTACACCGCCATCAAGGATAGGCAGTAAATGCGATAGGATAGCACCAATACACTTACATTTAACAGCCACGTACTTATAACAGACATAAAATCGAATTGAACTTATTATGAGTAAAGCCGTTTTACTGCTGCGTAGTTAAACGATTTTGTTTGGTTTTCAAAGTTTTTATGACTGTTCCATACCCTTCCGTGCACGTGTACCAGGCTGGGCACATTATTGGCTTCGGCACCGGGGTAGGTACGTTGCTTCGGTTAACTTAGATAGCCTTTTCAGTTCAAGGATTTGTACAAAATTGCCCGATTCAGAGATAATAGAAGCCGTTCGCTTTTTATGCGAGATTTTCGTTCTCCGATAAAAAGGTTTGCGTATACTTTTGGCAGTTATAGAACGAATTTAGTAACAAATAAACAAAATGAAAGGCGATATCTTCCGATGTAAAGAGAGGCTGGGCTCGCTATAACGTAGCTAGTTAGTATTATCGTGTCGAATATCGCATGGATAAAGTTTGTGGAACAGTAAACAGTTTATGGCCCATGTGATACGTGGCTGTATGAAAGGCAATTCGTTGTGTATTAGGTAGAACGTGGTGAATGTAGGCTACGACGTAAAAAGAGCCGTAAAACGACCATAAAGACAATGGAGTGTTCGCTTACTATGAGTTAGTAGATACATAGTGGCTATATCTCCGCTAAGCGCGAATTTTGCGTATATTTTCAGTCTATTAGCTCGTATGGATGGCTTCACAATTTTTTTGTAAATTTTTTGTATTTCTGCCCTTATTTTATTCTAAACGTAGAAAAACTCTGGATCTCTCATTGATTAAGTAGAATATTTTTTTTACCGGCTTTTCGATCGGTTAACGGCGGATAGCTTGATCGATAATTAAGTCCTATTGACCCTCCTCCGAAGAGAATGGCTCTTTATTCTGAGAGAAGGAAATTAAAAGAAGAGAAACAGGTCAACAGTATGATAAAATGAAAGATTATTTATCGAGTATTTATCGCGTAGGTACTATTTGTTGTATTTTCCCCTGCATTGTCGCGATAAATACCCGGTAAATAATCTTTAATGTTAAACAATCGCGATAGTTTTAAAAGTTTTATGATAAAATTGTTGGAACAAAATAAAGGGAAAAATAAAAGGAATAAAAAGTAAGCAACATGTCAGACAGCGTGTTACCGGGTATCTTTGAGGCACCGCCATTTACATCGTTTCCTTCGCGATCCATCAGCCAGCTTCCATGGCAATCATAAATCAAATGTTCAGTCATTAGTTACCACGGAACAAACAGGGAGTAACGTGGAAGATCCTTCGAATAAAACGAGTATACCTACGTCAGGAATCGCGGCTCGGAGCTATTTGTTACACAAGTTTGTAAATAGCGCTTTGAGTACAAAATATACTAGACGTGGGAGTACAGAGGCGTACGAAATAATTTTACCCTCACCATACGACCACATGTATCATCACATTAGTGTGATGATACTTATAATAATCATACTGCAATGCAATAGTATTAATGAAAAAGGTTATAAACAAATAAATAATACTGGACAATTCACACATGATCATCTATCCTCAAGCTAAGCAGAGCTTGTGTTATAGGTACTAGATGACTGATATACTTAATACAATATATTACATAGATATATATATTTTATCATACATATAAAATACCCCAGAGACAAATATTTGCAGATCGTACAAACATTTGTCCTAAGGTGGGAATCGCACCCGCAATCTCCTGCGTCGCAGGCGGACCTTCGCCCGCCGCGCCACATCGGTCGTCGCCGTTGTCGGTTGAATGTTTAGATGGACCTTTGTTACCATTGTCACGTCAAAACTACAGAACGGATTTGGCTAAATCTTTGCATTGTAGTGCTAGACCGCGAATTAATTTAAGGCTACTTGTGATCCCGGGAAACGTAGGCAAATCTGCGAGCAGAAGCTAGTAATTCATATTTTTCAGAATAATTTCTCCACCATTCGTAGGATGCTACGGCGGCTACTTTGCTTCGCGGCGGCGGAGCGCGGCGTAGCGGTCTCGTGACATATAATATTTTAGCGCATCTTCGAGCACCTTTGTCGTTGAGCATACTCAGTCAGTTGATAAAAAACCGTATTCCGGCAAGTTTACGATGTCCGTCGCTGCGGCAGCACCGAGCTCGGAAAATGCACGAACTTCTCGCGATAACCACTCCTAGAACAACATCTGACACCGACGGGAAGTCACAGTCCAATATTTTAATGCTTTATGGGATTTAACCAAATATCTACCTAACGTTGTTAATTACCTGAATAAATAATCTCTCTCTATCATTATTTGTTCATTACGATAAACTATGTGCAGCAGCCTGAAGCACTATCTTAATAAAATGTGTTAGAATATAATTAACAATCTCTTAGACGTACCTTATACCTATTTCCTTCGTTTCGTTTCAGCTGGGCAATAGAATCCCTTTCCTCTTTTCACACATTCCCTTCTAGGGCAATGTTTGAGCAATAAACTCTTACGAGACGCTAGGTTTTCAACTAGAAAGGTAGGTACTTAGTAGCAACATAAATTCTTGGTATTTTTGAACAAATAAGTAGAAACCCGTTATCCTGGTAGAGCTATCCACTGTGCCTAGATTTAAAGTTAGTGTTGTCTAAGTGCCTGAGTAAATAGGAAGCCGTCGTTTGAAGCACAACGCAAATAAAACGTTAAGCCTCAGAATGTTTGCTTGTCCTTAAATAAGCACATAATTTAGAAGTTCTCTTTGCTCTTGCGGTACTAGTGTTCTGAATGTTCTGATATAGATAATCCTTGCTGCGAACTCTTGTTTATCTGTGTGGATTATTCATAAGCTGCTCTGATTTATTAGGCACATCGCGCAGACTTCTTCGGCGAAATGAAATGTGAGTGGGCTACCAACCAGGCAGGAATATGTACGATTTAATAATGCCAGATTCCTTCCTTATAGGTAGGTTAACCTTACACCTTATACAATATTAAAAAGTCTTGTCTCTAGTTATTATGGTTTTATGTACCTATGCTTCTAAAAAACGAATGTAGCACAGCGGGCGATGGTCCTCCTGCGACGCAGAATATGCGCGTAAGATTCCCGCGCCGAGAGACATAATTATCTACAAGTATCTGTGACGGGTCTGGGGTTATTCAGATGTTTTCCATGGTATAAGAAAACAAGGTATGATCTTCCGAGACACGATGGTCACGTGGGTGTCTCTTGCTTAAGTTATCATCGCCAGGCGGCGAATGAGAAGACGAATGTGTTTCCTGGTTTTACCAGGCGCGTAATACCGTAACTCCCCGAACTCCTTGTTACCTGCATATATCTGATAGATAAACCTGCATAAATGAAGAGGTTTTGTGGTTTTTATCACATTGACTTGTGTTAAACAAACGTTTTGAGTTATCTTACAAACATTCACATTTTTTTATTGATTTTTCAACTGACCCTTAACACATTTGTTTCACAACTTCTACGATTTGTTGAAATAAAGTGGCAACTGGACAGTGACGTAACCTGGCGACACTCCTGGAGTTTTCAATAACCTGGTACCCTCAACATAACTTCTGTGCCGTGAAAAGTTCGCAATAATTTAATTATTTTCATGTAGGTAGTAGGTTCCTGCAGAGAAAAACATAAGCCTAGAGCCAAGGTTTCGTTGTAACAACCCTGAGAGCTGTTTCAAGTACTTAAGTGAGTTGCTGTTGCACGGTGCGTAGTAGCGCATTATTGACCGGGGCGGGCGCCGCCCTTGGCCTGGACGCTGCCGCGCAATAACGCTTTAGGGAGGAATTATTTACCCACCTAGGGTAGACCGAGGCAAATCGGATCAATTTGACTTTGAAGTAAAAAAACTACTACTTTCTTCAAGGAATCACAGTATTTATTAATTTGGCTTTAATCAGTATTTATTCTTTTAATCATTTAACAGGCTTAACATTATTTAAAACAAACATTTTAATTTTTATAAAAATAAAACGTAATTATGAGAAATATCCGATTCGCCCCAAATTTTGGGGCGAATCGGATTTAACAATCATTGGTCTTTAATATATAAAATTCTCACAAGAGTGTGTTTAAAATCATACTTAAAACTAATTTAAATCTTGATTATAATATCAGGTCGTCGCTACAATTAGTTGTCGGCACATAAATCACAAGTGTACGATCTTTTCGCACCATTTCTGTCAGCGCAGATCTCATGACACCATTCTTCACAGGCGTTGCACTGGATCTAGTCCTCTGTTGGCGAGTGAAAAAAAATTTCTGAGCAAAATATGCATAGCCATTAGCCAGTCTCTTGACCCAACCGAACTCTTCAAGAATATTGTCGTTAAGTAGGTGACAGATCGACAGGATGGCTTTGATATTAACTTTAATTCCAGGTGTAGCTTTATTCTTATTTTTAATGTTTATATTTTCCTTATCTTTTCCTTTAACTTCCGATTTTTTCTTTTCAGTCATTTGTTTTTTTCTTCGCCTCTTTCATAAGGAGATTTTCTTTACTTTGTGGCGATGTCTAATGTAAAACCGGCTTCGTCAGATTACGAGGTCTCGGCTGCCTTACGTACAGATAGTTTTTTAGTCAGAACTTTTTCTGTAGCCTTTTTCATGTCTTCTTGAGACCACTGACCATGGTCACTTTTTTTTTATATGTCCGAACTATCTAAAACAATGAATCTTTGATTATAAATGAGTAAATGGTAATTTAATGACTGACCCGATTCGCCCCGAATGAACTGATCCTATTCGCCCCATATCAATGGAAAATACGAGTTATAATTATTATGTACCTAACAATTGGCACGATAACTGCCGTAGTGACACGTCTGAATGGCTCGCGAGCATCGCCAGCACTAAAGTACGAGCGATATCGAAATTCATCAAATGGAAACCGACGCGGGGGGATGGGAAGCAGAGACGTGTCGCTGTATCTGCGTTCAGTGCAGCGCGGTATTTTTAATTTTAATTTATTTGTGTGTTTCAGTTTAGTTTCAGTTATTTATTCATAACGAATCATTAGGTAGGCATACAAAACTATTTTTTGAGAAGTGATAATTTTATTATGTATTTTTAAATAGGTAAGTAGTAAAATAACTAGTAAGTTTGTACGAGTAGTCAGATCTAGTTTATCCTACCTACATTATTTCTTACTAATTTCGTAATAGGTATCCTGTCAGATTAGTTAAGTAATTAATGTATGCAAACACACCTTCAGTAAGTAGGTAGTGGGTATTGTAGAGGCGCACGAACATTGTATTAATAATTAACCTTCCCACTCTGATCGTGTTTTCAGGTCAATGGCAAATTAATTAGGGGGTAAGTTAAGTACCCTCCCTTGTTTACTGAGTTTAATCTTTGAGCCGGAACAAATGTTTGCAGATCAGCTTTATTTGATCAACTAATGGGAATCGATCGAGCTGCGCTGTGAGTTTTGGGCCTAAATTGAACCAAATAAAAACGGTCGAAAAAAGTTTCAGGGAGCTCCTCCGCTCATGATGTTCGTGCCAAAAAAGTTATCTCTAACTCGAATGAAAATATAAGTAGGTAGATATTGTAAGACTGCATTTTCATTCACACTCGGAGGACAGCGACAGCTAGTAGTTGGTACTAACCTAAGCTGAAGTAAGGCGCTATGGATGGCTATGGACTGGCCTATGCCCTCCAGTAGAGCATTGACTGATGTTAATGGTGATAGCTTAGTCAGTATTCCGTTTTTACCTACATTTTACGCCATCCCTGACTCTCATCCAATCAATTGACCCTTTAAAACCCAGTCAAAATTGAAACATGTTTCGCAAGCGATAGGTACCTCCAGGTGGGTACCTGCCTCGGTTTAAAGCTAAGCGAATTTATGCGGAGACTGCGCTCTGATGGCGGGGGCGGGTGGCGCGGCGGAGCGGGCGGCCCGACATTGACCCGCACTGCGCCCAGGTGCGTCATTCATGCCTGCAGACCCGGATGCTACCAGATTCAGCCGGAAATTGCACGTTGTGGAAAAACTTAGAGCCGATTGGAGCTTGGAAGCTCCAATCGGCTCTAAGTTTTTCCATTTCCTGTAAAGATTAGGTACGGGAATTTGCTTGGCTTTGACATTGAATAATACACAGTTGGTAGGACGTGGATCAAGCAAAAGCGCTTGATTTTGCCGAAAGCACCTATCAAGGTAGTCGCCGCTGTCCTAGCCGAAATATTATTATTAGGTACATCCCTACCTATGTAATGTACCTACGTACAAAGCGATTGTTGGAAGGAAAGTTCAACTAATTGAAGTAAAATAGGTAAGCAATAGGGACTTAGGATAACTTCTAAGTACGTGCCTAGGTACAGAATACTACTGTGATCTGTAATTCATAAACTAGCGAATTATTCATAATTAGGTATTTTCATAACTTTTAGATAATTTAGAGTCAGCAGTCAGCTGTGACATTTCCACCTTTATCTGTTTGCCATTGCCAGGGTAATCCGGCTAATAGTCGAGACATCGGGTGAAATGGAGCGCGGGTGCATAGCGCAGAGAGCCTCGTGTCAACCCGCGCTAATCCGTGACGTCGCCGCCAAGCAATCCCCTTACGCCAACCTTACAAATTATAAGAATCTCTTACTCTATCAAGGTAAGCACAAAATCCTAGGTTACCTTGCATCTACGCATAATACGCACCTACCCTACCTTCGGAACCTCCACGAGATAATGATGATAATGATGTCAGATGCCCAGGAAATAGGTTCCTAAGTATTATGGTGCTTAGGGATGTGGGCAAAACCCAAACAGACGCCTATCAAAGTAGGTTTGTTTGGTTACTTACGTATACCTATATGTAGGTAACTAACCAAACAAGCTTACCTCAATACAGGAAAACAAAACACCTGCAACACATTTTATTTGCAGGTGCATCATCATCATACTTAATTATCAGCCCATACAATTACAATTACAAAACTCTTTATTGTACACCACTAAGATAAATAAAACACAGATATTTAAATAAACAAGTGCAATGGACGGCCTTATCGCTCAAAAGCGCAAAAAAAATTTCTTCCAGGCAACCTTTGGATGGATAGAAAATTACACGTCCACTGCTGGACATACCTAGGCTTTCCCCATACGACGCCAAATGATGCATACCTTATTCAAATTCAAATTCTAAATGGGTGAACTTAGGTCTTAAGTACCTACAATGCCCAAAAACGCACTCTTATTATTGTGTGTACACGAGGTAGGTATTATTCGGTCCTGCTGCGCATATAGCTAATATAGTCTCCGTTGATACTGGGTGACATTCGGTCAGGAGGACATTACCTTGGTTCGCCCAAACTTCCATGTTCATCAGAAAGATTTTCCGATTGAGATTTAAAATACATGTAACGCCATCTAGCGGTTCTCAAAAGCAGTTATTTCAGCAACATTTTACGTTTACAGAGGAAGCTTCGTTCAATCATATCAATGTCTTCTTCTTCTTCTTCTTTTAGCTTTGGCTCTGCATCTGGATAGATGCAATTCTGCATATCAATGTCAACTCCGTTCGAAAATCTCTGTGGAATGTCAGCTGTCAGTTTGACATCGCTTATCGCTGTCACATTTGGCCTTCACTAGCAAATCGCTGAATCTTCCCGTGATTTCGCGATTGCATTGATATTTAGCAATGTTCGTGAATTGTAAATAAAAATCAATGTTGTGACACGATAAAGTGATTCCCCGTGCTAAGAAACATGACGTCGCGGAGTAAGAACGCGGTGCGGGTGTGCGAGACAGAGATCGAGAAGAGTCGGGAGGAGTCCAATTGGAAGAAGGCGGTTGAACTGGCTCAGCAGCTGAAAGCCAGGTCCCCTCAGCATGGTACGCGTCAAGTCCTCTTGTCACCCTTCATTCAACGAACTCTAAAAACATACCAGAGACTGTAATCCACGTGTAACAGTCCCATGTTTATCCAACAAACAGTCATTCATTTGACCATGTTTTCTGTAAAAATACCCTTTATTTTCATTAAATTTATCTTAGATTGTCAAGAACAGAAACAACCTTGGCATATTATGGTTGAACTATACGTAATTGGGTTATCAGGTCACTGGCAAATTAAATTAGAGAGAGTGGGAGTGCTTTGCTAGTTAATATAGGCCTAAAGATAACATTCCATGGAGAGACAATGTCATTTTTTTTTTAAGTTAGGCATCCTGCTTCTTTTATTACAAAGTAAATTACAAGAACCTAGCCAAAAAGTTATGACTGAAATACAAATATTTATGTAGAAGAATTATCACAGTAATAAACATAATAAGTGTAGATAAAGGTTGTTGCAAATAAAGATATGTACTTAACATTAACAGTTGCAGCTAATGGCTTAAAATTATTTCAGAAAGTCTTGCACATTTCCTAATTGGTGAGGGCAAGCTAGAAGCCTATTTAGAAGAATGGCCTCCACTAAAAGACAACACAGATCGAGCACAAAGGGAGCTGTCAGAGGCCCGAGGGTACCTGACGCTGGCCACGGACGAGGCGGGCATCAAGGCCGGAGTGGCCCTAGATGCATACCTACTATTAGGCAAGCTCAACTACTCCTGTGGGCATTACGATGATGCACTTAAACATTTCAAAAACGCTGAGTTGAACACACTCACAGAGAAAGAGTTACCTGTGTGAGTATTGAACATGGAACTAGTTTTAGAAATGTGTGTATTAAGGAATAATTTCTAGCAATTTAGTATTCATTTAGACTGAAAAAATATAAAAAAGTTAAGCACAAGAAGTCCCTGTTGAAAATTTGTCAACAGTTGACCACTAGCAGCTGCCCGCGCCTTGGCCCGCATTTTATTGGGAAAAAAAGTTACCTATATCATACTTCCTACTAATATTATAAAGTTTGGATGGATGTCTGAATGTAAGGATATTTGTTACTCTTTCATGCTAAAACTACTGAACTGATTAGGCTGAAATTTGCTATGGGTATAGTTTGGGACCTAGAATAACATATAGGCTATTTTTTTCCCCATAAAACGCGGGCGAAGGCGCGGGCAGCAGCTAGTGTTATTTAAATGTCAAAGTTTGGATGGAAGTATGGATATTTATTACTCTTTCACACAAAAACAACTGAACCGATTAGGCTCAAATTTGGTATGGGTATAGTTTGGGACTTGGAATAACATATAGGCTATTTTTTATCTTGATAAAACGCGGGCGAAGGCGCGGGCAGTAGCTAGTATGGCACATAAAAAGATAAGAAAATATTAACAAAGCAGGAACTAAATTACTTAATTGTTTGTTAAGTGTACAATAAAGCATTTTCTATCTTCTATCTATTTTCCATAGAAAAGAATTCAAGAAATTGAACTGACTAAGAGGAATAGAGATACTTATAACTAAATAAAAAGCCCAGTTAAAAAGTACAGTTACATATTACCTTTAGCTTAAGTACAAAATGATACAGAAATAAACCCAGGCTAAGAACATAATGGTGTATGTATGTATGTACAAGTACTATACAACAACATTGAGTGTACAGATTGGCAGACCAGTTGTTTTCCTCGAGTTGCTGACTCACTGCACTGATTGCTGTATTTAGCTATGTGACATCATCACATCATGCATATAGCTGTAATTATTTAACTAACTAGCTCTCCTTATCTTAGATGCAATTATTTTTTTAAACAATGAAAAAGAAATAAACATTCCATTTATTACATAGGTACAGTAACAATCAATCACTATTGTGTAGCGGCACTAATTATAACAAAAAAATGTATACTGTGTGATACAGATACATTAGCCACAGGCTGTACATCTATTGTCAAATTATTAAATAAATTTAAAAATAAATGTGACTGTCACTAGGAACCTTTAATAATTTTATTCCTCATGACACACATGTGTTCGAACTGGAAGAGTGAGCAGTGAATGGTTTAACAGCGGTCAGGAAGTACATATCCCAGGGATATGTATTCGCCAGGTTCCTCATCATGCCTAAAATGTTTTGGAAACCTAATTGACGCTCGATGTGGCGCGGCGGGTGTATTTCCGCTTGCGACGCAGGCGTTTGTATTTTATCTTTCTATGTAATATATTGTATGAAGTATATCAGTATTCTAGTACCAATCATAACACAAGCTCTGTTTAGCTTGGGGTAAGAGGACAGCTTTATTTATTTAATCTAAACTTTATATCTAGATGAGATATGAGATACCTGTTGTTATATCAGGCTTGTGCATCATCTTGAAGCTTATCTTAACGTTAATATTATAGTTTTGAAGGTACCTATGGCGTTTAGAAATATTTTTATGCTATGCTATACAAATGATCATTCTGATGAAATATATCCAATAAGTGCACGTGTCCCTCACCGCCATATCTATATAATAAAAGCATTTTAAATTTTTTTGTACATGTTTTACTTTCATAATGAATGATGGAACATTGGTGTTTCTCCAACACAAATATGCTCAAATTCACAATTATTTATTAATTCATTTATTTATTTTATGTTAAAGTAGTATGTGAAATGTCTGTTACAGTCGAAGTCTCCGGATAGTAGCGGAGTCGTACGCGATCAAAGGTCTTTGCCTGGAGCAGAACGCAGTGCCCAGCTCCACCAGCCGGTACAAGCAGGCCGAGAGGGAGGCGGAGACGGTAATGCATTTATCTCTGGCTCTATCTAGTAGATGGTAACAGACTGTTAAGAGCCAGTGATACCTTACTAAATCTTACTTACCGAAATCTTACTTCTACTAATCTACTTAAAGCTATTCCCAATGTCTACAATATTATAAAAAATGCTTTATTGTACCAATTATGTAATATTTAATTGATCCATCCTTTCGCCTGCTTACAGCCCTTCCCTTCCCAGACACAGGGCGAAGGCTTTTTTTTAGTTCTTGCCATCTTTGTCGTCTCTGCTTTTCGCAGCCAGGTGTGCTAAGTAACTTTTACAATCTCTTATAGGTCTTAGATAGACCTAACGGGCTTTCGGACTTCCTGATCTTGTCTATCACTCGGACATTCTTTCGTCCTCTGACAGTCACTAATGCCTAGTTTATTAAAAAAAAAAAATGCAATGGGCACAGACATCGAATAGGGAAGCAGAACAAATATTTCTAAAACTATGCGTGCCTATTACACTTACATACAAATATTACGTTCACATGGACAATCTATGGGCCGAACTCAGGGACAAGGGGGCGGGGGCATTACAACTGTAGCATTATAATCTATTCCGATAAATATACTGCCACATTTACAAATAAATAAACACAGGTTGTATGTTCTTTATTTTTAAACAAAATACTTGTTTTAATGATTTCTTTCCGGTGAATTGCTTTGCTTAGCATTAAGTTTTATTCTTAAATATACATAAAATTTAACAATAGCCTAAATTAATACATGCAAATGATCAAAATCGTGTTCGTCACTGGTCTTAAAATCACAACAATAAATAATTAGATTATTCAGCTATATATACATAATCACACTAATAAGTTAATATTTCCTTCATTCTGTTCTTCTTTTTCCAATTTATTCAGTTCATGTTTACCAACCAAGTATTCGTTTGGTTTTCATGCTGTCGAAACCGGAAAAATATTAATATTGTTCAATAAATACCCTTTGATACCTATCAAAGGGTTTCTTAAGAATGGATACTAAACCATAAAACTGCAAATAAAACTTCTTCACACAAAGCTGGACCCAGGCTGGACGTAGATGCGGCCCTTGAAAATCATACAAGTATATGAAAAGTCAAAACAAAGCAACAATGTTTAAAAAACTGATAAATGGTATTACAGTACTATTTAGAAGCTACCTTAGTTTGTTTTATGAGATCCTGGACATAGAACAGTTAGTCACTGTATAAATAATGCCGAATTATCGCCAAAGATCCACACAGTAATCCAAAAATAATTTGAGATCTTATAAGGCACAACAAGTCTTACCGATGAAAAGCAATTTCGGGTGTTTTCCAATAGGATGCTTTGCCGCACAAAGGTGCACTACACTTCGCCATTTATTTAAGTATTTTTCTAACATATTTCACGAGATTTATATAAAATAAAGAAGCAACAACACGCCCAATACCAGCGCAGTATTGGGCAAATACTCCAATACTGCAACATGCTGAGGCAGGGACCCATTTTACCCTTATTATCTCATATATTTTTTCTGTGTTACCAACTATTTAGAGTATTTTTTAGTTAATAAGTTATCGTCGTAACCTATATGTATATAATATACAAAGGATTGTCTGAAAAAAAAAACATTTTATTTTATTTATAATGAGGTCCTTGTATTCCAGATCCGCAGCTTCGAGCTGGCATCAGAGCTGACGCTCCTGTACCTGCAGCGCACTAATGCTCCGGCGGCGCGCGCCGGCCCCACGCTGGAGACGGCGTTGCAACGAGTGCCGCTGCTTCACATCCGTGCCGGCCGTCTGCAGAGCGCCATAGATAGGTACCTATCTCACAACGCTGCTTCTTCAGTCTTCATTTCATCTTTCTTTGGGAGCATGGTAGTGCCAAAACGAGCCAAAAAGCTCGACCTACTGTCATCCTAACCCTTTTGTTGTGTTTTTTAACCTTCCTTTAACATTATATATAACATAAATTCTGATGGACGATGATGTATGATGGAATAATGGCGGAGAAAATACCCGGAACAAATATTTGCATATGATACAAACATTAATTATCCAAAACAAAATCAGATTAGTTGCTAGTTGGTTTGTAGTAGTGTGTATAGGTAACCTCGGATATTTCTAGACTGATTCTAAATAAAGTCACTAATAAATAGCTATATTATTCGTGAATGATATTCGTTTTATCTAAGTAGTAAATCCGCGGGCAGAAGCTAGTTCCATTTTTTGGATTATCCATGTACAGCCCGTAGCTCTCTACCAATGGAAAGGGATATATTATGTTCTATTCAAACACAGTTACAAGTGGCGTACCCCAGGGTTGCCATTAATGAATTATT
Organism: Eupithecia insigniata; assembly: GCA_947859395.1. NCBI lineage: Eukaryota > Metazoa > Arthropoda > Insecta > Lepidoptera > Geometridae > Eupithecia > Eupithecia insigniata. The sequence goes on along the minus strand of OX402006.1, from coordinate 725,053 downwards.
GTTGCCCTCGTTCCAGGTATAGAGAAATGCTGTCAGCAGTGGAAGCGCCGTCCACACAAGCGCTGCGGCTGACGCTCGCGCGGCAACTCGCAGAGGTGCTAATGCGCGGCGTCACTGGACAGGTTATTATCTACTCTATCACTATTGCATAAAGTTTACAATAATAATACAGTTTGTGTTCACTTTCTTAGCAGCATTTGGACTCCTAAATAGCTTAATAATGTGCAGAAGTTAAGTGCTAAGTGTTAACCATATTCCATTATATTAATAGCTTCACGATAATAATGGTATCGTCTCGGAATTACGCAATTCTGACATTCGATGAAAGATGAAGGTTTCAGGAATTCAGCCCCAGAATCTATCTGGAATCTTCACAGGCTTCATGGAGTGAACTCTGGTGGTCTGAGGATTTCTTGTCGCTGTGCTGATACTCCGTCGCATTCCAGGGCAACGTGACTCGGTTCCAGGCTACAGCCTATTGGGGGGAAACCCGATCTATGCAATAAACATCCGGCTATGACAGGTTAGATCCTCATACTTAGAAGTGAATTGTATCACACAGGTTTACAAAGCACCCGAGAAAGTGAATCCTGCGCCGGCGACCGGCACGCTGTCGAGGCGGAGAGAAGACTACGTCTCCGAGGGACCCTGGAAGCCCAAGAAATATGCTGCTATCAATCAGGTAAACGACGATGTCCTTACCTTGTCCGTCTCTGCCCCTATCTTTCAGTAAATTGGACAGATCTCATTACGTTATCCTTACCCGTAAAATATTACTGCTACATTTGGTGACATCCCTTTATTTATCCACAAAAAGCATAACAGAAGCAGAATTTATGTTATTCTTATATGTGTGTCATAGATATGAACAAATTACAATGTTCTAATTCACCTTCCTTTATCTACAAAATATATATACTTAAAGTATTGTCGAATGATTTTGAAGATTCTGAAGCGATGATTTTCCTTGAAACTAAGATAAAGGTGTGTATGTAGGCGTGAGAAATATTGCGATTCCTCCCTCGTGTGTTTTGTGGCTAACTACTTAAACCAAGGGGAGAAGCATCGAGTACATATCCCTTAGAGGGGCCATACAAAAACGCGCTTCTCTGCCGCACGTCAGTGTTTTAGCACTTACATAAGCAAACACCGACTGTCGTCACTACAGTGCCGACCAAAAGTTAGAATAGTGCGCCTGTCCCGTAGCTTGGTGAATGAAATACTGCAAGTCAATCAAGAATAAACCATGTCCTACTGCTCAATCAAATTGTAAAAATACTCGATCTTCCAAGTATAAAACAGATGGAATAACATTTTATAGGTAAGTTTTTTACGTGATTAACTTTATATGAAATTATTTTACTAGAAACCTGGCGATGTGCGACTTGATGTTAATATGTGTGATTAGTAACAGAATTGTTTCGTAGCAAATTATCAGCCATTTCTTCTCTAAGGGATATGTACTCGATGGGGAGAAGTGTAATATTTTCGACCAGTTAAAGCCACCTTTGTGCTGCCACAGTCGCATACCGTAACATCTGTCTCCTCCTATCCAGTTCGTCCCCCGCAACGAGTACGAAGAAGTATTACTGTTAGTGCTGGTAGGCGAGGCCATGGCAGTGCGCGACGCGGTGCTGTCGCAGAGCGCAGAGTTCGAGGCGGCGCGCGCGCACGCTCTGCGGAACGCGGTCGCGGTAATCGACCTGCTGGCGCTGTGTGCGGCGCGTTGGGGGCTGCTGGCACCTGTCACTGAGGTACACTTGCATTGTTTTATAGAGTAGTTATGTAGTGTGAGTAAGCTAGAAAGCCGTCACTAAACAAATAGTTTTTCCCTCCAGTCGTTAGAGCGAGCAATGAAGTTCTCCAACGGATGTGCGCACGTGTGGCGGCAGCGCGCGCTGTGCACGGCGGCCGCGGCGCCCTCGCCCGCGCACCACTCCAACGTCGCGCACGTCAAGCCAGGTCACTCCCACCCTAACATACCATAAGACAGTTACTGTGGAAGTAGCTCTAGTCTAGTCTACTATAAATATAATAAACAACGATTAAGTTTTTTTGTAAACTGATCTATCTGTGGACCCCTTTAAAGCACATACTTGCTAACTGTATGGTTTAGAACCTGGACTTGACATCCAATAGGAAAAGTTGCAAATTTGTGTCGACCTGAGAAGCCTATGTCCAGCAGCGGACGTCTTTCGGGTGCGATGACGATGTATTCGTACTTTCAGGCAGCGCGTTATGGAGTTGCGGCGTGCGTGCGCTGGGCGTCCTGTCGGCGGCGGCGCGGTTGGCGCCCGACGACGCCCCGCTGCGGCTGGTCGGTGCCAACACCGCCTACAGGATGGGATGGGTCAGATGTTTTACTAATAAACTTACTCCTATAAGCTCAGCGACTCGAAAGAGGCTAGCTATAACCTCAGACAAAAAAATCTTTCGGCATTTTGGTCTTGAGTTTTCGTTCGCAGAGAAAAGAAATGATAACATTTATTAAACTCAAAAGACATCTGCTCTCCACTTCCTCAAAAGACATCTGCTCTCCACTTCCTCAAAAGACATCTGCTCTCCACTTTCTCAAAAGACATCTGCTCTCCACTTCCTCAAAAGACATCTGCTCTCCACTTCCTCAAAAGACATCTGCTCTCCACTTCCTCAAAAGACATCTGCTCTTCACTTCCTCAAAAGACATCTGCTCTCCACTTCCTCAAAAGACATCTGCTCTCCACTTCCTCAAAAGACATCTGCTCTCCACTTCCTCAAAAGACATCTGCTCTCCACTTCCTCAAAAGACATCTGCTCTCCACTTCCTCAAAAGACATCTGCTCTCCACTTCCTCAAAAGACATCTGCTCTCCACTTCCTCAAAAGATATCTGCTCTCCACTTCCTCAAAAGACATCTGCTCTCCACTTCCTCAAAAGACATCTGCTCTCCACTTCCTCAAAAGACATCTGCTCTCCACTTCCTCAATCCATTGATACTCTGATCGATAATCTGTGACAATGACACTCTTTTTGAGTTTGAGTCGTGGAGAACCAACAAATAGTTTAGTTTTTATTGAATGAATGAATGAAATAGATTTTATTCCTAAACACTAGGAGGTAACGATTCGAGACACGCGCCCGGTATGAGAGGCTCACACATGAACTGATGTGAGCGCACGTTGATATCGCTGCAATGAGGAGTATAAACATACTGACTCGAGAGAATGGAGCGGTTTCACCGTACACAATGTATATCCCTTCTTTTTCTGTTCCGTAGCATGCCTATACAGTTTAAGACGTGAATGATTGCTAACATCAGTGATGTTGTGACAGATAGAAGAAGGCATCGCGCTGGCCGAGGCGGCGCTGGCCATCGAGGAGGCGAGCGAGGGCTGGATGCTGGCCAGGTGCTGTCTGTTCACGGGCATCGGGTATCAGATGCAGGCGCAGGTTGGTTGGACGGTTCCACCTCCGTACATGATCACCATCTCTAGTTATATTTAAGTCACGAGCGATTTTAGCCGCTGAACACGCCGCCTTTGAACATTACCCAGCTAAATATGTATCAGAAACTATTGCAATTAGAACACTGCACCCTGCTCGTTAATCTTTGAACATTACCCAGCTAAATATGTATCAGAAACTATTGCAATTAGAACACTGCACCCTGCTCGTTAATCTTTGAACATTACCCAGCTAAATATGTATCAGAAACTATTGCAATTAGAACACTGCACCCTGCTCGTTAATCTTTGAACATTACCCAGCTAAATATGTATCAGAAACTATTGCAATTAGAACACTGCACCCTGCTCGTTAATCTTTGAACATTACCCAGCTAAATATGTATCAGAAACTATTGCAATTAGAACACTGCACCCTGCTCGTTAATCTTTGAACATTACCCAGCTAAATATGTATCAGAAACTATTGCAATTAGAACACTGCACCCTGCTCGTTAATCTTTGAACATTACCCAGCTAAATATGTATCAGAAACTATTGCAATTAGAACACTGCACCCTGCTCGTTAATCTTTGAACATTACCCAGCTAAATATGTATCAGAAACTATTGCAATTAGAACACTGCACCCTGCTCGTTAATCTTTCCATGGCAACTAAACTAAACATTAAGTCCACCGAGCAATTAAGGCCGCTCCCCATCCTCTGCTGTTTGTGGTTGGCGCCTAATTCTCAAATAAAAAACGAAAAGGATTCTGAAACACCATTTATAAGCGTTTAATTACCCAAATAAATTAACAAAAATATAAAACCTAGCTTCAGCCAGCTAGTTCGCGTGTGTTTTTTAAAACACTAAGTAGCGCTCATTATAATATTTCAGGTGTATGACTACATTTATGTAAAATTAAAGGTCAATTCGCTGACTTGTTTTACTGGGAAAACAATTGTATTAATAATAACTATCCAATAAAACTAAGCGATAGACCTACATTAAATAGTTACTTCATTGCATTCTCAAGTTTGTGTTTTTTCACCCAGAAAAGAAATTCCCGAATCGACAAGGAAGCTGCGAACGAGACGGCGCTGAAGCATCTCGTGAGGAGCGTCCAACTGGACGACAACGATCATCTCGCGTTCTACTATCTGGCGCTGCACTACATGCAGATGGGCATGCTCAACGAGGCCATGGTAACTACGGATCACTTTTCAGATTGCACTATTCCTTACCATTTTTATTCAAACTCCATCAACGCTCTCATATTATTTTAGGCACTGAATGACAGAAGGAGCAACTGTCTACTGCCTCCTGACGTTTGTTTCATAAAGTATTTCAGTGTAATAGAAGTTCGTTTGTGTTTTAGGAAGCGACGCGCGCGTGCCTGGACCGTCGCGCGGAATGCGCCGGTGGTTTACGTCTGGCGGTCGCGCTGTGGTCGTGCGCGTGCGCCGGCGGGCGTGCCCCGCGCGCGCTGGCCGCCGCCACGCTAGCCCGCCAGCACTACCCGCACGCGGAGTGGCCGCTCGCCGCGCTCGCTACTCTGCACATAGGTACCTACGTATTGACATTTCATAAACTTGTATACGTCCCATGTGGCTCAGCAAACTGGATCTTATCCTGCGCACAAGACTTCTACAGTCATCTCGGTTCTGACCTCTTTCTCGCTAGTAGAGTCTAATTTGACCTCAATTCGTCAATCGAACGTTACCTTTGACGCCCAGCTGCGTATTGCGAACTGGTCCAGGCCCCGATGATTTCTTGGCAGCCCGTTCTACCTCCATTAATTCTTAATCAACGCGCGCATGTAAAATAATTCCTTAGTATACCTATATTTTTTCTAGCGTGGGACGCTGGTGAGGCCGCCCTAGCCGCCGGTAAAGAGCTCCTAGCGCTGCTGAACAGTGCGGACGCGGAGGCGGACGCCGACCAGCACGGCTACCTGGAGCTAGATGCGCTGTCTGACTCGCTACACGATGATACGCATAGCACGAGGGACGCAGGTCAGTGCTGCATCTCCCCAACTGGCGATACAATAGTTGAGGACTGATTGCGCTAGAGAAAAGTATATTTCTATGGCGACCAGCCACAAGTCTTAGATCGAGCTGACGCAGGACTTTTATGTGATGCGTCGCCAGTCGTTTCTCCACACTCGCTAGATTTAGACATGTATTGTTATCAGTATAAGTGGAAATATAAAATGACTAGGTGCTGCCCGCGCCTTCGCCCGCGTTTTATCGAGATACACAATTTTATTCCAGGTCCCAAACACACATACCAAATTTCAGTCCAATCAGTTCAGTCGGAGAGGAACAAATGGATGTTTGTTCCTCTCTTTTCTTCAACTTTGACATTTATAATATTAGAAGATTACTTGGAACATGAACTTTTGGGTTAGGTCCATGCATTGTCAATAATCCCTAACCTTTGTAAACTTTCATATTCAATATTTAGGTAATTTTTATCTAATATTATTTATTCTCAAACATCTGTGTATGTAACTGTTCATGAATATCTTCTATTTTTTTCATACACTTACCTACGCCGATGTCACAAATCGCTTTTTATTTGTTTTCTGTATGTATGCACCCTGTGACATTTTGTTTAATTTGTTTTCTGTATGTATGCACCCTGTGACATTTTGTTTAATTTATGTTATTGAAAGAAAGGTGTGCACTATGTACCTTAAATTTGTCTTTAAATTAGATATGTCGTTACGCGTGCGCAAAGAGCTTGTCTGGCAATCTTAGCAATATACTTGATCTCATCTAACGGGTGGGTGTTTAGCTTAGCGTCTCGTTTACTTAACAACAAAAGAATGAAATAATGAAATGTTCATGTTTTCAGCCTCTGTCCGCGCGGAGTCTGCCGGCGTGTACCGCGTGGAGCGCGCGCTGTCCGAGGGCGCGTCCTCCCTGTCGACGGCGCGCGCCCGGCCGCCGCGCGCCGCGCACCGCGCGCACGCCTGGCTCTTACTCGCCGCCGCCTGTCTCAGGTTACCTTTACATTATTTATTATAAACAGTTCGCCATCTTGATATCTAGAAGGCTACATAAGGTCGATCCAGATGTTCAAAGCATGTCCTCAATGCAATCAATGAGTGCATAGCGACATCTGCATTAGTGTCTTAGAATCATATCGTACATATTGACCTCCAGCTTATGAAAGTTTAGAACACTTAACTAATCTAAAGAGCTCATCGCTTCCCTCAGCCAGGCAACAAATTATGTCCCTTGTGCTATTTTCGTACCATTGTACCATATATTGTTGTAACTATTGTACAATACACATATATTGTTGTAACTATTGTACAATACACATATAATGTTGTAACTATTGTACAATACCCATATATTGTTGTAACTATTGTACAATACACATATAATGTTGTAACTATTGTACAATACACATATATTGTTGTAACTATTGTACAATACACATATAATGTTGTAACTATTGTACAATACACATATATTGTTGTAACTATTGTACAATACACATATATTGTTGTAACTGTTGTACAATACACATATATTGTTGTAACTATCGTACAATACACATATATTGTTGTAACTATTGTACAATACACATATATTGTTGTAACTATTGTACAATACACGTATAATGTTATAACTATTGTACAATACACATATAATGTTGTAACTATTGTACAATACACATATATTGTTGTAACTATTGTACGATACACATATATTGTTGTAACTATTGTACAATACACATATAATGTTGTAACTATTGTAATACACATATATTGTTGTAACTATTGTACAATACACATATATTGTTGTAACTATTGTACAATACACATAAATTGTTGTAACTATTGTACAATACACATATAATGTTGTAACTATTGTACAATACACATATAATGTTGCAACTATTGTACAATACACATATATTGTTGTAACTATTGTACAATACACATATAATGTTGTAACTATTGTACAATACACATATATTGTTGTAACTATTGTACAATGCACATATAATGTTGTAACTACTGTACAATACACATATATTGTTGTAACTATTGTACAATACACATATAATGTTGTAACTATTGTACAATACACATATATTGTTGTAACTATTGTACAATACACATATATTGTTGTAACTATTGTACAATACACATATAATGTTGTAACTATTGTAATACACATATATTGTTGTAACTATTGTACAATACACATATAATGTTGTAACTATTGTAATACACATATATTGTTGTAACTATTGTACAATACACATACATATATTGTTTTAACTGTTGTAATTAATTTGTTTATTTCTGTTATAGGTTAAATCGAATCAGCGCGGCGGCGGGCTGTGTGTCGGAGGCGGCCGCCCTGACGCCGTACAGCCATCTTGTATTATACACAGTAAGTCAGTACATGTATTATATTGCTGTACTATAATAAGCGCGGCGGCGGGCTGTGTGTCGGAGGCGGCCGCCCTGACGCCGTACAGCCATCTTGTATTATACACAGTAAGTCAGTACATGTATTACATTGCTGTACTATAATAAGCGCGGCGGTGGGCTGTGTGTCGGAGGCGGCCGCCCTGACGCTGTACAGCCATCTTGTATTATACACAGTAGGTCAGTACATGTATTACATTGCTGTACTATAATAAGCGCGGCGGCGGGCTGTGTGTCGGAGGCGGCCGCCCTGACGCCGTACAGCCATCTTGTATTATACACAGTAAGTCAGTACATGTATTACATTGCTGTAATATAATGAGCGCGGCGGCGGGCTGTGTGTCGGAGGCGGCCGCGCTGACGCCGTACAGCCATCTTGTATTATACACAGTAAGTCAGTACATGTATTACATTGCTGTACTATAATAAGCGCGGCGGCGGGCTGTGTGTCGGAGGCGGCCGCCCTGACGCCGTACAGCCATCTTGTATTATACACAGTAAGTCAGTACATGTATTACATTGCTGTACTATAATAAGCGCGGCGGCGGGCTGTGTGTCGGAGGCGACCGCCCTGACGCCGTACAGCCATCTTGTATTATACACAGTAAGTCAGTACATGTATTACATTGCTGTACTATAATAAGCGCGGCGGCGGGCTGTGTGTCGGAGGCGGCCGCGCTGACGCCGTACAGCCATCTTGTATTATACACAGTAAGTCAGTACATGTATTACATTGCTGTACTATAATAAGCGCGGCGGCGGGCTGTGTGTCGGAGGCGGCCGCCCTGACGCCGTACAGCCATCTTGTATTATACACAGTAAGTCAGTACATGTATTACATTGCTGTACTATAATAAGCGCGGCGGCGGGCTGTGTGTCGGAGGCGGCCGCCCTGACGCCATACAGCCATCTTGTATTATACACAGTAAGTCAGTACATGTATTACATTGCTGTACTATAATAAGCGTGGCGGCGGGCTTTGTGTCGGAGGCGGCCGCCCTGACGCCGTACAGCCATCTTGTATTATACACAGTAAGTCAGTACATGTATTACATTGCTGTACTATAATAAGCGCGGCGGCGGGCTGTGTGTCGGAGGCGGCCGCCCTGACGCCGTACAGCCATCTTGTATTATACACAGTAAGTCAGTACATGTATTACATTGCTGTACTATAATAAGCGCGGCGGCGGGCTGTGTGTCGGAGGCGGCCGCGCTGACGCCGTACAGCCATCTTGTATTATACACAGTAAGTCAGTACATGTATTACATTGCTGTACTATAATAAGCGCGGCGGCGGGCTGTGTGTCGGAGGCGGCCGCCCTGACGCCGTACATCCATCTTGTATTATACACAGTAAGTCAGTACATGTATTACATTGCTGTACTATAATAAGCGCGGCGGCGGGCTGTGTGTCGGAGGCGGCCGCGCTGACGCCGTACAGCCATCTTGTATTATACACAGTAAGTCAGTACATGTATTACATTGCTGTACTATAATAAGCGCGGCGGCGGGCTGTGTGTCGGAGGCGGCCGCCCTGACGCCGTACAGCCATCTTGTATTATACACAGTAAGTCAGTACATGTATTACATTGCTGTACTATAATAAGCGCGGCGGCGGGCTTTGTGTCGGAGGCGGCCGCCCTGACGCCGTACAGCCATCTTGTATTATACACAGTAAGTCAGTACATGTATTACATTGCTGTACTATAATAAGCGCGGCGGCGGGCTGTGTGTCGGAGGCGGCCGCCCTGACGCCGTACAGCCATCTTGTATTATACACAGTAAGTCAGTACATGTATTACATTGCTGTACTATAATAAGCGCGGCGGCGGGCTGTGTGTCGGAGGCGGCCGCCCTGACGCCGTACAGCCATCTTGTATTATACACAGTAAGTCAGTACACGTATTACATTGCTGTACTATAATAAGCGCGGCGGCGGGCTGTGTGTCGGAGGCGGCCGCCCTGACGCCGTACATCCATCTTGTATTATACACAGTAAGTCAGTACATGTATTACATTGCTGTACTATAATAAGCGCGGCGGCGGGCTGTGTGTCGGAGGCGGCCGCCCTGACGCCGTACAGCCATCTTGTATTATACACAGTAAGTCAGTACATGTATTACATTGCTGTACTATAATAAGCGCGGGCTGACTTTTATTTATTTGAAGGAAGACTTATTATATAAAAACAATAAGTCACAATAGTGTTAACCCTTAATTACTCTCGTCAAAAAAGTTACACTAACGGTTGCGTGGGGTATATTTAACCCCAATTTTAAAGGTGATATAAAAACACTTTTGACCCATTTGTGGTATATTTATTATAAAATTTAGAAATAATCATCTTTATACTATAGGATAACAGTATTTAAATCAACATTTAAGCTAAAGTAACTAAGATATCAATAAATATATATAAGAACTATTTAGTTGGTATATTTATCACATATCATGATGGAGTGGTCATAACAAACATGCTCTTGGCATTTCGCAAACAAAAATCTTATTTTTTTGTCTTTCGAACTTGGAAAAAGATCTTTTATAATTTATGATGGACCGCCTCAGGACGTGGAGCCAGCATCTTGAAGTTCAGTATTTCTCTTCAGACGTTTTTGTATGGCCCGGGGTAGTTGTGGTATTATAGATTGACTTTGTTGGTGAGCCTTGGTCAAATCATGTATCAGGTGTTTGAAAAACTCTCTTCTGGTCAGTTTCTGGTCAAAATTTGGTACTATTTCTTACTTGGCTGGACCCACTATCATCACTGCTCCATTTCATTTCATTGGCACGCTCTTGAGATTCTGATTCGTGGCCACTTTGAATAATTTCTGCCCCAACTTCATCTTCATCGGAACTGTCTATTATGTTTTCTTCCTTCTCATCTAATAAACTTGTCATCAAGAATATATGAAAGAAGACCCGTAAACCCACCTTCGTGCAGCCTTTGACGGAAGACTTGTTGACATCATCCGTGCCAAAGGAGGCTATATCGAACAATAACAATTATTGTCTTAAAATTCAAAGTTTTATTTAGCATTTCGATACAATTTTTAATAAACCGTACTTCAATTAACCAAATAACATCATTTTCAATTGGTAACACTTCGAGTGACGGACTCTGTACATTTCTGAGTGACCTCTGTGAAGTGATAGGGAAATGAATAATTTCTGATAGTGTTGTATTGTTACAGCGAGGTCTCGTCCACGCGGCCAGTAACGAGTGGGAGGAGGCGCGGCAGTGCTTTCAGAACGCGCTCGCTATACACCCCACACATCTCGACAGTATGGTGCAGCTCGGTGAGTCTTGTAGTGCTTCTGTACACCGACTTACCGCGACCTTCTCTAAGTCGCTGGTCTGCTTGCTGAGCGGTTTTATACGTAACGCCTTTCGGTACTCGGTTCACATTCGCGGCTCGAGCGGTTTCGAGTTCGTTGAAATGTGTACCTTATCTACCCTTGAGTGTAGTGAATAAGGTCTTGTATTGGTTTCTTGAAAGTGCGGTAGTTGTAGGTGACCTAGGATCCATTGTAATGTATAGTTGGTACAGGTGCGGCATACTATGCCCTCGGCTGGCTGGGCCTGGCCGAGCGCGCGCTGCGCGAGGCGGCGGGCTTGGACCCGCGGCACGCGGACACGTGGCGGCGGCTCTCGCTCGTGCTGTGCGCGCGGCGGGACCACGCCGCCGCGGCTGACGCTGCCGCCGCCGCGCTCGCGCTGCACCCCTCCACCACGCTCGACATGCCGCTCTGATCCGCAACACTACACACGGAACCTCTCTCCTTATCATCTCTCAACGAGCCCGCATTCCTTCACTATCCACTACGCTGCCAGTGCCAGTATCGTTTCGGTGGTGTGATCTCGACACGCTACACTGACGTGTTATCTCTCCGGTATCGCTTAGTTATACGCGAGGGAGCTTCTCCTGCTGATATATCCACCCAAAAACTATGGGACCGGGACGACAAATTTATTTATTTTACATGACAATACTGACGTCACGTCTCGCTGACGGTTTCTGTCTGTTTTACCACTAGGTATCTACAGTATCGTCTCCTACCTCACCATCACCGGCATCATCGTCTGTTGCCACTACTGATAATATCGTTTTTTATCGTACCACTACCGATAGTGTAGTTTTTTACCTTCCGACTACAGATAGTATCGTCTTTCACCTTTGTATAATCCCTTACTTTATCACTAACGATAGTGAAAGAATGAAACCTTAAGAGTCTGTTAAAAGAGACGCCTGACCTTACTGACGTCCTCCCTTTAGAGGGCTCTAGAGGACACTGTCACAGAGTGACCGAGGGTCTCGATCTTATGTACAATCCATATCGTCAATATAATTTTGACGCGGTGTTTATTCCTTGACAGATTGTAAACTACCCTTTTCCACGGCAACCCGTCCCACCCCGTCACACCTCGTACATTGACGGCTGTGTCAGATAATCCCGTCTCGCTGAAACTGCCAAAACCCTCCGTCAAAATATTTAATTCAACCAGTAGATGGATCTAGAAATGTATTCCAAAAGTTTGTTGACCGCTAATCCCATCCAGTACATCTTCACGTATTGAATTAAGTTTAATTGTGCAAGATCTTCACGTATTGAATTAAGTTTAATTGTGCAAGGCTGTTATATTCATAAAACCAACGTATAAACTGAACTGTCTAAGAACGAAAAACTAAAATAATTGTTTAACTAAGTAACTAGAACTGTCACTTTACACCTAAGAATAAATGAGTAATATGTCTTTAAAAGATGTCACAGCTGCCTACAGATTGTAGTGAACTTATTTAAAAGATGTCACAGCTGCCCACAGATTGTACTGAACTTATTTAAAAGATATCACAGCTGCCCACAGATTGTAGTGAACTTATTTAAAAGATGTCACAGCTGCCCACAGATTGTCGTGAACTTATTTAAAAGATGTCACAGCTGCCCACAGATTGTACTGAACTTATTTAAAAGATGTCACAGCTGCCCACAGATTGTAGTGAACTTATTTAAAAGTAATAAATAAAATATAATATTGAGTAATATCCGAATGTGTTTCGGTAGGTAACGGTGTTAGTTAGTTAGTTACTCTACGAACGATTAAGTGAATGTAAACTAGGTAACCGCATTAAGTTATCATTGCTCCTAATTACATCGGCTTAGTTTGTAACGTGTGTTTACAATGTTTATTACAATACAAAACAGCTTTTGATCATGAATAGAGATTCGTTTGACTGACTCATTGCCATATAAAGTTAACTATTGATGGTTACACACAAAGCAAAATAAGAAAAAATTCAGTAATGTCGGCATGTTATCAGCAAACTTTTTCTTGTGTTATTTATGATTGAGATGTAAAATAAGGAATCGGTTTACCATCAGACCATTCCATTCTATTTATAATAAATCTGGGTCTCATGTCGAATGCAAGTTTTTTGATCTCGGCCGGGTACCTACTCGATAATGTATACTATACATTATCGAGTACACAATCTCGATGCGAAGTATAACGATTTGGAGACATCTCTAATGTTATGGTCTTGTGTAAGTAAATAATAATAATTAATCAAAAACCAACCGGTCATAATTAACCAACTAGTGCAAAGGTTCTGAGTTTGCAATGCGAACGACAATGTACTACCGTGCGTCTTAAGGTAAGTACTACCTAAAGAACTCGCACTAGGTATCTACGCATAAATATTATGCAATAACAGATGATACTCCAAAATGTTATCATCTCTATGAATTCAAGTGTTTGATCTGTTTACCTCTTGAGTTATTACCAAATATAGCCGTCCTGTAGCCACTCTGTGGAATTGTGTCAATTGTAGGTGACATGAACTAAATAATACAAAATAATGTCGTGATTTGGATCACAAAGTTATCTTTGCTTTATCGCGTCTCGCGTCATACATTTTGAGTTAACTTACGTACACGTAACAAATTAAATTCATTATTAAACGTTCCCACGTGTCACCACGTGTCGATCGTATACAATAACAATTTACCATGGAAGTGTCAACAGAATAGCCATACAATAATATTATCGTATGTAATTTATCGAAAATGTATGTACTTACGTTAAATCGTTTAGTTTACGATGCCGCCCGTCCGGTCATAGTTACTAGTACGTTATCATTTATCTATACGAACACAGGTAGGTCTGCGCTTAATGTAGAAACAAAGTCCTCCATTACTTATACTTATAAAAACAGAAATAAACTTAAGTTACAAAAACTTTTATAGTTTTAACGATAGAGCCCTCCTCGGGCCGAATTCTGATAACCGATCGCTGTACTATGACAATGGTATCGTCACAGAATCGTCCATAGATGATAGAAACTCTATACAGTGCGTGCGGTTATATTTGCACGGAGATATTGATAGAATGACTTGAACCTTGACACTTTTGACACGTGTCCCTACATCTATAGTTTGTTTCATCTAAGTTAAAATGCCAAAATGTGTCATTCTGAGACAATACCATTGTTATGATGAAGCGATTAATACAGAGTGTAATGAGGGCCCTGATTTAGATTTGACCGTAATGTCGGTCACGTCGTGATCGTGACGTCTCATTTTTGCCACATGTTTGTATTAGGTGCAGGTTTTAGTAAACTTTGGTGATTGAATACAAATAAGTATTAGGTATGTATCTAGGAACATGTGGGGTGATTGTTTTAGAACATTAAATATTTGTGGGCCACGGTCACTTGTATGTATATTGGTTTGTAAAGTATATAATTATGGTAGTACATAACAAATTCACATGTAGCCTACCTAGAACAAGTTGATATAAAATGACTTATTTACTGAATTCTGTCTTGAAATAATAATAATAATAAATAAAATAAATGTGTTTATTAAATAAAGGTTTTAAAACCCAAACTCTATCATCTAAAACTTTGAAAATAAAGTATACAAGATTTTAACACAAAGAATTGCTGAGGTATTTTAAACGCCGTATTTTTTATAATTTTATTGGGCCGATAGTCATTCCAGAAGTCTATAAATATATGTAGTTATAACTATTTATAAATATCGTATTGTTACTTTATGTATTATAATGTGTTCGTGTTATTTGAATTGTGATCTTTTTGCAATAATTCATATTGTATCTAAATATTTATTGTAAAGTGGAACTCAAACAACTTGTGTCAAGTGTGTGTGTAGGTACATTTTATTGGTTATAAGTAGACATGTGTCTTTGTATGTAAGTACATATATTTATTATTATCGTTTCATGTACACATGGTCCAATATAGCGAGGGATCAGATATGTAATTAGAACATATAAGATTATATTTATTATCTTTTGAACGTCTAAAAACGTAACCGGGTTAACAACAAACCTAGTTTGTGTTGGAAGAAAACCAACGTCATCCCTTAACGAGGGACTTGTTCAGGGTGAGTGCGGTTCAAAAACATGGTTCGTGGTTACCTCCCTTACATTAATATTGAATTAGTCGAACTGCGATGGACTGTAGTAAAATCTCAAAACATGTCTCAAGGCAACCGAGGCGTGTCTCTAATGACCAACGACCGCACGACCGACGCGTTGCGACCCCGCGCGCTCCAAATAAAACAGAATATTGGACTCGCCGCAATTCGGAGCCTTGTCCTTAAGGCTGGGTTACCCGGATTTAGGGATTTTTAACTGTCCGTACCTCAATAACTAGAAGGCCTATAGTTTTGAAATTCAAACATATTATAGTTGAGGATATTTTATAATGCATCACTAGACAAAAACACGATTGGTGACATTTCACCCGATCAAAAAAAAATCAAAGTTACCTCTAAATGAAACTTTAAATGATCACTGTGAATAGAAAATTTAATAAAATGACAAAAATTGTATACCAAAACATTGCAAACGTTATTACGCAGTACATCACTAGAAAATATTTTTATATGTCATACAAATATTTTTCAAAGCACCTAAATAACTACAAAATCGTGCTCGGCTGTCTGCGCACCGTCTTGCTTCTTGCTTGCGTCTTGCAAGTGCTGGGCTCACCTCGCCTTAAGGAAGCCTAAATGGACAAATGTGATCATAAACGTCATCGAGCCATCAGTTACATTACACCACGGGAAGTATTCATTATCATAATTCACCACGAGTCGAGATCACGTCTTTGCTCCTTGGGGCATATGAAGTTACCTTTAGGTACTCCTAATGGTGGACATACATTTATACCTATCGACTTCGTCGTTAACTCTCTGATAAGTTCCAACGCAATGCAATTTGCATGCACCGCCCTTCCTCTCACTACATGATTTGAGGGAAATCGTTAAAGAATTTAGAAACGCCTGAATCTATTTTTCTATTAACCTATGGAACGGGGACTTTAGACCTTGTAACTTTTTGTCATGTTTGCACACAATGGTGGTGGTACAGAAACTACCTATTTAGGTAAGTATTAATATCTTGAACATCAACTCTTATCTCTTATCACGATGCGAACTCGCATCGTGATAGGGTCGAGTTCGCAACGTGTAGTTTTGCGAGGCGTTTTGCAGTATGTCAGTAAAAAAACGCGTTTTACGACTTGTCGTTTTGCCTAATTTAAATTCCACGCTTACTGATACGGCCACCTGTCTAATCACTTAGTGTTTATCGTCACTAAAGTACTGCTTAATGTTCACGTTTGTAAATAACTAGCGACCTGCCCCGGCTTCGCACGGGTGCAATGCTGATACTAAATCCTACTAATATTATAAATGACATCGAATGACATGTATGGATGGATGTATGGATATTTGTTACTCTTTCACGCAAAAACTACTGAACCGATTAGGCTGTAATTTGGTATGGGTATAGTTTGGGACCTGGAATAACATATAGGCTATTTTTATCACGATAAAACGCGGGCGAAGGCGCGGGCAACAGCCAGTTATACATAAAAACCTTCCTCTTGAATCACTCTATTTTAAAAACCGCATCAAAAAGATTTAAGCATACATAGGGACCGACAGCGGGAAGGGACTTTGTTTTATATTATGTTTAATGTTACTGACGTTATGTGATTTGTGACTGAATTAACATTAATTGTATTTCGTTCATTCGTCCTTCTATATTTGAAAACATATGTAGTATACGTGTTAGGTATCGCCAATCTACCACTAAAGTTGAAAGCAGAATATCTGCAATAATTTTTATGTGCGGGTACTCCTCCGTCCGGCTGCTTTCATTGATTGTCATTCGCGTTTTAGTGCGTCGCCGATCGCCACGTTTATTCGTAAACACTTCAAAATAAGTGCGTAGCAAGGCTAAAACGTCGTCGCAGTGATGAGAATGATAAGAACAGTGACTATTTTACACCGGAAAATGAAAAAATAGGAGGAAATACTCGAAAAAAGACGTCACAGTATTTGTTCACAAAGTAGCAGCTCACCGGTGATTATTTCACCTCTCTGCCATCTGAACATGAAGGTAGGATGACACCTAAGTACACTTCATCAGAACCTCTTTTCTACATTTCACAACAATGTTTAAGAAGCGTGATCATCGCAGAAGCGTCAGCATCTCTTGGAGATGTTTCCTTCATATAACTGAGTACATTTGAAAGGAATGGTACTTTCGTTATTCTTTTATGAGAAAATCAGATCATGGTACGTACATACACCTATCTAATAAAACAATACAATACAACAATACAATTTTAAAATAAATCAAAAATTGCTTCATGGTCTGACTGGGTTTTAAAAAACGCATATAAGTAATAATTTATTTTCTGGTTTCTATTATCCAGATGTTAGAGAGTACTTACGTTTTAAGTGATCATCATGATGATGATGATGATGATTATCCAGATGTTAGAAAGTACTTACGTTTTAAGTGCTAGAATTTGTTGATAGAATTTTTAGTTCTATCTTTTTTCCAATCCAATACGATTGGATTAAATAATCTAAATGTATGGAGAGATTTAAATACCCTAGCTCTGTGTCACACAAACAGCTATGATAGTATTATGTCTTTAAAACTTAACGATTTTTTATTAGGAAGTTAACCTTGTTTGTGGAGAAGGAGACCCAATGATAACGCAGTCAACCTGATCAGGGAAGACACGTCTTGCCTGAAGTTTTTTCTTATGTTAGCAAAAAAAAAGGTTAGGGGGTGGTATGTGGTCAGGCGACTGTTGGTGTTCAATGGAGTGGTCAATCTCAGAATCAGAAAAATACGTTACGTGGAACTTATAGCAATTTTATAAGACCTGCAGATCTTTGCCGAAAATCTAAAAGATTGACTAACTGATGTAACTGATGTGACATCTTTATGGCAATAATGGTGTGAAAATATTCGTACTTATTTCTAGTTAGTCGTACTTAGTACTAGTTCCGAAGATAACGAAATACCAAATTGGGGAGTCACGGAGAGTTCATCAAGACACTAAATGGGTGTTTAAAAACATGCCTATGACAAACAGCTCCCTGCCGAACACGGCCTGAAATAGTATGAAGAAGTGTCTCATGGATTTTAGATCTAGGAGAATTCACTGTAAATGCCTTGCGGATTGAATATAAATGTTATATATCACTTCTATACATTTTGAAATTATAACGGACAGACTAACTTTGATAACATATTACGAACAAACCAATATTTATGGTTCTTAGCTGGCCCATGCAACCCTGGTTTCCCCTATTTCACGACTTTTCTGTTTGGTACAATACAATTGAAGTCCCAACGAGCAATGTCGAATTGTAGTCTGTTAGCAACAGTCACCCGGGGCACGGGATGCCCGGGGCTGACGTTCATTGTGGGCAAGGGGCGAGATAACTAGACGGCATTACTAAAAAGAAGCGTGCCATCGTCTTCGCTACATTGCTTCAATGTGTGAAAATTCAATTAAGCCGTATGATGTCGCTATTAGAGGCTAAGTATTTTTTTAATAACATGGTCATTGATGTGTACTAATCGTCAACTCCTATGGTTATTTATTTCCTAACAGAACGGTTCTCTGTACAGTTCGTTCTGGTTACTCTTTGATCAAGGGTAGGTTCTGATAACCGTATTACTCGGCTATTCAAAGGCTTCTATAGACTTCGCTCAGTCCCAAAATATATATAACTCAATCTGGGATAAAGAATTTAATTTAGAAATTTCGTCTAAATTGTCATAAGGGAACCTCCCTTATGACAATTTAAAATTGAATATTTAATCATAAAATTAGTAACCATACTAATGTCGGTAACTGCACCTTAGAGTACTTACAGACAATAAATAAAATAAAATTAGACAATGTATTTGCCTACGGCAAGCAAAATAAATTAAACAAACAAGATCTATTTAAAACTTCGCTTCCAGGACCAGCTCAAATATGGATCGGAGATATCCATAGTTATCCCATGTTATAAAAATCGCTTAGAAACCTGCCGTGAGCAGGCTCTTCAAGCCTAAATTGAAAGGACGATATCATAACTAAATAAATAGTAACAATGAAGCTAGTCTGTTTACCAGTAACAACTTAAGAATTTCATAAATTGGATACAAAAATAACATTATACTCTCAGCTTATTTTATCAGACACGCCTCCACTTTGACCGCGAATAGAGCTGGTCAGCATTGACAGAATAACTTTGTAACACCACCGTGTAAAGCAATTTAAATGGTTTTTCCAGATTTCATCGTAGAGATTTGTCAATTCTAAAAATACTGACGTAGATGAAACATTAACTAAATTTCTTAGTTATGATTAAGAGGGAAATAACTATTTGTTTTGTTTGGTGATCAATATAATTCATCATGAGTTATAATATAATATTTCACAACTTTCAATATCTACATATGTTTTCAAATATAGAAGGACGAATGAACGAAATACAATTAGAGATTAAACTAACCTTTGGTGTAGTTCTATCCAAATTGTATGAGTTCATTCGTCCGAATATATTAACTCCCTCCCAGCCCTAAAACCCCCTGTTTATGTGAAATATTAAGAATTTAGAGGCTTTTTTAACTAAATGACAATCAATGCAAGCAGCCGGACGGAGGAGTACCCGCACATAACAATTCTTGCAGATATTCTGCTTTCAACTTTAGTGGTAGATTGGCGATACCTAACACGTATACTACATATGTTTTCAAATATATTCGGACGAATGAACGAAATACAATTTGGATAGAACTACACCAAAGGTTAGTTTAATCTCTAATTATGTTGCTATAATGCACACTACAAACTACATTACCCCATGAATCTAATGTTTACATTCAGAAATACCGACTTGTACCGTTGTACCAGTGCCTCAGGCAGTACCATGCCATGCCATGCCATGCCACACACACTCAGATGGTCTATCAATACGTAGGAACTACAGGTTGTATTTTTTGGATGGGTCAGTAAAGGGAGGAACCTAAACCGGTAAAGCAAAAAAAAAATTCTAGGACGCTATCCATAATTTTCTGGGATTTTTGCATCACTATTTACAGATTTAAAATAACTACAGTTGCAGTTTGCAAGAAAATGGGCATTTTACACTCAGTTGTACCGATAAAGTTTTTGATCAGTATAAGAAACAGCATTAATTTGCATCAAAAAAGTTTTTGTGTAAAATGCCCATTTTCTTGCAAACTGTAACTGTAGGTATTTTAAATCTGTATATAGTGATGCAAAAATCCCCCTGAGTTTTTTAAAATCTATGAATAGTGATAAAAATTTCCCTCAAAATTATGGATAGTCTGTGGCTACAACGGTTAACAGGTTAAGGTGCAGTTACCTTAACCGGTGTAACCGGTGTCACGGGGCAGAAGGGTCTGCCCTGCCTTGCCCCGTCCAAAAAATCCATCCGTATAATGTATACCTATGTCATCGCTGGATCGTAGAATCAGACTGTTTGTAGAATGAATTTAGGTCGACGGCAAAACGAACGTTGATTTATTGGGAATAGAATAACCAATTAATTGCAGTCGACAAAATGTTTAAGAACGTTCAAACATAGATTTTTAAACAATCACTATATGCCATTAGGTGAACAGCTCAGTTTTTTAATAAAACTTTGTGTATACAGATAGTCCATAAATTACACATACAAAAAAAATCAAGGATAAAATAAGACCGGGCTAAGCTATCGCCATAGCCATTCTACAAACAGGCTGATTGTACCATCCGGCGGCGACATATACCTACATAGGTATAATTTAAATTGTATCTATGTACATAGTATGTTAAAAAGATAGTAATCTGAACTTGAATTTGATAAATGTACGGCACCTATCGATATATTTCAATATTTATGATATTGTGTAGGTACCTACTGGTACAATTGATAAAAGACGTTATTAATTTATCAGATTCCATGTTTTTAAATGAGTTTCGCCTGATAAGGGTTCGCAATCAAATGATTAACACATTCGAAACATACTGCTGGAAAAACCTGATTGTCAAGTGTTCAGTACAAAGTTAAAAAGATCGGTCTTCGCAAAAAATATTGCCTTTTGTTTGTGTAGGTTTTACGATTTTATAGAATTTCTCAATACATCATCATCATCATCATCATCATCAGCCCGTACACGTCCACTGCTGAACATAGGCCTCCCCCAAACGACGCCACGAATAGCGGTCCTGAGCCGCCTCCATCCAACGACTCCCTGCGACCGCTACGATGTCGTCGGTCCATCGAGTGGGAGGTCTTCCCACACTCCGTTTCGCATTGCATCGCGGTCGCCACTCGAGAACCTTTACTCCCCAGCGGTTATCGGTTCTACGAGCTATATGGCCTGCCCATCGCCATTTCAGCCTGCTGATTCTGAGAGCTATGTCGGTAACTTTGGTTTTTCTACGAATTTCCGTATTCCGGACCCTATCGCGTAGAGAAACTCCGAGCATAGCTCTCTCCATAGCTCGCTGGGTGACTTTGAGCTCTCTCTCTTTTTCTCAATACACAGGTGCCCAAAATGTAAGCCTTCTCTCGACAATACTACTCTGGCATTATTATCTCGATTGACTAAAAATTACCCGTGCCTATTCGAAATGTAGTGTGTGTTTAATATTTCATTGTATTATATTTTTAAATGTAAGACCAATTAGGTACTTATTGTATAAATTCTGACGCCGACTGACATCGAGCGGTCGGCGATTGCGATCAGTATCAATGTTACTTTACTTACTATAATATTCCTTCGTCGCAATGGTTTGAGTTCACTTTTTATGATACATATACCTGCCCAATTTCATTAACTGTACATACATAGGTGGCGTCCGTATCGTATTTATTTTTCTTTCATGTACCTATCTTAACACTTGTTGAAGCTACTGTACCTAATGTGATTTAGGTATAATAAAGTATACTATAATACTACACTGAATATTACTGTAATATATATTGTACAGGTTGTCCCCAAAATTATGTGAAGTGTGATTGCTATTTAATTTTTTTTTTACGTCCCCGTGTAGTTTAACCACCCTTTTTAGAACCGTTTTAGTTTTTGGGGCATCCTGTATGTTAGTGAATAAATCATTCATGGACCTGTTGTGTACCTACTTTAAATACTTGTAGATGTTATTTCAATGTTGATTGTATATAAAACTTTAAGGATATTAAAATATGATAATTATTACGTTACATAATTTTCTAGTTTTATTTCTGACACAGACATATTACTTACCTACTAAAAATACGAAGGAAGAGAGTTTTTATCAAGTTATTGTGTTAGTCAAAGTCGCTGGGCACGGCACACCTGTCTGCGTACGGCACAGGATGGAGACTGCAAATATTAAAGACCTCTAACCAGCTGTGGCTGACATGATGATGAAGAAGTCTTTGTTTGAAAATCACTATCTGAACAGTGTGAGTCAGTGCAGCACTGGTAGCCGCGTCCGTTATCTGGAGACGCATAGATTAGTGGCTGACGAGAGACGAGAGATTAGAGATAAAAATATCTTTGTCAAGCACGTATTGTTGATCAAAATTATCTTGTTCACCGACATCCAAAGGAGATTCTGTGTTCGAGTTTTAAATTATTGTTCACTTGCTCAAAAACTGTTGCCGTAAAATACGATCTGAGGCCCTAGGGGCTAACCTAACAAGTATGTTTATTTTTGTCTTAATTGTAGGTCATCAGCCAGTAGGTACGTTCGTCCTCTTGCATAAAGACTACTTTTTAGTGTCCCACCAACAAATAACATACTTACGTCCCAATTAACTTGATTTTTGAAAATGGATCTGAAAGCGCCCTTTTGTTAATTGTTGGATGTTTATAGGAAGGGTGATTCTTTTTTTTTGTTATATTGTTCATTTTATAAATGAACAGGCGATAGCGTTATTAGCCATATTGCCTTGTCTTACGTTAAATATTATGCGAAAATATGATTATTAATACGTTACATAACTTTCTAGTTTTATTTTCTTTAGTTTTGTTTAAAATACACGTCTTTACTGGTCAGCCATTTTCTTCTTTTTTTCGAAGGTTGATTCTATCTCCATGGTAGAATGCTTTCTTTGCGTTGCGCGTACGTAACGAAGAAATTAAAAAAGTTAGTAGGTATTAGCGCGAAATTTCTTCTTGTTTATCTAGGTACCTACTTAAAATTTAATTGAAGGTTGAATTGAAAATGGCTTTTTCACCACTCTAGCTCGAAAACGGTGACCTTGCTGCTAAAAAACTGAGCTAAATCGGGTTTTGCTCATAATTGGAATAAAGGATATCACTTAACTTGTTGAAAAAAGTAATTAAAATACGTGCAGAATGCTCTAATCAATTTCGATGGTGTTATAGTTAGGTATACTACTCTGTGGTTGGCGCTGACGAAAAGAAAAAAATATGTACGCGGCCGCGAATTTATTTAAGAGTGTCTCAACCACACGTAGCTCTACCATGTACATATGTAGTCTCAACTCTCTGTTCGGTGAACTTATTTTAGCTAGTCTAAGATCAAGGAGCCTACGTTCTTAGCTTATCGAAGGGAAGGAGGTAATACACCATTCAACCTTCATAGAAAAGAATAATTTCGTTCGTTCGCGGTCTAAAAGAGGTTTATAGCATTCTTACCTTTCATGGTTCTTGGCCAAAATGAGTTTCTGACACCTCTTTTGTAAATATCAAATTATCTTCTCGCTAGTCGAGGTGAGTACATATTTTTAACTCGAGAGCAAATTGTTTTTTGTTTAGTGCCTTTTAAATCCCTCGCTACCTCAGCATTCTACTTAGAGTCACGAGCGTATCGGTACGTTCAACAAAAATCATTTAGCCCACTTGTTGAACAAATAACTATTTTAAATTACTTGAGAAAGTCTGAGCGAAAATTAGGACATATTTTTCGCCAAAAATCTTATAAATGTTCTTAGCTCATTATCTTAGCTTCCTTGTCTTGCTAGGCATGCCTCACCAATTTTAGAAAATGGCTGCGGCTCATTCCACTTGCGGATATTTATTTTGTATTATTTTCTTAACAATTTTCTGAGCCGTTGCAAACTCTCCAGAATTTTCAGGGCTCGCTCCGCTCGATGTTACAGATTTTTTCATACCCTTATTAAGGTATTTGTAACCACCCCAAGAAGTAACGTAAATTCGTCGCTCCATTCGCCGTTATAATACGAGGTCTTTTTTTCTTTTTTATTCCTAAGTTTTCCCTAACGTAGTCGCCGAAAAAAGCTCGCTTCACTATCAATCGTTTCTTTTCTCAACCAGGTTGCTTTTTTCCCCACAAAAACGAAATATTTCTAAGTTTTGTATTCTGTAGAAGTGTGAACTGTGGAGACGACACGACTGTCAAGGTCACCAGCCCATCCCAGACCGCGCAGTAACCTTTGCTGAGGTCAGTAATCGAAGAGGAAAACGTTTCGAGTGGAACCTGCGCTCCTGACGACATTGATGACTCATTTAGTACATAATTGCACATCATGGCAAGCCAGACCCGTGAACGTAGGTATTAATAGGCGAAATGTAGGCAATCGGAATCAGTTGGCAACGGGGAACACTCAAATAAAACAAAAACTAAAAGCGAGCGCGCGTTATCAATGAATTCAGTCGCTAGATGAGACCTATGCCAGAAAAACGTGCAACGCAAGTCTTGTTCAGTTCGCGCCACGCGTTCATCAGTGTCTTCCATTTTCTAGAGAAGATTTTTCGCCCTTCATTTAATTTTTCGAATGTTCAAATAATTTGTTTTTTAGGGTTACGTACCTTAAAAGGAAAAACGGGACCCTAATAGGATCACTTTGTTTTCCGTCTGTCTGTCTGTCCGTCTGTCCATCTGTCAACCCTCTTTTCTCAGAAACGCGTGGAGCTATCGAGTTGAAATTAACATCAAATACTCAGGTCCGTAAACTCTTGGAGCCGGGATATAAATCAAACTTCTAAGTCAACGCAATCAAAAGTTACAGCCCATTTTTTTTTAAATTTGTATGGTTATCAAATGCACACAAAACCTATAGGGTACTTCCCGTTGACCTTAAATCTTAAAATTTGGCAAGAATAAAGATTTTATAGCACAACTAAAGGGAAAAATCCGAAAACAGTGAATTTGTAGTTTATTCACATAAAAAAATATATTTGATCCTCACTAAGGACCGAAAACCTATAAGGTAGATAGATACTTCCCGGTGACCTAGAATCATGAAATCTTGCAAGAAGCAAGGCCTTATAGCACAAGTAAAGAGAAAAATCTGTAAGCCGTGAATTTTATTTTATTCACAAAAAAATTGTTTCGGATTTGCTTTTTGCAAGCGACCAAAACCTACGGTAGGTACCCTACATCCCGTTGACTTCGAATCATGAAACTTGGCGAGAAACAATGTCTTATAATTACAGAACCCTCGGTGCGCGAGTCTAACTCGCACCTGACGTTTTTTTGTAGATGGCCACTGTTTGTCCTCAAAAGACAAAAAAGAACTAGTTATAAAATCTCACAACTGTAACTTCTATAGGTAATATTAAGTCATGTGTTTGTTGATCCTAATGCCAAATAAATTATTTTGTATTTGTATTGTATTTATTTCATAGTCCTTAAAATAGCTAGAAAAGACTGATCTGATTTCAGATTTAGGGATCATGCAGATGATAGCACTTGGGTGGAACCCTACAATAATTGCCCTAAAGTCGTACGTGATAATAATTATGAATGATCACCATTGCCTTCCAATGTTGATAGTGGTAATTAAACCTGTTTTTTTTATGGTTACAGTTTCTTAATCAATAAACTTTAGTGAAAGAACTTGATCTGAATTCATAGTTAAATAGTAGTAGAATTTGTTATAGGGTGAAAACAATAGGTAGGTAAAGGGTTCTACTATAATTTAGCTTCTAGGTATTTAAATTCCCGCTTCAGTGATGTGATGACTGATGACTTACAGTGAACATCTCTCCTATGCTATGTAGTGTCTCGTGCTTCAAAAAAGGACCGGTTTCCTTAAATCTATTAGGGTCGCCTAATAGATTTAAGGAAACCGGTCCTTTTTATAGCTGTCGAGCTATCGAGGACAAATTATAACGAGTGATTTAATTTTCGCTTTAGATTTAGGTACATTTGTTTTTTCAATATTCAATGGTAAAAAGAACAACGAGAGCTCAGCGTTCAGCCAAAGTAGTAGTTACTGGATTAGGTGACTGAAAAGTGAGGTGATCCTGTTCACAGATTTATATGTAGATTCAGCGAGACGTTCCTTTATCTGTGTGCAACCTGCCAACAACTACCAGTGATAGTCAAATGAATGGTGGAATTCCATTGACGGTAAAGTATACCTAAAGAGAAGTCTAGACTGTAAGTACCTACCTATCATCTACCTACAACACAAACAAACAACGACAAAGGACACGCGACGGCGGATCGCGTGCCTCGCATCGCCAACACAGATGATAAGCGAATTCAGACATGTCCGCGTAGTGAAGCGAACCTGTCGCCTCCACCTGTGTCCCTGCGTGTGACCTGTCACCATGCCGGAGGAGGAACAGAAGGATGCAAAGGATGCCCTGGACTTCGATGCCATCTTGTTGGAGGTCGGCCAGTTCGGCCTCTTCCAGGCCAAGAACTACTGCTTCATTCTGATCGGGATTGTGTTCAGTGCTTTATGGATCAATCAGTACATCTTCAATGCTGCAGCTGTTCAGTACAGGTCAGTGTTACTTTCTACCGGCGATATTTGTAAGAATGTTTCAGTGGAGTGGGCTTTTGAACTAAAGCCAAAAAACATGAAATTGCGCAGCCGTCTCGCGCCGGTTTACTTTCCAAGTTGCATTTTGATTTTGCAAACCCGAAATACAAACTCAATGTACGTACCTACTTGTAGCACGTTCGGCTATGAGATACAAAGGATCTGATCTGGAGGACCTGATAAAAAAGCATGGGACGACTTTTGCTCCAATTCGAAAACTAACAACCTAACAAGGTAAAGGTTTCTTGTTCGCTTCTTTACTTTACCTTAAAAAGATTGAAGTGAACAAAAAATAAAAGTGATCACTTTATTTCCCTGTTTTACTGTAATTAATATTAATTTAATAATAAAGCACTTTGATATTTGGTATGATGTTGGGCAGCACAGCACAGCACAGCATACACACAGCGTGTTTTCAGATTGATAGATTCAGCGACACCTCCTATCCTATCTTACTTTGTACTTCCTACTAATACCTATTTCGAGGATGGATGTATATTTGTTACTCTTTCACGCAAAAACTACTGAACCGATTAGGCTGATATTTGGTATGGGTATAGTTTGGGACCTGGAATAACATATAGGCTATTTTTTATCACAATAAAATGCGGGCGAAGGCGCGGGCAGAAGATAGTTTATCATAATTCGTAGTGCAACCTGCCTGCCGCCTACCAAATAGAGTAAATTAACACCGTTAACGCCTACCAGTCAGTGGTAGTCAAATGGATGTTAGCAGGGTTCCATTGACTGTAAATTACGAGGTACCTAGATAGATAAGTATAATTGAGTATAATAAAAACAAAGGACGTGTGGCGCGGCGGGTTGGGTGCTTCGCATTAGCGAATTGCGAAATCAGATGTAACCGCGTAGTGGAGCGGACCTGTTGCCTTCCGATGATGTAGGTACTTATTCATAAATCTAGAGTGACCTCCAACCTATGAACATGCTGGAGGAGAAACAGAAGGGCGTGGAGGAGGCCCTGGACTTCGAAGTCATCTTGTTGGAGGTCGACCAGTTCGGCCACTTTCAGGCCAAGAACTACCTTGCACCCAACCCGCCGCCGCACGTCCTTTGTTTTTATTATACCCAATTATACTTATCTATCTAGGTACCTTGTAATTTACAGTCAATGGAAGGTACCTACCTAGTACCTACTGCTTCAATCTGATCGGGATTGTGTTCATTGTTTTTTGGATTAATCATTTTTCGTTCATTTTCAATGTTTTAGCTGTGCAGTAGATACCTACCTACAGGCGAGTAATAAGTTCTTTTGTGGAAGGATTTTCAACAAGTTATTGAACTAAAGCCAAACGAAGTCGAGTGGCGCAGCCGGCTTAGTTTCGTAGCAGCATTTCGTTTCTGTAAACTCAAAATGTAAAAATACGCGTTTGTTTATGTGCAACAAACATCTACAAAGGATCTATTTTGATATTTGACAACATAAGTTAGAAACCTACTCGGTTAGGTACAGTCAGCAGGTACATTGTCCGCGGACGAGATATCTATACCTGCCCTTTCTAAAAAGTATACTAGACAACTCGCCAGCATCAAGTCACTCTATTTTTGACTTTTACCCTACCCGAAAATGAAGTGGAACACTCGTCCGCGAGAAGATCGTCCTTACTTTTCAAGGGTTCCGTTTCGAAATATTATAAACTAGCTGCTGCCCGCGCCTTCGCCCACGTTTTATCGGGATAAAAAATAGCTTATATGTTATTCCAGGTCCCAAACTATATCCATACTAAATTTCAGCCTAATCGGTTCAGTACAGTTTTTGCGCGTCAAAGAGTAACAAATATCCATAGATTCATACATCCATCCATACAAATTTTCACATTTATAATATTATCTAATAGAAATAATAAAACTGTAACAGGTCCAATTCTGTACATTGAAGATATATTTTTTTTTTTGGAGGGCACTCTATTATCGGTACTGAAGCGGAAATGTATGTTTTTTCCATCATGTCTGTCTGTGTGTATCTTGGCCGCGCATAACTCCGAAACTACTGAACGTATTGAAATGAAACTTAGCAGGATTTGAGTTCATACTACGAGGAAGGACATAGGATACTTTTTATCCCAGAACTCAGAAGGGTTCCCTTATGAGAGAGGATGGAAGTGAAATTTTGCGCGTTGCAGGATGGCGCGCGGGGCAAGGGCGGTAGAGAGCGACAGCCCCCCACTGTGGGGGGCACTGGTAGTGGGGCCCCAGGCAGTAAGGCCCCAGGCAGTAGGGGCCCCAGAAGTGGGGACCCCAGCAGTGGGGCCCCTCACGCAACCGGACCCTCCCAATAGCCCCCACGCAGTGGGGCCCCCACATTGCCCCGCAGTGGGACCTCAGTAGCCCCCACAGTGGGGGGCACCGGCGGCAGTGGGGCCCTGGAAGTGAGGGCTGCCGGCAGATGGCCCCCCGAAGTGGGCTCCCACATTGCCCCGCAGTGGTACCCCCTCATTAGCCCCCCACAGTGGAGGCACCGCCAATGGGGCGTCGGCAGTGGGCCCCCCACATTTCCTCGCAGTGGGACCCCCAGTAGCCCCCGCAGTGGGACCCCCAGTAGCCCCCGCAGTGGGACCCACTCAGTAGGCCCCCACAGTGGAGGGCACCGGCAGTGGGGGCCCCCGGCAGTTTACCCCCACAGTGGGCCCCCCACATTGCCCCGCAGTGGGACCCCCAGTAGCCCCCCGTAGTGGCCCCCCGCAGTAGGATAAAATTTCTCGGCTGCGTATAGCGCTGAAACTACTGAATGGATTCGAATGATACTTAGCATGATTTGAGTTCATACTACGAGGAAGGACATAAAATACGAGTCCATACCCCAAAACCAACAAAATCATTACAAAATTGTTATTATTGCCGATAAACGACCTACTGGACAGCATCCGGTTTGTACAAAGCTCTCGCTACCAATGATGTTGCCGTCGTCCTGGTAGATCAGCACTGTGACTGTGTGTGCACCAGGCATTTGATGCTATTCAGTCTCTACTCGCTTATATACCTACCTACTGTCGTGGCTAAGACACTGGTGGAAGTGGATACAACTTTGATCTTTGACTCGGTCTCACGGTTCGGTTCGGTTCACTAAAAATGATTTCACTTCTCTTGCTCAAAAAGTGTATCATAATAGTGTAGCTTAGCGGGCCTAAAACTCGAGTTTAATACGTCAGGCTAAAAAGTATTTCTTCTTTTTAATTTTTGTCTAAAATCATCAGCCCGTACAAAGCATTCGTTCTCTTACATAAAAACTCGACTGCTTGGTGCTCCGTCAATCTTTTTTTTTGAAAATAGAACCGTCTTGGTGATGTTTTATGAAGGTTCATTCTTCCCTTCACGGTAGAATGGAATGCGAACTGTTTCGTTGCGGGTTAAATAGATATTTAAAAAAAAAGATGGTATTGGCGCTAAATCTCTAGAGTTTTCTTCATTCCAAATCACAAACTTTTACGTTTAACTTCCTGACTTTTACTTCCAAATTGTGAACGTGAAAAATGTCATCAAGTGATAGTGAAGATGCTAATATGCAAATGGAAGAAAAGGGCAAAGAAATAATTATGAATCTGTTGCCGACAAAATCACGTGGAATATATAAAAAAAAAAGTAAAAATTGTTTTATTGACATATTATTGTTTCACAGACAGCAGTGAGTCCATAGGCTCCTGAACTAGTTTAAAACTGTGTTTCAGGAGAAAAATTATGTCAAAACAAAATGATAATAAGTAACATAAAAAAACATGCAAATTTTACGCTTATAAATCTTTCCAAAAATATATTTTAGAATGTAGGTATGTATACAAAGTGTAGATTAAAATAAAATTTAATACTAGGTACAATTTACTGCAAAAATCTATGTTTGTATGTAATATATCTATTTTATATATAATAAATAAAGTGCTATATTCAATGTTATGTTATTCTAATAAAGAGGAAATTTTTTGTGAATGTTTGTGAAAATTTGTAAAAGTGTAATAATTGGAATTGTTTTACATAGTTATGATTCTGACAAGAAACCTTAACATCTGCACATCACTATATTTAAAGAGTTACGAAAATTTTATGAAATGGAGAGATGAGAAACTTGTGGATTCTATTACAGAAGGGGTTTTTCTCACTTATTTTGATGAATTATCGAAAAAATTCAAATCGTCGACTCTTTGGAGCACATATTCAATGTTAAGAATGACCTTACGAAACACGACGTCGATATTAAAAAATATGTAAATTTAACGGCTTTACTGAAGAAATTGTCCACTGGATACAAGGCAAAAAAATCTAAAGTCTTGACGACACAAGAAATCGAAACATTTTTAAATAACGCTCCAAATAAACAATACTTGGCAACAAAGGTAACCTACTTATGTACTCTACTCAAACTAAATAAATAGATACCTACCTACATACCTACATTATGTACCTAGGTTATTACGATTATTGCACACTTATTTTTTTGTTCAACAGGTTGCTTTAATTTATGGAATCAGCGGTGCATGCAGAGGAATAGAGCTTGCCAATATAACGCTAGAAGACGTAGAAACGGATACAAACCTACAAGCTGTGAGTCTGCCGAACACGAAAACAAATAAAGAGCGTAAATTTGTCATCAGTGGAGAATACCTTAATATAGTTAAAGCCTATCAGGAGTTACGTCCCACTAATGTTTTTTTTCTAAATTATCAAAATGGTAAATGCACAAGGCAAGTCATTGGCAAAAAGATAAATTTGGTAACATGCCTAAAGATATTGCCACTTATCTAAATTTACCAAATTCAGAACTCTACACGGGCCATTGTTTCCGCAGAACATCCGCGACTCTGTTGGCGGACTCTGGTGCGAATATAACGACATTAAAACGGCACGGTGGATGGAGGTCCGATCAAGTGGCTGAAGGTTATATAGAGGACTCTATACAAAACAAGTATCACGTCACGCAGCGGACTACGGAAGGAATCAATATTCTACCAAACATTACAGAACCCCAAGCATCTACATCGTGGGATTGGATGAATATGTCAACTCAGCTGAAGCCGCACTCAGATCTTAATAATGCAGGAAACTCAAGCATGAGTCGAATCTCTCCAACTTTTACCCCACAACAATCAACTCAAAATATTATCACATCCCAATCACAGAGAACCGAAATAAAATTGGCCGGGAAAAACATATCACTAAACATTCAAAATTGCTCTAACTGCACATTTAATTTTTAATAAAATTTCTGAAAATTGTCTAATTTTGAATAGTTTTATTTTCTCGCAATCGAAGTGAAAAGTAGAGTGTTTTACTCGGGCCAAAACCACCCATTATAACCTAGGTCTTGTCATCCTCCCTCGCTACGCTCGGGAGTATAACAACTTCGTATATAATGGGATGGTTTAGTCCCTTGTAAAACAATCTACTATTACCGCCCAACGAAGTGGGCACGGGTCAGCTAGTATATATATAATATTGTATAAGTAGGATATGATTATAATACTAATAGAATAGATATCTAGTTTATTAGATATGAACAACGGTCTCCGCTCTCATTACTTGGAAGTACTTAATTAAATATCGTGCAATAAGCTGGAAAAATATGTGACTTTTTTATCTTCTTATTCGTGTTCTCTTACGTGCAGGTATGATATTGTTACTATTGTTTCGCATTTTTTTTTGGAATTATTTAATGTCAGGTCTCTGTTTTCTCTCAGTCAAACCTGCTTACGAGTGAACAATGACCTTTACATTCAAAACAATGACTTTTACATTCAAAACTTGGGTACACCCCGTTTCAATTTGAATTATCCGCCCCGGTACAAAGCCACAGCCAGCTGGTACTTGTTACTGTAGGAACCTATAGATAGGTGTGTAATTATGTTTTCAAAGCTGCAAGCAAACCCAGACTACCTACCTAATACCAAGGTGTTCTACCAAGTTTATCAAGCTTGGTAGAGAGGCTTTCATTTACGCACATGTTTCGGCTTCAGAAAATTAAGCACTTGAATAATGGTTTAGTTAGGTGCCAAACCCTTAAAATACAAGGCAAAATCATTGAACGCTAGTTATAGAGTTCAATGGGCGAAATCACTATTTCTTTATATTACCTACGTACATTTAAAATATTTGTGCAAACGGATGTAAGTACCTTATCTTAAATACATAGCTCCTGTGTTATGTCACGGTAATGTTATCTATCCATTACCGTGGTTAAATCTAGTTGATTGCCTTAATCCATTCTTACTTCTGTAGCTTCATTCCTGGTTCACTCACACTCATTTTATAAATGCGAAACTAGCGAACGGACTTTAATTTTGCATATTATACATGTAGGTTTTGCATAAACAAAATTCTCAGAGCCTTTGTGCTCCCGGGATAAATCTATATCCTTGCCTGAACAGCTATTTATCCCGGAACATGGGCTACTTTTTATCCCAGAAAAGCGTAAAGCAGCGGGCAGAAGCTAGTTACATTATCAAGCAGCATTCACCAAGCAGAAGTAGATCAGCTGTGGGATTGCTATGTCAGATTGAGCGACTACTGTCCGCTTTCAGTATCATTGCGATCACACGGTCAATTACTTACAAGCTTAGCTATTAGCTTAGCTACAAAAACGGAAGCCCAGAGTCGTAGTAATTGGAGTGCCCTCATCTATGCAAGAAAAGGACGTATTTACTTGTTTGTACAAACAAAATATAGCTGAATCACTGCCTGAAATTACATTAGAAAAATACATGTCGTCGATCAAACTGAGCCATAAATCCGGCAAGAAGGACGCTGAGACTTGTAACTTCGTGATTGAGGTGCCTGCCACTATACGCAAGGCCCTCATAACTAAGGATAGGGTTTTTGTGAACTGGTCTTCGTGTCCTGTGAGGGACTTCACCCTGGTCACCCGTTGCTACAAGTGTCAGCAGTACGGACATGCAGCGAAGTTCTGTCGTGAGGCATCCCACATCTGCGGCCACTGTGGAGGCCAAGGTCACACGGTGAAAGAGTGCACAAAGAAGACTGAGGAACCGAAGTGCGCAACCTGTCTGCACTTCAAGAAACCAGGCCACCACGTCACTGGCTCCGCCGACTGCCCAGCAAAAATAGCGGCCGAAAAGAGGTATATTAATTCTATTGATTATGGGGGCGCCTAAGAGCGCCGTAAATTAAGTACTCTCTGGCCTCTTCTACTATTGTAGATTAGTTTTATTTGAATAATGATAAGTAGTGTAATTCATGATTTAGATAATTTTTCCATAGCAGAGTCTAAACTAAGTGAAGTAGAAAACTGCAAACGTCATCTTTCCTCCTACAGTAATCCTTTGAATATACTAACACAAAACATTCGCAGTGTGTGTAAAAATTTTGATAACTTCACTGTCTTTCAAAATAGATTAAATATCAACTGCGACATCATAGTACTAACAGAATGCTGGCTTACTAAACATTATCAAGTACCATTAATGCCGGGTTATACTATGTACCAAAGCACGAAAAATTACAACCAAAATGATGGCATAATAGTTTATGCAAGGGACCATCTTAACATTTCTGTTGAAGAACCGAATTTAGAGGACTGCAACAGACTTTTGATTAAAATTGGGTCAGAATTTGCAATACTTGCTTTGTATAGACCTCCTTCCCCGATACCCCCGAATACTCAAACGACTCAAGTGACGATTGTTTGACAGATTTTCATTGTAAACTGTCAAAATATTGCGACTTAAGACGTGCTTACATCTGAGTTGCGTTTGAGTATTCGGCCGTAAAACAAAAACTTCAACAACGCATAGGTAATCTCACTTGTGTAGCAAAAAATGCATCAATTAAATTTTGAATGAAATCCTTCAAAACCAAAAATTGTTTCGAGCTTCTGTGCTTTGCTTCGATGATAACAATGTCGTTAAATATTTTCCACCAATATAACTTGGGTTTTGTAAAACATTTGGGAAAAAATTATCCAAGTTTTTGAATCGGGGTTATAGGTACTTTTCGACGCAAGGAAATTCTGCGTATGTAATTTAAAGTACTAATTTTCTTATTCTTTTTTTGGGCCGCCGCTCGCGTGGCAATGAGGATAAAGCAACTCCGTTATATTATACTCGCGTAGCGTCTACGTCGTCGTCGTCATACCGTAGGTGGACGGCGAGTTGGTGGATCGGTTTTTGTGGTTTTCATAGTAAGTCGAAAATATCAATAGAAAATGGTTTACGATTTGCGGCAAATTAATTCTTATTTCGTTAGTTTAAAGAATAAGAGAGAAATAATGAAAACAAAAAAAGAGATTCTCGCGCCAACACGAAACTATAAATTTTATACTATAAATTTGATTGTAGAATAATAAAAAAAAAATTCTTTTAATTTTGGCGTTGAATGCTTAGACAATCTAACCCGCTGTTGTCAAAGCGTTGATGGCAGCCGTAGATTGAGGATTTTTGCTTTTACTCTATGCTCAGTCTCCGATGGCACCGAACCAAGGAATTTATATACCACCGAACATATCAATCAGATTCTCTTTAGCAATCAGTTCAGCTTACTTCAAAGCGTTACTTCTTACGTAGCTATTGTGGAGTTATTGTATACTCATTGGCGTTATTGGGCGTTACAGCTCTACGATGTCTGTGGGCATTACTGATTCACGTAGACAGAGGGTTTTAAGAGTAAAGTTATGTAGGTACATAAAAGTCTACTCTATGGTAATTTATTTCAACTTCAAACTTAACAACAATAATTTAATTGTACCTCCTTAAATTTTAATCTATTGTTCCTAAATGCGCTATTCATACCTAACTGACACTGGCAGAATTGCATCAATCCAGATGCAGAGCCAAAGCTAAAAGAAGAAGAATTTAACTGTATTTTTTTTTCAAATGTGAATAAATGCTCGGAGTAGCTACAGTGGCCTCGGCTCGCGTAAGAGATAATCGGTCCATGTTAGCTCGTGAGGCATCTCTGTTGCACCATTCCGTCCTATCTTGGAGATACGAAGTGGAGAGTAAATGTATGAACAGGAGGCTGCATGAAGGAGCACATCGATCTGGAGCCGATCCTTGAGGAGCTGGGCGAGTGCGGCTGCTACCAGCTGAAGGTCTACGCGATCGTCCTGTTGTCCAATATGTTGGCCGCACTACACAATTGTCAGTTCCTCTTCATGGCCGGGAAGGTCCCCTACAGGTGCATAGGTAGTTATAAAACAAGCCACTGGCTGTAGCTTTGCTTGCTTGCGTTGCGTGCTATCTAAATAAAACGTAGCCTGTATGCCTGAGGGATAATGTAGCTCTTATGATGAAAGCATTTACAAAATTGCACCAATAGCTTCGGACATTAATTATCATCAGCCCGTATACGTCCACTGCTGAAAATAGGCCTCCCCCAAACGACGACGCCACGAATAGCGGTCCTGAGCCATCTCTTCCTCCAGATTAACTCTAGTTATTAGTGTATAGACTTACGTAAGTATCTAGTGAAGTAAACTTAGGTAGGCCCATAAATCAGACCGATATTTAGGTATCTTTCAAAAATCTTTCTAAAAATTACTAGGATGAACGTATGTATAATATGTAAATATAGTAAAATATATTTATCAAAAGACAATACAATTATTTAAGTGGTTGATAAAATACAAATTGTATCTAATCAGTAATCACAGATCAGAAAAAGACCTCTGTGTATCTAGTATTTG
This sequence comes from Eupithecia insigniata, assembly GCA_947859395.1. Lineage (NCBI taxonomy): Eukaryota > Metazoa > Arthropoda > Insecta > Lepidoptera > Geometridae > Eupithecia > Eupithecia insigniata. Next base: position 688,441 of record OX402006.1, on the reverse strand, counting down.
TCTCACGACTCGACACGTTTCACATGAAGACTGTTATCTGTTTTAGAACGGAGCGGTTTTTACCTGCTCAGAAGAAGGCTGTTTGTTCGTAGTTAGGAAAGTATGTACTTACATTTATAGTCTACCGACATTATCAAATCAAACTTTGAACACGTGTATGATAATAAAACCGGCCAAGTGCAAGTCGACTCGCACACGGAAAGTTCCTTACTATCGTACGTAACTATTTCGCAAAAGGAACCCTAAAGAACTGTTTTTGTTTTTAAATCGCAAAAAAGCAAGAAGCCTACATTCCGCGGTCACCCATCAAAGTACTGACCGCACCTGACGTTCCTTTACTTCACTGATGCTGACGCTGGATCCCTTAATTATTAAATTTAATTAATTCTTATCATAGCGGCAATAGTTATACACATCCTGTCAAAATTTCGTCAGTCTACCTATTACGGTTCAAGAGATACGAACATGACAAAAGTAGAACAAAAATAGCCAAAAAATCAAGTTGTTTTTAATATGGCTTCTATATTAAATCAACTTGATTTTTGGCAATCTTTGTTACTCTTTGTTACGTTGTTGCACTCTTTGTTACGTTGTTTGTACTTAACTTTTTATGCAGTGAGCGAAGTGACCGTAGTTCCCAGTGACAGCTTGGGTGATTTGGCTGGATGGTGCAATAGTCACTTCGAGGATAACTGTCCAAACGTTGATCAGATTTGCGTGAAATTCGATAGATATGTGATATGTGAAATATGCTGGTAACTTAGTGAGCCAGATCCGTCGAGGGGTTTTAAAGACAAGGGGTCCAAAGGGTGGTAATATCAATTAATTAAATTAAGTTTGGTTTCCAATGATATTTGGGCTCATTTCAAAATAGTATTTTTTTTTAGCGTGTATTGTTTTGAATATAGTACAAGATGTAATATGTACCGAAGTCAAATATTTCAGTGCATTTACAATAAGTTCATTTTAGAAGACCTCTCAAGTTATATGTATATTCTACTTACGAATCTCTACCAAGCTCTTGTAGGTTAGATCGACCTGTCGTTTGTTTTGTTTTGAAATATTAATTCGTACACCGCATTCTACAACAAACTTGGCTTACCTTTTTGCCCATTGCAGATTATGGAGAAAGCAAAAAAAAAATACAATATGAGCCAATACAATTTGTGCCATTATACGTCTCGGAATTAGAAACCGTCATAACTCCGGAATCACTCGAGACAGTCGCATGAAACTAAAACGGTCACGACGTTTTTGTTCGGGGGCTACTACTAATATTTATCTTATTTTTGACCAACTTCAAAAAGAGGAGTATCTCAATTCGTCTGTATGTTTTTTTAAAAGAAATGAAAATATTTATTGAAAAAGAAATACACAATAACAATGGTTAACTCAATGTTAATCGTAAGGTGTTATCAGTTTCTCGTCAATTCACTTAGGTTTAAGTTACATCGATTAATTTGAAATTGAATTAGGCATGTAGAGTTCAGGAAAGGTTCGTCTTTGGGGACTTACAAATTGTTTATAGTCATTGTCTAGAAATTCACTTACAGAGTATATGGTTTTATCTAGCAGAAGTTTCACATTATTTAAAAATGATTGTTCACAAGTTAAGAGTCGAATAAACAATGGAAGTTTGTTAAAAAAATTTGGGCCAATAACTTCCGGATGCTTTTTAGAGATGTATTTGAGTCTATGAGCAGTTGATTCTAAATACATTTGATGCCTATTACTGTATTTGCTTTGGCTTCCTCTTACCTTGAATTGAGACATATTTTGTATTACAAATTTTAATATTTCGTAGATGTATAGTGCGGCAGAGGTTAGTATTTTCAGATTCTTAAAATGTTCTCTACAAGAGTCTTTACATTTGGCGCTAACCAGCACCCTTATTGCACGTTTCTGCATCTTTAAGACTCTTTCACAGTCGGTAGAGTTGCCCCACAGTATAATGCCATAACCCATTAAAGAGTGTATATACGAGTAATAAATATCTTTCAGATTTAATTGGGATGTCATAGGGCGCAGTTGTTTTAGAGCATATATGCCTTTAGCCCTTTTTTTACAGGTAGAGTCTATATGATTTTTCCAAGTTAGGGCCGGATCTAATTCGAAACCCAACAGTTTTGTTAATTTCGCACTACCTATTGATCTACCACTTTTCAAGGGAATATTTGTGTGATGGTCGTCTAGCAGAAACTGCATTAGGTAAACACCATAACACTAGTTTTCTCCTCGTTTAGCATTAGTCCATTCATTGAGAACCAATTCCCTAAAGTACTAATTGTGTCGCTAATGGTATTCAGTAGTCTTTCCATAATATCTGAAGAAACTATTATGGTGCTATCGTCCGCATACTGTATCCCCTGATTTGTTTGTAAGTTACGCGATATCTCCGCAAATAATAAAAATTCCTTCACTATTGTATAGAAAATGATCCAGAAGTTTTTATCCCCAGGGGATTAGTATTTATCCCGCAAAACTTAAAATAAGTGTAAAAATCAGGGAATTTGAAGTAGGTTTATCGTTTGTTAAAACACGACATTTTATTAGTATTTTTGTTGTTGCAAGAGAAATACACATTCTGTGAATAGTTCAACTGTCTACCTTTAACGGTTCATGAGATACAGCCCGCTCACGGACGGATAGACTTAGTAATAGGGTCCCGTTTTCACCCTTCAGGTACGGATCTCTAAAAAGGTGAATGTTACAAAAATTGTACGGATAAGAATACAATACCACTTGTATGATGATTGACGAAGAGTATTTCGTAGGTAAACAAACACTGAGAAATGTACCCTCATACATATGTCCATACATCGGTCAACAATCAAGATGGATAACTAATCGAACACTTAGTGTTCGATTGATTAGTTTAGTGTTCGATTAGTTATACCGAGGTACTAAAATCAGATTATTGCCATTTGCCACACTTAGCATACCTACTTACTTTTACTTATTTTTTTTTTAACTAACAAGAACGTACCCAAAATAATTGTTGCGTCCTGACAGGGTTTTTATGCATTGTGTACGTACCCAATAAGATTTCCTACACCTAAGAACAATACCTGTACCCATAAAATCACAATAAATTATAATAAGAATAGTGAAAAATAAGACTTATAAGTGGTGAACACGTGTCCAATTTAATGTAAACTGTAGAGATGACAAATGGGGCCTTCTAATTCAATTGAATGCACTCGGTGCTATGTTAAGAGCACCAATGAAGCACTTCCTCACCTCTAGAAAACACAGATTGATCTCTTGTCTGCTCGTTGCCTGAGACAGACAAGTGAAGTGCCCTATTTTTAGCGTGGAATAGCTTATAGCCAGAAAAAAATGGAAGGAGATGAGGACCTATATCCTGCAGTGGGACACTTCAGGCTGAAGTCGTAATAATAAGTCTAATATACGTCGGACAGAACAAATAAGCTCTGCTAACACCTAAATACATGCAAAATACATGCATAGCTTTGAACCATTTCCTATCGGGAATTTTATTGGTATTTATTTGAAATATTTGGTCAGCCGGAAATATCAGCCAAAAAAGTATTTGGACAGCCATATAATTTATTACTAGCTGTCCCGTGCCCACTTCGTTGGGCGGTAAACATTTTTAGTAGTCTATAAAACTCGCAAATAACGTGGTTTAAACGATGCGTGTTTAAACAAAATCAATAGGTAAAGGAATTTTCAAAATTGGCTCAGTACATTCAGAGATTACCCTCTACAACCACACAAACCTTACTTATTTTTATTAGTGTAGTATTACTTAATAGTATAGATTTAAATATACCTAGTATTTACTGGACATCACACAGCTCCACATTTACCTAGGTATATTATGCGCTTCAAAAGCTTTTGATAGTACCTACTGGAGAATAGGGCACAACACATCTATTATCCACTTCTAAAACTGAAACGAAGAATCACCAGTCGTCTTAAATATTCACAATTTCTATCTTGATTCATGGCGTCTCGCAGATCTACATAATTCTCAGCGCGCAGTCTTCTCTCATTGGTTCTGTTCTGATGTATACCAAACGCTTCGTTTTAATTTTGGCGTAAATTTCCACCAGCCATTTTAATTTTGGCGTAAGTGTCCACAACAAACCTCGAAACCTTTGCAGGTGAGCAATGCAACCTTCTCTTATTGGTAAAATTTATCTAGGCGTAGAATTGCATTGTAGAAACTTTTTAGTGTCCAGTCTCGTCAGTTTTCGTATTTACATGTCGAAGATCAAAGTTGTATCCGTCTTCGCCACGACAGTAGGTATATAAGCGAGTAGAGACTGAAGAGCATCAAATGCCTGGTGCGTTTCGCCAATGCATTGCAAGCGGTCATCCCGGGTACGCAGCAAAAAGAATTTCATGACCTTCCTCGGAGTATGAACTTAAATCATGCAGTTTCATTTGAATACATTCAGTAGTTTCAGCGCTATGCGCAGCCAAGAAATTTTACCCTACTGCGGGGGGGAGGCACTATGGGGGGCTACTGGGGGTCCCACTGCTGGGCAATGTGGGGGCCCCCACTGCCGGTTCCCTCCACTGTGGGGGCCTACTGAGTGGGTCCCACTGCGGGGGGTACTGCGGGGGGCTACTGAGGGTCCCATTGCGAGTAAATGTGGGGGCCCACTGCCGAGAGCCCCACTGCCGGCGCCCCACTGCCGGTGCCCCCACTGTGGGGGCTAATGAGGGAGTACCACTGCGGGGCAGTGTGGGGGCCCAATTCGGAGGGACATCCGCTGGCGGCCCCCACTTCCGGGGCCCCACTGAGAGACCTCAAAAAAAAAAAATCTTAATATCTTCAATGTACAGAATTTGACCTGTAACAGTTTTATTATAAGTATAGATTGCTGCCGAAATGTTTAAAATGCTGACCAATTTAATCATTTTGGTGGACCACTATTAGCAGCTCAATTCATTTTTTTTTGTTGGCAAAATCCATTTCTCGGCTGACCAAAACCTCTTTATTCTGCTGATCGTTTAAATGATACCCTGTAGGTAAGGCTTATTTTAGGTTAATTATTATAAATGGTCATTCAGGTTTGTAGGTCTGGCATTGTGGTAGATCTCAGATAAGATAAAATAGGAACAGAAATACTTTTGTAATGTTTTTGAACTTACGCGGTCCCTTATGATTACTTATCCGCGCGATTACATAGGAAAAAATCTGGTATGTAGGTGGCGAATAGTTATATACACGTGAATATTTAAATTATATAATGCATGTGATTCCAGATGTGTGGTCCCACAATGCGAGTCGTCGCCCCCCCAGTTCAGCACGGACGGGTGGGGCGCGTGGGCGCTGCCCGCGGACGGCGGGCGCTGCTCCCGTCTGCGGCCCGTGGGGGAGGCCTGCCAGCCAGACAGTTTCCAGCTCAACCAGACGGTGCCCTGCGAGGCGTGGCTCTACGAGAACCACAACACTATTGTAGCTGAAGTGAGTATCTATCTACTAACACTTGGTCAACTGAACTGACAGACAGAAACAACTAAGCGTTACCATTAGGAGCCGAACCTAACGGGTTTGCTTGTCAAACTAGGCCTAGATCTCGGACAAGACAAGATCTCCGTAAGACAAAAACAAACTTAACTTCCTCACCAAAAAACTTAAACGGCAAATCCAAAAACACAACAGTGACTCAGTAAACAGTTACCTCAAAGCCTCACCAAAAACCGTAGCACAGATTACTCTCTTTGGAAAGCTACTAAAAACATGAAACGACCTATTAACTAGATCCCACCAACAAAAACAGGATCTGGGAAATGGGCCGCAAATAACGAGCAAAAAGCCCCAGTGTTTGCGGAACTCCTAGAGAAAATCTTTACCCCACACGAATGCCAAGAAAATTGTAACATCGATATATTTGCAATGAAAACTTAGACATTAAGCATGTTTCACCAAGAGAAGTCTGGAGTGAAATAAAATTAAAGATAAATGCAAGGAAATCTCTTGGGTTCGATCTAATCTCAGGAGAAATTTTAAACAACTTACCAAGAAAAGCCTTGGTTAAACTTACAAATCTTATTAACGCTTCATTTAGACTGAAATACGTACCAGATTTGTGGAAAATTGCGGAAGTAATAATGATAGCAAAGCCAGGTAAACCACCACAGGAAACAACATCTTACAGGCCAATATCTCTGCTGCCTATAATGTCTAAGCTATTTGAATAACTATTTCTAAAAAGGCTAAACCCACTACTAAAAACTAAAAAACTTATCCCAGAACATCAATTTGGATTCAGGGAACAACGCTCTACTGTGGATCAAGTTCACAGAATCACCACGTTAATCGAAAAAACTCTGGAAAATTAAGAAGTTTGTACTACAATATTCCTAGATGTCGCACAAGCCTTTGATAAAGTATGGCTTGAAGGCCTAGAACTAGAGTTAAAGCGAACGTTACCTATAGAATATGTTGAAATAATCAAATCATATTTAGCAAATAGAGCCTTAGAATAAGACAAGATGACTTTTCTCTGAAATAAAGGAAATTAAAGCAGGTGTGCCACAAGGAAGTGTATGGGGTCCGGTCCTTTACCTTTTATACACTCGTGACCTCCCAGAACACGAAAACAGCACCATCGCAACTTTTGCTGATGACACTGCTATAATAGCCACAGGAAGAACTCCAGCAGAAAAAGCGGAAAACTTTCAAGTGGCAGTGAATAAAATATACATCTGGACAAAAACCTGGCGAATCAAACTAAATGAATCAAAATCTATTCTAATTAATTTCTCAAATAAAAGAGAAGACTATCAAACTGTATCCATGAACGAAGTCATAGTACCGTATGCAAACGAAGCAAAATATTTAGGCATAACCCTTGAAGCCAAGCTGCTCTGGAAAGCTCACGTCAATAAGAAGAGCTAGAGATTCGCTACAAAAAGATGTACTGGCTAATTGGAAGAAATTCTACTCTAGCAGTACACAATAAAGTGTTATTATATAAACAAGTCCTCAAACCAATTTGGACCTATGGCATACAGCTCTGGGGCTGTACCAAAAAGACAAATGTAGCAATCATACAAAGATTCCAGAATAAAGTACTGAGAGCAATTGTTAATGCTCCTTGGTATGTAAGAAATGACGATTTTCACCGGGACCTGAACATTGAATTCGTCGATATAATAATACAAAAATACGCAGAGGCTCATGAACAGAGGCTTCATCATCATGTGAATATCGAGGCGATCCAGCTCTTTGACAACACGGACAAAGTGAGAAGGCTCAAAAGAACCAAACCTTTCGAGTTAGTGTAGTGGTAGTTAAAGTTTAAGTGCATAAGTTTAAAGAACACATGAACAAGTGTCTTCCCCTTAAGTAGAGACAGTAAGAAATTTGCCGATGGACACGTTCTTAGTGATATATTCTTAGTTATATTTTTATAAAATTAAGTACAATACAAATACAAATTACAAAAATATTTATTAGCCATTTCACTTACTTATTAAGATACAAGTTACTGGCGGTCCCCGCACGAGGCAAGCCTGTGTCGCGGGAGGCCCGTGTACAAAAAAGTAACCTTAATGGAAACGATTAGTTGTAACTTATACAGGGCAAACAAATTAAAGACTATTATTATAAATCTAATCAATATGATGATAAAAGCAAATTAGAACTCGCAATCTAGAGTACCTAGATCTAGAGTAATCTAGAGTTACCGACTTGAGGGCTAGGAGAAAAAGGGAGAGAAGGGTAAATGATGGAAACGGGAGTTAGCAATATATTATTTATTCTTACATAATGGAGCCTATGGTGTTAACTACCTATATTTCCATTTACTTTAGAATGCTTAAGAGATCTTCAGTGGCATCGTAGTCAAGAGTAAGTAGCCATTTTCTTATCTTTTCCTTTACCCCATATAGGGCACAAGACAGATTGCAATGCTTTATGACCCGGCGATAAATGAAGGGGAACGCAAACTTACGGAAACGCTTGGTAAAGGCAGTTTTAATGACCGGAACAGCAACCTTCACTCGACGACTGTTCAACGAGGCAGATGCAGAAAATGTCTTGTGAAAAGCAGAGACAACACCCGAAACGTAGAGTTGACGGACAGACAAGGTCTGAGATTCTGAATGTAGGGTAACAGTTGGGAATCTAAGTTAAAGTAAAATTACCCAGTAGCCAAATCTATGGCTAGATTGTAATGTAATTCTAGTGTGTATAAATATGTATGCTAGAAGATAATTTAAAAAAAAATGTTTTTGTTTCTTCCTATGCCTGTTCTTTTTTTTACACGCATTTTTGCATTATTTAACCTTATAAAATATTTCAAAAATGTATATGGCTTGTTTTTTCACTACAACCAGTGTTTTTTCATGAAATATTTCCAAAAAATATCTGAATCCTTTGAAAGTTAAAAAAATATATGACAATGTAAGAAGTAGATTGTGGTCAAATGAAAGTCTTGCCCATAAAAAAACAACGCAAACAAATAAAGAGAAATTATCTTATTTAACAAAATAAAAAATCAAATATTCACAAAATTCTAGAACAGAAGTTAATCTCCTCGGGGTCCAGAATCACTGCTATACTATTTTAGAATAACGTTTAGTCTCATGTAAGTGATAATATTTTTTAAAATCGAGATGTTGTTCGTTGTTTCCAGTTTGACTTGGCGTGCCAGGACTGGAAGCGGACCCTCGTCGGTTCCGTCCACAATCTCGGAGTGTTCTTCGCGCTGCCGCTTACTGCCTTCATCTCGGACACGTGAGTGGTTTACCATTCCTATCGACATCATGACTTCATCTCGGACACGTGATTGGTTCACCATTCCTATCATCACTGCCTTCATCTCCGACACGTCAGTGGTTCACCATAATACAGTAATATAATGCAGTGATTAGGTAGTAAAACCCATAACTTAACAGGTTACCTCTTAGGTAAACAGACATGAATCTCTGGAATTTTTCGTTTACCTACTACGAATTGAACTGAAGGTCAACGTGACTTATTTAATTGAAAATTACATCAGTCTTGTTATAACTCCCTAGCTACGCTCCAGAGACTCTTATATAATGGTGTGGTTTAGTGCCTTGTAAAAAATCTACTGTTTGCTACGCGAGTCTGGCGTAGCACCGTAGCACGCGCTACGGTGATCATTTGGTATTGTTTCTCTTTATGGGAATTGTTTTTTAAGATATAGGGCGAGCGAGGGGCAACGTTTACCTAGAACTAAAAAAATAATTGACAAAAGTAAAACTCATCAACATACATTATATGTTCTGATACCTGATCAGATTTGCGATTAACACATTTGCTCGAATGGACGAGCTAAGCTAAGAGTTGTTTTACTTGTACCATGTGGTTTGTTCCACGCAGGTACGGCCGCCGCTTGGCGTTCATCCTGACCGCGACAGTGGGCAGCGTGGTGGGCGCCACGCGCGCGCTCTCCGTCAACTATCCCATGTACATGGCGCTAGAATTCCTGGAGGCCGCGCTGGGCGCTGGACTCTACAGCGCCGGCTTCGTACTAGGTACCATTATCCAGACATTTGACTCCCTGTTCGATAGGCCGCCCGAAGTTTGTGCCATCCATGGTCGTCCAATGCAAGGTTCATTAACGCCATAATAATGCCCTGCGTCTTGTACGATAGCGTTCATTGCTAGCTGGCGCCCCTGTTCCGTTTGAAGTCAATTTCAATGAATACAGAACTATTATAAAACCAGAATCTTTCGGTAAAATGCAGATAGCAGCCCGTTTCATATTAAAACAACAAATTTAATAATACAGAAGTAATGTAATTACGGGACTTGGACCTGCCCGGAGCTAACGATGAAAGCGACCGTACAGCCTTCGACGGCCCTCGTTTCCTTCAATAAAATCTGAAACAAACACGAGTAGGTTCACGCCTTTGTTCATGTATGTCTCCAGTGCTTCATAGATCTAAAATAAATACCTATCGCTATGAGTATAGAATACGGTGGATCGACAACTTGGTGAAGGTCGCAAGAACGCATTGGATGCGGGCTGCGCAGGCTCGGTCATCGTGACTGATTGTGGCGATATTTGGGGGAAGCCTGGGGGTTTATACTCGGAAAACAAAATGGAAGTCTCTGATTTGTGATTTATTTTCCGGAAAACCTTAAACTAATGCAAGCGACGGTACATAAGTGTTGGTATGCACGAAAACGAACCAGAATCTTCGTTTTTCCTTTTCCGAGTAGGCCCCTGTCCAGCTGAGGACTTTTTTCGACTGACATTATGATGATGTTGAAATAGCAATTTCGCCTCATTAAATTATAATCATAATGACAGTCGCAGAGGCAACAATCCTCTCCGTTTGAGCATTGGTCGTAATTTTACAGTGGATAGGTGAAGAGGACGGCATTATGTTTGGACAACGGGTACGTTTTGGTTTAGCCTGGATTATGTATACAAACATTCGTGTAATAAACTCTCTGGTGGTTGTTTCCAGCGCTGGAGATGGTGGGCCTGGACCGACGCGTAATCGGCGGCAACATCATCTCGTGCGTATTCGCGCTGGGTCAGGTGCTGATGGCACTGACGGCCTGGGCGCTGCCGCGCTGGCGCACGCTGACCGTCGTCGTGTACGCGCCCTCTATGATCTGCCTGCTGTTCTACTTCGTGCTGGAGGAGAGCGTGCGGTGGCTGCTCAGCAAGGGTCGGAAGGTAAGACCAGCACCGATGGCGCTGAACCCCCGGGCGCTGCCTCGCTGGCGCATACAGACAACGTTATCTACGCGCACAGATAATTTCTTTCACATTCATAATATTGGCACAGATATTGGTATATTCATTGCAGGTACAATTTGACGGGATGGGAGGGGATTCATGTACAGGGTGTCCGTGGGAATAGTTTTGACCGTTTCCCAGAGCTGGAAAGAGATCACTTTCGAAGCGGCTAGAATGCTGATTTTACGAGCATAATTTCGTAGTGGTCTAGTGAACATGGCGCGTCCACAGTAGAAGAGAAGTCTTTGTTCCACCAAAAATTTGTGCGCTACATTTTTGTGCGTTGAGGAGTAAAGGTTCTCAAGTGGTGACCGCAATGCAATGCGAAAAGGAGTGTGGGAAGAGCTCCCACTCGATGGACCGACGAAATTGTAGCGGTCGCAGGGAGTCGTTGGATGGAGGCGGCTCAGGACCACTATTCGTGGCGTCGTTTGGGGGAGGCCTTTGTTCAGCAGTGGATGAATACAGGGTAATGATGATGATGATATTTGTGGATTTTTAGGTACACTTTTCCAGGAAATGCATTTCAATAAAAATGGTATTGTTCATAGACAATGATTACGATGATCCATTAGACCAGCGGTTCTCAAACTTTTTTGGTCACGGAACCCTTTTGACAAGCAAAATACTTGATGGAACCCTACAATAAAACAATAGTTTTTAAAAGTGTATTCTTTATTATTATATAAGCATAATAAAAGTACAATGTAACAGTAACTAATTACTTTACCACATGGCAAGTACAATAATAGAAGATATTAAAAATTAAAAAATCTTAACTAATGGGAGGTATGAAACTGTTTTTTATTTTTCATCAATTGGTTGATATCCGGTTTGATAGAAGACATTTGAAGTCACATATCAGGTTCAGCGTCCAGTCTATTGCGATATTTTGTTTTCGTGGCTGCATTGGTTGAGAATCCTGTTTCGCACAAATATGTTGTTGGGAATAGGAGAAGAATATTCAGAGCCATTCTGCCAAGCATTGGATATTCATCACAGATTCTGCACCAAAAATCGTTGAGTGGCGTTGTTTTGAACAGTGACTCCATACTTGTGTCTGATGACATTTCTAAAAGAGATTCATATATCTCGTTTGACATACTTTTGGGCTTTTGCAAGTTGGGTAAAAAAGGATTATGAATCCATGAATTCAGTTTCATGTTTGTATTCTGTTCTTCGGGAAAATACTTTTCAAAAGATGCGCGCATCGATGTGAGATATTGGACCAATTCTTGAAACATTTCTGAGTCGTTATCGCTAACAAACTCACTGAGTGACGTAAAGCTTTCTATTTCTCTCTTACCAACGCAAATAATCCACAAATCTAATTTTCTTTTGAAGGCAGTTATTTTGTTATATGCCTGGAACACTGTTGTCTGTTTACCTTGCAATGATAACTTCAATTCGTTCAGTTTTTGAAAGATATCCGCCATAAAAGACAATCGGAACAACCAAGTTTTATCATACAAACGGTCTTTCAAATTAAAAGAAACTGTATCTGCTGAAAGAAATATTTGTAACTCGGCTCTAAGTTCAAATAGCTTTGTTAGCCGTTAAAGTTTTACCCCAAGACAGCCATCGCACTTCTGTATGGAGCAGCAGTGTTTTATGTTTGCTGCCATAATCTTCACACAATAATGAGAACAATCGGGATTGTAGTGGTTGTTTTTTGTAGTCGTGCAACTCGTTCTTGTTTGACGTAGCTTGCCAGATCATGGATTCGCCGTGTAACAGTATCGTTTGATAGCGGTACAGTAGAAAGATGCTTTGCAGATTTTTCATCGAGCATACATTTTGTTATGTCTAACACATGGCTTTATTAAATTCTCAGCGATAGTGTGCACTTCACCTGCTTGTGCAATGCGATAACTAACTAAATATGATGCCTCCGTGGCCTTTTCATTGATAGTTTGTGTTACATGCATCATATTTTATTGACTTTCCAATAACTGTTCTTTTTTACGAACAAAAAATTCTTTATTCTTGTCTTTAGACTCGGGGTGTACAGTTTCTAAATGTCTGCGCAATTCGGCAGGTGCCATGGAACTGTTAGGAAGCAGTTTACTACATAACATGCAGAGAGGTGAGCCGTTGGAATCAACAAATCCGAAACTGTATATACATATGATTCATCATACTTCCTTTTTTCGTCTTTGAAACCGTGGAGCTTGACGTCGTGGCATCATCGTCTGGATCGGTAATTGCTGTATTCTCCGCGCGTACTGCTTTTGAACATTCAGTGTCATTAGAAGATGGTGTTGCAACAAGTTTAACACCTTTAAGCCAACGTTCCATTCTTCTTTATTAATAATGTTACACGTCAGGATGGTGGGGTCAAAATAATGCACAATCGTTACTGCGTTTATGAGACAAAGTTTAGTCCAAAGAAGAAATGTACAAAACTGATACAATCAGAATACAGCAGGCAGTAGAACTTACAAGCAGGCAGCAGGCTAGCCAGCTTGTAAGTAGGTAGGTACGAACTTATAGCTCCGAACGCTAATCGTCAACTGACTGACGAGGCGCGACGCGCGATCGCCGCTTTTATACTTATTCCTAGACTCGAACTAGAACAGTCTCAAAAATACTCGAGTCGGCGCCTTTGATAGACAAAAAGCGGAAATAAAAATAGAAATACAAAAAAATGCGTTGTAAACAATCTCGACTTTATATTTTTAGAGATAGAGCCGAAAGTCGCTTGTTCACAACTATAGCGTCTAATTCAGAGGTGGCTTTTATCAAAGGGATTGCGCGCTCACAAGTATACGCGCGGCGGGCGGAGTCAAAACGTTCGACCAGTGACCAGAGAGGGGTGTTTTGATTTTTTTTCTAAATTCTTGCGGAACCCCTACAGTGGTATCGCGGAATCCTAGGGTTCCGCGGAACACACTTAGAGTACAGCTGCATTAGACCAAAACCCGACAACATTAAAAACAGAATAATTTTTAAATAATAAAACCAGTAAGTATGTTTGATCTTTGATCTGGAGGGTGTGTTTCATTATGGTAAGTGGGGGTAGGTGGAACCAAGTGCAATAACTTGGCGGCTTTTTAACCCTGACTGAAGAGTCTCTCTTTAGAATTGTTTAAATATTTTTGGATTTTTTTCTGTTATATAAACTATTTGTTGCTGTATCTTATATGATACTAGCGACCCGCCCCAGCTTCGCACGGGTGCAATCCTGTTAGTAAATTATACGAACAATCCTTTCTCTTGAATCACTATCTATTAAAAAACCGCATAAAAATCCGTTACATAGTTTTAAAGATCTAAGCATAGCATAGGAACAGACAGCGGGAAGCGGACTTTGTTTTATACTATGTAGTGATTAATTGCGTTAGGGGTTCTACATACCTATAAATGAATAAAGAATGTGTTTGATGTTGACTTGTAGGAAGAAGCCGCTAAGATAATCTTCAGGGCAGCGGAGCTTAACAAACGCAAGCTGTCTCCGGAGACGATCAAGCTGCTGAGCAGTCCGCCGCCCGCGGAGACGGACGCACGGCCGGGCGAGCCGGCGGCGGGCGGAAAACGTCCACCTTCGCTGTTGAAGCAGGTCTGGTTCCTATATGTACGATATTTCAAAAAACCATTTCCCAGTAACGATCATCACCTTAACGAAGCATCTCGTAATGCTCGCTAGCTGTCGGTACACCGGCACACTGCTCCTAGCACGCCGACAAAATAGGTAAGGCAGTGCATCATACTGCATCTTCTTTCAATCATCGATATACTTAAGTAAGTGCTCGTATCTTATTTTCATTCAATTACAGTGATAAAAACTCGCTGCCTGCTACTGTTTTTCTGGCCAATTACAATCTGGGTCTCTTCAAGATAAGAGTGAATAGGTGTCTTCAAGACCTTCGCGATAAACCGTTGGCCTCATCGTCACCTTCCATCAGGTGAGATTGTGGTCAAACGAAGTTCTGACTATATAAAATTAAAAAACTTCGATTATTTAGCCTAAAAAATGTTAGGCTAGTTAGTGTAAGCAGCTCGCAGTCCGCATCCGTTTATCGTAAAAGACCTGATGTTGTGCTAGTATTAATTAGATTCGTTGTTCAGGTCCTGGGCTCGAAGACCCTCGTGACGCGTCTCCTGATCTGTTCCACCTGGTGGGTGACCATCACGTTCATCTACTACGGACTGTCGATCAACGCAGTGTCGTTGGCGGGGAACAGTTACGTGAACTACATCCTGATCTCGCTGGTAGAGATCCCGGGGTACACGCTCAGCACGCTGATGCTGGACCGGTTCGGGCGGAAGAGTTCCATCATTTCCGCCTTCTTTGTGTGCGGGACTGCACTCATTACCCTGCCATTTGTGGCTGATGGTAAGACTTACCGATCGTGACTACCTATAGCTTAAACTAAATAACTATACGTACCTGTGTTGTTTTTTCAGACAACTTAGTCTATTTTGTTAGTGGGAGGGTTTAGTACTTAAGTTAGTAGTAAAAGTATGTATTCAGAATCAAATGTTCAGGAATCAGGTTCAGACAAAGGTTTCATATCATTTTATGCATCGAACGAGGTACATTATTATATGCAATGTATGTATGTATAATCAGTACTGGTATATTCGGTCTGTGTGTGTTGCGTACCGCTAGGGAATAACTATGCAAAGCGAGCATAGCGCCTAACCGACCGTGAGCCATAACTACCCAACGCTTCAATACCTATACCTAATTATCATCTACGCATACTAGCGTGCCGTTCACCCGTAAAGTTATGTAGCTGCAACAAGTATTTACAATAATTTATACAATTATTATTATTGAATAAGTATTTGGTATTTCGAACCAAATCGGTTAGAAATACCAAATACTTGTTGGCATCCCTGTTTAACACTAGGATTTTATTGCAAGTAAAGGAGATAGGTAGCTAATTTAAATACCCAATACTTGTGGGGTTCCCTGTCTAACACCAGGATTCTGATCCGAGTATAAGAGATGATTAGGCTATTTTCCATTTATAATAAGAAGCCTATATTATTATAGCTATAATAATATAGGCTTCGTATGATTTTCTATCGAGCACTCAATCAACCAATCAATCAAATTTTGCTGGTGGCGCAGAAATAGTTTTCTACCACCTCTTTATTTAAATTGGCAGTGAATACCTTCCTACCAGGTAAAGGTGAAGCTAGCGCCGCCGCCTCTATTTTCTTTTTCATTTTTTTTATTACGTCATACAATATTATAAAATATTCTGTTGTAGAAATCCGGCTCGGTAGCTATTGTAACGTTATTGGGCACCAGTTGGGGCTCGGAGTATTGAAACGAAATACCCAACTAATTATTAGTAGCCAAAATACTCAATAACTCCCATCCTGACCTACCAGATTGTGTCAACAAATTGGTATTGACTGACTTCCTCTTTCGAAATCCATGCTGCTCATTGCAGATAAATTGTTCGACTTGCCTGTAAATCTCCGTGTGTAATACACGCTCATCTCGCCGGACATGAAAGTTTCGCGATAGGCCTGTACTCCTCAACGAGGGATTTATTATTATTTCACATAGGATGGGTGTCACCTTTGTCAGCTTCCATTGAGGCGGATAAACACCAGTATCTAGGGCAAGGTTAAAAATATGTCAAAGTGATTGTGCAAGTGATTTAGCACCTAGCTTCAGAAACCACGTTGGAATATTATCCGGCCCAACGAATCCGCCAGTTTTCAGACTTCTTATACCATGGGCCACATCTCTCCTATTAGACTCAAAAATACTGACCAGATTACTGGATGGGGGCTATGTCAAGTTTGCTTATGCTTTCCATATCCAGCTTAGGCATATCTGGATTAAAAACACTTGCAAAAAACTTTGCAAAAGCCTCCGAAGACCTCACACCACTGAGGGTCTCACCCTCGTATGTACCCGAAGGCTCAAAACCAGCCTTTGACTGGAAGCCAGATACATGTTCCCAGAACCTACAGGGATTGCAAGTAATAATATCTTCTGTGCCTCTTAGGTACTTTACTTCCATGAGCCTATTCATGGATGTTATTGATGTAGCTAAAGGACAGCAGGGTCCAACTTGTTGCTTTTCTCCGATGACGATGCCAAAGACGCGCCTAGATACCAACTAGCGCCTGATAGTTGATTTTACACTGCAGTGATTGCTTGTTGTGTTTATGCAGGGCCCTAATTCCACTAAATTAATCGCTTCACCTTATCAATGGTATCGTCTCAGAATGACACATTTTGGCATTTTATATTTGATATTAAAGAACTACAGATGGAGGGACGCGTCATTCATTAGACGTATTTTTGATGTTTGTAATCATTCTATCAATCTTTTCGTGCAAATATCATCGCAAGCATTGTCTAGAGTTTCTATCATCTATGATTCTATGAACGATTCTGCGACGATACCAATGTCATAGTAGCGCCAGGCTGTCGTTAGATTTTTATGATTACATGCTATATTAATGGGTGTAGATTTGTATTTCATTTTATAAACACAGCTATAACTTACATGACGGTATTCACAAGTGAATCGAAGTCCTTACCTCTAGGTCCGAGGCCGTCGCAAGTAGTCACTGTGCAGACTACCTATGTTCTAGGAGACTTGGCAAATATTATGTATATGATGGGTCAAATATTTACGATTTTAGACTTTAAGAAAGGATATGAAACTCTATATTCTAGATATGTGCCCGCTATGTAGTTTCTTTTCCTATCTTCAACATTATTTATCAGCTCTGTAGTGTAGATTTTTCCGAGCTAGATGCATGCGTATCTACTTCAATAGTTAGATCTCCTTATAGATAGCTTGACTAGCGTTATAGATAATGTATCAGTAGGTATATAATATATGTATGTTTGTTTGTAGTGTAGACAGTAGCCCACCCCCACAGATCTCCCCTGGCTGCGCGTGACGCTCACGATGACGGGCAAGATGGCGATCAGCATGGCTTTTTCTTCCATCTACATCTACACCTCGGAGTTGTTCCCTACGGAACTGCGGCAGAGCCTGCTGGGGGCTTGCTCCATGGTGGGCCGGATCGGGTCTCTGTTGGCGCCGCAGACACCGCTACTGGTCAGTAGATACAGTGCTACCCACAGCCACCGCCTGCTGGGGGCCGCCTCGGTTCCATCCTCGCGTTACTGTCCTCCTGGTAACGTTCACACCTAACAGTGCCCACACCCTCGCTATCATTATTTAGCCTATAAAAGTCCACAGCTGGACGCAGACCTCCCCTAATGAGCACTCGTCCCCTAACGGCTAAATCAGACACAGCAGAATCTGCAAGGATGTTCAGCTTGCGGTTATTATTTAAATTAGGATCGTAAGTACCATAGAGACTAAGAGAGGCTGACGGACAAACCGTAATACGGTTTTAATTAACTTTAAATTAAATAACTGACGATACAGTATTTATTGTAAAATATAAATAAATGAAAAAAGCAGATGAAACTGGTTAAAACTCGTGTATTGCCTTCGCATGAATTTCACCGTCAAACACGGTGCCAGCTCTAAAACACTTCAGTTGGCCGCCATAACAAGAACAGATGTGAAGCAGTTAGGCTATTGGCGTGTCCTGAGTAAAAGTAGGTGTTTTCTCTAAGGACACTCGAGTTATATGAATGAAAGTAATACGCGACTCGGAGTTGGGCTGGTTGGTGACTGGCTAGAGTACGTGTATACTACAAATAATAAGTTATGCGAGTTATGCATGTTTGTGCATGCCTCAATTCCCCCATTGGAATTAGAAAATAAGATGCTGTTATATTATATTAAATCATTCCTTAGCGAGCACGGTGCCATTCCCCGGTCTTAGCAGGTGTGTAGAGTGTTAATTGTACCGCATCGAGGGTCGTATGTGAACTAAAGGTGATCAGAAACCTTTCCGTAGCGAACACGGCGCTATTTCTATCGACCCTGGGCAAGCTGACGATCAGCATGATCTTCGCGTCCATCTACATCTACACCATCGAGCTGTTCCCCACCAGTTGCCGGCACAGCATGCTGAGCGCCTGCTCCATGCTGGGCCGCATCGGGTCCATCGCTGCGCCGCAGACGCCGCTGTTGGTACCTGCACCACACACTGGTTTACGTATATCATTAGCATCACCCAGCACACTGCTAAGGCTTCAATATCAACGAACTATAATAGTGTTGATGTATACACTTTCACTACTCACTGTTGTTACCATCATTGTAGAAGGTCGATCGCGGCATAGTGCATGTAGACGTTGCATCATTTGTAACAAATTATTATATTGAGCGGTTTAAAATGAGTGGTTCGACAGTGCGTGTGAGCACTGCTCTGATGCACCCACCGACAGTGGGATCATCAGGCTTATCATGGCTACTCTAGAAAGCGATTTGTCTAATGTGAAAGATAAATATAAAATCGTATCGTCTACAAACTCCTAGTTGATTAGATCAATCATAAAATATTTGAAATTCATTCCTTCAATAAATTACACATTTTATGACATTTTTCTAGCCAAGCATGAACAGCCTAGTCAAGGTCTGTCAGGGCTGTTGGCATTATAGACAAATCACTTTCTAGGTTGACCATAATAAACCCGATCATTCCGCTATATTTTTGCAAAATTCTTTAATATGAAAAGTGAATAGATTTTTCTGTCCTGTGCAATTTTCCCCCGGTTCTCTGCTCGTTAGTTGTCATTCAATAATGATTTATCCGTCCGTTCCAGCAAGCGTACTGGGAATCCCTCCCGTACATGATGTTCGGCGTGATGGCTGCCACCTCGGGTATGCTGATGGTGCTAACTCCAGAGACGCACCGCATGCGCCTGCCGGACACCATCCACCAGGCAGAGAACATCGCCGTCGCGCCCAAGGAGCGCGCCAAGCACCGCCGCCACCACACACAGACTGAGATGAAGGCTAAATGAATTCCTACCACTAGGAACTAACGACACAGATATGAAGGCTAAATGAATATCTAACGAAGATAAATAAATGTTAATTTCTCTGAAACGTTATTGTTCAGAATTCCCAGATCCGGTTTTAAGTGTAGGGACAGTCGCTTCTGTGGTGATAAACGTGTCTCACTGAGAAAAAAACCTTAGTTCTGAAAACCACAAGTACAGTCAGATGAAGCGTATCAAAACTTTATTATGATACATATGGGTATCTTCGTCGTAAGGTATCTTTCTTGGGCTCCACCCTATTTGATGGACAAATTAATTGCGTTTTTTTGCTGATTCCACTCACTAGAGTGTGTTGTCCGCGGTTCAACACGCATTATCTATACTTATAATAAAACTATAACAGGTCAAATTCTGTACATTGGAGAGATTTGGATTTTTTTTTGGAGGACACTCTATTATCGATACTGAAGCCAAAACTGTAATTTTTTCTTTCATATCTATCTATCTGTCGGTATCTTGGCCGCGCATCACGCCGAAACTACTGAATGTATTCAAATGAAACTTGGCATGATTTGAGTTCATACTACGAAGAATACAGACTAAAATGTTGATTTAATGCTATTCTGGGCATTTATTTGTGCGATTTATATATATATATACATATACTAAATGTAATATATCATATAATTATAATATATGTAATTTAGTCGCACATTAAGTATATGTATTTGTAGTCCGGTTTAATTCAAGTATCCCATTAATAGTCGCTGATGTTTTAACAAGCGCCCGATTAAAATATTGAACGTCATAGCCCTTTTATGATAATGAATGGATAAATTAATGCAAATTAATCATATAATGGAAACCTAAGTGATAAATGTGATTTCGGTTTTACTTCTTGCAGTAGTGAACAAAAAATTTAAGTGAGGAGAAAATCAATAACGCCATATGTATATCTAATTTGATAAATAATTACTATTATACAGGATGTTCGGCAGAACGTTTTTCATATGGAATACGACTTACGACAACGGCGGGACTTGAACCCGCGACCCTCCCCTGAATACGGGGATGCGTTATCAACCTGCGCCACGGATGCAAGTACCCGACCTGTCGAAAATCTTTGGGACTTACGGACTGTAGGGCTGTTAGCTCCACCTACAGGGGAAACATTGAAGTTATCCAAACCTGCTCAAAGTGTCGTAAATTTTTGGGATATTATTAAATTCTTTAAGATTACCCCAAGTGCGGGCATAAGCACTATAATAATAAAAACCTTAATGACTTTACAGGGTTAATAAATCCTCGAAGCTATTGTATTTGAATTCACCTACCCCTAGTTTCCGTATGAAAAACGTTCTGCCGAACATCCTGTATAATAGTAATTATTTATCAAATTAGATATACATATGGCGTTATTGATTTTCTCTTCACTTAAATTTTTTGTTCACAAGAAGCAAAACCGAAACCACATTTATCACTTAGGTTTCCATTATATGATGCGGGCATAAGCACTATAATAACAAAAAACTTAGAGATTAGCTACAGCGATACTTCTCGTCAAACGATCTAAATGTAACTTTAGACTTTGAGCAGGTTTGGATAACTTCAATGTTCCCCTGTAGGTGGAGCTAATGGCACTACAGTCCGTAAGTCCCAAAGATTTTCGACCCTCCATACCCCAAAGCCAACAAAATAACAAAATTGTTATTAGTGCCGATAAACGACCTACTGGACAGCATCCGGTTTGTACAAAGCTCTCGCTACCAATGATGTTGCCGTCGTCCTGGTAGATCAGCACTGTGACAGGCGGGACATTGTGCTGCGTACCCGGGATGACCGCTTGCAATGCATTGGCGAAACGCACCAGGCATTTGATGCTATTCAGTCTCTACTCGCTTATATATGTACCTACCTACTGCCGTGGCGAAGACACTGGTGGAAGTGGATACAAGTTTAATCTTCGACTCGGTCTCACGGTTCGATGCGGTTCACTAAAAATGTTTACCGCCCAACGAAACGGGCACGGGTCAGCTAGTATATATATATATAATAAGAAATCCACCCCGGGTACCAATCCACGCTACACCGCCACTGAAAGGCATTCTGGGTTTAAAAACCTTACCATAAGCTATTGCACTTGGTTCCACCTACCCCCAGTTTTCATTTGACACACCTTGTGTCGAACAGCCTGTATAAAAGTGTTTATAATAGGTAGAAAATGTTACTTGTATACGTTATTATTTTAAATATGTATTATATACATGTGTTTATTTTGTAAGCCTAAAGAAATGAAGTTATTGAAATGTGCAATGATTAATAATAACCCCTAACTAATTAACGGTTACACGTTTGATGAAAAGGAACCATGACCTTTGCCCCGCTGTTAAGACTTTCCGATAGTCACGAACAAGTACAAAATTAATCGTGTTACAGGTACTGCTAATGAGTTGGTAGTATTATTATAGTGGTGATTTTTGGTGTGAATTTATTCAAGGTAAATTATTTTCATTAATTTATTTTTATTAATAGCCTAGCAAATTTTATTAATTTTAAGGAGGTTTTTTGCATTACTTTGACTTTTTAAATAAAGAGATTTGTATACATCGACTGTTGTTGTTTCGATGATTGATAGCTATGTCGTCGTAGCAATCCGTAGCAGTGTCACACAGTATCTACATCTCGTAGCAGCCACATAGAAGGGCTACGACGTAGCAGTCACATAGAAGGGCTACGACGTAGCGGTCACATAGAAGGGCTACGAGGAAAAAATAGAGTTTCATGTCCTAACGATCCAAATATCGATGAACCAACTACATAATAACGTTATATTATAGTTTATGGATTATTTAACGATAAGGTAGATCTTTAATATTGAATTTTAAGACTTGTGATTAGATTACAAATTTGAAAGTTATATATCATCCCTGTAGAAGGAAAATTAAATAACTAACACATTTTGCGAAATTGACACTTTATTGCATTTTCATAAAGTCCAATTCAAGATGCATCTTTCTGTTTTACTAAAGTTCTGATATCATAATTTATCAAAAAGTTATACGTTAATGAATCGCGGAAGTCGTCAAATATGGAAAAATTGATAAAGGAGAATCTAGATAAAAGTAGGTAGCGAAGGAAAAGTAAATAACTCGGCAAAAAATAAATAAGTGACATCATGTTGTCACTATGAAAGCGAGACAAATCAATAACGTCGTTTATTCAGTTTTCCCTGAACTCTTTTATGCTCAACCGGCGGCCCTATTGTGTAACTTGAAATCGATTACCAGTTCAGTTAGACAATAGGGCCGCAGGATCAAATTGCAGTTGGAATAGTTAAAATAACGTGAATGATTGAATTTTGCGTGTGTCAAATAAAATTGAATCGGTAAATTATTTGATTGTCTACTGAATGTTATTCTTAAATAATGACATGTTTACGTGTAAGAAACATGTTTATCAGGTCAGGATATAATCTAAGTTAAAAATAATATATGATAATGTATAAAACAAATTAATACAGCAAGTAGATATTAAAATAAAACACGAAATTTCCAATGAGCGGCCTTATCGCAACAGAAATGATTTGTTCCAAACAACCTGAGAGTTATCGTGTGAATAAATTACTTTCTGTTTTTTCTGCATTTTGAACACAACACATGTTTTGTGACACACACGTTTGGTTAAAAAGAGAGTTGAAAGTATCAAGACCTACATATATGAGTTTCAGGGAAATATTTCATGATTGCTTTTGCGTATAAATTATAAATAGCGGCACTATAAGTTTAGATCTGTGCTTTATTCCAAAATAACCGAACCGAGCACTTCTCGGCAGTTAAAATCAAGGATCTTTCTACAAAGCATAGCTTTAAACCTCGTTTATTAGTACCGTATACCGCCGTTGGTTTAATAAGAATAGTAAGATATAACGGCGAGAAATTGGTCTGAGCTGTTTCAGCCCTTGCGGAGTCAAATCATCATTATCCTTCCTGTGCTCTCGGTATAGAAGGAGAACGATGAAATTCAGATTATTTTTTTTAGAACTCAAAACTCTCAGTTATGTGATTGGAAGGAATGTTTTGGTGCCATTTTCCAGTTTTCTAGCTGACAATTTGGTTTTGATTCGATTGGTTGAAAATGCATTGAAATTTAGGGCTCTATCGATTCAGTCCTGGGAGAATTATCTTGACAGGTTGACGTCAACTGTTGTTTAAGATCTGAGCTATTTCACGAGTTTAAAAGATCTTTTTTATTCTTCAAACTCTTTACTCGGAAGGTCGAGTAAAGAATTTACTCGATTAGCAAAGTGATTCTTCAATTGAGTAGGGCAAAAGTTGGAGAACATGCCAGTTTTCCTGTAAACTTATTGTGGACTCTTTTTCACGTGAAGTTTTAAGATCTAAGGATTACTTTCTTCAACTTTGTAACGTCTATAACGCGATCTACCAATATCGTGATTACCAGTGCGTCTGAATGATCTGCGCAGAGATCTTCCCACTTCTAAGACCAATATGTAAAGTATAAGTAGCTTTTTGTGATGTACGTTTTACCCGGTAGCAGTACTTAATTGGTTAAGTGTTATTTCCAGCTGACAAACACGTATAAGACGCGAAGAATTTTACGCATTATACCTACGCGTAGCAGATGTTCCATATGCAGATTTACAGTTATGTTTGGATTGTAGTCCCTTTTCCACCGCGAATCTGAACATTCCGAAGGATTTTCTTGAAATTTGGCATAAGCGCAAGGTTGCGGAGATGGTTTTTTTAACTATATAGATTCAATTTCGACTATTCTGCGTCACTTGTCAGTAAATAATTGTCTAAATCAACTAAAATCAATAGTTGATTTTATGAAAATAAAATTCTAACAAAATAATTATTGCTTTACAAAATTATTTGTGGCGTCGTACGGGGGAGGCCTATGTCCAGCAGTGGACGTGTATGGGCTGATGATGATGATGATGAATTTTTGCTTTCTAGTGGTTTATTCTTATAATTTTCACACACTCAATGAAGAAGAATTATTACTTTTTTGGTTTTGTGTGTAATACATCCGAATTTTATTAATATAGATTACTAATGCATTGGATGGTCTTTACATAAATAAGTAAATAAATGATGGGATCATAATTTAACTGGTGTAGGAAAATTAAATAAGCGCAGTTATCGTTAGCTTTTTGGGCGCCAGTGATCTTAATTGTCGAGACAAAACTGAATAACTAACATGAATAACTAAATAATTGTTCTAAACCTTTAAAACTTGGCGAGGGAAAAATGTATAACATAGATAGATATTTTTTATTATACATAGAAAAACGACCAGAACACCCTGAACAAATATTTTCAGATCGTACAAATATTTGTCCGGAGGCGTCAATCGAACCCGCAACCTCCTGCGTCGCAGGCGGACCTTCGCCCACCGCGCCACATGGGTCGTCAATGTCTATGATACCGATCGATCGATCGATCAGTTAGTCGACCGGTGTCCATCGATCAACCAAAGCTACAACACCAATCGATCGACGTTGATGGATTGATGTGGTAATACTCTTACATACCTGATAATAAAATGATAATTTGATAAGTTTATAGGATAAAGTCAACCATATCGATCTGAATTAAAACTAAATTATCTACTCATATTTCAATTGCCATGGAAGAGCGAGATTCCCTAACACAGGTATTTAACTTAAAAGGGAATCTCAAACACTGTTAAATTACTGTACATTAAGTTAAATAAATAAATATTTTGTATTTATTTGATCCGTCACACGTCGCCGAAAATACGTACGTGGTAGTAAATAAGTTTATTTTATGTATGTTAGACTAAAGTATATATTTTTATATCGGCCGTAGTTTTTAAGTATTTTACATCCTGTATTGAGTACCTTTGTTGCCTGAAATAAATCATTTATTATTATTTCCATGATCACGGGCCATATAGTGACGCGCAACGCACTGTTAGGGCGCCATGCAACTTGAGAGTTACCTAGCTAATTCTCAGTATCACAATAAAGCTTAGTTTTATAAATATTGCACATTATTCAGTACTACAGCTAATCACTTATGTATCACAACCAAGGCTAACTTAATTTCTAACGGTTATTGCACAGAGTTATATAATATCCAAAATCTAATAATGTTAATATTAATCTAATGTATCATCCATAAATTCTTGAATTGAGTAATATGTATGTTTTAATTAGGGAGTAGATTTTTTAATTTGTTTTTGAAAGTAATGTCTTTTTCAGAGTGCTTTATTATTAGTGGAATTTTATTGTAGATTTTAATTGAACGATAATAGGGACTGTTTTTGTATACCTAAATCTAGTTTGGGTTCTGGGAGAGTTAATTTATCGTTACGCCGCGCCGGGTGCTTTTGTTGAATTAGAAGTAGGATAGATGTTTGCGAACAAAAAGTGATATTTCCAAGATATATATATAATGAGGGAAGTGTAAGTGTTTTTTCTTTTTTGAAATGAGCTCTACAACTTTCAGGCTGATGAATATTTACTAGGATGCGCAGAAGTCGATTTTAAGATTTTTACACCGTTTACGCCTGCGTAGAACCTTTCGCCGAGCGCTATTAAACCGCGACGAGTGTACAGAGGTGTGGGACGAGCTCTACTCATTCAGGAACCCTCTGATAGTGTTTCCTTTGATTCGGCAGCACGTGCCGAGATAAGATAGCAGGTATGTCAATATGTATGTATACATACTCACTATTATATCCTAGTAATACCTACACCAGGAATGGCGAACCAAAGGCACGCGTGCCATCGATGGCACGCGACACAATATTTTAGGAACGCCACGGGTGAAAACGTTTCGCCCCTTCCCGACGTTCGATTTGCACGTCAGAATCGCTACGGTCCTCCATAAGGGTTTCCCCAGACTTCGACTTGACCAGGCAAAGATGGTTTGCATTTTTGATTCAAAATAGGTAAAAGTGTAGTCAATCAATATTTAATTGATTCAACAATTTATTGAAACAAGTAAACTGAATTAAAAATGGCACGTTTGTGCTTAAAGGTTCGCCACCCCTGACCTACAAAATGTCAACACATTGTCTGGTAGCTAATACCAGCAAATAACTTCGCAAAGACTTGACTTAATATGTCTGCAATTAATAAACAAATAGTGACATCACATCATCATGACACCGCTTCCGTACAGCGCAATACTACACACACTAACAGCAATACAAATAACCAGCTTTGAGCTAAGCATGCTTTTGCGTGGTGTGGGACGAGCTCTACTCATTCAGGAACCCTCTGATAGTGTTTCCTTTGATTCGGCAGCACGTGCCGAGATAAGATAGCAGGTATGTCAATATGTATGTATACATACTCACTATTATATCCTAGTAATACCTACACCAGGAATGGCGAACCAAAGGCACGCGTGCCATCGATGGCACGCGACACAATATTTTAGGAACGCCACGGGTGAAAACGTTTCGCCCCTTCCCGACGTTCGATTTGCACGTCAGAATCGCTACGGTCCTCCATAAGGGTTTCCCCAGACTTCGACTTGACCAGGCAAAGATGGTTTGCATTTTTGATTCAAAATAGGTAAAAGTGTAGTCAATCAATATTTAATTGATTCAACAATTTATTGAAACAAGTAAACTGAATTAAAAATGGCACGTTTGTGCTTAAAGGTTCGCCACCCCTGACCTACAAAATGTCAACACATTGTCTGGTAGCTAATACCAGCAAATAACTTCGCAAAGACTTGACTTAATATGTCTGCAATTAATAAACAAATAGTGACATCACATCATCATGACACCGCTTCCGTACAGCGCAATACTACACACACTAACAGCAATACAAATAACCAGCTTTGAGCTAAGCATGCTTTTGCCCTCAGTCGCGGAACCTTCCTTCTCTATGTTAGGTACGAGTGGTAAGTAATAATAATCTATACTTATAATAAAACTGTAACAGGTCCAATTCTGTACATTGAAGATATTTAGAAAATTTTTTTTGGATGGCACTCTATTATCGATAGATTTATTTTCTGGTGGACACTTACGCCAAAATTAAAACGGAGCGTTTGGTATACGTCAGAACAGAACAAATGAGAGAAGACTGCGCGCTGAGAATTATGTAGATCTGCGAGACGCCATGAATCAAGATAGAAATTGTGAACATTTAGGACGACTGGTGATTCTTTTTTCCAATTTTAGAACTGGACAATAGATGTGTAGTGCTCTATTCTCCAGTAGGTACTATCAAGCTTACTTTGAAGCGCATAATATACCTATGTAAATGTGGAGCTGTGTGACGTCCAGTCAATAAAATCTAGGTGTATATAAATCTATACTACATTAATAAAAATAAGTAAGGTTTGTGTGGTTGTATAGTATTATTTTACCTATTGAATTTGTTTAAACACTTATTGTTTAAACCACGTTATTTGAGAGTTTTATAGACTACTAAAAATGTTTCCCGCCCAAAGAAGTGGGCACGGGTCAGCTAGTATAATAATAAGAATGCTTCACAATCCACATAACATTATTTAGCAATGGTATGCCGCTCGTCAGCAAACGAGCCGCAACGCCGCCGTTGTAGACCTGAGTCCCGAGTCCGTTTGACGATAGTATCGGATCGAGACGTGATCGTGACGTATCTAATTGTATGTGATGTGCGTAGTTCCCTGCCCGCACGATAGAGGCGCGCTGCATCAAAACCTATCGATAAATGATCATTTTCGATATTATTGCCAAATGGACTCGTTTCACAGACCGCTTGTGGTTTGTTTGCAGAGCTCGCTGACAGCGACTGATTAGTTCAGTTCAAGTATCGTTCGGGAGTTTGGGAGACGGGTCGTGACAATGTCAGTAGTTGAATTAACCTTTATGCTTAATTCAACTACTGATGAGCTCTCATTCATCTTAGAGCTCTAGTTTGCCATTACACCTCTTGACAAAGCTCCGCTTGTCATACATTAAAATAGACATGGTATCTAGGTACATATAACTAACCAGGCAGGTGCAGACTTAATTCGTGCACTGGCACTGACAACAATCTACGCAGCTCAGGTACTGTACCCATCAATCAAAATGTACATTCCTTATCGAAAAATTAAGCAAAAATTATCAGATATGTATTTGGCAATAATGAGCGCAGATTTCATTTGGTTGGGCTCGACAGCGCGCTTCGCTCGCCTGGATGTCATACATGGCTGACAGTAGGAAAGGAAGCATGGCGGAGGACGCTGCCAGGAAAGCGGAAGAAGCTAACGGAAAGGCCTACATGGAGAATGATGCCGCTGGTTGCAAGGCCAGCATAGCAGAAGGTGGTCGGAAGATTAACACGGAGGATGCTGGCCTAGGCGGTGGCAAGGCCTTGGAACTGGACGATGTGCTGGTGAACGAGTTGGGGCAGTTCGGAAAGTTCCAGTTGTATAACATCATGCTGGTCGCCTTCCCCATTATCGCCTCTGCCTTCATGAGCGAGTTTATCTTCTCCGCTGCTGCTATTCCACACAGGTACCTTTACATAGGTACCATTTCTTTTATTGTTCAAACAAATATTTACCATTATATCCAATACCAATATTTACAAGTATTTTTTATATTAAAAAAATGGGGTGATAATTGTCATTGGGTGAGGTGGGACATAACCATAACCCATAAATAATTAAAATAAAACGTCAAGTCAGAGTCATACTCACGCACCGAGGGTTTTGTATAATTTAATTATAAGACGTTGCTTCTTGCCAAATATCAGGGTTCCAGGTCGGAAGTACCCTATAAATAAGTAGGTTTTGGTCATGGCGAGAATCAATAGATATTTTTTGTGAATCAACTACAAATTTATTCGGATTTTTCCCTTTACTAGTGCTTTACTTCTTGTCAAATTTAATTATTATAGGTGAACGGGAAGTAAACTTAAGTTTTTTTGTGCATGTGAGTGCCTTGGTAATTTCAAAACATTCGGGCATATACGTCTGTAACTTTTGATTGCGTTGATTTAGAAGTTTTATTTATATCACGGCTCCGAGAAGGGTTAACGGACTTGAGTAATTGATTCTTAATTCTTTATTGCACAATAAAAATATATTACATATAAACATTTAAAAGAAAATACATGGCAAAGGAGAGCTTAACCCTAAAAAGAGATGTTGATGTTAATATTGACTTGATACCTCTACGCGTTCCAGAGATGCAATGTAAGTTCACATAAAGACATGAAAATTATCCTATAAGGGTTCCTTTTTTCCTTTTGAGTTATGGAACCCTAAAAAGGAGAGTATCTAAAAAAATATCTAGCGTTTTGTTCGATATTTTAGAGTTTTAGGTAAGGATAAATCTATATGCTTATATATCATAATGTAACCAAATATTTTATCAAAGTTTAATTACAACAATCAATGAGTAAAACAATTAATTAATTGACATGAGTATGTGTAGCTCTAAAATTATCAATAAATATTATAACCACGCTCCTTAATGAGGGTGGTGGTTTTAATGTCTTTTTTAAATTTAATAGTAAATTGTACAATTAATTATTTTATTTCTGGCGGTGTCATAAAACTTTCAATATCACTCGACGACATTCTTTAGAATTAATAAAATTGCCTACACCAAATTCAAAATTAGAAGAACTTCCCGCGCCAGCCTTTATAACATGGGTTCTTTTTTCAAAATATTGTTCGGAAATCGGAAGAGGCAAGCGGACTTGCAGTTAAAACTTTTTGACGATTGACCTAATATTAAAAAAACATAGCTACTGGGCGATCATATAGGAAATAAAAAAAAACAACACGTTAGAAATGGTTTTCCATACAGATTTCCCTCCCGCTAAAACGCGTGAGAAATAAAATTCCATAGAGTTTTTCCTCCCGTATTCCTATACGCCTGCAATGACCTCTACGATGTCTGTGGCAATGATTTACTTTCTATCTTATATTTGGAAAAGGAATAGGCAACTTTCCGAGCAGGTGTAGTATAAATATTATTTTGTTTAAAATGTCAATATAGCATAAACACCAGCTGATTCTTAACCAATAAAGATAAACTTCAATGGCGAAAAGCAAGGTTACCTAGGTATAATTAATGATTACCTAAGTAACCGAATTAAATAACTAAATTACCTACTCATAGGCAGGTGCTTTCTTTTTCGGTACACCTTATCTTGTTACGAAGCCACACAACTCGAAAAATGCCTTCAATATCGTAATTAACAACCTGAAACCTTACCTTTAACGTAGGAATCCAAAAACCATTATTTTTGGATTCCTACCTAAAGGACGCATGTCTCCAAAATGTTACGCTACGCCATTACGATCCTGTGTGACGCTTGTGATTTAATTCATGCATCTCGCCGCTGAACGAATAGTCCTTTTTTGATCGGAGTGAGTGAAGTGAACGAATTTCTCAGTGACAGCAGCTTGGGTGATTTGGCTGTATGGTGAAGTAGTCACTTCGAGCACAAGTCAGCACAACTGACCAACCGTTGAACAGATTTGTGTGAAATTAGATAGGTGTACAGAAGAGACAAGTGAAATGTGGTGGTAACTTAGTGAGGCTAAGACTGTCGAGGGGTGTTTGAGACAAGGGGGTCCAAAGGGGGGTAACATCAAACGATTATATCAAATTTTGTGTCATATGAAAGGGTCAAAATAGCTATTATTATTTTTTTGTCGCAAAGGTATATTGTATTTTAATAATCCGAGTTTTAATAAGTATTAATTTTTTGAGACCTACGAAGTCATATATCCTACCTACGAATCTTTACCAAATGAGAGCTCTTGTAACAGAGTTGTCGTCATTTGTTTTGTTTTGAACTACGAATAATAGGCACGACGCCTGATTTTGAGAAACTACACCGTGCTATTTTTAGACATCTACTGAAAGCAAGATAAATCATATTTCTGCAAAAAAAAAATGGACTACGAAGGAAAAATACAGCTTTTAAAAATGCATTTTAAATTTACGCTACAATACTCGTGGCGGCTACCTATGACGTCATAGATGCACGAACATCTGATGATACAGAATGATCATAATATGTATTTTCAAGAGAAGCTTTACCAGCTATTCTGTGCCTTTACATTACATATTGTGACGGCATGACGTCACAGTTATGTATTCTCTGATTGGTGTTCAACGTGTCATGGCGGATTGCTGTTTATTTGTAGTTTTATTTTATCAAAATAATAATTAATCTCGATCAAAACATAAAATATAATACATGTTTTGTAATCTATGGCTTAGGTATAATTCGGTAAATACATAATTTTTGTGATTTTTAGTTACTGTCGTCATCCCTATTCGTACACCGCTATTTACAAAAAAACTTAGATAACCCCTCTTGACCCTCTTTGACCGTTCCAGATTATAAAAATAGTAAAAAAAAACGAAGAATTCAATTTTAGTTTTTAATAGATTTTCTTACAAATGTGTGCGCTATTTACGGCTCTTCTCTTAACTTGGAACCTTCATAATTTCGGAAAAACTTGAGATATACCCAAAATAATGAAACTAAAACGGTCACGAAGAAATTATCGGGGGCTAACTACGAGTATAATACAGGAGTGTCCCTGGTTCCCAGATGTGCAGTCCATGAGTGCGGAGAGAACAGCCGAGACGTACCGTTTGACCCCTCCTGGGTATCGGAAGCGATCCCCATGACGTCATCCGGCCCCGTCAGCTGCGAGCGCTTCGTCCCACTTGGAGGAAACGGCACTCTCGAGACCTGTCCCGCCAGCCTCTTCTCCGACGCCAGGCAGGCCTGCGACGGATTCGTCTACGCCAGGGATAACTCTGTTGTCTATGATGTAAGTGATAATGTACATCTAACGCCCGAATACTCAAACGAATCTCAGATTTATATCACGTTACGGCGAATCACAGATGCGGATTGCAGAGCGCACTACAAATAATAAATAATTCAAATGTTTATTTATTGAGATATCGGCATAGACAGGGTTGTTAAGACAGACCCCGCCAACGTCGCAGCCCACAGGCATACTGCTGAGTCGCTCGACCAGAGCGATCACATACAGGCAGAAAAGCGAGGGCGCTCGCCCTCGCTCAGCCCTCAGCCCTCAGCCCTCCCTGCCGCATCCCGCACTCTTGGCTGTATGAGTCCGAAAGCTCACCTGATTTTCCTGTTTGAGGTAATAGTACAGTACCTAAAAAGTGATACCAACTCAAGCGGTAGACGCGTGGCTATCCGTTTATGCCAGAGTAAATCATATGAAAGCAGGTCGAAGGCCTTCCAAAAGTACAAAAAACAGGCATACACGGGTGTCTGTTTTAAATCGTAGTTTGTTAAAATACGGGACTGACTTAGTCATACCAATGTCTCAAAGTCCCATAAGGCAAGGTCAAACCGCCTCGTCCATTTTGCGTCTACTTTGCTACGGTGGCGTGCACGTTGGCGTCCTATGTCCGTGCAGAAGCCGTTCACACCAAACTAGCAATCGACTAGCGACCGTGGTACTATCGTAGAATAATCGTAGAAGTACAAACTATGCATTTAGTGTACGTGAACACTTTGTTTATTTAATACATAAAAACGTATGTCCTAATATTTTTTATAAGGTACCATTTAATCCCAATGTTTCTCCTATATCTTTCCAAACTCGATCTTTCTATTATTTTTATATAATGGATGTGACGTATCATAATAAGCGGTGCTTCTGAAATTCGTTGATAATTATTTCTGTATTTGTATCCGACATCATAAAAAACCCTTCAAATCCTACTATTATAAATGTCAAAGTTTGTATGGATATTTGTTACTCATTCATGCAAAAACTACTGAACCGATTAGGCTGAAATTTGGTATGGGTGATGGACCGACGACATCGTAGCGGTCGCGGGGAGTCGATGGATGGAGGCCGCTCAAGACCACTAGTTGTGGCGTCGTACGTGGGAAGCCTATGTCCAGCAGTGGACGTGTATGGGCTGATGATAATGATGATGATAGTTTGAGACCTGGAATAACATTATAGGCTATTTTTATCCCGTTAAAACGCGGGCGAAGGCGCGGACAGCAACTAGTCAGAAATAATTACGTTGCGTCGTGGAACGGTGGACGTGAGCGGACGTCGCGTTCAGACGCTGCACTGGACGCCGCCGCCGCGACCAATCCGAGGACGCGTCGATGTGAACATCTTGCGACAAGTTCGTACACAACATCAGTAGGCTGAGTGTAAACTGCCATACTGTTTACTACAAAGTTTGCATAACGTTAGTTTCTATGGAATTTCTATTTTTAATACTTCCCGCTTGGAGCGCTGTTCAGGAATTCCATAGAAAATAAAGTTACGCAAACTTTGTAGTAAACAGTATGGCAGTTCACACTCAGCATACTGACCGCCCCGCCCGTAGGACAGTTTTGATACTATACTTGTTTGATCTTTGTAACAACGACATGGAACCATAGAATAAATGATTCTAAATGTTTCTATAGGAATACGTATTTAACTCCTAAAAACTCGAATAACTGACATAAGTACATTAATAATACCAACGCAGTTGAAAATGATTCAAATGATTTATTAACCTCTATATCTAGACGACAACTTGATTTTAAGGTAGGTACGTTTCGCAAATTAATCGATGCGATAAGGCTTTAATCCCCAACAAGCTTACCTACCTACTTCTCCACCAGGCACCTGTTTCTAAAGCTACGAAATCACTAACAAAATAAACAAGTCTCCATGTTGAAGTCAATAGGTATGGAACATGTTCAAAATACCGAAACTTTTATTTCTATCAAGATAAACAGCTACGGTCGATTGGACACGTCGATTAAAATTGTATAATGACCGAATGTCACAATTTACATATTTAGAAGCGTAGAAACAAATGTTTGCGACTTCATTAAAGATCTCAGATAAAATCATGTATAGAAATATCTTTAGAATATTATATGTAGTTACATATAGGTAAGTAAGGTGGATGTGGCATAGAATGGGGAGGCCTATGTCCAGCAGTGGATGTGTTTTGGGCTGATTTGATGATGATGGTGATGATACATATAAGTAGGTATTTTAGTATCACGCCTCAACTAGATACAAGGATGGACCTCTGCAGGTTGGATTGTGTTTGATTCCTAAATGGGCCAACTGAAGCTGCTCTACTTAGTTTGGGGCTCTGTGACGCTATGCGAAATAGTAAAAACAAAAATAGCAAAATATAATTCAAAGTAATTTATTATTTAGATGCCATCCTATGCCATGCCATATGCATGCTGAATGAGCATCATTCAGCGTGCATATTGCATTTATTTACATTATTAACAACTTTAAACATGATTCTTTTTTATTTAACCTGAGTTTAGGCGAACACTGTAAAACCCAAAACCTGTGCAAATAAATGATTTGTACTAATTATTATAATTATTTGATGGTTTCCAGTTCGACCTGGGCTGCCAGGACTGGCTGCGCGCGCTGGCCGGCACGATGAACAGCGTCGGCACGTTACTGGTCCTGCCCATCGTGGGGTTCATCTCGGATCGGTTCGGGCGGCGCGTCGCGCTCGTGATCAGCGTCTTCAACCTGGCGCTGGTGGGGCTGGTGCGCGCCTTTTCCGTCAACTACCCCATGTACCTCGTCTTCCAAATCCTGCAGACCACCGTCGGCGCGGGCACCTTCAGCTCTGCCTATATCTTTGGTAAGGATTGTAAATACTATTAATTTAAGCTACTTCGTCCCACCTACTGCTTGCTTCTACTTCCATATTCCACGGACTAGAGCGCTGATTTGGATCAAACCTGATAAATGATAATTCAGAAATTTATCATGTACTTACCCTAGCAATTTCAAAATCAGCTTAGGTATTATAATTTTTTTTAGCCCTATCACCCTATCACACAAAACTTTTCTTTCCACCCCTTCTTTATAATCTTATTTATTTATTATCGCGTTCTTCAGTCAGCTCCAAGATACCACCAGCCAAAAATTTTACTAATAAAGCTAGGATCAAATTAATATCTCAAATCCATTGTTCCCACATGTGGAATGTATTAATGAATCCTGCAACAGATCTAAATTTGTCCAACCTGCAGTCCTTCGAATATAAAAGGAAGGAAATGTATTAACCCACTTAGCAAAATGCATACAAATGTTTTGCAGTGTGTTTAAATCGAACAAAAACAAAATGTAGATAAAAATTACATTTTTTTTTTATAATTGTAGATTAGGCTAGGTACCTACCTACTTAGTAAGTAGGTACGAATTGCAGAGATAGGTAGGTAAGTAGTACTTACCTACCTATCTCTGCAATTCGATAAATTCAATAAGTAGGTAGATCAAGAACAATTTGTGATTTCAGATCACAGAAAGTATCTGAAATATTAGAATTATTGTGACTCAAAAGAAAAGTGAAATGTCTGTAACATATTCTATGGGTAGGTAGTTCAAAACTTCTTTCAGTCATTTGAGCGTCTACAAAACGACTTCGCGTAGATAATATCTGCAATGTCCGAGCGAACGAAACGCATTGTTCATTTATTCGACTTGCGGCTCGCGGCTTCCCTAGAAACCACCCACCCGGGTGGGTAAGAAAACTGTAGGTATATAACTCAAAACCGAGCGCGAGTGATGGAGCACTGGTGTGGCATGTGGGTACAATCCAGCCTCTGTGTACCATTATGTAAGAGTGTACCCCTCCTCCCCGTTACATAATCTGAGAGGGGTGTTAGGGCGTATTTGTGTATACCGCTTCCCTCCTTTATCTTCGAAGAACAGCCATTCAGGAATTTTCCCAATATTTTTCATCGTTTTCACATTCTAGACCATTTTAGTAGGTATCATACGCGCAAATCTTTATACTCAACTGTAGATACCATGCGCAGTATCGCATTCCAGGCTATATTCACATAATTCATAAAGATTTGCGCTAGCTAAATTATATATAATAAATAAATAATGCTGGAGAATTCACACAGCATTATCTAGCCCCAAGCTTAGCAGACCTTGTGTTATGGGTACTAGATGTCTGATATATGTACATAATACAATATATTACATATAAAGATGTTTTTTATTATACAACGCAACCTCCTGCGTCGTAGGCGGACCTTCGCCCACCGCGCCACAGAGGTCATCTTATATATCTGTATTTATTTTATATTTCTTTCTTCAATGCAATCGAAATTTCCTAAACAGTTGTTTATATTGCAGCTGCTGAGCTAGTGGGTCCGAAATACCGAGTACTAACCAGTGCAGTATCCACCTCCATGTTCGCGGTGGGCCAGGTCATTCTCGGCTGTGTGGCGTGGCTGGTGCAGCCCTGGCGGTACATGATCATGACGCTGCACATCCCCTGCTTCCTCATCATCGCATACTACTGGCTGCTGTCGGAGAGCGTGCGCTGGCTGCTGTCCAAGAGGAAGTACGACGAGGCCACGGAAGTCCTCAAGAAGGTTGCACGGATGAACAAGACGGAGATTAGCGAAATATCGCTCAAGGCTTTGATGAACCCTCCTCCAGCGCCTCCACCGGTTAGAGTTTCTTTATCATTATTATGGAAGGACAGAACTGGAGACGTCTCGGATAAGAGGAATTACCGCCCTATCTCACTGGCAACAGTCATCGCTAAAGTGCTGGACAGTGTGCTTAATTCTTACCTAGACAAATACTCAGATTTACATGACGCTCAGTTCGGATTTCGATCCGGACTTTCTACTGAAAGCGCAATCGTAAGTCTTAAGCACACTGTCCAATACTATACCAGCCGAAAGACGTCGGTATACGCCTGCTTTCTTGACCTATCCAAAGCCTTTGACCTCGTCTCGTACGATGTGCTGTGGAAGAAGTTGGAGAGCAGGGGTGTACCGGTAGAAATGCAGAAGTTACTTCAGTTTTGGTATGGCAATCAAACCAACTTTGTAAGATGGGCACATACTCTTTCAGATGGATACAAGCTGGAGAGTGGAGTAAGACAGGGTGGGCTAAGCTCTCCAAACCTCTTCAGCATATATGTCAATGATCTCATCGTGGGGTTGAGCAGCATGCATGTCGGCTGTAGTATAGATGGCATCAGCACCAATAACTTAAGTTTTGCAGACGATATGGTGCTGCTCAGCCCAACGGTGAGTGGCCTGAGAGAAATGTTAGGTTTTTGTGAGTCATATGCCACTGAGCATGGTCTCTTATAATGCTAAGAAAACATAGTGCATGATCTTTAAGGCCGCCGGTAATTGTACCATCAATACTAATAATATTACCCTAAATGGCTTGATCATTAAAAGAGTGTCAAAATTTAAATACCTGGGACATATAATTACCGACGACCTTAAAGACGATGCTGACATTGAGAGGGAGCGTAGAGCTCTAGCAGTGAGAGGAAATATGGTGGCTCGCAGATTTTCCCGCTGTACTGAAGACGTTAAACTCACGCTTTTCAAAGCTTACTGCCAGGGTATGTACACGGGAAGTCTGTGGGTCAACCATACAAAAAAGTCGCTAGCAACTCTACGTATCCAATACAATAACGTTTTCAGGATGATGTTGCGGCTTCCTCGCTTCTGTAGCGCATCGGGGATGTTTGCGGAATACCAAACTGATGGTTTTGAGGCAATCATCCGCAAAAAGACTGCCTCCCTGATCCGCAGATTACGGGATAGTCGCAACAGCATTCTGAAGACGTTATCTGATAGATGTTCCTCATCTTTCTGGGTAAGCCTTATCCGGAAGGCGATCTAGATAGGATACCTATACTTCTGTCATAATACTTTGTACTAACAACTAGGTTAATTTTACTTTTTCTTTTTTGTATGTGCTACTAACAATCTATGGACTAAATGTCCGAAATAAACGAATTTTATTTTATTTATTTATTTATTATATCAGCCATTAGTAACATTTGTCTTTCAATTTTCACAAAAAGTTAAAGAGTTAAAGTTCTTCCTGCCATCTAAGACTGAATCTACCACGACGCTGTTTTCCGCCGTTAGTGCTCATATACACTAGTGGCAAAGTGCCAACGGCAGAGATAATTGTACCCGTCGACGCGCGCCGCTGTCCCAACCATGACTTAGAAGAGATTCATATACAGCTATGTGTCGCCGGCTGGTTACTTAGTTAGATACACAAAAATATGCCAATGTAAAGATTTTCTTCTTCCCAGGGCCCCAGCGTGATCTCTGTGATCTTCAAGTCCCGCGTCCTCCTGCGCCGCGTCTGCACGACCCCCATCTGGTGGATCACCACCACCTTCGTGTACTACGGGCTCTCCATCAACTCCACCAGCCTGTCCGACACCATCTACCTTAACTACATCCTCACCTGTGCTATCGAGATCCCCGGATACTTCACAGCGGTGCTGGTGCTGGATAGGATCGGAAGGAAGGCTACGCTGTCTGCTGGATTCTTCTTCAGCGCTATCTGCAATCTTGCCTTTGCTTTTATTCCTAGTGGTAAGTTTATTTATCAAGCTCTTACGCTCGTACACTGAGCAAGTTTTGATAGCTTGCTCAGTCATAGAACTATGCTTGAGTGACGTTTATATTATGAATTTATGACACAGAAAAGCGTTACTGTAGCATAGACCGATAACACAGCAAGCTTGATAATACGGGCCTCAGATTCTGTTTAGGTAGTTAGTGAACTATAGTATCTACTTAGTTCATCACTCTTTTTCTAGGATTATGCACTTAAGTTATCATCAGATAAGAAATCACAAAGTCACTGTAAAGTGGCAGGTGAAATTGACCAGCATTATTTATTTTTATTATTAAAAATTATTTCAAAGTGGTCCCATAATTTTTTTACTACCGGGACATTAGTATTTGGCCCACAAAACTTTAAAAACACAATGAGTACATGGAATAATTGTCGGTTTTTAGTATTTTCAAAACAGACAAATTATTTATTGCTTTATTTTGTACAGATATGACGGTCCTCCGGCTGATCGTCTACCTACTGGGCAAGTTCGGGATCTCCGTGGTGATGACGTCACTGTACCTGTTCACCTCCGAGCTGTACCCCACGCAGCACCGACACAGCCTTCTCGCTTTCTCCTCCATGATCGGACGAATAGGCTCCATCACTGCACCGCTCACTCCCGTACTTGTGAGTTTCATTTTTTGTTACTTCTGGTATCTATTTAATAAGAATATGGCGTTGTTTAAAAAACGATACACACTTATTTTAAGTTTTGCGGAATAAATACTTATCCCCTGGGGATATACATTTTATGAGACCCCTTGGGGATCGTTTTCTATACAATTGAAAGAATTTTCAATATTGGTCCATAATTAGCAGAGATATCGCGTAACATACCAAAAAACATACAGACGAATTGATAACCTCCTTCTTTTAAAGTCGGTTAAAAATTAGACCGGATAGGAGAGGTTGACAAGTACACAATACAGGAGGCAGATTTCCAGCATTTGGTGACTAAAGTAAATAAATAATTGAATTGACTTTTCGTGTCTGGAACTTGGACTACATTTAAGGTACGTACGTACCTACTCCAAATTAATGTGACTGAGAGCAAGAATTTACATTGGAAAATTTATGAACAAATTAGTTATGGTGTAAAATAGTGAAACCTGCTTGAAGAAAGTTATTGCGCTGTGAGATTAAAGGAATGAGTAGTCCAAGACAGTGGCGTAGCTAGGTAACCTAAGGCCCTGGTGCAAAATAACTATCGGGGCCCTATTTAAACTGATGAATATTAATATTTTAAAGGTGTAAAGCTACTTTATCATCAGCTCTTTACCTTGCTCTACAGGGTACAATATGGAAATATGGGAAATATGAATATGGGAAAAGAGAGGAAACTTAGCGCAATTAGCCCCCTTCAGATTATCTGTGCGAAGAATTTGTAGACACAAAAGATAATATCACTCTCAATATGTCAAAAAGTCAACATAACGATCTGTAGGTGTCGTTATCTGACTTTCCAACTACATCTACTACCCTATCCAACGACATATCGATTTCTATAAGTGCGACGCTATTTGCTGCTGGGTGGCAGGACTTTGTCATTATCGATTGAACCACGACGTGAAGTTCTAGACGAAAGAAAAACGAAAGACAGTGCCAGAGTCGTCAGTTGGCAGTCGGAAAATTTTAAATTAGCGCTTAAAAACGATAAAAGCTTTTAAAGATTTATTGATATATTTTATTGAAAAAAAAATGCTATGGAAACCTAGATATAGTGCACATAATCAATGGCGGCGTAGCGAGGGCCAGTACCCGGGGCGGTTTAAAATACTGAGCCGCCTTGGGGACAATTCTGACCCTCAACTCGCAACAGCAAGTGGGTAACCTGAGATACAGATTTGATCGTTTTTATCGTGTTTCCGTGTCGGTAAAAAAGTTAATGTACCCAAGTACAAGTAACATCATCATCATCATCATCATCAGCCTATACACGTCCACTGCTGGACATAGGCCTCCCCCGTACGACGCCAGAAATAGCGGTCCTACATATAAGCGGTACAAGTAACGGCGAGCGATAATTTTTACGTCATTTACTAATTTTTGAGGATAAGTAGTAAAATTTGGATGCGAGCTGAGATAGCCACAGCAATATTGCGATTGTTTCGGCAAAAAGCTAGGAATCAAAAAAGACACCGAAAAGGATGTAACGTCGAAATTTTTGATACTTTTTCAGGTAATTTTTGATAATTTTCGGGTAAAAGTTTTACAAAGTTTGTGGTGGCTGAGAAAATTGTAAACAAACTAAGGTAGAAGGCACGGCGAGCGAAGGGAGCTGCGAAAATTTTTCTTATGTGTTTTGATAAAAATCTTGAGAAAAATTTGTTACAACGCTATAATCACGTACGAGCATTTGTATGGAAAGTATGACAGGTTGGCTGCCCTTAATGACAATCTGCTGTCTGTCAGTATGTCTGTTACGGGTCTCAAGCTCGTAGACTTGAAATTTTAATATTTTAAATACAATTAAATTATTTTTATTATTTTTCAATAATTTTTCCATACTTACATGAAAATACAGAAAACAAATAAAAATCAAATCTTGGCCTAGCTTGTGAAGTATCGTCGTCTAGAACTCATTGAGAAGAGTACAAATAATTTTTTTATGTTTAAAAATAAACAAATGGGGGGCCGTCGAAGTTGTCAGTTTTAGACCAATTTTTGTTACTAGGTCTATCTGAAAAAACTGTGTATTTTTTTTTATTTTGCACTATATCCTGTACTACAAGGTAGATTGTTATGGCGGGAAAATTAAATTTTAACCATTTTTTCCGCTTTTGTAGGATTGCCGGGGTACTATTGTTAAAAGCAGTGGGATTTGCGACAGTCCTTAATTATTTTTCGAGTTATTTCATAGAGATATTTACCACAAAGCACGCATGATTAATACTTTAAATCACTTAATTCATCAGTTTTATTGGTTTTCGATTTGAACCGATGCATAAAAGATAAATAAATATATATGACACATAAAGTCAAGAATTTATTTAAGATTACCGCGAATTCTACTCTCATTTACAATAGTTACCTGCAGGGCTATTCTAACTCGATCGAAAACCTTCGTCGACTCGGAATCTGACACATATCCGCGCGAAATTCAAATATTTTAGCGGTTTTTAATATTTTCTGCGTTCTACAAGGAATAAAACTACCTAAAAAGTAGTTTTTCATAAGTCGCTGACCATTTTCTATCAACCCATGTTCCAATAAAGTACGATTAATGGGGCTTTTAGTAATAATGTTGATTTTAATAATAAATCTCCTAAATTATTAATTTCTCCCAAACTCGAGTCGAATCGAAATTAGTTAAAACATGAGTTCATAGAAAACGTTTTACAATTTACGTTAAGCTATTTTTCTGCTATTGATGTTGCTTGTAGAACGCAGAAAATATTAAAAACCGCTACATTATTTGAACTTCGCGCGGATTTGTGTCAGATTTCGAGTCAAGGAAACTTTTCGATCAAGTTAGAATAGCCGTGCTGGTCTAGCACCAAAAACGAAAAAATTGCTCTAAATTTAAATTTCCCGCCACAAGTGAGACGTTCCACCATAACAACAAATAATGAAAACGCCTAATAATAATGTAGTTTGTAACCTGTGACCAAAATAAACAAATATTTTTTCTTCCACGATTTTTTTACGGAACCTTCTGTTTGCAAGTCTGGCTCGCACTTGGCCGCTTTTTGGATTGACCTAACCCCTTTTTAATAAATCAGCAAAATTTAGATTGGGTAAATGTCTAATTATTCCGTAATTTTTTTGCCATTATAATAGCTTCTTGCGTTTATTCTTGCCCTAACCCGCTAAATCTCACGGCGAATCTTTCAAGTTGACAAAACTGCACAAACAACAGAAAGAATTCTGGAGAATTTCTTTCAAGTGAGCTGCCACAATTAAACTCGTTTTGCTATCTGTTATATTTATATTCCTAGGATGGGAGAAATTTTAGAATGTTTGGCTTTGCTGGTCAGGGTCCCAGGGCCCCCTGAGCTGGAGGGCCCCGGTGCACGGCACCGCCTAGCCCTCCGAGC
This sequence comes from Eupithecia insigniata, assembly GCA_947859395.1. NCBI lineage: Eukaryota > Metazoa > Arthropoda > Insecta > Lepidoptera > Geometridae > Eupithecia > Eupithecia insigniata. The sequence goes on along the minus strand of OX402006.1, from coordinate 645,426 downwards.
GCTACGCCACTGGTCCAAGAGTGCCCATTTTTTGAATGTTCTCGAAATATATAGTATAAATATAGTATATATATAATAGGTAGGTCTATACCTACCTATTACGGAAAACTCCCTCCATCATATCAGTAACCAACAGACAGCCAACAGAGTACCTAATAAGCACACTAATAAGACAAACTTATAAAACGTGTTTTTTTCCAGATGGAGTTCTGGTCAGGCATCCCGTCAGCCATGTTTGCAGCGATGAGCTTCCTGTCAGGTGCATTGGTGCTGACGCAGCCTGAGACGCTGGGCACCAAGATGCCGGACACGCTGGAGGAGGCCGAGGCTCTGGGCACTCCGCAGTCTAAGGTGCTCTCGTAGACTGTCCGTAGGTAGGGTCCCTAAAGCTGGGCCGCTGTAGTTTACACTGGTAGAGGCACAGGCTTTAGAGATTCAGACTAAAATGGTTTCGTAGACTTTACACTTTTCTCTTTTGAATATACCGTTTGCGACCGACGCACCTATCACACTTATATTTTAAATGCGAAAGTTTGGATGTATGGTGTTTGTTATCTCTTCACGCCAACACGACTGAATGGAACGGGTTGTAATTTTGAATAAAGCTAGTTCTAAGCTTTAGATAAAACATAACATCATTTTCATCCCATAAATAGAGAGAATAGAAATAACCTTTAAACGTTTTCATAGAAACAACGCGTGTGAAGCCACGGGCAGAAGCTAGTAAAAAATATACAAGACAAGTTTCTGCGAATGACTTCACACGCATTGTTTTTATGCAAATTTAGTCGCACATTCAGTATATTTTGTAGTCCGGTTTAATTAAAGTATCCCATTAATATTCACTGATAAATAAGAAATAAATAAATAATGCTGGACAATTCACATAAAATTATCTAGCTCCAAGCTAAGCAGAGCTTGTGTTATGGGTACTACATAACTGATATATACATAATACAATATATTACATATATACATATATATATATATTTATTATAGATAGAAAACGAGCAGAACACCCTGAACAAGTATCTGCAGATCGTACAAATATTTGTCCTGAGGCCGGAATCGAACCCGCAACCTCCTGCATCGCAGGCGGACCTTCGCCCGCCGCACCAAATACATAAATATGTTATAAGCGCCCGATTAAGATATTGAACGTGAATCGTCATAGCCCTTCTACTCGTATGATAATGAATGGATAAATTAATGCAAATTAATCATATAATGGAAACCTAAGTGATAAATGTGGTATCGGTTTTACTTCTTGCAATAGTGAACAAAAAATTTAAGTGAAGAGAAAATCAATAACTCCATATATCTAATTTGATAAATAATTACTATTATACAGAATGTTCGGCAGAACGTTTGTCATATAGAAACTAGGGGTAGGTGAATCCAAATACAATAGCTTGGAGGATTTATTAACCCTGTAAAGTCACCATACTAAAATAAATCTTAAAAAACAGTGATGCTGCTGAGGCTTAAAAATGTCACCATACTATTACACTTGGTTCTACCTACCCCTACTTAAGCCCTTTTGCATAAGTTCTACCGAGCTAAGCATGCTTACATCACGATTACGAAAAATATTTTTTCATTTTCATTGTATTTAAAATGTAGTCAGGCAGGGGGACAATGCACAATACACTCTTATGCGAGATGTCAGTGCAGATCCCAGTTCCCCCACTTACAATTAGAATTAGTGTATTCAAAATGGCAGATTTTATATGATTAAACGCTTAATTTGTATAATGTATTTAATTTAGTTTTGACACAGTCATGTCAGTTCGGGGTTCCCTGGCACCCCGAACTGACATTGACACTGACTGAAGGTGTCTTTTTTGTATTTCTCATGTTTGATAATCGCCGAAAAAATCTGAAAAATGTTCTATCTCCGCTTGTTAGTCTTTGTTTGCAAACCCCACCTGAACAAATATAACTCCAAATAGAGATATTTAGAAATATGCCCCGGGTACCAATCCACGCTACGCCGCCACCTGCTAAGCTATTGCACTTGGTTCCACCTACCCCCAGTTTTCATTTGACAAACCTTGTGTCGAACAGCCTGTATAAAAGTGTTTATAATAGGTAGAAAATGTTACTTGTATACGTTATTATTTTAAATATGTATTATATACATTGTGTTTATTTTGTAAGCCTAAAGAAATGAAGTTATTGAAATGTGCAATGATTAATAATAACCCATAACTAAATAACGGTTACACGTTTGATGAAAAGGAACCATGACCTTTGCCCCGCTTTTCCGACTTTCCGATAGTCACGAACAAGTACAAAATTAATCGGTGTTACAGGTACTGCTAATGAGTTGGTAGTATTATTTAATTTTTTTAATAGTGGCGATTTATTCAAGGTATTTTATTTTAATTTATTTATTTTTATTGTTACTCAAGCAATTTTATTAATTTAAAGGAGGTTTTTTGCATTACTTTGACTTTTTAAATAAAGAGATTTCTATACATCGACTGTTGTTGTTTCGATGATTGATAGCTATGTCGTCGTAGCAATCCGTAGCAGTGTCACACAGTATCTACATCTCGTAGCAGCCACATAAAAGGGCTACGACGTAGCAGTCACATAGCAGGGCTACGACGTAGCGGTCACATAGAAGGGCTACGACGTAGCGGTCACATAGAAGGGCTACGAGGAAAAAATAGAGTTTCATGTCCTAACGATCCAAATATCGATGAACCAACTACATAATAACGTTATATTATAGTTTATGGATTATTTAACGATAAGGTAGATCTTTAATATTGAATTTTAAGACTTGTGATTAGATTACAAATTTCCTGAAAGTTATATAAACATTATCAAACCAAATCTTACTTTATTATTGATAATTTGCTCAAGGTTCTGTAATAGATAATTTACATAATCTGGATTCAACCAGTTTCGTTATGCTTCCTACTTTCTCATGCTATCTTAAAATGGATTTTTACCATGGACACAGAATACTATAAGTGTACCCATGAGGTGCCCCCCGTGCCGTGGCTTTCAACGACAAAAGAATATAAAAGGAATATGCCTAGTTCTTTTGAAACACATAGACTATCTAATTAATTTCTTGATAAGTAACAAATAACCTCGCTTTAAACCGGGTCAAATTAATTCAAATACAAATACAAAATATTTATTTATTTAACTTAATGTACAGTAATATATAAAAGTGTTTGAGATTCCCTTTTAAGTAAAATAAATACCTGTGTTAGGGAATCTCGCTCTTCCATGGCAATTGAAATATGAATGGTAATTTATGTTAAGTAATTTCGTTTTAATTCAAATCCATGTAGTTGACTTTTGCCTATTCACTACCTTAAACTTATCAAATTATGATTTTATTATCAGGTATGTAAGGGTCGATCGATTGGTGTGGTAGCTTTGTTTGATCGACGGACGCCGGTCGACTAACTGATCAATCGATCGGTATAGAAACTATCCATTGAAGTCGACTAATCCATTCTACCGTTGATCAATGCCGTCGATAGACGATAGGTCGATTAGTGTGGTAACACCCTAAGCTGACTACAAAATAATCCAACCGGATTTTGATTGTATAAGTAGGTGTAGGTACCTTAGGTACAGATCGCGTCATGGTTTAAAAGCGCTGACCTTGATGCGCAGAAGCAGATTTTTAGATTTTTACACCGTTTTACACCTACGCAGAACCCCCTCCACTTTCGTCGAGCACTATTAAACCGTGACGAGATGTGTACAGAGGTGTTATTTATAATCGAACACTTGACTTTACATCATACGGTACCTAGAACATACGTTTAGGATAGTATTATGGTGAGACGAGCTCTACTCATTCAGGAACCCTCTGATAGTATTTCCTTTGATTCGGCAGCACGTGCCGAGATAAGATAGCAGGTATGTCAATATGTATGTATACTGAATTTTATACCCTAGTAGTACCTACACAATGTCAACACATTGTCTGGTAGCTAATACCAGCAATTAACTTCGCAGAGACTTGACTTAATATGTCTGCAATTTATAAACAAATAGTGACATCACATCATCATGACACAGCTTCCATCAGCGCAATACTACACACACTAACAGCAATATTATTGTAATTTTATAAACAGGTACAGCCTTCTTATTTTGAATTTTAGTATAGGTACTTAATATTTGACTGTCTGTCTGTTTTTTTCTACATACAATCCCTTATGGTGCTTCCTTTTTTGATTACAAATTTTGTAATAATAGTGTAATAGGATAAGAGTCATATTTTAGAAACTAACAATATCAAGTGTATACTAAGAAATACCTACGGTGGAAATAAATGAATTGAATTGAATTGAATACAAATAACCAGCTTTGGGCTAAGCATGCTTTTGCCCTCAGTTGCGGAACCTTCCTTCTCTATAGGTACGAGTGGAAAGCAATAATAATAATGCTTGACAATCCACATAACATTATTTAGCAATGGTATGTCACTCGTCGGCAAACGAGCCGCAACGCCGTTGTAGACCTGAGTCCCGAGTCCGTTTGACGACAGTATCGGATCGAGACGTGATCGTGACGTATCTAATTGTATGTGATGTGCGTAGTTCCCTGTCCGCACGATAGAGGCGCGCTGCATCAAAACCTATCGCTAAATGATCATTTTCGATATTATTGTCAACGTTTAGTGTGTGGACTCGTTTCACAGAGCGAGAGGTTTGTTTGCAGAGCTCGCTGACAGGGACTGATTAGTTCAGTTCAAGTTTAGTTCGGGAGTGTGGGATAGGGTTCGCGACAATGTCCTACGACCTATAAGCTTAATTCAACTACTGATGAGCTCTAAGTCATCTTAGAGCTCTAGTTTGCCATCTCACCTCTTGACAAAGCTCCGCTTGTCATACATTAAAATAGACATGGTATCTAGGTACATATAACTAACCAGGCAGGTGCAGACTTAATTCGTATACCTACTACGGCTAAAAACAAACTACGCAGCTAAGGTACTGTACCCGTAAAGGCTTATATACCTACCTGATTAAAATCTACATACCTTATCGAAAAATGAAGTAGAAATTATCAGATATGTGTTTAGCAATAATGAGCGCAGGTTTCATTGGGTCGGGCTCGGCAGCGCGCCTCGCTCGCCCGGACGTCAGACATGGCTGACAGTAGGAAAGGAAGCATGGCGGAGGACGCTGGTAGGAAAGCGGAAGAAGCTAACGGAAAGGCAAACATGGAGGAGGATGCCGCTAGTCGCAAGGCCAGCATGGCTGAAGGTGGTCGGAGGATTAACACGGAGGACGCTGGCCTAGGCGGTGGCAAGGCCCTGGAACTGGACGATGTGCTGGTGAACGAGTTGGGGCAGTTTGGCAAGTTCCAGTTGTATAACATCATGCTGGTCGCCTTCCCCATCATCGCCTCTGCCTTCATGAGCGAGTATATCTTCTCCGCTGCTGCTATTCCACACAGGTAACTTTACCTACCATTTCGTTTATTGTTCAAAAAACTATTAACCTTCTTATTTTTTAGGTTAAAAAAAATGGGACGATATTTTCATTGGGCAAGGTGGGACATAACACATAAATAATTAAAATAAAACGTCAAGTCAGAGTCAGACTCTCGCACCGAGGGTTTTGTATAATTTAATTATATGACGTTGTTTTTTACCAAATATCAAAATCCGAAATCTGTAGATTTCGGATTTTTCCCTTTACTAGTGCTTTACTTCTTGTCAAATTGAATTATTCTAGGTCAACGGGAAGTACACTATAGGTTTTTAGTGCATGAGAGTGCCTTGGTAATTTCAAAATATTCGGGCATAAACGTCTGTAACATTTGATTGCGTTGATTTAGAAGTTTTATTTTACCTGCCTGTCTGAAAACCAGCGCCGCTACTAGCTTAGGCTTGTAATGTTGGCACAATGCTGAGACAGGGACCTTTTTGGCCCCTATGTAACGCTATTCCTATCTATTTTCTTCATGTTTAAATATGTATGTTTCTTGTACTTTCCCACTGTCTGTAATGTGTCGTGTTGTATGTGTGTTATGTAGGCATGGCCAAATAAATATATTTTCTTTCTTTCTTTCTATTTATATCACTGCCCCGAGAAGGGTTTACGGACTTGAGTAATTGATTCTTAATTCTTTATTGCACAATGAAAATATATTACATATAAACATTCAAAAGAAAATACATGGCAAAGGAGAGCTTAACCCTAAAAAGAGATGTTGATGTTAATATCGACTTGATACCTCTACGCGTTCCAGAGATAAGTTCACAGACAGACAAGAAGGTGATCCTATATGGGTTCCTTTTTTCATTTTGAGGTATGGAACCCTAAAAAGGAGAGTATCTGAAAAAATATCTAGTATTTGTTCGATATTTTAGAGTTCTAAGTAAGAATAAATCATCAAAATTAAATTAGAACCATCAATAAGTAAAACAATAAATTTATTGATATGAGTATGTGTACATAGCTCTTAATATAAGAATAAAATTTAAAAAAAAAATGGCTTTTTATGAGTATATTATAACCACTCTCCTTAATGAGGGTGGTGGCTTATCTCTTTTTTAAATTTAAATATTATTTTGTTTAAAATGTCAATATAGCATAAACACCAGCTGATTCTTAATCAATAAAGATAAACTTCAATGGCGAGAAGCAAGGTTACCTAGGTATAATTAATGATTACCTAAGTTAAGAAATACATAAAAAAAAATAAGTAACCGAATTAAATAACTAAATTACCTACTCATAGGCAGGTGCTTTTTCTGTCGGTACACCTTATCTTGTTACGAAGTCACACAACTCGAAAAATGCCTTTTAACAACCTGACCACCTATTTTTGGATTCCTACCCATATTTCTCAATTTCCAATTTCTCAGTGACAGCAGCTTGGGTTATTTGGCTGTATGGTGAAGTAGTCACTTCGAGCACAAGTCAGCACAACTGACCAACCCTTGATCATATTTGTCTGAACTTTGATGGGTGTACAGAAGAGACAAGTGAAATGTGGTGGTAACTTATGAAGTGAAGCTAAGACTGTCGAGGAGTGTTTGAGACAAGGGGTTCCAACGGGGGGTAAAATCAATTAATTAAATCAAATTTTGTGTCATATGAAAGGGTATAAATAGTTTTTTTTGTCGCAAAGGTATATTGTATTTAAAAATCCGAGTTTTAATCAGTATCTACCGAAGTCGGATATTTCAGTGCATACTCGTTGCATTCATTTTAGGAGGCCTACGAAGTCATTATACCCTTACCTACGAATCTTTACATGAAATGATGAGCTCTTGTAGGTTAGACAGAGGTGTCGTCATTTGTTTTGTTTTGAAATACGAATAATTGGTTCACCGCTATTTACAAAAAAACCTAGCTAACCTTTTTGACCGTTCCAGATAATGAAAATAGTAAAAAAATAAGAATTCAATTTTTTTATTTCTAATTGACTTTTCTTATATATGTGTGTGCTATTTACGGCTCTTCTCTTAACTTGGAACCTTCATAATTTCGGAAAAACTTGAGATATACCCAAAATAATGAAACTAAAACGGTCACGAAGAAATTATCGGGGGCTAACTACGAGTATAATACAGGAGTGTCCCTGGTTCTCAGATGTGCAGTCCATGAGTGCGGAGAGAACAGCCGAGACGTACCGTTCGACCCGTCCTGGGTGTCGGAAGCGATCCCCATGACGTCATCCGGCCCCGTCAGCTGCGAGCGCTTCGTCCCCCTTGGAGGAAACGGCACCCTCGAGACCTGTCCCGCCAGCCTCTTCTCCGACGCCAGGCAGGCCTGCGACGGATTCGTCTACGCCAGGGATAACTCTGTTGTCTATGATGTAAGTGATAATGTACATCTAACGCCCGAATACTGAAATGAATCGCAGATTTATATCACGTTACGGCGAATATCAGATGCGGATTGCAGAGTGCACTACAAATAATAAATAATTTAAATGTTTATTTATTGAGACAACTGAAGCTAGAAGGGTAAGTACATTAATATCATACAACGATTTGGTCCTCCGAATGAGCTGATACATCAGAGGACAATCGTACTTTGTAGATATAGCATTTAGGATGCTGTTGCTGCTTCCGCAGGTTCTGCTGAGCAGTGAGTCCAATCCAATACAATAACGCATTTAGGTTGTTGACGCGGCAGCCGCAGCAGCAACCTAAATACGTTATTGTATTGGATACGCAGAGCATGCTTTTTGGGTAAAGCTGACCAGAATCAGAATCAATAACTTTATTTATTTAGGCTTACAAAATAAGCACTGAGACAAGTCAAATTTTATACTATAAACATAGTTAGGTATTATGTATTATCAAATAAGAAATAAAGCGAGATCATAGAAATCTTGTACGGTGCGAATCTTTGCGCACTAAAAAAGAAGGATGGCGGAATAAGACCCATAGCCGTGGGCACCACCTACCGCCTAAAGTCCTAAGTCTGCTGTCGGAAAGAAGCCGACTACCTAGGCGATTATTTTCGACCAATTCAGCTCGGCTTTGGTTCGCGAGGCGGATGTGAGGCCGCAGTACATTCCCTTCATACATTTTTGGACAAAAATGATGGGGAGGTAATTCTGAAGGTAGACGTCAAAAACGCCTTCAATTCTGTAGACAGGGGCGCCTTGCTAAAAGTAATTAAAGACAGAATTCCAGAATATTATCCTTTTCTCTGGCAATGCTACGGTTCACCGTCAAAATTAATTTACAGAAACAATGTCATTTCGTCCGCGGTTGGTTGTCAGCAGGCCCTCTTGGTCCGGCCATATTTAGCCTTGCTTTCAGAATCAGAATCAATAACTTTATTTCTTTAAGCTTACAAAATAAGCACTTAGACAAATCAAATTTTATACTATAAACATAGTTATTATTATCAAATAAGAAAAAAGAAACCACTAGCACATTTATAATATCACTTATGTGTCTAATACATGGTTATTTTGCCTATCTAAATCTAAATTTAATGCGATTTAGATACATGTCAATATTTCTATAAAGCTAAACAGAACATTGAATTTCTTACATACTACTGACAGTGCGGAACGGAGCGACATCTGTCCAAGCATTAACATCATTGATGTAATCATCTATGGAGTAAAAGGCCTATCTGATAAGATTTTGTTTAATGTACTGTTTAAATTTACGAATAGGGAGTTCAGTTGCTTCAGATGGAAGCTTATTATAGAAGCGCACGCAATTGCCCATAAATGATTTCCCTACTTTTCGTAATCTATATGCTGGTATGTGTAATTTGTTCTTGTTTCTTGTATTTCTATTGTGAACATCACACTTTTTCAAAAAGCTATCTATATTTGAGACTATTTTAAGATTGATCTACGCAGAGCACTCTGTGATTCCCTAATCCTATCTAAACTCAATTATGCCGATAATGTTTTCGGAGAATGTCTACTCGGTCGCTCGAAGAAGCTATTATAGCGAGTTCAAAATGCGTGCGTCCGATTTTGTTTCCCCATCCCACATAGATCCCACATCTCTCCCTATATCAATAGCAACAAATTTTTGAATATGTCATCACGTCGTTCACTTCACTTTGCAACTTTACTTTTTGGTATAATAATAAGACAAACGCCTGAATATTTATATGAAAAATTGAAACTCTCTAGCCGCGTGCCGCGTTTGGCAGTGCTATTAATTTCTCCAAGCTATAGATCGACCGCATTTCGTGGCAGCTTTCGTTACGCTGCCACGAAATGTTGGAATAGTCTTCCACCTCCCCTCAGAAATTCAAATTCATTTTACAGTTTTAAAACCAATCTAAAAAAAATATTTTACAATTTCAATGTGATTCGCATTAATTTGGTCGATCATAGTTTCTGTTTTTGTTTGTTTTATCCTATTTATTATTATGCGCCTTTTTATTGTTTTCTGTTTGTTTCTTTTCTATTTCAATTTATGTGTTGTGTCAAAAAATCTGTTATAGTTCACCACCTGTATCGCACATGTCTTGTTATATTTTTTTTATAAAATTTCACTTAACACGTAGGTAAGTTATGTTATTTTCTGAACTGTCTGTATTGTAAAGAGTGTGTTCATAGCCAGTGACGCGCTCTACGCTAAGGTGTCACTGAAGACCAGCGCTGTAGTTGCTCCCGAGCTCATGCAGCACACGCTGAGTGGCAGCTTTTTGGTCTCACATTGTATTTTTTTTCTCTATTTACCCTTTTCATTATTGTATTGTGAACTAATAAAAAAACATTCTTTCTTTCTTTCTTATTTTTGTGCGTATACATTAGATTGTCCAATCAGTCATCCAACTAGTAATTCAACATCTTAAATCCAAACTTAATGTTTGGTATTGAGATGACGGAACGATACGGGGACACAGTTTTTAATAATCTAAAAATCATCACAGACGAATTACGGCAAATAGGTTTAGAACTAAATTTTTCAAAGTGCGAGCTTTTTATTTCGGACTCTTGTGTAGACAAAAAGAATATCATAATAAAATTCAATAGTTTGGCTCCGAACATTACAGTTGTAGATAAATGTTCACTTCGCCTCCTTGGTTCACCAATTCTTCATGAGTCTTTTCACTCATTTGTAGATGAGAAAATTCAAAATTTCAACAAAACCTCGGACAGACTTCTCAAAATTAATAGCCTAAGGCTTTTACAATTTTCGATTTTGCTTGTTTGTACCTAAATTTACGTATTCTTTGAGATGTTGTCAACTGTGGAAACACAGCGAGCCTTGGAAGGCTTAGATAACATAATAAAGAATACTTTATCATCGGTTTTGAATATCTGTTTCGATGACAAGGCATGGTCGCAGGCCTCCCTGCCTGTCAAATTGGGAGTGCTTAGGTATCCCCAAAATTTCAAGTGTAGCCCTGCCAGCGTTCTTGTCTTCCGTCTACAGCACTATTTCTTTAGTGGAAAAAATGTTAAAGCCGTCTTTGGTCCTGGACTTAGACGAGGCTCGAATGGCTTGGCATATTGCTTGCCCTGATGCTGCTCCTCCAATATCTCTTTTGCCCCAACGGCAATGGGACGGGCCTCTGTGTGAGTTGATACGGAATTGTTTTTTCCAAACGTGCTCCAGCTCTGCAGATCGTGCCCGTCTCCTAGCCGTTTCTAAATGGGAGTCAGAACATTGGTTGCAAGCATTTCCTTCATATAATACTGGCACTCTATTGGATCCCGTAACTTTCCGTATAGCAACATGTCTTCGGTTGGGTGCAAGGTGTTGCGCGCCTCATCAATGCCAGTGCGGTACTGTTGTCGAACAGCTTGGTCATCACGCTTTATCGTGTACTAGGGCTGCTGTTCCGATATCTCGCCATGCCAGCCTTAACGACATCATCCGATGGGCCTTTGTCACCGCTAGCGTACCAGCTATTCTTGAACCGAATGGTCTGTTGCGTGACGATGGTAAGAGGCCCGAGGGCATGACTTTAGTCCCTTGGGAGCTGGGAGCAGGGGAAGCCTATTGTGTGGGACGCTACATGTGTCGACACACTTGCGCCTTCCCATCTTTCAAGGACATCCGTGAAGGCTGGTTCTGAGGCAGATTTGGCCGAGGTTCTCTAGAGGCGCAAATATGCAGGTCTCGACAGAGCCTACGCATTTGCTCCCCTTGGAGTCGAGACCCTAGGTCCGTGGCTGACCGAGGCTCTCCGGGTTTTCAAAAAATTATCTGAGCGCCTGGTCGAAGCGACACGTGACCCGAGAGCTGGTGAGTATCTGGCGCAGCGCATTAGCATTGCCATATAGCGAGGCAATGCAGCCAGCGTCTTGGGGACGCTTCCGGCTGGTATTGATATGGACCAGTTGAGCTATCTGTAGATTGTTTGCAACAGTCTGCAGTTGGCTCAATTGTTTCAATTGTAAATACTGGTTTAATTTGTTCATATTATTTGCTTGTTATTTTCTAGGAATAAGGTGTTATTGATATACTCTTCACTTCAATGTTTTGTCTCTAGTGTCCACTAGTGGAAGAAGTTAAAAACCCATAGATAGACTTGCTGTATACAAAGATACAGTAGTATGCTTTGAACAAGATGATTTTCACAGCATCTGTACATCATCGTGCGAATCTGTGGGCCAACATATTTACCCTGAATGACAATGCTCTGCGTTCCCTCTCCATATCAGTATCGTCCTTCAGGTCCTCAGTTACCACATAGATTAGGTACTTGAACTGACGCGCCCTTTGAAGTGACAAGTCGTACAATTTAATAGATGGAACAAAACCCAGGACATTTGGTGCCCGCGTTGAAGAACACGAATTCAAATTATTGATGTTGTAATAGAGTCCGTGTGATGTAGCATACGACTCGCATACAGCTAGTAGCTTTCAGAGAGCGCTGATCGAGGAGTCTCATGTCATCGGCATAGCTAAGGTTGTTAAGACAGACCCCGCCAACGTCGCTGCCCACAGGCATACTGCTGAGTCGCTCGACCAGAGCGTTCACATACAGGCAGAAAAGCGAGGGTGAGCTCAACCCAGCCTGCCGCACCCCGCACTCCTGCCTATATGAGTCCGAAAACTCACCTGATTTTCCTGTTTGAGGTAATAGTACAGTACCTAAAAAGTGATACCGACTCCAGCGGTAGACCCGTGGCTATCCGTTTATGCCAGAGTAAATCATATGAAACCAGGACGAAGGCCTTCCAAAAGTCCAAAAAACAGGCATACACGGGTGTCTGTTTTAAATCGTAGTTTGTTAAAATACGGGACTGACTTAGTCATACCGATGTCTCAAAGTCCTATAAGGCAAGGTCAAACCGCCGCGTCCATTTTGCGTCTACTTTGCTACGGTGGCTTGCACGTTGGCGTCCTATGTGCGTGCAGAAGCCGTTCACACCAAACTAGCAATCGACTAGCGACCGTGGTACTATCGTAGAATAATCGTAGAAGTACAAACTATGCATTTAGTGTACGTGAACACTTTGTCAATTTAATACATAAAAACGTATGTCCTAATATTTTTTATAAGGTACCATTTAATCCCAATGTTTCTCCTATATCTTTCCAAACTCGATCCTTCTTTCTATTATTTTTATATAATGGATGTGACGTATCATAATAAGCGGTGCTTCTGAATTTCGTTGATAATTATTTCTGTATTTGTATCCGACATCATAAAAAACCCTTCAAATCCTACTTATATTATAAATGTCAAAGTTTGTATGGATATTTGTTACTCTTTCACGCAAAAACTACTGAACCGATTAGGCTGAAATTTGGTATGGGTAGGTATAGTTCGAGACCTGGAATAACATATAGACTATTTTTTATCCCGATAAAACGCGGGCGAAGGCGCGGACAGCAGCTAGTCAGAAATAATTACGTTGCGTCGTGGAACGGTGTACGTGAGCGGACGTCGCGTTCAGACGCTGCACCGGACGCCGCCGCCGCCCCGCGACCAATCAGAGGACGCGTCGATGTGAACATCTTGCGACAAGTTCGTACACAACATCACGTGATCGCGGACGCAGGTTGAACGCTTCGGTTTGGCATCCGCTTAAATACATACATGAAGAATAAAAAAAAATCCGCTTACGCAATGCGCCATCCATTAGGACAGTTTTATACTTGTTTGACCTTTGTATCAACAACATGGAACAATAGAATAAATGATTATGAATGTTTCTATAGGAATACGTATTTAATTCCTAAAAACTCGAATAACTGACATAAGTAAGAAAATGATTCAAATGATTTATTAACCTCTATATCTAGACGACAACTTGATTTTAAGGTAGGTACGTTTCGAAAATTATTCGATGCGATGAGGCTTTAATCCCCAACAAGCTTACCTACCTACTTCTCCACCTGTTTCTAAAACTACGAAATCACTAACAAAATAAACAAGTCTCCATGTTGAAGTCAATAGGTATGGAACATGTTCAAAATACCGAAACTTTTATCTCTATCAAAATAAACAGCTACGGTCGATCGGACAAGTCGATTAAAATTGTATAATGACCGAATGTCACAATTTACATATTTAGAAGCGTAGAAACAAATGTTTGCGAGTTCATTATGTATCTCAGATAAAAACATGTAGGTATAGAAATATTTTCAGAATATTATACATATAGTTAAGTAAGGTGGATGTGGCATCGTTTGGGGAGGCTTATGTCCAGCAGTGGATATGTTTTGGGCTGATTTATTGATGATGGTGATGATACATATAAGTAGGTATTTTAGTATCACGCCTCAACGAGATACAAGGATAGACCTCTGCAGTCACAAAGATTGGATTGGGTTCGATTCCTAAATGGGCCTAACTGAAGCTGTTCTACTTTCTTGTGGGCTCTGTGAAGCTATGCGAAAAAGTAAAAAAAAAAACATCAAAATATCAGTCAAAGTAATTTATTATTTAGATGCCATCCTATGCCATGCAATATGCACGCTGAATGAGCATCATTCAGCGTGTATTTATTTACATTATTAACAATTTTAGACATGTTTTTTTATTTACCCTGAATTTAGGCGAACACTTTAAAAACCAAAACCTGTGCAAATAAATGATTTGTACTAATTAGTATAATTATTTGATGGTTTCCAGTTCGACCTGGGCTGCCAGGACTGGCTGCGTGCGCTGGCCGGCACGCTGAACAGCGTCGGCACGTTACTGGTCCTGCCCATCGTGGGGTTCATATCGGATCGGTTCGGGCGGCGCGTCGCGCTCGTGATTAGCGTCTTCAACCTGGCGCTGGTGGGGCTGGTGCGCGCCTTTTCCGTCAACTACCCCATGTACCTCGTCTTCCAAATCCTGCAGACCACCGTCGGCGCGGGCACCTTCAGCTCTTCCTATATCTTTGGTAAGGATTGTAAATACTATTAATTTAAGCCACTTCGTCCCACTACTGCTTGCTTCTGCTGATTTGGATCTAACCTGATAAATGATAATTCAGAAATTTATGATATACTTACCCTAGCAATTTCAAAATCAGCTTATTATTAATTTTTTTAGCCCTATCACCTTATCACGCAAAACGTTTCTTTCTACCCCTTCTTTCTACCCCTTCTTTATAATCTTATTTACTATCGCCTTCTTCAGTCAGCTCCAAGATACCACCAGCCCAAGATTTTACTAATAAAGCTAGGATCAAAGTAATATCTCAAATTTTTATGTACCCACATGTGGAAGGTATTCATGAATGCTGCAACAGATCTAAATTTGTCCAACCAGCCCTTCGAACTTATAAGGAAGGAAATGTAATAACCCGCTTAGCAAAATGCATACAAATGCATTCTGCAGTGTGTTTAGTTAGAACGTATACGTAGGAACCATAGAGTATCGTAGGAACTTAATTTTTATTGCGAATGTGAGCGCCTCTGGTTTGCCTCTGTGTGCGTGTGCTATACGTGTGGGTACAATCCCGCCTCTGTGTACATTATGTAAGTGTTTACCCCTCCTCCCCGTTACATAATTAGATAGGGGTGTTAGGGCCAATTTTTGTAAACCGGTTCCCTCCTTTATCTTCGAAGAACAGCCATTCAGGAATTTTCCCAATTTTTTTCATCGTTTACTGAATGGCTGTTCTCGTTGCTAGTAGTAGATAGGCCTACTTGCATTCACAGAATTCATAAAGATTTGGGCTAGGTATGTTATACATATATATATATTTATTTTATATTTCTTTCTTAAATGCCATCGTTCCTAAAAAGTCGTTTGTATTGCAGCTGCTGAGCTAGTGGGTCCGAAATACCGAGTACTAACCAGTGCAGTAGCCTCCTCCATGTTCGCGGTGGGCCAGGTCATCCTCGGCTGCGTGGCGTGGCTGGTGCAGCCCTGGCGGTACATGATCATGACGCTGCACATCCCCTGCTTCCTCATCATCGCATACTACTGGCTGCTGTCGGAGAGCGTGCGCTGGCTGCTGTCCAAGAGGAAGTACGACGAGGCCACGGAAGTCCTCAAGAAGGTTGCACGGATGAACAAGACGGAGATTAGCGAAAGATCGCTCAAGGCTTTGATGAACCCTCCTCCAGCGCCTCCACCGGTAAGAGTTTCTTTATCATTATTATATCAGCCATTAGTAACATTTGTCTTTCAATTTTCACAAAAAGTTAAAGTTCTTCCTGCCATCTAAGACTACATCTACCACGCCGCTGTCTTCCGCCGTTAGTGCTCATATACACGAGTAGCAAAGTGCCAACGGCAGAGGTAACTGTAGCCGTCGACGCGCGTCGCTGTCCCAACCATGACTTAGGAGAGATTCATATACAGCTATGTGTCGCCGGCTGGTTACTTAGTTAGATACACAAAAATATGCCAATGTAAAGATTTTCTTCTTCCCAGGGCCCCAGCGTGATATCTGTGATCTTCAAGTCCCGCGTCCTCCTGCGCCGCGTCTGCACGACCCCCATCTGGTGGATCACCACCACCTTCGTGTACTACGGGCTCTCCATCAACTCCACCAGCCTGTCCGACACCATCTACCTTAACTACATCCTCACCTGTGCTATCGAGATCCCCGGATACTTCACAGCGGTGCTGGTGCTGGATAGGATCGGAAGGAAGGCTACGCTGTCTGCTGGATTCTTCTTCAGCGCTATCTGCAATCTTGCCTTTGCTTTTATTCCTAGTGGTAAGTTTATTTATCAAGCTCTTACGCTCGTACACTGAGCAAGTTTTGATAGCTTGCTCAGTCATAGAACTATGCTTGAGTGACGTTTATATTATGAATTTATGACACAGAAAAGCGTTACTGTAGCATAGACCGATAACACAGCAAGCTTGATAATACGGGCCTCAGATTCTGTTTGGGTAGTTAGTGAACTATAGTATCTACTTAGTTCATCACTCTTTTTCTAGGATTATGCACTTAAGTTATCATTAGATAAGAAATCACAAAGTCACTGTAAAGTGGCAGGTGAAATTGACCAGCATTATTTATTTTTATTATTAAAAATTATTTCAAAGTGGTCCCATAATTTTTTTACTACCGGGACATTAGTATTTGTCCCACAAAACTTTAAAAACACAATGAGTACATGAAATAATTGTCGGTTTTTAGTATTTTCAAAACAGACAAATTATTTATTGCTTTATTTTGTACAGATATGACGGTCCTCCGGCTGATCGTCTACCTACTGGGCAAGTTCGGGATCTCCGTGGTGATGACGTCACTGTACCTGTTCACCTCCGAGCTGTACCCCACGCAGCACCGACACAGCCTTCTCGCTTTCTCCTCCATGATCGGACGAATAGGCTCCATCACTGCACCGCTCACTCCCGTACTTGTGAGTTTCATTTTTTGTTACTTCTGGTATATAAAAATTAGACCGGATAGGGGAAGCTGACAAGTAAGAAATAGAAATAGAAAAATAATTTATTGCCTTTTATATACTAATTACAGCTCGACTTACTTATATGAAGACTCCCAAGATCAGTGGAGCTCTATATATCCTGAATAATCCCCTAAAACCTCCATAAAACCGCTAAACTCATCATCCGCGATCAATAGCTCGTATTAGAATATCCATGTTTTCATAGACATCACTAATGACGTCACTCGACACGCGTTTGATGTCAATGCTTTGGACTATCTAACCACCAAATCATAGCAGCATAGACAAAAGGGTCTATATCTCTATGACGACACCCTTGAAGGCCCTAGAAAAGGGTACTGTGTCCACAGACTGTCTACATACATATATATAAAATAAAATTAAAAAAATAAGGCAAAAGGAGTACATTCAGCTTTTGCTACATGCAATAAAATAATAAGCATGCATCTAGTGCTGTTTTTCAATTTACTCCTCTCGGGTAGCTGGTCACCGAGAGGTTTAGGTGAAAGTGGGAAAAAGATAATAAAAGTAAAATTAAAAAGGAAACAATCCAACCAATAATCAAGTTAACTATGAGCATCTGCATTTACGGTCATGTACACAGAGTTACATTATTTAAAAAAAATATATACAAAATATAAGTACATAATACAGGAGGCAGATTTCCAGCATTTGGTGACCACAGTAAATAAATATTTGGATTATCTTTTCGTGTCTGGAACTTGGACTACATTTAAGGTACGTACGTACCTACTCCAAATTAATGTGACTGAGAGCAAGAATTTACATTGGAAAATTTATGAACAAATTAGTTATGGTGTAAAATAGTGAAACCTGCTTGAAGAAAGTTATTGCGCTGTGAGATTAAAGGAATGAGTAGTCCAAGAGTGCCAATTTCTTAGGTACCTATTACGGAAAACCCCCTCCATCATATCAGTAACCAACAGAGTAAAGGAAGGCAAACTAATAAAACGTGGTTTTTCCAGATGGAGTTCTGGTCAGGCATCCCGTCAGTCATGTTTGCAGCGATGGGCTTCCTGTCGGGTGCGCTGGTGCTGACGCAACCTGAAACGCTGGGCACCAAGATGCCGGACACGCTGGAGGAGGCCGAGGCTCTGGGCACTCCGCAGTCTAAGGTGCTCTCGTAGACTGTCCGTAGGTAGGGTCCCTAAAGCTGGGCCGCTGTAGTTTACACTGGTAGAGGCACAGGCTTTAGAGCTTCAGACTAAAATGGTTTCGTAGACCTTACACTTGTCTCTTTTGAATATACCGTTTGCGACCGACGCACCTATCACACTTATATTTTAAATGCGAAAGTTTGGATGTATGGTGTTTGTTATCTCTTCACGCCAACACTACTGAATGGAACGGGTTGTAATTTTGAATAAGGCTAGTTCTAAGCTTTGGATAAAACATAACATAATTTTTTCCATAAATCACTTCTCAGAGGATAGAAATGACCTTTAAACGTTTTCATAGAAACAACGCGTGCGAAGCCATGGGCGCCCCGTAAAGGTGCGCCAAAACATGAATGACGCGGGTAAATAATAAAGACAAAGCAGATAATAAACATTATCAATAAGCAGATAATTGATAAATATTCAAAGGACTATTTATTTAGATAAATAATAATTTATAAATAAGATAATGGGTAGGTATTAGTATAATCTTTAAGAATATTTCTTAGACAAGGCTGGATAGTGGTAGGTAGGTACCTAGGTAGATAAGACACGTGACTTCGTGAAATATACATAATCGATGATAAAATATTAAAAAATTTGAATGTCCTTTTCTTTTGTTTTATTATGACATTCATTCCTTTCGACCTTAAAATGTCAACCAAAACGTCATAGTTTTACTTTAAGTAAGTATATAAATGGCAGTTTCGATGTATATACATACATATGTATATATCCCAAATCCATAAATCTTTATTGATATAACTAGACGTTCCATTTCTCCGACATACTTATTCCTGACACAAATAAAATAATAGTAAATTAAGTACGAGCATACATATATCTAAAACTTAACATTGGACTGTATTTATATAAAATTCGAGAACAGTTTCAGATTCTTCATAATATAACTTATTTCAGAAGCATCCGATTGCTCACTATCACAGGTCACTGATTCACTTTCAACACGAGATTGTTTTCTTATTACGACCTAACATTTAACTACAACTAAATACTAAGATCAAATGCTTTGCCGCCTCTAACACATCACCAACATCTAACGTCTGTGCTGAGCAGGAAATTACTCTGCTCAATAGAAAATGATATTGATACTATGTAAGTTGCGTCGTGACTCAGTGCTTCGCGCAAGTAGATTGCGGAGTGTAGAAACCACGGACGGCAGTCACATGGAACTATTGGATTCGTGCGCCTCGGAGACTACTCATAGGATGCGCCGCCGTCACGAACACTGGAGTCGTCATTGACGCTCGCGGTACAGCAAATATCGCATTATTTCTGGTCATCAACAACTGCTTGCGTGTCCTCCGTTACATCAGAACGTAGCTTGATATCACTAACTGGAGCCGCAGCTTCCAAGTCGTCGAGTGCATTGTGCCCGTCGCTGTCGGGCACTTGCTCGAGTTTCTCCGCGCTGGCGATGTCGTCGGGCAGCGGTGCGTGGCTGGTGTCGGGCAGCAGGAGCGCCAGCCCCGCCGGGCCGAGAGCCACCAGCCCAAACACCATACTGGGCAGGCCTTTCATGTACTTGTCCTACAAAAACGAACAAAGAAGCAGCGTGTAATTTTTTTGTAGAACATTAAATAATATAAACATCGTATATCATGTCATATTGAAAGCAAGGAGAAAGCGAACAAACTGGCAGCTAAGATAAAATACGTCCTCTGCTGGATATGCATTCCCCGTACAGCGTCAGCAATTTGATGAGTTACGAACAGGAACCGCCACAACTAACTAGGTACGTTCTTAGCAGGCTGGTCACGCCTGCCGCATACCAGAACAGCTGATGCAGACAAACGGGTATGGCGGAATGAATTTAACAAATCCCTGGGCGATTGGACGGGGGTGGCTCAGGTACGTGATGTTTGGAGAGAATGAGGGGAGGCCTTGACCAAGCAAGCATTGGGATCACTAGATATAATAGTGTTACCAGCAGCGGTGTCTGCGGCGCGAGCACAGCCCCGAGGCGCGCCACGGTGGAGGCGAGGTTGGTGAGCGAGTTGCGCGAGCTGGTGGGGAACACTTCCAGCGCCACCACCCACAGGCTGAACACTCCGTACGAGCTGCACATCTTGCCCGCCATGTACAGAACCACCGGCGCCCACGACACCGCTATAAAACAATATTATATTAAGAAATCTATTGTATACTAATATTATAAAGAGTCAAAGTGAGTTTGTGAGGTTGTAGGCCGCTTTTAGACGTCCGTTTTGGACAACGGATTGAAAATAAACGGAGGTCCTTGTAATACGTATAAGATATTCTGATTTGCCGCCAGACCGGCGTCCGGTGGGTGTACACAACACACACTCATTATAAGCTATACAACACTGCGAGTCAAAAAAAATAAACGGTCCGTTGTCCGCAGAGTATAATATGTACAAGGATCTCAGGTTTATTTTCGGTCCATTGTCCGACGAAAACAACGGACGTCTACAAGCGCTCGTAGGGTTACTCTCTGGATCTACTGAGCCGATTTTGAAAATTCTTTTATCAATAGAAAGCCACGTTATTTGTGAGTGTCATTGGCTATAAAAATGTTTACCGCCCAACGAAGTGGGCACGGATCAGCTAGCTAGTGAAAAGTAAATAAGAACGAGCTTAGCAATAAAGCAAATAACATAAGGGGTTCTACTATTTTAAAATGTAACTCTACTACTCTACACTACTGCTCTAAAATGTAAATAACTAACAAACAACTTCATTCTTAACTAAATAACTTGATTCAATCAATACGGCTACAGCTAACAACACTCACATTTAGGCACGAAAGCGGACGTGATGAAGAAGATGGAACAAAGTATGTAGGCGACGCAGATGGGCGCCTTCCGACCGAACCTGTTACACAAAATAAATATTAGTTTCAGAAAATGTTTAATAAACAAATTCTTTTTTTATCTAATTTATCATATAGGTAAGTTATTTCGTGGAAAACTACATAGCACTGACGAAATGGCGACTTCTCTTAACCCTTCCGCCTCATGGCACGGAGGCTAATTTCGATGATGCTATTTTAGATGAAGCCTAGCATAGCAGACGCGTGTTTTGTAAACAATTACTACCAGCGGACATTGGAATTAAGGATACGCATCGGGTCGCAAAGGCATACGGGTTGGTAAGTAAGAAGCTAAAGGTAGAACCTGGTGAGAGTGAGTGCAGCGATAAACTACGGAGGTACGCAGACAAACAGCATAGCTCCGAGGTTCATGTACTTCATTGTTGTGAAAAATCCCGGTTGAGTTGATAATGATCCCGTTTAGTCCAAAGATTAAACAGATGAACCAGCTAAGCCTAGTAGTAATCACCTGGTAAGAGTAAGAGCAGTGACGATCCTCGGAGGTACAGAGACAAGCAACATAGCTCCGAAGTTGATGTACTTATTGCCGGAGATGCCGGTGGAGTTGATGATGGTCCCGTTGAGCACGAAGGTGGCGCACGTGAAGCAGCCCGCGATCATGGCCACGCGCACGCTGATGGTGGGTGACCGGAGCGACGACAATAGGTCAGACTGCATGACCGGTGCTTCTGTCTGGGGCGTCAATCATTGTTGGCATAACTGATTTAAAACATTATGGCAAGTTTTTGGGGACGGTCTCAGAAAAAGTCGTAAAATTTGAACTTAGTTGTGTGATGACTGTGAGTTCGTCTGTGAAAATACTGGACAATGCAACCTAGTAGGTAGATTATTCTTAATTCTAACTTCTCTTATTTTGGCTACTTCATCGCTATCGTTCTTTGTGATGCCAAATTTGGCAACATCGGCTCGACAATATGCCACAAAAAGAAACCTTTCCTTTATGCCACTGTAAGTCCCGCTAGGGTCAGCACAGCACCAACCTGTAGGTACCTAGGTAAATAATTGTTGGTTCTTATTAGTTGAAGTACCTCACAAGACTTCCTCTCCTCCTGGATCTTGTCCATCATAGCTCTGGCTTTGTTTGAGAACGTGATGTTGTTAGTCTTGGCCACTTTGTTGAGGATCTTCACCGCTTCGTCCTTCTTGTTATGCGCCAGCAACCATCTGTAACCATAGGTACACAAACCAGTTAGCTTTAAATTCCCATTTGCTGAAGGTTGGATTAAGGCTTTGGTGAATGGTGGGCAAGAAACACAATACACAATTCTAAGAAGTTTTCATTTCACGACGTCATTTTCTGATATTCATCAAGATTAAAATCTGAGGCCCTATTTTGCATCTCAAAAGAGAACTTAAAATTGTATCAGTCTGCCATTTTGAATGCCACCGCCGTGTTACTCTAAAATTTTATTAAATAAATATTAAAAAATTTATGATCTAATGATCATAAAAATTTTAGAGTATCACTCTTCTCTTGTCAGAGAGAGAGACACGTCTGATCACCTGACTCCCTCATCGACCAGGAAGATGTAGAAGACGACTACAAGCAGCGGCGCGTAGATGGCGCGCATGAGGTGGCGCCAGTAGGGCACCTTCCACACGACGACGACCAGCGCCGCGCTGCCGAGGCTGGACAGGATGTCCCACAGGCACGAGAACGCTACGCGCTGCTTCTGCGTTACTGTTTCTAGAGCTGCAAGCAAACGGCAGAAATTTTATAAGTAGTTTTACACGAATTTTTCTAGGTAAAAAGAAGTGTTATTTTGTTAATAAATTTTCATGTTTCATTTGAAATCGATTTCGTCTATGGTTTATGTTATTATAGTGCGTAAACCTCACACTAATTTCGTAATGTACCTAATTACAGTAACAGTTCGTTTATGCAACATTTCAGTGACATTCATTGAGTACTTTTGGCGTGACGAACTTACAAATGATCCATCGAAAGTGATGTAATTTTAGTTGTTGAAAAAAAACTTTCATACTTGAATATTTTTAGCACTGGTCTTGTTTCTAAATCATTTCCTTTTTATCTATTACAAAAGTAGTATGTATGACTCACAGAGCACCATGCTGGCGTTTCCATATCCGAGTGCAGTCTCCAAGAATTCTAGCACCAGCAACATCCAGTAGTTGACGGAGAAGGACTTCAGCAGCCCCATCGTGCCCACCATGAGCGGTGTGCCCACTATCACCACCTTGCGCCCGTATCTACACAAACACGGCTTATAGAAGACAAAACAGCATTAATCTACCAGTGAACTCTATTTCCTTCATAAATCGTGACATTTCAGAAGAAGGTTTTTTTGTAGTGGAGCACGCACGTACGTATCCCTCCTCCTGGGGCGTCATTCCGGACTTTAGCCTAAAAGCTAATTGTCGCTCTATTCTGTACTGTAGACCAGAACATCAATTCAAGAAATACTTCTGGTATGACGGTGAGCGAAAGGCGCTTACACATTGTCACATTATAGACACATTTGTCGAAAATGTCTTTGGAATATAGCTACCTACCCGCCTGGGGTAGGTGCCCGTTCCCAATGGCGTGAATAAGTAACGTATCCATTGTCATTAGACAGACATCCAAAATTACAATCTGCTTTGAAACACATTACCGTAAACCAAAGTTATGCAAAAGACGGTTACAGTTTAAGACAACACGTCTGAATAAACAAACTTTTTAGTTATTATTATTATTTAATTTCCTCCGTTCTAAAGTTCTAAAATGCCATTCAGTGGTTGAGTTCGACTAAAGTAAAGACAAACCTGTCAGAGATGTACCCGCTGAGCACGAATGAGAACACCAGCCCCAGGTTATGCACCGTGCCTACCAGGGTGCGCTTCCACTGCTGACAGCCCAGGTCGAACTGAGGACAGACATAATCACTCATACATAGTAATTAGTACCTATTCATGGTAAATACAGAGGGGAGACTGGACAGTACCCAAAAACACTAAAGGTGAGCAAAATCTCACCTTTATTTAAGGGAAAGGGCAAACGCGATGACATTGATGGATACCGACCGGTTTCAATAATCCCTGCCGTTGCGAAGATTCTTGAAAATGGGCTGAGTACACGTCTCACCGAATACTTAGCGGCCACCGGAGCGCTGTCGGAGCGGCAATACGCGTACCGTGCTGGCTGCTCGACTACCTCACTCACCCGCGAAGTCTTACGGCGAGTGCTAGAGGCTTGTGAGGAGAGACAGCAAGTCGCAGTTCTGTGCTGCGACTTATCAAAAGCTTTCGATGTCGCAGACCACAGCGTCCTCGCCTCCAAACTCGAGCACTACGGTATACGGGGACCGCCGCATTCGCTCCTGACGGATCTGTTGCGAGACAGAAGGCAGATGGTGGTTGCTGACGGCGGTGAGACGAAGTCCGACTCTCTCGGGACGGTGATGGGCGTGGCGCAGGGATCGTCGGTATCCAACATCCTGTTCTCGTTGCTACTGAACGACCTGCCGGAATACGTGACGGAAGGGGAGGCGTACATGTACGCGGACGATGTGGCTGTGGTCGTCAGCGCACCGTCACTGGATCGGCTCGAGCAGCGGTTGAACACGGTCGCACGCCAGGTGTCGCAATGGTTTCAGTGGAACGGATTCGCTCTTAACTACAAGAAAACGCACTTCATGCATTTCTGCATATCTGGGCGTCAGGTTAGGAGCCTGTCTGTAACTATAGAAAGAAATATCATTGAACAGGTTCCAACGACCGTGTTCCTGGGTTTCCATATAGACCGCGGCCTAAACTGGGATAACCATATTGATACCTTGTGCGCCAGGCTGGGTAGCGCATGCTTCGCTCTGCGCAGGCTGTCGCGCGTGGTGTCCGCGGACGTGGTCCGCACTTGCTATTTCGCGACCGTTCACTCGCTTCTCCAGTACGGCGCAGAGCTGTGGGGACGCGCTGCTGATCGGGAGCGCGTCTTCCGCAAGCAGAAACGTGCTGTGAGGGCGATCGCAAAAGCAGCGTGGGACTCGCCCGCGCGACCGTTTTTGTTTCTCTCCAGATTCTTACGCTGCCTTCTATTGTTATATTCCAGGTGGTAATGCACGTTAGACAAAACCTGGAGCGGTTCAAAATGCGCGGAGAACACCACGCGCGATGCTATAACACCCGAGGAGCTGGCAAGCTGTCTGCAGTATCCCACAGACTAGCTAAGTCGGACAGACTCACGCACGTGCTGGGACCCGCGTTGTACAACAACCTACCGAGTCAGATAGTCGCTGCACCTAGCCTCTCTACGTTTAAGCGTAGACTTAAATCGTGGCTTGTTGAGAAGGCATTCTACAATGTTGACGATTTTTTGCCAAAAATGTAATAATAATACTATTTAACTAGACAATTTAGTTTGTTGTTAATTTATTGTAATTGACATTATTGTTATTTTTTATTTTATATAATACATACATCATCTAAATTATAATTTTATTATTATAATTACATATGTATAATGATTATTCCTTGACATGTAAAATTCTTACCAATAAATTGATTATTCTGATTATTATTCTGATAGCGAGAGTGGAAATGTAAGCGGCTTTTGACAGCTTTCTAAAAAATCGCGATCTGGAATCTAAATCTGTCGAAACATACAACACCTACATCAACCATACGTTTCCTTAATTATACCTGTTTAATATTTTCTTGAACGACGAGATAAATGTTTTGCGATATGGAATGAGCAATATCATGATGAAAAATTATGCTGAAGCACGGTGACTGTCACACGCAAGAAATGAGCCTACATTACAACAGCAACGGACAACAGGTCGCGCTGACTCCAGCCACTGGTCTCACGAGGGCGGGCGGCGCGGGGCGGTCACGTTCCCGCAAACATGAGCGAAACACCATTATTAGCTGTTTACAGAACAATTTGCAAACGCATGCTCTAACATCGAATTATCGCATAATAAATACCATGGCTTTTGATGTATCGTGTTTAAGTCAATGTGATAGTTAGATAGTAGATAGTTTACACAAATATTTCCTAGAGTTAGTCACACTACGGCTAAATGTTTGGAAACAATAGATGCTTAGGAAGTGAACATGACCACGAATAGTGAAGCTACGAACTTGAACTCTAACTACACCTACACCTAGTAGGTAGGTACTTATGGTTGAATGACCATAATGAGTACATAGGTAGGTACTATTCTATCATACAGCGCAACAATGACATTGGAGTTCGCTTATTGTTGATAATTGTAAGTACGGCACTGTCAAGGGCATGCCTCAAGGGATAAAGCCTATTATCGTATGTAGGTAGGCTTAGACAAGTTATGGTGATGGTTTCATATATTTCGGCACAGTTGCATGCGCCATGATACCCATGCAACTGTGCTAAAAATAGGAAAACTCAAATCATGGTAGATACCTAAATAAATATCCCTCGAAAATGCTTTTGGTGTGAACCATGATAGATTAAAAAATGAACATAAACCTACCTCCGCAACAATGCTATTATAGTCATCGTAGAGCACATCCGTGCAGGGCATTGTCTTATTCCAGGCGAAGTTCTCTGGGCAGCAGTGGTGTCCGGCTGGACCGCCACTCCTGAGTCCTCTCTCCTCCGAGTAGTTCCCCGGTTCTAGCGGCACCATCCTGTAGCACTGGTTGGCATTAGCTCCGATCGTGAACTCCAGCCACGAGGAGTTGAAGTCTCTGTCTGGGGGTTGTACTCTAGTTTCGCACTCCGGCACAACGCACCTGAAGCGAAAGACATCATCATGAATAAAAGAAAGGAAATCGTACACAATAACCAGGAGAGTAATGAATACTTACATAGGTATTTAGTAGATTACTAAACCCTGTACTTATGAAAGCTTGCTCAGTTATCGATCTATGCTTTAGTAACGATTATACCGTAGAAAAGCGTTTTACCTACCTACTGTGCATTAAAGAGATTAGGATAGGTACTTAAAACTGATGTGTTTTCAGTGAATATTTGAGGCATTGTGACGTCATTAGAAACTGTATGCGACGCGGGTGATGACACTCAATATGCAAATTATAATGAGTGTCTCTGAAAAGAGATAATATGAGTATGCCTAGTCGAGTCACGCAACTTTGTCTTTACCGGGAACTGAGGAGACGAGTCCCAGCATTGTGGTACCTACCTAACTGAAGTGAGGTAAAACTTGGCTACATTTCAATTTAAATACGTGGAACACGCCTTTTAAACGTTTTAAACTCCGATACTAAGTTAGGTTGACATAAAATGCTAAGTACACGTTTACTAAATAAAGGTTTTAATCAAAGGCCCTACAGGATGTAGAAAAAACTTAAACCACAGATAATAATAATATTATACTACTTAAACTGTCAAGGCACCAGGCAAAATAATAACCATATTCACTACTTACACCCAAATTTTAGAAATAAATAGGTATTTGTAATTTTTCGCTTGTTGCTCAAATAGCTGTATTCATAATTTACCTTGGTAGGTACTTATTTGTCATTCCTATGACGACGGCGGCGGTAATCTTCTCATTGTAATTGTTTCTGACAGCTGCAAGTAGTACCTACTTAAGTTATGTAGGTTTGCACATGTAATAGAAATGTTACCTATGCGTACAAACACGAGAAGCATAAAATTACATAAATGCAATAAATTCGGTTTACGACTCATCGAACCACACCGAGCGCTGCTCCCGAAGTCTGCTCAAGGTTGCTACAAAACGTAATTCTTCTTTGCCTTCTCGTTTGAATCAGCCTACAGTATCATAGTAATCAACAACTATTAACTCAGCGGGAATTTCACTTAGTAACCATAAACATTGCTTAGGCACATAACACCATTGTCTTTTCTATATGTATAGATTTGCAGCATAATATTTTTGACTGATGGTATTTGATTGACGTAGGCTAAACGTGTCTATTACTTTTTGGATATATGTATATACTCGTATATGTGAGTGAACACATTAATGTATGGGTAACCGACCCCGCATTTAACTTGTGGGTGTGCTGTGAATATGAACCGTAACTTCAACTTGACTGCAAGTGATGGGTAACATCAGGTTTCTGAATTTGGTTTTATCCTGTATGGGTAGTGAGATGCACACCCACTCGGAACACAGACACAGGGTCCTATTCAAGAACTAGTTTTAGCCGGAGGAATCAGACGAACCTAAAGCCAACATTCTCCGCGGTGAAGACGTAGTTGAAGTTGCAAATGTTAAGGAAGGAGTCCCGGAAGGCCAGCAGCAGCAGCAGCACCAGCTGGTACTTGCCGAAGGAGCCCAGCTCGTGCAGGATGTTATCCAGGTTGAACTGCCCCTCACCAGTGCCAGACTCTGTACTCTCTTCACTCGGCGGGTACTAGAACATACAACAAAACTAATTCATTCTAAGAAAACATGCAATTGAAACGTGGAAATGGAGCATGTAAATAGACTAGATACAAGATAATACTAGACCTACATATATTAGACTAGTCCACAGGTGGCCTTAGGCCTTAGGGATGTGAAACTTTGCATTTGAATGTTTGTTACCATGTATCTCCGTAACTACATAACTTATTTAGATGAAATTTGGTGTGTAGATAGTTTAAGTTTTAGAAAAACACATATGCGAATCTAATTTTCAAAAATTTACCTCTGAGGTGGTTATAATGGTGGTAAAGTTTGTACGTAAAATTATTATTCAATTTACTCAAAACTCGGTATAAATAAGCTACAAAGTAAATAAATAGACACGTATATTATTTTTTCAAAAATCACCTTTTGAGGGGGTTAAACAGGGTCGTGGCCGTGGGGCCGCGGAATAGAATGTCGACCCCTCCAACTCAACCCGTGGATGTCGTAAGAGCCGACTAAGGGAACCTACCAGAGGAAGGGCAGCAGCTTCCGTCTGAGTATTTTGAAACACCAACACTGCGATCACCAATCCGCCTGCCAAGCGTGGTGATTATGGCAAATCCCCCCTACATGGGAGACCATCCTCTCGATGGACCGACGACATCGTGGCGGTCGCAGGGAGTCGATGGATGGAGGCGGCTCAGGACCGCTATTTGTGCCGTCGTACGGGGGAAGCCTATGTCCAGCAGTGGACGTGTATGAGCTGATGATGATGATGATGAAACAGGGTCGTAAAGTCTTTGTGAAAGATTTTATCCCTTGGTTCGATTCGCTCAAAACTCGATACAAATCATACTAAAATAAGAAAGTCTGTGAATGTTTGTTACCACGTATCTCGGAAACTACTTAACTTATTTGACGCGGGCGGAGCCGCGGGCGCAGCTAGTAAATAATGTTTGCTTACCTACAGTTAGTTTACCGTGGTCAGGTTTACAACATTAATATAGAGTTGACATGTGTAAGAACTCTATTATAATGAGTATGGCAGATCGTTTGATCTCGTCAGACATGTACATCGGTGGGTGGATATTGCCACCTAGAATATTTTTAATTTTAGTTGTTCTGTCGTTGGTACCCTATGTACCGCTTTTTATATATGTTATTTAATTTTTTGTGTCATGTATTAGTTTTAACTATTTTAAGTAGTTAAGTAGAATTGTATTGTACATATGGATCTCGTGTCTGCAAATAAAGAATTTATTATTATTATATTAAGGAGAAGAATAGTTAAATAGTTGAAAAAAATATTTTTGTCTTATATATAAACATGTCAATATATGTTATGTACATAGCTGATCCATCAACATCAACATCCATTTTTTTTTGTACTGACTCTCAGTACAAAAAAAAATGTATGTCCCACAAAAGAATAAAAATGACAAAATAAATACGATACGAATTCGATGTCGAAGTATTAAAATTTGACATTCAGGAATTCATCAATGGTATAGTAAACTTTTTCCTCTAATAGCTTATGTAATTTGTTTTTAAATTACTCTCGGAGCGCATCGACAGAGGGACTTTGTTGTAGATAATGGGGACCATGCATAACACACTATTCCTGAGTAAAGCGGTTTTGAATGAATGTACCTACCCTAGGTACGGATCAAACCGATCAAGATCACTTTTTGCGAATATTGCAACCTCGTATACATACAGGGAAGGTAGAGTTAGGATTTTCCACTGGTTGAAAACACCTTTGCACGTGTCGGTCTGTCTCAAACCGAACATTGCTCTAATGTATCGCTTTTGTGTTTTGAATACTTGTGTTTTATTTGTTAAGTTACCCCAGAATAATAACTCCATACCTTAATAAAGTTGCAGTGTGCCCGTAAAATGCCGTAAGTAAGGACAGCCTTACTTACGGCATTTTACGGGACACATCACAGGGTGTGTGTGTTAGCTATTTGACTTAGTTTTTAAAGAGCATATGAGTACTGGTAGAGTCGTTTGCAAAGTGTTTCCGTATGAATTTTCCAATTCAATCTACTGTCTATCTGTAGGCCTAAGAATAGAATAGTGGATTCCGTAAAATGTACATATCCCGTGATCTAGATAATGTATGTGCAAATCTGGTTCCGTTAAGAGTCTTTGCTTACCTACAGTTCATTAGATAGTTAGATATTATGTTAATTATTATATTCTAGCCAATTAATTATTAACGACGACGAAACGAATTGTTTATGACAATTTCCATTCCATTTACATTTCCATAAAGCTATAGCGATCTGTCTTGGTGATAAAATTCATCATCATCCTTTCATCCATGAACACAAGTTTCTCCCAAAGCATGTCGCCACAGACAGCGACCCTAAGACCATTCATTGACTGTCCGCGCCACTCTTTGCAATGGGATACGGTCGTGGTTTGTAGTCTGTCAATTCGACTGCAGTGTAGCAAGGCCCTCCTTTATTCCTGACCAAAGCTAGTATCATATACAGCAGATTATAAAATCGCTATGACACAGCTTATTATTATTTAACGTAGATATATACATAGGTAGTACCTTGCCGCTGGCTTCTTTGGACATCTTGAGTAGTGGTGACGCGACTTGAGACGATTATCAATGGTATATTCTTATTCTGAGCGATAACAACATCCTCTGAAAAACAAAAAATATAAAATCATTAATTGGGTAGGCAGCTAGGTACTTACTGTTAAGACACCTTGTGGATGGATTTCTTGACACATATCACTGTAATCACAGACTATGGAACGGAGTATACAGGTATACTATATATATATGCGCTTATTTTGCATCCTTTTTTAGAAAATAACAGTCATCAAGTGAATATGCAAAACCTACATTGAAAATATATCTAAAAAACTGAAATTATAGAAAAAAAATTTGACCTTTAATTTTTTTTTGGAGACTACTTAATTAGGTAACAATGAAAATAAGTAATTACAATTAAGAAATTGAAACAATTATAGTAAGGATTTACAATTGAAACAGTAGAGGTAACTGCTAAAAAAAGCTGACTGATGACTGCATTGCAACAAAATTGCAAATAATCTAGAGGGAGCAGAACTGTTCCATATCTATTCAAATCGGAAGACACTTTGAAAACTGTAAACCAATATGAATTGTAATGCCTAAAGGCCCGAGCATTATGTCATTGAACACCCGTAACGCACAACACAAAAGCAAGCATTCAAATATGGGCTTAAATCTATAATAAATAACTTTAGATATATTTTACAGTGTCAAAATGGCTTTCCACAAGCAAACGAGTGGCCCGCAAGCTGTCTCTTATCCAGATCGTCCTCAATATAAAATGCATCATCAATACGACAGTCAAATGTATAACGAGTTATTTATTACTCATATTATTTGAATAATAATTTTTGTGTTGTGCGGTATATATTATGTTGGATGTGTGTGCGCCAACCTTAAGAATCTGAGAAACGTAAGGAAATAATAATTAGAAAAGTTTCTTTAAAATTTGTAATATTGAAAGTATGATAGAACAACGTCTATTTGATGATTTTGTTTGCTAATTGATCTGATGTGCTGTGATGTGATTGGGAACTGAAACAATTAGATTGCAAATATTTTTTGGAGAATAAACAAATAAATGAATTTTTTTAAATGAAATGAATATGTTTTCTATGTTTTAATATCTGAGAAGCCCAGTCGTTGGTAATAAAGTTAGATACTTACTCGTATTACTACTATATTTATGTAGGTAGATAAACAAATCTGTCTATACCCAGAGCAGATAGCAACAACACTATGAAGCGTTTCTATTCTACTGAGGACCGGCCACTGTCTCCCGCTATACATATATATACGTATACAGGTGAAATACTTATAAATACTGATAGTTTTACGATTGCATTCAATCAGTGACAAATGATGGAGTTTTCCCTGACAAGGAATCCATCTTCGCTTAGTTACATACATACGAGTATATTGAACAAGCTCTTAATGCCAATGACGGCTATCAATTTACTTTACCAGAATACATTACATTTAACTTGTTTCTCGTTACAGACGTATTCTACGAGACGTATTCTACATAATGTTAATTTTACTCTTTAATTCTAAAATAAATTATTACCAATTATAATGCTCAGAATGCTATACTGGCTGCATAGCTACATTTGGATGAAAAAGCATCAAAAAAAGATTGATATGTCGATCGAAGAATCGATTAAGAAGAGAAAAATACCAGTTTATTTCCCTGAATATTAATATTTAAAATATGTATATTTTTAATTATTTTTCTGGTCTTAAGGAAATAAAAAATATTGAGTATTCTGAATTTCTGAAATAGATTCGAGCCCACTTTATAACACAAATGATATTATTACAGTTGTTGACGCATACTATGTGTAAAAACTAAACATTTGGCAAGTTTAAGAATTCTTGCACCATGACATGACGGGGCGCGCAAATTGAACAGAAACAATACGTCCAGTTTCAATAACATGAAGGCATGGGGAATCGATTGGATGCGCCTTCGCCGATTCACCGCGCTGCCTCTCACACCCAGGGAAAAAGGAATTACTCATCGGTGTTAACTTTAATGTGTCGACGGAGACAGGGTACAGTTGGTGCTGTTGACCAACAAACAGGGCTTCCACTGACAATGAGTCAGGCAGTGTTACGTAGTACTTTCATTATGTTTACAAGAGTTTATTTTACGAAGTATCTACTTTTATTTATTTGCGAATAAACAAACTGAAACTCTGTGCTATTCGCTCACGGTTCTACCACATGGCAGCTGATGAGTACCATGAGCCATGGCGAGCCCAGGTTTGTATAAATATATAACTATGCACCATCTATAACTAAAAAAGTATTCAGAAATCAATAACATTTATTTGTTTACTAATGTTTCAAAAAGTAATTCTGTCTCTCTGTCTGTCCTTTAAATCAAATCGTTTGTTTGCCGAATACATTATTAGGGGTGCATGTCAGATCTTATAACTAGAGTGATGTCAAATGTAAAAATCCTTTTCACGTCGAAAAGGAAAAGCGCGCGAACAGGAGCTGTTAGTAAGAATTACAATGATAATAGAATGCTGCAGCTAACATCCATTGTTGAACAATGGTTCAATGAGAATGATTGTTTTCATTTCTAGAGCAAGTTCTTCTCGGAAGTGTACCTATTATTTGGTATATTATTATTTGGCTATTATTTGTAGGTAGAGTCCTGCGTGACATGCGTCTCGCTGTCTGTCTGCACAACTGTTTACCAAACACAGTCATTGTTCAACACTCACTCACGCAGTACAGTACACCAGCCGCTAGGGCCATGCTGCTTTTTGTTGTGGGATACCTTACTGTACGACTAGACTGTACTGTACTGTAGCGCATGGATCAATGTTTCATTGGATAATATTATCACTAAGTAATATAATTAACACCTGTTCCTATATATGACTTTAATACGAGTATCAAAAAGGGATATCTCATGTTTTCAAAAATGTCTGCGCTCAATATACAAATGCCCGCCGCAAACAAATTACACAAAAGGGCCTTTTTCTCAACCAACGCACAACTTGGCGAGACATTGTCTTAGAGAGAACTACCTGTTTTTAGCTGTCTATATCATCATCATCATCAGCCTATGCTGATGATGACAGAGTCCACTGCTGGACATTATCCAACAGGTAGGTATTTATCTATATGATTTTATCTTGTACTTATTTGAATAGATTTATGAGTAGTTTCTCCATTAAAAGGCGCGCGGCGCAGGTACCTGCATACATATTATTAAGATCTATTGTACAGATGTAATGTCACTGTCAGCAATACATCGTATGTAGTACTGATAACATGTCTCGCGGATACGTCACACCACACGCCGCAACAACTAAACTATTAATATCTGTTACACGCTATACTTATAATTATTAGATATCTACTCCGGAGCAATAACAATGGTACAATGTATCTAAAACTTGACTCTACGCACATAAAATTTAATTGATAATAACATTAATAACAGATGATTTATTGTTACAATCGAAAGAAGTTCTTAGAAC
Organism: Eupithecia insigniata; assembly: GCA_947859395.1. Taxonomy (NCBI): domain Eukaryota; kingdom Metazoa; phylum Arthropoda; class Insecta; order Lepidoptera; family Geometridae; genus Eupithecia; species Eupithecia insigniata. Next base: position 610,752 of record OX402006.1, on the reverse strand, counting down.
TTATCTAATCGGAGGAATAAAAATTGCCATCGTGGACGGTACCTATGACTTTCTCGAAATAATAGGTACCTAATGGTTTTGGGTCATTTATCAGAAACGTGTTCGTGTTCGCTATTCATCAAAATAATCACCGCAGCACCTAGATGACCTGCGCCCTGCAGTAGGCGCGGGGTCGTCGGTCAAATGTTCAACTTGTAATTTATTTATTTTTGTAACACAATGTATACCGGGAGGTTTGTGTTTCATGAATTATAATAATCAATCAATAATAATTTATGTCTTAATTTGCAAAATAACACGTCACATTTGTTATACATAACACTTCTTTACATAATGTAAGTGGGTAATCAATTTAATAAAAAAATCAAAATTAATTCAAATATATAAATAATATTCACTAAAATTCAAATCACTTCATATTAATAATTAACATAAATGTAAAGGATTGCATATTTAGATGTTAGAAGGTGTGTTAAATGTCTCTTCACGCTCAAACTAGTGAAATGTAACGTTATCTATTCACAAACATCATCGGGCTTTTTATTACAGACAAACGCTCAGCAGCGGGCAGTTTGAAGTTGGCAATAAAAATATGACCCGCCTTGTTGCTCTAGTAAGTTTAACATTTAATGCACCCTTTTAAATTTGTCGTAAAAGAAACAATTTTATCCTTTCGGTCCAGAGGCCTAGAAGGGCGGAGGTGGCGTATTAGCACAAGACGCAAGCACCGACAAGAGGTTGCGACCCGACCCGCCTGATAGTCTTATCGGCGCTGGATAGATGTTACTCGTGCATTGTATTGTTTACCTACTAATTAATACCGACTGCACTAATTACATTATTTGCTAAAATCCAATTCCTGTTATAGGAAATACATATAAGAAACTAAAATATGTTATCTGTACACAAGACGACTTCGTTTGTGAATGCAAAAAGTCAATGATGATCAGTGGTCAATGTGATAATCATTGACTTTTTGCATACATTTCATGGTCATCATTTCATTTCATTAGTATATACACTTATATGATAATGAAGACGATTTATTGAATGATCGCGGCCCGTAATGGATCCTTTTCTGAATGTCGATGATCTCCTGTCACCTCCACTCTACAAATGGTCCTGAGCCCTCGACATCCCAATCAAGGCCAGCGTGTTGTCAGATGATTGATTAAATATAATTTTATGGAAAATCTGGTATGTGAAAGATAGGAAAGATTCACAATTTTCTTTTTGCTTATCTATATTTACACAAGTCCTAGAAGAGCCGATGGTGATGTTGCCTCAGGTGGTGAAATGTGGCAGAACCACCGGAATTCTATATAGTTCCTAGAAATTTATAATGAGGGGGCGTATGAACAACTAGTTTAGGGTTGAAGAATGATGACACAATACGTTTCGCGGATAATTTAATCACCTGATTTGAACGAGCCGGCTATATTCCGACTGACCCTTCAACCGGATTTTATGAAAATCCGTTATTTATGAAACTGTTAACATGAGAACTTAAATCTGGATACACTTACTATGGATGGGTTCAACAAGAATGAGTTTTAATCCACAAAACAGGTCACTTCCTGAATGTACTTCTGATACACAATGTATATTATCCTATTATTTATAAGGGTTTGATAGTGAATAATACATCAAAGCTTTGTTCGCTTGGACTAAGTGAAATGCTATCGTCAAGAATTCTGCGCGCACGCAGCTGTGGCTGCAACAACGCACGCGTGAGTCGACGCGCCGGCGCAGACTGCAGGTGATTTATGTAGCACAAGTAGATGAGAGTAGCTTAGCTACCACCACAGAAGCAGAACTGTGTTTTGTTCTGTACCTACCTAAGTAGGTATTACTTATAACAATTGGGGTAAAGTTAACCAAGTGATAGAATCAGTTTCGACGATGTGTCGCGCGCTATCACAACGTAATGTATCATTGCATCATATCGATGATAATATCTGCCTAACACCATGACTCACATATGCCTGCCAATCACTAAAAAATTATTGGAAAAACTAAGAGTATGTCAAAGGGGAATGGAGAGAAGCTTTATTGGGTTAAAACTCAAATACCGTATAAAGTACATGACCATTTAAGCAAAACACGGGCTGTTAACGCCTCAACAATCGACGTGAATACAGCCGCTACACAGAGCTACAACTTCATTGCAATCATGCTTTGGAAGTGCGAGCCGCGGCGTCAATCCTCCATTTTCATTCCTTGCAAAACCATCCATCAAACAATACAGCCTCCGCGCACAGCGCAAGTTAATTTATTTTACATACATTTATTAAGTTTTCAATATTGTAAAGAGTCAAAATACAAAGCTCCAAAGATCTACACGTCTTCTCATTTCCACGGGCTATGGATGTGATCCAAAGGATGAGAGCTGGGCTGGTCATCTCCAGCGAACAGATGCTGTTAAATCACCACGAATTGGTGTCCCCGCGACTCAAAATGGAAGAGAGGGAGAGTAGAGGCCGCTAACCCGTAGGGTCGACTGGTCGAGGACGGCTAGAAATAGAACTGATTGGAAACGCTTGGAGGAGGCTTTCACCATACACTAACAACTAGAATAAGATAACTATTTACTAACCCTATAATAACCTATTCAATTTTTTTTATTATTTTGCACTATAGTGTGTTGGAAAATAAAGCTCTTATTATTTTTATTTATTATTTACAAACATTTGCCCCAAGGCGGGAATCGAACCCGTCGTAGACGGATCTACGCCCGCCGCCGCACCTCATCGTCGTCAATCGGTCTATGGTCTATGGAGTCTTTATGTAAGGAGACAAAGTTTTTGTACTACCTGATAACAAACAAAAATAAAAAAAAATGCTTTTTTGCGTCCCAAAGACATAAAATCTAATTTAAGCTCCGCGCGAGCGAGTCGTTTTGTTCTCTTTATTACCGCTAGGCCACGGTTTATTGATACTTTGAGCAAGAGAAGTGAAACTAGGTACAGCTGAATTGAGAACCTCTTTTTTAATTTTATGTCGGTGAAAAGCATGAGCATGTCTTTCTAAAAATACAATCAGTGCTGTTTACATACATGATAGATAAGGGAAAGGTAGATAAGGGTTTTCAAATGCTAATCTTTAGGTGGTGTAGTGGTGAATGAGAGAGTAGTACAGGAAGTGCCGTCATGGAGACAGTTTCCTGAAGGGCCTCCGGTACAAAGGCTCATGTTCGCGGAAGTGAAGCACACAGCAGGTACCTCAGCCATCGGTTCCGCACTACTGAAGATAATCAATCACATTCTTTTCATTTATGCTCGATATAGTCTCTAAGTGTTTTGCAGATTTTTGTTGTTGATCGCGCCTACCGCCTATTACTCTCTCAGTCTTCGGTTCCTTCCAATATTTCAAAAAAGGAGATTTTATGTTCGGGTGTGTGTATGTTAATCGATTACTCTGTGAATTGTGTGACCAATTTCGATGATGTTTTTGTTATTGTATAGGTAAGTACACATATACCTAGAATGATCCCGAGATGGTCTCATAATATTTTTGTTTCCAAGGGATTAGTATTTGTCCCGCAAAACTTAAAAACCTGTAAATTAGGAATAAGTCAAAATTTTAGTTTTTTCAAAACAATTAAATTAATATACATATGTTGGTTAAACCAAATTATTTTGCTTGATTTTGTTTGCTATTGGGGTGAGTTTCATCAGTTTCATTATAGGAAGATATCCCTAACATAGTGTGCGGAGCCACAGGTCTTTGCTTCCCGCGGCTACCAGTACCGTTAGCATGACATGACTCGACATTATTTCAGCCCAGTATCTGTATCGGGCGCGCAATAAAAGTCTAGACGGCGATAATCGCAGCACGGTGTTTATAAATCAATGAGGACATCGCTCGGCGGCAGTCGTAAACCTATAGGCACCATGTCGGTTAGCGAGGATCGGAAGGTGGACCTGGACACGATCCTGGTGGAGGAGCTGGGCAATTTCGGGCGCTACCAGGCGCGCGTGCTGGCGCTGGCCGCGCTGCTGGTCATCTTCGCGGCCTGGGGCGCTAGCGAGTATATCTTCACCACCGCTAGGATCAGCACCAGGTACGAATTCTGACTTTTGAGCCCTGCATGATAAATAATAATTCAATAATTGCTTAGACCAGCTTTCCTTTGTCTTCAACAAATATTATGTCAATATAAAAGTGTTGTGCACCTACAATAGCAAATGTGATTGTGTAGCTGATCAAAATGTCCTAAGTACGTATAGCTAATTATAATTTGCTACATAAAAGTTAGTAGGAAAGAAATATTTTTTTCATGAGTTTTCAGGACAGAGATACCTAAACCTAAGAACTTTTTAAGAACTAGATTGTCTGCGCTGAACTGTCGAACTTTATAGTCGTGCTACTAAGAATGCAATAAATCACTTATAGTAATGTGCACTTTAAAACTCAGGGTACATAGAGGGTCAACAAGGGTCTCAGAATTAGATAAAAGGAAAGAAAACCTTAGTTTATAGTTAACTCTTTAGTGTTACAGTTTCGGAATAGATTGAGATCATTATGAATGTAGGTACATTAACAGCGAAGCGAACTTCGAACCTTGTTTGTTCTGGAAGACCACCAACGTTTCATCCTTAGGACTTCTTCAGGGCATACTTTGTGTATATACGGAATCCTAAAGATGAAACGTTGGTGTTCTTCCGTTGATGTTCTTCCAACAAATACAAGATTCGTTGCTAAACTTGCTTAGATAGTCTGTCAAAGTGTGATTACTTAGAATTTCGAATATCCAACGTATTTAAATGTAGAAACTATCACAAATCTGAAAAAAGATGAAAAGAGAGCCTTTACACAGTAGTGGGACACCAATGTATAAATATATAATAAATAAAGAATATCCAATCCGCAGATGTTTGATCGAGCAGTGCGATGATGACAACCCAGACTTCTCTCCCCCCTGGCTCCTGGACGCTGTGCCCGGGGCGGAGGGGTCCCCGGATGCCTGCGCCCGGTACGGCAACTCCTCAGCCGCCGCGGTCGGCGAAGGCGTCTGTCCGGCTGAGCTGTTCGACCAGAGCGTGGTGGTGCCTTGCACGGACCATGTCTATCAGAATACAGACACGGTCGTCTATGATGTAAATAGAACTTGAAAGCTTCTGGATCTTAAATATATTTAAATATAACTCTAGTCATTCGATCTACTGACCTTTTTCCATAATCAGGTAAAGTAACACCAAATCTCCCGTTGTTTTCCAGTTTGGCCTGGCATGCGAGGAGTGGCGTCGCTCTCTGATCGGCTCGGTGCGTACGTTGGGCGCGCTGACGGCTCTGCCCATCACCGGCTACATCTCGGACCGCTGGGGCCGCCGCGTGGCACTGGTCTTCAACGCCGTCAACTGCGCCTGGCTTGGCCTCACCAGATACTGGGCCGGGACTTACATAGGGTTCATGATATCTGAATTTATTGAGTCAACTTTTGGCTCTGGAGGATTCTCTACCGCTTATATTCTTGGTGAGCTCACTCCCATTAAAGAATCGCTCCTTTTAAGCCTTGCTTTGTGGCGCCACTATGTTAGTCCAAAGCACATCCATACCGTTAGCAACAATGGAAATGCATGTGTTATCTTTATTTATAAAATAGGGATATAAAGTATATGTCATACATACTCGTAATAGAGAGGAAAAAAGGGAAGAAAACAAGCTTTTTGTAGCGCTACAGACGCGCGACTGGTAGGGTAAACTTACCTAATTTGTACCCCCTAAGGGAAATCTTATGCAATTTTGAAATTCAAAGATGTACATAATTTTTAATTGAAATAACTTATAATTAACTAAATGTTAATTTTTTTTAGAATCTCGAATAACAGTAATCTTAGAAACTGTAGCAAAATGAACAATTTTTTAAAAAAGTACGAGGCTATATGGATTAATAGTTACATTTTGTACCGCTGGAAACGCTGTTAGCAATTACGAGCGAGATAGTATAGGCCAGGTACGATTTAAGCGGTAGTACGATTTAGGCAAGTTTACCCTAAACGCACGACAGCATCGCTACAAAAAGTAGCCGTGGGCTCGCGCTCTTAGATAAACGCCTGACCAATCACACAGTTACAGCTGCTAAAATCGGCTTAGACATCATCATCTGAGGTGGCTGATCAAAGTTATAAAAGGCTAATTGATTAATGTATTTACGTGATTGTTGTGCGGTATTTCAGTGATGGAAGTGATGGGTCCCAAGTACCGAGTGGCAGCGGGTGCTACCATGAACACGTTCTTCTCGATCGGCCAGGTCTCAATGGGGCTGATCGCTTGGGGCGTGCCCAACTGGAAGCTGCTGACCCTGACTCTGTACATCCCAATGTTCATCACCATCGCTTACTACTGGCTGATGGCTGAGTCCGTGCGCTGGTACATGAGTAAGGGTCGCTACGAGGACTCTGAAGCTGTACTCCAATACATCGCAAAGACAAATCGGAAGGAACTATCTCCCAAATCACTAGCAGCGCTGAGATACACAGCCGAGGAGGAGAAGAAAAAGAAAGCTCTCGAAGAGTTGGAGAAGAAGAACGAACCGTGGCTGATAGTTCTAGTGTTCCGGCACAAAAAGATCCTGCTGCGTTGTGTGGTGTCGCCCGTGTGGTGGGTCACCACCACCTTCATCTACTACGGTTTGTCGATCAACTCTGTGAACCTGTCGGGAAACCGGTACCTGAACTATATCGCGGTGTCGGCGGCCGAGATCCCGGGCTACTGGACCGCGGTCTATCTGTTAGCGCGGGTCGGGCGACGCCCCGTGCTCATGGCTGCCTTCTGGGTCTGCGCGGCTTGTCAGATCGCATACATCTTCATGCCCAATGGTGAGTGCAAGCAACGGAATAGTGATATTAACTCTGATCCATATCAGATTATACAATTTGAAAGTCCATCATAAATTGCGAAATGAATTAATCCCATTGCTATTAATCAATATAAGTGGATAATAATATCAAGTGGATATCCACTAATCGGAATCCAATAATAAAATGTGATAAAACTTACCGATTGTCGTTTAGTAAGTCACTGTACATAATTTGTAATGTTTGCGTGAAAATGCATCCGTGTTCGTCACGTCAACGGAATTTAACCATCTACAACCTTGCAGATCTATACGGGGCGTCGCTGGCGGTGTTCTTGGTTGGCAAGTACAGCATCGCCATTGTGATGACGTCAGTCTACGTGTACACCGCGGAGCTGTACCCCACCAAGTACAGACACAGCCTGTTTGCCTTCTCTTCTATGATCGGAAGGATAGGAGCCATCGTCGCGCCGCTCACCCCCGCTTTTGTAAGTCTGGTCATCCTGTCTCAATAATATTCTCGACATAACGTTTCATCATACAGTGTTTGAGTCAATTCAAATGAACTTGTACTGGAGTACGTATAGCTGAGTTTCTTTCTAGATATGTTGGTTCGCTTACTGAAAGTGGATCCTGCTTGTATTAGAGACTCCTTTGACCTCTTCAAGTTCTGGCTCCTCCATGTCAAAGATGAAGTCCACACAGCATCGCAGTACCTTCTTAACTAAGTACGGCGTGTGTGCATTATCAGATGGTGCTCATTAGTTCTTGTGGCTCACGTAAATATAACAAAGTCAATAAATTAAGTACCCACAGCCAATAATCTCTAATGGAATGTTTCAATTTTAAAAACGGGCTCTTTAAATAATAATTCAAAAGGAGAGCCGAGTAAGTCAAAGCATAATCGCTGATGATCAATGACGAAATAGAGCGTATCAAAGTTTCCTAAACTAGTTCCATGTATTATGTTTAGGTATCACAGTAGTTGGGTCAAATAAATAAATTATTGATTAATTAATTAATTATTGATTTGTAAATAAATAATTAAATATATAGTCCCTTTCATCTGGTGAACGTAAGAATCAGAGATTGTTTGATGTTACCCAATCTGGTTGTCTGTCTACCAACTAAGCAAAGACTTCCAACTATTCCAGGGGGATGCGACGTTCGCTGACATGCCGTTTGTCCTGTTCGGTGTATTCGCGCTGGTGTCAGGGCTGCTGATCCTGCTGACTCCGGAGACGCTCGGAGCTCCACTGCCGGACTCCATGCAGGACGCGGAGCTGATCGGCCTCCACAGACATACTGATAAAAAGCAAGCACAGCCCTTATAGAAATCTTGCCTCCACTGTTGTTATTTCTTTACGAAAGATAGCGCTCGTAATCTACAACTCCCTAATCTTGTGATAATAAATACCCCACTCCCTTAATATGACATGAATAAAAGTTATTGATGTTATTAAACAGCATTAAGACCTCATAACTTAATGTAGGTATAATTGTAAAATAAATATATTTATTAGTTGTTTTTGTAAGTTTATTTATAAGATTAAATGTTATTGTTATTTAAATATATAAAAAAAAAATTACCTACTAATATGTACCTATGTTGTTTGAGTCATCACAAAGTTCGTTTGTCTCAATCCGATCATCTCTAAATTAACAATTCTCTTGCCCAAAAAGTTGTTCCCAAATAAGATAATCAGCGTACGAACAACCAGCTCTAGTACCTAAGAGCGCGCGCCCACGGCGACTTTTTGTAGCGTTGCAAACGCGCGTCTGGTAAACACGCGACAGCATCGCGTGCAGTGCAGATCGAGTCGGAGGCAGATTTTGCCACGTGTGAACTTTGATAGAGATCCTTTTGAATCTTCTGTCATTAATTTAGTGTCAAAGCTGAATCGATATAACCAAGCAATACCTATAACAAAGAAAAAAGTATATTTATTAAGGCCAGTAAGTATACGTATAAAAGAACACAAAAGAAAACAAAGAAATTAAAAGAAAAACGACCTACATTTAATGTAGGTCGTTTTTCTTTTCAGAATTTCAGAAGAAAATTAAATAATTTAATAGAATCAGAATCAATAACTTTATTTCTTTAGGCTTACAAAATAAGCACTTAGACAAGTCAAATTGCATACTATAAACATAGTTATTATTATCAAATAACAAATAAGGTGTTATTGATATTCTCTTCACTTCAATTTTTTGTCCACTATTGGAAGAAGTGAAAAAGAAACCACTAGCACATTATAATATCACTTATGTGTCTAATACATGTTTATTTCGCCTATCTAAATCTAAATTTAATGCGATTTAGATACATGTCAATATTGCTTTAAAGCTAAACAGAACATTGGATTTCTTACATACTACTGACATGACAGTGCGGAACGGAGCGACATCTGGCCAAGCATTAACATCATTGATGTAATCATCTATGGAGTAAAAGGCCTTCCTGATAAGATTTTGTTTAATGTACTGTTTAAATTTACGAATAGGGAGTTCAGTTGCTTCAGATGGAAGCTTATTATAGAAGCGCACGCAATCGCCCATAAGTGATTTCCCTACCTTTCGTAACCTATATGCTGGGATGTGTAATTTGTTCTTGTTTCTTGTATTTCTATTGTGAACATCACACTTTTTCAAAAAGCTAGCTCTATTTTTGTGCGTATACATAAGATTTTCATAAATGTATTGCGATATTACTGTCAAAATATTTATTTCTTTCAATAATTCCCTCGAAGAGTCGCGTGGCTTTAATTTGTAAATTGCGCGTACCGCTCTTTTTTGGAGAACAACGATAGTCTGGATGTCAGCTGCCTGTCCCCAAAGCAAAATACCATAAGACATAATACTATGAAAGTAACTGAAATAAACTAACCTAGCTGTATCTTCATCAGTAATATATCTAATTGTTCGAACTGCATAGGCTGCTGAACTAAGTCTGCCTGCGGGACAATCAATTCATATTAAAAAGTTGAATAAATCTTATCGTTAGAAAAAAGATTATACCTTTGGGGGTGCTGAATCACTCCCAAGGGCTGAGTACACACGTATAGATAAGATTTAAAGGTTCCCCACGACTGTAAGGCTTACGCCTATCACAAAGAGCAATAAAACGTTGATAAGATGAAAGAAAAAGGCGCCGATTGGCAGGTGCAACAACGTAGCTAAGTCACTAATTAGTTTAATTCCACGCAAGTGACATGTCTAAGTCAGAGAACGAGGCTTCACAGCAGGGGGGCAGGCTGAACCTGGATAGGATCCTGGTGGAGGAGCTGGGGCAGTTCAGCCGCTACCAGGCGCGCGTGCTGGCGCTGGCAGTGCTCGTGGTGGTCTTTGTGAGCTGGTCCAATACGGAGTATCTGTTCACGGTGGCACGGATACCCACAAGGTAAGCACGTAATACCATTATGTGTTTCATAGGTAAACTTGATCTTACAATAATAGCTTCCGGATATGTTTTTATTTATTTTCTATTTTGTTTATTTTTATGAGATTCGTAAAAATAACAACGGTAAAGATAAGTTTCAAAAAGTTTGTGGCATGATAAATGGTTTTACCTAATGTTGTAGCCACACGTAAAGAAACAATCAACTATTGTTTTGTTTCTTCTGAACATGTTATAATTATGTTAATAGACCCACCTAATAAATAACAGACCAGTTTTATATTCTTGAAAGTTCACAAGCTGATGTGACCTTCAATTTGATCAAGATTATTATTTTTATAGAAAGAATGTGCCTAATCAAGCAGGTACTTTGGCATTTAGCAAGATGCTAAATTTATTTATTAGTTACTATGTGTATTGAACACGAACTCCTTACAGTTGTTTCATGCATGACACAGGCTCAGGAGTCTTGATGGAGGTCCTCGCCTTGTCATCACATCACATATAATTTTTTGTTATAAGAAGTATCTGTATTTGTATTTATTTATTTCCACCGTAGGTACACATGTTACACTTGATGTCGTTTATTCTATCTATATTATAATATTCACACAAACTTTTCACATAGGAAACACAATAAGGGATTGTACAAAGAAAAACAGACAAACATGTGCCAAGTGCTGCTGTATCGTGTACAAGATCCAGAATTATACCTATCTGCAACTGTTCACTCCGACCTATTGAGTAGTTTGGCGGTATGACGTCACAAGCACCTCCTGGTTGGTATACATACAACCATTAATTTCACGCAATTGTTTGTTTAGATGTGTGATCCCGGAGTGTGAGAGCGAGACGGCAGAGTTCTCCCCGGTCTGGCTCGAGGACGCGGTGCCACCCGGAGATCAGTGCCAGCGCTACGGCAACGCCTCCCTCGGCTGGACGCCGGAACCCGGGCAATGTCCGCCCGACCTCTTCGACACCAGCGTGCTTCAACCCTGCGACTATTACGTCTACGAGAATACTAACACTGTTGTTTACGATGTGAGTTACCTACATCTATATACTTACTTATAATAAAACTGTAACAGATCCAATTCTGTACATTGAAAATAATTTGACTTTTTTTAGAGGGCACTATATTATCTATAGGTACTGATGCCAAAAATGTAATTTTATCCATCATGTCTGTCTGTCTGTATCTTGGCCGCGCATAACTGCGAAACTATTGAATGCAAAGATTTATATCGTTAGATAGGCCCTTACCGTAGTGAGACCGCGCCCGTGTTGGTGCCATATGAAATGAGATAGCTCGCTCATTTGGAATCAGTGTACATCTAAACACAGTGTCAGTCGGACGTTCTGTAACATTGCGATTTTTTGTTGTCCAAGACCTTGTGTCACAAAATGCCATCGTGCGCATTTTGCAAATGAAACAATAATTCTAAACATACAAATAAAGACAAAAGCGTTACATTTCAGACATACAATGTTTCTCTTAGGTTAAATAACTATTATTTTTCTTTCCGTTTTATAAATCTGAGTTTCCGCTGTTGCGTTCTGACCGCACTACAAAGTAACATTACCAGCTAATCTGTGGTACAACCCAGATTGCACACTTTTTAGACTTTTCGATTTCAGGGCATGATAGGACCTTTATTTTTTCACAAAAGTGTGTGCAGTATGATTGCACACGATATGGTTATAATAACAGTTAGGTACGTGGTTAAGTTTACTGGCAAAAACACAATTTTTAACTGCTTATTAGTAGCGTGCGTCGGCGTTTCGTAACGCACACATTCAAAGACAACGGGACCTTTTTAGAACAGGACAATAAATGTGTAGTGCCTTATCCTCCAGTAGGTACTATTAAAAGCTTTTGAAGCGCATAATATACCTAGGTAAATGTGGAGATATGACGTCCAGTCAATAAAATCTAGGTATAAAAATATATGTAAATCTATACTATAATATTATAAACAAGTAAAGTTTGCGAGGTTGCAGGGGGTAATCTCTGAATCTACTGAGCCGATTTTGAAAATTCTTTTACCCATTGAAAACAACGTTATTTGTGAGTATTATTCTTTGATTATAGACTATATACAATGTATATTAACAACAAGAAATGTTACCGCCCAACGAAGGGGGCATGGGTCAGTTAGTTTTAAAATAAAAGCATTTATTTCGAGCACACTCGAAACGTAGTTTATATAACTAGTTCGGGAGCCTATAGATTCATTTCTAGCTCTTCTTGTGTCAAAGAAATGTTTTTATTTTACTTCAACTCATTAGATAGCACAAGGCACATTATGTATTTCCTTTCTCCATTGAGTTACAATACTAACTTAATGCCTTTCTCTTAATATTTACACCTGTGACTTACCTATATAAGTACCCACGGCCCAAGGTCTCGAACGAAAGAAAAGAACAAAGAGAAAAAACTGACAGGCTACGAAATTACCTATTTAGTACCTACATAGTACACCGAGGCGAGAAAGTGGCCTATTCTTATCGAGTGTGTAATTTGAGCTTTAAATAAAACATTATCATCATCAGCCCATAAACGTCCACTGCTGGACATAGGCCTCCCACGTACGCCACAAATAGCGGTCCTGAGCCGCCTCCATCCATCGACTCCCTGCGGCCGCTACGATGTCGTCGGTCCATCGAGTGGATGGTCTCCCATGTAGGGGGGGATTTGCCATAATCACCACGCTTGGCAGGCGGATTGGAAATAAAACATACGAGATAGAAATCTTACTTTCTCACGATTGATAAGACATATTGTTTTATACTACGCCTGGGAGGAAATACATTGTATTGAATCATCAGAATAACTCGATAATATTCTGATAAGATTCAAAATATAAACTCTATTTGAAAATTATAAGAAATACCATTAGCTAAGGGCCCGTACTCGCTAAAACGACATCGAAATTTCATTTCGTACAAACGCTAATCGTCCTGAGCAACATAAGAGTGGTTAAGGTTGGTTCTGCTTGAATGAGAAACTTCAATTTTCCTTTTATGAACATAGAGTGTGAAAATGAACCCCCATCTCGTCGTTAGCATACTTTTTATGCACGGGAAGACCTCTTCGTATGCGTAAAAAGTATAATACAAATGCAATGACTGTACAAGACCTCATCATAGTCCTTCTGTTCCTCAGTTTGACTTGGCGTGCGACGAGTGGAGACGCACGTTCATAGGCTCGGCGCGCACCATTGGCACACTGGTGAATCTGCCCTTCTCGGGGTACCTGTCGGACCGCTGGGGGCGACGACCCGTGCTGATCAGTGCCACCCTCAACTGCGCCTGGGTCGGCGTCGTCAGGGCCTTCTCCAACAGTTACGTCGGATTTCTCGTGTTACAAGTCTTTGAGTCTGTTATCGGAAGTGGCGCTTACAACAGCTTATACATCCTTTGTAAGTATCTGCTTAAACATGTGTTTCGCTTTAAAGTTAAATTGAAAATATCAGCACGTAATTTCTGTGTCTACAGTGATGGAGATAACAGGCCCCAACTATAGGTTGGTGGTTGGAGCCGCCACCAACAGCTCCTACGCGATAGGGCAAATCCTACTGGGACTGATCGCATGGTCGGTGCCGAACTGGAGACAGCTAACCCTGGTCCTGTTCGCGCCACAGTTCGTTGTCGTTGTTTACTTCTGGCTCATTGGAGACTCCGTGCGATGGCTGCTGTCTAAAGGCCGCTTCCAGGAAGTAGAAGCGCTGCTCCAAAGAATAGCTAAAGCGAATAGATGCAAACTCTCCCCGAAATGCGTGGAAGGTCTGCAGCGATCAGCCGAGGAGGAGTTGAAAAAGAAAGCAAAGAAGGGATCGTCAGCCGAGCCGTGGCTGATTGTGATGGTGTTCCGCAATAAGCGGGTGCTGTTACGCTGCGCGGTGGCGCCGGTGTGGTGGGTTACCAGCACCTTCGTGTATTACGGTATGACGATCCACTCGGTGCACATGGCCGGCAACAGCTACGTCAACTTCGTGGCGGTGACGGCGGCCGAGGTGCCCGGCTACTGGGCGGCTGCCTACCTACTCAACAAACTGGGCCGCAAGCCCGTCCTCATTGCGGCCTTCTGGATCTGCGCAGCTTGCCAACTAGCATTCATCCTGATTCCTTCTGGTAAGTCAATACTTTACGTGACATTATTTTTTTATACCTTCTGTTTATGTAGTTTTCTTTGCGAGCTTGAAAGGAAAGCACATATTAATATTTGCCATCGTTATCATGAAACGTATTCGTGCGAATTCAGCTCATAATCAGTTCAGTTCTAACTCTGATTGGAGCAGACGTACGGACGCTCTGTGTGCCACCTCCTTTTTAAGATCTCGAATTTGACTGGCTGGTTTCTGTTCTCGGGCCCTCTCTATTTTTCGCCAAGGTTTTGGACGCGTTGCTCCTCCCAGTAGGCGTACCCGAGTGAGATAGTTCTACTTTTGAAGATCTCGAAAACTGAAGGCGGAGCCTATAAAATTTTTACGTGCAAAATTACACTATCTGGTGAGATTTGATCCCAGGGCCGCTGTGCCGCAGCCGGTCGTTGAAGCAACTGAGCCAGGAGAACAGTGTAACTATCGATTCATAACCATGCCTAGTTTTGATTGTTGTAAGTCAACAGAAGATGGATCTGGTGTCCTAAATTGTAAGTCCTGTAAAGCATCCTACCATGTGCAGTGCGTTTTGCCCGAAAAAACAAAGGTCTCAAATGATTTCAAATGGTCGTGGATTTATCCTAAGTGCCTTTCTAAGAGCTAAATCGGATAGCACTCCTGTGCGTTCCTGTACCAGGGAGGATAAGGAGAAAGAGTCACTGGAAGTGGATGTTGGTGTTGCGCGCTGCGGTTCATCACAGCCTTCACCTATTCCTCAGGTTCATCACTGCACTAATATAGATATATCGGAGATTATTAAGTCCGAGGTATCTAAAATGAAGAATGAACTGAAGACTGTTTTGATGGCTCATTTTTCAAGCGAGATCTCTACTCTGAAGGATGAATTGAAGGACATCAAATCTTCGATGGAATTCATGAACCAGGAGTACAGCAAGATTAACGCCAAGATGAATAATTTGGATGTCAAATTTAAGAAATATGATTCCATGGTTTCTGAATTTGAGGAATTAAAGGCAAGTTGAAAGGGATATTAACTTGAAAAATCAATGGGCCAGGCGTTCGAACATTGAAGTTTTCGGCATACCGGAGAAGAAGAACGAAAACTTGATGGACATTGTGCGAGACCTAGCGAGACGTACCCTTCGTTTTGCTTCCAAATGACATAGATTTCGTGACTCGTGTAGCTCCTTCGTCTGGTGAAATCAATAAGCCCAAGCCATTATTTTGCGTATGTTAGCTCGTAGTAGGAAAGATGATATCTTGTGTGCTCTTAAAAAACTAAAAGGCGCTAAGGCCGCTGATTTGGGTTTTGCGGGAAAAGCCTCTCCCGTTTACTTTAACGATCATCTTACTAAACAAAATACGTCTCTTCTGCAAAAGGCCAAAAAATTGCTTTAGAAAAAAATTATATGTATGTGTGGGTTAAACATTGCACAATCATGGTGCGCCTATCGGATATTAGCCCCGTAATCCACATCACTTGCGATGAAGATTTAAAAAAAATTGTCTAGGTGTTAGATTAATCATTTACTATTTGCTGTGCTTGTTTTTGAACTCTGTTTTTTTTTTATTATTGTATTTGGCAATGCTTACATAATATGTCACACCCAAACTTATTGTTATTTTATTCAACTAAGATCTACAAATAAGGTCTTATTATATTGGCATCTTATTGGAACGACATTTTCTTTGAGTATTATGATATCAGAACTAAATTAATTTTTACAATGTATTCTTTAGATAAATTACGTATTTATTATCAAAACGTTCAAGGTTTACCAAAACGAACACACTTTTTAGTAATTTATTAAAATTTGATTTTGATATTATTTGTTTAAGCGAGTCGTGGCTAGTGGAAGGAGTTTTCAGCTCCGAGTGTTTTGACAGTCGCTTTAGCGTTTATCGATGTGAACGCGATTACAAGTCTCGTGGTGACAAGATGGGTGATGGTGTACTTGTAGCGGTGCGTCGTGAACTATCGGTTTCCTCTTTTTCTTGCATTCCGTTTAATAACTCGTACGCTGAGGCTGTAGAGGTAGTTATCGATATTAATTGTGCTATAAAATTAAGAGTTTTTTGTTGTTATATTCCTCACGGTCACTTATATCGTGACTCGATAAAATATTTTTTTCAGTTTGTCTCTCAGAAAACTGTTGATCACCCTGATGACTTTTTTGTGATAACTGGTGACTTTAACATAAGTGAGGGACAGTGGAGTTTTCCAGATGACTCACGTATTAGCCCTTTGTCCCTTGAACTCGATAAGTTTCTTGCTTTCACCAATTTTCAGCAATTTAACTGTGTTTTAAATCAAAATAGTAGGTTACTTGATCTTATTATGAGTAATTGCTCTTGTAGTATTGTTAGATGCCTCTCTCCTTTAGTCCCAGACAATACTCATCACCCAGCACTTGAGGTTACTCTACTGGAACTAAAATATAACATGATTCGCCCGGCTTCGCAAACTATTTCTCTCTTTTACGCTGCTCATTATGAAGCTATTAATAGGTCCATTAGCGAGGTTGATTGGTCCGTACATTTGAATGTTGATGACATAGAGGTTGCCTCCGAATCTTTGTTTTCAATCATTAATAGCATCATTGACAAGTATGTTCCAAAAAAGGTATTTAAATTGAATTATAGATATCCCATCTGGTATACTAAACCTTTTATAAAAATTGTTAGAAAAAAATTAAAGTATCACACAAAATGGAAAATTTATAAAAACCCCAGTGATTATGACTCGTTTAAAAAGTTAAGAGAACGACAAAAGTTAGTTGAAGCCCATTGTTATGCTTATTTTATAAAAAAAATCGGAACTAAAAATAAAATCCGACTTTAAACACTTTTGGTCTTTTGTTAAATCGAAGAAAAATTCGAATGATTTACCTGATACTATGTCTTATATGTAATAATGAGACCAGTTCAAATGGTACAGTCATTGCTGAAATGTTCAACTCTTATTTCCGTTCGGTTTTTGAATCACCAGACAACTCGGCTACTCATGATGCTAATTGTAATCATAGTATTGTCACTATTTTAGACAAAGTAGAGATTTCTATTCCGAATGTAAAGAAATATTTGAAAACTCTTGATGTCAACAAAGGATCAGGGCCGGATGGGATACCTGCTTTATTTTTAAAACAGTGTCACGAGTCCCTGTGCTATCCAATTTTCTTGCTGTTCCATCTGTCTCTTCGCTCGGGTTGCTTACCCAAGTTATGGAAACAGTCTTTTGTGATACCTGTTCATAAGTCTGGAAACAAGCATGATGTTCTCAATTACAGGCCTATCTCTAAATTGTGTACGATAGCTAAAATGTTTGAAAAGAACGTTTACGATGCCTTGTTTCCTGTTATTAGACCCCTTATCATCAGTGAGCAGCATGGGTTCATGAGTAAACGCTCTACCGAGACCAACCTGTGTGAGTTTACTCACCTAGTCTCGGATTCCATGGACCAAGGCTTCCAAATCGACGTAATCTATACAGACTACTCCAAAGCCTTTGATAAAATTTCTCACTAGCTCCTGATTAAAAAGCTTTTGGAGAATGGGATTCACGGAGACCTTTTGAGGTCGCTTGAATCCTATCTTCGATCTCAAAGTCAAGCAGTCACAATAAAAGGTTATTGCTTTTCGTTTGTGCCAATTTCATCTGGTGTGCCGCTCGTACCTGGGTCCTTTGTTATTTTTAATCTTCATTAATGATGTTTTAAAGAACTTTATTCACTCTAAATGTTTAATCTATGCAGATGATACGAAAATATTTATGAAAATATCATCTTGATGATTGCCTTCTACTACAGAGTGACCTGTCTAGGCTTTTTGATTACTGTGTTGACAATTCATTATTTCTTAATACTAAAAAATGTCACGTGATCTCTTTTTGTCGTAAACCTACACCCATTATTTTTGATTACAAATTTAACGATAGTATTATATCTAGGGTATCTGTTATTAGAGATCTAGGAGTTTACTTAGATAGTAAACTTACTTTTAATGCTCAATTTGAGAATATCACTTCTAGAGCCTATCGTATGCTAGGATTTATGTTGAGAGTTGGTAGAGCGTTTGAACACCCTAGTACCTTGCTACTCTTGTACAACAGTTTTGTCAGGTCGGTGCTTGAATATCCTTCCTCTGTTTGGAACCCTCAATATAAAGTTCATATTGATAACATTGAATGGATACAGAATAAATTTTTAAAGCACTGTAGGTTTCGTTTTCCGAACTATATTGATAACATTTTGAGTCTTGAAGATCGTCGTAGCGTCAGAGATCAAATCTTGCTATTTAAAATTTTGTCCAACATATTTGACTCCCCTTTTTTTGCTTCAAAATATATTCTTCTATTGTCTTCGTATATCTTCTCGTAAAAAGAAAACATTTTAGACGCCCGCGTCTAATACAAATTATAGAAAAAATATGTTCCCCTCAATAGCCTGTTATCAATTTAATGACACCTTCTGTGATATTCATATTTTTAATACTTCATTGTATAAATTCCGTAAAGATGTTATGTTAAGCGTTGCCAACCGATAATGTTACTCTTTATTTGTTTAGCCTTTTATTATTCTGTATTTTTTTTCTTGCCCCTCACAGTTATTATTAAGTTTAATTGTGCCTTGTGTTTTAGTTGCATATTAGAGCTCTGAACTCTGTATTCTCTTTTAATGTTCCATTTAATGGTGGAAACTTTGCTAGTTTCAGTGTTAGTTAAGTATTTTTATTAATGTATTTTATAACAACTGTATGTTTCCCTAATAAATAAAAATAAAATAAAATCTCACCCTTGGCCTTTGTCATTTCAGAGATGTACGGTCTATCCTTGTCGGTGTACCTAATCGGCAAGTTCTGCATCGCGGCGGAGGTGACGACTCTGTACATGTACACGGCCGAGCTGATGCCGACGCGCCACCGAAACCAACTGTTCGCCTTCTGTTCCATGATCGGCCGTGTGGGAGCTATCGTCGCGCCGCTCACGCCCGCCATTGTTAGTACCTATAAAATTCTTGAAGTCAACTTTCGTTCTTAGAGGGCTCGATAGGACACAGCGGTACTTCCAAATATCCAATCGATGATGATGATGCACGTGTTCTACTGTAAACATATAGTTCAGTTCTTGTTTTAGGTTTGCATCCGCGCGGATTTCGCGTTGTCACATCTGGTCCTTATTGATCGGCGGTCAAATCTATCAATCAAATCTATTGTCTTCATTGAATTAATCATAATTTTAGAATTTCTTTGTTCCTTATCCCATTGAGTAGATCCATGATATTCTTTCAAATTAAGTAGGAAACATTTAAGTAACAGATTACTAATGTATGCAGGGTGCGTCAACATTCGAAGAGTTTCCATCGGTGCTGTTCGGCAGCTTCGCGCTGGTCTCCGGTTGCCTGGTGTTCCTGTTCCCGGAGACGCGCGGCCGCCCCCTGCCCGATACCATGCAGGATGCTGAGAACCTCGGCAAACGTGTATAGAATAGAAAAACCGTTAATTTTTATTTCTTAAGTTAAACCTAATCTTATGTCGAATGACAAGACTTTTAGATGGTGTAAGTTCACATGCCATGATTTCCTTTGTAAATAAATCCACTTTTCATATTTTATCAAGCTTTTAATTCATATTACGAGTAGCTGCACCCCGCGGCTTCGCCCGTGTATCGAGTTCTGAGCGAATCGAACCAAGTAATCTTTGATTATAACTTTACAACCCTGTTTAAAAAGACAAAAAAAATATGTTTTTCGATTTACTTTGCTGTTTTTACCGAGTTTTTACTGAAATGAACCAAGGATTAATAATTTTCCATACAATGTTTAAAACCATTTTAAACCCGCTCAGAGGTACCAAATTTCATCTAAATAAGTTAAGTAGTTGCGGAGATGCGTGAGATAACAAATATTCACATTTTCACATTTATATATATATTGTATTACAGTAGGATAAGGAAGGGAGAAGGTTTATAACTCTCACGTATTGGCTTATTCAGATAGAAAAACGTACTGATAGCGGGAGATCAGGTCAATGCACAGCACAGCACATGTATTTATTTGCGAGTGTATCACTCATATATAATGTTTTCTCGGCTCATTGATTCATTTACCTTGTTTTAAGGGTTCCACAGACCGGCGCCAGTTCTCGAAAACGGTCGTGCCACTATCTATTGAGACTGAACGAAACAGAGCGCGTAGGGCGGTGCTCGCTAATGTCACCATACCACATGACGCTAACCTCGTTAAAGCTGAGAAAAATAAACTTAGTAAATATCTTGACCTAGCTAACGAGGTTGTCAGCATGTGGGATGTTGATTCAGCGACCATCGTCCCGATAGTCGTTTTTTATGTTAATAATGTCTATGACTAGGTAATTCAGTAACCCTTAAATAGGGTTCAGGTGCCTGTAGGTACTCGGGCGAGATATGCCGGTCTACTGTTCTATTCCACCAATATAATGTATGTATGTAACATGTTTGAATGAATAAATAATACTGAATAGGAAGTTGGATCAAAGGTCAGATCCAAAAGGCGGTCATGGACTCTGCGCGTATCGTCAGGTAGTTTCTCACTCTGCAGCCCTAGGCACCGGCCGCTTGAGCCTAGCGTAGTTCCTCACTCTGCAGCCCTAGGCACCGGCCGCTTGAGCCTAGCGTAGTTCCTCACTCTGCAGCCCTAGGCACCGGCCGCTTGAGCCTAGCGTAGTTCCTCACTCTGCAGCCCTAGGCACCGGCCGCTTGAGCCTAGCGTAGTTACTCACTCTGCAGCCCTAGTCACCGGCCGCTTGAGCCTAGCGTAGTTCCTCACTCTGCAGCCCTAGGCACCGGCCGCTTGAGCCTAGCGTAGTTACTCACTCTGCAGCCCTAGTCACCGGCCGCTTGAGCCTAGCGTAGTTCCTCACTCTGCAGCCCTAGGCACCGGCCGCTTGAGCCTAGCGTAGTTCCTCACTCTGCAGCCCTAGGCACCGGCCGCTTGAGCCTAGCGTAGTTCCTCACTCTGCAGCCCTAGGCACCGGCCGCTTGAGCCTAGCGTAGTTCCTCACTCTGCAGCCCTAGGCACCGGCCGCTTGAGCCTAGCGTAGTTCCTCACTCTGCAGCCCTAGGCACCGGCCGCTTGAGCCTAGCGTAGTTCCTCACTCTGCAGCCCTAGTCACCGGCCGCTTGAGCCTAGCGTAGTTCCTCACTCTGCAGCCCTAGTCACCGGCCGCTTGAGCCTAGCGTAGTTCCTCACTCTGCAGCCCTAGGCACCGGCCGCTTGAGCCTAGCGTAGTTCCTCACTCTGCAGCCCTAGGCACCGGCCGCTTGAGCCTAGCGTAGTTCCTCACTCTGCAGCCCTAGGCACCGGCCGCTTGAGCCTAGCGTAGTTCCTCACTCTGCAGCCCTAGTCACCGGCCGCTTGAGCCTAGCGTAGTTCCTCACTCTGCAGCCCTAGGCACCGGCCGCTTGAGCCTAGCGTAGTTCCTCACTCTGCAGCCCTAGTCACCGGCCGCTTGAGCCTAGCGTAGTTCCTCACTCTGCAGCCCTAGGCACCGGCCGCTTGAGCCTAGCGTAGTTCCTCACTCTGCAGCCCTAGTCACCGGCCGCTTGAGCCTAGCGTAGTTCCTCACTCTGCAGCCCTAGTCACCGGCCGCTTGAGCCTAGCGTAGTTCCTCACTCTGCAGCCCTAGGCACCGGCCGCTTGAGCCTAGCGTAGTTCCTCACTCTGCAGCCCTAGTCACCGGCCGCTTGAGCCTAGCGTAGTTCCTCACTCTGCAGCCCTAGGCACCGGCCGCTTGAGCCTAGCTTCGCGGCCACCGTTTTGACAGATATTTTTTTATGTAGAATAGGTTTATAATATTTTAATGTACTTATTTTCACCTGTATTTTTTTTATTTTTAACGAGATTATTAATAAATAAATTGTCATAATAATAATATAAGCCCTGTTGTAAGCTAGCTATTATTTTCCTCAATATAACTTATTCTAGCACATGTTATCTGTTTGCCCTAGTTTGGCATAGCAGGCCTCTTCCATTATTATAGACTTTTGTGATACGTAACCCAAAACCTGTCTTATAGTGACCTAAGAAGTATCACAAACGTTACACAAACCCAACACAAAAGTAAAATTTTAAACTACTTTTTGGCTATAACTAATTTATTTACTGCATGAGGCGCCAATGAATACTTACAATTGCACTATGAATAGGTACCGCTGCCACCCGCTGCTAACAAATATGGATTAATAGTAATCTATTATATGTTTCTTTCCTCATTAAGTCGCAATTGCAAAAAAAAAAAAAAACATCCCCAATAACGTGACTCAAAAATTCGTCGATTTGTTTTTTAATGCTTTATGGATAATGCTGTTGCCATCCATAATCATACTGAGGTTTTGCACTTTGTCTCATTAAATCGTACATAGAATAGGGGTAAAAATTCGTAACACCAAAAAGTGACAAAAAAGTTACACGAAAAATTTACAATTTTGGCGGCCATAAGGTCCGTTTATATCTATCGACATGGAGCGTATCAGACACGCGCCGTGGCAGACATCTACCGACACCGTTTATTTACATCTAACGTAACAGAAACGTGCCGCGTCAGACAACGACAGACATCGTCCGGCGTCCATGGATTTATATGTAGCACACAACATACTAGATTTAGCGATGCAAACACTCATTTTCTTTGACTGAACTGTACTGCAATCCGTACACCTTACTTTAGTGTGGCTTCAACATTCACGCGGTGTTTTTAACACACTTTCTAAAAATACCGCGTCATGTCTGTCATCCCATCCATCAATCACCTACTTTTACGTACAACAGGTTTTGAAATGGAACATCTGCATATTTTGGTCTATGATTATAATGGCTTGCATATTTACGAATAATTTATTTATATCTGTTGTGGTATTATGATATTATTACCTTTTTATTTACTTAAGGCGTATACAAAGGCAAATGACCTTGGGCATTTGGCAGCCTAGTGGGGATACCACGCGCCATCTATGGAGCAAGCAAAACGCGCGCGCGGTGTCCTCCACTGCAGTTAGATGGCGCGCACTAGTGTAGTACATACGTACACACAATACACAGAGTAATGATGATCAGAGATACCCCTTGAGAGAAACTGACCAAAGGAATAATAATTGTCTAAAAATATTATATGATGTATATGAATATAGGTAGGCTTAGGATTAAAACATTACTCCACAAAATATCTTTTTAGTAAAACAAATATTATTAAATTTATTTTTGTTGAAGTTTTTATTAATATTGATGAGAACACTCGGCATGATAATATAAATTCACTATCTTGTGTAAAAAATTATATTCGTCCTTGTTTTCAGTGCTAGGTAAGTGGTTGGTATGGTAACTAGTTATGATGTGGTAAGTTGATCTGGAAAGAAGTAATTTAACGGAACCCTTAATCTTCTTTTACTGAAAAATAAAGAAATTAATATATTTAATGGCCCGCAAGAAAAAATATTCTCTAAGTGAAAGGTAGTAGGTAGGCAATTGATACCATTTGATAGAATATGGTTGGTAAACTATGTAATAATAAGAAAAATACGTAACATGGTATCCAAATATAGGAAAAAAAGTATATATGAAAAAAAGGTCAAAATTAGACCAAATTTCAGTTTTTTCTTAAAAAGGGGGGTCAAAGGGCCAGGGGGAAACATTTTGTTTTCGAAATTATTTTGATCCTCTACAAGACCCAACAAAATATTTTCTTTCAAGTCACTTCGCTTGGGAGATACAAAAAGAGGGTAGTTTTTTTTTGGGGAAAGTGGGGTGATTTTTTTCCAATTTGAGTAGAAACCCTCTATACGGTCCCGCAATCGATACTCCTCTATCACATCGGCATCTGGGAGCAATCTCAAAAGGAGGGATTTTTTGTTGGCAAGGGGGCAAAAATTTTATCGCATTCCAAATTACTTGTCCTCTTCTATAAAATCCCCATAAAAAAAAAATAATATGGCTCTGCTTGGGAGCCGCACTAGAGGGGGGAAGAAGGGGGGCAAATCTCGAAAAGTCGGAATTTTCCCTAGGTCCCATAAAATCCCTTTATACATTTTCGCAAAAAAAAAATACTTACCTACCCCTGCACCATCAAATATCAAAGTGCTTTATTTCCTTTAGACCTTATAGGACACTTGGACTGTTGGACACGTCACAAAATTAAAATTACATAAGTAAAACAGGGAAATAAAGTGATCACTTTGATTTTTTGTTCACTTCAATCTTTTTAAGGTAAAGTAAAGAAGAAACCTTTACCTTATTAGGTTTTTAGATTTCGAGTTGGAGCAAAAGTCGTCTTATGCTTTTTTATCCTCAAGATAATCTGATATTTTGTAATAAGCCTTTTTACAAAGGATATGTTTGATAGTTTGTTTGAATTTATTTATTGATAATTTTTGCAACTCAGTCACTCAGAGATTTGTTGTAGAAACGTATACTTTGCCCTTTAAAAGATACACTAATCTTGTGCAGCCTAGTTTTGGGCAAAGCGAGTTTATTCTTATTTCTAGTATTTACATTATGTATGTTGCAATTTTTAGGGAATCGATCGATATTTCTATGAGTGTACAATAAGTTTTCATAAATATATTGATATGGTACGGTCATTATATTTATTTCTTTGAATTTATTCTGCAGGGATTCTCTAGTTCCCCCACAGTAAAATGCCATAAGACATAATACTATGGAAGTAGCTGAAATAGACAAGTCTAGAAGTATCAACGTCTGTAAGATGACGGATTTTTTTGACTGCATATGCTGCAGAACTAAGTCTCTTCGATAGTTTATCTATGTGTGGGCCTCATTGAAGTTTACTGTCTAAAGTTATTCCTAAGAATACGGTACGGTCTACAATGTCTAAAGTTTCTCCTTTTACGTTTATATCAGCCTTTACTTGTTTTACATTTGGTAGAATAAATCTAATGCATTTAGTTTTGGTATAAGATTATTGACATTAAACAAATGGACTACTTTTGATATTGCATTGTTTACACCGTCATAATTTGTGTTTTATCTTATCATCTTGAAAATTAAGGAAGTATCATCAGCAAACGTTACAATCTCGTGATTATTTTTAACGAGATGAGGCAGGTCGTTAATATAAACCAAAAATAGGAAAGGACCGAGGATAGATCCTTGCGGTACCTACACCCATTGTAACTACAGATCCCGAAGACCGTTTCCCATTTACGTCAACTCTTTGTATCCTGTCACTCAAATAAGTAGTATTTTTTTTATTTGCTTAATGTGGCTTTAGTGTCACAGCGGCCATGGTAGGCCTATTGTGATCGCCACTTCGAGTGTTCACCCTTGGAAGCTGCGGCGTTTATAGTTCGCCACTTACCCTTGCAGCTGCGAGGAACTGTAGGATTCTCTTCGGGGAGGTGTCTCGTAGCTCGTCTGGGCTGAGCAGGTGCTTGCCCAGATGAGTGCTACGTTTTTGCATCAGTGCTCCACACTCTCCTAGCAGATGGAGGGGCGTTTCATCTGCCTCCTCACAGAGTCTGCAGGATTTTGTGTCGCATAGACCCAAATTGAACATGTGCTTGTTAAGGCGACAGTGTCCGGTTAGGGCTCTTGTCATGATGCGAAGGTTGTCTCTGCTTAGCGCTAGGATTTGGTTGGTGCACCGTTTATCGAAGGCTTTGATCAGAACTTTTGAATGTCTCATGCCGTTGGAATTTATCCAGAGCTTGGTAGATTCCTCGTAGCAGGAGTTCAAAAGGATTCTTTGAGCCAGGCTTTTTGGTACGCCACAAAACGGCTCGGGGCCAAACTGAGTCCCCTTGGCCCCGGAACGCGCCAGTTCATCGGCACACTCATTGCCGTTGATTCCCGCGTGTCCCGGTACCCATTTTAGGACAACTCTGTTGTTCAGGCCTAGAGCGTTCAGGCGTGACAGACAGTCCTCGACTAACCTGGACGTCATGACCTTCGAATCCAGTGCTAGGAGGGCAGCCTGGCTGTCAGAGTTGATGAAAATGTTTTGGTTGGCGTATCGCTTTTGCAGATTTATATCGGCGCACTCAAGAATGGAAAATAAGTAGTAAGAAGAGGTGTAAATTTTCCATAGTGATGTAGTTTCCTGATTAATGTTCCATGGTGTACACAATCGAATGCTTTTGACAAGTCGTAAAAAACACCTAAAGCATCTTGCGACTTCTCCCAAGCATCAAAAATATGCGATACCAACTCTACACGGCATCAGTAGTTGACCGGCCGCGAGTAAACCCGAATTGCTTACGATGTAGCAGGTCATTGCCATTGAAATGCCTAAGCAATTGATGTAAAATAAGTTTTTCAAAAACTTTGCTGAATGTAGGCAGTACTGATATCGGTCTAAAGTTAGTGGGGTCAGACCTACTACCCGATTTAAATAGTGGGATTATCTTACTATGTTTCATCAAATCAGGAAAAACGCCACAATCAATAGATTCATTGAACATAAAAGCTAGATCTAGTGCAATACGTTCGTTATTTTATTACATTTTCACTGTTTTTAATTTTTGAGCTAATATAATTTGATTTTGCCATTTGACAAACTTTTCTAAATATTTTTGAGCGATTTTTTACTTTGTCTTTGAACTCCTGGTGTGGAAATTGTGTTGTTTTTCACTATACAGTTCATACAATTTTTGTCTACTCTTATATATATATATATATATATCATCATCATCATCAGCCCGTACACGTCCACTGCTGAACATAGGCCTCCACCAAACGACGTCACGAATAGCGGTCCTGAGCCGCCTCCATCCAACGACTCCCTGCGACCGCTACGATATCGTCGGTCCATCGAGTGTGAGGTTTTCCCACGCTCCGTTTCGCATTGCATCGCGGTCGCCACTCGAGAACCTTTACTTCCCAGCGGTTATCGGTTCTACGAGCTATATAGCCTGCCCATCGCCACTTCAGCCATATATATTATAATAATTACGTCAATAATTAGTAGGTACAAGATACATAACTATTAGGTACTTAGGTAAAAGTTGCGCCACAGATTATGTAATGTTACTTCGGTAGCGTGTGTAAAAGTTGGTATTGAAACACGATGCTAATAAGTCTCTGTAACGGCACTACTCTATGCATCGATGCATCGATATTAGACTATGCCTGAAAACTTGACTAGGGGACTAAGCAATTATTATTTATAAGGGCCACCATACCAATCATACTACACGGGTACTACACGGACTGCTTGGAGCAGTCATTCATAGACACATACACGGAACCACTCGAGCAGTTGAACTGCTTCGGAAGCAGTCCGTGTATGTTGATCAATGGCTAACTGCCCGAGTAGTCCGTGTTTGGCGGCCCTCAGATATAGGTAGCATGGTAGGTACAGGTGTTTCAGCCCTTTTTTATTTCCCCATATTCTTATTGTTTCACTAAAACCCAACTCCAGAAGAAATACTAAAGACAAAACACAACACATAATTTTAGAAAATCAATTAGGTAGGTACTTCATTATTTTTGAAACTGCTTCAGATGATATTATGTAGGCATGATAATGCAAAAAGAAAAACGCGTGACGGCTGCGACAACGACGAAGACGACGGCACGATTGTTTTGTTTGGTCTGGCAACCTCGCACTCGAGCCGGCCGCTATAGAGCTTGCAACGTCGCGTCTTTGCCTAGCGCGCGCCCTCGCTCGGTCACTACTAACATTGCCTACTCAAATTTTGCGAGCAATCGTTCGTGGGAGAGAGACGTTTTAGTAGGCGCAAATAGTTTTTTCGTTAAAACTTCTTATTTTGAGTTTATTTCAAAACAAATGGACCGGCAATTGAAGCATACGAGCTACATAAATAACTATACTGAGTTTGGTAGTAAACGAATAAGACACACCGCCAAAAAGTGTGCTCATTCACCTGAAGATATTGTTTCTCTAAACTTTTTCTGAGTGCTTACTATAACTACCGGCAAGCATTTGAAACCGGCACATAATACTTTAAGATATGTGTTACCGGATATATAAATTTCAAAGGTCCACGATCTATATTTTCGTCAAATACATGTTCGAAAAAGACGTCGTTTTCGTCTTTTCCCCTTATAATTCGCCTTAATACAACTAATTTTACTTACTCGACTACAGAATTGTTATTTCTCTTTATTCACGTCCAGATTCACAATTAACATAGGATTTTCATATTCATAACGCGGCTCCATATACGCCCACGCTGCAGAATCAGAATCAGAATCAGTAACTTTATTTCTTTAGGCTTACAAAATAAGCATTTAGACAAGTAAAATTTTATACTATAAACATAGTTATTATTATCAAATAAGAAATAAGGTGTTATTGATATTCTCTTCACTTCAATTTTTTGTCTGCGTTGCGTGAATGTCCAAGCCATGGTATAAAAAAACAAGGTATGCTCTTCCGAGACATGATGGACACGTGGGTGACTCAAGGCTCGACGCCATTGACGCCATCGGCGAATGAGAAGTCGAATCTGTTTCCGAGTGTTAACAGTGGAAACACATTCGTCTTCTCGTCTTGGGAAGTTACGATTTTACGCTACTAGTAATTTACCAGTAGCGTAAAATCGTAACTCCTTGTATTACCTGTATAAAACTGATAAAACTATGTGGTTTTGCAGTTACTCATTATTTATCACATTGACTTGTATTTAAATAACCCTGTTTTGACTGATTTAACAAACATAATTGACGTTTGTATTGATTTTTAAATTGATCCTTATCACATTTGTTTCCCAACTTCTACATTTTGTTGAAATAAAGTGGCAACTGGACAGTAACGTCACCTTGAGTCACTCCCGGAAGAGCACACCTTGTTTTCTTGGATCATGGTCGAAGCCACACTAAAGTAAGGTGTAGGCATAGCAGTACAGTTCAGTCGAAGAAAATGAGTGTTTGCACCGCCTAATCTAATGCGTAGTACATAAATGGCAGGTAGTCACAGACAAGTAGAGACATGAACCGCGCAGACAAAATATTATTTCCGCGAATGCTGGCCGGGCATGGCGGCGGCGACCCGTGTCTGACGAGGCGTCTGCGCGGCCGTCTTACGATAGATTTATATACGTTCATACACACTGTATAGAATAATATTTTTTGTCTGCCACGGCACGTGTATGATACGCTCACGTCGCTCACGGCACGCTCAATGTCTGAACATATACATAAATCCA
Source organism: Eupithecia insigniata (assembly GCA_947859395.1). NCBI lineage: Eukaryota > Metazoa > Arthropoda > Insecta > Lepidoptera > Geometridae > Eupithecia > Eupithecia insigniata. The sequence continues at coordinate 581,278 of OX402006.1, read as the reverse complement.
CCTTTACCCATCTATCTGCGTTAGACAGACCATAAGAAGTGAGCTTTGCTCGACCTAGGCTTGTGCACAACTTAATTTTACGTAAAGAATCTCAATATTCAGTTGTCTCTTATCTCTTATCCATAAATAGTTTCTTTGCTTTTTTCCTTTATACTTAAGTACCTTTGCACTACCAGCCATTGTTATCACATCGGTGCGGTAATCCCTCACGGTCCGTTCGATGCAGACTCTCTCTCATAGTTTATCTATCATTCGACAATTTAACTGGATTATGAATTTCCATGCAATCATTTATCTGTAGTATCAGTAAATTCAACCGACTAACGACTCAGCGTGTCTCTACCTACATACTATATTATATAATGACATAATTCCATCGGCTCGCTTTAAAATAGCAACGTGAGTGGAACATCAGAATGAGGGCTAATAAAGCTGAGGAGAAGGGGGATCTGGACAGGATTCTGGTGCAGGAGATCGGCCAGTTCGGGCCTTTTCAACGTCGGACGCTGGCGCTGGCCGCCGTCGGCGTCGTCTTCGCGGCCTTCCATGCCGAGTACGTGTTTACTGCTGCCAGGATCCGCACACGGTAATGACCTAAGGGCTCAGTGATTTTTTCTTAAAACCTACGCTAGGTGGATAAAAAACTGTGGCTTTAAACTCCGCCCAAATCAACGATAAACTATCTTCAAAATATTTTGAAAAAAAAAAAATGTGTTAGACAAATAAAACGTAGAAACCAGAAAACATACGACTTAAAAAAAAATCGACGAAAATCGTCATCAAAAATATATAGGTACCTAGTTATATTTTACTTTTAACTATTGATTGTATCGTAGATGTTTGATCCCGGAGTGTGAACAGCCGGCTAACACCGTTTTCGCGCCGTTCTGGCTGGCGTACGCCGTGCCCGCGAACGGAGACTCCTTCGACGAGTGCCACCGATTCGCCAATGTTAGCGCGACGCCAAAGACAGCGGCTGACGTCTGCCCAGTGGCTCTCTTCGACACCGGCGTGGTCCAGCCCTGTGAGGAGTATGTCTACGAGAACACTAATACTGTCGTGTATGACGTAAGTTTAACAACTGCTCTGCTCTTGTTGAAAACACACTGGATGAACTCAAGCGGTGACGTAAGATTGTCTATTGATACTTAGAGTTGCTACCTACATACAAGGAATTTTAGGTACCTATGAATCAGAGAAATGTGGTATACCATTCAAACCCCATTTATATTCCCTCACTACAGGATTATTATTAATTAAATAACATTACGTGAACTGCAGATTCTGCCCCTCATCAGTAAGCACATACAGTAACATCATAGGTGAAGCGCAATTGCCACCAAGGATAAGAAGCGAAGAAATGACGCATCTCATCCTAGTCTGCTAACTTGTATCGTCATATTCGTCTGCTACCCTTAGGGGTAGGATCCAGAGGCGAGTATGTCGCTACTGACCTTACCAGGCAGTGATCTGAGCTTCCTGAGAGAGGTAGCACGGATTCTGAATTTCGGTCAACTGTACCTACCAATGGATTTTACTACGAATCTGAGTTTTTTTTATTTTCAATGTACCTACGTATGAAATGGTAGTTATACCGAGTCTAAAATTTTCCCTTGGGATCTATGAGCGTATCAAGTATACCTCTAACGAGTCAATCAAAGAGAATAGAATAGATTAGAAATACTCTTTATTGCAAACCAAGATAGAATAACAAAACAGGAAAACACGTCCATCGACAGACCGCGTTGACATCACCTTGAAGCACCTCACAATCAGCCACGGACTGTATGACAGTGTAGAGCTTCAGGTCGTCCGCGTATAGTAGACACTCTGCGTGCTCTACAATAGCCGGTAGATCGTTTACCATTAAAATAAAAAGCAAGGGCCTAGGATAGAGCCTTGACTCACCCCAGACCTGGTGTGATATGGCGCTGACTCATAGATGCCATGTCGAACATACTGCAGGCGATCACACAGATAGTCGGCGAGCAATCTAATGAGATCCGGTGCAAACCCAATGATGCTTAGTTTGGCCAGAAACCACAATGCGAGGACCGGCGCCGCGCATACTGCACTCTTCAGCTGTCGAATTGCCGACTCCTGCGCACTATCCCACATCCACTCCGAATCTTTTTTCAATAGGTTACGAAGAGGAAGAGCTGTGTCCGAGTAGTTCGGAATGAATTTTGATAAATAATTTATCATGCCCAGAAACCTCTCGAGTGCTGGCCTATTTTGTGGAACAGGCATGTCTTCTATCGCTTTTACTTTATTTTTATCTATGGCCATGCCTTTGCCACTAAATACGTGTCCTAAATAAGTCACCTGACTAATTTGAAATTCACACTTTTCTTTGTTGAATTTTATACCTACCTCTCGCGCCCTATTCAATAATCTCTTTAAGCGTTCGTCGTGCTGCGCTTTCGTAGATCCCCAACAAATAATGTCACCAATGAATTAATCTACCCCTTCCAAATCCTCCAGAATTTGTCGAATTTTAGAATGAAAGACTTCAGAAGCGCAGTTTATTCCGTATGGTAAACGTAAATATTGATCCCTACCAAATGGCGTCCCGAAGGTATAAAGATCCGCACTGGCATCATCAAGCTGAACCATCCAGAAGCCCGAGCGAGCGTCTAGCTTACTAAATACCTGTGCTCCTTCCAGCTTGGTGGCGATCTCCGTGAGCGTCGGCAGCGGGTAGTGCGCGCGCTGCACTGCGCGGTTCAACGGCCTTGGGTCGAGACACACTCGAATGGAGCCGTCCTTTTTAGCGGCCACTACTATGCTGTTCACCCACGGAGTTGGATGAGATACTTTCCGAATCACTCCCATTTTTACCATCCGCCCCAGCTCCTGGGCTCTGTGATAACTTCTCGTACGCCGATGGGAATTTTTCTAACCGGGCAGACTGACGGACTGATCCACAACAATGTTGTATTTACCGGGTAATTTACCCAAACCTTGAAATAAGTCCGCGTACTCATTTACATTCAGAGATAAAATTGGCTTTACCATTCCTAACTCTTCACAGGCGTATTTACCTAGAACACTCTGACAATTAAAATCAGCAACAATAAATCGTATTGTGTAAGCAGTATTTTTGTACAAAAATTCAAGATTACAATGTCCAGCTATCGGGATAAAACTACCACAAAAAGACTGGGCCTTTGTATTATCTGAATTCAAAATATTCTTAGTAAAACCAAGCTTTGTTAATGTAATCAATGACATGACATTTAAATCTGATCCAGAATTCAGTTTAAATGTTTCTTTTTCGCCTGTGCATGTAAAAATCAAAGTTTCATACCATTTAGATTCCTTACGTTCCACGGGCCCCGAGAGGGAAGATACATAGTACAGTCCATCGTCACTGCAATCTTCATTGTCGTCGTCGACCTCGGGATCGACATCCGCATCGATTTGCCACACGCGCTTACATAACTTTGGACACATATTTTTAAAATGGCCTCTTTCACTGCACCAAAAACACAGTGCATTTTTAGCCGCACACCGATAGCTATCACAATTTCCGAAACCACACGCTGTACACAATATTTTAGCGGCACTCCCGGCGGGGGGCCGGCGCGGCGGCGCTCCTCGCTGCTGCTGGCGGGGCCCCGCGGCACCGCGGCCTCGTGCTCCGCCCCCGCTCGCGGCGACGCTCGGGCCCGCGCGTGGGGCTCCACGCGCGTTCATCACGTCCACTGCCACTACCCGAGTCTTGGTCCCTTCTATCTGCCTCTGTTCCTCCGTAGACATTTCATTGGCCTGGCATATTTTCACGGCTTTACTGAGGGTGAGGTCATCGGCCCTAAGTAAGCGATCGCGTAATTTGGTATCTAGAACACCACACACGATTCGATCGCGAATCAGACCTTCTTCTAGTAATTCAAACTCACATCGCTGAGAAAGTATTTTCAGAGCCGTAACGTACTCGTCTATTGATTCGCCTTCTTCTTGACATCTCGAGGAAAAACTTGAAACGCGCCATTGTTGTGTTCTGTTTGGCTCCAAAATGTTCGTTGAATTTCTTTACAAGCGTAGCAATACACTCCTTATTTTCTTCCTTAGTGAATTTGAAGGTTGTGTACACATCGTATCCTTCAGATCCTATGAGATTCACCATCAAACTTGACTTTACGGATTCTGGTTCCTTCTCAACACCGGACGCTTTCAGAAACATAGTAAACTGCCGCAGCCATTTTTCCCAAGCCTCGGCCCGACAGGCCAAATCGCCCTCCAAGCATAATTCGGCTGGAGGCCGTGCGTGTTCCATTATTTATGAACTTTGTGATGTAATAACACTAATAACTAACTAACTATCACTTTTCAACGCGATTATGTTGTTTTTCACTCTATTAATTATGAAATTTTCAACACCGCTGTCACCATGTTGTGAATGAAAGACAGGTTGACCATAGACTAAATTTTATTCTCTACCATAGTGAATGACAAGGGTCTACAAATACGACAGAACCTACGGAAGGAATCTATAACGAACAATGTCGTAAGGTCCTAATAATGCATTTACTGTGAACTGAATGTGATGGTTCCAGTTCGACCTGGGCTGCGACGAGTGGCGCCGCTCGCTAATTGGCTTCCTGCGGACCGCCGGCACACCCCTAGCGCTCCCGCTGATCGGTTACGCTTCGGACCACTGGGGTCGGCGCGCCGTGCTGACCGTCAGCGCGCTGAGCACCGCAGGGATCGGCCTGCTGCGCGTCTGGACCACCTCCTACCACGAATTCGTCATCTTACAGATCGTAGAAGCTATCTTTGGCTCGGGTTTCTACTCTAGTGCCTATATTTTGGGTGAGGTTTCTACAAAGCTAAAACAAATTGACGAACATATGAAATGGAAATCTCATGTAGACTTAGTAAAAAAAAATGTATATGCTCTAGGACAAATAAAAAACGTCACAAACATCAAAACTGCGATTATGTCGTATCACGCGTACCTATATAGGATCAGCACTTCGTTATGGTTAGTAATGTGGGGCAATAGTATTTTGTATGTGTGGTAAGAGCATTTTGGCGCAAAAAAATGCATCAGAGCATTATGTCGAATCCCGCCTGATCAATCTTACAAACCGTTTTTAAGGACATTTAAAGCCTTCAGACCTACCAAATATACACAAAAATTTCGGAGAAGCGTGGTTACAAACACTGTGACACGAGATTTTTATACATATAAAGATGTACATAGGGTGAACTGGTCAGTTAGCCAACCACCCCTGGTTTACGACCACTTTTTCGTAATCCTTTAAAAATAGTCTAATTAAAACGTGCTTAAATTCGTTTTGATTTTGAACGAAACAGTAGTATATCCCTTCCCCGCCGCGACATCTTTTGTTGGTCTATGAGACATGATGAATCTCAGGGACCCTCTGAAATACAGCCATAGCGGATGTATCGAATTTTGTTGTGAAATTCTATAAAAACAATATTGAGAGGACACATTTTCAAACGTGAGTAAAACCATTTTTCTATTTAGGCTCATTGGTGGAAATGTGGCTTGCAATGTTTAAAAAATATGTAATTTATCTCGGAAGCATTAATTTTATTAATAAAATACGTTTTTAACTTAAATAATGGGTGGTCGCCAAACTGACGTACTAAAAATACGATTCCATCGTTTCTCAACCACATGGTCGGCAAATGACTGTTACTGACCAACTTTATTTATGATTTATCTCCTCCAAACTGCATGATATGACATGTTGTACATTGTAATTTATATCTTCATAATATGGTTTACTAACACGTTAGATTGCGACCAGCAAAACTATGATACAATTGAAATGCAGACACTTTTAAAAAAGCATTCATGTGGTCGGCGATCGGTCTGCTACCGACCATGTATTTTTTCCCATACCATATTTTTATACTTTATTACCCATATCCCATCGTTTTTCTTCAATATAACGTTATAATCCATTGTCCATTGTATATAGAATATCTATGTAATAATAATGGTTGGATTTGGTAATGGTTTTGCATTGCATGTCTTTTTACAGATGGCCGATTGTTATTTTAGACCCTAATGGTATTTACTTAAAGCCCTTTTTCAATGAAACGTAAGTGGACGTCAACTGACGAAAATCATGGACGCAAACTGGTAGAAAGCGGTCGGGAACTGACAAAACAGCACTTTTTGATATTTTATTAATTATTTAATATTTACAATTATAATTTACGATAAAACTTGCAAAAACTAGTTAATTCCATATTTTTTCTATCAAGTTCAATAATTTTTAATGTTGAAACACTATCATTTTTATGAATTATGTTACTTTAAAGTGTCCAAGTCGACTAAGTGGTCGTAAACCGGCACATTCACCCTATGTAGGTAAAACAAGCGTTCCACTCACTTGTTTTGCTCTACTCGCGTCTAGTGTAGGTACCTAATCTAGGCTTGAGGTGTATTTATCGTCACTGATAAAAGTCACAGGTATAGAAAATTGGCGGTATTTCACAGTGACAGAAACTAAATATATCTGTGACTTTCTCACGGGTAGTGCAAGTCACGAGTGCACGATACTTTCTTGTTGTTATTTTAATAGGTACCTACACAATAAATAGGTTCAGCTAGATAATATCGCTTCTATACTCTTTGATAGTATCACTAAGTCAGAATGAGACATATACCTAGTATTTTATACTTGGAAATTTGAAATGTATACTGCAATGTAACAAAGTTGTTAGAATGATCGCAAAACTTAATGAGCTCTGTGAACTTAGGCACGGAAGCAAAACTGCGCAAGTACAATCAAATAGAAAAGTGATATTTATCAACTAGCAACCCACCCGGGCTTCGGCTAGAAATCAAGACCTTCACTGTCTTCTTTTGTCATTAAACTCATGACATCGAACACCATTTTCCATGTTTGACGACGCAGTATGTTAAACCGCATGCGAGGCATATTTAACGTTTAAGAGAAACAGCTATTAACAGGGAATACAACACAAAGAGCAAACAAGAACAAACTATCAAATCAACGAACCGAACACTGGACAAGCATCAAAGACTTTGCTGCGTCATTGTACTCAAAAGCATTCATTCGACAGTATTGTCCACTAGATTTTATATAATGCAGAACAAAATGTGCTAGACAAAATAAAAATACGCCAAAATTCTTGCTGGCAACCCTGGTTTGACAGACAGATCCCCTCTCATCCCGTTCGTTCCCCTCAACGCCTTATTTACGGTTCAATGCGCAGCCATTGAAGCCAACTTCATAGAGCTCATAAAGATTTGCGCATACTCTACATTGCGTTATACACATACAATTCAAGAGGAATTTTCGTTACGTAGCGGTACTATTGCTGCAATAAATATATTATTCAATCAGTAAAACAATGAATTTGTACGTGATTGGTAGAAATACTACCTAGTATTTTGTCACTGGTATTTGTCACGGATATTTTGAAGTCACAGTAACGTAATTCAGTTTTCGGTATCGAATTTTGGCTAGTATAACCCTAGACTAACCTAATCTGCTCTGCTTTCTCTTACTATTAAAGAAAATACTCGTGCATTGATAAAGTATTTGACTATTCATGATATTAAGCTGTAGCGTGTTTGTTAATTAGTGCATACTACTTATATAATGTATTTTCATGATAATTTTTGTACATTTGTCTATAGATAGTTTTAGTTTTGTACATTTGTAATTGTATTTACTGATAAAACCCTGACGAATTGATCATTGTTAGGTTTTTTTTCCTTTTAAAATGTGTTCCGTGAACTAGTACGTTAAGTTGCCAAAAATTTCCTCAAAATCCAAAGAGAAATAAAATTACACATTAAAAATATCATCTTCCGCTCAAATCTTATACATGTTATACGGTTATACATATGTATGTAACTGTTTGTTTTAGTCTTGGAGCTGGTGGGTCCGGAGTACCGCGTGGTGGCGGGCGGCGCGATGTCATCCTGTTTTGCCCTGGGGCAGGCCCTGATGGGGCTGTTGGCCTGGGCAGTGCCCCGCTGGCGCGCCCTGACCTTGGTGCTCTACGTGCCCCAACTCCTCACTGTCGCCTACTTCTGGGTGCTGCCAGAGTCTGCGCGCTGGTACATCAGCAAGGGCCGCTATAATGACTCCGAGGCGCTGTTGAAAGAAGTCGCTCGCGTCAACAATAAGCAACTTTCAGATAAGTCACTTCATCGATTAAGAGTCACATCGGAGGAAGAGAAGAGGAGGAAAGCTTCGGAGAAGGCCGAGAAGGCGAGCGAGCTGTGGCTAGTTGTTTTGGTGTTTAGACATAAGAGCATATTGGTCAGATGTGTCGTGCTCCCGGTCTGCTGGATCACCACAACGTTGGTTTACTACGGGCTGTCTATCAACGCGGTGCATATGACGGGAAATTCGTATTTGAACTACGTGGCAGTATCACTGGTGGAGGTCCCTGGGTATTGGATCTCGGTGGTGCTGATCAGTAGAATAGGCAGAAAACCTGTGCTGAGGAGCTGCTTTTGGATCTGCGCTGCTTGCATGATCGCTTACGGCTTCGTTCCAGACGGTAAAACACCCGCATACAGTCCTACTACACAGTGTGTCCCTGGATAAAGTGCAACCCCGAAAGGGGGTGAAACTAGATCAAAAATTATCGACAAAAAAATAGAAAAAGAAATTTAAAAAAAAATTGTTTATACTTTATTGATGAATGAAAAATTTTATTACTCACTAATGACTCTATTTAATAAAAAAATGATTTCTTCCAAAGTATGTGAGTTTTTATTTTAACAAAATAGACCCATATTTTGTTAAAATAAAAACGCACATGATGATGACATAATCATGTCAGATATGTGACGATGACGATAAAATAATAAATAACTCACAAACGAGTGGCTCATCATCATCATCATCATCATCAGCCCGTACACGTCCACTGCTGAACATAGGCCTCCCCCAAACGACGCTACGAATAGCGGTCCTGAGCCACCTCCATCCAATGACTCCCTGCGACCGCTACGATGTCGTCGGTCCATCGAGTGGGAGGTCTTCCCACACTCCGTTTCGCAATGTATCGCGGTCGCCACTCGAGAACCTTTACTCCCCAACGGTTATCGGTTCTACGAGCTATATGGCCTGCCCATCGCCACTTCAGCCTGCTGATTCTGAGAGCTATGTCGGTAACTTTGGTTCTTCTACGAATTTCCGTATTCCGGACCCTATCGCGCAGAGAAACTCCGAGCTTAGCTCTCTCCATAGCTCGCTGGGTGACTTTGAGCTTATGCACAAGGCCTATAGTGAGCGACCACGTCTCGAATCCGTAAGTCAACACTAGTAGCACACATTGGTTAAAGACTTTCGTCTTGAGGCTCTGCGGTATCTGTGACGAGAAGATATTGCGAAGTTTCCCGAACGCTGCCCACCCGAGTTGAATTCGTCGGCTGACCTCTTTATCGAAGTTGGATTTACCTAGTTGGACCATTTGGCCTAGGTAGACATAATGATCAACAACTTCGATAACATCGTTCCCCACATAGACCGGTAAGGGTGCGACATGGGCATTACACATGATATTTGTCTTTTCCATGTTCATTTTAAGACCCACTTGTCGGGAAACGGTGTTGAGGTCTCTGAGCATCCTGCTAAGGTCTTCCAGCGATTCTGCCATAATGACTATATCGTCGGCAAACCGAAGGTGAGTGATGTAATCGCCATTGATATTGATGCCATATCCGTCCCAGTCCACAAGCTTAAAAATATCCCCCAATGCAGAGGTGAACAGTTTCGGAGAAATGACGTCTCCCTGTCTCACCCCTTTTTGCAGTGGGATCGGATTTGTGCTTTGGTCCTGGAGACGAATTGACATAGTGGCTTTGCTGTACAAACACTTCAACACTTGGATATACCGGTAGTCGATTTGGCACCGCTGGAGAGACTGCAGGACTGCCCAGGTTTCGACTGAATCAAAAGCTTTCTCGTAGTCAACAAACGCTAGACATAACGGCCGATTATACTCTTCTGTTTTCTGTATAATCTGCCGGAGCGTATGTATGTGGTCTACGGTACTAAAGCCTTTTCGGAACCCGGCTTGTTCGGGCGGCTGGAAGTCGTCAACCGTATGTCGACATGTCTGCCGAAGACTGCAGCCTCATTTCGCTCCTCTCTGCCATTAACTGCAGAGTGTAATCCGAGAGTCTCTGTCCGTTATTTAGTTCGTCCACTGTTGCGCATTCCGGGAGGCATTCAAAGCGGTTCTGTAGCTCCAACTGAAAGCTCTCGGGATTTTGTATCTGGACAGGGTTTGGGCGTAGAGTCGACCTTATCAGACGATACCTTTCTAGCTTTACATTGATATTCAATGACGCTCTTACCATACGATGATCACTGCCGGTTTTAACCCTGTTGATCACTGAGACGTCATTGAATATGTGCCTGTGGGTCGTCATGATAAAGTCTATCTCATTCTTATAGCCGCCGGGGTGCAGCCAGGTCCATTTTCTGGACGGCCGCTTCTCGAAAAAGGAGTTCATCGCAAAGAGTCCCTCCTTTTCCATGAAGTCGGCCAGTCGCTGAACCCTTATATCATAATCTCCAAAAATCTTAAAATTAAGCGTATAATACTAGATTTTTTTTATGATTTTTTATTATTGTCTATCATATTAGCTTTTAAATTAAAAAAAACCTACGTTCTAACATAAAAAATGCGCTGGCTAGGAGCTTTTAAAGTTGACCACTGATTACGTCACCACTCAGGTAGAGACACTTTTTAACTTCTATTGTTGTAGATTATGGTCGCTGGGCCTGTTCTATGCAAGATGAAGGGTGGGGATCGAAACAGGACTCACAACAAGGCACGCCAGTCGCTCCGATATTCTCGCCGCTGCTACCGCCTACCGTACCTTACTGCGCCTTCAAGTTTTTGTTACGTTGTTTTGCTTTTGTTTTGTTTTTGACTTTTTGTTACGTTTTTGACTTTTTTGTTACGTTTTTGACTTTTTTGTTACGTTTTTGACTGTACTTTGTTGTGTTGTGGAGATGCCCCGATTGACTGAGTTCTCTCCGCGAGAAATCGCTGACTGTTGTGTGTCCACGTGACATACCATAATAATAATGGATGTCAGCGATTCGGGGTTGCACTTTATCCAGGGACACACTGTATATTATATTATTATATCCTACTCATATTATAAATGTCAAAGTTTGTATGGATGGATGTATGGATATTTGTTACTCTTTCACGCAAAAACTACTAAACCGATTAGGCTGAAATTTGGTATGGGTATAGTTTGGGATCTGGAATAACATATAGGCTATTTTTATTCCGATAAAATGCGGGCGAAGGCGCGGGCAGCAGCTCGTAGGTTATAAAGTCCTTCACCTTCCCCTGGCCCTATCGACCTTATTACAGACCGAAGCTGCAAGAAACTACACGTTAGCGCAAGGCTCAAGGACCTAGCTCAAGACTTGGCTGAGACCTGCCCCACAAAGTGTCCCTGACAACAAGATAGAATGTATATCTGTCGAAATGTATGAGTTACAATAGTCTGTCTGCTGTTGCAGGCATGTACTCCGCATCTCTGGGGCTGTACCTGGTGGGCAAGTGTGCTATCTCAGCCGTGATGTCAGCTATGTACGTGTACACTACTGAGTCCTTTCCTACCAGATACCGACACAACTTGTTCGCCTTCTGCTCAGCCGTCGGACGGATCGGCTCCATTACGGCACCGTTGATGCCGGCCATTGTAAGTACAATTTATTAAAATATATTATTAAAATAAGCAACATTTCGATAGGAACTTATTGAAATTGGATAAATAGTATAAGATCTTAATATCATTAAAATCATTTAAAATATGTACATTGGAATTTCTTACAATAAGGGTAAGTATTTCGAGCAGTTAAAAAAATTTTTCGGAATCTCAATGAAGTGGACAAGTTAATTATTAGTCGTACACTTGTCACTCAGGTGACGCTACATTTCTTTTACAACGCAGGAGAACAAACTTTTGGAAAAAACATGAATTTGCCCAAACATTTTTCTAAAAAAACAATCTGTGTAAATATAACTAGGTACCTACCTAGTATGAACGAACGTTACAGACACGTCTATTCTATTCACTGAATATTTTATAGATAAATAGAAAATGTTTTATTGCACACTTTAAAAAACAACTATAAAACAAACCGAAAAATTTGCAACAAAATATGTGACAATTGGCGGTCATATCGCTTACCAGCGATCTCTACCAGACAACCATCGTTCCTGTGAGATAATGAACCTGAAAACATAACAGTGACGCTTAATTCTTCAAACGCCCCTTGTTTATTGAACCGTCTAGATTTATATTTAAATGATCTCGTTTCCAGGCGGCTGCGACGTTCCCAGAGCTGCCGTTCCTGTTGTTCGGTGGCCTGGCGCTGGTCTCCGGCGCGGTACTACGTCTCACGCCGGAGACACGCGGCGCCGCGCTGCCTGATACTATGGGCCAGGCAGAACGGATCGGCGACCGGGACTCGTAGAGCGTTGTGCCCAGACTGTCACGAGGGTTGCGGAGCCGTCGTTCTATCAGAGCCTAGAGACAGAATCGGTGCCACGCAGTTCCTGATGCTAGCGCACGCATCGGGAACCAGGAATCGCAGGACTTTTTACCTTGCATTACCTGATCTCAAACCTAATTATAAGTTGCGTAGTTTCAATCATTGGGATTTATAATTTGGCGTGTTTTAAAAACGATAACGTGACTTTGGATTTCCTTACTTTTACACTGTTTTAATTTTTTCGGGTCTCTAATTTCCTGGGTATAAAAAAATTATGGGACCACCTCGGGATCATTTTCTATACAATAGTGAAAGAATTTTCAAAATAGGTCCATAATTGGCGGAAATATCGCGTAACATAAGAAAATGTACCTGCATGCGAAAATAAATTTAACTTCCATTATGTCGATGAAAAATTTATTATAAAAGCATTTAAACTTTTAAATATAAAGAAAACTGCAGATCTCTGGGGCATTTCCGTTAGAATTATTAAACCATTGATTGATACTATTGCACCAGATCTAGCTTTTATTTTCAATGAATCTATTGATTGTGGCGTTTTTCCTGATCTGATGAAACATAGTAAGATAATCCCACTATTTAAATCGGGTAGTAGGTCTGACCCCACTACCTTTAGACCGATATCAGTACTGCCTACATTCAGCAAAGTTTTTGACAAACTTATTTTACATCAATTGCTTAGGCATTTCAATGGCAATGACCTGCTACATCGTAAGCAATTCGGGTTTACTCGCGGCAGGTCAACTACTGATGCCGGTGTAGAGTTGGTATCGCATATTTTTGATGCTTGGGAGAAGTCGAGTCGGCAAGACGCTTTAGGTGTTTTTTGCGACTTGTCAAAAGCATTCGATTGTGTACACCATGGAACATTAATCAGGAAACTACATCACTATGGAATAAATTATACCTCTTTGGATCTTCTTACTTCTTACTTGAGTGACAGGATACAAAGCGTTGACATTAATGGGAAACGGTCTTCGGGATCTGTAGTTACAATGGGTGTACCGCAGGGATCGATCCTCGGGCCTTTCCTATTTTTGGTTTATATTAACGACCTGCCTCATCTCGTTAAAAATAATCACGAGATTGTATTGTTTGCTGATGATACTTCTTTAATTTTCAAGATGATTAGACAAAACACAAATTTTGACGATGTAAACAATGCCATATCAAAAGTAGTCCATTGGTTTAGTGTCAATAATCTTTTACTTAACGAAACCAAAACTAAATGTATGAGATTTATTCTACCAAATGTAATACAAGTAAAGGCTGATATAAACGTAAAAGGAGAAACTTTAGAAATTGTAGACAGTACCGTATTCTTTGAAATAACTTTAGACAGTAAACTTCAATGGGGCCCACACATAGATAGACTATCGAAGAGACTTAGTTCTGCAGCATATGCAGTCAAAAAAATCTGTCATCTTACAGACGTTGATACTTCTAGACTTGTCTATTTCAGCTACTTCCATAGTATTATGTCTTATGGCATATTAACATGACATAACATGAGTCCTAGAGAATCCCTGCGTGATAAATTCAAAGAAATAAATATAATGACAGTACCATGTCAATATATTTATGAAAACTTATTGTACACTCATAGAAATATGGATCGATCCCCTAAAAATTGCGACATATATATGTAATGTAAATACTTAGAAATAAGAATAAACTCGCTTTGCCCAAAACTAGGCTGCACAAGATTAGTGTATCTTTTAAAGGGCTATGTATACGCTTCTACAAAAAAACTCCGAGTGAGTTGCAAAAATTATCAATAGATAAATTCAAACAAACTATCAAACATATCCTTTGTAAAAAAGGCTTATTACAAAATATCAGATTATCTTGAGGTTAAAAAAGCATGGGACGACTTTTGCTCCAACTCAAAAACTAACAACCTAACAAGGTAAAGGTTTCTTGTTCGCTTCTTTTAACAAAAAATCAAAGTGATCACTTTATTTCCCAGTTTTACATAAGTAATTTTAATTTTGTGACGTGTCCAAGAGTCCTGTAAGGTCTAAAGGAAATAAAGCACTTTGATATTTGTTATATTTCTTTATTACTAGCAGCGAAACCCGGCGTTGCTCAGGTCAAAATACATCGCAAACGTAATGGTTATAAAATGAGTTTCTCTATCTTAGGTCTTAATTTACGATGTATTTTGTGAATAGGTACGAATTCAATTGACTAATTTTCGTCTATACTACATCATTTTAAAAAATTGAGATTTCTTTCGACTTTTTTAGATCGTTTTTAAATATTTAAGAACATTCTAAAACATTTAAGAGCTTTGAGGACTACGATAAATGATCCTACAACATTTTAAAAATTATAGATTATTTTCAAAATTTCTAGATCATTCTGGAACATTAAACAACATTCTAGAACATTTTAAAGCATTCTAGGCGATAACAGCAATGCTAGATCATTTTTAAATTTCGAGTTTATTTTTAACTTTACAGATCGTTCTGGAACATTCCAGAACGTTTAAAAGCTTTCAGGAAAACGACAGACTATCCTAGATCATTTTTAAATATTGAGATTACTTTCGACTTTTTTAGATCGTTTTTAAACATTTAAGAGCTTTCAGGACTACGATAATTGATCCTACAACATTTAAAAAATTATAGATTATTTTCAAAATTTCTAGATCATTCTGGAACATTAAACAACATTCTGTTAAAATCGTTATCTTCATACGTGTTTTTTGATATTGCAAATCTCTCGCGTGTATCTATTGTATATAGATATCTGGGCAAGGCCGCGGAAATTATCAATTGTATCACAAAAGCAAGACAACAACATTTTGTGTTATCGTTACACAAATTTAATCCAGAAGTAACACATTTTTGTGTAAATTTGGTTTCATAATGGCTTTTATAGATAAAATTATGGTAAGGCTCTAGTGGCATTCGTTAATATAAATATAAATTAATAAATTTAAAGATCCATTTACCTAATAATTATAGACGAAAATATTTCATTTCAAAAAAAGGCATACGCAATCTTGGATTTTAAAATTAATGTGATATTCGGACTTCATACCCCTTAAACTATGTATATCGGAACAATATATATGTTTTCGTCATCTTGGATTAAAATTAAATTGATATTCGCAATCAGCCCCTTTTTTAGGCTAAAGTGAATCCCATATCAGAAAAGCAATACATAAGTATATTATTGCCATTTTAGATTTCAAAATTAATATCATATTTGTAATCTGCACCCCATAATTAATCAAAAAATATACTCGTGTCAGTGTCGACGATGTTGATGATAAAACAAATGTGACCCACTACCATTGGTAGTTTTTATCTTTATTTGGTACTGAATTTATAACATTCATACGAACAAATACATTATTATCATCAATTTAGTTTTTTTGACCATGATGAATGAGGCTTTATACAACTTTTGTGATACCTAACCCAAAAACCTGTGTTATCGTGACACAAGTTGTATCACAAGCGTTATACAAAAGCAACACAAATGCAATAGAAAAGTAAAGTTTTAAAATACTTTTTAGGCTATAACTCGTTTATTTACTACAATAAGGCGCAAATTAATACTGACTATTGCACTATAAATACCGCTGCTTACAAATATGGATTAATAGTAGTCAATTATCTGTTTCTTACCTCATTCAATCACAATTTCAAATAATTTGGCGTGTTTTAAAAAACGATAAACCCACTGTTTTTAAGATTTGAGGGATAAATACTCATCCCACGGGGATAAAATTTATGGAGCCACCTCGGAATCATTTTCTATACAATAGTGCAGGAATTTTCAAAATCGGACCATAATTGGCGGAAATAACGCGTAACACACATCCAAAAAAAAACCATACAGTTGAATTGAGAAACTCCTCCTTTTTTGAAGTCGGTTAAAAATTGTTTCCAGTATCAAAAAATTAGTCTATTTGATTTTTAATGGTTTATGGATATTGGTGTTGCCATAACCATACGGAGATTTTGCACTTTGACTCATTAAATCGTAGAGTTAAGGAAAAATTCGTCACACAAAACAAAAATACACAACAGTATCACTATTTTTATCTTCCCGCATTAATAAAACAATTTTTGCCTAAAGTATCTTTTAATATGGAGCTTAAATATATAAGTTTCAAATGATTATACACATTTATTCATTTATTTATACTGTTGTTTGATGTGTTACAATATGTTCTCAAATATTAATACTGAGATCATGACATGAACCCCGTTAGGGTAATACAAACAACAAACACATTAACAAAGTTTACTTTAAAATTGATAAAATAATCCCAGAAAAGTTATTGCCCTAAAAAGTCAAAAAGTCACACAAAAATTTCATATTTTGTGCTGCGTTACCCATTTGTCTGCACACTGCCCTAGACAGACTATCAGGAGTGAGCCTCGCTCGAAATTGGCTTGTGCACAACTTAATTCGAAGTAAAGATTACTTCAAATTCAGTTGTCTTTTATCTCTTATCCTTATATACTCGTAGTTTCTACGTTTATTTGCTATATTTCCTTTATACCTTTGTACTACTAACCGTTGTTATCACATCGGTGCGGTAATCCCTTACGGTCACGTTCGGTGCAGCCTCTCTCTCTCTTATTTTATCATTCGACAATACAACTGGATTTTGAATTTCAATACAAAAAATTATCTGTGTATTATTATATATCAGTAAATTCAACCAACTAACGACTCAGTGTGTCTCTACCTATGTACATAATGACAAAATCGCATCGGCTCGCTGTAAAATAGCAACGCGAGTTGAACAACAGAATGAGGGCTGATAAAGCTCAGGAGAAGGTGGATCTGGATAGGATTCTGGTGCAGGAGGTCGGCCAGTTCGGGCGTTTCCAGCGGCAAACGCTGGCGCTGGCCGCCGTCGGCGTCGTCTTCGCGGCATTCCATGCCGAGTACGTGTTTACTGCCGCCAGGATCAGCACACGGTAATAAGCATACCTAAGTGTTCAGTGATTCTTTCTTAAAAAACTGTAGCTTTCAACTCCGCCCATATTAACGAAAAACTATCTTCAGAATATTCTGAAAAATGTCATAGAACAGGCCTGTCCAGTCCAGGTACGACTGCGGGCCAAAACAAAGTACCGTATTTAGTGGAGGGCTGCATCAACAAATCATCATCATCCACCCACTACAAATATTTCAGGAGTTTTGTTATTTGTGCGTTTTACAAGTTATAGAACTATGAGAAAAGTGATTTCACGCAAATTGTAAGTATAAATGATTACTTGTAGAATACAAAAAATGCCTGTTGACTCCATTCACTCGCACGCGCACGCGAGCTACGACTCTTGTGGCTTGATTTGGTCTCACGAGATTCTACGAGATGAGTGATAGAAAACTGTTGCCCAACGAAGAACGTTTTGTTTTTAATGTTTAACGTAAATAAGTGTGAACGTGTGTGTGTGTAATTTGTGTGAATGTGATAAACTATTAAATTTGGAATACCTACCATAGAAATAAAAAAAAAGTTCCAAAAAATATCGAAATATATCAAATATACAATTTGCGTGATAGTAGTGGATTAGAAACATTGATTGGACAGCCCTGTCATAGACAATAAAACGTAGAAACCAGAGGAAACATTCGAATTTAAAAAAAAAATCGACACAAATCTACTATCTTTACTATTCTACTATCTTTTCCTTTTAACCATTGATTGTATCGTAGATGTTTGATCCCCGAGTGTGAAGAGCCGGCTGACACCGTGTTCGCGCCGTATTGGCTGGCGTACGCCGTGCCCGCGAACGGAGACTCCTTCGACGAGTGCCACCGATTCGGCAACGTTAGCGCGACGACGGCGGTTGACGTCTGCCCGGCGGCTCTCTTCGACACCGGCGTGGTCCAGCCCTGTGAGGAGTATGTCTACGAGAACACTAATACTGTCGTGTATGACGTAAGTTTAACAACTACTCTGCTCTTGTTATGAAAACACACTTGATGAACTCAAGTGCTGACGTAAGATAAGATCGTCTATTGATACTTAAAGTTGTTGCTACCTAAATACAAGGAATTTTAGGTAACTATGAATCAGAGAAATGTCGTATAATTGGGATATTGTATAGCTAAATCGAAGGTATTTTCTCTACCCATTCAAACCCCATTTTATATTCCCTCACTACAGGGTTATTAGTAGTTCACTGAAATTGAACTGCAGATTCTGCCCATCATCCAAACCAAATGCATTAAATTCATGTTACATAATGTAAGAGAATTTCCAACTAAGATAATGCTAAAGAATGAGATTGTTCACTTTGTAGACTCTACTGTTTTCTTAGGGTTACGAAAACCGCAAATTGATGGCCTGTCAGGCAGGCAGACTTGTTTCAGCAGCCTATGCAATTCGAACAATTAGATAATGATATATTACCGATGAAGATACAGCTAGGTTAGTTTATTTCAGTTACTTTCATAGTATTATGTCTTATGGTATTTTGCTTTGGGGACAGGCAGCTGACATCCAGACTATCTTTGTTTTCCAAAACGGGCGGTACGCGCAATTTATAAATGGAAGCCACGCGACTCTTGATAATTATTTAAAGAAATAAATACGTTGACAGTATATATATATATATACATATATATCGCAGTACATCTATAAAAATTTAATGTATACGCACAAATATAGAGATTGCTTTTTGAAAAACTCTGATGTTTTCAATAGATATAGACTAGAAATAGAAATGTTTATTTGTAACTTAGAACCATACAATTATAAAGAAATGAATATAGAAAAGAAAACAGTTTGCTAGAGTCACCAAACGGTCCCTGTCTCAGCATGGGCTAGTTGTATGTGTGTACAACCAACGCTGGTCTTCCGACAGAGCCGTTTCGTGACGTCACGGAATATAGAAGACAAGTATAAATAAAGATAAAATAATAAAAAAATACATTGACAACGGTGTTGATATTTTGAATGAATGAATGAATACTTTATTTATTTTCTCTTGCAAAAGATAATTGTTTAAATTTTTTGTCTGAATCTATTTTAATCTAGTTTTCTTGTTTTGTAAGAGACTGGTGCCCGTGAGAGGTTTATAAAACCTGTGGTAGTATACATATAAACAAAACAATGAAATAAAAAGAGTAGGCATTGTAACAGGTTAGTGCACACACTTGAAAACAAAAAAACTGGTACACAAAGTCTATTCTTAACTATTTTCAGTGTTTTATTTACCCTTAGGTTAACTAGTGCAATCAACAAAATTATGTAAATTTGAGTGGATGAATATGAAATACAATAAACAAGAACAAATTCTAAATGAAATAAATGAATTACGCATCCCAGCATAGAGTACGACAGATAGGGAAATCATTCATGGGCAATTGCGTGCGCTGCTATAATAAGCTTCAATCTGAATCAACAGAACTTACACAAAAAAAAGAAATTAATCAAAATCTTATAAGGTAGGCCTTTTACTCCATAGATCTTTACACCA
This sequence comes from Eupithecia insigniata, assembly GCA_947859395.1. Lineage (NCBI taxonomy): Eukaryota > Metazoa > Arthropoda > Insecta > Lepidoptera > Geometridae > Eupithecia > Eupithecia insigniata. The sequence goes on along the minus strand of OX402006.1, from coordinate 561,297 downwards.
ATGATGTTAATGCTTGTTCAGATGTCGCTCCGTTCCGAAATGATGATAGTTTGTAAGAAATTCAAAAAATATCGACTCTGTCCACCACCACCTAGAGACAGCGACCCACTTAGGTATTGTTTCTCACAGAAACGCAGTTACGAATGTCTCCCGCCCGATGTTTCACATAACCAGGGTGTACCCTGGAGCACAATTTGAAACCCAAGGCCGGAATGTGTATAGGTATATGCGATGATATTTGCTGTCTGCACCTCCGTCATCAGAATCAGAATCAATAACTTTATTTCTTTAGGCTTACAAAATAAGCACTTAGACAAGTCAAATTGTATACTATAAACATAGTTATTATTATCTCATCTTAAAGAAGAAAGAGTTTTTAGATAACATAAATTTTGCCTATTGGTGGATACTTCCACCTATAGGCAAAATTCATGTTATCTAGGTGTATATGATATTATCTAACCCTTAGATAATATCATATAAACCCATTAGTACATATATATCGATGTATACACCAGTCTTTATCGGTCACGTAGGTACTGGATATCAGGAGGCAAGCGGGTTGTTCGATTACATCTGCAATACGGCTGATGTTATGTGTGATGATGTTGCCCAACGACGACGCTAGGCTAGGAGACTTCGACGCCTACCACCACGACTGGCTCTTCCCGTACCCAGAACACTGATCGTGCTGGTCGAGAGGCCCACAAAATTACTTCGTCTCTTAACTTCTCCCAGATGGTGAACCGAGCCGTAAACAAAATAAAACATAAACAGTAGATATTTTTTACAGCCGTCCTAACGATTGACATGTTTTCCCGCGTGCCTTAAGGGTTCCGTAACTCAAAAGGAAAAAAGGAACCCTTAAAGGATCACCACTTTGTTGTCTGTCTGTCCGTGTGGGTCTGTCTGTCACCCCATTTTTCAAATTAACATTAAATACTCAGGTCCGTAACCTCTTGGAGCCGTGATATAAATAAAACTTCTTCTAAGTCAACGCAATCAAAAGTTATAGTCGTTAATACCTTTTTTTTAAAATATCCAATTAGAATCACTTGCTCACAAAACCTATAGGGTATATACTTCCTGTTGACCTAGAATCATGAAATTTGACAAGAAGCAAGGTCTTATCATTACGGAAACCTCGGTGCGCGAGTCCTAATCGCACTTTAGGTTTTTTTTTTTTCATAAAGCACAAATTGAAGGCGTTTCTATGAATGTTTCAGTGTGTTTTATTTTTGTTATGATTGTTGACGATTAGTGTCGGAGGCGGCGACGACGATGCTGACGACGTTTCGTGCAGTACCTAGGTACTGAGAGTGAGTACCTGAACTTAATTCAGTCGGACCAAGCGCTGTTGTTTATTTTCTATCTACCTACTGTTATATATTGATAGGTATTACAAAAGTAAGTAAGTAGATACCTAGCCGCGAATATAAATGTGCAACAAATCACTCAAAAACATACGAAATCTATCATCGAGCTCATAGTAAACTGTTGTATCGTTGTTATACTACGAAAAGTAGATTCTCTCGATCCAGCAGGGGCGCGTGCTGCTGTAAGGTGCTAAATGTATAGGAAGGAATGTATAACGAACGAACAAAGTCGTAAGGTCCTAATAATGCATTTACTAAATACTGTGAACTGAACGCGATGGTTCCAGTTCGACCTGGGCTGCGACGAGTGGAGCCGCTCGCTGATTGGCTTCCTGCGGACCGCCGGCACACCCCTAGCGCTCCCGCTGACCGGCTATGCTTCGGACCGCTGGGGGCGGCGCGCCGCGCTAACCGTCAGCGCGCTGAACACCGCAGTGCTCGGCCTTCTGCGCGTCTGGACCACCTCCTACCACGGATTCGTCATCTCGCAGATCGTGGAAGCTATCTGTGGCTCGGGGTTCTACTCCTGCACCTATATTTTGGGTAAGGTTTCTACAAAGCTAAACGAAACAAAACATACCCATGGAGCAATAATAAGATAACTTACATGTAATGAGTTGATGGTCAAAGAAGAAGAGGTTTGCTCCCATGACTCTGCTCTCCAGCCGGCAGTACACCACACTGCACGTGACAACATCGTGCTGAGAAGTTGTCTACAATGAAACTCTTAGAAATAAAACCGAAACAAAATGTATTTATTTAGGTATCTAGGAGTAATAAGCCTGACAGAAGAAAGTTTGTCTATGTAGGTATAGGTAGCCTATTGTAAGTATCTAAATTAAAGGCTTGTTCTCATAACCAATAAAGTTGTAATTAATTAAACGTGAAAAAGCAGTCGTATTTATATCTCATGTAATTGAACTATTCTTTTGTTAATGAATTAAACTCTTCAATAGGTATTTAGACAATATTTAGGTAAAACAAGTGATTCCGTGACGTTGTGGTCCCTACGATCTAAGATGCTTCGATTGATACCCACGTTTATGGTACCTACCTAATCATTGATATACCTACCTGCATTTATAGCGAAATTTCACTAATATTATAAATGCGTAAGATTGGATGGATGGATGTTTGTTACTTCTTCAAGCTAAAACTACTGAATGGAACGGGCTGAAATGTTGCATACAGGTTGTTCTAGGCCTGAAATAAAAAAGTCTTAAACAAAACGTTTCTATAGAAAAAACGCGCGAAGCTGCAGGCAGAAATTGGTTCAGTATACATAAATCTTCCTAGCTCTACCTACCTACCATCTCGGAATGCAAAATTACCTTAAGCTGAGCTGAGACTCTCCAATTGTCAAACGGTAATCAGATTTGAATGAATATCGTCCCGTGGGATGAGTTTAGAGCGGGATCAGTTGACTAAAGAGCCATATTATCAGTTATCACAGTTCTGACACCTAAACGCTGATGTAATCAATCCGGAGTGTTGGGAGGAGCTTGCTTCACGAAGGTTCTCATACCATCTTTAACAAATTAAAACTTTTCAGGAAAACTGCCAAAAGACGTTAGACATAAAACGCCAATTAGGAAAAGAGAGGCACAAGCCAGGGTTGCCACCCGTTCTTTATAATAAAGTCATCATCAACCTATATTAGTCCACTGCTGGACATAAGCCCCCCCTAATGAGCGCTATAGCGCCCTGTCTTCAGGCATCCAGCATCTGCCTGCAGTCTTTCGCAGATCGTCATCCCACCTGGCCGGAGGGTGTCCTACACTACGTTTGCCGAGTCGCGGTCTCCACTCAAGAATACGTTTACCCCAGCGTTTGTCGGTTCTTCGCGAGATATGGCCGGCCCACTGCCACTTCAGCTTGCTAATTCTTTGAGCTATGTCGATAACTTTGGTTCTCTGTCGGATATATTCGTTACGAATCCTGTCCTTCAGAGAGACTCCGAGCATAGCTCTTTACATAGCTCGCTGAGCGACTTTGTACTGGTGGACCAGCTCTACCGTGAATGTCCACGTCTCAGCTCCATACGTCATGACGGGTAGGACGCACTGATTGAAAACTTTAGTTTTCAAACATTGTGGTATGGACGACGAGAAGACTTCACGTAGTTTCCCAAAAGCTGCCCAGCCTAGCTGGATCCTTCTCTTGGCCTCCTTCTCAAAATTGTTCCTACCCAGCTGCAGAATTTGCCCAAGGTAAGTGTACTCGGAAACAATTTCGAGAAGGTGGCTATATACGAAGACCGGTCCCGGATCAATGAGGCCATTGATCATGACTTTGGTTTTATCCAAGTTCATGGAGAGACCTATGCGTCGCGAGGCTGAAGCTTGGCCGTCCAGCATCTGGTTTAGCTCCTCTAGCGACTCCGCCATTAAAACTATGTCATCAGCGAATCGCAGGTGTATCGAACGTTATTTCGGGCTAACGTACTCGTGATTTTATTCTTTGAAATTGGATAAATTAGTAGAAATCTATTTTTTTCGAAGTTGTTGGTTCCGAACTGTTTCATTTCAAATCTAGTATACTTTCGCACGCATACCAAGTATGCGTCATTCGAAGTGCCTGCTTATCATGGTCAAAAAATACAAAACATGCAGGGTCCAACGACCTCCAAGGAGTTAGTCATGTCATGCCAGACGTCGCACCGCGCGTCGAGCTTCATTTGATGATTAATAACGGTCGCTCGCAAATACGCACGCGGGCGCGCGGGGCTGGTTCCCACAAGCGGTTAAGTAATGTATTCTATGATCTAGTTAGTCTATCTATATTATGGGGTCTCTTCGCTTGCTTGCCATTTTGGAGCAACATCCGCTACAAGTCTGAGTCTCTCTGTTTCTGTGTACTCTGAAAACTAAACGTTGCTTACTACGTACTCCTCGTTATAACTTGTGTCGTTATTTTCATTCCATTTTGGGCACCACCGCCAAAAATTCTTTTGTTTTTCTGTTCCCTCCACTTACCGTTATAGCTCATTATTATGGTAGTCTTGCGATTTTGCCTGCCACTGTACGAAATTTTTTCGCGGCTCCCACCGCTTTTATTTGCCTTTTCGGACAACTACCGCTCGAAAGTCGATTTTTTTAATTATTAATACTAGATACTCTTACTCTTACATGGCGTACTTTTTTTTACTTTGTACAATATACTCTATTTTCTTTAAAAAAAGGTGGCAACCCTAGCCCAAGCCCTCCTACTTATAGGTACACCTATGACTCCACAGGCCAACTCTAGTGCCATACATACGTGTCGTAGGCTACGACACGTACCTATGTATGGCAGTAGAGTATGGAGTATGGAAAGGCGTTTTATACATATGTCAAACGTCTCCTGGCAGTTTTCCTGAAAAGTTTCGTAGGGTATTTATGACCAAGTTCGGTCTGGTGAGTCATATTGAGACTCAGTATAGGTATGATAATCCGTGATGTAGAGGCGCCGTCATTGAAATCGATGGGTACGTATAAAAGAATAATTATTTATGGTCATATGAAAAAACAAAAGTCGATCGCCGTGCCTTCTGTCCTGAGCTTTATTGACGGTTTTCCCCGAGTACCTACATATCTATCAAAAGCCCCGCTCAAATTGTATTTGTATTCGGGGTTATACATAATGCAACTGTTTGTTTTAGTCTTGGAGCTAGTGGGTCCGGAGTACCGCGTGGTGGTGGGCGGCGCGATGTCATCCTGTTTTGCCCTGGGGCAGGCCCTGATGGGGCTGTTGGCCTGGGCGGTGCCCCGCTGGCGCGCCCTGACCTTGGTGCTCTACGTGCCCCAACTCCTTACTGTCGCCTACTTCTGGGTGCTCCCAGAGTCTGTGCGCTGGTACATCAGCAAGGGCCGCTATACTGACTCTGAGGCACTGTTGAAAGAAGTCGCTCGCGTCAACAATAAGCAACTTTCAGACAAGTCACTCGATCTATTAAGAGTCACATCGGAGGAAGAGAAGAGAAGGAAAGCTTCGGAGAAGGCCGAGAAGGCGAGCGAGCCATGGCTAGTTGTTTTGGTGTTTAGACACAAGAGCATAATGGTCAGATGCGTCGTGCTCCCGCTCTGCTGGATCACCACGACGCTGGTTTACTACGGGCTTTCCATCAACGCGGTGCACATGACGGGAAATCCGTATTTGAACTACGTGGCAGTATCGCTGGTGGAGGTCCCTGGGTATTGGATCTCGGTGGTGCTGATCAGCAGAGTAGGCAGAAAACCTGTGCTGAGGAGCTGCTTTTGGATCTGCGCTGCTTGCATGATTACTTACGGCTTCGTTCCAGACGGTAAAACACCCGTAGTTATAAAGTCTATCAACCTTATTGCAGACTGAAGCTGCAAGTAACTACACGTTACCGCAAGGTTCAAGGACCTAGCTCAAGACTTGGTGGATACCTAGCCCACAAAGTCTCCCTGAGAGCAACATAGAATGCTATAACCTAAATAGGTATATCTGTTGAAAAGTATGAGTTACAATAGTCTGTCTGCTGTTGCAGGCATGTACTCCGCATCTCTGGGGCTGTACCTGGTGGACAAGTGTGCCATCTCAGCCGTGGTGTCAGCGATATACGTGTACACTGCTGAGTCGTTCCCTACCAGATACCGACACAACTTGTTCGCCTTCTGCTCAGCCGTCGGACGGATCGGCTCCATTACTGCACCCTTGACGCCGGCCATTGTAAGTTACTTACTGTTAAATACTTTATTAAAAATAAGCAACATTTAGACATGAACTTTATTGAAGTTGGAATGACAGTATAAGATCTAAATACCTACATACATCTCACATTGACACATTTCAAATACCTACTAATATTATAAACTAGCAGCGAACCCCAGCGTTGCTCGGTTAATTTCTAGATAGTCTGGAACATTAAAGAATATTCGAGAACGTTTGAAAGCATTCAGAATCAGAATCAATAACTTTTTTCTTTAGGCTTACAAAATAAGCACTTAGACAAGTAAAATTTTATACTATAAACATAGGCATTATTATCAAATAAGAAATAAGGTGTTATTGATTCTCTTCGTTTCAATTTTTTGTCCACTAGTGGAAGAAGTGAAAAAGAAACCACTAGCACATTATAATATCACTTATGTGTCTAATACATGTTTATTTTTCCTGTCCAAAAATACAATTTAGATACATGTCAATATTTCTATAAAGCTAAACAGAACATTGAATTTCTTAAATGCTACTGTCAGTGCGGAACGGAGCGACATCTGGCCAAGCATTTAACATTGATGTAATCATCTGTGGAGTAAAAGGCCTTCCTGATAAGATTTTGTTTAATGTACTGTTTTTTACGAATAGGGAGTTCAGTTCCTTCAGATGGAAGCTTATTATAGAACCGCACGCAACTACCTATTAATGATTTCCCTACCTTTCGTAATCAATATGCTGGGATGTATAATTTGTTCTCATTTCTTGTATTTCTATTGTGAACATCACACTTTTTCAAAAAACTATCTCTATATTTGTGCATATACATTTTCATAGATGTATTGCGGTATTACTGTCAAAATATTTATTTCTTTAAATAATTCCTTCAAAGAGTTGCGTGGCTTTAATTTGTAAATTGCGCGTTACGTCCTTTTTTTGGAGAACAAAGATAGTCTGGATGTCAGCTGCCTGTCCCCAAAGCAAAATACCTTAGACATAATACTATGAAAGTAACTGAAATAAACTAACCTAGCTGTATCTTTATCGGTAATATATCGAATTGTTCGAACTGCATAGGCTGCTGAATCTGCGAGAGCATCAATTTGCGGTTTCCACTGAAGAGTGGAATAAATATGTAACCCTAAGAAAACAGTAGAATCTTCAAAGTGAACAATCTCATTCTTTCATTATCTTAGTTGGAAATTCTCTTACATTAGGTAACATGAATTTAATGCTGTTGGTTTTTCTAGCATTGAGTAAGAGGTTATTGGCGGTGAACCAATCTAGTACGTGTGAAAACGAATCATTTACATCGTCATAATTACATTTATTTCTATCAACTTTAAAAATCAGTGAAGTATCATCAGCAAACAAGACTATATCACACAGATCTTTTGCTAAAAAGGGGAGATCATTTACGTATACTAAAAATAAAAAAGGACCTTATATTGATCCTTGCGGGACGCCTAATTCAATTTTTGAGCCCCTAGATCTTTCTTTACCAATAATATCTACTTTTTGAACTCTATCAGATAAATATGATTGCATAAGGTCCAGTGCCTTGTTTTGAATTCCATAGTGTTTTAATTTTCAAATTAATGTACCATGATCTTCACAATCAAAAGCTTCAGAAAGGTCACAGAATATACCAATAGCGTTTTTCGCTTCATCCCAGGCATCCAATATATAATAATAAATAACAATAATAATTTATTCAAAATTAACTTAGGGCTAAAAGAATAACAAAGACTAAGACTATTTAATCTTATGTTTTTATGGGATAACATAGTACATGTGCCTGAACTAGGTAAAAACCTGTTTTTCAGGCAAAGAAAGAGCTGATAATAAACAAAACAATAAAATCCGATAATAAATGCTATGTATACTATAAAATTACCTATGCTAACTATGCTAAACTAGTTTTAATAATAATAAATTACAATTAGTGGCCTACTTTAGAACAGTCAATAAATTTTCTGTGTCATCGTATGACATACATTGTAAATCTCTAAGTTTTTTCTTACAGCTATTATAGTTTAAGGAATAAATATTGGCTAACACATTTAATCTATTATATAAAAAAGGACCAAGAACACTGTAAAATTTTCTTGAAAAAACATGTCTTCGACCTAGTTCTTTAGGGCAAACATTATTTTTCCTCCTTTTGTTAGCGATTTCAGTAACATATGGAAGGGCTGCGGGTTGTTTAAGTACTATGTTCATTATGAATAACTGTCGAACCGTTAATACTCCACATGATTTAAAGAGAAGGTTTGTAGGAAAAAGAAAAGGACGGAAAGTTGATACTTTAAGTATCGCTCTTTATGCTCTCTCAACAGTTAGTAATAATGTTTTACCTACTCCACCCCATGATGTAATGCAGTAGGTCAATATGGATTCACAAAGGGCCCGGTAAACCTGTATAATAAGTTTTTGGTCCGCAATATGACGTAGATTTTTGAAGACAAAAATCAGCGCAAGCTGATTTTTGTCTCTACTTCCTAAAGCAAGCTGATTTTTGATTCTACTTCCTAAAGCTTCTAGATGGGGTTTGAATGAGAGTGATTCATCCAGTATTATGCCAAGGTATTTAATTTAATTTGTATAATGTATGGTTGGGCAGATACATACGTTATAAGCGCCTACACAATAATGCGCATACAATTTTGGGCTGATTTCGTTTGACGGGCGTTTGCGCATCGAAAACTTAATATACTTAGTCTTATCTGCATTTAGAGTTAGTACGTTATGCTGAAGCCATTTATTTACAATGTTGAATCCATTTTGCGCCAACTTGTACACTTTTTCTTAAGTTTCAGCAGAGAAAATTAGAGCAGTATCATCAGCATATGATATGATTTTGAAATTATCTAATTTTAGATTGCAAAGATCATTGATGTAGATTACGAAAAGTAGGGAAATCATTTATGCGCAATTGCGTGCGCTTCTTTAATAAGCTTCCAGCTGAAGCAACTGAACTCCCTATTCGTAAATTTAAACAGTACATTAAACAAAATCGTATCTGGAAGGCCTTTTACTCCATAGATGATTACATCAATGATATTAATGCTTGGCCAGATGTTGCTCCGTTCCGCACTGTCAGTAGTATGTAAGAAATTCAATGTTCTGTTTAGCTTTATAGAAATATTGACATGTATCTAAATCGCATTAAATTTAGATTTAGATAGACAAAATAACCATGTATTAGACACATAAGTGATATTATAAATGTGCTACTGGTTTCTTTTTCTTCTTCCACTAGTTGACAAAAAATTGAAGTGAAGAGAATATCAATAACACCTTATTTGATAATAATAACTATGTTTATAGTATAAAATTTTACTTGTCTAAGTGCTTATTTTGTAAGCCTAAAGAAATAAAGTTATTGATTCTGATTCTGATTAAAAATAAAGTAGGTCCTACTACACTGTCTTGAGCCTATCCTAACGCACTGTGTGCGTTCTTCGAGGTAGCTCGTGAAAAGTTTTAGTTGAGTGCCTCTGATTCCCAGTGTTTCAAGCTTGCGCAATAGTATGGCTACGGAAACGGTGTCAAAGGCGTGTCCAAACTAACAAGGCTAGGTCCAAAAATATTGCAACTGTGTGGTTACTCTGATCCAGTTCTTGTTCAATGTAGTTAGTAAGGTGATGAACTGCGTCTGCAGTAGACACCTTAGCTCTGAACCCGAAATTGCATTTTTGACAGAATAGACTTATCTTCTAAGTACTTGACTATCCGTTTATTTATAACTTTTTCTAATATTTTGGAGAAGGCAGGAAGCAGGGATATTGGTCTGTAATTAGTGATTTGATCTTTTGCGCCAGATTTGTAGACCGGTACAACCAAAGCTTTTTTTAGGCATTTGGGGAAATACCCTTGGCCCAGACATATGCTTTAGTAAAACTGTACCAGCATCGGTTGTTGATCTACCTTTGGTGAAGCCAAATTGATTTTTATGGAGTAGCTTATTAAGGTTGACATAAGAGGACAAGTGCGTGAGAATATTTTTTTCAAAAATTTTATTTTTGCTGGTAGTATTGAAATTGGTCTGTAGTTGGCCGGATCAGAGTGACTTCCAGACTGAAAAAGAGGAACCAGTTTACTATATTTCATGAGATCAGGAAAAACTCCTGCGTCGACACAACTATTGAAAATATAGGCCAAACAAGGAGCCACTTCCTTTATAATTGAACTTTGGTTGAGATACCCCATAGATCCTCAGTATTTTTGATATTAATAGACTTAAACGTTTTCACTATATAATTGGCATTTACATTACTAAATATAAAACCTTTAAAATTTTCCAACAGATGATTCTATTAATTCAACCACCATCGAAGGTGAGGAGTTTAGAGTACGGGTAACAACTTTAGGAATATCGGATAAGAATGCATCAAAAGCATCGGCAATATCCTTTTCATGTTTAATGAAATTAAATTAAATTAAATAAAATTTATTGCATGGAAAACACAGACAAAACAATTTTTTTTAAGTAATTTATTTATCACAAATACATGCATACATAATATAAAATCACATTAACTTAAAATTAGGTATTCTTATCATAGCTAAATATATTAAGACTAATTTGTGATCTCACTTTGATCTCTACACTAGGATACCCTGTGCTGTAGAGAGCAAAAAGTAATGTTCTAGTTTACAGTGATAGATGATACTAAAGTACTGTTCGGAACATAGATAACTGACTTTGAAATCTTGCTTGTTTCTTTAGTACTGTTCAGCTCTGAGTGCAATAAATAACTTCCTACATACTCATATTACACACCTACTTATTTACCTACATTATCAGAGGACAGACTCCGTCTCACCATAGTCTTTATATAGGAGCCATGAATGTAGACTCTTTTTGCAACCTCTTCTTGTTTTAGAAAAAAGTGCTTTATTTATTTTTGTGTATAGAAAGGGACCTAACCAGGGATAGAATCGACAGAAAAAGACTAAAGAAAAAGACTTCCATTTGATGTGTCGGTAAGACATGACAATTTTAGATGGCGCTATTTTATGGTATTTCATAATAACTGATATAATGAAGAGTTGCCTGACTGTCAAGACGTTACATTCTAGATAAGGTTTTTTGGTTGGATACTGGAATGGCTTTTTGTGAGCTACCTTGAGAACCGCTCTTTGGCCGCGCTCTAGCTTTAGTAGGTTTGTCTTGCATGCTCCTCCCCAAGCTACTATACAATAGTTGACGATCGACTGACATAAACTAGTGTACACAAGCTTTGTGAGAGTCTCGTCTGCTATGGCTCTCAACCGTTTAAAGATGAACATAAGCTTCCGGACTCTGCCAGTAATAGTGTCTATATGTTTATGTTTAGCCCAAGTAAGTCCATCATCAACAATGACCCCAAGATATTTCAGAGAGTGAACCTGCTTAAGAGCTGGGCAGTCACAGGATGTTGTATCAATCGAAAAACAGTTATTTTTTTTTCAAACTAAGAAGTTCAACAGGCTGTGTACGTTCATTAATTCTAAAAACTATGAATTTAGTTTTATCAACGTTCAGGGTTAGGATGTTTTGTTGTAACCATGTCCCTACCTTATTAAAGCCAATTTGACTACTCCGCTCTACCGAGTCCCAACTGTCGCCATAGAAAATAAGAGCAGTGTCATCTGCAAAAGTAAATATTTGGCCCTGAACAATGTCAAGAGAGCAAAGATCATTGATATATATCAAAAACAGCGTTGGACCCAAGACACTACCACACCAAAACCTACATCGAGATAGTCATAATTCAGTAATTCCAAAAACAATCCATTTTCTAAATTTAACTGATAGTTGGGTAATTTAAATCTATCTATGCGTTGATTTCTTACATGACTTTAACGATGCCTATTTACAGCTGATCTATTTATAATTAATTTACAATTTAAAAAAAAAACTAAGTTCTTGATTGTTGGCCTGTCATGTCTGTTTTATGGCTTTGAATTATTATATATAATATAAGTACCATTTATTGTAAAATATATTTTGTAAATTGACGTATCCAAGTGTGCCCTGTGCTCCTACGGCGAATAAATGAGTATAAGTATGAGTATTGAATTGGTTAGCCTTAAATATCTACGCTCGGCTTGTAAAACCTGTGTTATAGATATCTATGCCATCCCTCATTACAAAGACCCTGGTTTTACAAGGAAATAATAAAAAAATTAGAATTCTAGTATATGTATGTACATAGTTACATAGTTTCTTAATATTAAATACATTTGCAATTACTATTTAAAATCATATTTAATTACACATTATTATTTTATATATTTCAAGTTCTGAATATTAGTATATTAAAAATTTATTTGAAGAGAACATGCAAAAAAGGAACGCGTGCGTGCGCTCGTGTGGATGTGTTATATTTTATTACACATTATTATTTTATATATTACAAGTTCTGAAAATTAGTATATAATTTTAAGATAACATGAACACAAAAAAAGGAACGCGTGCTTACGCTTGTGTGGGGGTGTATGCATGCGTGTATAAGTGTTTATTTGTTAGTACATATGTATGTCGAAGTTTCTCTTAAGAGTATGGGCAACAGATGGAACTTTCGTGATTATTATATGAAGTGTATTGTGTATGTGTGTATTGTGTATGATTATGTACGTGTATTGTGTATAATTATATATTGTTGATAATCAAACTAAAGTCTACCTATTTTATATTGTATTTTCATTTTTAAGAACTGAATTATTCATTTTTAACCTTGTTTGAGCCAGATCATAGATTTATTTTGGTTATGTAGGATTTGAGTATTCACAAACCGACATTCGCCAGCCGCGTCGTCGCGCTGCGCCGCCGACAACAAAATCATTCGTGGGAGCAGGTGGGAAGCTTTATAATAACGAAGTCACGCCAAGATCGCCCGAGAGAGAGCGAGACAAAGATAGCTTCGTGGTGTGCGCCTACGCGTGTGTCGCCTTCACGAAAAAGCCAACCGCCACCAGTCGCTCGGAAATGCTATGCAAGTAAGGTCACGTCTCCCATGTGCCTACATCGCGTCATTAACCTACGATACAACCCAAAAACCGATATATTTTATGTGCAGAAGACTTCTTAGGGTTCTATAACTCTTGTAATTACATAAACATAAAAGAAAACAGTGAGCAGTTAGATGGCATGGTCTGCCGTCGATACAACAACCGGCAGATAACTACAAGCTTCATCAAGCAATAACTTACCACGCTCGGAGTCCTTCTAGAACCTCCTGGAGAACGGACCAAGCGATGTCAGGTAAGTGAAAGCGATTATCTTGCATTTCCATTGTATTTCTGTGATCTGCTCTATCAGGTTTACCCAGTACGTAGGTACCTACTATTCCCCGCGCAAACAATTTTGGTCATTATCGAGCCGGATTATCGGTTTCCAGTGTCCTATTATTATATTACAGTCCCATTTATTACCATTTTCCCCACTAAATGTGAATAAAATAGGTATATAAAGAACTCACACCTGAATACTCAGTTGCTAGGTGGTTATTTTGTCACTTCGTACTTATACCTACCTACTCGTTCATAGCGCCCTCTGGGCCTGTGTACACTTGCGCGAAGAGTAGGTATATGTACATTATAGGTACGTTTGGCTGTACTTACTTTCAATTAAGTACCTTGAACTACCTAGATATTTAGTACATATATTAGAAATTTATTTCATTTTCCTACATTTGTTTACGTGTTCTGTCCGTCATTTCATGTGGTGTTCCATTCAGTTACGGATTTCTTCACTGCTCTCCCCTTGTTACGTTCAATACTTTCTATAAACCTATTATACCTATTACTGGTGGGGCAGATATCTACCTATCCTCATAGCATAAATATATCTCAGTGCCGAGAACATTAATTCTACCTATTCCGACCTATATCTACTTAGGTGATAGGGGGGTATAATGCCTAACTGGTGATGCATGGCTGGTCTAATCAGAGAGTAACATACCTACCTACCGGTGTGCCTACTTACGGCCTTTTCGTCTAGAGGGCGGGCTGTTCGTTTTGCGTTACCATAGTCGAAATCTAAATACCTAATCTGTAGTTTTCGTTTCCTTATCATTTATACTTATAGCTAGATACCTAGGCATTAAGTAGTGGGTACATCAGTATAAGCCTTTGCGAGTGGTACTTTCGGAAAACCTAGAAAACAACTCGATTGCGACAGATAGGTGGGTAGGTTTGTTGTTGGTAGGTTAGGTGGGTAGGAGTACATTCTCATTCTAACGTTGTTTTTCGCCATAACTATAGGTAAGGTGGGTACTTATTCGTAAATCGTGAGGGTCGTAAAGGAATAATAAGTACCTACCTTGGTAGGTACCTTGCTTACCTTTTATTATAAATCCATAGTGTACCTATTGTTTGTTTATAAGTTTAGGTAGGTACTTATAAGTGGTTGTTTGATGATAATCTGTGTTTTAAGTTCAGTTTTTGTACCTACTTGGGGTAGGTGTCACGAATTTAGGTACTTACCTTGGGTTTCTAGATAGATTTGGGAAAAATGTCGAAGGCAGAGGAGAATAGAAGGGTGTTGAAGATAAAGCTGTTAGAGGCGAGATTGAATTCGTATTATGCTCGTATTAAGAATTTACACGATCTTTCTGCTAGAACTAACCGAGGTAACGCAAAAGAAGTTGAATTGTTGTTGGAACAGACTTCTCAATTGTCGGTGCTTAGAACAGAATTCAACCAAGAATTCGACGAACTAGCAATGTACAGAATGGAGATTAGTGAAGAGTCTGAGCCAAATGTAGAACAATTGGAAGCGTTTGAAAAGGTTTATCAGGAGGTTCGAGGAAAAGTAGATTCACTCACGAGTCAGGTTAATGATTTTAAAGTTAATGGTCCTTCGAAAATAGCGCCTAAAATTAGGTTGCCACCCATAGAATTGCCAAAATTTGACGGCAATACTAAAGCGTGGCCTATGTTCATAGAATGTTATAAGAATACCATCCATAATAATCCGGAGCTTTCTAGCGCGGAGAAGGTGTACTACCTTTGTGGACAGCTGACTGGTAGGGCACTCGAGTGCATCGCAGGTATTACCCCTACCAGGGATAATTACGATTTAATTTACGAAACACTAACTAACAGGTTCCAAGACGTTCGCTCTCTGGGCACGGCCTACTTGGAAGAGATAATGAATTTAAAAAAAATGCAGAGTCCATCGGTCGAGGGACTTAACTCGTTTATCGATAAGTTTTCGGTGTCCGTTTCGGCATTCGAAAAATTAGAAATTCCCGCGAAATTAGACTTTGTATTTTTATACCTTGCATTAAAAAGGGTCGACGTCGAAACCGCGCGTCTATTTGAAAACTCCGTACGTAACGAAAAGGTTCCGTCATACGCGAGTTTTGCCAAGTTTGTTAAAGAACAAGCAAAAATCATGGAGAGAACTGGAGTTTATGCACCTAGTATCAGCAGTAGGTACTCGGCACCGGCATCTAAAACTCCGCAACCAGTAAATTCGAAGTCAGCAGCGGCGGCGCGCGCTACTCGATCGTTGGTCACCTCGAACTCGGACTGTCCGTTATGCAAAAGGTCCGATCACGATAACTTTTCACGTTGTGCGGAGTTCGTAACCCTTTCTGTCAAAGAGCGTTTCAATAATGTGAAACAAAATAACGGTTGCGTACTCTGTCTGAGCTTCCACCATAAACCAAGTGCGTGTACTATCAAAGGGAATTGCAACACTTGCCATTCTAGGACGCACCACACATTGTTGCATTTTAATAAGGCACAGACGAGTACTTCATTGCCGGTTTCTAGTACTAATGATGTCTATGATGATTATGACAATGAAACCTGTGAAGGCACCACATCTATGGTAGAGGCACCTGAGGTTAAAAATGGAGCAAACGCCGGAGTTTCGCTGTGCTCTATGCAGGAAGTATCGGCTAGCGACTCTATGCTAGGATCAGTTTCGTCCACTATATTGTTAGCCACTGCGCGCGTCAGGGTCGTAGATTCCGCTGGAAAAGCGCATTTGATCCGGTGCCTGATAGATAGTGGATCTCAGAATCATTTCGTGACCAGGCAGTGCTGCGAGCGGTTGTCTTTAATACCACGAGATACAAGATCTCCAATCGCAGTTAATGGATTTGGAGGCAGCTCCAATCCCGTTTCAGGTGAGACAGAATTCGAGTTTTACTCGAGGTTTGACAGGAGTCGTCCGTACAAAATTCGTTCATTGGTGGTGGAGAGCATTACCCAACGGCTTCCAACATCGGTTATCGACAAGTCAATGCTCAATTATTTGAAGGGTGCTCCGCTGGCTGACGACACATTCGATCGTCCGGGGAACATTGAAATGTTGATAGGGGCGCAATTATTTTCGCGGCTAATTCTCGCCGGCCGAATTTATGGTCCCCCTGGCAGACCTGACGCTCTACAGACTACGCTGGGATATATCATTATGGGGGAAGTGCCGTTGATAAAACCAACGAAGTCTGACCGCGTCGCGGTATTCTGTGCGGTAACTGGCCCAAGGCTAGACGAGGTCGTCCGTAGCTTCTGGGAGCTAGAGGAGGTTCCGTCTTGTACGTCGGCTCGATTGAGTCGCGAAGAACAAGAATGTGAGGAATTTTATGTAGCTACTACCACTCGTGATGCCACAGGTCGATATACAGTTGCGCTCCCGTTTAAGTCAGATCCAGAGATCATGGGCAACTCCTTACCCTTGGCTGAGAAACGTTTTTTAGCGTTAGAGAAAAAAATGACTAAGTCACCCCAGCTCCGCGAGGCTTATGATGAAGTCATAAAGGATTATATAGCCAACGGTTATATAGCTCCAGTTCCAAAGAAGGACGAGAAACTAAGCGGTTATGTTATTCCCCATCATGGAGTTATTCGCAGCGAAAAGGTGACGACTAAACTTCGTGTGGTATTAGACGCCAGTGCCCGGACGGATAAAGGACTTTCGCTGAACCAAATGCTGCATGCGGGACCGAACTTGCAAGGCGATATTTTTCGCATTTTATTGAATTTTAGATTGTTGCCGGTAGCTTTTTGTGCCGACGTTAAGCAAATGTATCTACAAATCAAAATGGCCCCGCCAGATTTTAAATACTTGAGAATGATTTACCGGTTTAATTCGAGTGAGGAAATTCAGCTTCTTGAGTTCCAGCGACTCTGTTTTGGTCTGTCGGTCAGTCCCTTTTTGGCGTTGCGCACTGTACGACAGCTTTGTGAGGATGAAGGTCACACTTTCCCAGTGGCGGTAGATATAACAAGGCGAAATTTGTACATGGATGATATTGTCTCCAGTGAAAGTTCAGATGCCACTGCCACAGAAGCGGCGTTACAGCTGATCGGGCTGTTCAAGTCAGGAGGCTTCGACCTTTTAAAATGGTCAAGTAATTCTGTAGAGTTACTGTCACAACTTCCGGTGACTCACTTACATCCTCAAATTGTCAAGTTTGATAATGATGCCGGGCAGAAGATTCTAGGAGTAAAGTGGGATTCCAAAATTGACAAGTTTTCTTTCGACATAGCTCCGTGCAAAGAGGTGTGCACAAAGAGGAACATCCTCTCAGCAGTCGCCAGATTATGGGACATACTTGGATTTGCAGCCCCGGTGATTCTATATGCTAAATTGTTAATCCAAGAACTATGGCAGCTAAGAATAGATTGGGATGAAGCTCCTCCTCAATATGTAGTAGATAAATGGTCCAAGTTTCAGATGGAGTTGCCGTTATTATCTCATATGAGCATTCCACGTCATGTGGGCGTTTCGGATGGATCGGAAGTTACCTTATTAGGATTTTCGGATGCCAGTGAGAAAGCATACGGTGCAGTTGTTTATCTCCATATCGAATCGACAAATGAGACGGTGGTCAATCTCCTGTGTGCCAAGTCTCGCGTAGCCCCGTTAAAGTCTGCGACTTTAGCACGTCTAGAGCTGTGTGGTGCGTTATTATTATCTAAGTTAATAAGATCGATCTTAACTACTTATGAGCCACGCTGCAAGTTTCACAGAATACTGGCATTCACGGATTCGACAGTGACTTTGCATTGGATACATTCAAGTCCACACCGATGGAAGACTTTTGTAGCTAATCGTGTGGCACAAATCCATGAAAATTTAAATCCTTCATGTTTTTATCACATTGCAGGAAAAGATAATCCTAGTGATTGTTTGTCTCGTGGACTTACTCCAGGGCAATTAATTGAGCATCCTCTGTGGCTTAAAGGTCCACCATGGATCGCTCAAAGTCCAAATGCATGGCCCGTCCGTACGTTTCAGCCCCATCAGGGAAACATACCAGAAGCGAAACCTGAGATCGTTATGGTTAACATCATGCCACCACTCCAGCCGCTGCTTTATGACTTGGCACACAGAGTATCATCGTGGCCCAGGCTGCTTCGTATTGTGGTTTATGTACTGAGATTTATAAAAAGGCTTAAATCAAATGGGCTTCCACAGGTGGATGATTTAATATCAGCCGAATCAGCCGTTATCAAATCCTTGCAGACGGTCTACTTTTGCAATGAAATAAAGGCCATTAGCACGAAT
Source organism: Eupithecia insigniata (assembly GCA_947859395.1). Taxonomy (NCBI): domain Eukaryota; kingdom Metazoa; phylum Arthropoda; class Insecta; order Lepidoptera; family Geometridae; genus Eupithecia; species Eupithecia insigniata. The sequence continues at coordinate 542,745 of OX402006.1, read as the reverse complement.
CAGACGTGTTCAAGGTCGTTACAGAAATTGCGACCGATACTTGTAGATGGAATATTACGAGTGGGAGGCAGGTTAGGAAGGGCTGATTTGACTTTTGATCATAAACACCCTATTCTCCTTCCGAGAAAGGATCACGTAGTGAATCTCATCATCGATGATACGCATCGTAAGAATTGTCACACTGGTCCACATTTGCTTCTCTCCATTTTGCGACAACGATTTTGGATCCTTTCGGGGCGGAATTTGGTGAGGTCTCGTGTACATTTGTGCAATTTTTGCTTTAAAGCACGTCCCAAATCTTGCCTCCCGCCAATCATGTCGGATGTACCAGAATGCAGACTTCAGTTGTCGAAACCCTGGGCAAACACGGGATTGGACTATTTTGGTCCCTTAAATATTACATTAACACGCAAACGTGGTGTTAAATCGCAAAAGGCTTACGTTTGCGTATTTATATGCCTTACCACTAGAGCTGTTCATGTTGAGGTTGCGCCCGATTTAAGTACAGATGCGTTCCTTAACGCTTTGAAGCGATTCATTTCTAGGCGAGGTCCAGTAGAAAAACTTATGTCGGACAACGGGACTAATTTCATCGGAGCTCGATCTTACTTAGACGAGCTTTATTCATTTCTGCAATCAGCGGACCATATAAAAAAATGGGAAGGAGAAATGTCCAATCGGCGTATCCACTGGCAAATGATCCCACCTAATGCTCCACATTTCGGTGGTGGTTGGGAATCCACCGTAAAATCGTTCAAGACTCATTTGTTTAGAGTTATAGGTTCTCAAATTTTGACCTATGAAGAACTATTAACAGTACTTTGTCAAATCGAAGCCGTTCTCAATTCACGGCCGTTAGGTAGGGCGTTGAGCCCAGATCCTTCGGAACCTGTAGCTTTGACTCCTGCTCACTTTCTCCATAGTACCCCCTTAGGATCGTTGCCGGCCGCTCCTGTTGAGGAAAATCGCGAGCATCTATTGTCTCGTTATTTGCTGTTAGACCAATTAGTTCAATCCTACTGGAGGAGATGGAGCATGGAATATTTGCACACTTTGCAAACAAGAGAAAAATGGTTATCCGACACAGAGCCCATTAAAAAGGGGACCGTAGTTTTGATAATGCAAAATAACACTGCACCCCTTCATTGGCCGTTAGGTATTATTCAGGAAACGTATCCTGGTGTAGATCGAAATGTCCGGACTGTCCTGGTTAAGACAAAGGTTGGCACTCTGGTTCGTCCGGTGGTGCGACTATGTCCTTTGCCATCTCAATGATTAGAATAGCTATGTATCTACCACATTGTATATAATTATTATATTATAAATATATATTTTAGCTTAGACGAACATCACTTTTGATAATTAGTTCCCATGTACCCTTTATTTGACCATGTTTCAAGTCTAAATGATTTCCTTCTGTTGAAAGAGAACCTTTCAAGCTGGGGGCTTGTGTTTGAGCCAGATCATAGATTTATTTTGGTTATGTAGGATTTGAGTATTCACAAACCGACATTCGCCAGCCGCGTCGTCGCGCTGCGCCGCCGACAACAAAATCATTCGTGGGAGCAGGTGGGAAGCTTTATAATAACGAAGTCACGCCAAGATCGCCCGAGAGAGAGCGAGACAAAGATAGCTTCGTGGTGTGCGCCTACGCGTGTGTCGCCTTCACGAAAAAGCCAACCGCCACCAGTCGCTCGGAAATGCTATGCAAGTAAGGTCACGTCTCCCATGTGCCTACATCGCGTCATTAACCTACGATACAACCCAAAAACCGATATATTTTATGTGCAGAAGACTTCTTAGGGTTCTATAACTCTTGTAATTACATAAACATAAAAGAAAACAGTGAGCAGTTAGATGGCATGGTCTGCCGTCGATACAACAACCGGCAGATAACTACAAGCTTCATCAAGCAATAACTTACCACGCTCGGAGTCCTTCTAGAACCTCCTGGAGAACGGACCAAGCGATGTCAGGTAAGTGAAAGCGATTATCTTGCATTTCCATTGTATTTCTGTGATCTGCTCTATCAGGTTTACCCAGTACGTAGGTACCTACTATTCCCCGCGCAAACAAACCTTATTTCTCTGTTACTTGGCTTTGATTTACCAGTTTCGTTATTTATTAGTCTCCATGTACAATTTTTTCCTCAAGAACAGGCATTTTGCTGTGTTGCAGACTTTCTTGAATATATTCGAGTAGTTGGTTACATACAAGAGAAACACAAAATCATGTAACATAGTAGCTTCTCTGGCACCATAAAGATCGTATAGTCTATCCCTACTTCTATAAATGCCGGGAGTGGCCCAATCCCGACCCTGTCTCTAACTGTGCATGTTTTAAGTTTGAATACTTCACTGTGTTCTCTATTTATAACATTAAAAAAATTGGCAAATAGAACATTAGGGTCATCAGAACAAGATATATTAGATACTGCTAGTTCCACTTTACTTGAAAATTCTTAATACGGCTCTCTGTAGTAGGCCTGTAGGTATGTACATATATTCCTCAATATTGTTTCTATCATTCAAATTTTAACAAAATTAACACAACTTTTGAATAAATGGAGCAATCTATCGGCAAGTGGATTCGCTAAAATATCTATATTAAAGTCGCCACAAACAAAAAATAATACATCATTATGACGACATGTCATGTTGTACACCAGCATGATATTGTTAGATACATTTTCATTTTGCTTTGATATCAATGAATTTGAGTAAGGGAAGCAGCAAATAATCAGTTTCCCTAGTCCATTCTGTACCTTTTCTAGAAGTACCTCAACTAGCCTAATCAATGCTGACCGTTTTACACAACTTTCATCAAGCTGAACAATTAGAGTGGTGCTTTTATTCAGAGAGTTATCTTGCTGAATACAATACGTAATTACATTAATATTAGCATCTGGATGGCAATTATTTACAACATTTTGTACTAGTAAGTCACTAAGCATCAGACCCAACCCAGCACCTAACTTATCTGAGTATATCACAGTCTTCGGTGTTTGTTGATTGTGGTCTAGATCTATATCCTTAACCGGAGACGGTCCAGCTTGAACTGAAGGATCACCCATTGGTGCAATATATGCTGTATTGTTGCTAGATATATTACAGTGGGACTCGAGCGAAGGCGATGCCGCCAGCAATGCGGAAAGTGACAACAGCGATGATGGATGCACCACCTCGACAGCACCGTGTCTATTTAAAGTATTACTGTTTGTAGGTGCCATATCGAAATCTGTTTGAGTACAGTTATGCCGTACTTCAACATATATACTATTGCTATTAAAAATATCCTGCATTTCCTGATTGCGGTCATTGGCTGCTTTTTGGAACTGTTTATATTTACATGTTACATCATGAAGTACCCTTTCTAAGCTAACTATTTCCTCAGCCATGTAGTCTAAATCCTTAGAGTGGCGTCCTATTAAATTATAGCAGGAGTCGAATTCTTCTTGTAAGCTTATTTTCTAAGCGTACTTTACATTTTTCCTTGCTCAATTTGGCATTATTGAGAAGTTGTTGATACTTAAGTTTTTTTCGTTGACTTCGTAATGAAGTTCCTTATTTTTTTACATATTTTTTAATTTTATTAGTTCCTTTTATGACCGGTGTTTGGCTCTATCCTTGGCTACATGGTGTAGTCAGACACACATATCATGATGTTGGGATCAGATATCATGAGCTCTGTCTATAGATGTAAACTACAAAAACTTGCTGAAGGCAAGGGCTTACTCTAATTTATCAAGTTTTATTCTACACTCTGAAAGCTCTTGCTGTAAGTCCTTGTTAAGCTGCAACAGCAGTTCATAAGATTCATAACAATTGTCCACAGAACGCAGGCATGCTTTTAAACGGTCCACTTCTGATACTGCGTCTTCATGGTGAGCATGGAGTTCAACGAGTTCTCCCTTGACAGCTTTGATCCTGTTCCTACCAAGATTAGCCGAGAACTCAGCTTCGCTATCCTCCTGCTCTTGAAGCGGCCTGTCTCGGTCTTCGTTCGCTTCCTTGAGCTGGGCCGTAGCGAGCTTCAGCTTGTCCTCCAGGTCGCATACCTTTCTAGTCATAACCATTGTATGAATCCCTGAAAAATAGCAGTATACAGTGAGTTTCTAGTAGAAGAGTAAGAGTAGTTAGTTGAAATTTAAATTTTTAATTTAAATTTTAAAGGGTGGTGAAAGACTGGTTCTTTCTAGTTCACCCTCTGTTAGGTCAAGAACCTAGTTGAAGTGTGATGGATCTAAGAGAACCCAGTGACCAGCGGTGAAAGTAACCAGAGATATGAGTTGGAGGAATGAAGATAAATAATAAAAGAACAAATGGGAAATAAGGGATTGCTAAAATATTTGGTTTTAAACCAAATATTTTAGCAATCCCTTATTTCCCTTATGTTTGGAGTTTACTCGGCTTGTTCGGTGAACATTTACTAAGTTTATTCATTAAGAAAAAAAATGTTTTAATGCTTTTATATACAATTACTGAATTAAATATAAAAGAAAAAAAAGGTTACATGGGAAAACAAGGGATTTCTAACACATCTAATGAAATGTGTGAAGTTTATTTAGCTTATTCTGATAACTCAGCTTATTCATTTACTAAGTTTATTATATTTATTCAAGAAAATATTTGATTATTTTAAAGGCCTAGTGGGAACTTTTGTAAAAGGTGTGACAATAACAATATAAGTGCAATTACTGCATACACATTGGGTTCTTAGTACTTCCTATCTATTTGTCTTGTTTACCTACTGTAGAGTAATAAGTATCTTGTAAGTGTAACATTGTCTGAGGCAATATGTTTCGTTCATACAACTCAGTTTCCACAGTTTGTCAAGCTAAGAGAGATAGAAACGAAGCCTGTGTGTGATTTGTGACATGACTCACAAAGTGAACAGTTATAGCTTTCTGTTGATTTCAATGTTGAGTGTTGTGTGTGTGTTGGTAAATAAGATGATTGGATAACAATACTCCCCAGGTTAGAATGATTTCAATCTCGAACTATCCCGATACAAACTGTGCTCGAATCTTCTGCCTCGACCAATCTTCGTCACTATCGTTGAGAATCGTTGGATTCGATCAATCGCCAGGTATGAAATAGGTGTCATCATCAGGTTGATGAAAGTAAATGTGATTATCTTCCTCAGTAGGTATTGTTTGAGCTTGATTTGTTATAACTTGGCATCTTTGGGGCCGGCGAAAACTTAGCGTTTTCCGTTGACAGTTGTCATTTTTTATAACACTACAAAGTTTCTTATCAGTATTTAGCGGAATATTCCACTTTTACATAAGCACAACGCTAAAGTTAACTGTTTTATACGCTAAACTTATGAATAATTCAACAATAAAATAATTAAGATAATTAAAAGTAAAATAATTTCTAAAATAATAATTCTAGACGACCACGATTACAGACCAACTTAGATAATTTTTAAATTAACAGATCGTTCTCGAACATTAAAGAATATTCTATAACGTTTAAGAGCTTTCAGGAAGACCACAGACTATCCTACATCATTTTTAAATTTTGAGATTATTTTAAACTTAGAGAGCCGAGATAGTTTTTAAGCATTTAAGAACATTCTAAAACCTTTAAGAGCTTTCAGGAAGACGATAAACAAAACTTATATTTTTAAAATTATAGATTATTTTCTAAATTTCTAGATCGTTCTGGAACATTAAATAACATTCTAGGACATTAGAAAGCATTCTAGACAATAACAGATCATCGTACATCATTTTAAAATTTTAAGATTATTTCCGACTATTCTCGATCATCTAGAACATTCTGGAAAAATCTTAAATATTGTAAGTTCTCGATATTATCACGCACTAATGTCTCGATATAATTTCGGGACAGTGCTGAATGGCGTAAATTCCATTCAGCACTGTCCCGAAATTATATCGAGTCGTACAATGTGTTAGAAAAGGATAGAAATATCTCATTACACATTTTTACCACCCACATCGACCCCCTTCCACCTACAACAACCAAACTCCCTTACTTGCAAGTGCACACTTCCGGTCCGGTAGGGCCTTCTTCCACTGCAACCACAAGTGGGTGGCAGTGGATGGTCATGGAGCAAAGGCTGGACATACAAACAAACCCTGTCCTTTTATAATATAATAATATTATATTGGATTTGAAAGTAATTCTGTCATATTTACTAACATTGAAATTTTCGACCCTTTCTTCGACCTCCGCTATCTCGTTAGACCCCCATTTTTATCTAACGTCACATAGCCTATAACCATCGGGCTATTAAGACAAATCATATGACACCTCATTTGTTGAAATCGGACCAGTAGTTTCAGCGCTACCAGGGAGCATAAAAATCGGCTACATACATACATAGGGTGTCAGTATAACCCTCTCGTAGTCGGGTAAAAAGGATCACCTTACTCTACATTCTGTATTACTTAAAAGTATGTAGTATCAAGGAACGTTAAAGACACCTCTATTTATTAAATATTTTATAGATAGACTAGCTGACCCGGCAAACGTTGTTTTGCCATCGAGCACTGAGGGTTAAAAATATCACAATAAAAAAATGGGGGTTGGTATTAGAAAGGTGAAAATTGAGGTTTATACGCATTTTCTAAAGACAAATCATAAAAAAAAAAAAAAAAATAGAAAACAAATTGGGGTGGGCCTTTATCACTTATATACTCAAATGATAACAAAGGGTATTAAAAATAGATAACATCCTGTTCTCAGACCTACCATATATACACAAAAAAATTCATTAAAATAGGTCAAGCCGTTTCGGAGGAGTTTTGTTACAAACACTGTGATGCGAGATTTTTAAATCTATATTTATAAAAGAGTAAACTGGGTCACTTATCAAGAGATCTTTGAAACTACAAGAGCTACGAAGCTGAAATTTTGCATGAAGGTTTCTTATACGAGTAAAGCGTAGGCACCCGCTAAGAATGGATTTTTATCCGACTGCCGAAGGGCGAGGGCTATGATTGGAAATTCGTATTCGAAGGTGGTCAAATGTAATTTTTATAATAACTTGTTTCATAATTAAGTTGCCGACCCCACCTAGTGTGGGATAAGGGCAGGAAGAAGAATTAACGTCAGTTCTGAGCTGTATTTCTTTTGAGTTATTTTGATTTGTTTGATACTGGGTGTGAGTGACTTTTTGTGTTCCTCCAATTTTGTAAAATTTTTGTGTAATATACGAAAATGTATCAGAAAATTGTAAAACAACACAAAATGGTTTATAGTAAGTAGTTAAAGATTGTGTTTTTTTTTTGCGATGCTTTGTTTAGTATGTTTGTAATACGTGTAACGTGATTTGCTTAAAACTGAGCATGGTCAAGTACCAAAAAATTTTAAGTTGATTGAAAACGTGTTGCAGGTATTTCAGACTCTTTCAATAGGAATACAGCTGATCTCGAGAAGCTTTTCAACCTAAACTCCACGCGAACGAAATCGCGAGCGGGTCAGCTAGTAGGAACCTATATAAAGATATGTTGATAAGAAATGCTTTAAATGTGGGTGGTTTTTGGGTTTCTTGGTTTTAACTCTCTCCAAACGCGTAGAGCGCATAATCAGCTGACAAGAATCTCCTCCTTTTGGAAAAAGTACAGAAAGCGTTCCTAAGATTCCTATAAAAACATAACCAGGAATATTTATGTACCCGACGAGATTCCTTTTTGGGTTTCTTGGTTTTAACTCTCTCCAAACGCGTAGAGCGCATAATCAGCTGACAAGAATCTCCTCCTTTTGTAAAAAGTACAGAAAGCGTTCCTAAGATTCCTATAAAAACATAACCAGGAATATTTATGTACCCGACGAGATTCCTTCTGGGGTTTTTTGGTTTTAACTCTCTCCAAACGCGTAGAGCGCATAATCAGCTGACAAGAAACTCCTCCTTTTGGAAAAAGTACAGAAAGCGTTCCTAAGATTCCTATAAAAACATAACCAGGAATATTTATGTACCCGACGAGATTCCTTCTGGGGTTTTTTGGTTTTAACTCTCTCCAAACGCGTAGAGCGCATAATCAGCTGACAAGAATCTGCAAAGTATATCGTGGTACTATGGACGCGCCTAATTTGGTGAATGAGACACTTCGGCTCTATGTACCTGAAAACTACCTACGGGCCCGGAGACATAGACTTTTTGCTCCACCTCCGAGCCGCACGGTTGCGCGCGCCCGCTCCCCCATACCTAGAACCCTCGAAGCCCTAAACAACAGGTGGCCTTCTCGCGGATACCGATATATTCGCGGACGAGTGGAGAACTCTGATACTTACATGTCTAACTTTTTGTGAATGTGATTTTTAACTAATTTATATATTAACTTTGACCAACTTTGACGTATACTTAATTCGTAACTTTATATTGTTTATATTCCTAATAACATGAATCTTAAACTAGGATAATTCTTATACAATAATATAATTAAACTGTGTATTTATAGCATACGTACTTAATCTAACTATATTTTTACTTCTCTTGCTCAAAAAGTGTATCATATTCATAATAGTGTAGCTTAGCGGGCCTAAAACTCGAGTTTAATACCTCGGGCATTATTTTTTTCTTTTCGGGGAGTATTTTTTCTTTTTAATTTTTGTCTAAAATCATCAGCCCGTACAAAGCATTCGTTCTCTTACATAAAAACTCGACTTCTTGGTGCTCCGTCAATCTTTTTTGTGAAAATAGAACCGTCTTGGTGAAGTTTTATGAAGGTTGATTCTTCCCTTCACGGTAGAATGCGAACTGTTTCGTTGCGGGTTAAATAGAGATTTAAAAAAAAGATGGTATTGGCGCTAAATCTCTAGAATTTACTTCCTTCCAAATCACAAACTTTTACGTTTAACTTCCTGACTTTTACTTCCAAATTGTGAACGTGAAAAATGTCATCAAGTGATAGTGAAGATGCTAATATGCAAATGGAAGAAAAGGGCAAAGAAATAATTATGAATCTGTTGCCGACAAAATCACGTGGAATATATTTAAAGCGTTACGAAAATTTTATGAAATGGAGAGATGAGAAACGTGTGGATTCTTTTACAGAAGGGGTTTTTCTCACTTATTTTGATGAATTATCGAAAAAATTCAAATCGTCGACTCTTTGGAGCACATATTCAATGTTAAGAATGACCTTACAAACGAAACTCGACGTCGATATTAAAAAATATGTAAATTTAACGACTTTACTGAAGAAATTGTCAACAAAATCTAAAGTCTTGACGACACAAGAAATCGAAACATTTTTAAATAACGCTCCAAATAAACAATACTTGGCAATAAAGGTAACCTACTTATGTACTCTACTCAAACGAAATAAATAGATACCTACCTACATACCTAAATTATGTACCTAGGTTATTACGATTATTAACACACTTATTTTTTTGTTCAACAGGTTGCTTTAATTTATGGAATCAGCGGTGCATGCAGGGGAATAGAGCTTGCCAATATAACGCTAGAAGACGTAGAAACGGATACAAACCTACAAGCTGTGAGTGTGCCGAACACGAAAACAAACAAAGAGCGTAAATTTGTCATCAGTGGAGAATACCTTAATATAGTTAAAGCCTATCAGGAGTTACGTCCCACTAATGTTTCAACGAGAAGATTTTTTCTAAATTATCAAAATGGTAAATGCACAAGGCAAGTCATAGGCAAAAATAAATTTGGTAACATGCCTAAAGATATTGCCACTTATCTAAATTTACCAAATCCGGAACTCTACACGGGCCATTGTTTCCGCAGAACATCCGCGACTCTGTTGGCGGACTCTGGTGCGAATATAACGACATTAAAACGGCACGGTGGATGGAGGTCCGATCAAGTGGCTGAAGGTTATATAGAGGACTCTATACAAAACAAGTATCACGTCACGCAGCGGATTACGGAAGGAATCAATATTCTACCAAACATTACAGAACCCCAAGCATCTACATCGCGGGATTGGATGAATATGTCAACTCAACTGAAGCCGCACTCAGATCTTAATAATGCAGGAAACTCAAGCATGAGTCGAGTCTCTCCAACTTTTACTCCACAACAATCAACTCAAAATATTATCACATCCCAATCACAGAGAACCGAAATAAAATTGCCCGGGAAAAACATATCACACACACCATACATTCAAAATAGCTCTAACTGCACATTTAATTTTTAATAAACTTTCTGAAAATTGTCTAATTTTGAATTGTTTTATTTTCTCGCAATCGAAGTGAAAAGTAGAATGTTTTACTCGGGCCAAAACCACCCATTATATCATGCTCCCTCGCTACGCTCGGGAGTATAACAACCTCGTATATAATGGGATGGTTTAGTCCCTTGTAAAACAATCTACTATTAATTATGTCAATAAATAATAAATAAATACATCGCTCAGGAGCGATCTCTAGACAAACGTCGAGATAATGAACCAGAAAACATAAGAGAGACTGCTCTTCAAACGCAATTTATTGAACCGTTAAGATTTATATTATAATGATCTCGTTTCCAGGCGGCTGCGACGTTCCCAGAGCTGCCGTTCCTGTTGTTCGGTGGCATGGCGCTGGTCTCCGGCGCGGTACTACGTCTCACGCCGGAGACACGCGGCGCCGCGTTGCCTGATACTATGGGCCAGGCAGAACGGATCGGCGACCGGGACTCGTAGAGCGTTGTGCCCAGACTGTCACAATGGTTGCGGAGCCGCCGTTTCAGCAGAGCCTAGACAGAGAATCTGTGCTTATCGATCCTTACCTAGACCGACCTCGCGCTCATGTTGTTCCACGCCGTCCCTGATCCTAGCGCTAGGACGAATGCATCAAGATTCAGGGCTTGTAGGGCTTTTTACCTTGCATTACCTGATCTCAAACCTAATTATAAGTTGCGTAGTTAAAGACTCGGATTTATAATTTGACGAGTTTAAAAAAACGATAAACCGATTTCAAATTCCCTTACTTTTAAACTTTTCAAGTTTTTCGGGATAAATACTAATTTCCTGGCGATAAAATTTATAGGACCACCTCGGGATCATTCTTTATACAATAGTAAAAGAATTTTCAAAATTGGTCCATAATTGGCGGAAATATCGCGTAACATATATACAAAAATAAATAAACAGTCGAAATTGAGAACCTCTTTTTTTGAAGTCGGTTAAAAATGGACGCCTCTCTCATGCTGTCGCGCTCATATCACATTGGCTCAAATACCACGTGACAGGCGGGACCATGACAACATTTCAATCCCAATCTTTATCTACGTGACTTAGTTATCAACCTGTCTGTCAATTGTATTTAGTTTAACAAACAGGTTACCTAACAAATAAAATATTATCTTCATTGCTCTCAAATCCTCTCTAATCTCTTGCGCAGCCGCCGAGGTACTTGGCAGCCATTAGGTACCTATCTACAGTTCTTCCTCCTTATTTTATCATGTGCATAATTTTATAATAAATTGTATCGTGTATCAATAGTTTTGGTCGCACTCGCACCACTGAGGCTGGGCAGTGGATGCCTTTAAGGCGGTTCCCGGACCCAAACTAGCGCCGCCACCTATTTTATCGTATTATTATTATTTTATCGTATAGCTTAGGAGGAGATGCGAAAACCAAGTTTGGTGGCCACAAAGTGCAACTTCGTATCTCTTCCTAAACTATACAAAATAAAACTATTACAGAGGCCTTAAAAAAGCTTATGATAGGTATCACAAATTGGTCAAGGATTTTTTTTAAATTCCTTTGTTTAACGTATACAATAAAATAGGTGGCGGCGCTGATTTGGGTCGGGGTAGCCCCTTAATAGGAGACCTATGCCCAGCCAGCAAGGGTGCAAGCGGCTGAAATGATAGTGATCATTATTAATCGTTTATGCGGAACATCTCTAGCTACATTAGGTATATTGTATTTAAAAGTTTATATATGGACGACGACCGATGTGGCGCGGTTGATGAAGATCCGCCTGCGACGCAGGAGGTTGCGGGTTCGATTCCCGCCTCGGGAGAAATTTTTGTATGATCTGCAAATATTTGTTCAGGGTGTTCTGGTCGTTTTTCTATGCAGCAAATGAAATCACACTCGTTCACATAATCATATATTGAGATCAGTGCGCCCGCGCCACCTTCTTCTTGCCGAGTTGTTCCGCGTCCTCCATGGTGTCCGGTAGCTTGGATCCCAGGGTCTCGGGGGTCGTGAAGATGAGCAGCCCGGAGAGCAGCGCGAAGCTGCCGAATAGGACCGACGGGAACGGAGCCCACACTTCCTGCGCCTGACACACATAAGTAATATAGTTAAATACCTTGAGGGAACTGTTTGCCTTTCCTATAATGGCCGACTTTGATTTGTATAACAATGTGCCAAAATTTTACAGTGCTATAGCAATAGATAGATCGGTGGTCGTCAGGATGGCTGGAGGAGATATGGATATGAAACCATGTGCATTACTTACTACCTATTTGCTACTATTTACATATATTAAATACCCAAGTAGCAAATATTTAATGAAATATTTGCTTTAAGAAATATATCAACAAAATAAAGTGGTCAGCCATTCTTGACGTCAGGTTGGCTGGACCACTTCCTCATGGTTTTAGTGTTGTATGAACTACGATATTAATGTAAATATTTACTACCTATTTGCTACCTTCACATGTATTTGTTTCATAATTTTTCGAAGATTCTTTAAAGAGTTAAAAGAGTTAACACAAATATAAAAAAGCCTTAATTATTTATGCCGTAAAGCCTCTGGAATGTTTGCTATTAAAATACTATTTTAGTAGGCGCTCAGTGGTTTTTGTTTTACATCTAAACTACAGTACATATGTAATGCATAACGAGAAATCTACTTTAACGTAGACCTTCGTAGCACGTTCTACGATGCTACGAGAGATGGCCGTACGCAGCATATAAAAGACTTCAACGCGCACGCACCTTCTCACTACATACAAAATGTTATTTCTTAGTTAGACCATGGTAGCAAGTCCTTTTTGCGCAGATTTCGCGCCCAAGTGTCCATTCGCGCAAAGGTCCTTCGCTCAAATGTCTTCTCGCGCAAGTGTCCATTCTTCCACTCTCCTCTATCACTCGTCATCTTCGCATTTACCTCTTTGATTCCTTCTCTTCGCGGCTTCGTACAGTGAGGACGTGTCGACTCTAAATTGAACAAATTTTAAAATCACAATTGGAACTAAGTTGGAGCACGTCGTAGGACTTCGCCACATCTTCGAATTGGCTGGTGCAACGCACGGGTGTCTTCAGGCAGGGACTGTTCCGATATTTTCACTTTGGGTGAGAGCACAATTTCCTTGGACGGCCGGTTTCGAACGCGCTGCCACCTGCATTGCAGCCCAGCCGTGCGACCACTGCACCAGCGAGTCAGTTGGCAGCCGGCTCGAAATTACCATCCAGTTGCCACTCGTGTGCTACGAGACCGTCTACGGGCTACGAAACAGCTACGCACGGCGCTTTGCTACGATTGCGGATCGAGCGCTACGAGCTACGAGAGATGAATATCCAGCGGTCACCACCACCTAAAGGTAACCTACTTTCGGCACCACCGCTGTTACATTATAGTTCTGATCCAGCGTTATATACTCCAAAAACAAGTAAAGAGACAAGTGTCTCTAGTAATATTATTAAACGCCTAAAACGCACTAAAGAAGATTTGCCTGAGCGCTCAGACACTGAGTTGAGCGAAATTAGGGCGATGTTTATAGAAATGAAGTCACAACAGGATGCAAAATTCGAAGGCTTGAGTACTGCTATGAACATAATAATTACACAAAACGATGAAATCCGGAGTTCTGTGCAAAACCTAACTACCCAATACGAGACTATTTCACTAAGAATTAACACCCTAGAAGGTGAAAATCTAGAATACAAAAACCGCGTTTCAAGCCTGGAAAGCAAGATTGATCGCCTTGAAAAACAAGCGCGCAGCTCTTCTATCGAAATCCGAAACATTCCTAGACAGGAAAATGAAAATCGAAATATCCTAATGAAGATGGTCCAGGATATTTCTGTAGCCCTGGATCCCAATACCCCTGTTCTAAGTTCAGAAGTACGAGATATCTATCGTGCTAAAAGGGGGTCAATTTTGGTCGATTTCACTTGTACACGAACGAAGGAAACTGTTATCTCTGGTTACATAACCCACCAAAAATCGAGACGAACTAAGAAGGAGAAGCCGTTTAACACTTCCCTAATAAACCTACCTGGACCACCTTCTCCCATATACATCTCTGAAATGCTAACTAGTAAAGCTAGCCATCTGCACTACCTCGCTCGCGAGCTTGTCAAAAACAAGAAAATCTATTCTGCGTGGGCATCGTATGGGAGAATATTCATGAAGAAGGAAGAGGGGTCGACCCCGGTTCGTATTGAATCGGAAGATGACCTCAAAGTCATGACATGACTATTCGTCTGCTGGAAGTTTTGTTCCATATACATACACTTAAATTTATTTGTAACTTATTATAATTTTCGTGTTAGCTGTAAAGTACTGATTCAATGTTTTTGGTACCTATTTTTTTATACAGATACGGTTACAGACAACCACTCACACACATCACACACTTACTCGTACATCTACACCACCCTCTACATACATTCACCTAGAGTGCACTTAACGGTTGTTAACCTCCTACTAATTATAATCTCGCAATACCCTGTGGATTATATTCTTGTACTCTCCCACAAGTTTCGCACACAGGTTCAGTTCCCAAACCTTGGTAAAATCAACTATTATCAGAAGATAATAGCTTTCAATATAAACAAATCCCTTTTTAATAGGGATATGAATTTATTTTATTTTATATCATGACGGATATAAATGGCATTGAACTTATAAACCAAGGTCTGGATTCAATAGCGGTCGCGAAAGCCGTTACTTGTAATATAGAGAATATTCAGAATTACGTTACTAATAATAGCCTTAATATATTTTCTCAAAATATACGTAGTTTGGGTTGCAATTTAAATAGTTTTATAGCTCTTCTTCAACGTTCTAAGATATCCTGGGACGTAATAGTTTTGACTGAATGTTGGCTTAAATCATGTAAATTCATTCCCGAAATCGACGGTTTCAACTTCATTAACACAAAAGAAAACAACACACAAAATGAAGGAGTTGTCATATACTATAATAAAAATCTGAATATATCATATGAGGAACCAGAAATACGCGACGCAAACGGACTTTTAATTAAATTAAATTCTCAAACATGCATTCTTGGGATTTATAGACCTCCTAGCTTTAGAAACACAAATAATTTCATTAACAGCATTGATAACGTTTTGTCCAACTTAAAAAACTTTAGAAATATTGTAATCTGCGGAGATATTAATATTGATATCTCACCCAACACAAGCGATAATCGTTCGCATGACTATCTAAATGTTATATCTAGCCACTTCTTATTACCTGCTCATAATTTTGTCACACACGGGTCCACCTGCCTGGATCATATGCTGTTGAAGACTCAATCGGAAGCCGTTTGCTTTGTCGTGGAAACGTCAATTACTGACCACGAATCTGTGGCCTTAAGCATCTTTCAAAAATCCAGATGCGCATACACGTCCAATTATGCCACGCGCGTTGACTTTGATGGCCTAGATAGGGACATCTCCAATACTAACTTTAATCAAATACTTTTGTCAAATGATATTAACTCTGCTACTAACCTGTTTACAGAACTTTTATCCACAGCCATCAAGGCTAACTCTAAGTCAATTAAAACACCGTATCGTAAAAGAGTCAGAAAGCCATGGATTACATTCGGACTACTGCGTTGCATGAAAAATCGTGACAGTCTTTTCAAAAAATTTAAAAGAGATCCAAATAACGAAGTGACAAGAGTCACATTTAAAAGATATCGTAACTTCTGCAACAATCTTCTTAAAATGGCGAAGAGAAACTATGACAAACAGGAACTAGAGAAAGCCAAAGACAATAAAAAGAGACTTTGGGAAGTTTTAAGACAGATAAGCGGTCAAAATAAGAGAACAGACCACTCTCCATGTCTACTAATACCAGGTAATGAAATTGATAGTTTGGAGAAGGTTAACCTTTACTTTACTGGT
Organism: Eupithecia insigniata; assembly: GCA_947859395.1. Classification (NCBI taxonomy): domain Eukaryota; kingdom Metazoa; phylum Arthropoda; class Insecta; order Lepidoptera; family Geometridae; genus Eupithecia; species Eupithecia insigniata. Next base: position 526,712 of record OX402006.1, on the reverse strand, counting down.
GTTGGTAGAGTACTTGCTGAAAATATCTCTTCTCACACTAACTATGTCGCTTCAAACAAACTTACCCAACCGTGCAATTCCCTTGTACTTCTTCCTACTAATGTACCGGAGGTTTGTCAAATTATCATGTCATTAAAAGACAAATGTGCAGTTGGAATAGACCTCATCTCTGGACATATTCTAAAGAGGTATAGTCACTTGATCTCTGATGCCATTGCTCATATCTGCAATCTCTCCTTTTCCACCGGAGTTTTCCCAGAGGCATTCAAGACTGCTCTAATTAAACCAATTCACAAAGCTGGGGATAGAGATTGTGTGAATAACTATCGGCCCATATCACTGCTTCCAGTTCTGTCGAAGATTTTGGAGAAACTACTGAATAAAAGGCTAACCTGCTACCTTGAACAAAATAAACTATTGTCGTCCTCGCAGTTTGGTTTTCGCTCCAAAATCTCGACAAGCGATGCTGTGCATGAGTTGACGGACTCTATTATCAAGAGTTTAGACCAAAAACAAAAATGTCTGGCAGTTTTCTTAGACCTTGCGAAAGCATTCGACACTGTCTCTATTCCCATTCTCATCAATAAGCTAGAAGCAGTCGGTGTTCGAGGTCTACCACTACAACTCTTCTCTGACTACCTATCTAACAGGAAGCAGTGCGTAAAAATTGGTCAGTTAACTAGCCAAACGCTCCCTGTGAGCCACGGTGTCCCTCAAGGAAGTATCCTTGGTCCTACACTCTTTCTTATCTATGTCAACGAGCTTTGTAACCTGCAGCTCCCTAATGGCAGAGTCTTTACTTACGCGGATGACACGGCGCTTCTTTTTCACGCAAGTAGCTGGGGGGAGGTGTTTGGGGTGGCTCAGCACGGATTTGATATGGCGTGTCACTGGTTGCGAGCAAACGTTCTGACCCTTAATGTTCTCAAGACAAATTACATGCCTTTTGCGCTCAGAACAAATCTGCTACCTCCAACTAACCTTTCCATCACAGCACACATCTGTGACCCTTCAATCACTTCCTGTTCTTGCCCCGCTCTTCTTTGCACTGACCATGTGAAATACCTAGGAATTTCTATTGATCAGTTACTCACGTTTAAACGACATATAGATATTCTTGTAACTAGGCTGAGAAAAATGATTTATATTTTCAGAGCTCTTAGACATGTGGCTACCCGAGATACCATCAGAATGATCTACCTGGCTCTCTGTCAATCTGTACTGGGCTACTGTATCACCTCATGGGGTGGGGCAGCAAAGACCCGTCTTATTGCTCTGGAAAGAGCCCAGAGAGCCATTCTGAAAGTCGGCGGAGGTCACTCATATCAGTTCCCAACAGCTGAGCTATACGTTAACTGGGACGTCCTCACTGTGCGTAAGCACTTCATTTTGCAACTAATCCTGCACAAACACTCCCAACTGATTTACGAACACCAGCTAGAAAATCGTAAACGCAGAATAGCTAAGGTCTGCTCTACTAACTCCTTCAAAATTAAACACACTAACCACTTCAGCTGCTTCCTTGGACCATTCATCTATAACAAGATAAACAAAAGCCTATCTATTCACCCCCTAACCCGATACAAATGTAAAAAGGAAGTTACTAAATGGCTAAAGACCCTTTCCTATCAACAAACAGAAGATTTTCTCAAACCGCTTAATTGAATTTTCCGCTCTCCTGTCAAAATAACGCGCACGATGCCGCGGGCTAAACCTATTAGTAATAACTTAAAATCATCATACCGTTACATACGCTCTTCCACACTTAAAACATATAACACTCATGCTACTCACACTCACATGGTGGTCTCATGTTGCCCAGCCTCTTACGAGACTGGTGTCCTCTGGGGACCCCATCATACACTACATACCTACCATGCACGCTTTAAACACTTAAAACATGCACACAACCCTGTATCACATACTCCACACACATACTCTCTCATGGGGCCTCCTGTTGCCCAGACTCTTATGAGACTGGTGTCCTCAGGAGAACCCCCATTATACACCATACACCCGTTTGCCTTGCAAGCATTCTAAACACAACATACATACCTACGCAAGCCGTCTGTAATCCTCTAACCCCTTAATATAGTTTTAGTTTTTTTTTTCCTGTTTTATTTCCTAATAGTTCTTTATTTTTTTGTTTTCATAATTCCACGTTAAGGCACAACTCATTGTAAAAATAACATATATGATTTAACGAACTCTGTGGAGGGGGCACTGGTGACTAGTAACACAGGTTTTAAAACCTATCACTGGCACCAGTCTCTCACAAACAGGTATTTGTATTCGATATACTACACCTAGCTATAACAACTCTGTAAAAAGACCTTTTGTGAAGAGAAAATAAATGAATATTTATTATTATTATTATTTGATATATACTCGTTAACACAATCGGATATTGTGTATGGTAGGGAATGGCCCTGATAAACAAACATAGGTACCTTCTTAACGTTCCGTCATAGAACGTAGACCGCTTCGAGGCTGCAACGATTTTTGAAATAATAAATGAAGTTATTGTTGATGGATCTTTTGTAAATCTTTGGCACCTAGGTACTTACTTACGGTAGTTTGATACTTCATATAATCCATCCTTGTTCTGAGCAACAACAAACAGTTACTTACAGTTACTCATTTTGGTATTCGCATATCTCACAAATATTATCACCAGAACTTAACTTCACTAATGATTATGACGTCACAGGATGTTACGAAAATCAGAGGCCCTAATTCTGCTAAACTAGTCCCTTCACTATGACAATGGTATCTTCACAGAATATAATAATAACGATGCTCGACATATTTATTCACACAATATGAAACATTTTGCTATTCTAGCTTATTGTTAGATGAAAGGAACCACAGGTGGAGGGACCCACGCACGTCAATAGTGTCAAAGTTGAAATCATAATATCAATCTCTTCGTGCAAATAGCATCACAAGCACTACGTATCAAGAATTTCCTTCAACTAAGGATTCTATGTGGGAATTCTGAGACGAGACCGTTGTCATAGTAAAGCCGGTGGTAAAGCGTTCGGTTAGCAGCAACGGGCAGGGCACCATATGAAGTATGTCTAGATAGTTACGAGTGCAGGCGTCAGGGGCGCCGTGATGGAGCCCAGCCGTCCCACCATGGAGGAGAAGGCAAACAGGCTGTGTCTGTACTTGGTGGGGTACAGCTCCGCGGTGTACACGTACACCGACGTCATCACCATGGCGATGCAGTACTTGCCGAACAGGTACAGGAACAGGGAGAGGCCCGGCATGCCTGACAGTCAAAATATACGTATTATATTAATACTTAAATAATGACCTTGATATCATCCATTCATCAGCCGTAGGGAGTTCACAGCTGGACATGGAGCCTCCCAAAAAGTACCAAGACGGATTAGTGGGTAGTTTTCTTAGCCCGACCCGGGATTTGAACCCGGACCTCATAATCAGCGGTTTAACTTCCGACCACTAGAACAACAAGGCGGGTCGTAGTAGCAGCCGAGAATCGGGAAGTTGGCGGTGATAGGCCCCGAGTTTCGGAAAGCACGTGCATGTCCTGCGCCTCCCCAGTCATGTCGGTCTGCAGTCTTTGTTGAGAATGGCCGCCGTGGCAGAATTTGGACTCTGAGGGCGTTATCCTCATCATCATAGTAGGTAAGTAATTGTGTCACAGTACAGGAGTCAGACTACTGCCTTTCATTTATTTGTCCCTTACCATGTATATATATATATATATATATGCATTTAGGTACAAGGCATTCAAATATTCACAACAGGATGTGATAGACAATAACATCGTACCGTCAGGAAGGAATGCGAAGGAGAACTGGCAGGCGGCGCAGAGCCAGTACCCGCAGATGAGGACCGGCTTGCGACCCACGCGGTCCAGCAGCAGGATGGCGGTCCAGTAGCCCGGGATCTCGATGGCCGCCACCGCCACGTAGTTGAGGTATCCGTTGCCCGACATGTTAACCGAGTTGATGCCCATGCCGTAGTAGATCAGCGTGTTCGTGATCCACCAGATCGGAGACACGACGCACCGCGACAGTATCCTCTTCGACTTCAACACCAGAACTATCAACAACGGTTCTTGCGGTTTCACTTTATTATTCTCCGCTTCGATCGTCGCTCGTAACGCTGCTAAAGACTCTTGAGACAGCTCTTTTTTGTTAGTTTTCGCGACCTTCTGTAATATCTTCTCTGACTCCTCGTAGCGGCCCTTGCTCATGAGCCAACGGACGGACTCCGAAAGGATCCAGAAATAGAGGATGACCAGCAGCTGCGGCGCGTAGAGCACCTGCGTGAGAGGCCTCCAGGCGGGCACGCCCCATGCTATGAACCCGAGCACCACTTGCCCGAGTGCGAAGAGGGTCGAGATCGTAGCGCCCGCTACTACTCGGTACTTTGGGCCTACCAGCTCCGTCACTGAAAAGAGATGAATCAATATGAAAGGAAGAAAATAATTAAAAACCTACATAATATTAACCAAAACGACGTGTTGACAGAATGCAGGAAAAATCGACCTGTCAAGAAGGTCATATGTATCGTTGGGTCAACGAAAAAAAGCCTATTTCCGTGAAGTCGAAGGAACTGCAGCTGGTGAGTGTCGGAGGTTAAGTACACTTTGTGTCGCAGCATAGAGTTAGGCATAGTGACGTTCATTGATATTAAAATATTAGGCATCAGTATGATTTATGTAGTACAGATAGGTAACCCTATAACTCAAAAAACTTAAAACTCAAAGTGCTTTATTTCCTTTAGACCTTACATGACTGTTGGACACGTCACAAAATTAAAATTACACAAGTAAAACAGGGAAATAAAGAGACCATTTTTATTTTTTGTTCACTTCAATGTTTTTATAATAAAATAAAGAAGCGAACAAGAAACCTTTACCTTGTTAGGTTGTTAGTTTTCTAGTTGGAGCAAAAGTCGTCCCATGCTTTTTTAGCTAGATAATCTGATATTTTGTAGTACCTAAGCCTTTTTACACGCCTTAACGAGTCTCGTTGGTACTTTACATTAGCTTTGCTTTTATAAATATTTTTTTAACATATATATATATGGAACAATTGTTTGTGACTTGGTTTGTTTTGTTCAATGAATAATATCTGTGGTAGCAGGTGAATAACCTCCTTCAGTATTGTGCACTAATTTGAAAACTCCATATATTACTGAAATATACTTGTTTTATTGTAGACTATGCAGCGAGGGCTCACGTCTTACGCCACGCGCTTCATTGAATATAAAGCCGAGCGAGACTCAGGATTACCTATTCTAAATATAAAAACTCACGGGCTAAGCGAGGGAGTTATTAGAATCCGAAGTGCGAGAGGAATTTAATCACACCCAAGACGAAGACAACTTTAGTTAGGATGAATATTAATACTCTATTTTTCACACTTTCTGCGAGTGAATAGAAAAACTTTGTTGATTCACGGAATTAGTTTTTTATTCTGTCTTCTGAACAGAGGTTGAGTTCGAATTTTGAAGAAGAAATCAGCCGCGATGTTCTAAATTCAATCTCATTGCCCCTTCGGGAGTAATGTGTTTTGAATTAGGAACGTAAAAATATGTATGGAAATGTTGATCAAGTATCGCATATAACAGATCTCCTTCGAATTGTATGAATTTGGTAAAACCATGATAAAACCTTCACCCTTTTCAGCCAATAGAAATATAAAACTTACTTTCGCTTCTGGTTACAAGACGTACCTACCTATAAAGTACTTTTATAGGTGCTACACCTGCTCCGAAAGTTGCCTATTCTTTTTCCAAATCAATTCCAAATATAAGATAGAAAGTAAGTCATTGCAGGCGTATAGGAATCTGGGAGGAAAAACTCTATGGAATTTCATTTCACACGCGTTTTAGCGGGCGGAAAAAGAGTATGGAAATCCATTTCTAACGTGTTATTTTTTTTAATTTCCTTAAAGGTCGGCCGGTAGCTATGGTTATTTTTATTATAGGTTAACCGACAAAAAGTCCGCCTCTTTCGATTTCCGAACAATATTTTGAAAAAAGAACGCAAGTGCTAAAGCGCGGGAAGTTCTTCTAAATTTGAATTTGGTGTAGGCAAATTAAGTAGGTAATTCTACAGAATGTCGTCGAGTGATAGTGAAAGTTTTATGACACCACCGCGAGAAATAAAAGAAACTGATCAAACAGTGATTGAGAACCTATTGCCCGAGAAATCCAGAAATTAATACTTCAAGACTTATGAACATTTTGTGAGAAGAGGCGAGAAAAAAGCAAGTTTCTTTTTCTGAAAATGTTTTGCTGTCCTACTTTAGTGAAAAGGCGAAAAAATACAAGCCAAGTACCTTGTGGTCTTTGTATTTTATGTTGAAAAGTACGCTTTTGGCACGAAACAACATCAATATGATGGACTACAAAAAACTGACATCATTTTTGAACAAAAAACTCGGAATGATTCCGTTGTAAAAAAATATAAGGTTTTTGTTATTATAGTGCTTAAGCCTGCACTTGGGGTAATCTCAAAGAAATTAAAATTGCAGTTGGTTAACGCAGTCCCGCATTCAGGGGAAGGCCACAGGTTCAAGTCCCGCTGGAGTCTTTTTGGGATACTTTTTAAATTCTTTGAAAAAAATATAACATTGAGTTTCAATAACTGTAATAATTTGAATATAAATAGGTATTAATATATTCTGCTTTTTATTTTCCTCGAAGGTATAATATAAAGTACTATGTATCACTCGGCAGAAAGTGCGATTCCTACCTCGTGTGTTTAATGACACACTCGATAGGAATTGGGCACTTTCTACAATATACTATTTTCGAGCATAAAGTGTGAGTGAGAATTATAAGTAACAAAGCTGTTACCCAGGATATAGCAGGAGGAGTACGCGCCAGCGCCCACCGAGGACTCCAACACTTCGAGCGCCAGGAACCACTCGTAGGAGTTGACGAAGGAGCGTACCAGCCCGATCCAGCCTGTGTTGAAGGCGTTGAGTGTGAGTGCCACGCGGCGGCCCCAGCGGTCCGAGATGTAGCCCGTGATGGGCAGTACTAGCAACGTGCCGATAGTGCGGATAGAGCCGATCTGAGAGCGACGCCACTCGTCGCACGCCATGCCGAACTGGAAATTACGAGGCAAGAACAAATATGTTTATTTTTTACTCACATAGAAACAGACAGACTAGGTAGACTACTCTATGACACGTTAATTTCTATTTTTTTATACAATTTTTTCTTAGGTCACTGTATCAAAAAACATCGAAAATAATATGTAGTAGGTACACTAAGCAATTAGTGAATAAAGAAAGCATTTAAAGCTAGGGCAATAGATGAATCACGAGCAAGTGAAGGATTCTAACGACTGAATCATGATGATTGTTGATCAAGTGTTAGAATCCGAAGGACGCGAGTGATTCATGACATGACCCTCGATATAAATCAGTCCTTTGTTAGAATAAAGGACATGATATAAAGTATAGTATGCATGTATATTAAGTATATATGTATTCTTTATATAATGATTAACAGAAAAGAAGATTTAAGCAAAACTAGAGATTAATCTAATGCTAAACTCCATATCGCCCAATAAATTATCGAGGAGTTTTTGCAAAAGGAGTTTGTATGTCGAGTATTTTTTGCAAAAAGAGTTTGTATCGAGTATTTTTTGCGCAAGGAGGTTGTATAGCATTGAGATGGAGGTCGAATTGGTTTGTTCTAAATTCAAACACCAAACAACCAAAATCCAAAATGTCGTGTTAGCGTGTAATGGGAGATCATCAACGAAAAGTGACTTGAAAGTAACTTATCGTTCATTCATTATGCTGCCTTCTAAAAAGAGATCTTTTTACAAGCGCGGGCATCAACTTATCTTTGCTCTTGTTCGAAAAATAGCGATTTATAACAATACCTACCAAGTGTCAACGAGGATTGGATGTCAACATCTCATTAGTGCTGGACATAATGACGACATCTAGCCCAAAACTAATGAAACATACCAATCAATTATGAGCAAAATATCAATAAATTTGCACGGATGTATTTTTTACACATTTGGCAATTATGTGAGTAAAATATTATTTATGAATAGGATAAGGTAATATAATCGTAAAGATTAAAGTGATCCTGCCCTTGAATTAAATACTTAGGTAATCATGATAGGTGGCAACGCTAATCGTGGAAACGGAAAATATTTTTTGTATTGATTATCAATCACCTACCGGGAAACTAACACACCAAAAAACGCTTAGGATCCTACGGATTGGAATGACACCACTATTTACAGATTCTACCTTCCCTGTATAAGGAGTAGGTATGTATGTACCTCCTCTACTGAGAACATTATTATTAATTTATTTATTTTACTCACATGTACATGTATACAGCTTAGGTATTAATGTTAGCTGAGGTCAATAGTACATGCACCTTGTAGGGCACTGCTAAAGAATTTAATGTAAAATAACAAATTCATACATTCTGCCACAAAGTGCGTGCAAATTAACATTTGTTCATCTCCGTTATACCTACATTAATAGGTACCTTACCTACCTAATTAAGTTATAAATTTAACACACAGACTTAAATAGATCATGAGGAAATTAACTTGGTTCTAGAATCCTAGTGAATCCTAGTTATAATGTAAAAAAATAACAAAAGCGAAAATTTTAATAATTCTTATGGCGTCTAGGGTAGTCAACATAACAATGGTATAGGATATCGAGGTCATTGATCTAAGTTTATGTCATACGAAACTGTATCAGATACAGTTCAGATAGGTATTCGTCAACAGAGTAATCATCTGAACCAGTCGACACTCTTTGCTGGGTAATTATATTCTGTCTCTTTTGCACGTCGCTGATCAGTCTCGTCCAGTGCGTGTCTCGTCTACAGTCTTTCAACATATAGAACATAACATCAGTAAGAGACAGCAGCGAGTTTTTACTCTATTATCATCAGTAAGTTAAAAACAAGAAAACCCACTCACATCATAAACAACGCTGTAGGTATTCTCGAAGACGTACTCCGCGCAATCCACAGTGGTAGTCTGGTCGAAGAGCGTGTCGGGGCAGGTGCCGGGCTCTATGGTGGTTGGCGGTGGCGTACTGGCGTTGGCGAACTGCCGGCAGTTGTCGAAGGAGGCACCGCTGGCCGGCACCGCGTCCAATAGCCACGGTGGAGAAAACTGCGGCGGGCTGGAGTCGCACTGCGTGACCAGGCATCTGATAACACATCGTCATAAAGATGAGAAACTCGGCCACACATTTTGTCGTCCGGTGTGAATGGAATCTTTTTGCTCTCACTTTGACTTCCACCCTGACAACGGCGCAACAGGGATTTTAAATATTTTGATTCAGAAAGCAACATAAATTTTAGAAAGCGGCATAAATTCTCTGGCATCTTCAGCCCGAACGTAGGTACGTTCGGGCTAAAAATCATTTTCACTCATGTCACGAGTAGGTACTCGTGACATGAGTGAAAATGATTTTTCGTTTCTGCCAATGTCCTCTTTGAGACCTTACCTTAGGCATATGAGTAGACGAGAACCTTAAGTAGAGCGGAAACTTCCACCCGGACCGGTACAAGGTCGCGGCTAGACGTTAAACAGAATAACTCAGTCTATCTCATTGTTAGTGTTTTATCGTTGTGCAAAGTTTCATTCTGATCGGTTGGTGACGGTTGCCTAGGGTTAATTGTCAGTCGGGCTGTCGGCGACACCAACGAGCCCGACTGACATAGACAGAGTATTTTGTCGCAATTTTGAGCCGGTCCGGTGTGGAAGTGTCATGTTATTGTCTACTTATATGCCTTAGGTAGTGCCGCCGTATCTACCTGTTATAATATTTCTTTAATTTATCTTATACGTTTCCCTCAACAAACAAAAAAAAACGTACCTTGTGGGTATCCTCGCCGTGGTGAAGATATACTCTCCAGCCGCGAAGGCAGAGAACATGATGGGCAGCGCGGCCAACGCTAGCGTCACGAGCTGGTAGCGCCCGAACTGCCCCACCTCGTTCTCCAGGATATAGTCCAGGTCCACGCCTGGGCCTCGCAATGGAGGCTTTTTCTCGCCTTTCTCTTCGTTGGACATGCTGCTATGAGCCAACACCTGGCTTGGTGACCGGCCTGTATTAGCTAGAGCCGGATGTTCGTGTGATAGCGCGTGGATGATGGACCAGCACTGGATGTGACGGTGGCTTTACGACTCAACACTAGCTTTAATGGCACCTCTTTAAGCCAACACTGGACCTGATTTTGAGTCAAATTTGCGTGTGATGGTACTTGTGTGAGCTACAATTGGATATGATGATGCCCTTTCGAGCCAACACTCTATGTGGTGCCGCACTGGCATCAGGGCCCGCGGCCGGCTCGCAATTACTTACACGGCTCGCTCGGACTATTTAAGGATATAATTTTCAGCAGATAATGAGTTTATTTTATTAGTAGCTATTAACCGCGGCTTTACTTACGCAAAACCACACTCTGGGAAAATTTTACTTTACTTAGGCGTGAGAGAAATTACAGAATTACCCCCAATACTCGATTTGATCGTCTTTGATTTTTAGGTATATGTGTGTTTACATATTCTTGAGGCAAGTAGTTCGGGCGATTACGTAATGCAAACAAACTTACAAATACATATGTGTACTTTGAATAGGTTTCCACTATCTAGTTAGAGATAAGTAAACATTGATAGGACGTGCCTGTTATTAAACCTTGCGATTATAAATAAATTCGTAAATGGTTTAGGTAATTCGACCTGACCTTTTTACAGGAGCGAAACAGAAAGTTACAACACTTCCTGTGGATCTTTTATTGTCTTATGATCCCTCCCCTAAGCCTCACTGTTGATACAAACTATAAGTAAGTATCTAAATACTGTGCTAATACAAACAACAATTTTGTATTTAAGTTTTCATCGAAACGAGTTATATGTATATTAATGTGATTACTAAGGTTTATATTACGTTTTGTCAGAATTATAAATAACCTATGTATCTATATCGTAACTCACAGGATTATGAAAATCGATTACGCATTTCCCTAGCTGATGAAAATGGAGGACGAGGTACATTGCTGCTTAGAGTAATTCTAAATGCTCTAAGATTGCTCTAGTAGCCAGTCAGTTATTTAACAACTAGCTGCCACTGTTGCCAGATGGGAGGGATTCCCTGCAAATTCAGGGTTTTTATTCGACTTTGCGGGAGATTCGGGGGGAAAGGTTAGTTGGGGGATTTTTGGGGGTAAAAAAACTCAGAGTATCTCAATCATTCAACCACGAACATAAAATAATTCGCATCACTACTTTAGAAGCAACCTACATAACGTGTGTATTCTCGTCCTAACAATATTACTTAAATTCAATTGTTAATTCATCGTAAGAGTTCGTGCAAGCAACATAACTTTGCACGTGTGGTTGTCGTCGAATTTTTGTTTTTTACCAAAAAGCTTTATTTTGTTTACACTAGCGCCAACAGCCACGCACGCGCAAAGTTTGTTCATTTCGATAAAAAATAAAATATGCTTATTTTTTCTCTTTTAAAAAGTGTTCTGAGGGATTTTTATCACAAAAAGCTAATTTTCGGGGGGATTTGGAATAAAGTTGGGAGGAATTACACATAGTAATCTGGCAACAGTGCTAGCTGCATAGCAAAAACTAAACTGCCGTAAATCCCATTGTAGCTCGAGGGCTTGCTTAGCACAATTCTTAGTTTTATTACCTATTATTCTCTGGCACAACACAACTTATCTTACAAAGTTTTTGGTCCATCTATAGTATTATGCGTGTAACTCTATTCTCTACCACTCACTGACAGTCGTTCATTCGTCGTCACACTCGTCACCGTCACTTCCGTTAGAAAGCGTTTCTATCTTGACGGTCCGAGACTTCTTGCGAAGACTGTTGAGCAGCTTCATCACCTGTATCCTGAATACGAACTTGGCTTCGTCTGACAAAGCCTTAACGGTTGGCATGATGGATTTGAAGAAAGCTCTGTCCTCATCCTCTTCCTTCTCCAAGAGGTTGACAAGGACGGACACGAGGCTTTCCTCAGGTTCATCTTTATTTCTACTTGTATTGTGTTCGACTGTTTTCGTTCTTTTCGGTGGAGGAGTTTCCTCCTCAACCTCGAACACGTTGAGCCACTCCTCCTTCGCAGCGGGCCCATCCTCTTCGAGCGAGGAGCACTCCCGCTCCCGCGTGCGGTCGCAGTCCCGGAAGCAGGGGTCGAGGAAGGTAAGCAGGTCTCCGTACACGTACGGCCGGCTATGTTTTGACGTGAACGTCTTGCGGTACGCGTCTCGGATGTTGTACCATTTGCGCATTATTATGATTCCTGGAAGGTAAATTACATGGGCTCAGAATTTAGATTGTCCAGCGATTCGCTCTGTAGTTTGTAGAGGGGTTGCTACGAGCGTAGAAGTTTGATACGTAGCGTCTCGTAATGTGTAGCAATTAGCGGTTTTGTTACAAGCGATCTCTAAACAATCGAAGCAGCTTTGATACACTGACGCGGCCGCGTGGTTAGGAGGGGAGTCATTCTGGACAGGAAGGGATCCATTTAAACCTGTTCAAAGAACTACTTAAGTCGTACCTACCTAGTTCGTGTCTCTCAGCCGTGTTGAGGAGGTGGTAGCTGGGCTCGAGCGCAGCGCAGACTTCGCGCCAGGCGCGGTCCTTGGCGCCGCGCTGGCGGTACTGCGCGTGCTCGCGGTCCCAAAGACAGGGCCGCTGGCGCAGCTCCGCGATCAGCTCACCAGGCTCTGGGTGGAATCGCCTCATCGCGCTGCAAACACACAAGGCCTCATCGAGCCACAATCAGACTACTTGTCAAACGTAAACGAATTAGACAGATGCTATAAATTATACCGTACCTACATAGTACCTACTAGCTGACCCACCCGCGATTTCATTCACGCGAACTTTAGTAAAACTGCAAGTTGGACCTACCTAATGTTGGTTTTCATGTAGTTACCTAAACTGAAAACAAAACTTCAGACTCTTAAGTCTTCTAGTTCCTGAGATTTCTTGATACCCAATATACCTATGTCAGTGACTCTCCAGCCAGCCTAACTTTGACTCGACACCGTTGACCTATGATAGGGTGTGAATTTCAAAAAACACGTGAAACTGAAACACATGTCTGTTTATTTTAAGTCATCTTTGTACGGCTAGGTACGGTATTTTGATCGGCCAACAGTTACGGTTCTGGAGTTATACTAAAAATTACCTTTATTTTACGAACCTTTGAATACCTACCTACAGATTTCCAAAATCCGTTCTTAGCGGGGAAACCTCCTCGCAAATGTTCAACCTCGTAGCTCTTCTAGTTTCTGTTCTACTACTAGATCTCTTGATGAGTCACCCAGTTTACTCTTTTATAAATATAGAAGATAACCCTACATTAGTAGATACTTACCTTGACGTTGAGGCAGATAACGGGTCCATTCTGATGTTCTCCTATCCGATCCGGTGCCACAACGGTAAAGGCAAAACTGCCTGACCCTGACTTCGTTGAATAGTTTATCTTCAGCTTTTTTTATTGACAATGTCACCATAGATCTAATGTCAAATAACACTAGGTATATGTCAACAGTTATTTTGTGGTGTACATTATCTGGGTTGTAAAATAATACTAGCACTGTTGTTTGTAAATAGTGTGTGAATCCGTCCGAGAGCCGGTTAGATTAGAAGCGCACTGGCGGCGGCGGCGAGGAGGAAGGGCGGCGGCGGCGGCGGCGGCCGGACGGAACGGAATGGCGGCGGCGCGGTGGGCGCGGGGGGCGAGCGGAGCGGCATCGCCGCCGGACGCGGTGCTATCCGGTCGCTTGCGGTGGCACACGGCGGCGCGGCGCCGGCGCGGCGGTGCGGCAACGTCGCTGTTACCAACAAGTGCCAGCTGCATTCAAAAAACACTCCACGCGCTTAACACGCGCATACCTATAATATAAACATTTGGATGCAAGTACCTATGAATAATGTGACCATACGTCCCGTTTTAAACGGGACTGTCCCTTTTCTCGTTCACCTGTCCCGTTTTTGTCCCCAAACAAACCTCTAATATCAAATATAAAAGTGCTTTATTTCCTTTAGACCTTACAGGACTCTTGGACACGTCACAAAATTTAAATTACTTATGTAAAACAGGGAAATAAAATGATCACTTTGATTTTTTGTTCACTTCAATCTTTTTAAGGTAAAGTAAAGAAGCGAACAAGAAACCTTTACCTTGTTAGGTTGTTCGTTTTCGAGTTCGGCGGCATATCAGGAATTTGAAGTCGGTTTATCTTTTTTAAAACACGCCTACAGTCACAGGCACTATTGACCGCCCACCTTGTATTTTGTTCAGTTTACAGTAATCTTTAAATTAGGACCATATTTGATGGAATTTATGTTAAAAGCAACCATTAAAAAAAAATGACAAGAATCTTGAAAAAATCTGTTTAATAAAAAAAATATGCCTAAAAAATCTTCTTGGCGAAAAATTTGCAGGGAAATGTACCTAATTTGTTTAATTTTGAAAAAATCTACCATTTCTTTTAAATTTGAAATTTTAATAATGGGTATTTCCATCTCGGGTCCTAATGACTTCTTGGAGCCGCATTGACAATCTATCCATGGTGTCTTGAATATCCGATTGAAGGATATTGTGCCACACACCGCAGCCATCTTGAGCTCCTAAGGTCGTACGGGCCGATACTCTTGCTCGGATACGTCTTTTTAGGTTGTCCCGAATGTGCTCAATCGGGTTCAGATCGGGACTGCGTGTCGGCCATGGCAAAACTTGAATCCCGACCTCATCGAGGTATTGAGCGACAGATTTTGCGGTATGGCAACGAGCATTGTCGTGCCTTAATCTGAAGTTCACACCAATAAATGGTGCGAAAGGTATAAAGTGGTCTTGTAAGACTTCTTCACGTATCTTTAAGCGTTCACTCTGCCTTTATCAAACACCACAAGATCGGTACGAGCCTCGTAAGAGATGCCTCCCCAAACCATTATTGATCCTCCCAGATAACCCACGGTTTCAGTTATTACGCATGGAGCAAACCGTTCATTTTGGCGCCTGTATACACGTTGATATCCATCTGGACCACTTAAGGCTATTCTGCTCTCATCTGAGAACAGTAAGTTCTTCCATTCCTGCACAGTAAAGTCAACATATTCTCGCGCAAAGGCAAGACTAGCTCTAAGGTGCTGTGGAATCAGTTGTGGAGCGCGAGCTGGACGAAAAGCCCTCAGATTACTTTCTGCCAGTCTTCTTCTAATGGTATGTTCACTCACACTGACATTTCTCACCTCAAAAAGACGTGTACGCGCTTTAGTAGCGGTGCAAAAGCGATTTCTTAGCACGTTACTGAGAACAAAGCGGTCATCCCGAGCTGAAGTGCACTGATGTCGGGCTTGACCTGGCCTACTCGTGTATGAACCAGTCTTCCAAAAGCATCTGATGGCATCCCATACCGTAGTTCGAGGTACACCGAGTGTAAGAGCGATGCGACGTCGGCTACACCCAGCGTCAGCTAAAGCCACCGCCCTAGCAGCATCAGTTGCATTGAGAGGCATTTTTTTCAGTCACAAACAACAATTATATCATAAAAACTCAATTTAAAGAATATTCGCACACGATGTCAGATGAGAACAGGAAATGTAAACACGATAACGTAACTGCAACAATTTCAAACAACGACTAAATTTCAATTAGGCTTCAGTGACATAAGTTTATTCATCGAAATCAGGTTATAAGTGTTTAGTTTATTGCTAAAGTTAACAAAAAACAAAACGTTAGATAAGCCACAGTTAACATAAGCTATCAGGGTAACGAAAAATATAGGTGGGCGGTTAATTGTGCCTGTGAGTGTACAAAGATTTAGTTCTAGATTAAAATTTGGTACCTATGTAAGTACTTACTACCTACATAGGTATTATCAAGCTGTGGTCGAGCTTAAAGTTAGCTTCAAATTATTCCTAAATAATACCGTACAGGTACCTAGGTAAACAAAATGAGTACATATTCATTTTGTTTACCTATCTAAATAATTAAGCAAAAATAAACTAACCTAACCTACCTAACTTTTAATAATTTCAGTAGCATAGAGAAAAACGGACGTTCTTTATGTGTACGCGCCGGCCGTTAGCGTAGGCAGTTAGGCACAGAATAACTAAAGTAGGTAGATACGGTACAAAGAAAGAGGAAAATCGTCAGATACCTTTCCTTTATTTATTACTAGTAGGTACTTACTTTAAATCTTATCTAAAAGGCACAAAATAATAAATACTAATTGTGTGGGACGATACATAGGTACGTCGACACACTTACGCCTTCCCGTCTTTCGAGGACATCCATCGCTAAGGCGTGAGCGCTGGTTCGGCGGCAGATTTGGCCGAGGATCTCAAGAGGCGCAAATAAACAGGTCAAGACAGAGCCTACGCATTTGCTCCCCTTGGAGTCGAGACCCTAGGTCCGTGAGGTACAGAGGCTCTTCGGGTTTTTTTTTATATATCTGAGCGTCTGGTCGAAGCGACGCGTGACCGGAGAGCTGGTGATGGACATCTGGCACAGCGCATTAGCATTGCCATACAGAGGGGTAATGCAGCCAGCGTCTAGGGGACGCCTCCGACTGGTATTTGACAACTCTGTGGCGCGGCGGGCGAAGGTGCGCCTTCGACGCAGGAGGTTGCGGGTTAAATTCCCGCCTCGGGGCAAATGTTTGTACGATCTGCGAATATTTGTTCAGGGTGTTCTGGACGTTTTATATGTATAGTAAAAAATATCTATCTTTATAGTGTATTGTATTAAGTATATCAGTTATCTAGTACCCATAACACAAGCTCTGCTTAGCTTGGGAAAAGACAATGCTGTGTAAATTGTCAAAAAAAAAATATGATCATGTTGAGCTACCTGTAGATTGTTTTTAACAGTCTGCAGTTAGCAATTGTTTCAATTGTAAATACTAGTTCTAATTTGTTTCTATTATTTGATTATAATTTTCTTTGTTAAAAAAAATCAATATATTCCTTGCTGAGAATTTAATCTCAGCCATTACAATAGTGCCTACTGATAAATATATATATTATATTATATTAGAGTCTGTAAGTATTATAGTAGAGATTTATCAGAAAAACTTGTATATTGCGACACGGCCGAGACACTGGTTAATTTGCGAAAGTTGTATAACTTTCAGAGCGGAATTAATTTATTGTTTGTGAATCAGGTAATATTACAGTCCGTTATAAGGACTTATTTAAATAGATCGCTGAATTCCGACACAGCGTAGGTACAGAGGCTAAAGGGAGAGGCACAGTCGATGTCGGAGTCAAGGGGTCGATGTGTCGGGCGGGGTCAGTAGTCGGTGTCGGAGTCGGTGGTGTCGCGCGCCTTGATGATGCCCAGCTTGGTGGCCAGCGCCGCCACGTTGGCGCGTACCTCCTCCTGCACCAGGTTGAAGGACATGGCCAGCAAGGCGATGCCGAACAGAAGGTACAGGGAACAGAGTGCGATCGAGTGCACCGCGGCCCGGGGGTCGTCCACGCGCTGCCCCTGGAAACGATTACCAATTAAAACTTCAATTATACTAGGTCAATAGGTTTCCCAGACAGCGTGTTCTTGAGAGTCCGTTGAGCTACCTCTAGATTGTTTGCAACAGTCTGCAGTTAGCTCAACTGCTTATATTGTAAATAGTAGTTCCAAGTAATTTGTTTTTCAACCGATGTGGCGCAGCGGGCGAAGGTCCGCCTGCGACGCTGGAGGTTGCGGGTTCGATTCCCGCCATGGGACAAATGTTTGTACTATCTGCAAATATTTGTCTAGGGTGTTCTGGGTATTTTCTATGTAAGTATAATACAAATTATCTATCTATGTATGTATTAATATGTATATCAGTCATCTAGTACTCATAATACAATCTCTGCTTAGCTTGGGGCTAGATGATGTTGTATGGATTGTCCAATATATATTTATATGGTATTCTATAATTGTTAATAATATTCAAGAAAAGGCAGTTGATTCTGGTAACCTGTGCAGGCACGAAGTCTCCGAACCCGATGGTGGTGAGCGTGATGAAGCAGAAGTAGGCTGCGTCCAGGTGCGCCCAGCTCTCCCAGCGCACGAACAGAAACGTGCCCGCCACGATGTAGGACGCCACCAGGCACACGCACAGCCAGATCGGCACCGGCTTTATCTGAACAACCACAACCACAACGTAACGTAACACACAACAGTTCAGAGGTACATAATACTTGTCCTTGCATGTGATGGTCCGTGTTCCGTGCTTGTTGTTGTGCGACACCGCCAGTTGCCTCTGTTTTGTTTGATTTGAAAGCCTATGCGAGTGAGTGAGGGCTTGCCGCCGCCGCCGGGATGAGACGCGAGCCTCAGGCAACATGGGAACGGACCGCTTCGGTAACAACTATATCTCGAGTGGAACAGACTAAAATTACCTGCATACAAATAGCAGCATGTAACTTTAGCGCTGACCGTTATTGCGCAGAAGTAAAATATAAGGTACCTGGGCGGGGCTAGCGGTACATTACCCATGCAGCTATCCCCTCCGCGTATCGCTCAGCGCTAGACTTACGTGCCGCTACTTGTACGTATATATTTCAATAACATGGAGGCTGACTGACGATCCCAAATATATAATTAGTTTCGGATCAGAGTTTGGTTCGGTCTCTAAACTGATCTAAAGCATCCTTTGAGATCAAAAGCTGGATAAATAGGATAAATACGTGAAGTGAACAGCTAATGAGTCATAACGATACGCACAAAGAGGTGACATTAACGGGAAACGGTCTTCGGGATCTGTAGTTACAATGGATGTACCGCAGGGATCTATCCTCGGACCTTTCCTATTTTTGGATTATATTAACAACCTGCCTCATCACGTTAAAAATAATCGCGAGATTGTATTGTTTGCTGATGATACTTCTTTAATTTTCAAGATGATTAGACAAAACACAAATTATGACGATGTAAACAAAGCAATATCAAAAGTAGTCCATTGCCCAAAACTAGGCTGCACAAGATTAGTGTATCTTTTAAAGGGCAATGTATACGCTTCTACAACAAAACTCTGAGTGAGTTGCAAAAATTATCAATAAATAAATTCAAACAAACTATCAAACATGTCCTTTGTAAAAAGGCTTATTACAAAATATCAGATTATCTAGAGGATAAAAAAGCATGGCACACTTTTGCTCCAACTCGAAAACTAACAACCTAACAAGGTAAAGGTTTCTTGTTCGCTTCTTTATTTTACCTTTAAAAAGATTGAAGTGAACAAAAAATCAAAGTGATCACTTTATTTCCCTGTTTTACTTATGTAATTTAAATTTTGTGACGTGTCCAAGAGTCCTGTAAGGTCTAAAGGAAATAAAGCACTTTGATATTTGTAGACCGTACCTCTTCTCTGACTGTTTCCGATGGTGCGGGGGGATACATCTCAATCTGCCGCGAGGAACCCCACGCTGTAAAAATATTATAATAGTCATTTACTCGTATCATATCATTACAAGTCAAAAATTGGAAACTAGGTATACCCACAATTTAACACTCAGTAAAAATATATTTCAATTATCAATTACAAATGTAATAAATTGATTAAATATGTATAAACCCAGCTACTAAATATTTAAAACTAGCAACTCGCCCTGGCTTCGCACGAGTAGTAAGTAGAGCATATTAATATGATAGAATGGGTATATAGTAAGCTATCATTAAAAGATAGCTAAAAATGCCATCGCGGACTTTGTAGAGCTATAAAAGAGGAATATCCCGCCTTGCATTGTTTTGTTATATCTCAAAGGGGCAGTGTTTTCAATGAAAGCTCCCAGGCGGCTTGACTTTTTCCGATACTTCCAACAATTATCGTTATATTTCAACCAATTTACACAAAACCTTGACAAATTATATAACTTAACCTTTCTGATGAACCATTCTATCGAATGATGAAAACCGCATGAAAATCCGTTGAGTAGTTTTTGAGTTTATCGCAGCGGAGGACTTTGTTTTATAATATGTAGTGATAATGCCAATTATAATTAACTTCCGACAAATAATACTTATCAGAATTCAAATGTTGTATCACCTTGAGGCGCTTTGCTCCTTCGTGGCATCACAGCTACTTCACCATCACTCCAGTCTTCATCTCTATCAGGAGATGGGCTCTGTAAAACAAAAATAATTAAATTGTATTGTATTGTTGGTTTTCCTTAAAACCCGACTAAAAACGAGGGACCGGGTATGAGGTTGTTTTTGGCCTTTGAACCTATTTGAACTAGTTTCGTTTATATGGGTGGTATAAGGGCTACTTCATAAATCGATATTTTTTAATGAAAATCAGTGGGTCAGTTAGTATGGCGTTCATCAGCACTATACCCTATCAAAATCATCAAAGGATTTCTAATTTTGTAAATGTATAATGTGTTAGGTACATATCGATAAGGCCTGGTATCGTCGACAGTGTAGAGTCTGCGCAGGCGCCGCCCTCGGCCTGCCTCGAGGTCCGGCTCGGGCCGCATCGGCTGCAAGCGCTCCAGCCTGCGCTCGTCGTGCGTCTCGAACTCCTCCTCGTGATCATACGCCGCCGCACTCTTCGCGCGACGGGCTCGCTTCTCAGAGTACTCGCCGCGCTCGTACACCTCGGACCGACCTCGGTTTGACCTGTCAAACAAAGTACCTACCTAAATGAGCTGATCATGCATAGAGACGTCCGCTGCTGCAATAGCACTGTGCTCCTAGAGTGGGTAGCGCAGTAAGAGTTCACAAGATAGTAGGTATTTTGTTTTTTTTTTGCGCATTTGTACTTAAAGTTAGTCAGTGAACCTGTAATCTCTGCGCTGCTGTCTCCTCGGGCTGTCGAACTCAAAATCATCATCCTCGGGGTCGTACCCTCGGTCCCTGTACCCGTAATCTTCTCTCTCTTTCTCCAGCGCCTTCCTCTCTCTGTAGTTTTCAAAGTCTATGTCTCGTAGGTCGTGCATTTCGTACAAGTCAATAGGCTCATCATCGTAATGTCTCCGGTCGTCGAAATCTCGTCGAGGTCCGTACTCGGGCTTGGCTTTGGCGGGATGAGGTAGAGACTTGCTGCGAAGGTCTGACTTAGAGGGTTTGTAGCTCTGGTGAGTTTCCAGGTCCTTCAGCGCGGCCTCCAGGTCTTGCAGCGGCAGTGATATCTTGGGAAAGTCCTCTGCGAAATAAAAATAAAGTTAATGAATACCTACCTATCACGAAAAAAACTATGTTTTATGTCGTGCAATAAAGAACTATAAATTACGATTTAAAGAAAAAAATCTGATTGACTTACCATCATCATCGTATGGTGCAGGGTCATGTCTGCTGCTGACTCTGTCGAAACGAACCGGTGATCTGTCTTCCGGGTCCCTAGAACCTAAAGATATATTTATTTATTCGTTAGTAGTCTTGCTTGGTTATCGCTAGGTACTCTACTCCTCCTGGAGACAGTGTAAGTAAATACAATATGAAAGCGGTACCATGTGTCCTGGGGTGCGGTGGCTGCGAGCGGGTCCGGTGGGTGGAGGGTGCACGGTAAGGGGGCGCGGGGGGCGGCCGCGGTCTGCGCGCGCGCCCACTGCTGTATCCACTGTCTCGGTACCTACACATCGTAGTAAGTTAGCCTAGTTCATTTATTTTGCCTTAGGAATAAGGAAGACATAATTATAGATAAGATATGCTTTATTTGTAGCTCAACACTATAACATTTTTTTTAATGTGTGACAAGCTTGGAGTACTCTAAGGTGACAAGTAAACTTCCAATATCGATGTCTACTATTCATTTGATAATTATAATATGGCGTGTTATAAAAAATGATAAACCGACTTGAAATTCCCTTACTTTTACACTTATTTTATGTTTTGCGGGATAAATACTAATTCCTTGGGGATAATTTTATGGGACCCCCTCGAAATCATTTTTTATACAGTGAAAGTATTTATAAAATCGGTCCATAATTGGCGGAGAAGTCGCGTAACATACAAACGAAAAAAAAAACATAAAGACGAATTGAGAACCTCCTCCTTTTGAAGTCGGTCAATAAAATTATAACACTGCGAAACTTGCGACCTAAGCCTACCCAGTGAAATATTTGAAATGAAATATTTATTTCAATTGAAATTTACTTTTACAGACTTACCTACGAACTCTTTAAAACTAACTTAGAGTAAGATCAACTGCCTGGAAAAAACAAATGTAGCCCAATTTCAAGAGGTTTCGGGCATCAGCTTGGGTTAGGTTGCAATAAGCAGTTCTGATGGTCTTCAGATCAGATGAGGGTTACTGTACCTGAAGTCCGTGTCAGAATGCGCGCGCTCCACCGGCTTCCTCTTGCGCACCGATCGCGAGCTGGTGCCTCGCACGGAGCGGCTGCAATCACTCAACAACAACTCATTAATCATATTCAAGGTGGTTTGCAGTTTAATCAGTTACTTAGTGGTACAGTTATACTTGGGTAGAGTTATCAGTACCCCAGGCTCAACAAGTGGTGGCGCGGAACATTTCAGTAGAGATAGGACCGATTTTACTAATTCGCAATTTGCTTAGTTGCTAGACTCAAAATCGGCTTAACAACCACTATAGTTTTAGCACTTATAATGAATACGTATGTATCTGGTAGGTGCTAACCGCATAGACTGGTGCTGGTGGCGGTGCCTCCGCTTGGGCGGGCGCGTGCAGACGTAGCAGCAGACGCGCCAGTAGAGGAACCTGACGGTAGACACACCTATTTAGCTTGGCGGTAAAGTCACACGCCACACTGTGTTGTGTGAACCATAAACCTTCAAGTTAGGAATTTAATTAATTGTGTTTAAATATGACCAATGTCGACGATTTTTGATTTGTATACATTACCTACATTGGTAAGATTGTGACTATGGATAGTACTATATCGCATTAGGTGTGCCTGTAATCATAGCTGTACAATATTTTGAACAATAAACACAATAATAATGTATCGGTCATACATACCTACATATTATGTATTATGTTAACTATACCTCTTCTAAAGTGTCTAATTTTACTGTAACACTAGCTGACCCGGCAAACGTTGTTTTGTCATATAAATTATTTCTAATTACCGACCAACCACTGAGGGTTGAAGATTATTTCATTAATAACCGTTATTAAAAATTGTAGGTTGGTGTTAGTATTATGAATGCCAAATCATAAATAATATAAATAAAAAAACATCAGAAAAAGCTGATCTGGGCTGGTCCCTTATCACTTAGGGGTATAAAAAATTGTTTACGAACCTCAGACCTACCAAAAATACTCAAAAAAAAAACATAAAATACGGTCAAGCCGTTTCGGAGGAGTTTGGTTACAATCACGAGATTTTATATAACATTATCAAGATATCTTTGGTGTAAATATAATAGGTATCTATAGTATATGTCTATGTTTGTTATGTTTATGTTGTCACGGTCGCGCCTGCGCCTGCGCCTGCGCTGCGTATATAGTTGTAGAGAAGTAGGTACATCGCCCATCACAATATTCATTCAGGCGCTCGCATGTGGTAACAAACTAAGATAAGGTTGCGAAATAAAGTACCTGTGCACTTTGATTATTAAAATAGAATGCTTTGAACTCAAATACAATGATCGAAGTTGGAAATAAAAAAAACTTCGTCATTGGTCGGTATGATTCCAGAAATATAAAAAATTGAGTGTTGTAGAGGTTTAACCTGAAGGAGGATGCCATGACGTCTCCGATGTTGGAGAGACAAAGCAGCATGAGAGGAATGCCGAGGATGGCGTAGAAGATGGTGACGACCTTGCCGGTCTGGGTCTTCGGCGCGATGTGCCCGTAACCTGGTGACAGACATAAACATTTTATAACTATTATTTTGTTTTGCACAAAATGCTACTACTATGTTGAAATTTACTGAGAATGCTGCTGCTAATGATATTTTATAATATCATCTTTAACATTATTATGTATCAACTTTTTATTACTTTTGATTTCGATGACATCAGCATCGATGGTTCAGTGGTAGAATGCTCGCCTGCCACGCGGGCGGCCCGGGTTCGATTCCCGGTCGATGCATCACTTTTTGCAATTTCTTATAAAGTATTATTTTATTAATAGTTATAATTTTAACCGATAATAAAAATTCAAATATTGAATAGAGAACATTAGTAAAATTATGCGATATCAAAACAAAACTAGCTGGTCCAAAGAGATCACGCTAATATAACATTAAATAACTTGATTATAAAATAAACGCAAAAAATAGACATAATGATATCTGTCCATTATTTAGATGTGTTTTTGTGTAATGGGCTAATGGGTTCGATTTCCGTCATTGGTAGAGGCGGACGCCACGCCGCCCGCGCCGCGCTGCCACGAAGCGAGGCCGATTCCTTCACCTGACCTTATGACAGCCGCCAATTCAAACAACAGGAATCGCGCTCAAATAAATAAATCTTTGATAATAATCAATAATGATTCATGACACCATTCCTTTATGTTTTGGTAGAGTCAACAGACAATAAAATCAGCGTATAGTGTATATTTCTATTACAATATGGCCAGTTTTGGGCAATTATTATAATAGGCAGTATAATACAGTATCGAATCCAAGGTGGCTTGCATCACTCCGGCCTCCGGGTTTCCCCGCCGCACGGCCGAAGACGCCACAGAACGACCAGCAGTCAGTATGGCCTGACCGAAGAGAGTCACAGCTTCCCCGATAGTTACTAACAAATAGTCGATCGACGGCCTTCAGGGCTGACCAGTCACCGGAAGCTGCTTCTTTCACTCGATAAAGGTTCATTCGCTAATGTTAGAAACACGGCTGATACGAGTATGCCGTCTCTCAGTTGTGTGGAATGTGGAGCCAAGGGACCATCCAGCGCCTCCATTGAGTTTACTATCTCTACTAATTACTATATTTTTGAATCATTACGTTAGATTTATGTTTGCGATATGCGAAGCCCATTAAGAAATTCAAAAAGCCTTAAAAGTTCTGCGAGAATCCTGAAATCTTTTTCAATTTCTTCTCTGTTATTAATCTAGTGAAGGTAAAATTCAGGTCAAGGAGAGCATTGGATGTCACTGAATTCTGGGGAATTTCAGAGATCGATCAGATCCCGGTAATTAGTGGTGTATAACAATGTAGTTGGTGGTAAGTATAAAGAGCCGGCGGCGGCGCAGGCCAAGTGGCAGCGCGCGTGCTGGCCTCAGTAACCGCAGAGAGGGCGCGCACCGCACTCGCATTCTATTTTAATATAACTTAATATAATTTATAGTGAGAAGCTGATACACTCATTTTGGAGGAAATATTTGGATACACAAAAATGAAGATAGGTTCGTATATTACTGTTTTTTTTTTTTCTTTGATGACTTTTTTTTATTTACCTGAATGTGTAATTAACCTATACCTGGCACCGATTTTTATTAAAAAAAAATATCAACTTATACATGAAAATAATTGTATAAATTATATGAATAAGTTGAGAAAAGTCTGATAAAAGCTCACATTTTCCTAAAAGGCGATATCGCCTTGCCAGTATTTCGCCACCGGCCGCCCGCCCACAGCATCTGCCTAACTAGGCGACATCCACATATCGCCCTAACACATCTCATGTACACAATACATCGACGCGTGTCTATCTAACTGGAACAACAAATGTATCCCGACCGCGTAATGTTATGCTAATTGGCTAAATAACTGGTGTTAACACGCACTGTATTTATAATGTCGGTTGCACAAGTTCGCTATTCGGCCCTTTGTTTGACATCGGTAACGTATCGGTCGATATATAAACAACAACCAACAAATATCTCATCTCAATCTTCAGACCTTAGTTAAAATATTCCAAGCTATGAAAATATTTGTGATTGGAACTGTTCAATAACTCGCTCCTAGCGTAATTCCCCACAGAGCCACGCATCACTAAAATTACATAACTCCGCCGCTGCTGTAGGTACTTTTAATATTTACTAACTTTACCTGCTTGCCCTTGCTACTGCTCAACTACTGCTAAGCTACTCCCGTGTTTTGAAATGTAATCTAGGTACGGTATAGTTAGCTACACGCCGTCGCCGCCAGTGCAGCATTGACGATGACTCAGTATCGACCACCTGGCTTGTTGTCATCCCCTGATGAAATTGATTCAACTGATTTCATCTTCATCTCACGAATAATTGCCATGTCGTGAGACAATGAAAAGAACGCCCTATGACCTCGGGCTTGCTGCATCGAACGTAGTAGTTTATTTGTAAGACGAGAATCACATGCAATAGATGACCCTAAACCGGTGAAGCATAACTTCACGACTCGACTCTTGTGTGCAATCACCGATGTACCTAGTTAGTTATTACAGAATCCGCCCCTGAACTGAAATCAATGCTGAAGTTGTTAAACATAAACACGAGACATATATACATATGTATGTACAACATAACATGGATGATATTATTAATGTCATACATGTAATGTCTATAAATATTGGATGCTACTAAACGTGCGAGCAAAACGTGCATATCCTCGGTGATAAGGTAATGTTGAATTTGGGCAATGTTTATGGCAACGACCGTGATATTTGGCGGTGGGTTCATTGTCAGCGTGGGACCAAAAGGAAATAACTTTTATTTGTTTCGTTGATCACAATATGCAAGGTCCTCTTCTGGATTGAGTCCTTATTAATTCTTTATATTCGTGTTATTTCATAAATTCAGTTAGGCGATATAAAACGGATTTCCTAGTTCCTTTATGATTTATTCGAAGATATGTTGAAGAATGCGTGACCCAGGCTTTCGTGCAAGGAGCCACACCACATGAGGTGGTATTGTCGACTTTAGTTACACTAACAAACAATTCTCCATTAACAATTCTACCAACTCTGCATACGATGCGATAATTTTTATTAACTTGTTAGTTGACACTCACCCAAAACACGGAAATATGTGTAAAGAGACTTAAAACACTAACGAGACGATGTGTATTAAGATGAAGTTATGTATTAAGATAGACTTAAAACATTAGGATAGGTAAAGAGAAACAAAAATAGATATCTATGGGTAAAACAAACGAAAGTACTATTTTATTTTTGTTTTCTCGGATAAAATTAGGACGAAATATAAAAATATAAAATACGAAGGACCATCGAGTTACGATTCTATAGAGTCACAAACAAATAAAAAAAAATGTTCGTGCCAAAATTCGGCGCACGCTACGAGGATATTTTGTCAGTTAGTAATTGTGACTCTATAGGATTGTAACTCGATGTGTAGGACGTAGATAGGTATTCTAAGCCAAAGTTCATATTGATCTTAAAAAAATAACAACGTTCATATCTCCGCTTATAAAATTTCACATTAGTAATATTAGTAGGAGCTTTGTAACATGGCTAGATAAACCATGAAAGCTATCTATTATTTCCAGGAGTGTGTGCAACGGTGGTGGTGCTGGCGGCGCTGAGCGGCGCTGGCGCAGAGGATTGGCGCTGGCCCGAGGCGCAGGCCGCCTCCGTGCGGATCGACACCAAGGTCCGCTTCATCGATACTGACGAGGACAAGTAAGTATGCTCTCTGCGTGACGGTTACGGCGCTGGCCTGGCACAATTTACAACTATAAACATAAATAAGCCACGCATCTCCCCATCGTCGTAAACGATCAAGTCAGCTCTGTAGTATAATTAATTTACTTACTAAATATTGTATGAAATCTGGTCATTATTCTGACAAACATATCTGAGCAAAATCGACCTTTCCGGTTTACTCGAAAAGACGCCAGCAAGTTTCATTATTGTCTTATCGTCCTCGTCGTCGACCTATCGTCAATAGATCTTCGTTTGACCTAAATCTCTCTCTCACATGATGGAAAGTGACGACGGTATATCACGAAGATCTAGAAGACACCTATTCGCTCTTATCTTGAAGAGACACAGATTTGTAACATGCCGGAAAAACAGTAGCAAGCAGCGAGTTCCATTCCATAGCTAGCGGTGCGAATAATGAAGGTAGAGGAAAACCGCTTAGTGCGAGTGGAGGGTATACCTGATAAGGATGACATTGCGCTGTCCGTCTGGTTGTCCTGGAGAGGGTGGGAGATGGTGGGATCAGATCATGAAGTTCGAGAAACAAGATTGTCGTGTTTTCCTATCGTGAAATTGTTATGAACATTATTATTTTATTTTATAACATTATTTAAGTAAATTCGTATGCATTAAGTTATTAACACATCGACTCGGAGTATCAACAGTACGATTTACATTAAAACATCGACTCGGAGTATCAACAGTACGTTTTACATTAAAACATCGACTCGGAGTATCAACAGTACGTTTTACATTAAAACATCGACTCGGAGTATATACAGTACGTTTTACATTAAAACATCGACTTGGAGTATCTACAGTACGTTTTACATTAAAACATCGACTTGGAGTATCTACAGTACGTTTTACATTAAAACATCGACTTGGAGTATCAACAGTACGTTTTACATTAAAACATCGACTCGGAGTATCAACAGTACGTTTTACATTAAAACATCGACTCGGAGTATCAACAGTACGTTTTACATTAAAACATCGACTCGGAGTATCAACACTACGTTTTACATTAAAACATCGACTCGGAGTATCAACAGTACGTTTTACATTAAAACATCGACTCGGAGTATCAACAGTCCGTTTTACATTAAAACATCGACTCGGAGTATCAACAGTACGATTTACATTAAAACATCGACTCGGAGTATCAACAGTACGTTTTACATTAAAACATCGACTCGGAGTATCAACAGTACAATTTTCATTAAAACATCGACTCGGAGTATCAACAGTACGTTTTACATTAAAACATCGACTCGGAGTATCAACAGTACGATTTACAGTAAAACATCGACTCGGAGTATCAACAGTACGTTTTACATTAAAACATCGACTCGGAGTATCAACAGTACGTTTTACATTAAAACATCGACTTGGAGTATCTACAGTACGTTTTACATTAAAACATCGACTTGGAGTATCAACAGTACGTTTTACATTAAAACATCGACTCGGAGTATCAACAGTACGATTTACATTAAAACATCGACTCGGAGTATCAACAGTACGTTTTACATTAAAACATCGACTCGGAGTATCAACAGTACGTTTTACATTAAAACATCGACTCGGAGTATCAACACTACGTTTTACATTAAAACATCGACTCGGAGTATCAACAGTACGTTTTACATTAAAACATCGACTCGGAGTATCAACAGTCCGTTTTACATTAAAACATCGACTCGGAGTATCAACAGTACGATTTACATTAAAACATCGACTCGGAGTATCAACAGTACGTTTTACATTAAAACATCGACTCGGAGTATCAACAGTACAATTTTCATTAAAACATCGACTCGGAGTATCAACGGTACGTTTTACATTAAAACATCGACTCGGAGTATCAACAGTACGATTTACATTAAAACATCGACTCGGAGTATCAACAGTACGTTTTACATTAAAACATCGACTCGGAGTATCAACAGTACGTTTTACATTAAAACATCGACTCGGAGTATCTACAGTACGTTTTACATTAAAACATCGACTCGGAGTATCTACAGTACGTTTTACATTAAAACATCGACTCGGAGTATCAACAGTACGTTTTACATTAAAACATCGACTCGGAGTATCAACAGTACGTTTTACATTAAAACATCGACTCGGAGTATCAACAGTACGTTTTACATTAAAACATCGACTCGGAGTATCAACAGTACGTTTTACATTAAAACATCGACTCGGAGTATCTACAGTACGTTTTACATTAAAACATCGACTCGGAGTATCTACAGTACGTTTTACATTAAAACATCGACTCGGAGTATCAACAGTACGTTTTACATTAAAACATCGACTCGGAGTATCAACAGTACGTTTTACATTAAAACATCGACTCGGAGTATCAACAGTACGTTTTACATTAAAACATCGACTCGGAGTATCTACAGTACGTTTTACATTAAAACATCGACTCGGAGTATCTACAGTACGTTTTCCGACAAATTTCCTTAAATTATTATGAAAATTATATCTTATATATAAAATTTCCATGTCACAATGTTAGTTACCGTACCTACTCCTCCGAAACGGCTTTACCGATTTTACCAAATTTTATATGCGTATTCAGTAGGTCTGAGAATCGGCTACTATCTATTTTCCATACCCCTAAGTGATGAGGGTTGAAGGCAAAACAATGTTTGGCGGGACAGCTAGTTTTTTTATATTACTTAATATTTTATCTATTTCGTAGTGAATACAACATTGTGTTTAAATTAGACAAACACACAAATGAAAAATAAGTTACATATAATTAAATACCTAAATAAGTAAAATATTTACAAGCACTATAGGTACAACCCTTGCTCTACAATGGCCGCGCTATGATGGCCTCAAGCTAAGCTTACTGCGGTCTCGACCGTCAAAGCTTAGTCATCAATGCAGCCCTTGCTGACCGCGCTGTGATGGCCTGCGCTTCCGGCCTCGACGGTATTACTATGAATAAATGAAATAAAATGTATTTATTGCATAAAACCATTGAGAAACAATTCCAAAAACAATTATTTAACTAAATGTTACTGATATTAGGTTACCTTAAAAGTGAAGTGTTGTAACGAAGGGTTGGTTGGAGAAGAGTGGAAGGAAACAACCTTATTTGTCCATGATCGTGTATTCACTAATAAAGTATCTAAAATGCTAAACATGCATAGTACACAGTTTACTTAATACTAGTAGTGCTAGCCTACGTTAAAGTATCTATGGGATAGGTACTCCAAATGTATGACGACCGATGTGGCGCGGTGGGCGAAGGTCCGCTTGCGACGCAGGATGTTGCGGGTTCGATTCCCGCCCGTTATATATTGTATTATGTATATCAATTATCTAGTACCCATAACACAAGCTCTGCTTAGCTTGGGACTAAATAATGCTGTGTGAATTGTCCAGCAATATTTATTTATATTTTATTTATTATTTATGTAGGTACCACATGCGGGTTAGCCTTAGATATCTACGCTAAACTTGGTAAGCCTGTGTTATAGACACCTCTGCCATCCCTCATTACATTACATTACTGTGGCAGGTATTGTGTTGTGTATCGTAAGCTTCGTATATGTTGAACCTTGCAAGCATGCATGGTTGTAGCCGCGGCGGCGCGGGCGGTGGCCTTGACATTGGCCCACTGGCGCGCGCGCCGCCTCCTGACAGAGCTTACCGTCCACTTGTTGCGCAAAGCTCGCGCAGTGACGTCAGCGTGCTCTTACCTATAGGAAGTTTTCCAACCATATTTGGTACTTTTGTACTTAATATGTGTACATACATACGTCATTCACGGGGCTAGATGATGTTGTGTGAATTGTCCAGCATAATTTATTACCTTAATTTTGATTTATTTGTCCACCACTAGACCTACGAGTAATAATGTTATACCCTACATCATCTGTACGCTTATTACCCGACAAAATAAGACTGCGATACAAGTTTTCGAGAACCATTCACGTTTCTGAACGCTGTTGTTAGTGCTTTATTTACTTTTATAATAAATAACTTTGCCACGAACGTGACTTCCGGCGTCATGACAATGTGCAACAAATAACTCACTATATACCTTTCGTACTTATGTACATATATCATCCATCAAGTTCGTTAAAATATTGGAGCATTGTCATGCTACGCAAAGTACATAGTTCGTTTCTATGCAAGTCGCTTAATGTATATAGGAAGGCAACGAAAACAGTATCCTGTACCTACTATTCGTAAGATAATGTCCACACACAAGCACAACCCATAGGACTCAAGTAAAGTAAAAAAGTAAGGACTCTGGGTCCATAAGGATTCCGCGTTGCGGTCGAGCGCGCTAGCGCTACGTTCCTTGGCCTCGATAGTGCCTCGTTATTGTTTTCATTACAATGCGGTATGATGCCACTAATCGCTAGCTCTCTACCCAGATACCTGTAAGGTAGGTAGGTACCTACTGCAGGTTTGTTGATTGAGAGCGGAATGAGTGGACTGCCGTCACGCCAGCGTCACTATTCTGCAGGAACTGCGCAACGAGGGGCGTCTGTCTCTGATCACAATGTTACAACAGCACCGAAGTTCAACTGGTTTTGATGGATCCAATTCCTTTTCTTAAGAACTAGGAATGGTTTTATTAGTTGCATTCCCACGTTATGACTGGCCACAATCTAAAATTCAGATAATTTAAGGTTCTCAATAGAGAAGCAGCTGTTGTTTGACTGTTACTGAACTACTTATACTACAACGATATGATCAAAAGATCTCTTACAACAAAAAAAATAACTTTAAATGTGTGATTACGCCGGATCACTTCCTTTCAGTTTCTCCTCCAATCAAGGACAAATACCTATGTATCTACATAACACTTGTTTGGTTATGCATAAAAACAGTGGCAAAAACACGAAATTCAAAAATATACTGAGTGCTGAACGGAGGTGCCGCGCGCGCCGCGCCGCCGCGCCGGGACGGTGTCGATACAAAAAGTTTTGTGTAAGCCCTCTTTGGTAACGCGTTGGTTTATAATAGGTTACTGCCACTTACTTGTTTGATTGGCAACACCTTGCCGACTGATGTATATTTCACAAGTGTTACAAATAGTTACTATCTAAACCTGTTTCTTTCAATAAACCAAATGACGGTTAGTATTACAAAAGGTAAGGTAAAGGTATAATCGTCATTAGATATTAGATATAGGCAATATCTAATATTTAATGACGATTATAAAACTTTAGTAAGTCAGTACCTACACTACCTAATATTAGTAGAGGTCAAAGATTCTCAAACGAAACTGTGCTTTGTTTGGTCTCATTGATACAAGGGACTCATGGAGGAGGATTTCCCGCTTAGTAGTATATACTCGCGTGGACTACACGTAGACAGAGCCTGCTTATTCATATCATAACAAACAAACATACTTTCAAACTGTGGTAGTTTCTTTAGTTTATTTTGTGTGAATGAGAAAAAAACAGTTAGCTATTTCGAAAGGATTTTTGAAGCATCTGATCTGAAAAGGTGCTTTTTATGTTTCAGGGGGCATCGCGAGCTTGCTTTAGACGAAGTTCCTTTCAAGGAGGCTGTGGAGACCGAAGGCTTCTACAACCGGCCGCGGGGCGCCGGCCGCTACCCCGTGCGCGTGGAGGAGCCCCGGCCTGCGCCGGCGCTAGATCGCCAGTACATGTACCCTAGGTCAGTACAATAAATACTATAATTTCTTTTGTACAAACGGCCGCTTCCAGGTGTTCTGTATGTTTTACAAATATAACAAAAAAATCTATCTATGTATTAATATTGTATTAAGTCTATCGGTTATCTAGTTCCCATAACACAAGCTCTGCTTAGCTTGGGGCTAGATTAAGGTATCTAGCCCCAAGCTGTGTGAATTGCCCAGCATTATTAAAAAAGGAATTGTAGATGTTAGATAGATTAAGGCCATTTTACAATTTATTGTGATATAAGTACATCAAACCTCATTTTATTTTAGTATAACATAATTCAATTTAGATATACATATACCTATTGATACGCCCCTAGCGTACGATACAGTGAAACATACTATTTATAATAAGAACATAAATTGTTCCTGATATCTATATGAATAAATGATTCTGATTCTGATTCTGAAAGAAAAGATCTGCTAGGTATTGTATTGCTAATTGCTTGATTGCGGCATCGTCAAAGGATAATTCAAAGATGTATTAAATTAACAGTGCTGCTTTAAAGGGCTTCTCAAAATTAAGATTCGAATTCAATAAATACTATCACAGATGGGGTAAGTACCTACATGTAATTAATTACTATATTTTTTTGTAAAAAATATCATTACCCAATACATAGGTAGAGTACCAGTAGGTAATGTAATTTAA
The DNA here is from genome assembly GCA_947859395.1 of Eupithecia insigniata. Classification (NCBI taxonomy): domain Eukaryota; kingdom Metazoa; phylum Arthropoda; class Insecta; order Lepidoptera; family Geometridae; genus Eupithecia; species Eupithecia insigniata. Next base: position 492,838 of record OX402006.1, on the reverse strand, counting down.
AGTTACCTTCGTATAATGTAGTTATTCTTACAAGGCTTGGCGTACCTACCGAGCTTGGCTCCTCAACATCGAGCTTAAACTTAAATTATTTCATTTAGGTATTTATTCATTTATTTATTTATATATTACGTCATACATGTATGTACATGAAATTTGTCAGAACTTATTGTTTACATTAGAGAATGGGTGCTTATTGTGTGTACCTGGTGTGTACAATATGTACCCATTTAGAGTGTTGCAATAGGAGACGGCCAGATATCTATTTTAATTTAATAATGTGGTAGGTATGAACTTATGTATGTCAAATATAATTTATACTACACCTGCTCGGAAAGTTGCCCATTCCTTTTCCAAATAGGTATAAGATAGAAAGTAAGTCAATGCAGGCGTATAGGAATCTGGGAGGAAAAACTCTATGGAATTTCATTTCTCACACGTTTTAGCGGGAGAGAAAACTGTATGGAAATCTATTTCTAAAGTTATTATTTTTTTAAATTCCTTATAGATCCGCCAGTAGCTATGGTTATTTTCATTATAGGTCAAACGATAAAAAGTTTTTACTAGTCCGCTTAAGCCTCTTCCGATTTCCGAACAATATTTTGAAAAAAGAACCCAAGTTATAAAGGCTGGCGCGGGAAGTTCTTCTAGATTTGAATTTGGTGTAGGCAATTTTATTAATTCTACAGAATATCGTCGAGTGATAGTGAAAGTTTTATGACACCGCCAGAAATAAAATATTTATTCTGCTTTTTATTTTCCTCGAAGGTGTAGTATAAAGCACTATGTATCACTCGGCAGAAAGTGCGATTCCTACCTTGTGTGTTTTTATATTTTTTATTCGAATTTTTTTCTTTGTTTATAAAGAAAATTACAATAAAATAATAGAAACAAATTAGAACTAGTATTTACAATTACTCAAATATGATCTTCAAGGTCAAACCTCAAAAAAGTAAATTTTTGAGCGGTTTCTCTAGATTATTTCAACAACTACCAGATCTGAGACTAAAAATATTTAAAATCAAAATTGTAGATTATACAAAAATTCATATTTTATGTTCCTTTTATTTTTTTTCTATACCTACACAGTTTTCTTGGGGTTTTTTTAGTTCTCGGTTTAACCGTTCGTTTTACCGTTTTTAGTTCTTGGTTTTACTACGAGTCTGTACGTAGTAACGTCATTGTAAATAATATTTCTAATTTATTTCTATTATTTGATTCTAATTTTCTTTCAAAATACACAAAAAAAAAAACAAGAAAAAAATCGCAACAATTATTTGTACTCAGGAGGTCAAAAAACGTAAATCTACCAAATTTCAAGTGGATCCGGCGGATGGCATATGGATCGGCTTTCGGGAACTTTATCCCTACTCTGATATCGACGTTTGATTGTGAATAAGATGCAGAATGTGTAAACTGTGCACTTCACAATCATATTTATGAATCGTTTATATTCCAGGAGAAATATGTATGATAACGAGGGAACCCTAGACTCGCTTCAATACTGCAAGTGTGTCTCCACTCCTGAATGCAACCCTCATGAAGACTCCGCGGTAAGGGTATATATGTATATATAACTAGTACCTATACTATAAATACATATGTATGTATAAACGTACAGAGTGGCAACAATTACAGAATACCAAAATCGTATTTTTTTTTGTATAGAGCTGCTGCGTTGACTTGTCAAAGTTAACTTTAGTTCCTACTAGCTTCTGCCTACGCCTCACACGCACTTTACCCGGATAAATAGTATCCTATCTCCATCCTTGGGATACCGTCTAACTTTCTGACAAATTTCATCAAGATCCGTTCAGCTCTTTAGGCGTGAAAAGGTAATAACAAACCGACAGACTGATACAACATTATTTCTTTATTACCTACTATAACTTGATATATTCGACTTTTTAATACCTTTTCAGAAGACTGACTTCTTCTTCCACTAGTGGACAAAAAATTTAAGTGAAGAGAATATCAATAACACCTTATTTCTTATTTGATAATAATAACTATGTTCATAGTATACAATTTGAGGTGTCTATGTGCTTATTTTGTAAGCCTAAAGAAATAAAGTAATTGATTCTGATTGTAATAGGATTGCAATATATATATAGATGACTTTGAATACTTGTAATGTTAAAGTAAGATGCAACAAGTGAGTGAAAATCACACGGGGTCATAGTAAGATAAAAAGTAGTTCCTCCCTGTACCCGACACGGGGCTGACTGCTGAGACACACTAAATGTAGGTATGGAAGGAAACGGAAATAGTTATAGTTTTCGTTAATTATGCAAAAATCATCAAAAATTTTGATGTTTTCGAAAAATGATAATATGTGGTCATATTTAGGGTTCCGTACCTGAAAACGAAAAAAGGAATCCTTATTAGAATTTCTATTATTAATTTTTGGCTGTCTGTTCGTTTGTCAACCCTATTTTCTTAGGAACGCGTGGAGGTAGCGAGTTGAAATTAATCAAATACGCAGGTCCGTCACCTCTAGGAGCCGTGATATAAATCAAAGTTACAGCTGTTAATGGCCAGCTTTTTTGTTATTTCCAAGTGAATCATCCGCAAACATAACCTAAAAGGTACTTTCCGTTGACCTAGAATCATGAGGCAAGAAACAACTGCTTATAGGATAAGTAAAGGGAAAAATCCGAAAATCGTAATTTTCTTGTTTATTTCCTATTTTTTTTATTCTCCCCTGGTACCGACGTCGAAATGAAATGAAATGAAAGATTTTTATTTCCGTTACGAAGTACATCAATAGGGTACCTACTTCCCGTTGACCTAAAATCATGATATTTGGTAAAAATACAAGGTCTTATAATTATACGGAACCCTCGGTGCGCGACTCTCTCCCGCTTAACGTTTTATTTCCTTAATGTACATATGTTAGTGGTTGTTCCAGCGTGCTTGCGGATCGGGCAAGTTCCTGTGCTGCTACAAGAAGCCATACGAGGGGAGCCAACAAAACACTGGTAGGCATTCTACGATCACATTATCGGGCGGGACGAGGGAGGACGCTTCTGAGTAGAGTTTTATACGAGGAACGTTTTGTTTGCAGAGTATTTCAACGAGATCGACGACGAGCGGCCCATGCTGCTGCCGGGGCGCGAGAGCATCGCGCGGCCCTTTCCGCCGCCACCGGGGTCCGCCGTGCTGGTCGGCCCACAGGGGCCCACGGGCCGCGTAGGACCCGACCAGAACCCGGCATTACTGGTTGGCCCTATCACTTACGGCACGCAGAAACCTGCAGTTCTAGTCGGGCCTGGTGGCCCAACGGGAGTCATCGGACCGGCTAGTGCGAACAAAGGCCTGCTGACACGCAATCTACCGATAGACCCCATCCACCCCGAAGAGTCGGCGCAGCGTGGAGTTCTGGTCGGCCCGGGAGGCCCCACGGGGATCATCGGGCCGCAAGGAGGGTACGGCCGCCGCGGCGTGCTCGTGGGGCCCGGGGGACCCTCCGGCTTCATCGGCCCGAGGAGACCCGCCTACGGAGGGTTCTACAACCACGGGTACGGCCGACCCATGGGCCGCGGCGTGCTCGTGGGCCCGGGTGGCCCCACCGGCACGATCGGGCCCGGCCGGGGGCTGCTCGTGGGGCCCGGTGGACCCACCGGTATGATCGGGCCGCAGGGCTACTTCGGTAAATAGTCCGCTGACAAGCTGCGAGTGAGACTGATATAATCATCGACGCTACCTGTTTATTGTAATCAATCAGGGAATGCTAATGTAAATATTTTGTGAGTTCTGTACTGAATGTGGCCGAGCTTACCTGTGGCGGTAAAAACGATTCCCTGTGGAAAATAATTGCCATTTTCCTCGAGAATATTTTTGTAATCATTTTGACGTCATTTGCTCATAATTTCTTGATACCTATTCCAAAACCAATATGAAAAAAGTACACGGCATCAAACATGTAAAGTCTTTATAAGATGTAAATAAGTAGATCTAGTGAAGCGCGCGCTTTTTATAAAATAGTTAAGGAATATTGATATTATTATTTTCTTTGTTTAATGTTTCCCTGAATAAATGCGCCGGTAAATCGGCAATTATTTACAAGAGCTGACTATTCATTTATCATTCGCTAACTAAAGAACGTATAATTCTGTGTGATGTGATATAACTGTGTGTATGTGCGCGGGCGCGCTACTACTGTCAGAAATACGTCGAATTATCGTAAAAATAAGAATTCTCGGGAATAAACAATTGATGGATATCGTCTGGCACGGCGCCAGCTCGCGGGGCCGCCGCCGCCTGCTCAGCGTGGTGCGGCGCCTGCGCATCTAGCTTACACATTACACTCTCCTAGGGCACATATTATATATTATGTACCTTCTTCATAAATATACCAAAAGAAGGGACGCAGTAAATACAGGACCGAAACAAATTGCGCGTTAGAGAAGAGGCCTTTATCGAACAGCGGGCACTGGCGGGTTATATAGATACAGATAGGGCTTACATAGGTAGATAGAACTTATAGTTGAAAGTAGCAGGCAAGTGGAAGATGAGACTACTCACCGATGGTGGTGATGACGATGATGGAGTAGAAGAGCGCTCCGAAGAAGGTCCACTGCAGGTGGTCCTGGCTCTCGTTGCCGTCCCAGCCGCGCACCTTCATCTCTAGCAGGATGGCGTTCTCGAAGTCCTGCCAACAGACAGCCGTCCAGTGTTCACAACGAACTAACATAGCTATTGAAAATAGCTTTTGCTACGAGTACAACCGAAATAACGGATTTTATGACATTCAACTAGTGATAGGAATGAATCCAACGTCATCTCATTTCTAACAATTTATGAGCTGGACCCTCACCGGCCTCTTCAACTCATTTGTCCCAACCCAGCTGTCGCGCGTCGGTCCTCGCATGGGATTCAGCGGCATCCAACGGACTTACTCATACATTGCTCCAAAACAAATTAGCTTCTACATTAAAAGACCTTTAGCTTGGTTGTTATTATTCGCGCATGTTTTGACATCGTGCGCGTGCTCAGTGGGGAGCTTCACCAACCGGCACAGCGGCGGTGCTGGCGGCGCTACGGCTGCGCGCCCCCAACGACTACGTGGGCGCATGCCGCCGCCCGCCCCGCCATGCTGGAGATGTCCAAATGTAGGACCAACTTACTTAACTTTGCCCCCTTGTCATTCGCTTTATGTCCGTAAACAGCGTGGACATATTTTACCAAAACCTGCCGAAAGTCTTAGAAATGGCACAGGTGGTTATTGAAACTAAATGTTAATAATGATGTGTAGTTCCTATAGTATTTGTACCTTACCATTATATTAATTACAATGTAACCTAGATTTAGCTTTTCTATGTAAAGCATCGCCTTAGGGCTCAAAAAAACCTGTAATAATGTTGTTTCTAAATTAAATAAAAAATAAACATTACCAAGTGTTCCACTTTACAACAATTATTTGCAAAAACTATTAAAAGTCCTATGCATGTGTAGGTAGGTTGTTAATTGTTCTTCCTTATTTCATACTTCCACCAGTGTCTTCGCCACAACAGTAGGTAGGTATATAAGCGAATAGAGACTGAAGAGCATCAAATGCCTGGTGCGCTTCGCCAATGCATTGCAAGCGGTCATCCCGGGTACGCAGCACAATGTCCGGCCTGTCACTGTGCTGATCTACCAGGACGACGGCAACATCATTGGTAGCGAGAGCTTTGTACAAACCGGATGCTGTCCAGTAGATCGTTTATCGGCACTAATAACAATTTTGTAATCATTTTGTTGGCTTTGGGGTATGGACTCGTATTTTATGTCCTTCCTCGTAGTATGAATTCAAATCATGCTAAGTATCATTCGAATCCATTCAGTAGTTTCAGCGCTATGCGCAACCAAGAAATTTTACCCTTATGCGGGGGGCCACTACGGGGGGCTACTAGGGGTCCCACTGCGGGGCAATGTGGGGGGTCCACTGCGGGGGTAAACTGCCGGGGGCCCCCACTGCCGGTGCCCTCCACTGTGGGGGCCTACTGAGTGGGTCCCACTGCGAGGAAATGTGGGGGACCCACTGCCGAGAGCCCCTCTGCCGACGCCCCATTGCCGGTGCCCCCACTGTGGGGGGCTAATCAGGGCGTACCACAGCGGGGCAATGTGGGAGGCCCGCTTCGGGGGGCCATCTGCCGGCGGCCCCCCACTTCCGGGGCCCCACTGCCGGTGACCCCCACTGTGGGGGCTACTGAGGTCCCACTGCGGGGCAATGTGCGGGCTACTGGGAGGGTCCAGTTGCGTGAGGGGCCCCACTGCTGGGGTCCTCATTTCTGGGGCCCCCATTGCCTGGGGCCCCACAGCCAGTGCCCCCACAGTGGGGAGCTATCGCTCTTTACCGCCCTTGCCCCGCGCGCCATCCTGCAACGCGCAAAATTTCACTTCCATCCTCTCTCATAAGGGGGGTTCCCTAGTTCTGGGATAAAAAGTATTTTATGCCCTTTCTTGTAATATGAACTTAAATGATGCTAAATTTCATTTGAATACCTTCAGTAGTTTCGGCGCTATGCGCAGCCAAGAAATTTTACTTTCATCCCCTCTCCCAAGGGAACCCTATAGAAATTCGGGATAAAAAGTACCATATGTCCTTCCTCGTAGTATGAACTCAAATCCTGTCAAGTTTCATTTCAATACGTTCAGTAGTTTCGGAGCTATGCGTGGCCAAGATACAGACAGACAGACATGATGGAAAAAAAACCATTTTTGGCATCAGTATCGATAATAGAGCGCCCTCCAAAAAAAAAATTTCAAAATATCTTCAATGTACAGAATTGGACCTGTTACAGTTCTATTATAAGTATAGATAGATAACAGTAATGAGCGCCCTATGTTCACAATCACAATGCATCTGCGTCATATACATAGGTATCTATCAGCTGTAAGTAACCTATACCTACTGTTGGTACTGGCGAGGGTGTAGTGTAGGTACAGTGAGTGCGTCACGCGGCGGAAACCATCAATTAGGTGAGCAGCTGAAGGGTGAAGCCAGATCCTGCGGATTACTGTCAGGAGTACCTAACCATCGCGTGTGAGATCTTGCGATGCTAAATGCTTTCAGTTTCTGCAACTACGGGGTACCACAGGGCAGTACGCTTGGCCCTACACTTTTACTGTTTACATTAATCCACTTTGTCTCAGTAAACTGGTCCAAGCTGATACAATTATGTACGCGGACGACACGGTCCGGCTGTTTCATCACTCCTCTTGGGAAAATTTGCGTATACTTGCAGAGACAGGTCTTGCCTTCGTAACATCGTGGCTAGAAGTCAACCTTTTAACGCTAAATACTCTGAAGACTAAGTATCTATGCTTCATAAAAACCAATGTTAGTAAGCCTCCGAGTAACTACAAAATTGTAGCGCACACATTTCCTTGCAACAGATCACTGACGTCTAACTCTATGTGTAACTGTAAAAATCTGGTCTATGAGGAGTCAATCAAATATCTCGGGGTTATAATTAACACAAAACTCTCCTGGGGCCACCACATTGAAATGGTTTCCAGACGAATTCGAAGATTAATTTATGTTTTCAAACAGCTTCGCTCTGTTGCGGATCACAAACTTATAATTCTAACGTATAAAGCGCTAGCTGAATGCGTTATAGGATACTGCATATGTTCTTGGGCTGGAGCAGCTAAGACATACATGATTAAGCTAGAGCGTGCACAGCGTGCTCTATTAAAAGTCTCCATGTCACTTCCATTTAGACACCTCTACCTTTGATCTGTATACTCACTGCTGTGTATTGTCTGTAAGAAAACTATACATACTTGAGTGCCTCCGTAGATACCACAAGGAAACAATACCAAAACTACCGAGTACAAATAAGAGGATCAAAAAATGCCCAGTTCCCTGTATCAAAAGCACCATTGCACGGAGGCTCTACCATTTCACGGCGCCTACATTATACAATCATTTTAATAAAAAAGTTGGTGACACGGAAGAACTAACGTCGTACAAAATAAAGCCAATTATTGTAAAATGGTTAAATACGCTCGATTATGATCAAACAGAAAAACTTTTTGTGAGATATAATTAAACTGTTGAACGAGTTCTTTATTATTTAGTATTAGTATTAAACAAATAATATATATATATATACTTTAAGCTTATAATTTAGGTAATACATATATTAGTGTAGTTGTAAGGCCAACACTGCTTATTTCATAATTTAATCTAGAAAACATGTGTAGGAGGGAAGACTGGTTATCTGTGATACAGTTTAAACTAAACTAAAACAGAAACCAGGGTTTCATTAGACTTGTTTTGTATATTTTTATGTGAAATAAATGATTTTGTATTTTGTAAATGATTTTTGTATTTGTATTCAAATGGCTGCACCGTTATATATGCGATAGCTGAGGTCACTCTAGATACCTTTAGTTCAATTATTTTGATTGTTTTGAAAATAATAAAAACCTTCGAGTAGAAAAAGATAAATATAAATGGCTCGGGAATAAACAAATTATGGGACCACCTCAGGATCATTTACTAAACTAAAAAATACCTAACAAATTTTCAAAATCGGTTTATAATATGGACGGAGAAATCGACGAAGATGCACAAAAAAAACATTCATAAAGCCGAACATACATAGAATATCCTCAATTTTTCGAAGTCGGTTAAAAACTAAATCAAAATCGGTTCGGGCGCTTCGATGGGACACAGAAACATAGGCACGGGTGCACGTAACGTACCCATCATAACACACCCTTATTGTTGCGTCGAGGTTAAAAAGCCCTTGATGGGCCACCTTGTGGAAGTACCTTGAGCATGTCCACGACCTCGAGCGTCCAGTTGGTGTGGTTGAGCAGCAGCGCGCCGCGTGTCATGTGCCAGATGCTGTGCGTCGTGTTGCTGCGGATCTGAGATATGTTCATCTTCACCTGGTAACAAATATAACATGACACGAAATGTACTCATCTCCCACAGTGCCCAATACGTTTTAAATAAATATCAAATAATTTATTACAATAATTTTCCCAATTTTAGAATATTCATTCTAATATTGTGCAATGGATTTCCGCAAAGTAACGCCTGTATCTATTATTTATCTTGTAATTTTTCCCGTAAATTTCTCGTGGGAATTTGATGTTTTACCAGGAGAAAAAGTAGCCTATGTTACTCTCCCTTCTTTCAACTATATTGATCTATGCCAAAAATCAAGCCGATCGGTTGCATAAAGGGCTTGAAGGAAGGAAAAACAAACAAACACACTTTCGCATTTATAATTAGTTAGGATTTAGTAGATCTATTTCGACAATATTATCGTTTGTGGTATAGTCGCGGACGAAAATATCAGTTTATAGAAAGAATGGTACGCTTACTCAAGTTCAAGGAGATGAGTTCACCTCGAGGCGAGTGAGGTTACTAACAATACACAGATGAAGATCGACGTGGCGACAGGCATCATTCAACGCAGAGTGGAGTGGTAATTGTGGCTAATTTAATGTATTAATAATACTTAGCTCCTAACAGTAATCGCCCCCGCCGCGCCGTGACCGTTTTAGTTCCATTCTTCTTAGAAACCCAACAGCGGGGATCTGTCTCGAGGGGTTCCGGAGTTATAACCGTCCCTTGGAGTCCCAAGTTATGGAGCTCTTCCTGTATATATGGCATGAGGGTTTTTAAAGGGTGGGGTTTATTGATCCGTGTTATAGATCTCATTCCTGATTTCTTAGAGACCCAACAACGACGTCGGCATTTGAGTTTTGTAAATCAACAAAAAACGTATGTGTAAGTATAATTGAACCGAGTGAGCGATCCTAACGAAGTCCTCAGTGGCAACTTGGGTGATTTTACTTCAATGTGAAATAGTCACACTTCGAGGATAGCTGTTCAAACGCTGATCAGATTTGCGTGGAGAGGTGTACGTGGGATATTGTTTTTTTTTGTTGTATTATTTTTCTAGTATGGTCAAAGAGGTTAGCTATGTATGTTGTAAAGGGTGTCTCAATAAGAGTGCAGTTTTTAAATTTGTTGTAATTTTTTTTCGTGCTCAATGCAACTTTCGTATTTCACAGCTTTCACCTATGATTATTCCGATTTATAAAAATGGAACGTTACACAAAAGAAGAATGTGTTATCATTGTGAAAACATTAAAAGAAATTGTGAATGCGTTGGATCGCGGCCTAGAGCTCAGGAATTGTTTCTGGTTTATTTGCATAATTACCCGAGCTTGCACAAAACCCCAAAGAAAGAAATCGCACGGCGGTAAATCCGACGATCTTGGCGGCTAGCTGACATCAGAATATCGTTAGATGATTGGTCTTGAAATTGTTGTTGCAATAAATGGATTGTTTCATCGGCGATGTGGTAGGTGGCGCCGTTCTGATGAAACCACATGTCGTCGTCCAGATCCATGCCATCCAGTTGAGGTTACACGAAATCCTTAGTTTGCGAGTTTGCGGGCGGTCTCTGCATACATTTCTCCATTTTCGTAATGAGATTTCACAATGATAACACATTCTTCTTTTGTGTAACGTTCCATCTTTATAAATCGGAATAATCATAGGTGAAAGCTGTGAAATATGAGAGTTGCCATATGCACGAAAAAAATTACAGCAAATTTAAATAGTGCACTCTTATTGAGACACCCGTTAGAATGCGGTGTAGGTACGAATTAAATAGTTCAAAACAAAACAAATGAGAGCTCGTACTAGCTCTCAATTGGTAGGGCTTCGTATATAATAACTTCGTAGGTCTCCTAAAATGAATGCACCGAGTATGCACTGAAGTATCTGACTTCGATACATATTAAAATTAGGATTATTTAAAAACCTATACACGTTGAAAAAACAAAATAACACGCAAGCCGGATCGACAACGGTTGGACAGTCAAGCTGGAAGTGACTATTGCACCATCCGGCCAGATCACCCAACCTGCTACTGGAACTTCCTTCTCTTCGCTCACTCCGTTCAAATAGACACGGTCTTTACCGCGACTTCGAACAGTGCAAGATTTATGTGTTAAAACTATCAAATACGCATTCTTGTCGGTGTCGCGTCGAAAGAATCGTCTGAATTATTTCCTTTTAACCATTTTAATTCATTTCTTTCGCCTGCGAATCGGAGATCTCACAGGGCTTCAAATTAGTTTAAAATAAATAGCACACACACTAAAAACAACAGTGATATTAAAAGTGGCGATGAAAAAAAGCAGAGAACGATCTATGCTGTTTTGTTTTGATAATTTGTTGAAATTGGAGTGATTATGGATGAATGAGGGACTATGAATACGGCGGCGGCGCCGCAACCACGCCGGCCGCCACCACGCCGGCCGCCACCACGCCGGCCGCCACCACGCCGGCCGCCGCGCCGCCACCACCGCCGGGGTCCTCGAGCCTACTGAGATGATTTCGATGGATTATTCCGAAACTTAGATGTGTACTTCATTGAAATGATTGTAATATACCTAGGAATATTTTAAAATTAAGAAACTTATTTAAAAAAAGAAGTTAGTGTTAGTTAGAATTAATTTATTTATTTTAATTACTTAATTATACCTACGTATAATTTGTTAACTTTATATAGGTACCTATTGTAAAACCAACAATTAGGTGAGAACGGGTGCCTAGATAAACCTTATACTAGGCTTATGTAAGGTACTACTAACTACTCAAATATTTATTGTTTTTTGTACTTAATAAATAAATATCTACATATTTATGTATTGTCGTGCAAGTTTTTGAAGGTTTTATTTGATATGGGTGTATTGAGATTGAGACTACCATCACGGTAGTCTCAATACACCCATATCATCCATGGTGACCATGAGGTTCTATTTCTAGACAAACGAAACGATCACTTACTGTAGACCCGTACAGATTTCAATAACTTTATTTCTTACAAAATACTATTTATTTTTTACGACTTACAAAATAAGTACTTAGACAAGTCAAATTTTATACAATACCTACTATAAACGGCTATAAAATAGGTAAAGTAATTATTATTAAATAAGAATTATGGTGTTATATATTTTCTCTTCACTTTTTTGTCCACAAGTGGAAGAAAGTTTGCACGTTGGTAATAGGTTTGCTATTAAAAATATGGAGGTGTATAGGGGTAGGGGCTGAAAGGTCTGTTCAAGGTTGTTAGGATTACTGGGTAGTTGTTAAAAAATCGACTTTATGAAGTTTTAGTAGTTAGGCCTATCTACCGAGTAACGTTTTAATTTTATACAGATTAAGACAAGCGCGAGTGATACCTCCTTCTCATGGTCCGCCTCCAGCTTCTCGAAGGTGACCGCCCCCAGGATACAGTAGGCCACCACCAGGCTGATCATCACGAAGTGCGAGAATACCACCGAGCACAGCTTCCACGTGTAGTACAGGAACTGGGGACCACACAACCACTACATCACCAACGCTAACAGGTGATCATCATCATCATTATCTGCGGCAGAATGTTACCCGCGGCTAGGTAGTTTATATACATGTCTCACAAGCTTGGTACCATCCACGATGGCTCTGCTTTAGACACCTCATCGGTTTTTATTAAACCAAGCATTTTTGCCTCAAAAGCAGCCATCATGCATAAACACAGGGGGGTGAGCTCATTATACAAGGGGGGTGAGCTCATTATACAAGGGGGGTGAGCTCATTATACAAGGGGGGTGAGCTCATTCGTTTTTTATTTTATTTATTTATTTATTACATAGACATACATTACTAGCTTAGGTTATTTATTTACAAACATGTTGTCGTCAGCTGCCTAAACTAGACTGAATAGTCTGTAATATATGTAGGCAGCTCTGCTCCCAAGCATATTTTTCTACTCCTGAAGGATTTGCTTTAGATTTATGTAGTATAGGCACCTTTAAAGTGAATTGGACCTTGTTGAGTAGCTGTTCGATCGTATGTAGGTATGGTAGATACCTATACATACCTTAGCACACTTGCTGGGCGGCGGTAGAGCGTACTCCGCCCGCTCCGCGCGGACCTCTCTGCGCGACATCGCCGCTTCCTCTGCACTGCACTTCTACAAACTCTGACCCACTCTTGCAGTATTCCCCACACTCACTTCACCTCCTCAAATACTGACTTCTGTCCACTCTTACTAACATTGTATAAATACAATATTTAATAGCAACGCGTTTTGCTATTTCTCATTTTCACAAATACCTACTTACACTGATATTTTGTTTGCAAGCAGTATATCAATGACGGATACTGTATATGTTTATTCAGAAAGATATGTACAATAATTATGTGCTTGTTGAGATCCGCGGAGGTAATATTCTTGCGTACGCGCAGACGGGCGCGCGTCGCCGCCACACTGACAGCTCCCAAGGGAACGCGGATTCTTAGGGTTTACACAATGTGGGAAATATTGAGATTATCTTCTTACCAGCTCGAGCAAATTAATATCTTCTAAATTTTTTTAATAATTTTCATTTGATTACATTTACTAGCTATAACAGTTTGTTAGAGATCCTTGTGGGAAAGAGATGTAACATGCACTTCGGTAGAAGGTACAGCTCGTCTTTTCTGAGGCTGCATGCTGAACAAGCCATCCTAATACTTACCTCGATAGTGTACCTACCTTGAAGCAGGACCTTTATAGTATATTTCCGTCGAAATCTGTAAAGGCCGAGCCTGAAGGTTGAGGTCTCTATATCGCGGACTGCAAGAGTTGCAATGATGACCGACCTAAAAGGCCGAGAACGTAGTAAGTTTAGCTTGAGGTCATAACGTGGCCAGCAGGGCAGTCATTGTGGAACAAGGCTTCTATAGTGCTCTACTCAATGTATGCGAGCAATTTAAATAAAATAACGAATAATTTTTATAAAAAATTCACGACATTTGTATGAAAACGATATGGAAACTTGCTAAAATATTACAACTGGCAATATATTACAATATTTCGATGGTGTAATTTTATTGAAAGTTCACTTTATTTAAGCTACAAATAAAGATTTTATTATTCTTATAAGTTATTGACACCATACCATATGGTCACCAACGAAAAAACAAATCCTTGAGCCGAGATCAATTCTGCCTATCCAATGAGACGGAGCCTACGCGTTCTAAAAACGTTCTTATCCTTCTCAAAACGTCTAAGATTATAATTTCGTTCATTTCTAATGGGATGAAAGAGGTTTTATACCTGGAACTTGCATTCGTTGTCTCCGTGGTGTATGTCCAACCATAGACTAAATTAGTATATGGTCCAACCGAAATTATTTTCTTTACAGTAACTTTTTCAAAAAAAAAAAATTGCTTGCCGTAAAACACGAAAATAATGGAAATTGCTGGCGCCTTTTCGAGTAAGCAGAAAGGTCAACCTTGCTCAGGTTGTCAAAATATTACTCTAATAATATTTGAGTCAGATTTGAGTATTGAGCTTTATAAACCAAACTCTGATAAGAAAGGAAGATAAAAAACGTAGAATAAATTTTTACTTGTAATTCCTCAGTTTGCAGACCATTCATAGTTTTTACTTGGCGATGTTCTAAACAGGAGGTAGCTATTCCCTCCGCACAGCCCTAACTGGTGATTGCGCGTGCGGATCGATTCCGCCAGCGCGCCGCTTTACGATCAAATCTCCAGAGTTCGGGAATGTGGGTCACTGTGGCCGTCCCGGACGGTTATAACCCGCACCTACCACTGACTACCTACCACTAACCGAGTCCTGGCTGTGGGTCAACAACTACCGATTTACCGTTCTTCCATATTTATAATCCAGCTGAGCTGTACAAGTATTCCACTCCATTCGCCCGCGTTTCGGGATAAAAAATATTTATTTATACCAATTCAGCCCGATCAGTTCAGCAGTTTTTGCGTGAAAGAGGAAACAACATGCATACTTAAAAATTTTGACTTTTAGGATGGAGCAAATAACGAGCAGGTTGATTCAAAGAAACAAGCTCAGAACCTGAATGTTTATATAAATATATTCTTACATTAGCACCAACTATCTAATGTTGATAATTTTTAATTAACTACTTAAATAATAATTAAATTATCAGGTTTACTTAGTAACATTCTACATTTAAATGCGTAGGAACCTACATAAATAAATAAATAAATAAGGCTAGTACAAAAAATAAAGATGAATTACCTTTTAAATTTAGAAGTTAGATACTATGTACTTGTTTAATAAATAGTACATCAAGAATCCATTATAGTTATCCTAAGAATAAGTTATAGTATCGAGTTACATCGTCCTCCGCTAATTATTACAAGGTCGCTCGGATCTCGGAACATATATCTACTGAATTATTATACGAAATAAAAAATATACAAGAATTGAAATAAATAGGTGGACTGTGGTACCAGCCAGAGTTCCTATTGTGTTGAGTTGACTGCTTGCTGTGAGTGACCAAAAAATGTAAAAGCACTCAATAGTTAGAGAGAAGTTAAACTTGCAGTAGCTCATCCACGCGTGGTGTAGGGTACCTAGTGTGGGGCTGGTCAAGGAGAACCTTCTTACAGGCTGACTAATCAAAGAAAACAAATGACGGTTGTCCATCTCTGTCAACAAGTGAGCAGACCAGTATGATTATTCCGATGCAATGAACATTGTGCGTGATGCTCAGAACTTAGAGTGTTTCCTCGGAGTCGTTCTTCATCTTGCGTTCAAGAGTAGCAGCGTGGGCAGCGTCAGATCAGAACTTGGCGTCGTGCAGTTGTATGTCCTGGTGCTTGTCAGGCGGCGCGGCGGCGATCTGCTCCGCCTCCGAGATGGTGTCTGGCAGGCGTGCGTGCAGCGTTTCCGGCGTGGTCAGCATCAATGCACCCGCAACTAGCGCCGAGCTGCCGAACAGCACTGATGGCAGCCAAGAGATGTAGATAGCCTGGGAACAACATTTTATCAATTCATTTATTTTTAAATAATTAATGTTAACAAAGAAAATTACAATCAAATAAAATAAATGCTGGACAATTCTCACAGCATCATCTAGCCCCAAGCTAAGCAGAGCTTGTCGTATGCTATGGGTACTACATAACTAATATACATACATAATATAATAGACAAAATAGATAGATATTATTTTATTATACATAGAAAACATCCAGAACACCCTGAACAAATATTTGCAGATCTTACAAACATTTGTCCCGAGACGGGAATCGAACCCGCAACCTCCTGCGTTACAGGTGGACCTTCGCCCACCGCGCCACAGAGGTCGTCAATAATAGAAACAAATAAGAACAAGTATTTACAATTGAAACGTCGTTCCCGAGACCGGGAAATATTTCTGATTTCCCGGGAGTTCCTGGTAATGTAAGTAATAATTTTAAGTACTTATGAGCCCTAAAACTTTTGTTTTTTTTTAGTTATAATAATCCGGGCAAACCTAGTAACACAAAGCTGAGGAATAAAACTTTTAAAATGACCCACGGCATGCCAGCCATCACTTTGCAGACGAGTATTTAATGGTAATTATTCGAATAAAAGTATGGTTTTATCTTGTCTTTCCTGAACTGTTATGAAAATAGAATATTGGTCAAATTCGTGATTAGTTTCATTACTTTTGTTTCATTACTTTTGTTTCATTACTTATATTAGAACAGTTTTAGAGAAATCTTAAAATCGGCGAGGACAGAATTGGGCATTTTTTCGCGGAGTTTCCTAAGTTTCTAATCTGTTTATGATGGATCGGTACTGTACAATTATTTCTGCATCAAATCAGTAGTTTATTTAATCAATAATGTGTTTTTCTTGACTTTTGAAGGTTAAAAACCCAAAGTAAGTACTATATAAAATTTTCTGGTCTCCCGGGATTCCCGGAAAATTGAAAATATTTTGTCGAAAAAATGTCGGGAAATCAGAAACCCTATTACATAGATATATATTTTTATCACACGTTTATAAAAAATTCGCAGAACACCCGATATAAATATTTGAAGATCGTGCGGATCATTTGACCCAAGGTGGTAATCGAACCCGCAACCACCTGCGTCGCAGGCGGACCTTCGACCACAGCGCCACTTATATTATACATATACTTTTATGTGACTAAATGATCGGAGTACTGATACTAGGCCGTATATTCAATGTGTAAATATACATAAGTTAGTTTATATCCTAGTTTTTATTAATATGTATCGTGTTTAAATAATAATAATGTACTTACTAATAATATATGTTTATAGTATAAAATTTGACTTGTTTATGTGCTTACTCTGTGAGCCTAAAGAAATAAAGTTATTGATTCTGATTCTAATAATGTGCATCTTAGGATGTAGACTCGGGGGTGGAAGTGTCTAATGGCGTAGGTAATAACGAGGAAACCCGCTCATGAGTCTTCGTGATGGTGAAATCGGGACCTCACCTCTCGACACCCCTTAGTCGTTTGCACCGATGTTATTCCTTTCCCGGAATTTACGCCGATATTTTGAGGAACCCATCCAGCATTCGGCAAGCCACCGTCTGCCGCTGGTAACAGTATTGAGAGTGTATTTATGGCAGGCGTCAATAGTCTCCCTCATAGCCCAATTATCCAGTACATCCATTCACCCCAATAAAATGTTTATTTTTTTTGTTATTTTCATTTTCCTTTGCAATAGTCTCTACACCTGCTGGATATCATCTTCGGGTGTAACATATTGTGCAACCAAGGATACCCGCTATGTGTAGCTCTCGCCTTTACATTAATTCTCTTCTCTCTTCTAAAGGGCCTCTTTGCTGTTGTCTTCGGCCCCACACATGCCTCCCAAAAGACCGGGTCACTATATGGCCCGTAATCATGGAAATGAGAAACAGAATAATAATAATGTACTTGTTAGGTACTCTACCGTCGTCACTCCACAAGTGCCCTACTGAAAACCAGCGCAGTATTGGACAATTAATGGCTCAATACTGCATAACGCTGAGATAGCGACCGTTTTTAACCCATTTTTAATAATTGTTAGATTTTAGTGATTCGTTATGTTACCTTATGTTAATTTTAGACGTTATTTATTGTTTTTGTGATTTGTGGGTAAAATAAATAAATAGTATCGTTTCGATGATATTAATGTTTTATATAATGGTTCTTAGGGCGACTTGAGATGACTTTTTCTTTCGACGATCTCTAAGATGTGTATAATACTGACCAGCAGAGGCATCTGCGGCGCGATGATGGACCCTAGCCGGCCCACCATGGAGCAGGCGCCCAGCAGGCTGTGGCGCGCGTGCGTGGGGAACAGCTCAGACGTGTACATGTAGATGCCACTGAAGGCCTGCGTGATGGTCACCTTGCCCACCAGGTACAGAAGCGTTGCCAGCCACCCGAGCGCTGAAATACCATACAAAGTTAGGACTCCATTCAAGCGGTAGGCTATAATTGCTCGCTCTAGCTCTGACGTTTCCTTGTGTTTTCGTATTTGGTTCATAATCTGCTTAGTGTGCTTTGTGTTTTGATAACAGGATAACCGGAGTGGGCTCCAGTTTGCTCTCATGATGCTCGCTCTGATGAACGAGTTTGCAGGAGATGAATGTCAATAAGATATCGCTCTTAAATGATACTCACTGTCCGGTATGAAGGGTATGACGATACAGGATAATCCGCAGACGGTAAAGGCGAACAGCAGCGTGCGCTTGCGGCCCGCGCGATCTAGCACCAGCGCGTTGGCGACCACGGCCACCACCTCCACGCTCACCACCAGGATGTAGTTAGTGTACTTGTCACCCGCCAGCGACACCGAGTTGATGGCCAGTCCATAGAACACGAACGTGCAAGTGATCCACCACCACGAGCAGATGGCCAGCCGCCGCAGCAGCACCGGTGACCGCAACACCTGCCCCCATAGCCCCCTCTCCACAACGTCGCTCCGCTCCGCCGGCGCAGACTTCTCCTCCTTCAGCTGACGCATCGTCTCCTCCGACAGAGTCACTTTGTTCATCTTCGCCGCCCTCATTATTATCTCCACCGCCTCTGCCTTTTTGCCCTTCGACAACAACCAGCGGATAGACTCCGGCAGTAGATAGATGTAAAGCAGGAACAGTAGCGACGGCGGATACACGACGAGGATGAAGGTGCGCCAGTACTGGAAGGTCTTGGCGAGCAGCGCGAAGCTGATGCCGCCGATCACCAGCATGATGCCGAGGAACGCGGTCGTCAGCACGCGCTTGTCTTGTCCGAGGAGCTCAATAGCTGAAAATGGAAAAACATTATCTTTTGAGTGAAAATTTGTACATTTGATAGATGATAAAGATCACGGACAGACCTCTCGTTGACCACCGTCTCGTGGTCTCATCGTAAGGAGCCAGACCTCTCGTTGACCACCGTCTCGTGGTGTCATCGTAAGGTAGCCAGACCTCTCGTTGACCACCGTCTCGTGGTCTCATCGTAAGGTAGCCAGACCTCTCGTTGACCACCGTCTCGTGGTCTCATCGTAAGGTAGCCAGACCTCTCGTTGACCACCGTCTCGTGGTCTCATCGTAAGGTAGCCAGACCTCTCGTTGACCACCGTTTCGTGGTCTCTTCGTATGGTAGCTGGCGATTTGGCCGATAATGTTATTGGAAGGTTCAGAACTCTATCATTATTCACTGCTATCATGGAGAGACTCAAGTAGATCATGATAATAACCTTTTGAAATAATGACTTCAAAGAAATTGTTATCATATTATACTAAACTAGGTGACCCGCCCGCGATTTCATTCATGTGGACTTTAATACCCCAATTAATTTTAGTTTACATGCAAACTACCACCGTCAAAGTTTTACAACCAATCCTTTACGATTGTAAAGTCGTTATGCAAAAACCTATCAATCTTATTTCTACCATCATAAAATGCTTATTTCTAAAACTCGTTTATTGGCTTGAAACATTTTGACATTTGGCTAAAACGTAATAATAACTTTTCGGCAAACAAAGTGATGCCAAATCAAAGAGGAATCTACATGAAAATGTTGTAGTTTTATTGGTAACGGTTGCTGAGATACAGAGCATTTTCGTTTAAACATTTACTCCACATCATTGAGTGAAAGTAAGAAACCCTGAAACACGGGTATGTTTATTTTGAGTAACCTTGTATGCTTCAAATTTTGACGGACCAACAGTTAGGGTAGTGTGGTAGCCAATGAACCATGTGTACACAGTGAATCACAGGGCCAACAGCCTAAACGCGACGTTCCCAGCTGGAAAGCGGAACAGCACCAAATTACATGTTTGAACCGCCTTTCCGCGCCAACTTGTCATCACCAGTCGCCGATGAACTACCGCCCCGAACGTATGCATGAGCTAGTAGCAGATTTTTGTTTTCGAATACAAAAGTGAAGAATAAATTTGAGTTCATTTGTCTCTTCACTCAATATTTTTAAATCCTAGAATCTGCTGTGTGGTATAAATCTAAATACAAGTTTCATAAACATGGTTTAGAATAATATTTGTAATCAAATTGTGTACAGAAATGGTAGATAGGTTATTAATAGTTCATTAAATAACTTTTAGGTACGTGATCTCATTGCTCAGCAAAGGCCAGGTGTAATGGCTCAAAACATCTTGTTTAGTAAATAATTAATTAAAAACACAACACCCGTTTTATTTTACATCCTTCTAGGCTTAAAACATGATATGATAGGACAAAGTTTCATTTTGTACCTCGCGATTCACGAATACCCCGAGTGTTCCGTGGAATGTAAACATATATCGAGCTCTCCATAGAAGATGGTTTTTCGACAAAGCACTACAAAAACAAAAAACAAAATCGGTGTAATGATGCAGGGAGCATGGTGAGCTGTCGTGAGATTTGGTTCGACCCCCTCTCCACCCCCTAATCTCACGTAAGATTTTTCAAAACGTGTATTTTTTTATGTAGGTAGATAAGTAATCTGTGTTGCATGTAAGACTTATTAGATCGTTCCTAGTCTAGAATCACAATGACAAAATCGAACAATGAAATACCTAGGTAGGTACTTAAGATTGTTCGTTTCGGGTTGGCGCAAGATTTAAGTTTCTTCGTGGTTTTATGGCTTTTCTGTGTTCTACAAGGGATACAATTGTCGGAAAAGTAATTTATCGCAAATCGTAGGTACGATTTATATGTAATACAAATTTTAATCTCGCGCCAACACGAAACCAACAACCTTAAGCAGGAATAGGAACTGCTAGAATAGGTGGAAAAAAGATGTGAATATTACCAAGACTCCCCTTTGCCCGTAAGATAGGGTGACGTTTGGCTCGACCCCCTCTCCCCTAAAAGCCACACGTATAAATGGACGATCCCTTACATGTTTAATTTTGTAAGGTACATATGTAGGTATATAACCAGCGTTGCTCAACTTTTTGTTGAGCGACATTACGCTGAGACAGGACCTTTTTGGTTCACATGCTGAAGGCACCTCGTAAGAATTAATTACCTATATATATTTTTTATTTCTTGTAAGTGTCCTGTGTGCTGTGTGTATTTCTAATGTGTCTGTATTGTGTAACCAATAAACGTATTTTCTTTGTAAGCACATAATCCATGTTTAGGTGTAAACTTCGTTGGTACAACTAACTACTTATATTAAATAAATAATAAATATCTAGACAGTAAAATGAGCTGCAGAGAATGCTGCACTGACTGAGTATGTAGGCAGCGGGGAAGGCGCTGGCGCCGGCGACCGTCTCCAGGAACTCGACGACGACGTACATCTCATACGAGACGGAGAAGGCCTTCAGCGAGCCCACCGCGCCCACCAGCGTGCAGCTGAGCACGAGCGCGCGCTTACGGCCCCAACTAGGAACAATCACATTGGTACAGTTACCTATTTTAACGTTTTGTGGATTTTAATGTAGAGTCGTAAGGAGTCATATTTAATATTTATCTTATTATAGTGCGTCCGCCCCACACTAGGCTCCCGTACTGAGAGAGGGTTGCGGGTTCAACTCCTGTCGAAGGCGATTTTTTTGTGTATTATTTTTCTCAGAATAATTGTTTTTTTTTATCTAGCTTTTCTATCGTCTATAACCTAAGAACAACGAATCGAAACTCTATGGGGTAACGTCGTTTCGTTTTATTATTTATTGGCTATCTTCATCATCATCAGCCTGTACACGTCCACTGCTGAACATAGGCCTCCCCCAAACGACGCCACGAATTGCCATCATTTATTGACTATCTATGTGGTTCTAAACTCACCGATCTGAGATGTACCCCAGGATGGGCAGTGACACCAGCATGCCCACGTTGTGGATGGTGCCCACCAGCGTACGCTTCCACTCCTGGCACGCCAGGTTGAACTGGAACCAAGATTCAGCTTTACTGGGACGGTATGGGGGCACCCATGACCAGGGGTACAAGTACACATTCTAAGAGAACATAAACTCTTCTCAAAAAAATCCATTATGACATAAAAACACACTTTCTTGAAACATTATGGTGTAGCAGGTCATTGCCATTAAAATCCCTAAGCAATTAATGAAAATAAGTTTTTCAGAAACTTTGCTGAATGTAGGCAGTACTGATACTGAGTAATGGTGACGGCAGTGGTCAGGAAGAGTACGCTATCTTCCGAAACTGTTCACCTCTGCATTGGAGGATAAATTTAAGCTCTTGGTCTGGGATGGATATGGCATCAATATCAATGTCGATTACAGCATACACCTTCGGTTTGCTGATGATATAGTCATTACATGGCCGAATCCCTAGTAAACCTAAGCGAGATGCTCAGAGCCCACAGCACCCGTCAGGTATGTCTTAAAATGACCATGGGTAAAACAAAGATTGTCGAATAAATGTCGCACCCATTCCAGTCCATGTTGAAAATAGTATTATCGAAGTTTATTACTACGTCTACATAGACCAAATAGACCATTAGATCTATGTAGACGTAGTCTAAAGTAACTAGGTAAATCCAACTACGATCAATTGATCAGCCGATGAATCCAACTCGGATGGGAGCCGTTCGGGCAGCTTTGCAATATATTGTCGTCGCAGATATCAAAAAGCATAAAGAAAGTTTTCAATCATTGTGTGCTGACACTGTTACCAATACCTATGAATCCGAGGCGTGGTCTCGTACATAAACAAGCTCAGAATTGCTCAGAGAGCTATGCTTAAAGTTTTACTACTTGACAGAATCCAGAATGCGTAAAGCCTTATAAGAAAGTCATTGACTTCATTGACGGTCTTAGATTATTATGTTTTTAAATATTTTTCAGGTGGGTAGGTTTACATCGGTCGTTAAACCTAGTACCTAATCAACCTATTTTCTTTCTGAACATATTTTCCTCAATTTATTTACGCGTATTAATACTTGAAATTAAACCAGTTTCATTTTTCAAAGGAACCGGGGGAACCGGGTTGACTGCTTTTGGAACCGGTTCCACACATACCTTGCAAGAACCGGGTATACCCGGGTTTCTCATAACCGGGTAGAACCGGGTGCATGCCCTAGTTGGCCGAGCTTGGCATGACGGTACTGTACAACCTGTCAAATTAAACTAATTATAGGACTTGTGCGATAACTCTGCCAATTTGTGGACGGAACATTCTATTGTACACAATAATAGGTGACTTTGTTCAACATAATCTTCACTAAGATAGCCCTTAGCTCCATCGTTTTAGGTATCATTCTATTGTAATCATGTTAACAAACAATCCGTTTCATGCAGTGTCACGATCGTGGTCACGATAGCAGAGTCACGATCATTACCGCCTACTATGATAGTGACGATGCCCCGATCGCCGAAATAATTGGTTCACTTTGCAATATTGTAAATAATAACCGAGGCGACTATAATAATGTACGTTTGTCGAGGGCACCGCTCATGCGTTTACATTAACTGGTGCGGTGCCAAAGGACGAGACTTTTTACCCAATCACAACTATGTATTTTTGTTTGTACGGTCATTGCGTAATTTCATTGAATTTACAATCAACTTAATTTAAGTAGGTAATCCACCTTCACCCCTCTATACTATACCTACGTAAGTATGAATGATGAATTAAAGATTTATCTATACACCATCTACCCTACATAGATATTAGAATTAAAAAATATTAAGTAACAACCTAGGTAGATGCCTAAAAAACAAGATAACTTTGTTTGCAAAAAAATATATCATAATGATGGAAATAGCGTTGTGGACTATGAGAAACTCGATTCGGTCGAGACTTGGGCTGTATTACAGTCCCTCCAGAGGTGCCAAGTTGACTATCGATACATGTGCTTGTACGAAAACGCCACTATGTCAGTCCGATTAAACATACTGGAACAGAACTCAAAACCTATTCCACTACAGCGAGGAGTGAGACAGGAAGACGTCATCTCTCCGAAACTGTTCACCGCTACGCTAGAGGATGTGTTCAAGGTTCAGGATTGGAAAGGGCATCAACATAAACGGCGAGTACATCACTCATCTTCGCTTTGCAGACGACATCGTAGTCATGGCTGAGACCATGGAGGGCCTTAGTACAATGCTCGGTAACCTCCTCGGTAAAGCCTTCGAAAGACTTGGTTTTAAAATGAACATGGACAAGACGAAAATCATGTCAAATGTCCATGTAGTACCAACTCCCGTATTATTCGGAGGCAACACCCTCGAAGTTGTCGACCATTATGTCTACCTAGGACAAACCATCCAACTAGGAGCAACCAACTCGAGAAGGAGGTCAACCGCCGAATCCAGCTCGGATGGGCAGCGTTCGGGAAGCTACATGGTGTCTTTTCGTCCCACTTACCGCAGTGTCTCAAGACGAAAGTCTTCGACCAGTGTGTATTGCCAGTGATTACATATGGCACTGAAACGTGCTGAAACGTGGTCCTTTACTATGGGCCTCGTCAGAAAGCTCACGGTCGCACAGAGAGCAATGGAGAGTTCTTTGCTCGGAGTCTCTCTGCAAGATCGAATCAGAAATGAGGAGATCCGCATTGGAACCAAGGTACCCGACATAGCTCTCAGAGTTGCGAAACTCAAGTGGCAGTGGGCAGGACACATAGCTCGTAGGACCGACGGCCGCTGTGGCCGCAAGGCTTTAGAGTGGTACCACGTACCGGAAAGCGCAGTGTGGGTAGGCCCCCCACGCGATGTACTGACGACCTAGTGAAGGTCGCGGGAAATCGCTGGATGCGGGCATCGCAAAATCGGTCATTGTGGAAATCCTTAGGGGAGGCCTATGTCCAGCAGTGGACGTCGATCGGCTGATATGATGATGATGATGATGGAAATAGAAATAGATAATATTTTTATTTACCATAAAAATTTATGAATGAACACTTTATCTAAATCTAAAAGAAAAAAAATTGTACAAAAGGCGGCCTTATGAGAGCGATTTCTTCCAGGCAACCTAGTAAAAACTACTGCACAAAACGAAATTTTATGGTATTAAATAAGATTATGTACATTTTCTTTATTGTGTGCACATCAGATTCTGAGGCAATAATGACCTCCACCCACTTAGCGTTGTGCTGGATGGAGACTGCATGCAGGTGTGTCTACGCACGCAGCTCTAGTTTTCAGTGGAGTCCAACGGCAAATCAACGACTCGACACGACCGCCCGCGCCCGCGCCGAGGGCGCGAGGCGAGGGGCGGGGGCGGTGCGTTTATAACAAAAGATAAATAAAAATAAATATACGTACATCAAGAAAAATAACATATTGTAACGAAACCATACAACCATAACCTACTCCTAGTAACTTCTACGAATATACACGCAAAAATAACTTAAATCTACGAGCTACACATAGTACATACATATATATATATATTATCGTCATCAAAGATCCGGTAAGAGACTCCCTCTCGTCAAATAATGCCTCCAAGGAGGTTCCTCGGTGTGAGCGCGTCTATCAAAGCACGATATGTACATATTGTGTCTAATCTAAACGACCTCGCTCGGCTTCAAGCAATGTTCCACCACACCTTACCTACTTATTATTCTCTGATTTATCTTCATGACGTATTTTTTTTACAGAACCGTATTGTCGTGGTTTAGTTGATGGTACCTCGTGCTTGTACTCGAGTATATACTTGAAGTCTCTCACGAAGCACGTCTCCTATCAGGCAGGAGGCAGTGTGACACGAGGCACGTCTCTCAACAACTCACACGAGTAGCTGACTCGTATTTTTCGATGAAAATTCGATTCTCGAAAAATATTAAGATGCGCCAAAAATCCCTTGGCACACTTGCTTGTATCGTAGTTGTTAAAACGATAGTTGTATGTAATGTAACGTAAACACGTGATGTGAATTACATGCTGGTGAGGAGGAGGATGAGTAAGCACGTGGAGTAGTTCCGGACCACTGCACTGTACTGCACTGCACTGCACTGGACTGATTAGCATCTAACATTTTACCCTGAATGCTACGATATAATTAGCGATGTAACCCTGAACAAACGCAGGATTAGCTGGTTCATACCAGTTGTGGGCGGAAGTAACGTCTCGTGGTACCTACTTATTGTGTTGGTTCCGTCGGGTCTTCTCTCATCCGACCCCATAATTACGCATATCCGCACTTGCTCTAATCGTTTCCTGCGTCGTCGCATCCAATGAAAAACTTTGTAACTAAAGACTGTATGCCGCCCACTAGCGCCACCACCTATTTTTACTTATAATACGTTAAACACAATAAATTTAAAATATCTAATGTACAGTTTGTGATTTTATTCAGATTTCACTCCTATCCGCCCCTGAGCGAAATTATAGGTAAGGTTATACGTGTAGAGCTTGAATGTTACCTCAGAGACGATGGTATTGTTTTCGGCGTAGAGCCAGCGGTCACAGGGCTGCCAGTGGTCGTCGAAGGCGGCGCAGGAGCCGTCCAGCGGCTGAGGGCGGAGGCAGCGCGCGCGGCGCCCGCCGCCCGCCGCCGCCAGCGCCGCGCCCGCCCACACAGTGTTGTACTCGGTGCTGTTTGCCCTCTCACACTCCGGGACTAAACACCTACAACAAATCAAATAACAATTCATTATTTAGCGGCGTAGGAATCAACTCATCCAGTTCAGCCCTAAGATGTCGTAATGAGCCGAGAAAGGGAGCCTACCCGAGGAAGGGCGGCAGCTCTTACAGTGTATTTATTACTCAAGACCTTCGTTAGTTATCAATCCCAGGTGGATTGGTAATCGTGTGGTTATCATGGTAAGTTCGCTCGTTTGGGAGAGGCTTGTTCAACAGTGAACGTGCTCAACGCGTGCGCTGATAAAGTACGTTTATAAAACTCTACTTAAGATGTAGGATATATCGGATACAGAGCTTCAAACGGATTGTAATCGGATTGCGGTCTTAAAACAATATCAATATGTTTGTGACCTTTCATTTCTCTCAATATATTATACTCACAAAATAATTGATACGGCAACGCATAATTTTGGTTACCAATGGCCCTGAAGGCATTTTGCAGTCGCAAGTTGTAGATTGTAACGCCTTATAGAATGTAAACGGCAAGCGACTTCGGCAGGTCACTTTAACTAAGGTCGAATTGATTACAGCGACTTTGGAATACAACCTGCATGGTTATTTGATAGACAGTCGAATACATTTGCATTTACCAATTCAAATGCTTTGTTTTTTATTTAAACCGAACACAACGGAATGTTATAAATATACCGTTATAAATATTTTCGTTGTGTCTCAAAAAGAATTAATGAACCCATAATTAACGGATCACTTTGTTGTCCGCCTGTCTATCGAGACCTTTTTCTCGGGAATGCGTGGCGGTATTATGTTGAGTTAAAATCAAAATCAAATATCAAACCCTCTTACACCTTAGAGCTGTGTAATTCAAACTTCTAAGTCAACGCAATCAAAAGATATGCCCGTTTATTTTCACATTCCTAAAGAAATCACAAGCACACAAATAAAACTTATAGGAATGAAATTAGGCGATAACTTCTTATAAACACTCCTGATATTCAAACATTTCTCCATATAAAAGTCACGTCTCGGCCAATACATGTCTAGTCCCTCCAAACAGATGATTGGCATTTGGCATACATTATGGAGGGCATTGACCGTGAGGCACGGTCCACTCGCGCGGAATGAACTCTTGACAGTCTGTTTCGTGATCACGTACAGCTCTGTCACTTTCACATGTGGGCGGGGCCAGTGCGGCGGCAATGACCGCAAGGTATGAAAGAGTAGTCGCCCTATTTTGGGATGGCTAAGTACGTAATATAAGGCGTTATTTGAGACAAATATTTGAGATGAATTAAAAATTGGGCAAAAATAGAAAATCGTTTGCGGCTTACTTTGTTTAGTGAAAGTTAATCTGTAGCAGCAGGTGGGTAACCTCCAGCGGTATTGTGCACTAACTTGACTAACACTCTGTATATAGGATACTTTCCGTAGACCTAGAATCATCATATTATGTGGCAAGAAGCAAGGTCTTATCCCTGGTCTTATCATTATTCGGAACCCTCGGCAGAGAATCACTACGTATTATAAAACAAAGTCCTCCGCTGCATCTGTCTGTTCGCGATAATCTCATAAACTACTGAACGAATTTTTATGCAGTTTTCACCAATCGATAGAATGATCCATGAGGAAAGTTTAAATATATAATTTGTTAAGGTGTTGTGTTAATTGGTTGAAATATAACAATAAATTATTGGAACTGACGGAAAAAGTCAAGCCTTTGAGATATTATGCTCTACTTTCCGTGTGAAGCCGGGTAGTGTTGCTAGTATAATAATACTAAGGTACCTTACCTACTAATCTTACTTGACGTCCTCTTTTTAAAAGACACTTGGCCGCTTACCAACATTAGGTACATAGGTACCTAATGTATTACCTAATATATACGGATATACTGAGAGGTAATATTTCATTTATTTATCTTGTACGGTTTACATACCATACAGTGTCACATGTTCCCGCGGGTCAGCAGTTTACGTTATGACGTGTTTCTACGGCTAATTAGAGCCAGTCGCAAACAACTGTCCTTTGGGCAACACGTCACGGCGTACACTCGCGACCATCAACATAACTTTAAACTTACGTACGATTAAACCGTGAAACTTAACAAACTCTTTAACTCACAAACTCTACCAACAACTTATAGGATTGTAGGGGGCACACTACGCACCCTACATATCTATTGTTAAGGAAAGCCTACAGCTTATATTCATTTATTAGGTACATATAAATTAAAAATAATCTTTATTTTTAAACCAAAATCCGACTATGTAAAAAGTCCATTGATTGTTATTTATAAACAAACGTAGTCAGGTTTTCGTTTTTAACTATATTTTTTCCAACATTTATGCTGATTGCTTGAGTATATTAAACTTTATTTAGCTTTTAAACAGTTTTGGAAAGTAAATACAAACAAAGGCCTTTGCAATGATGCCCCACACGAGCATATTTACTAACAATGGAATTTTCGACCGTTACTTAGAGCCCGCTAACTCGTTAGACCCCATTTTGACTCCCAATATCGTCTGACGTCATAGGTATAACCTAACCTAACCACCGCGGTATTGACAGGAATCAATTGATACCTCATTTGTTTAAATCGGACTTTAGTAGTGTAGTTTAATATACAACAAACATTTAAAGACTATAAACATACAAACATTCATAGATAGGAAGCCAAGGTCATAACCCTCCTCTGTTGGTAGTTGGGTAAAAAGCCAATAAAAGGCCTTCACTTCACCGCTTAGTGACAATAGAGGTAATGTTTCAAAAAAATACAATGTTGTAATTTAATTTTGGTCTCTTCAACATACTTAATAGGTACGGCACATAACTTATATTATTTCATTTATTTATTTGGTCACATGTACGTATATTTATAGTACAGGTTAGGTCTTCATGTTAGCTGAGGTCAATAGTACATGCACCCTGTAGGGCACTGCTAAAGAATTTATATAAAATGAGAAGCATAACATAACAAGTTTAGATCAAAGATGTTTAGATTAATAAAATAGATCAAGTAGTTATTTCAAGGTAAAATGAATGATGCATGTCAATCTTAATGAAAATTAAGTACCTAAGCCTAGTTATTATTTAATAAAAACAATGTCGAAGCGAACATTTAATTTCCTGTAGCGTCTAGGGACTCAACTAAACAAAGGTATTATACCGAAGTTGAAACCGTGAGGCAGCTCGGTACCTTGCAAATTTTCCTTCATAATCTATCGCAAATGAACATTACCGCGAATAGTTTTTGCAGATGTTTGCGGTGCTGTACCTACCTACCATCAATGTATTATCATTGTTGGTCATTAGATACGATTTTGAGGTTTTTTGACCGTCGTTACCTACCTAGATAGGTAGGCTAGTACCTAAACGTTAAGTGGTGCCGACCACGAGTACAAGTCACAGAGTAGGTATGTGCGATATTGAATAGAGTCATCTCAAGTAGACATGACAAGGTAATGTAGTTGTAAGACAAACAGGTCGGCTTTCAGCTCATTCCATCGTAGTCTTCTACGACAATATTCGTACAAATGCCGAATTAACTATCCATCTCAGTTTGTTCGTAACTGAGCCCTGATCATGTCTAGGGAACTATTTGAGAAACATGAATGATCTCCGGGCGGATGGATGTGGTCAGAGATGAGGAGACAGTCGCCAATGATGATCTTGATAGTTGTCAGTATCCCTCCCTCGTGTCATGTTTACCAAACAGCCGCCGGCTCCTCTCACAACAGTGTTCTTTTAAAACACAAATAATATTACTTATAACATCTCCGATGTTGACGTTCATAAACACAAAGAATAGGTACCTACCTACCGATTTATTTAGTTTGCCCTGTGTTATTGTTATAGTTTTTGTTAAACCTGCTTACATAAACGTTTTGCAGCTTCAGGTGCGTCCATCGCACACTGTTTGCAGATTAGCATTAGACCCGCGGAGTCACCCCAAACGTCCGTGGCATTGGTAACTAGTTACGTTATACATATATTTCAAAGGTTTAAATTGCTATTCACATGTCATACAATGGTATTAGTAAAATCTGATGGGACGTCAGACCGACACGACCGAGAGGAGGTCAGGCGCAGGACCAATGGTTTAACGTGCCCATGAGACCTAAGGAATCGAGTGAGAGAGAGAGAGTACCGGTGTTTGGTAGACACTTATCTCCACCTATCTCCTTCAACAGTAAAGTAGAGCTGTAAGGATTTATGATAGTCACAAGCATTGAGTAGGTAGGTACATGATAGGTATATCTACTTTATGATTATTAATATTTTAACATGATTGAAATGAAAACGTGACGCGACGCGACGCGACGCGACGGTCCTTCCTCTGTCACGACGAATGTCAATAAATAATTATGATTAGATAGGTAATAGACCAGCAGTATATTATAGATTATTAAATAAATTAATTGTTCCATCCACAACAAAGTTTCTTAACCCCGGCACTTTCCACTGCCAAGTGAATACCTAAAAACAATACTAGATAACTACATGATATCTAAGTATGGCAGCACATCGTGCGGCGGCGGACGGACGTCTTTAACAAATCATGTGAAAGGAAAAGTGTGAGACTTTCCTCAAACAGCTGTTCCAAGCGCGTATCCAACGCTGAATTTCCCCAGAACCGGAATACGACCTTCATACATGTGGCAGCGATACTCACCTCCACTCGTCCAGCTCCTTGGCACACATACCTACCTACCTACATAGTGGGTAAAAGGAATATTATAGTTAACCTTGCTTCTTGGTTCAAATCATTGCACATTTCGCAACTTTATAGAGCAAGATAAGAGTGCAGCAACAAATAATAAATATTGTGCGCGCGCAGCTTGAACCCGAATATCCGATTCCACATATATGAAGTCTTTGTTACTTCGACTGTCCATGTATCCACGCGCCCGTGCTGTGCTCGCGCGCAGGATTCAAGCAGCTGGGCAGTGGACAGGGCAGGATACTGAACTAGGTCGCACGCGCCGCTACGGCGGCGGCTATTCTAACGTCCTCGATACTATGCCTCTTGCTCTCGTCGGCAACTGGGCACGTAACGAAAGTTTTAGGACGTATTTCGTCGTAACTTGGGACCAAAGCAAAAGGATGTACCTATGTAGGTAAAAGCGACAATTCGACAGTTGGTCACATTTTCAAAGAGCCCATAGATGCGACTTAGACCCGACTACCTCATCTCAGGGGAACAGATTAGTTGGGTGACTGGTGGTAGCAATGCAGTGTATGTAGTGTAGGTAGGTACCTGTAGGGCACGTCAGCCGCGAGGAAGACGTAGTTGATCCCGTAGAGCGCGGCGGAGAAGGCGGCCAGCGCCAGCAGAAAGTAGTTCTGCAGATGGAAGCGCCGGAACTGGCCCAGCTCCACCATCAGCCGCTCCGTGTCCACCAACATCGCCGTTGCCGCTCAATACCTACGTGCTACACCACTACACCACACCACCGACTCTACCTTATTGCATTCACAATTGAGAAAACTGGTTTTAGATCGTTGCTGTTTTAGACAAGTGTACAATACACATTGATGCGGCGAGGCGGCGAGTTTGCGCGAGCGACTGTGGTATGCTACGCGACGGACAAGCGCGCGTCGGTCTCTGGTAATGGCTGCGCGGGCGCCGCCGCCGCCGCCGCGCCGCGCCGTGCCGTGCGCCGCCCCGAGGGACGCTGCCCTCGCTAATGTTTGTTAAAAACAATTACTAAAAATATTTATCAGATAACCATGCCTGTATAAATAAGTTGTAAAACTGAGGGTTACCGGGAGGAGCAATTAAAGTATGTTTGCTGCGAGCTGTTTGAAGGGGATTATAAAGTTTTGCAGAGATTTGAATGTGACCGAGCGGAGAGATGCAAGTAAGGAAGTAATGCCATTCGAGTTTACTATGGACAAGTGAACTGAGTATGCGTCTATATTGTAGTTGCAAGTTTAGCATAAGGTAGGTCATACATAACACGGTACAGTTAGTTAGCTACGAACCTGAGCAATACATAATGTATGTTGCCTTCGTTTAACCACAGGACGAGATCGATACTGCGTGCGTGAACCAAGCCGTTAGGTATCAAAATTAATTACACAAAAACAAAAATAATGCAATTTACACCTTATCAAAAATCGCCCCTTGACAAACACATGACTTACAGTAACATTGAATTAGAATGTGATGACACATTTACATGTTACGTTTAGATATTGACATAGCACTATAAAAAAAGATAAAATTATCAAGTTTGCTCTGACGGAATTAAGTAAGGCCACAGACTACTACGCATAGCCTTTGCATGGATCCGGTACGGGATTGTACTTTGGGGAGCCAGCGTAGATGCACAAGACCCCCAACACCCTAAAAACTTATCAGGTCCCAATACCAAACATCCTGTATATAGAAGATAACATTCATACCGTATTATTAAATTAAGTATCTGCCATCTCCCATTGCAAGTATAAAATTTGACTTTTCTAAGTGCTTATTTTGTAAGCCTAAAGAAATAAAGTTATTGATTCTGATTCTGATTCTGCAACACCCTAAATAGGTTAATACAATTGTGTGTAATCTGTGATGTAGTCAATAAGTTCCGACTTTAATGTACCTACCATAATGATATGTATGACGTAATAAATAAATGAATATTTTAATTTTGTGACTCTGAGGGAGGATGTGGTTATCAATTCGTCTGTATGTTTTTTTTTTTTGTATGGTTGTTACGCGATATCTCCGCCACCGATTTTGAAAATTCTTTCATTATTTTATAGAAAATGATTCCGAGGGGGTCACCCCAGGGGATTAGTATTTATCCCGAAAAACTTAAGAAAAGGGAATTTGAAATCGGTTTATCGTTTTTTAAAACACGCCAAATTATCTTTCGCCGCCGTTTTGGTCGTACTTAAATAACTAGATAGTAAAGTATGTACCTAGGTAGAGTAGAAGCACGCATGTGACCTTCTTTCTGCTTTACAATAAAATACTTATTTAATATAATTACGCAGCTTCTTACATCTTTACATATTAGGTAGTTAGATGTGAAAATAAAGGTATCCTTGCTAAGGATTAATTACAACGCATACAAGGAAGAGTGAGGCCTGGCCATGGTGATTGCCACACAGCAAAACATTCGGGAGGCCAGGCCGCCCCATGGCGATTGCCGCGCGGAATAATATGGGATGGAAAGACACCTAGGGGCAGTCAACACTCCTCATCATCCAACTAATAACTGCTTCTAAGCGATAAGGCCGCCCATTGTACCTGTTCATGTTAATGTCTACGTTTTTTATATAACTTTGTGGTGTACAATAAAGAGTTTTGTTTGTATTGTATTTATTGTAACACTAGCTGCTGCCCGCGTCTTCGCCCGCATTTATCGGGATAAAAAATAGCCTATTATGTTATTCCAGGTCCCAAACTATAGGTACCCATACCAAATTTCAGCCTAATCGGTTCAGTAGTTTTTGCGTGATAGAGTAACAAATATCCATACATCCATACATACAAACTTTCACATTTATAATATTAGTAGGATAATAATAGTTAGCTCAATTGTTGGGTTTTTCCCGCTCGTCCCCACGCGTGTTCCCCAGTGGGGACCAACGGGAAGTTTTATTCCCGTTCGTCCCCATGTAGTTAAATGTGAGGACGAACGGGAAGTAAATTTCGTTGGTCCCCACTAAATATTAATATTTATTATAATACCATAAGAACCAAAATCCATTAGCGCGACAGGCAACGTGTTGTGGTTTCTTTTTCTAAGCGACATGCCGCGCGATATCGCGGGCGGTTTCATTTTCTATGAATAAAACGCGTATAAAAATGGGTTGCTGGTCCCTATAGGGACCAACGGGAATAAAACTTCTCGATGGTCGCCAATGGGGATGACGCGTGGGGACGAGCGGGAATAACCCCAATTGTTTCAATTGTAAATACTAGTTTAATGTGTTTATGTTATATAATAATAAATAGTAGGATAATATTCACCGCCATCGTTATTATCTTACCGCAGAATTGATTAGGTAAACACCTTTTAGGGATGTGTCAAGAACAAAGCCAGTCCAGCACAACAACCTAAAAAATAGATTCGTTTATAGGATGCGAATAAATTGAATGCAGTATAATACATATATTAATATTTGACTGTTGACTCTACGCAGGATACAGTACAGCTAACGCTAGCACGAGGACGGGGTGCGCGGGCGGGCGGGTAATGGTAATGGAGGAGATGAAAGGACTCACACAATAGCACCTTCATTGAGCATTGTGTGCTTGAGGAACCGTCAGCATTGTCGCGTCGCGGGTGACGTCACCCGCACAGCACGGGCTTGTCGCAGTAGGTACCTAACTAATCATATAATATAGCAACTCTCTAATGAATTTGCTCGTAACATAATGGAATGTTATATATTTATCCGCGATTGTTTGCAGATGTTCCCACGGCTGTACTCTCCTGGAGGCGGTAGTGCAGTGGCACCACTCACCTCCACCTCCACCTCCACCTCGGTACTCGTCCATTTACCGATCATCTGTTCTCAAACTGTCTTTTAAATGCCTTTTATCGCTCTATACTAACAGACTGTGTACAACAGGTAAGTAGGTTGGGTATATGAATGAACGTCCAGCTTGTGTTAGGTATAGGAACTAAGAGTTTGTGCGAAACTGAATGAACCCATTGAGAACATGGTGGCCGTCCAAAGTGACCACCGATTCAAGGGCAGGGCCCTTTGTAGCTATTCAATATATCCGTGCAGTGCATAGCCACGGCACGGCTCACTGTACGCAATGTTAGCCGAAGTAACATTTTCTGCACTGTGGCTCTAGGGTTATTAAGTTTTGCACTAATTATAGTTTCTAGATGTTAGGTGAGGAAGGTACAGTTTGTAGGCGAGGTTAGTAAAATACAACGGAGTAGTTAGTACAATGCATAGATACATACCTGTAGGGCACATCCGCGGCGAGGAAGATGTAAGTGGTGTGCAGCAGCCCAACCTGCACGGCGGCCAGCGCGGCAAGCGCTAGTACGCCGCGTTGCCAGCGCCCAGCGCCGCCCAGCTCGCGGTACACACGCTCCACTTCCACGCCGCCGCCAGAGCTCCCAGCACCCGCCATAGCACCGTGGCCAGTGGATACACTTCGGGTCGTGTTATTGTTTCAGACACAGATCTGCGTGGGAGCGCGCGGCTGAATCGATGTTTGGATAACTTTCGACCTGTTGATGCTGATCTCGAAAACAACGCGTCCCTGCCGCACCGCACCGCTCCGTAACGCACCGCACCGTCGTCGTCGCCGCTCGACCACGGCGTATGTACTGCTCCTCCAATTGTTGTCCGCGGATTTTTATCCACTAGGTATTAGTTTTTTAATTTCAAATACTTGAGAGCAATGAGACGCTATGAGTCTTTACAGCGATGATACTTAAAAAGCGTGGTTGTGACAAGATCTCGGGGAGAACTGGCTGTCCAGCCGCTGCGCCGTCAATGAGGCGCGGGCTGCACCGTGGACGCACGAGTCCACTCACTGTCTACACACAAACTGCTGCGATGTCTGCTGCACTAGTCTCTCGGTGAGATACACTCGCGAGCTGCAGTCTCTAACACCGCTGCTGGTGGAGTGGTATTCGCTGGCGGCTGCAGCAGCAGTGTCGGCAGCTGTGAGAAGACATCCAGGTCAGGGTCTCGTCAATGAATCGTTCGATTAACGATCCGAGCCGATTGTCGCGCCGCGCCCCGCCGCGCGCCGCCCCTCTCTACGTACAAGTAGCCAGGCTCTACCTATCTCTCACAAGGTTACCTATTGGTTAGTTTACATAACATTGGTCTATGTTTAACTACGTACCTAGGTACTTGTCTTATTCATTGACAGTTTTTGATAAGATATTTCACAATTTCAACATTCGTTCAAGCTTGACAATGTAGTTTTTCACCTTGCTGACCCTGTCAATACTTAAATGGTTACAATGATTAGGTTCGCACTCATACTTTTGTGATCCAGGGTACCTACAGTCAGCAAGGAAAGTCCATAAACACATCCAATATTAAATATTTAATTATGTACCTACCTAACTAAAATGACAAGAAATACATTTATTGACAAAGAAAATAACAATCAAATAATATTAACACATTAAACTAGTATTTACAATTGAAACAATTGAGCTAACTGCAGACTGTTGCAAACAATCTACAGATAGCTCAATTGGTCCATATCAATACCAGTCGGAAGCGTCCCCAAGACGCTGGCTGCATTGCCCATTGCCATTGTAACTAAAATTATATTTAAACCGTTGAGTTGAATAACGTCTAGTTAATGTAGGCAGTCTGTTAGTGTACTAATATTAATTTATTGCGCCTAGTTTTATTATTTTATGTACAATGTCTAAACTGCTTGTGACTAAATAAATGAATTATTATTGTTTCATTATCCTCTGCAATAGTCTACACCTGGCGGATATCATCTTCGGGTGTAACATATTGTGGAACCAAAGATGATGCCCGCTATGTGTACCTCTCGCCTTTACATTAATTCTCATAAAGGGCCTCTGTGCTGTTGGCTTCGGCTCCACACATGCCTCCCAAAGGACCGGGTGACTATATGGCCCGTGATTATGAAAATGAGAAACAGAATAATAATCAATATCAATATCAATGGCGATTACATCACTCACATTCGGTTTGCCGACAATATAGTCATTTTTGTGGCAGAATCGCTGGAAGACCTTAGTAAGATGCTCAGATACCTCAACACCGTTTCCGGACAGGTGGGGTCTTAAAATGAACATGGGTAATACAAAGATCATGTCCAATGGCCATGTAAGTAAGTAAATATTTAATTTGACACATAACACACTACACCGATTACTAATTACAAAGCGGTAAAATTTAAACATAACTTACCATAGAACTATAAGTGCGTGTAATTTTGTGTGTTACAGTGTGACAAAAGGGCCATGGCTTAGTGAATTTTTTTGCTGAAAAGCAAACACTGATATTCAGCCAAGACCTGATCGAGGGCGAGCCAAACGAGTTGCAAGACAATGTGTAGGTGTACCTAGCTATGAATTGTTGTGGTTGTGCAAGCAAGTTAGCAAGTAGTGATTATGAATTTTTAAAGATTACTTGAAATTATATGTAAACAAATACATGTCGACAGTGCAATGTGATAAGGTGATAACTGGCAATTTTATTTTTGGCTTTCGAAGTGCCTCGGGATAGGTTTACCTTCTATTTGCTTTTGCAATAAAAATATTTATACTTTAATTCAAATGTATAAATATTACAATGAAAAAATATGTAGTAACAATTCCGCGTATAACCTACTCTGATAGTATTCATCAGAGTAAGTTGTCTACTAGTTTCGTCTCTCCCCGAGAAATCTTTAGGACACCACAATACTCGACCTTGACATTGAGATTGCCAAGCAACACCGACAGGGTCCAGCCAGCGACTCCGAGATTTTCGCGCATCTCGTAAAACTCTGGCGAAGCCGCGAGATACTTGTTTGGAGAGCTAGAGCTAATCTTTAATGTCGAGTGCATCAACCCATAGGGATGTTAAAACAAAATGCCGTTTTTTTTTTATTTCATTATTAAAATCTGTAAGTCAGGCTCCATAATCTGGCAAAACACTATATTTTTATGTTTGTTAGTTATTTTATTATTAATTAAAACATTATAGACGTATGCTCAAAAACTAAAAATTATGTCGTGCCAAAAAGACGTATAAGCAGAGATCTTTATGAGTTTTATTGTCAGAACCGTATGGACTTAAAAATGGATTGCGGGGCGACGCGGTGTGCACCACACACGCGCTGGACAATTGCCCGGTTTATGGCATCGCACTTTCTCCGCATTGAACGTGTCAACATATTGTGCCACCTCCTCTTTGCTTCTTTTGTTTTCTCACATTCTTCTTGAGCGATTTTACAATCATTAGATTACATGCATCGGTTTTCGTCATTATGAATAAGAATTTAGGTGGTGGAGGTAGATTAAGTAAGATTAAGGTAAGTTTGCTGAACCAGAAAAAAGAGAAACATGGTAGGTAAGTCATACAAGTTTTATAATAACTACCTACCTAGCTAGAAAAGTAAGTACGTAGGTACTAAGCATCTATATAGGTTTATTAGTGTTTATGGTACCTATACTGAGATAAACAGTGCTACTAATTTTGGTAGAACCTACCACTGGTAGGTAGGTAGTGTACCTAGTATCTACCTTCTTTCGACACCCTGTCTTCACATGACAGTGAAATGTTATCTATATTTTTACTTATATGATACTCAGTACCTACTGGTTACTACCTACAAAACGATACCTAGAGCAGGTGCCTACTAAATATTGTTTTCGTACATTAGTACTTAACTAGGGTTATTTACTACTATCTTAAGCTATGTATTCCTACTACGTACTGTCTAGGTAACCTAGATACTACACTTAAAAACATACCTAACAATGATTTTCTTTTATGTAATGTCATGGAAGAAACAAGAGAACATGTTTTTCCTTCACCAGTTACCGTAGGTAGAGCAATCCATGGTTGCTTAGAAAATGCGGGCTCTTATAAGCTATGAGTCAGATGAAGACGACCAGTATGAATTAATGATGCTTCCGTTGCTTCAACCAAATCTTGCCTTAGTAGAGCCGAAGTTAACTGACCTGGATGCAGCTATGCTTCAAAATCGATGGTAACTATCTACCATAGATGAGAGACCAATATACATATCTACTTATTCTATTTCATTGTTACACTAGCTTCTCCTGAGGCTATGTAAATAATGTCCTTACTACGTTCTGTCTAGGTAACCTAGATGAAGCACTTCCAAACATAACAATGTTTTTCATTTTGATCATGTCATGGAAGAGGTTGGAATAGAAAAAGCTTGTCTTTCACCAGTCACGGTAGAGTATTCAGTTGCAATGCTAAATATAAGTACTTCTTCAAATAGAAGTAAGCTCAGTTATATTAATCCTAGTTTCAGCCTGCAGCTTTGTACGGGTATTTCCAAAGAAGTAGCCAGGAAGTTGTAGTTATTACTTTATATCAGAATTGTTAGTGAATCCAAGCGTAAATCATCAGTTCATCACATTTATGCTAAATTTTAGCCCTTAACAAACAACTAAATATCCCAACTTTCACATTATAATATTAGTGTTATTAAATTAGAACCTTATAGATTTATAAACGCTACCTACCTCTATATTTTTAGTAAGAAGTTGAAGCGGAGTTTATTCATGAATTTTGACTATTCTCAAATAAATATTTTTGCCACTATTAGTGTACTTGGTCAGCTTGTCATTTGCCGGTCTATTGAGTTTGCAGAGCCTAAGTAATACTTTAATGGCCTAGGCAGCATTGGTTAACATAGTTTTTGGTCTTTGGTAAAATTTCTTAAGGAAATATACAATGTTTAACTTGATTTATATTTTTATCTCAAAAAATTTAAATTGAATACGTAATCATGAATCAATGTTTATTTTTCAGAAAACTCGATGGAACTGCAAGCAAGCGTTACTAGACTTTGTATTGATAACTTTCAATATGAATGAAAAAAAGGGTAACATCAAAATAACAAAAACATGAACTTATCTCCAAACCAATTTTTAAGTTAAATTCATTCAGTCAGACAAGCAAATGAGCAGCTTCAACCTGAATGACTTATTTCCGTTGCCATCTAACACACCGTCCGTGCAAGACCTAAACATCTCATTATTATTCTCCGGGTATAAGAAACTAGAAGAAGACAAAGACCAAACGAAATGCCTACGCTAAAAAAAAGAGCCGGAAGACGCAATTAAAATAAGTTATTTTATAGTTTACTTGCTGCTGCCTGCGCCTTCGCCCGCGTTTTATCGGGATAAAAAATAGCCTATATGTTATTTCAGGTCCCAAACTATACCCATACAAAATTTCAGCCTAATTGGTTCAGTAGTTTTTGCTTGAAAAAGTAACAAATAACCATCCATACATCCATCCTTACAAACTTTGACATATTTTATAATATTAGTAAGTCATATGGACCAGTTGAGCTATCTGTAGATTGTTTGCAACAGTCTGCAGTTAGCTCAATTGTTTCAATTGTAAATATTAGTAAGTTGATTTTAATAAATATACACAATATTTATTAAAATCAACTTACTAATATACCTACATTATTTAAGTTGGTATTATTTTAAGCTTTAGACATTTGTTTAATATAAGTTGATAGTAGCATACAGTTTACACCAAAATGTCTTATTATCTAGGTTTAAAACGAATTAACTTATGTTCATTCTTAGATACATATAATTATTAAAGCTCTTGTGTGGCTTTGAATAAGATATCAACACTTACCTTAGTTTTAATGTCTTTAATAACAGATTATGTATTCATTAATTATTATTTAGTGAATGTGATGAATCAAAATGATAGTTTGTGTCAAAATTAGAATCTCCGGAAACTTGTAGAAGTATGCTCGAATATAGGTACATTAACAGGAAGTTAAGGAATTATAACTTTAATAGTTTAATTATAACTATTAAAGTATGTATTACAGTAGGTACATACTAAGCGTGTACTAAGCGTGGTAGGTAAAATGGTTTTACCTACTTAGAATTTCTCAGTACTTATGGTTAAAGGCATGGTATAAGAAAACATGTATTCTCTTCCGAGACACGATGGTCATGTGGGTGTCTCCAGCTTACGACATCATCACCATCGGCGAATGAGAAGACGAATCTGTTTCCGGGTATTACTAGTAGCGTAAAATCGTAACTCTCCGAACTCCTTGCATAAATCTGATAAAACTATGTAGTTTTGTATTTACCAATTATTTATCACATTAACTCGTATTTAACTAACGCTGTTTTGACTGGTCAAACAAACCCAAGTGACGATTCTCATTTTTTTATTGATGTTTCAATTGACCCTTATCAAATTTGTTTCCCAACTTCTACATTTTGGTGACATAAATTCGCAACTGGGCAGTGACGTCACCTGGATACACGCCCGTGCAAGTGCAGGCCTATTTTCTTGGATCATGGTTAAATACACCTAAATAGATTAATCTGCTCTGAACGACTTTTTCGATCGTAAAGAAGGTAGATAAGATACTCATTCACCGCAGTAGAGTATACGTCTCTATGGAATTATTAGCATTTTCGAAAATTTTGTCGAGCCGTACAGACGTATATTTTAGATATTTATTAATCTGAGCTAATTTGATCACAACCATTAAGCTATTTATTATGGGCATGGAATACTTATTATGAAAAATATATATATTTATATAAATAAAGAATCAAAATTTATACGTCCCGAACACTTTGTCAAAGTGAAGCTCAAACTTGGGTAAAAATCATCGAGCCAGAGAGCCGTATCAAACGAAAGTACCGGAAATAAGTTATTTATGAGGTGTTTGGTGTCATGATTATGTGAATAACACTATTTTATAGTTAGTCAGAAGTTTTCATTTAGATCTGTCATCTCTGACAGCTAATAAACAGTTTATTGTTGCTCCTGAAAAGTAGCCCAATGTCGATACGTCCCTATGGAATGATGCCCTCGATATAAGTGTGATGTTGTTTCAATTATTTGATGTGTTATATATATATAACACATCAATATACAATATGGTTCTATATATAGGTATATAACAATATTGTACATAATACATAACACTATAATGTTGCCTTTTTAATATTATATTGTTATAATAACAATATATAACAATAATTGACAAAGAAAATAACAATCAAATAATATAAAGAAATTAAACTAGTATTTACAATTGAAACAATTGAGCTAACTGCAGACTGTTGCAAACAATCTACAGATAGCTCAACTGGTCCATATCAATACCAGTCGGAAGCGTCCCCAAGACGCTGGCTGCATTGCCCCGCTGTATGGCAATGCTAATGCGCTGCGCCAGATACTCACCAGCTCTCGGGTCACGCGTCGCTTCGACCAGGCGCTCAGATAATTTTTTGAAAACCCGGAGAGCCTCGGTACCCCACGGACCTAGGGTCTCGACTCCAAGGGGAGCAAATGCGTAGGCTCTGTCTAGACCTGCATATTTGCGCCTCTTGAGATCCTCGGCCAAATCTGCCGCCGAACCAGCCCTCACGGATGTCCTTGAAAGATGGGAAGGCGCAAGTGTGTCGACACATGTAGCGTCCCACACAATAGGCCTGCCCAGCTCCCAAGGGACTAAAGTCATGCCGTCGGGCCTCTTACCATCGTCACGCAACAGACCATTCGGTTCGAGAATAGCTGGTACGTTAGCGGTGACAAAGGCCCGCCGGATGATGTCGTTAAGGCTGGCATGGCGAGATATCCGACCGGCAGCCCTAGTACACGATAATCCGTGATGACCAAGCTGTTCGACAACAGTACCGCACTGGCATTGATGAGGCGCGCAACAACTTGCACCCAACCGAAGACATGTTGCTATACGGAAAGTTACGGGATCCAATAGAGTGCCAGTATTATATGAAGGAAGTGCTTGCAACCAATGTCCTGACTCCCAATTAGAAACGGCCAGGAGACGGGCACGATTTGCAGAGCTGGAGCACGTTTGTAACAAACAATTCCGTGTCAACTCACACAGAGGCCCGTCCCATTGCCGTTGGGACAAAAGAGATTTTGGGGGAGCAGCATCAGGGCAAGCACTATGCCAAGCCATTCGAGCCTCGTCTAAGAACGAAATTTCGAATGAATTTCCAGGTGAGACCAAAGACAGATTTAAAAAATTTTCCACTAAAGAACTAGTGCTGTAGACGGAAGACAAGAACGCTGGCAGGGCTACACTTGAAATTTTGCGGATATAACAATAATATATTCTTTGTTTTATATGACGTGATTGAATATAATACCAATGAAGCCAACAAATGAAGGTACAAACCAAATGAAGGCAACGTTACAATTATAATGTTAGGTAATATGTACAATATTATACTATAATACAATATTGTACAATATTATACTATAATACAATATTGTACAATATTATACTATAATACAATATTGTACAATATTATACTATAGAACAATATTGTACATGCTTATCAGGAAGGCGAACTATGGGCACTTGTGCACACATTATATCAATAATCTGCTATTTAGGATATGCAATTCATGAAGGATTTAATGCCCCAGCAATGTTTTTAAAAGACGTCATTAAAGATGACCCGTCCTCGGTCGGACACGAATTGTATAAGTACCCTAAATACCACAATAGAGACCCTATAACAATTCTCTATTGTGGTATTTTAAACATTGTTATTTTTTAATGTTCCTGTACTAATAAATCATTATTATAATAAAAATATTTTATATATTTTAACATTTTATTAAGTCGTATATCTTTGAACGGACAGTTGTAACAGCAAAGCTGTCATAGCAATAGTTGTTCCGATTGAATAAACCACGGACAGTTGTAACAGCAAAGCTGTCATAGCAATAGTTGTTCCGATTGAATAAACCTCGGACAGTTGTAACAGCAAAGCTGTCATAGCAATAGTTGTTCCGATTGAATAAACCTCGGACAGTTGTAACAGCAAAGCTGTCATAGCAATAGTTGTTCCGATTGAAAAAACCTATCCAACATACATTTTATTGCTATTGGAGGGTGGTCCCAGGTTCCATACATTTTTGCCCATTGTCCTTTATAGTTTATTATCAGGGAGGAGGGAAAATTCTTACCTCATTCCTGTTTATTATCTAGTTGACCGTTTATAGAAAACGGTTTCGTTTCCATAATGCAATAACAGTCATCGACCCACTGTCGACTAACTTATACATTATAATATAATATTAACTTATACTATTACATTACAGCGGAAACTTCCGCCCAGGACCGGCTGAAGGTCGCGATATTAGTCTTCAAAATAAA
Organism: Eupithecia insigniata; assembly: GCA_947859395.1. NCBI lineage: Eukaryota > Metazoa > Arthropoda > Insecta > Lepidoptera > Geometridae > Eupithecia > Eupithecia insigniata. The sequence continues at coordinate 448,201 of OX402006.1, read as the reverse complement.
ATACTCAGTCTATCTATTAATAATAGTATCAGTCGGGCTCGCGGGTGTCGCCGACAGCCCGACTGAGATAGACTAAGTATTTTGTATAAACGAGTATGTGTAAATGAGTAATGTATGTAAATGAGTAGACAAGAACATGCAGCCGGACGGTCCGGATACTATGTTTTAGTCTACTCATATGCTATTACCAATACCTATTAGTAAGTACAAAAACGACGGTTAACGGCCTTCATTTCGCAGCAGGGCTCGTTAACCAGAAAAAATCTGGAACTCATTCAGTCGAGTATAGAGTTAGTAGTTATATCTGGAACTCATTCAGTCGAGTATAGAGTTAGTAGTTATATCTGGAACTCATTCAGTCGAGTATAGAGTTAGTTTATATCTGCATCATTTCAATATTTTTACAAATTAACTTCACTGAATCAACACAAAATATTTCTAAAAGTGAAATAAGGTTAGCACTAGTGTAGACAAGTACTCCTACTTGAAGAGATATGACGAGTTAAGTAGTAATTTCTAAGTGTTAACTAGTGACTAGTAGAAAACAAATTAAATTAGGTAGGTACTGCCTTTTAATGAGGAAGAGTTTCTGACCAAGTTTTCATACACATTTGTCGATCATTTTTGATCTAGTTTCACCTGTTTTTGAGAAATACAGTTATTCGGGGAGCACCCTGTATAGGGTAGATGTTTGAGACGGGACAGTAAGGGGAGGAGTCTCTGGCAGCGGCATCTGGAGATGGTGGGTGGTAATGGTGTGGACGGGGTGCGCGGTGTCCTCGGCCAGGTCCACGAAGCGAGTGGGCAGCGGGCGGCGCAGCGTGTCGGGCACCAGCCGCGTCAGCGCCGCGCTCACCAGCGGCAGCACGCCGAACATCGCCGTCGGGATCCACGTCCCGTACGCTCCCTACACACCGCAAGTACATATTCATTTATTTTACCTATGTATTCATATGGAAAACATACCTACAACTTAATTAATAGTTATAATATTATCTGCTATCTATCTCTACTGGTGTGCGTTTTCTGTTGGCAGAAGGAATTATTGTCAGGTTTGGATCAGGAACAGCGGGTGAAATGTTCTATTCTATCTGTTAGAGCTACCGAGGAAGAGAAATGATAACTCTAACGCTGTTTGATCGCAACTGTATATTTATTAAACTTATGTTATAATGAAAGGTTAATACGAAAGAACATACATCACGTATTAAACGTAGGTAGACATTCCTAAGCTAATGTAGGAATGTCGGTGAACTAGATAGGTATTAGGTACACGTACTTCCTGAATAACTTTGTACTTTGTACATCTTGGCCGCTAGAAAAAGGTAAAAGTAATATGTAAATTATAAAAGAATAACAAATAATAAAAGAATCCAGACACAACTAGGATTCTTCCCTGATGATAACGTACTCTACATTGTACTTCGTACATCCTGGCCGCTCGCAAAAGGAAACAAGTATTTATTAAAATATGACAAAACAACAAAGTATTTATGTGAATGTGTACGATTGTAAATAAATAAACTGTTAAAACTGTATGAGAAATAGAGATCTTAATGTCCTTATGTTATCAACTGTCCACTTTCGCGCCTAAATAACTTAATACGTATTTATTTTATATCGCGAAACACTCAACACGCACTGCTCGTCAACCGCTGCTTGATGCTGTGCTGCCTTGGGGCCTTCTCTAAGGGCCGCCGAGGTGACCGTCGCCGTCAGATGTGATCCTGCTCCTGCTCCTGCCGCAGCACGTCGTCGTCGCTTACATTGAGAGGAACGTCAACTTGGAATTTTATTTATGTACCATCGATATGATTGCCATGGTTCGAGACGGTTCATTATGTCTCCGTTCCAGTTTAAAGGGGCGTTATAATGCTGACCTTTTAATATGCTTGGTTGAGTTTTTAAATGATGTTCGTCCTGAGAGATATTTCTAGTTTCCTTTCCGTATTGCTTAGTAAAGGAATCATCGAGTACAGAACATGTAATAATCTTATGGTCATTAGGAGTAGACGTAAGCTGATATGGGTTGATGTGTCCAGACTATTCTAAAAACTTAAACGAGGAATTGTGTTGACCTTGGCAAACTCTGCATGAGCGTCTTGAACGGCACTGACCTACCTCGTGCTGAAGTAGGCAGTTTTGACAAATGCCTAACTGGGTCGTTGCATTTAATTGGTCTTTGGCATCGAGTTTTATGAAATCATCACATTTATATATTGCATGATTGCTGTTACAATAAGGACAGGTCAATGTGCTTGTGGCTGAAATAAATTCAAGGTCTCGTGACTTACTTGTATGATTCTTTCTGTGAGGATACTTATCGATTGATGATCCCTCTGATTGATGGCAGGGTATATTAATTTAATTTACAGGAATTGGATTTCGCACTCTGTGTCGCTAATTTATACATTTTCTTTTCAAATAAAGGTTCCAAAGCTAATAATTTATTTTCCAAAAATTCCATTAGCTCTTCGAGCGTCGGTATTTCTCGTAGAGCCTTACGAGTTTCTCTATAGTCTGCCAATGTTTTCGGATCGAGCTTCTTGCAGATGAGGTGTGCCAATATGGGCCCCCATGTTGTCGTGTCGATCCCGAGATTCCGAACGGCATGAATACTTTCCATGGAGGTGTCGTAGATACGTCTTAATTCGTTGCACGTTTGTTTGGTGGCATAAGACTGGTTCAAAAATATTTCCATGTGCTTCGCGAATAGAACTAGAGGGTTGTTATATCTGTGGTTTAAGAGCTCCCAGGCGGTCTCGTAGTTTTCAGATGAAATATGTAGATGTCGTTCTGGTTCACCCTGTAACCTACCCTTCAAGTGTTGCATTTTCTGGCACTTCGTCAAGAGATGATTGTTGTGGATGCTCTCGGAGAACAGATCATAAAATGTAGGCCATTGAGTATAGCTGCCCTCAAATACTGGCACTTCTAGTTTTGAAGTGGAATTATAAAGATTCGATGTAGATGCTAACTTTGAGTTGAGGGCTTTCCTTGTAGCTTCGTAGGATTCCTCATAGTAGTAGAACTCATCCTCGTATTCCACATCCGATCCTTGCAGGATAGTATCTATTTGAATGTGATATGTTTCAATTTCGTCCCATTTCTTCTGCACACGCTTCAATCTGTCCTCAAGCTCCCACTTTGCCGTAATATCCTCGACCTTGAATCTGTTCAAGTAGTGACAAAATCCTCTGAAAAGTGCACGCTGCCTTTTCAATAACTCAGCGACTTGTTCCGCTGGACTCGGCGAGGCTGTAGGTGGTACATAAATCTGCTTCTCCATTGTAGGTAGGTGAAACAAAGACATTACTTGATATCTGGATAGTTTTCGTGAGGTGTTACTCTGTGGTGTTGTTTCCAAATAGCACTGAATGGAACACAGTATAAGTACTACGTGTGAACGCGACGTAGTACTTTAGGATAACGTTTTAGCAACGACCGTTATCATATTGTCCTTCGACAGACAGTTTTGTGAGCGCGATCGCGGATTTAGACTGTGAATCCGGCTCGAAGAATGTTAGAGCTACCGAGGAAGAGAAATGATAACTCTAACACTGTTTGATCGCAACTGTATATTTATTAAACTTCATCATCATCAGCCCATACACGTCCACTGCTGGACATAGGCCGTACGACGCCACAAATAGCGGTCCTGAGCCGCCTCCATCCATCAACTCTCTGCGACCGCTACGATGTCGTCGGTCCATCGAGTGGATGGTCTCCCATGTAGGGGGGGATTTGCCATAATCACCACGCTTGGCAGACGGATTGGTGATCGCAGTGTTGGTGTTTAAAAAATACTCAGAAGGAAGCTGCTGCCCTTCCTCTGGTAGGTTCCCTTAGTCGGCTTTTACGACATCCACGGGTTGAGTTGGAGGGGTCGTTATTCGTACGCCGCGGCCCCACGGCTCGCCATTTATTAAACTTATGTTATAATGAAAGGTTAATACGGAAGAACATACATCACGTATTAAACGTAGGTAGACATTCCTAAGCTAATGTAGGAATGTCGGTGAACTAGATAGGTATTAGGTACACGTACTTCCTGAATAACTTTGTACTTTGTACATCTTGGCCGCTAGAAAAAGGTAAAAGTAATATGTCAATTATAAAAGAATAACAAATAATAAAAGAATCCAGACACAACTAGGATTCTTCCCTGATGATAACGAACTCTACATTGTACTTCGTACACTATCATTTATATTTTGTCACAATTTGAAGTAAGTACCAGAAGTGGAGTGAGCGGCGCGAGGATAGCGCCGAGGCGGCCGGCCGTGGAGCTGGCGGCCAGCAGGCGCTGACGGGCGCAGGTCGGAAACAGCTCGGCCGTGTACACGTAGAGCGCGTTCAGCGTCATGGTGGCGCCACCCTGCCCCACCAGGTACAGCAAGGTGCCCGCCCATCCGCCGCCGCCTGCAACCAACAGTAGGTACGGGACTGACTGATTACGGCAGCGCAGCGCTAAATCTCTGCACCACCACAACCTACACCCATCTTACCAAGATTAGCGAGAGGCTACAGTGACTTGGTTATAGCACAGATTAATAAACGTAAGTTATAGCCTGTTCTTTATAGGTATAGGTAACCATTTTAGTATACAGGAGTGTCGTGTTCAAACGTTTGGAGGAGTGGATTTCGAATTTGATGTGAATTTGCAAATCAGATGGGGCAAAGTTTGCGCAAGCTAGCGTTCCGCAATGCGACATTTTTGAACTAAGAGAAAAAATATTTTTCTTATATAAAAATATTTTGCTTCTCGATAGCCCTAAGTTTTGCGGTCTATTAGCGTCCACTGTAGCACTGACTGACCTGTGGCTCTGTGCGAGGAGAGGGCGAGCGCTACGGCTGTGAGCAGCAGCGCGGCGGTCAGCAGGCGGCGGCGGCCGAGGCGGTCTAGCAGCAGCGTGTTGGCCAGCAGCGCCGGCAGCTGCGCGCCCGCCAGCGCCGCGTAGGTCACGTGCGGCGGGCCGCCCAGCGCGCGCGCGTTCACCGCCAGTCCGTAGAACACGAACACGCCGCTGAACCACCACACGCAGCACACGCACAGCCGCACGCGCAGCGCGCCGTATCTGACGAAAAGTCAACCACTTTCATGCAAACATTATGCGAGTCATAGACCGCGGCGGCGTTGAACTCCACCATCTTCAGCCGTTACGTTACTCGTTGCAGTTCGTGCTCTGATCAAGTGAGTACCACACTCACTTGATCAGAGCACGAAGCAGTCCCTCCTCGTCCTCTCCCTTAGCCTCAGCCTGCTGCTTCTGCTGCATCATGACTTTATTCAGCGCTTCCTGCGAGATCTGCAGCTTGTTCCAACTAGCGGCTCGCTGTATGACTTCTACAGCGTCGGTGGCCCGGCCCCGCGCCACCAGCCAGCGGACGGACTCGGGCAGCAGCCAATGGTAGGCCAGCAGCAGGAACGAGGGCGGGTATGCCAGCCGCGCCCACAGCCGCCAGGATCCCGCCAGATAGTCCAACAACGCCAGCGCGGCCGCGCCCAGCGCCAGCGGGATGCCCAGCACCAAGCTCGTCTGGACGCGGTGCCCTGCGTCCAGCCATTCTATCACTGAACAAATAAAAATATAAATGAGCCTCTACCGCAGACGTAGGTGCTACAAGTTGATGGTGGAGTAGCGTAGTTTGCAATTACTGGATCCTGAAAGGAGAACCAGTAATTGTGAGGTGGTGCCTCTGTTCTAAGGAAGCCGATTATGTTACTGGATGGGCGGATGAACAGATAAAACAAATAATTTTTGTGAATTTGTGCATGGGTCCCATTAGGTTTTAACGGGAATAGGTATATTATGGCAGTGCTTAGGTAAATAAAGAACATATAATCGTCTCTGCACAGATTGCATGCAATATGAGGGAGCTAGGCTAGGGCGGTGTATAGGCACGCACCTTGCAATAGAAATGTTCTTACTGAGCACGAAGGCGGCGGGGTAGACGCTGGCTCCGAACACGGTCTCAAACAGCTCGGCAGCCAGGTACGCACCATATGACATCACGAACGACTTGCCCACCCCGACCACCCCCGCGCCCACCGCGCTTGTCACTAATGCCGCCCGCCGGCCACATCTGGAACAATAATAAATTTAGACACACATACTTACCTACTCCTACAATAACTATATTTCAATCTCTAAATTAAGTACTAGCTAAAATTCTTGAGAAAATTGTTCATGAACTTTTCTTTCCTCTACCAGCAACACGATTTTCTGACAGGTAGGTCAACTACCACCAACCTTGTAAGTTTTGTAGATTTTGTTACTGATCTAATGGAAATGGAATCGGGGAGTCAGGTCGATACAATTTACACAAACTGTGCGCTGGTGGCATAAACGGCAATCTACTTAGGTGATTTGCCTCTTACGTTAATGGTCGGTCTCAGATTGTTGTCCTAAACGGATATGCGTTTGGGGCCTCGCCAATCCCTTCCGGCGTTCCCTAGGGTTCGATTCTCGGCCCACTACTTTTTATCGTATTTTTCAATTATATCGGCTCATCATCACCTTCACCTGCTCACAGATTCTGTTATTCGCCGAAGACATGAAGATTTTCACTCAAATTGATGGTCCGTCTGACTTTGCTTTACTAAAGTGATCAAGACCGCCTTTATAGGTACCAAGTGCAAAGTCAACAAGCTCGATCTTTACGTTTTTAAGTGCTTTTATACTACATCTGCTCGGAAAGTTGCCCATTCCTTTTCCAAATATAAGATAGAAAGTAAGTCATTGCAGGCGTATAGGAATCCGGGAGAAAACTCTATGGAATTTAATTTCTCACGCGTTTTAGCGGGAGGGAAACCTGTATGGAAATCCATTTCTAACGTGTTATTTTTTTTAATTTCCTAAAAGATCGGCCGGTAGCTATGGTTATTTTCATAATAGGTCAAACGACAAAAAGTTTTTACTCCAGGTCCGCTTGCCTCTTCCGATTTCCGAACAATATTTTGAAAAAAGAACCCAAGTGATAAAGGCTGGCGCGGGAAATCTTCTAATTTTGAATTTGGTGTAGGCAATTTTATTAATTCTACAGAATGTCGTCGAGTGATAGTGTAAGATTAATGACACCGCCAGAAATAAAATATTTATTCTGCTTTTTATATTCCTCGAAGGTGTAGTACTATGTATCACTTGGCAGAAAGTGCGATTCCTACATCTTGTGTTTTAAGGCGCTCGAATGACACACTCGATAGGAATTAGGCACGTTCTTGCCTAGGTGTACAATGTACTATTGCATCTCCTTGAGTAGGTCCCCCAACATCCTACTATAGCAAAAACATGATACTAGCTCTATTCTGTGAGCAAAAACGATCAATAAGATCCAAATCTCGTAATGATTGACTCCATAGTTGCTATCGGAGTTACCTTACACTCTAAATTATTGTATTCAAGTATTTATTTTGCAATCCTAATACATAAAATATGAGAGGTCTTAAATATTTCACTTATTAGGAGCCCTGTTAGGGCGCCATGCAACTTGAGAGGTAGCTATTATAATTTTAAATGTCACAAAAAAGCTTAGTTTTAAACATGTTGCGCATTATTTAGTACTGCAGTTAATCACTTAAGCTAACTTAAACACCAAAGCTAACTTAATTTCTAACGGTTATTGCACAGAGTTATCTAATCCAAAATCTAATAATGCTAATATAAATAATTGCTTTCAGCATCATATTGATTAGGTTTATAATAATATTCTTTAGTTTGTTTGCCCTGTATAAGTTACAACTAATCGTTTCCATTAAAGTTACTTTTTGTAAACGGGCCTCCCGCGACACAGGCTTGCCTAGTGCGGGGGCCCCGGCCGCCAGTAACGTGTATCTTACGTAAGTGAAATGGTATTAAGTAAGTGAAATGGCAAATAAATATTTTTGCATTTGTATTTTTGTATTTTGTATTAATCTAATGTATCATCCATAAATTCTTTAATTGAGTAATATGTTTTAATTAGGAGTAGTATTTTCTACATGTGTGTGTGACAAACATGTAGAAAATACTACCTCTAAGGCAATGAAGATGCTTGACTTTCTGTTCCGAGTGACTAAGGACTTCAGTTCTTTTAAAACGCTTAAAATTATCTACCACTCACTGGTCTGAAGTCACTTTGAATACGCTTCACAGGTACAATAAATAAAAATATGTTGCTTGACCCCCCAGTCTTGAGCCTATCGACCATGTTCACCTCGATACGGTGAATAGAGAAGTCGAACGCTTAGTGTCCCTAGCCCCTTCCGCCACTTGACCACGTCCAAAAAAGTCCCTGGCTCGGACGGCATCAGCAACAGAGTTCTTAAACGGTTCCCTGTTGCCTTCATTTACCTCCTCGTAAGCATCTTCAATGCAGCCATTCGTTCCACGATGCCTGGAAGGAAGCCAATGTCATTGGCATCCACAAACTGGGCAAAAAGACGAACGACCTTCCTGCTACCGCCCTATCAGCCTCCTCAGTTCCCTGGGGAAGATTTACGAGCAACTCATTATGAGTTGTCTCTGGTCCCACGTAAACGAGCTCAAGCTCTTACCCGATGAGCAGTTCGGCTTTCGAGCTCATCATTCTTGTCCCCAAGAGGTGCTCCGCATCACGGAGCACATCTTGTCCATGTGGCATCATACTTGGTAAGCCAGTACCTACGGGAGATGTCTTGACGTAGTGAAACCCTTCGACAAAGTCTAGCATAATGGCTTGATTTACAAGCTCTCCACTCTTGGTGTGCTAGAGAGAATCGTACTCATCTTAGGAGACTACTTGTCGAATCGTAGCATTCGTTACCACGTGGAGTCCCCCAGGGATCCGTGCTTGCACCGCGTAGTTGTGAACAGTGACTAAATTTTAGGGACTACACAGTGACTCGCTGTATAGGTACTAGAGTGGTATTTAACCCTTTTTTCAACAAAATTCATACATCTTTCGTAGTGGGCATTTAGACATCATGTTAATGGAAATATATGAATTTTCTTTTCTTTTAATTAATGTAACAATAAGTTTTATTAAACATTTCAATGATATATATATATATATATATAATAGTCACCTGTCTGAGACGTAGCCCATGATGGGCAGCGACAGCAGCATGCCCACGTTGTGGACGGTGCCCACCAGCGAGCGCCGCACCTCCTGACACGCCAGCCCCAACTGGAACAACATGCATCATCATGGACTTTGTAGCCTTTTAGAGCACCAGCACCACCATCCTATATAGGGTTACTAGAAGTCAGCCTTTGTCTTGCTTGACATGTCAGGATTTTTAGATATTTGTCAGTATTCCGGGAGTTTTTGAAGGGTTTTGGTCCAATACGTAATAAGTTTTTGTTATACAAAGCAGAACAATGTATAAATTATTTTAGTGGTTGGTTTAAATTGAAACCCCGTTTTAAATTTTTGAATGATAGTTGTTGTACTCGCGAAAACGTAACCTACCATAGGTTACGTTTTCGCGAGTACAACAGCCCAAGTAGAAAAATACATGATCCAAGAAAACAAGGCCTGGCACACCGGGACCGAGAGTGACACTCGCCACGTCACTGTCCAGTTGCCACTTTATTTCAACAAAACGTAGAATATGTGACGAAAATAAGCTGATAAGAGTCAATTGAATATTCAATAAAAATAATCGTCGTTGCAAGGGACTAAAGCTGGATCCCCATTTGAAAAAAATCTCAGATATAGTATATTTCAATGTTACCTTATATATACAATATATATATGTAAACAATCATTATTGATTCTGATTGTCGCACAGATGAAATACCCTTTGGAAACTTTCATTTCAAGGGATTTTATGGAAGTTTACCTCAGCTACAATACTGCTGCCCGGTCCATAGACGAACTCCTTGCACGGCACCTGTGAGGCTTTGTCGAAGGATTGGGGCGTGCAGGCGCCGTCGAGGGGCGTGGGGCGGGAGCAGGACTGCGTCTGCGCCGCTAGCCCCCAGGGCGCCCACGAGGGCGCTAGAGTCAGCGTGGCAGCCGGCGTCTCCGCGCCCTCGCACTCCGGGACACGGCATCTGGGAAGAGAGATATCTAATATAATATTCTTGTTTCTGCCTGCGGCTTCGCACGCATTGTTTCCATGGACACGTTCTGGTTCTGAAGATACCTTCCTACATACTGTCAGCATGCATACATTGAACTGTCACAACAAACCGCCGCGCCGGGCGAGCTGTGTCAGCGGGTTCACTGCGGCAATTGTTTTAACACAACTAGCAGATGAGTAGATGTGAGGGTTCGTTTCCGTTCGACCATTGATAGATACCGAGAGCAGATGGACCAGACAGCGCAGATACGTCAGTTCCGGTTCCGGAGAGAAATCGACCGTCGTCGAAACGATTAACTTATTTATCCAATGTTTATTTATAAGAGAAATTGTCGTGTGGAGTGGTTCTAACCGGTGCAGTGCAGTGTTCTGTTCTGACGGAGATAAGCGAGAGATGAGCCCGACCTCGGAGTCTCGGGGTCGAGTGATACCGCCTCCCCTGCTCTACAGCCGGGCATTGTCTCCGAATACCTATCATTTAGCTGCTAAGTAGAGCTTTTCTTATGGGTACATCATATCATGAAGATGGCCTGCCCTTCTAGGAATGTTATTGAAATGGGTATCGGTTAAGTTATTTGTGTCAGACAGACATACCAAACCAACGGTTTGATTGATCTCGCTATCAGAAATGCTACTCGAAGAATAGGTATACTTTTTATTTTAGAAGGAAGTCCTACCTTGTAGTTTAGGTATTGAAATGTTTGCATAAAGTTAGTACCTATCAACTAAAGGGTGTCTCAATAAGAGTGCCCTTTTTAAATTTGTTGTAATTTCTTTTTTCGTGCATATGGCAATTCTCATATTTCACAGCACAGGTATACTTTTTATTTTAGAAGGAAGTCCTACCTTGTAGTTTAGGTATTGAAATGTTTGCATAAAGTTAGTACCTATCAACTAAAGGGTGTCTCAATAAGAGTGCCCTTTTTAAATTTGTTGTAATTTTTTTTTCGTGCATATGGCAATTCTCATATTTCACAGCTTTCACCTATGATTATTCCGATTTATAAAAATGGAGCGTTACACAAAAGAAGAATGTGTTATCATTGTAAAAGCTCATTACGAAAATGGAAAAAGTTATGCTGAGACCGTATGATAAAGTACCTAAGTACATAACACGCGGTATGTACTTAGGTAAATTATCATCGCCCTATGGTTAAAAAACTTTGTAATTATGTTATACCGGTAACAGTAGGTACTTACCATTACCGACGTGCCGACGAGGTCTGTAATATCTGGATTGCTGGCCCCGATGATGATGGCCGAAAGCAAAGCGTACCGGAGGTCCAGAACATCACAGCACGGTCAGCATTGCAGGGCCCTTGATGAAATGAAGGTCGACGCCTTTATAGCGGCTAACAAGGGCTGCATTGATGACCAAGCTTAAAGGCCGAAACCGTAGTAAGTTTAGCTTGAGGCCATCATAACGTGGCCAGCAGTGCACTCATTGTGGACCAAGGCTTCTATAGTGCTGTACTCAATGAATGCGAGTAATATAAATAAAAATCAAAATGAACAAAATATGTTTACAGTCAAAAATTTTAATTAAAAAATGTAATAGTTTTGTTTGGCATTGGGACCGACATGATTTTTTCGGGAGTTGGAGTGATCGTGAGCTACCAGCTACGTACATACATTTCTCCGGTAAAATCAATCTCCCAAGTATCACAGGTTTTTTTCAGTTTTTTCAGTCACCCGAAATCTTGCCTTTAAACCATCATATCTTTTTGTTTGTGGTTGTGATGCCACAAATTAACTTGTGCTGTATTTTCCAACGCAGTTCATTGTAAGTAAACTATTACATCGTACACTTTAAAAAAAGTTACCAGCATTGAAAGTAAAAAATCTGTGTAAAAGTATTAACTCATTATGAAAAAAAAATTTGTAATTCGGCGTCTATCTACTATTTTGAAAGAACTTTCAAAATATAAATTGCAATGGCGATAAAATTTATAGCATTGAAACATTCATATTGTGTCTTGCTTTCTTCTTATTCTGTAACGGTCAAAGATCGAGGTTCGCTAAGTTTGTTATAAAATGCGGTGTACGAATATATTATATAGTTCAAAACAAGAGTGAGCTCGATCTCTCTATCCTCCAAGAGCTTTCATTTGTTAGGGATTCGATAGGTAGGATGTGACTTCGTTCGTATGTCTTCTATCTAACTAAAACGAATGCACCGAGTATTTACTGGGGGGTGTAGAGCACCCCCCTTTGCGACACGCCACAAACACATGATGCGCCGCGACCACCTCGGACCTTACCCTGCCGCCGGACGACCCCGTGTCCAAACGCCCTAGCGCTCCCCTTACGACGACGGGTCAGTCGAATGGCCCCGTTGCCTACCACACGGTCACTTTTGGAGAGAGAATAGGGAGAGCGGCCCTAGCAATAGCAACATTCCTCCTCCCCTGTGACACCACTACGCCCGCCATCTAACGGCAACACCGGCAGTCCTCTCCCGTCGTGGCCTCCACGGCGACTAGTTTGTCTGAGTAAACAAATGTTAATGGAAGCGGCATGCCACTATGACTATAACGGTAGCAGCGGCCGCGACCGTGCACAGTGCAGTGCACAGTGCACACGTGTCGCCTCGCTCCGCTCCACGTGTTGACCGACAGGCCACAGTACAACGACTCGAGATAACGCCGAGTGTCTCATTCACACCATCTCTACTCGAGTTTCACCTCTGAACAGCTCTTATCGATGTTATGTCTCAGAATTCCTGGCACATGAATCGTCCCTCGTCTCTCGAACCGTAGAAAATGCTAACCTTGTATTCGATGTGCCACACCAGTGCACCAGTGCACCAGTGCCCAAAACTGTATATTTTATAGCAAAATTTTCAAATGCTTAGGTAGTAGGTGAGAAATTAACAAAAAGAACGAAGCAATGTACCTTGTGTACTTTCCTAAAAATATTTAAAAGACGGAAGTTTATCAAGAGTGCCTTTGTCACAAGGATAATATACAAGCATCAAGTTTTGAACCTGGAATAACATTGAGTACGTAAGGTAACTTGTGCTAGTTCTGATCCCGGGAAATGTAGGTATGTATGAGAAATCATGACCAGAAGGCAGAACCTAGCTAATGTTGTTTTAATGTCCTTGTTAGTCACAGAAATCTAAATATTATTTATTTTTCTGTGTTGTTAGTACCGGTTTTTTAATACGATTTTGTGAATACATTTCACGGTTCTAAAGTTTATCTGAATTTTTGAGTACGGGTGTTGTGTCTACAGTATTATGCTAATCTCTACTGATAATTCTGCCGCGAAGGCTTACGTGAATGTGTGCTCTGCAACCACAGAAATCTAAATACATAATAGGTACATTATTATTTAGATTTTTATATTATGTCTGCAACAAAATCTGCAGGAGCTGGCCCTAGTCTATCAGATTCTTTTGGTTCCCTGCTCTGCAGATATTGAATTGGCAATAGATCTAACAGGTATACCACTTTGTTTGGACAGATTTGTGGACTGCACACTGTATTTATAATTTGATCAACTAATTGTATTTGTATTTTTTTATTAATCGGTAGGTTCTAATTTTTGCAAACTATGAGTGGAAACTGTCAAAAGCTTTTGTTCTAATTTATAATTATATTGTCACTTACTCATAGCTTTTTGTTTCCCAAATAAATAATAATAATATCACAGTGAGCATCAGCGACCCCCTGATGTCTTTGTGTTTACCTGAAAGGCGTGGAAGCGGCGAGGAAGACGTAGTTGGTTCCGTATGCGCCGGTCAGCAGCACGGGCAGCGACAGCAGCAGCGCCAGCCGCACCTGCCACCGTCCCCACCCGCCGCACCACGGCTCGCCCACGTCCGCGCCGCCGCTCGTAGCATGGGACATGTCAGTCTGTTCTGTTGCACGAGGAGCTCGATCAGTCGGAGTGGACGGCTCGGAGTATCGCTGGCGGGAGTGGAGGCAAGCGGCGCGACGCGGCGCCGGCACGGCAATGACACAGAGGGATACCGACACTGACAGCTGGCCTTAAGGGAGCTACGTGAAAAATTGGTCAGTTCTGTCCTCACCATTTTAAGGATTTCTCTAAAACTATTCTAATATAAGTAGGTAATGAACCTAATCACAAAATACAAAAGTATCTCATCGACACGATAAAATATTTCTATTTTGTAAATATTTGTAATATTTTTATATAATTTTATAAGTAACTCGCGGCTTCGCCCGCGTTTTATTGGGTAAAAAATTGTCTATATGTTATTCCAGGTCCCAAACTATAGTTACCAGTTAAAAAATACATTGAAATTATATATAAACAAATACATGTCGACAATTTGAACGTTATTGGTCATGTTTTGATATGATATTGGGCATATCTTAGGATTTGTTTTCATTACTTATATTATTTATTATATTCGTTTTAGAGAAATATTTTAAACGGTGCGGACAGAATTGGGCAATTTTTCGTTGATTTGTTTCAAGCATGCAAAATCAAACTTAGAATATTAAAATTGAGAGTTAAAATATCGTAAAATAGTATTTTAAGAAATTATATTATTTTAATTAATAAAACTGGAGAAATACGGGTCTTTAGTCGTTTTGCATCACAAGCGATTCGAACCGCGGTGCAAATCGGCCAAGTATTCCTTTTGAATGGGTTCTTTCGCACCGTGGTGTGAATAGACCAAACCTTTTTCTGAATTTGTCAATTCATATCGCAGAGTAACAAAGCAGTTTTCTTTTTGAATAGGTAAATTCTGACAAAAATTAACTATTTGTACAAAAGTACAAAGGGTTAATTTTTGACTTACCGGTCATATAAACAATAGAATAACCTGGAAGAAACAAAAATCAATCAGCAAGCATGTGCCCCTTGCACGGGTGTTGCTATGTCACAGTTTCTTATCTACTATGAGAGTGGTGAGGTGACAGGATAAATTTTTATTCAAATGTGATGTTTTATGAAGTTTATATGGTAAGTACAACTTATGATATTTATTTGAAGTCCTAGAGAGCTATAGAAAGAGCTATGTTCGGAGTTCCTCGGACGGATAGGATTCATAACGAATACATACGACAGAGAACCAAAGTTATCGACATAGTTCAAAGAATTAGCAAGCTGAAGTGGCAGCGGGCCGGCCATATCTCGCGAAGTACCATTAACCGCTGGAGTAAAAATGTTCTCGAGTGAAGATCGCGACTTCGCAAACGTATCGTAGGACGCCCTTCGGCCAGGTGGGATGACGATCTGCGAAAGACTTCAGGCAGACGCTGGATGCGGCAAGCTGAAGACAGGGCGCTATGGCGCTCATTAGGGGAGGTATGTCCAGCTGTGGACTAAGATTGGTTGATAATTGGACTGTTCTGAGTAAAAAGCGCGTGGGACATTCGGCTCGGGGTGACGGGTCGAGTGGACGTGCGTTTAGATAGGCATCTTTTTTTTTGATAAAAATACCTAAGACAGTTCATCAGCCTAGAAATAAAAATGTAAGTAATTGCATAGAAAATTTACCGTTAGCAACCATAGAGACAGCCATGTCCCAAAAAATTACAAAAAAACTAGAACAGATTTTCACATTCTACCTTTGAAATATGTTTTGTAGACACTAAATAGATCATCTTAAACAACTTAACTGGTCCTGAAAGGGTTAAATACTAAAGAAACTCATTTTTTCAGGCGAGAGCTAGGAACTTCCCCGGGAACGCTGGGGACCCAACCCATGGAAATGAAATGAAATGAGCCATGGAGCTCCAATCTGAGGATATCACCTTGTTGATCTTACATATACAAAACCTCTTTGGTTAGTCTCCGAATAAAGCATAAAAACTCTTTGATGATTTGAGACCAGCTGACCTGCCCGCGATTGTCCTCTTATCTGTACCTACAAATAAAAAATTATGAGTCTCTGAATTGGCCTTACAAAATGAGCATCGAGTCGTTTTTTCCCGTGGTTCGAAACGATCCATTTAAAAAAAAATCGCACCGCCGTAACCACTGCGGTGCGAATGGCCCTATTCAGAAACAGTGCTTGGGGTTTTCACACCGCGGTTCGAACCGCTCGCGGTGCCAAACGACCAAAGACCCAGAAATACAAAAGATCTTAAGTGATTATAATAGCGATGAATGAAACAAAGAGATCTAGGTAGGCATTAGGCCTAGGCTAGGCTCTTGTGTATTTTTAAACTGAAAAAATATTTATAATATTTTTAAACTGAGAAATAATTACCGGTCACGGGAAAGACGATTTTCCCGGGAATTCCCGATTCCCGGAACCAAGGAACGAAACCCTATATAAAATACACCGTTTACTTAAAAAGAAACGAAAAAAATAACAAAATGATGTGGTTTTCATTTTAAATCGTCTTGTTTTTGAGATAGTTAACACAAAAAAAAAATCTTCTGGTTTTTATCGTTGAATATATTATGTCATCCAAAACTTATTGTAAAAATAACTCTATAAGAGTTAAAAACCGAATCAGGTTATAGATCGGAATGTAGATTACACAAATCTAAGAGGGCGGCGGGCGGCGGGCGCCTGGCGGCGCGCGTCGTGTGCGCTTATCAGCTGGGCGTAGAGAGTGTTAGATAGGCTATGGCGGCTCACCTGTGTCGGCGGCTTCGGCAGTGCGCAGCGAGATGGCAGCGCCGGCGCAGGCTCGCGATCGCGAGCAGGAGGCCCCCTCGGCGGAGGCGCTGGAGACCGCGCTCCACAGCCTGGGGCCACTCGGCCTCTACCAGGGGTACACGCTGCTGCTGCTTTGTATTCCCAACCTGCTGGCGCCCATGTACTCACTCAACTACATATTCGTGGCCGATCAAGTGCCTTTCCGGTGAGATCCTCCACACCACATCAGACACCTGCGCGACACCACTACCTTCAACATTGCTCAGGGTCTTTTCGTATGGTAAAACGCTTCAGTAGGTAAGGTACTATTATTTCATCATTTTTCCACGAAAATTACTACTAAGGTTCTTAGACTAGATTGTGATCCAAAACATACATTACGTACACAACATGATTCGATATATTGAGCAGTAAACGCATAGTGTGATTCTGATACAATAATAAAATACCTACTTAAATATAAATCAAAATAAATGATGATATAACACGAGTATGTTACAAAATTATTTAGCTGTTTCATGAAAATCGGTGAAACCATCAATCGTATACAGGTTCAAACTGGGTTCAAAGTAAAAACGTCAGACATTTTAGATTATTTGCAAAATTAGGTAGCACCTAGGTGTTTTGTCATACATTTATTTTCTTAATTCTGGAAATATTGTCATCATCTCGCAGCGGACGTGTGGGTAGCCACCAGCGCGGTGGCATGGCGCCATCATATCACAGTATAAGCTAATGTATAATTCATTACATCAGGTTCGTGCTTCTTATCTTTAGCAGACGTCTATCTTCACTAAGATTTGATAAGAGAATCAATTATAATAAGTACTTAGTAGGTACTAGGGTTTATGCCCGGGAATTCTCGTCCCGGGAATTCCCGGGAAATCCATCGTTCTCGTACCCGGGAAATTCAGGTCGAGAAAAGTCGAGAACTCGAGAAATATAAGCATTTGACTTTAGCATAGGCTTGAGGCGTATTTATCGTCACTGATAAAAGTCACAGATATAGAAAATTGGCGGTATTTCACAGTGACAAATATAGCTGTGACTATCACACAGGCAGTGCCAGTGTCACGAGTGCACGATATTATATATTATATCCTTGTTATTTTATTAGGTAATTACGCAATAAATCGCTTCAGCTAGATAATATCGCTTCTATATTCTCTCTTTGATAATATCACTAAGTCAGAATGAGACACACCTAGTATTTTATACTTGGATATTTGAAATGTAAATCGCAATGTAACAAAGTTGTAGAAGAAAATACCGTTCAAATTTTTCGTTTAATCAACATGCTACTGCTACTTAGTCATCACTACGATAAATACCTATATTATTCAATCAGTAAAACAATGCATATGTACGTGATTGGTAGAAATACTAGCTAGTATTTTGTCACAGGTATTTATCACAGATATTTTGAAGTCACAGTAACATAAGTCACAGGTATCGGATGTTGCCTAGTATAGCCCAAGACTACTTTAGCAGGTTTTGGCGACATCCTTAGTTTTTACCCAACGTTTCTTTTGTGTTTTAACCCTTGTCGTGAGTTCAGTATTGTGGGATTTGAACGTATAATTTACTTTGATGGATGCAGAATAGACTGGTAAGTTTATTTATAAAAATACTGTTTGTAAAGAGTATTGCTGAAAAAAAAACAACTGAAAGGTAAGATTTATATGAGAGTAAGCAATTTTAGTTATTTTTCATTTTAAAATCAAAATATACGACCTTTATTTTTGTGTACCTAAATTGGTAAATATGCATTTAAAACTTTGTTTTTTATTTAGAACTATTTATATACTATTTATTTTGTTACTAAGAATAGCAACGTATAATTTAATGCACTTTGATCCTGATTTGTCAACAAAATTGACTAAGTTGTCTGACTGAATGAAAACATAATTATTTATTTTAATTTTGTTATAAATAGTTTTAAAACTGTTTGATTGCTGTTTGTTACAGATTAAACTAAAAAACCTTTTACCGAAGATTAAAATGGAAACTTCCAACCTGAACAATCCTGAAAGTAATACCTAAGAGTGATTATTCTATAGGAAACAGCAAAAAGTTTTCAATTATTTAGGCTCAAGGCGCATTCAACAGTTTACATCCCACAAACACCGCAATTTTAAACAAATATTATTCAGACGTTGTTGGAATTAACGTAAACCATTCAGAAAAAAAAACTGACAAAACGTCTCCAAATAGAAAACTTTTCTTCAATTAAAATTTAATATAGATATGAAAGATTTTTTAGTTTTTTTTATTTAATCCGAGTTTTAAACAGAGAAAAATTTATGTTATTTATTGAATGTTCTGACAAGAAGAAAAACTTGTGATTTTTTTATGTAGGTATTGATTGATTCAATCAGTAAGGTCTCAGAGCCAACCTTACCCATTGCAAGGCTCCGGGCGGCAGGTCCTTGCGAGGCCCTTTGTCCTTCGTGAAAAGTATGTGATGCGAAATTAGGTCTGGTTGATTGGTATAGGTATTTCTCATGTTTGAGGAGAAAAGCTCATTACACAAATAAATAAAATTAGACTTTAAAATATTTTACATTGAAAGATTTACAAAATTAACAAATACAGAGATGATTTTAAATTGATGTTTGCGGCTTTTCCTGTGACTAAAATCTTAGATCAATAAATCTAACGAATGAGCTACGTAATTTTTGATTGAAAGAATAGCAAGGGTTGAAAGCCAATCTTGTGTCATCGAATTCTTCAAATATGTTTTAATAATTTTAAGCCTCCAAAAACTCTTTTCTGCAGACGCAACTGTCACATGTGTGGGTGCAATATGTCTGAGGACTATTTCGATAGTGGGGTAAACTTCAGTTAGTTTTTTTTCTATGCTGTTCATAGAAAATGTTTTACAATTTACGGTAACCTACTTTTCTGCTATTGATATTGCTTGTAGAACTCAGAAAATATTAAAAACCACAAAAATATTTGTATTTCACGCGGATGTGTGTCAGATTCCGCGTCGCGGAAACTTTTCGATCAAGTTAGAATAGCCCTGCAGAATATTAAATATGTTCGGACTCCTAAGCTGACCCGAGTGCTATGCGATTAAAGAACCGATCTTCAAGCATTTCAAGTGTTTCGAGGCGCGATATTTAAAATATTTTTTTCAAATTTGTTTAGAAAGAATTCATTTGTTAGCTAACTTTATTTTAATTTACCGTTATGTTATAACCTTAATAAATAATTAAGGATTAAAATCAAAGGACTTAAAGCAAAAAAGATAGTGAAAAAATCTATATTTTTTAAAATTTGCTTACGTTGTTTCACGAGGCCCCTGCAAGAGCGAAGGCCCGAGCGATTGCCCCGTTCACCACCCCCAAAGGCCACCGCTTGGTTGGTGTCCAATTACAATAAATATTAATGCTCTAACGACGTTTGCTTTACTTTTTTCATAATTAATGAACATTTCTCGATTTCCCGGGAATTCTCGGGAAATGGAGTTCAATAATTCTCGAGTCCCGAGAAATGAAAGACCTCAAGAAACCATTAACCCTAGTAGGTACCTAGTAACATATACGTGAACATGCATGCCGGTATAACTAAACATTCATGTGAACCCACTGTTATCTTATCTGATTCAATGCACAGATCGATAATATTTATAAATATTGTGATAAAATCTTATCCCTTTGAAAAAAAAATACCAACTTCATCTAGAGATGTTGCGGTGCGGAGAACGGTTTCGTCTACGGGGCCGTTCAACTTGATGCAGAAGACTTCTTTCATCAGCCAGGCGGGTGGGTCAGGCTGCTACAGTAGCAGGCACTCAATGGGCTAGGGGTAAATTTCTTGCGACGTCAAATATTGCTGGACCTTCTTAGGTTACCTATGTTGATTTGATTCTAGCAGTTAGAGTGTGGATCGTGTGATCAAGTGAACTCAAGTGGTTATTATTCCAGATGTGCAGTGCCGGAATGCGAGGGCCGCGCCCCGGCGGGGTGGCAGTACGCGGACGCGGCGCCCGCCGCGCTGCTGCAGGGCGCGCCACCCTGCGAGCGCCCGGTGCTCGCGAATGCTTCCACCCCCGCGCTTACCTGCAGTCTCGAAGACTATCTCGACACCACGCAGCCTTGCGAACATTTCGTCTACGAATCGATGGACACTACGTTTGCAGAGGTCAGTACTATAGGCGACACATACATAGTTTCACTAAAAACTAAAATCTAAATTGATTCAGATTAAAATCTAGATAAACCAAATGAATTGTTATTATTATTATTAAAATTATAAAGGACAATGTTTCTATGCATGTAATAAGTATGTAAGTAAAGTACGTGTACGTTTGTTACTCCTTCACGCTCAACAGACTGAACGGAGTTGAATGAAAGTACCAGCACTACCAGCTTAGGCTTACTTTTGATTTCGGATATGTGCAGTGTACCCGTGCGATGATCAAACTTGTTCACCATAGGTAACACTTGGGGCGACGCTCGATGCCGAGGTAGCCGAGTGTTGCGGCCCTGGCCGGGACCGACGCGCGACGCGATGCCGCCGGTCACATTCTTCCCACAGTGGAACTATGCTCGTGGGAGGGGAACCTAGTGCTATGACCATTCTGCGCTGATGCAATGCCGTAAATAGGGCGGTACGACCGGTGCCCAGGCACAGGGCGTAAAACCAAGGGGGCAGAAATTATTCTTGGAGATATTCTTCTCGGTAGGTAATGGCTACCTAACTGATTTTGCGCCCAAGCATAGCATACCTATCAACAATATTTTCACTGCTTATAGACAGATAGGGAAGATTTGCGGCTCGCGCCGCTCGCCGTGCCGTTATTGTTTTTTCCTTGTCTTCGACGCAAAAACTATTCTATCAGGGAGTTATGCAAATTTTGTTAATAAGACCTCGTAAATTAATTCTTGGACAACTGGCAGCCTGCAAAAAACTGTAAAACAACAACAGAAAAGTGGTGAAATGGTGGTCAGATTTTGGGGTGAAATTTACAGAAACCTGCAAAATGTTTGTGGCTCGCTCCGCTTGCCATTGAAATTACTTCATTGGCATTATTGCCACTTAAACCACCGCACATAATATTATTTCTAAGCATGAATATTGTTGAAGCTAGGAAATAAATTGTTTTTTTATTTTTTTTTATTTTGTAATCAACAGAACAAAATCTAAAACTGTAAATACAATTTTCGGGGCTCGGTTTTAGTCCTATAATTTATCGAGAGTCACAGTTATCATAGAGTAGTCACAAACATATGTAACAAAATTTCGAAAAAGCGAGCGGTGCGCTCACGATGTGTCATTTGGCAAGGAATGCCATAGCGCGAAATTTTATTTCAAACATTCAGAGCAAAATATCGGCTACATACATAGTATACTTAGTATTTATAAGAATAAAGCGTTCTTAAGTCGAATTTTTATCCAGAGTGTCTAAAAACAGTAAGAATAACACCCCTTTTTAAAGGAAAAGGAAAAGAGAAAGCAAAATAGACCTATTGCAATAGTGCCCACTATATCCAAACTTATTGAATGTGTTTTGTCTGACTATAATAGAATTAATCATCTGGTCGAAAACAAAATTTTGTCAGATTGTCAACATGCATAAAGAGCTGGTAGATCCACTGTATCAGCCACTCAACGCTTTATAGAAAAGGTCATCTTGAAGTCATCTTGAAGCTAAGAAAAAAGTAGCAGGAGTTTTTCTTGATTTATCAAAAGCCTTTGATTCCGTCAATCATGAATTTTTGTTAGAAAAATTAAAGGTGCATGCATGTAGGCAATAGCCTAGACCTGATTAGGTCCTTTCTTAAAAAAATAGACAGATTTTACAAGTAAAAATAAAAGGAAAGCGGGTGAGATCAGCTCCCATATGCTCTACCATAGGGATTCCCCAAGGATCAGCATTGGGAAATTCCCTGTTCTTGGCGTTCTTAAATGACATATTATTTGAATATTAAGGGTGAAATTATCCAGTACGTGGACGACACCACAGTAATTTTAGCAGCCGGAAGTAGGGAAGTTCTTATAAGCCACATACAGGACACGATTGCTAAATTGAGCAGTTGGTTTCAAATGAATGGCTTAAAACTAAATGAAAATAAAACTGACATAATATTTTTCTCAACGACTATACAAACATTAAATGGTAAACCAATAACTTTAAATGACGGAAACAGCTTGGTTAGTTCAAAATTAGTAAAAATGTTAGGCTTCGAGTTAGATCTATTACTGTCTTGGAAGCAACGTATACTACTACAACTAGCAACATAACTATAAATATAGGTACATGAAATTGGGTGAAAACGAAAATACGCGCAATAGTTATGCAACTGTGTCGCGAGTATTTACGCCCTCCTCCGAATGCAAGGTAGAGTTCCTTAAATTACTATTTAATTAAACATTCCGAAAAATTAAGACTATGTGTAAAAGTTATACAATAGAAAAAAATAGTTTATAAGAGATGGTTGACGACAAAGAACTTTACTAAATAAAATAAATAAATAAAGTAAAATAAAAATAGCCTTTATTCTCTGACTAATACTTAATTAATATTATGTTTAAATATTCCTACTTATTATCTATGTATACACTACTTTTTGACACCGGTTGTAGGTAAATCAAGTTGTCCTTTGACATAGGCCTCCTCCATCATATGCCATTGCACGCGGTTTAGGCATGCTCTACGCCATCCCGTTGACAAGTCGTCTTCCCAGCGCTTGATGGGTCTGCCTCTGCTGCGTTTCCCCTCGCGTGGGTACCAGACGGTTGTCTCGTAAGACCATTTCCTTCTCGCGGATCTCATGGTATGGCCGGTCCATCTCCATTTCAGCCTGCGTATTTTGGTTGTCACGTCTGTTACTTTGGTCATCATTCTTATAGTGGTGAGTCTTTTCCCGTCCTTTAATCTAGCATTGATCATACTCCTTTCTATTCCTTGTTGACTTACTTTTAATCTCTGAATATTCGCTTGAGTCAGGGCCCAAGATTGACATCCATAAGTCAAGACTGGTAATATACATGCGTTATATACTCTGCTTTTATCTGAAATAGGTATAGATTTTTTTTTCATTATCTCCTTCAGTGACCAGTATCTCGCCCAGCTATTTGATATTCTTTTCTCTATTTCCTTTGCCATTTGCAGTGTGGGTGAGATTATTTGTCCCGGATAGATATATTCATCTACATAGTCTATCGTTTGGTTTTTTACCTTAATACTTATTTTTGTACAGTTTGTCATGGTTTTTGTTTTAGATATATTCATAGTTAGTCCCACTTTCTCACTCTCTACTGTAAGTTCTATTAACATGGCTTGAATTGTCTCTGCATTTTCGGCAAAAAGCACCAGGTCATCTGCAAATCTCAGGTGGGTCAATTTTGTGCCGTTGATGTTTAGTCCATAGGCTTCCCAGTGAAGATTTCGAAAGACATCCTCTATTACTGTTGAGAATAACTTCGGTGACAGCGGGTCGCCCTGTCTCACTCCTTTCTGTATTTTAAACTCTTCACCTCTTTTCTCTAGTTGAACTCTCGCTGTAGTTTTGCTGTAAATCTGTTGGACCATTCTTATGTACTTTTTCTGGATCCCCTGGTTGATTAGGGCTGTAAATATGGAGTTGTGGAGCAGTGAGTCGAATGCTTTGTTATAATCAACAAAAGCTATGTAATATGTCTTGCCATATTCACTGTATTTCTCCATAAGTTGTTTTACTGCATGTATGTGGTCTATTGTAGAGAAGTAGCTGCGAAATCCTGCCTGTTCTCGTGGCTGCTCATCGTCAAGGCATTTAGTCATTCTATTGAGTAGTACTTTAGAGAATGTTTTGTATATATTTATATATATAGAACTTTACTAATGTATGTATAATATGTAATAACATTTTTAAAAATATATGGGCAGTAGATAATCAACTCTTGAGGTATATTATTAAATAGTTAATTTGCAAAGATACTCCATGAGTTAGGTGTAGCAAAATGAATGAAAGTAGGGCAACTAGGGTATGTATCTGGATCAAGGAATTGACTAAGGGGGATAGGGATGGTTAGGAATTGCGGCACATGAGAGATTCGGTAGATTCGTATGTAAGAGATATTAGCCATTGACGGCAGACCAACTTAAATTTGTAACAGGGTAGTGGTTAAATATTGATTTGTTTGTTGACTTTATTGTAGAGCAACGAGCTAATGCAATAATAGTGACGACTGGCCATTTCAGTACGCCTCTTTTCGATAGTGCAGACCTTGTCCGATCTGCGTTTGAAGGTTGTTAGGTTTGGATTGTAGTGTAATTGACCGTGCTTGCGAAATAGTGTTTGGAAGATGAATAGTTGGCGGACTGTGTGAACTTGGCAGAGCGAGTAGAGTTCCGTTGTAGGAAACCAGATTGGTCTATTCATCATAACTTTCAGGACAGCCCACTGAGCTCGTTCTAATCTTAGTAAACGTGTTTTTACGCAGCCTCCCCAGGAAGTGATGCAGTATGATAATATCGATTGGGCTAGAGCAAAGTAGATGTTTTTAAGAAGGTCAATCGGTAAGATGGAGTGAAGATTTTTGAAAACAAATATAAGCTTACGAGTTCGGGAGACGATGTTTTCAATTTGTTGGTTCCAGGATAAATTACTGCCAATCATGACACCAAGGTACTTTAGGCATGAACTTTGTTCAATGGATAAACAGTTGCAAGGGTCTGTTTCAAGAACCGATGAGTAAATATGGGCACGAATAGAGAAAGTTGACTGAGGTAGAGTGACAGACATTGGCCAGGTAGCTTCGAAACATACTGAGAGCAATGCCTCTGATACCAATGTGTTCGAGTTTGTTGAGCAAAAGGGAAATCGAGACAGTATCAAATGCCTTACAAAACGCTGTATAGCATCAAAGAGTTTTTGGAAAATGACTACAGTCAGTTAAAGTCAAATCGTCTCGAACTACCTGACATAGTCATGAAATCACCAAACCTAATGTAATAAATTTACAAGAATCTTAAATTTAAGTATAGAATTATACCTTGACTATTGCCCCTCTACAGCAAGATTGTATTTATCGTGTTTAGACGAGTGAGATAGCCTCTTTTAAATAAGGTATCAATTATTTCACTTTTTGACAATAAATGATCTGTATTCTGTATTCATAGGGTGCCAACCTCATAACTAGGGATTGCAATCCGGATATCCGAATATCCGCATTATCTGGATATCCGCTAATTTAAATGTCCGAATAATGGGACCACCTCTATCCGGATAATACGGAAACCTAGTTAATTTTTCTAATTCACACCCATTCAACGTCCAGCATATTATGGGCCGGCCACACACTCGACCGACGATGACGATGGCATGGGAAAAAGCAAGGAAAGGAGGCAGAGACGAAGTGTGGTGTGGGTGTGACGTTACTCGTAATGCCGCATGTCATGCTCCTCGTGCTGCGCATCGCTCCTTATTTTGTCGCGAGCACAGGAAAAAAACAAGTGAGGAGCGTCGCTATTAATCGCGCGAGTAGAGCAGTGTATGAGCAGAGAAGGCAACATCGCGGCAGCTGGAGGAGCATGGCGATGAGCAGCGCGAGGAGCATAGTGTGGCAGGCCTATTAGAAATTTTATATAGATTCTAGGGGCGTAGTAGGGAATTATAGGTTTTACCTATGAAGTTGCATTTCTGTAGTAATGGCCATTTCAAATCAAAATAATTTTTGTTTAGCTAAGAGTTTGAATTTCAAATCGATTTTATTTTATAAAAAGTTTTTTTTTTTAGTAAATTATATAAATAGAAACGATGACACTACCGAAGCTTAACAAACTGAGTGTTAGTGTCAACGCCCAACTCCTAGATTTCTGATAAATCTTCTGAATTGTTTATTGATTAGCTTTATGTTTTCATAGCATTTGAATATTTTTCTTCATCATGGATACGTAAAAGATTGGAGTAATTATGGAATATGACCATCGCGGCAGCAACGCGGCACAAGCAGCACGCAACATCAACAGCGTTTACGAATACCATAAACGAACGCGCCACACGTTATTGCTTTGCCCGCTCCATTCTGATCTCATTAAAAGCGATTTTGGAAGCTGAATATACTCATTCTACGGCTATATTAGCAGTAGCTTTCGACTTCTGTATCAAAACAATATTAGTAAATTTTCGTCAAATTGGCAATGTAAAAATCTTGACAAATGGGTACCCCACGATCGTCCCCACTGCTCCTGCACGACACACATAGGGGTATTTGGACGACCTGGGCGGCGAAAATCAATTTCCTAAAATAGAGCGCAGGTACTCTAAAACTGTTATTTAATAATAACAGTTTTAGAGTACCTGCCCATCTTGTTCTCTAGTTATCTGGCTATAATTAGCCAGATAACTAGAGAACAAGATGCGCCCAGTAACGGCTCTACCTGCGCCCTGGTGTCAGTCAGAACTTTACCATTGCTGCAAGTCTATGTATTTTTATTATTGTGTCATGAACAAGGATTAAATACAGACTAATATGTCAAAACTTTTGTTTTCATGTTCCTTTTTTCATCATTGGAATAGTCTTCGCAAGACAAAAGATAATTTTCCAAACACGGTAATTAATTTTCAAAACAGGGTTAATTTTGTTCCTTCATTTTATCGAACAGTGATCTTCGTGTCACTATTCTTACACCTGAGCTAGCAGGTGGCCCTGAAACAAAATAATTATCACATTAGCAAAATAATTAATGTAAATACTCTATTTTTACTATCATGGTTGTTCGCCTTGACTCAAAAAGGCACGGCTAGGCGCGGCTGATGTGACTGTAATTATGTCGTACAAAACATTATCTCATAATAACAATTGAAATTTTAACCGGGACGAACCCGGAAACACAACAAAAACCTTTTTAAACCTAAAATTTTTGTAGAAAATTTATAAATTTTAGGTCCTTTAGATAAAAAAACGAATAAACAATATTCGATGAACAAAATATACCAAAAATATGTGCCTTACATGCTTGATTCACATCCATAACAATATATTCAAACAAATCACTATTAACATAAATGTTTACTATTCAACTTAGACAGTCACATTCGGAAAGCCGAGAAAAATACATACACTTGCAGCAATGGTAAAGTTCTGACTGACACCAGGGCGCAGGTAGAGCCGTTAGAATGCGGGGACTGGGCGCATCTTGTTCTCTAGTTATCTAGCTATAATTAGCCAGAAGCCGCAATCGCATCACTAGCGTTGACACTGGTTGGTCAGTGATCAGACGCCGACACCGACCCGTCTCCACGCAGCGCAGCTTCCCCACACTACGCTAACCATATCTCGCATATCGCAACTCACACTTTACTGAGTATTATTATGTTAATTAATTGTTAGCATACATTATACCTATTATGTTGTTTTGATTTTTTATTTAAAATGATTTATTTGATACATACTTAAACGTGTGTGTCACTCGTTAAGTTTGAACGTATGACTCTGTTGTTTCTTTGTTAAAATCATTTTAGAGGAAGGATTCCTATTTATGTTATAAAATAAGTTCCATGGAAAGGAGGTAACCGTTTTCATTTCGTAAATTTTAGTAATTCAACCCATTAAATCGATACATCTATATTGTTCAGTTACTATGTGCATTCTTTTGTTAATTCTTTGTTACTTATTTGAATATGAATTAATAAATACTGACTAGAGCTGGTTTATGCGTGGCATTTACAGGGCGCATTGAGGCGCATGCCATTTATCGGGCATATACATACTCGTACATATGTATGTATATTAAACATTTACTCAATACACCCTGTAAATGCCGGCATAAACCCATCTCTAATACTGACTCATAGGACACATTTTCTTTGTTTTAATTTAAATTTTATGCGTTTTTATAAATTATCCGAAATATCCGCAAATTAAGGCTCACTACTATCCGAAAAATCCGGATAAGAACATTTAGCGGATAATGCAACCCCTACTCATAACCCTTGTCCTTCGGTAGTCGGGTAAAAAGTAAAAGTTTGATAGGCTGTGCCGCACGCAGCAGTGACTTCTGAAAGATGTGCAGGCTGCGCACCACCGGTGCCTACACCATAGATTGCCACAAAATCTTTAAAAAAATCGCGGCTCGCTCCGCTAGACGTTATTTTTCCTTACTTGACTTTCTTGCTAACCCCGCCAAACCAACCTTGCTCAACTCTGATGCTGCAGATAACCAAAAGCATAAAAAATTTTCGCAGCCAGTCATCCGATATGGTTAAGATGGCCCTGGTTCGTATCCATTTTAGTAGTACTAATTTTAGTATATACACATACATTATTAGGCAAGCGGAATACTATGTGATAGATGACAGCCTTTTATTCAGTTGAGACAGGGAGACGTTATCTCTCCCAAACTGTTCACCAGTGCGTTGGAGGATATATTTAAGCTCTTACGCTGGAACGGATATGGCATCAACATGAATGGCGATTACATCACTCACATTCAGTTTGCCGACAATATAGTCATTTTTGTGGCAGAATCGCTGGAAGACCTTAGTAAGATGCTCAGAGACCTCAACACCGTTTCCGGACAGGTGGGTCTTAAAATGAACATGGGTAAGACAAAGATCATGTCGAACCCATGGTATAAGAAAACAAAGTATGCTCTTCCGAGACACGATGGTCACGTGGGTGGCTCTTGTGACGTCATCATCGCCATCGGCAAATGAGAAGATGAATCTGTTTCTTGGTGATACCAGTAGCGTAAAATCGTAACTACCCGAGCTCCTGCATGAATTTGATAAAACTATTTGGTTTTGTATTTACCAATTATTTATCACATTGACTCGTGTTAACTAACACTGTTTTGACTGATTTAACACAAACTTAATTGACGATTAATTTTTTTTTATTTTTCAATTGACCCCTATTGCATTTGTTTCCGAAATTTCCACATTTTGTTGAAATAAAGTGGCAACTGGACAGTAACGTCACAAGAGCCACTCCCGGAGGAGCAGACATTATTTTCTTGGATCATGGTCGCGCCTATACCAGTCCACGTTAGGAACGATGTTATCGAAGTTGTTGATCTCTATGTCTATCTAGGCCAAATGATCCAACTAGGTAAATCCAACTTTGATAAAGAGTTCAGCCGACGAATCCAACTTGGATGGGCAGCGTTCGGGAAGCTTCGCAATAGTTTCTCATTACAGATACCGCAGAGTCTCAATACAAAAGTCTTCAATCATTGTGTGTTGCCAGTGATGACCTACGAATCCGAGACATGGTTGCTAACTATAGGCCTCGTTATAAACTCAGAGTCGCTCAGTGGGCTACGGAGAGAGCTAGGTAGGCTTGGAGTTTCTCTACGTGACAGAATCCGGAATACGGAAATCCGTAGAAGAACCAGTCACCGACATAGCTATCAGAATTAGTAGGCTGAAGTGGCAGTGGGCAGGCCATATAGCTCACAGAACTGATAACCACTGGTTATCAGTTCTGGTTCACAAAGGTTCTCATGTGGCGGTCACGATGCAACGCGAAACGGAGTGTTGGGAGAACATCTACTCGATAGATCAACGACATCGTAGCGGTCGCAGGGAGTCGATCGATGGAGATGGTTCAGGACCGCTATTTATGGCGTCGTATGGGGGAAGCCTATGTCCAGCAGTGAACGTGTATGGGTTGGTATGATGATGATGAGATGACAGCCACTGTAAGTCCAATCTTAGTAATCCCAGGTTAAATAATTTTTCGAGGGCGCATCGAATCGTATGGAATGTCGCACAGGGCGAAAAAGAGGATATTTACAGCACTGCGCTGACGACTGCGCCGCGCCCCGCCGCGCTGCCCCGCCGGCACTCTCGTGTTTATTACACGAGTTGATTATTGCGTACAGTTTACACCAAAACGCTTACTATGTAGGTTAAAAAAACTAATTAAAACTTGGATACATAATAAATAACAGCTAGGCTATCATTGAATCCCTCTTCTCTCGGACCGCGGTAGCGTACAGACGCGTCCCCGGTAATACTTTTTTTCAAAATAATAAATAAATTCACCAACTTATTACGAAAATAAAACATCCAATATTCCGACAAAGTACCAGGCGTGCATAACCGCAAGGAGTTAGCCGGACCACAGAGCGCGCAGCGTAAGCTACGCCCACCATATTACGTCACTTGCGCTGCAACTTCACACCGCTGAAGTGCACCATTATAGCCGTTGCGCGTCAAGATAGCGAATGTGCTCACACCGGCTACACTGAGCATCACCTGAGGTAATTCAAAACCGCGAATGTACTAAGATTCTTCTACAACAACTCATTTTAATTTTTATTTGTCGCTTGGTTCTTAACACAAAATGAATCGCACGCCAGACAATAACGCTGAGCCTGATTTAGCATCTATAGGCTTGGATGAAACACCAACTCACTTCAGTAACTTTAGACTTAAGCGTTTTCGCGACAAGGAAGGTCAAATCTCTTTCAGAGACGAATTATTGAGTTTCAAGGATGAAATTAAGCAGCTGTTTATCAGTCTACAATCAGAGACCACAAAGGAGATAAAAACTCAATTTGAAAGTTAGAAAAGCGTCTCTAACACTAGATTGACAAATATTGAGACATCCTTAACAAATATTGAAAAATCTTATTCTGAAATTGAGAAAACGCTGGAATTTACATCGGCTCAATACGAAGACATTAAAACTAAGACGACATCGCTGGAAAAGGAGTGTAAAGATCAACGTATACAAATGATGCTAATGGAAAATAAATTGGAAGAAATGCAAAGAATCTCGAAGATGAACTATTTGGAAATAAGAAACGTTCCTAAAATATATTTACTCTACACACAACACTTACACACTTACTGAAAAATTGCACTTCACGATTACTAACTCAAATTTTGGCCAGTCATACGCAAAATTTTTTTTTGCTTAATTTTAGAAAACCGGTGAAATATTATAAGCAGTGGATCTTTTTCCTTTCGATATTGATGCAAGCACAAGTTTCCGACGACTACTCCTCTCTGAACCCATGGAGCTTCGACTATGTAACCCTTTCTTTTAAAATTTGGTAACCTAAATTATATACTTACCGACATTGATAACTACTCTATATCCGAAAACGTAAACTGTGACCCTGAAGAATGCACTAATAATATAGAAGAACCTAATCGTTACCTGAAAATACACGCACAAAATATACGTAGTATAAATGCAAATTTCGACCAATTCTGTATCCTACTACTACAACTTAATCTAGACTGTGACGTATTAATATTATCCGAATGTTGGCTATCATGTGTCTGTAACATCCCTGTGCTTAATGGCTTTCGTAGCGTATCATCTACATCCCACTACAATCAAAATGATGGCGTCGTAATATTTATTAGAAATGATCTTAACGCTACGATTGAAGAACCTGTCATCCAAGAAGCAAACTGTATTATTATTAAGCTAAACAAAGACGTAGTTATTCTAGCTATCTACCGCCCATTTTGTTTCAGGGACACAGATGCATTTTTAACGTATCTTCAATGTATATTATCAAAATTAACCATGTATAAAAGCATTCTAATTATTGGAGACATAAATGTTAACATAGCTTTCAACAGTACGGATGGATTACTGACAAGTTACCTTGATTTTCTCTCTCATAATGGTCTCCTTTCAGCTTATAATATTGCTACACGCGCAAACAGTTGCTTCGATCATGTTATCTTAACAACTAAACATAAAGACGTCAAGTGCTTCATTCTTGAGACTGCCATCACTGATCATAAAGCTATATTATGTTGTATTGAAATGAACCCGAAAGTTTACCAAGCACCTAAACTAGTTACTAAATTAAATTTTGACAGTATTCTGAACTCTACCAAAAAAATGATGAAATTTTCGTATATTTATAAATTAACTGACCCAAACATAGCATTTGATTCATTTGAATCTGCGTTACAAAAAATAATTATATCTAACACAAGGATCATGACTATTTCATCGAGGCGGAGACTCCTAAAACCTTGGATGACTTTGGGTCTTGTCAGATGTATACGCAACAGAGATCGAATGTTTAAAAAACTAAAACGGTCACCCCAAAACTTAACCCTTCAAATAACCTATAAGCGCTATCGTACCTATTGTAATAATTTAGTCAAAAAAACTGAAGCGTGAATACGAACGACAATTACTAACAAACACTGGTAGAGACAATAAGAAAATATGGTCTGCTATAAATGATATCACAAATAGAAAAGCGAAAAGGCAACATGCTTCTGAACTCCTTTCTACTGCCCTTTCTCCTATCGTAGCGGTTAATTCAGTTAACAGGTTTTTTGCTATTGTCGGTGAAAACCTGGCAAGTAAAATAAAATCACCTTCACACATAATCTCTCAAACATCAATAATTAAATCGCCAGCCAATTCCCTAGTTTTACTTGATACGAATGAGCAAGAAGTTGGAAACTTAATTATTAGACTAAAAAGCAATTGTGCACCTGGCGATGATGGAATACCATCTAATGTTCTAAAATGCATAAAAATCATATAGCCGCACCACTCACGCACATAATTAACCTTTGTTCACACCAGGGTATTTTTCCAACATTGCTAAAGGGAGAAACAGTGTGTCCTATATTTAAGGGTGGAGATAGGAATCGTGTCACAAACTATCGACCCATTTCAATTTTAACTTCTCTTTCAAAGATATTCGAGAAAATTATAAATTCTAGACTTATTAGATACTTTATTGACAAAGAAAATAACAATCAAATAATATGAAGAAATTAAACTAGTATTTACAATTGAAACAATTGAGCTAACTGCAGACTGTTGCAAACAATCTACAGATAGCTCAACTGGTCCATATCAATACCAGTCGGAAGCGTCCCCAAGACGCTGGCTGCATTGCCCCGCTGTATGGCAATGCTAATGCGCTGCGCCAGATACTCACCAGCTCTCGGGTCACGCGTCGCTTCGACCAGGCGCTCAGATAATTTTTTGAAAACCCGGAGAGCCTCGGTACCCCACGGACCTAGGGTCTCGACTCCAAGGGGAGCAAATGCGTAGGCTCTGTCGAGACCTGCATATTTGCGCCTCTTGAGATCCTCGGCCAAATCTGCCGCCGAACCAGCCCTCACGGATGTCCTTGAAAGATGGGAAGGCGCAAGTGTGTCGACACATGTAGCGTCCCACACAATAGGCCTGCCCAGCTCCCAAGGGACTAAAGTCATGCCGTCGGGCCTCTTACCATCGTCACGCAACAGACCATTCGGTTCGAGAATAGCTGGTACGTTAGCGGTGACAAAGGCCCGCCGGATGATGTCGTTAAGGCTGGCATGGCGAGATATCTGACCGGCAGCCCTAGTACACGATAATCCGTGATGACCAAGCTGTTCGACAACAGTACCGCACTGGCATTGATGAGGCGCGAGACACCTTGCACCCAACCGAAGACATGTTGCTATACGGAAAGTTACGGGATCCAATAGAGTGCCAGTATTATATGAAGGAAGTGCTTGCAACCAATGTCCTGACTCCCATTTAGAAACGGCCAGGAGACGGGCACGATCTGCAGAGCTGGAGCACGTTTGTAACAAACAATTCCGTGTCAACTCACACAGAGGCCCGTCCCATTGCCGTTGGGACAAAAGAGATTTTGGGGGAGCAGCATCAGGGCAAGCACTATGCCAAGCCATTCGAGCCTCGTCTAAGAACGAAATTTCGAATGAATTTCCAGGTGAGACCAAAGACGGATTTAAAATTTTTTCCACTAAAGAACTAGTGCTGTAGACGGAAGACAAGAACGCTGGCAGGGCTACACTTGAAATTTTGCGGATACCTAAGCCTCCCAATTTGACAGGCAGGGAGGCCTGCGACCATGCCTTGTCATCGAAACAGATATTCAAAACCGATGATAAAGTATTCTTTATTATGTTGTCTAAGCCTTCCAAGAGCTCGCTGTGTTTCCACAGTTGACAAAATCTCAAAGAATACGTAAATTTAGGTACAAACAAGCAAAACCGAATAATTGTAAAAGCCATATGGCTATTAATTTTGAGAAGTCTGTTCGAGGTTTTGTTGAAATTTTGAATTTTCTCATCTACAAATGACTGTAAAGACTCATCAAAAATTGGTGAACCAAGGAGGCGAAGTGAACATTTATCTACAACTGTAATGTTGGGAGCCAAACTATTGAATTTTATTATGATATTGTTTTTGTCTACACAAGAGTCCGAAATAAAAAGCTCGCACTTTGAAAAATTTAGTTCTAAACCTATTTGCCGAAATTCATCTGTGATGATTTTTAGGTCATTAAAAACTGTGTCCACGTCTCCTCCTATCGTTCCGTCATCTAAATACCAAACATTAAGTTTGGATTTAAGACGTTGAATTACTGGTTGGATAGCAAGGCTAAAAATGGCCGGACCAAGAGGGTCGCCCTGCTGACAACCAACCGCGGACGAAATGACATTGTTTCTGTAAATTAATTTTGACGGTGAACCGTAGCATTGCCAGAGATAGGGATAAATTTCTGGAATTTTGTCTTTAATTTCTTTTAGATACTTAGAAAAAAATTGCTTACTATCTAAAAGCCAATTTGGTTTTCGCTCAGGCAAATCGACTGAGGATGCTCTCATTAAATTTACAGATTTTGTCGTAAATAAAATATCAAATATCAAATATCAAAGTGCTTTATTTCCTTTAGACCTTATAGGACCCTTGGACACGTCACAAAATTAAAATTACATAAGTAAAACAGGGAAATAAAGTGATCACTTTGATTTTTTGTTCACTTCAATCTTTTTAAGGTAAAGTAAAGAAGCGAACAAGAAACCTTTACCTTGTTAGGTTGTTAGTTTTCGAGTTGGAGCAAAAGTCGTCCCATGCTTTTTTATCCTCTAGATAATCTGATATTTTGTAATAAGCCTTTTTACAAAGGATATGTTTGATAGTTTGTTTGAATTTATTTATTGATAATTTTTGCAACTCACTCGGAGTTTTGTTGTAGAAGCGTATACATTGCCCTTTAAAAGATACACTAATCTTGTGCAGCCGAGTTTTGGGCAAAGCGAGTTTGTTCTTATTTCTAGTATTTACATTATGTATGTCGCAATTTTTAGGGAATCGATCGATATTTCTATGAGTGTACAATAAGTTTTCATAAATATATTGACATGGTACAGTCATTATATTTATTTCTTTGAATTTATCACGCAGGGATTCTCTAGGACCCATGTTATAGATAGCACGAACAGCCCTCTTCTGCAGCACAAATACGGTATTAATATCTGCAGCGTTCCCCCACAGTAATATGCCATAAGACATAATACTATGGAAGTAGCTGAAATAGACAAGTCTAGAAGTATCAACGTCTGCAAGATGACGGATTTTTTTGACTGCATATGCTGCAGAACTAAGTCTCTTCGATAGTTTATCTATGTGTGGGCCCCATTGAAGTTTACTGTCTAAAGTTATTCCTAAGAATACGGTACTGTCTACAATGTCTAAAGTTTCTCCTTTTACGTTTATATCAGCCTTTACTTGTTTTACATTTGGTAGAATAAATCTAATACATTTAGTTTTGTTTTCGTTAAGTAAAAGATTATTGACACTAAACCAATGGACTATTTTTGATATTGCATTGTTAACATCGTCATAATTTGTTTTTTGTCTAATAATCTTGAAAATTAAAGAAGTATCATCAGCAAACAATACAATCTCGTGATTATTTTTAACGAGATCAGGTAGGTCGTTAATATAAACCAAAAATAGAAAAGGGCCAAGGATAGATCCCTGCGGTACACCCATTGTAACTACAGATCCCGAAGACCGTTTCCCATTAATGTCAACTCTTTGTATCCTGTCACTCAAGTAAGAAGTAAGAAGATCCAAAGAGGTGTCATTTATTCCATAGTGATGTAGTTTCCTGATTAATGTTCCATGGTGTACACAGTCGAATGCTTTTGACAAGTCGCAAAAAACACCTAAAGCATCTTGCGACTTCTCCCAAGCATCAAAAATATGCGATACCAACTCTACACCGGCATCAGTAGTTGACCTGCCGTGAGTAAACCCGAATTGCTTACGATGTAGCAGGTCATTGCCATTGAAATGCCTAAGCAATTGATGTAAAATAAGTTTTTCAAAAACTTTGCTGAATGTAGGCAGTACTGATATCGGTCTAAAGTTAGTGGGGTCAGACCTACTACCCGATTTAGATAGTGGGATTATCTTACTATGTTTCATCAGATCAGGAAAAACGCCACAATCAATAGATTCATTGAAAATAAAAGCTAGATCTGGTGCAATAGTATCAATCAATAGTTTAATAATTCTAACGGAAATGCCCCAGAGATCTGCAGTTTTCTTTATATTTAAAAGTTTAAATGCTTTTTTAATATCTTTTTCATCGACATGATGGAAGTTAAATTTATTTTCGCATGCAGGTACATTTTCTTTTAGTAAAGACTCAGCGATTAATTGAGAAGAGTTCAGACACTTTGTAGTAGAGATTGGAATGTCAGTAAAAAAGTTTTCAAATGCTTGGGCTACTTCAACGTCATTTTTGACGGAGCAATCATTAATCTTTAAATTGTAATCATTAATGTAGGTACTGACCTTTCCAGTCTCACTGTTTATTATTTTCCACGTTGATTTTATTACATTTTCACTGTTTCTAATTTTTGAGCTAATATTATTTGATTTTGCTACTTGACAAACTTTTCTAAATATTTTTGAGTAATTTTTTACTTTGTCTTTGAACTCCAGGCTAAAATTGTATTGTTTTTCACTATACAGTTCATACAATTTTTGTCTACTCTTATGTATACCCACTGTTGCCCACTCACTAAAGTTAAGTTTTTCTGAGACCATGGTTGATTTGGATGTGAATATAGAATTGAATGCATTGGTGAATTTGGTAAAAAAACTGCAATAGGAGTCATTTGGGTTGTTATGAGAGTAATTAGGTGGAGGTTTACAATCCCAATCCAATTTTAACCGTTCAAATCGACTTGTGGTCACAGGTATGTATGTTATTCTCTTTTTACAGTTATTATTTTTTACTTGAATTTCTAATTTTATTAGTTGACCTAAGTGATCTGATTTTAAATTGCTTATTACATTTTTACTAACAATTTTATTATTTTGGCAAACAAATATATTATCTATACATTTTGCTGAGGTTTCAGTTATTCTAGTAGGTTCCATAAATAATGGCCTTAAATTATAAGAATTAAATAAATTAGTTAATCTACTACTAAGGGAGTACATTTCTAAGAGATCAATATTAAAGTCTCCACATACCATGAGGTTTTTATTTGATTTTGATATTTTAAATAAGATATCATCCATATTTTTTTCAAATATTTCAAAAGAAGCTGATGGTGGGCTGTATACGCTTACTACAATACTTTGCTCCAACTCTACACATGCTACTTCAATGTGGCCTTCAACGGATAAGCATATTATGTCCTTACGTTCTTTAAATTTTATGAATTTATTTAGTATTATTAAAGAGCCTCCACGAATAGCATGTGATCTGCAAAAAGAACTACCAACCTGGTGGTTACTGAAGTTAAACATGAGCTCATAGCTTTTCAGCCAGTGTTCTGTTAAGCAGATGATGTCAATATCAAATGAGTTCATGTACAATTCCAATTCTAATAATTTACTTTTCAATCCTTGAATATTCTGGTGCACCAAGTTAGTAAACTTTGCATTTATTTTACAATCTTGTTTTCTTAGTTTTTTCTTGTGATTAATAATATCTGACTGTTTGGGGCTAGAGACTTCCTCTATTGTCGTTATTTCTAATTTAAATGACTTGGAATAACTTCCAATGTCTTGTTTTTTAAAATATTACTCTGCTCAAAAGAAGCAGTTTGTTTAGCCAAATTTTTGGCTGTTATGTTAAAAAAATAGGTTAGCGAAATTGCTATCTGTCTTTTGTAAAAATTAGATAGGTAATAATTACCTCCAGTCAAATAGTATTTTTTACTAACAATACTGTTAGATTCCAAATCAAAGTGTCTAACAATATTTTTAGGTTTAGCTAAAGCTTTTGACACGGTTTCTATTCCCATCCTCTTGCAAAAACTAGAGTTGCTTGGAGTTAGAGGAACTCAATTGGAACTATTCAAGGACTACTTATCTGACCGATCACAGAGGGTTAAAATTGAAGATCATATGAGTAGTAGCCTACCCATAACACATGGTGTACCTCAAGGTAGCGTCCTTTATTTCTAGCCTATATCAATGATCTTACCTCTCTCGATATCAGTCACTGTAAAATAATATCTTATGCAGATGATACCACTCTAACCTTTTATGGTAACACATGGTCCGAAGTCTTCGAAAAGTCACAAATTATTATATATATTATCTCTAAATACCTTAAAAACTAAGTATATTCCCTTCTCTATCGGAAATCCTCCTTATCCTGTACCACTTACCTTTAATATAACTGCTCATAACTGTAATAACTTATCGTCTCTTAACTGTGATTGCCAACATTTGACGTCAGCTGAATCAATTAAATATCTAGGCATCGTAATTGATAATAACCTAAATTTTAAAAGGCATATAAATCACATCTCTAACAGAGTTAGAAAACTAATTTATATTTTCAAACAACTCCGATATACTGCGGATCATCGTATTATGAATTTGATTTATTCCTCGTTATGCCAGTCCATCCTCTCATATTGTGTCACAAGCTGGGGCGGTGCGGCTAAATCAAACATACTGATTGTTGAGCGAGCCCAGAGAGCCTTACTAAAAATAAGCTACTTTAAACCTAAACTTTATCCTACCACAGATCTTTATAAAGAATATAAAGTAGATAATGTGCGTCAGCTTTTTATTTTAAACGTCATTCTCAGACAGCACTCTAGAAACGATGTTGACGTTAGCCGTCTTAACACGCGAAGAAAGCACCAAGCTTTCAAAGTTGTCGCCCACCGTATCTCCTTTGCACGCAGATTCTTAAGTTATCTCGGTCCGTGGCTTTATAACAAAGTAAACAAAGAGCTTGAAATTTTCCATACTACCGACTACAGGATCCTGCAAGCAAACCCTCTACACTTGGCTCCTATCCTTGTAGTATGATTCCACTGAAGATCTGTAAAAAGTCATATCGTGAAATGTGATACCTACTCATACACAAACACTCACATTCCCACACTATAGCTCCTGTTGCCCGGTCTCTTACGAGACCGGTGTCCTCAGGAGCAATCACAATCACATACATACACATAAACACATACATACTCAACCTAGTAGCTTCGGCTGCCCGGACTCTTACGAGACCGGTGTCCCCAGGAGCTACACATAAACACATACATACTTACCCTGGTAGCTTCTGCTGCCCGGACTCTTACGAGACCGGTGTCCCCAGGAGCTACACATAAACACATACATACTCACCCTGGTAGCTTCTGCTGCCCGGACTCTTACGAGACCGGTGTCCCCAGGAGCTACACATAAACACATACATACTCACCCTGGTAGCTTCTGCTGCCCGGACTCTTACGAGACCGGTGTCCCCAGGAGCTACACATAAACACATACATACTCACCCTGGTAGCTTCTGCTGCCCGGACTCTTACGAGACCGGTGTCCCCAGGAGCTACACATAAACACATACATACTCACCCTGGTAGCTTCTGCTGCCCGGACTCTTACGAGACCGGTGTCCCCAGGAGCTACACATAAACACATACATACTCACCCTGGTAGCTTCTGCTGCCCGGACTCTTACGAGACCGGTGTCCCCAGGAGCTACACATAAACACATACATACTCACCCTGGTAGCTTCTGCTGCCCGGACTCTTACGAGACCGGTGTCCCCAGGAGCTACACATAAACACATACATACTCACCCTGGTAGCTTCGGCTGCCCGGACTCTTACGAGACCGGTGTCCCCAGGAGCTACACATAAACACATACATACTCACCCTGGTAGCTTCTGCTGCCCGGACTCTTACGAGACCGGTGTCCCCAGGAGCTACACATACATACACATACATACTCACCCTGGTGCCTTTTGTCTGTGAGGAGGGCGATGGTGTCTGCGATACAGTTTTATTTTTTCTGTTTTCTGGAAGATAACTCTAGCGAATCAAAAAGCAAGTTCAGCTAGCCTGTTCTAAGTTTGAACTCCGCTAGATAAAAGTTTATTTACTAGCTGCTGCCCGCGGCTTCGCCCCCGTTGAATTTTAATTTTTGCGCGGAATCCTATTTTTATAATCCATAGCTATCATGTTCCGGACGGAGACAAATCTGATAAATCAAAAATCATTAAAATGAGCCGTTCTCGAGTTATAATATAACTAGTGTAACTAACACGACATTGTTTTATAACAAAGTCGTCGTTTGTGAAGAGACTACGCCGCAGTTTTTAACTTTTGTCGTCTCTTCGTTCAACCTGTAACCTGTTATCCTTGTAACTACTCGTACTTGTTCAAATGAACGATTATTTTGTATAAGATAGATTTACCCGCGACTTCGTTCGCAATTGCCATACCTACCTGCTGGTGCTGACTAACTACCAAGGGAGCCGTACTGAACTCCGGGATAAAAATATCCTATTATCTTTCCTAGTACCTAGTATGAACTTAATTTATGCTTTCGTTTGAATTCATCCAGTACGACAATTTCCATCCCCTCTCCAAAGGGAACTGTACCGTAAACCCCGCTAACTTCGACAAAATTAGAAAAAGTACGATATTTATTTTTCTATCAAGGCAACAATTATATAGTTCGTTGGTAGAAACCCAAATTATAAATTGGCAACACTGCACTACTCGCTTTCAAAATAACGGCAGACATTCCTTAGCAGTCGCAAAAAGTTATCGGTATAAATCAGTTAATTTTTTGAGTTGGTCCACAAAATTGTGATAGTGTGAGGAACTGGTTAGAGGTACGTCTTTCATATCTTTACAGTAGTTAGCAATTATGATCAGCTATCGAAATACAAAAGCTCATCCAAATACTATGATTATTGACAAAAATATCTGAGAAGGCAAAGTTAGGCGCCATTTTTTTGAATCACGATTTCCAAACTTCGCCTACCCTAGGGTTGTCAATTATTTTAACCAACAGAACAAAATGAAGGTTATGAACTTCATACCACTGGATGGCGTCCGTTTTTCTTTAGGTATCTAATTTTATTTATGTCATCGTTATGCACCTGTCAGAATCGTGGGCTTTATCTACCTACCTTTTATATTTTTAGATAGAATCATGGAATTGCCTACCCTACAATGCAACCTAACAATTTGGTAATTGGGAATAATGAAATCAGAACTCAGAATTCAATACCTTTATTTCTTAGGCTTATAAGTTAAGCACAGACAGGTCAAACATCGAAACCATAAATTATTAGGTATCAAATAAGAAATAAAGTGTTATTGATATTCTCTTCACTTCAATCTTTTGTCCACTAGCGGAAGAAGTGAAAAAGAAACCACTAGCACGTTTCACAAGACTTATATGCCTAATACAGTTATATTTATCACCTGTGTATTATATCTAAAAGAATAGATAACCTTATAATTTAAACTTGACACTCAAAAATATCGATGCTAGAACAAACTAGGACACATCTAGAAAAAGCTTCTATAATGTACAACAGCTTACCATACTGAGAGATGGTTTCAAATCACAGTTCCAGAAAAGAGTGGCAGGGCCAGCTCACCGTATTTTATCATTGAATATCTTTTGAAATCTTATTGTTTACCACAACATACACTTGTTACACTATATATTTATAACCAATCAAATTAAAATATATAGGTGTATATATATATATATATTCACAACATACATCTATATATACGTATACATCGTTACATAAATATAGCTTCGGCACAACCTTCCGCTGCGGAGGCTCAACAGCGACTGGCTCGAATTGTTTTTTTTTTTTCGAATGGATTATAATGCTGTTGACCGCCATGACAGCGTTACCGGGCTTTTGGCGGGCGCAGAGGGCGCCTCGCCGGTAAAATTAGGTTGGGGCGACACGCACAAGGGCCACCACTTAGGTGCGAGCCTCGGCTTGGGCTGTCGCCAGATGCTACACAAGAGGGTAATGGAGGTTTCGCCTAGGTGCACGAATGCACCTAAGGGCGGAAGCGGGGAATTCTTCGACCCCGCATCCGGCGGGGTCGGTTTTTGGTCGGTTGTGTAGTGTGCGGAAGCGAATTGGTTGCCGTCACCTCCGGGTTAGCGGCGGTGATTGGGTCAACGGGGTCACCGAGAACGTGTCTCGGTCTACGGAGGAGAGGCGACTGGCTCGAAGCTTCGTTTCGCCGCCTTTTATAGCGGTGCACAAACAACTTGTTGTGACGTCATTCGGCCAACGGAATATATTACGAAAATTATTGAAATAAACACTTTACTGTAGGAATTATTTCAAATATAATGAAAACTGTATCTAGTTAACGTGTATTGATATGCAAACTAAGTTTTATAACACATTTAATATCTAAATATCTGACACACCCATATAGCGGGTAATTGTTGTTTTATTCGATATTATTTTATATATTAGAAATAACCTAGCTTTGGCATACCAAGAAGAATTTATTTTGATAAAAACTATTTTCATTTGAAACGTACTTATGTTGGTAAGGTACCTAATAAATAACAATTCTGCCCATCATGACCTTGGAATAAAAAGGTTCCAACTCGTAATTTCCTTGAACACACACTTTTTGCAATAAAATGGTTCCAAATGATGATATGTACAACATAAATTGAATTCAGCGCCATTTGTCAATGATTTCTGTGGTTTGTGATTCAATAAAGTTCTATTTGAGATATTTTTCAAATGTTTTGGTTAAAAACAGTTCTATCTACCAAATAGAACCTTTTTTTACTACATTTTACCCATACAAGTTTAGTGTAGAATAAAATGGTTCTATCAGTAACCAGTTGGAACTTCTTTTTATCAATTTATGATAGGCTGTAGTCGCAACATTAAAAGCTTGT
This sequence comes from Eupithecia insigniata, assembly GCA_947859395.1. Lineage (NCBI taxonomy): Eukaryota > Metazoa > Arthropoda > Insecta > Lepidoptera > Geometridae > Eupithecia > Eupithecia insigniata. The sequence continues at coordinate 404,640 of OX402006.1, read as the reverse complement.
TAAAGCAGCCGAAAACGAAATTGTATATTGTATTTGGTATTACCAATACAGGGTAGGTAATAAACGCGTGGGAAAAGGCGGCTCAACCTTTGTTACAAATATACAGTTTAAAACTGTAAGTTAGGTAAGAATAGGTCCATAAAGACCGTTAGGTTAAAGCTTCGTGAGAACCGAGAACACACGTTGTTATTTATCTGTTTATATAGTACTGTTTCTAAGATAAGGTGTGCATTGTCATACAGATAGTCGCAAAGTGCAGACGAAATACATATTAGTCAATCATTTTTGTGCAAGTATTTTTAAATAGAAATACACTGACCGAAGAGGAGATTGTGTACCTAATTGAGCTTATTATGGAAAATTCCGACGACCAAATAGACCCTTTCGAAGGTGAAAAAGTGGCCGAGGAACATGACATAAATAAACTAATTACTTGGAGTGATTCATGTGTTCCTCAAAATCGAAACTCATTTATCAGTACTGCTGTGTTGAATTTGATGAAAGAAAATACCTAAGTGGGGGAAATTATTAATGAAATACGCCCCCTGGTCATTCTTGTATACAGGAAGTGGATAATGCACACAGCATAATTGAAAAAGCAATGATCAAAAATGAAATATACTCCCCTATAGGTGTAATTAGACTGCTTAAGTCCATGAATGGCAGAAAACAAGTGAGAGTTATCCAAATGATCTCTGATGACTTTAGAGATTATGGTAGTGTTGCAAAAAATTTAACTTTTAAGCAGATACCATTTGCAAGTGTATGCCGCTTAAAATTTACCCAAAACGTAAACCAGGTTTTTTTAAGGAGTCATTTAGTAATATTCTTTATAGAATGGCCAACTTAAGAAGTGCAGATTGTCCCAGAAGAAAAATTATAGGGACAGAAAATGATAATGTAGTAGCTGCTGTTTATAAAAAACCAGGATGCATTACAGATGCGAAGAAAAACGATATCTTATCTATATTAAAATACATGCCTCTTCAAGATCAAATGTATTTTCAAACTTTATTGAAATAAGTACCTACCACCTACCGTTTCACCTACCTGCCTACGGATGAGCTGCTTAGTACCTACTGTTTACCTGTTTTATTGTTGTTCCGCGAAATCTACCTCGTTATAGTTGTTTTTATTGTAAGTTTAGTAATAGATAATGTACGTAACTTTGTATTTGTGTGTGTACTTTGTATTGTTAATAAACTTTTTAATTCATTATATAAAGTAAAATTTAAGTTTTAATAAAAAAAAATTACTGTTATGAAAATTTGACTTTTGACTCTTCCCAAATAGTTATTGGTACCTACTTTATTTAATTAGGATATTATAATAATACCATAATTCTAGAAAATAGGTTGTATCTTCTCGAAGCCTTCAATTATTATTAAGATAAAAAAGTTCTATGAGCACATGGAACCATTTATGATCAATATTACAACTTGGGGTAAATAAAAAAATTCTATCTGCTAATAGTATTTATTTTTCTCAGAAACAGCTTTAGTATTTATAGGAATTTATACAAATTATTGTAAAGAAGCAAGTTTTACCTAATATTACAATGACAAATCTCAGGATTTATGTTTTCATAGATTTAACTTTTTTATACCAAGATCACGCCATATTAATATCACTTTCATTGAGTTAGTTCCTTCTGGTCTGTGACAGCCCTGACTTTTAGCTCATTTTGTCAAAATATCATATGTTAAAATATCTTAAATATTGTAAATAAAAGCTTTAAGGTACTTGGTTTCGTTATAAGGAATTGTAAAGTCTTTAAATCCTCTAAAACTAAAATTAGACTTTATGAAGCTCTAGTACGGCCCATTTTAGAATATGGTAGTATTATATGGAACCTTCGTTATGACATATACTCTAAACGTACTGAAAGCATACAAAAAAGATTCCTTTATCAAGTGACCCACGGTGACCGACTTGCTAAAAAAGTTAAAAGCTATAGAGATAGGCTAAAAAAGTATAATATGACTCCACTCTCCACACGTAGGAAAAAACTAGATTTAATATTTTTATAAAAAGTTTTTAACAGTAATATTGACTGTGCATAACTTTCAAGTAGATTTCATATCAATATCCCTACTAGATTACCTAGATTAAAAGCATACAATTTGTTTTCAATTCCCTTTTCTCGAACAAACTGTGGTCAGGATGCTGTCATGTCCAGACTTTGTAAATTGTACAACATTCTTTCTAAAAGATGTGATTTGGATTTAGGTGAACCTTTATGCAAGTATAAGAAAAAACTAAATTTAGCCCTAGAAGAATGTAGTTCTATAATATAGTTTTTCTTAGAAAATTTTCATGTGTTTTATGAACCTAACCTAACCGTATTAATTATTCTCTTCTCTTCCTCTATGTATGTTAGCTTGTTTTACAGGTTTTCACTCCCCTATCTACCTAATTTTTGTATTAGCTATAAACCATATACCTACCCGTTTTATTTTTTATTCAGAATTGTTCATGTGTTTGTTTAAGTGTTCTCCTCTCGTCCTCTGTATAATTTGGTTATTTTTAATATCCTTATTATTAGTTTGTAGTGTTTTGCCTTGTCAACCCAATCTATTTCTATATGTTAGCTGTAACTACCTGTAATTGGGGGGTCACATTTGGTGATGCCTTAAGTGTTCTAAATAAATAAATAAAGATCGATGTTATCCGTACTTTCACAAATATTTGATCCTTTAGGATTAATCAGTCCAGCTATTTTAGTTGGAAAACTCATTTTGCAAAGGTCATGGGCATCGAAAATAACTTGGGATGACATTTTACCCACTGACCTGTCTATACATAATTTTACACTGTGCGACGTATGTACGAGTATTATGAACTCAAGTCATGTCAAATTAAATTTTATTTCATTCAGGTTCGGCGTGATGCACACGAAATTTCAATTTTATCCTCACTCCCAAGTAGGGTTGCCACCTGTAGTGGCAGATGATTAAAGGGTTACCAGCATAAAAAATATCTTTACGGGAGACAAACAGCATTAATGGAGATTATCTATTATTTAAATACATATACATATTTATTGTTATTGTTGTTTATTGTTTGAAGAAACAGCTTTAAAAAGATCTTCATTTTGTGAAGCAGATATTTAATAATCTTTGCAAGCTAACTTCAAAAAATTTATTGCATTTGACTTGTTCGGGCCTTTATGGTCTTTGATGGACTTTAAGCATGAGGAAAAATCAGTTTCTACCGGTGTGGAGGGGAGTTGTATAAAAAAACAGCGTCACAGACCATCCTAACATGGTAAGGATGCAAAATTCTATTTCATAACTTTGCACTGTTCAGATCTTTCACCCCACAACAAAAAAAAAATGTTGGACAATGCATACAATGTCATCTAGCCCCAAGCTAAGCAGAGCTTGTGTTATGGGTACTAGATGACTGATATACATAATACTCCGCCTTGACCACCGTACATTTGACTCCGCCTTGGCAGTACATACTGATACTGAGTCGATTTCGACTATCCGTCCATGCATTTCCGCTGAAGGAAAATATTCTTTCTACCGGTGCTGCTAGTGCTAGAAGCTTGAATGGAGAAAACCACTTGTAAAATATGTATCATATTTTTGAAGTTACTGCCTTTGCAATCAATTAAAATATTTGTCCGTAATATGTCAGGGGTTGCGTTTTCGCCGGCTGACTTTTCTTGAACGTATTTATTAATTAACGGTGAAATCACACATAACTCTTTATAGAATTCATCTATGTTGACTTTGGATATATGTATTTAGCCGAGTAACTTAACTATCGCTTGTAATTGTTCAAAATTCAATTCTTGCTTTAAAAATGGGAGCAGAGAATGCAAGTAATTGTTTTCTGAAAAGTCAAATCTTGATTCTAAATATTGGATAGCGTTCATGTACTATGTAAAAAAAAATGTTTTATAGCGTCAATTTCAAATTTAAGAGGAACGTTTATTATTTATAATTTAGTAATAGCATTACACCCGTGCGAAGCTGGGGCGAGTCGCTAGTCGATAAAAAATATTAGAATGCCCTTCAAAAATAATAAAATTATCTTAAATGTAAGTACATACGTACCTATACGTATAGATTTGACTTCAATATCAATTTAGGTATTTAGTTTATTTATTTCTGCAGTTAGCTCAACTGTTTCAATTGTAAATATTTACAAATAGCTATCAATAAGTTACAAATATGCTCCCTGCTCGCAAAACCCCAGCGGAAATTCTTAAAGTTCATCAATTACAAGCACAAAATATATGTATACCCGACTACATTGATAGCTGCAAACATCATCACTTGTTACGGTCAACATCATTTTAATATTGTTGACTCACCCCCGCGCCCCGCTCTTATCAGGAATCGGACTAACTCTTCCGTCCAGTCGGGCTTTTCGACGAAACTACCTAAAACTTGACGTCCCGCCCTGTGCCACTAAATATCGGAAATACTCGTAGAGTAAAAGCTCGCTGCTAACTCTCGTACCTACCTCGGACCATGCATGTTTTTAACAAAAGCTAGGTACTCAAAAAATATTGATTTCTTAAACACCAACTTCTATAGATAAGGGTTTAATATTACCTATATTATGTATCCATTATGTTATATATTTATGTACCCTAGCCCCCTTTCCTTAGCTACTCCATCTAGGTACTTGATTGTAAACTGACTACAGGCATATTTTGTATTTTTTGGTTATTTTTTCATTTTGTAATTTTGGTTGTTATTATTTCTTCAATTAGGCACTTTCTTAGTTGCTATAATGTTATTCATTTTGTTCTATTATTTAAGCGGAAGCTGTCCTTGCTTTAATTATTCTAGCTTTGAAATGTATGTTAAAAATTATATATCAAATAAATAATAAACACAATGTTAAATTTCAAATAAAAACTTTTCTATGCACAGAATTGTTATAGTTGCAAAAATTTTAGCTTATTGTGGTTGTTCCAGTTCTCGCTGGGCTGCCGCGAGTGGCTGCGCGCGCTGGTGGGCACGGTGCGCAACGTCGCGCTGCCGCTGGCTCTTCTACTCACGGGATACGTCTCTGACACGTGAGACCACACATCATATCATTACATACAAACACTAGGTTCACGCGAGTGGCTGCGCGCGCTGGCGGGCACGGTGCGCAATGACTAAAGACAGATGGCATGTGTGGTCGCAGGTTCGGTCGCCGCGCCGCGTTCTGCCTGTTCGCGGGCTTCACGGGCGCGCTGGGCGCGGCCAAGGCGCTGTCCGTCAGCTACCCCATGTATCTGGCGCTCGAGTTCCTGGAGGCCGCGCTCGGGTACGGCTTCACCAGCGCTGCCTACGTGCTAGGTCAGTAAACATTCCTTTAATAATTAATACTTGTAAAATATTCTAAATATGATTTATAATAATATATGTCGTCGCGACGGCACAAAACCTGAGATAGAATAGTCTAATATAGATATCTAATCTATCAGATACAAGTATAAATGTATAACTGAGAGCACTTGCGTTGCGATACAAATTATTAAAACCCGTGTTAAGTAACATAGAAAATCATTTGTTTAAAAATGTGATGCCGCGTCAGCTCAGTGCTGCGTTGCGTCAGTGGTTGGCTTGCTGAGCGCCCACGCCGCGCCGACGACGACGCACGCACCAGACTATACCTACTCTGTTCTATTTTTTATCCCGTTATAACGCGGGCGAAGGTGCGGGCAGCAGCTGGTTTATAATATTAATAGGATTGGTTTTTTTTTACAGACTTCAAAAGGAGGATATTCTCAATTCGTCTGTTTTTTTATATTATATAAACTAAAGCGCTTAATTTTCGTTCTACATAGGTTAGTTTTTGCTTAAACTAAGAAACGTACCAACAAAGTGGGAGGTAGGTAGGTCAAAACTGGCCTGGGGGTTTATTTACTTTCATTTATATCTGGACGACACTGTCCGATATAATAACATCTTGTTTAATTTATGAAGGGACCGCCTTCTAATTAACTTCTGTCTATCAGCCTACCTACCTAGCCTTGCTTACATAACAGGACTCTACCGAAATATACTCCAGCCAATTTCATGTGAATTTTTTGTAAACAAACCATTACTCAAAAATATACTTCAATTCACATACTGGGCGTTGAAATACATACATAATTAATACTAAAATGAAAAAATATTTAGTAACAATTCCGCGTATAACCTTCTCTGATAGTATTCATCAACGTAAGTTGTCTACTAGTTTCATCTCTCCACGAGACATCTTCAGGATACCACAATACTCGACCTTGACACTGAGATTGGCCCGCCAGTGATGTTGCCTCTGAGCTCCTCGCGCCAAGTCCGTACTTGGAAAACTACTAAATCGCAAAGGAATATAAAATGAAAATACACGGCGGTGAGTGGATTTTACGTTAAGTATGGGCCGTTTGTTTACAAACATTTCACATTGAATTCGGCTGGAGTATATTGACACTAGTAGGTACATTACACTTGACTGTGCGGTCATATCATAACCCACTCTGCTCAATCGAAACACCATTTTTATAGTAGAGTCCCTATCTAAAATCTTAATTTTGACCGGCACAAAGTTGAATGTGACCTACCAAGTTGACACTGAACCCGTCAGTATGGTTTAATGTACCTAGGTGCATAATGACCATGGCACTCTGACCCAGCCCAGCTGACTGAGAGCACTTTTACAGATAAATGTTAATTTTTACTGTAAAGTTTATTTTTATTTTATTTATTTGGAAGACAGACAGTACATATGTAGATACATATATAAGATAATACAGTTTGGAAGTTCTTAGACCAGTAAAGTCTCCACTGTAAACATTTTTACACATAAATACTACCCTCTCCTCCGTAGACCGAGACACGTTCTCGGTGACCCCGTTGACCCAATCACCGCCGCTAACCCGGAGGTGACGGCAACCAATTCGCTTCCGCACACTACACAACCGACCAAAAACCGACCCCGCCGGATGCGGGGTCGAAGAATTCCCCGCTTCCGCCCTTAGGTGCATTCGTGCACCTAGGCGAAACCTCCATTACCCTCTTGTGTAGCATCTGGCGACAGCCCAAGCCGAGGCTCGCACCTAAGTGGTGGCCCTTGTGCGTGTCGCCCCAACCTAATTTTACCGGCGAGGCGCCCTCTGCGCCCGCCAAAAGCCCGGTAACGCTGTCATGGCCATCTGCGGTCAACAGCATTATAATCCATTCGAAAAAAAAAAAAAAAAAAAAAAAAAAACATAAATACTAGTGAACAGACTTTTAACAAACGTATTCTATCCATGTTGAAATTATTACTAACAATAAACGAATGTGTTTTAGCAAAATAATTAATTGTAATATCAAAATTAACAAAGACAAAACATTATATCAATTAAAAAGAGGAAAAGACTAAATCGAAAATAAAATAATTTAAACTAAGTAATTTCTTTGTTGGCGGCAGCAATGCCCTCAATGCTTCTACGAAACGAGACGGCGATTGAGTCGAAAATATCAATTTCGTTGAAAAATTTGTTATAATTATTGCAAGCTCTATTCAGAAACATGTTCTTCCTATAATTCTCCTATAATTCGTTTATAGTTATATTCCATTATTTTTACATTCCGGTAGTCTTGTCGGTGATGAGCGCGGCAAATATAAACATTAACTAAAATAGTTTTGTTTACATTAAAACAAATATCAAGACATATTTTAACGAGGGCATCGAACAAGTATAAGTACTTATAAATAATACAAGTGAATCAGAAATTGAATTTTATAATAATACTTCCGGTGTTTTATTAATTTTATTATCGAACCCTTACCAATACCCAGGTTTGTCTGGAAAGTATCGAATGATGTAGGTAGATAAAATATACTGGTAGTTTGTGTAGTCAGCAATTTAAACGCAGCCCAACATTTAAAAAAATGGTCAGTGCCAGCGACCTTTATTAGTCTTTCTCGGCGAACAGTGTATTGTCAGATAGAGTGGAGGAGCAAAAAGTGTTACGGCACCGTGAGGTGTGTTACAGCTGTGGAGCTAGCCCGGCCGAGCACGCGCGCCGCGTTCGCGTGCCTTTCCGGCGTGGCGTACGGGCTGGGCGGCGTGCTGTTCGCGGCGCTGGCGTGGCGCGTGCGGCACTGGCGGCGCCTCCTGCTGGTGGTGCACGGCGCCGCGCTGCTGCTGCCGCTCTACCGCCTGCTGATCGATGAGAGCGCGCGCTGGCTGCACGCCCGCGGCCGCAGGCACGACGCCGCCAGGATACTGAGGAAGGCGGCGCGGTGGAACAAGGTATACACATGTGTTTTCTCTTTGTTGTCTTGTTGCATTATATACATATGTCAAGATAGAGCGAAACCAACCGGCCAAGTTTGGTGTGCTGGTCGGCGTGACGTAAACATAATCATAAGGGTTCTGAATAAACTGACATTTGAAATAGTGAATATATGTATAAGTACCTATACCATGATGTCAAGTGTCTAATATGATTTGAATACTAAAGAAGATTTAGAGTCCAACCAGCTGGGCTAGCACAGGCTTTCTTGTCTAGGTAGAATAGATAAAAAATAACGTAAAAATGACATTTAGGTGTAGAGAGTAGAAAATTTTCTTCGTTCGAGAACACGGCGTTCGGAAGAATAAGCGGTAGAAATGTTTTCTATTCTACCCTAGAGATAAGTCTACCGATGCGAACATGGGGATCAATTTACTCGTTTCTTGACATTTGAGAATAGAAACATTTCTCCTAAAATTGTCTACACCTCTGCAGACCTAGACAAGGTCTTTCTTCCCTCGCATCTCTCACTATTTGGATGTTTAGTTATATAACACTCCTTGCTTTTTGAGGTTTTTGTGTCTAGTTAATGGTCCCGCAGCCATTACGAGCAAATACAACATAAAATATCTGAAAATAATTTGTTTGTTTGTTTGCTCCAAAACCAAATTAATCTCCGTTATTCTGTATTGTATATGCTATGAGCTCAATAATCTTCATTTGCCACCTTTGCCAGAGACAGTATTTCACCAAAACATTTTGTGAAAAGATTTTGGTATTTCTTTCGTCCAATATAAGAAAAAATCTTTGAACGAAAGAAATTACCCTTCAAAACATTGTAATTGACATTGACAAATACAATAAAGTGACATTTAGGTATAATCAAAAAAACCGTAAAAATAGTTTCGTTTTACGGGCTCAGTTTTCTTTTTAGCGATACGGATGGATTTGTGTTGATTTTCTTGGTAATGAAACGCAAAGAACGAACTTTTTACAACATTCATATTTTTTCGTTCCCGTTGCTACAGAAAGCGCTTTTCTACGAAGAAACTGTTTAACTGTTTTCTAGGGTTTGTTTCTCGAAACGGCATGTTCGCGCAAGAGAAAGATTATGAAGACAAGAAACTGTCTTCTCTAGTCTAGGGAAGAGTAGAAATGAAAAGCCCGTGCTAGCGGGGCAGTTAGAACATATCAATTTTATTTTTTGTAAAAGATTTTTCTCAGGTAGGTGTACTTTATGTACTTATACTAGGGATTAAATGATGAAATTGATTGAATTACCGATTTGTACTGAAAAATTTAAATTGGTTTTTTTTTTAGATTAAGAATAAGAATTAGAAAATGTTTATTGTAAAATTGTGTAAAACATCCAGAGGAAAGGTCTTAGCATGTTATATTAGTAACAACAATCTTATCCGTTTCGGACATACAATATTTTAATAAGACAATAATTGAAATTGTTGTTAAACGGACATGAGATCAAGATATCTATACCTACAGTGAATACCTCTTATATTATTTTACTCACGATTAACAATTATAACCTAGTTATCAAAAAACTCCTTTAAGTTATAGTGTACCCTATTAACAAGCCATTTTCTCAATCTAGTTTTGAACATATTTCCATTAAGTTGCTTTATTTCTAATGGTTTGTTATTAAATATTCTAATAGCAGATATATATATAGGTACTTTTATAAAACATAGTATTATTAATTTGTGGAATACTTAAGTTGAATTTATGTTTATTTCTCAAGTTTTCAAAATAATTACCATTATTAGTTTATCAAAATAATTACCATTATTATCTATACATTGCTGCCATCTAATAGGAAGGTCATTTATGCCTTTGCGATAGAACTCTGGTGATATAGATTCGACGATCTGTGTGAAAGCATTTTGTACTGCCTCCTGGGAAGAAAACTTTTTATCACGTAGAAAATTGACCAAATCACGAAAAAAATGGTAGTCCGTTGGAGCAAGATCTGGCGAATACGGAGGGTGACGAAAGGTTTCTAATTGCAGTTCCTGTAGAGCTAAAACGGTTTCTCGTGCTGTATGGGGTCTTGCGTTATCAAAGAGTAATAATGATCGATTCATGAGTCGAGGCTGTTTCACTGCTAGTTTTGCTATCATTGTTCGGAGTTTGGCACAGTAGACATCTGCCGTTATTGCTTGACCAGATCGGAGAAAGCTATAGTGAAGAACACCATGCTGAGACCACCAAACAGTTATCATTACCTTTTTATTCATCATCATCATTTATTCATCATCATCCTTTTTATTGGTAAGCTTTGCTTTAGGACACTGTTGCGGCGTTTGATCTGGGGTCAGCCATTGCATTTTTCGCTAACGGTTATCGTAAAGAATCCACTTTTCATCACATCGCTCATTGAATGCAAAACGGCCACAAAACAAAAACCATATTTTTTACAGGAGAGCCAAAAGAAAACTCAAAAAACGATTTTTTGAAAAATATAATGTTTTTATATTTTAATGTTATGATGTTAATACATCATTGATTTTCTAATTCTTTGCTCTATCTTTTAAAATAATGACCGCTGTGATAGCTTTCACCCAACCTGATAAAAAACCACAAAAGCCCTATTTGCATTCAAATTTTTTACCAATTTTAAGACAATTACCTAAAAAAATTAAACATGCTTTAATATTTTACGAAGTAAATATTAAAAAAATAACCTCTTTTTAAATGGAAACGTATCATTTTTGAACATTTTTAAACGGACATGAGATCAAAATATTAGATTGTTTTACAAGGGACTAAACCATCCCATTATATACGAGGTTGTTGAGGATGACAAGACCGAGTTATAATGGGTGGTTTTGGCCCGAGTAAAACACTCTACTTTTCACTTCGATTGCGAGAAAATAAAAGAATTCAAAATTGGACAATTTTCAGAAATTTTATTATAAATTAAATGTGCAGTTAGAGCAATTTTGAATGTTTAGTGATATGTTTTTCCCGGGCAATTTTATTTCGGTTCTCTGTGATTGGGATGTGATAATATTTTGAGTTGATTGTTGTGGAGTAAAAGTTGGAGAGACTCGACTCATGCTTGAGTTTCCTGCATTATTAAGATCTGAGTGCGGCTTCAGCTGAGTTGACATATTCATCCAATCCCGCGATGTAGATGCTTGGGGTTCTGTAATGTTTGGTAGAATATTGATTCCTTCCGTAATCCGCTGCGTGACGTGATACTTGTTTTGTATAGAGTCCTCTATATAACCTTCAGCCACTTGATCGGACCTCCATCCGCCGTGCCGTTTTAATGTCGTTATATTCGCACCAGAGTCCGCCAACAGAGTCGCGGATGTTCTGCGGAAGCAATGGCCCGTGTAGAGTTCCAGTTTAGCTGTAAATAAATTATCATTACCTCTATAATAATTGAATTCAAAAAGTACATATTTTTAAATATGGCATTGATTTATTTCCTAGTGAAATGCAAAATGTACGTTTTCTAAATATGGCACATAATTCTGAATGTTCTTACTTGAAATTGGAATGCAAAACGGATGCATTCCGAATTGTGGCCCCTTTGTACGGAACACTGAAACCGATGTTGGGTATTTTTCTGAATTGTGGCCGTTTTGTATGAAACTGACATGCGTTTCCTCAAAGTTCTGGGTCACAACTGACAAAATGGCGGTTTTGATCTGAAGTTGGCGCGTAAGTTGGCCTAATACAAAAAAGGCGGTTGATCAATTTGGCATCAAAATGAGCGAAAATAACGGGTGTTATCAGCAAAATTTTAAATATAGTGGCTTTAGACGCCAAATTAGCAAAAAAACGATTTTTAAAAATGTTTGATTTGTAGCCGTTTTGTATTCAATGAGCAACATGTCACAATTCGATCCAATATTCTCCTTCATTTCTGTATCGATTCAACAAGGCAACACAAGTTTCAACACGCGTTTCTTTCTGCAGATCAGTCAAATCATGAGGCACCCATTTTTCATATTTTTTTTATTTTATTGATTTGACGCAAATGAATCAATATTGTTGGTAAGGTTAAACCATGCCGTTAATTCCTGGTTAGTATAGCTCGGATCGGCTTCCACTCTCTCTTTCAATTCATTATTATTCATCTGTGTGGGCGGTCTTCCACGTGGTTCTTTCTTTGAAAAGAAAGCCAAAACTACCCGACTACCGGAGGGTTATGATTTTAGCACCCTATGTATGTATGTATGTATGTAGCCGATTTCTTTGTTCCCACGTAGCGCTGAAACTACTACTTCGATTTCAACAAGTGAGATATCGATTGATTCGTCTCAATACCCCGATGGTTATAGGCTATATGGTGTCCGACAAAACTGAGGGTCTTAAGAGATAGCTGGGTCTAAATTACATCTGGAACACTTCGATAGCGCGATAAAATTTTGCAAGAGACGACATCTAGTTACAGTTAGAGTCTAATTTAGTTTGATGTGATGAGTGAAGGATGACACACCCGTTGCCATGGAGACCTCTTGTTTATTTGTTACCATGGCAACGGGTCATCTAGGGATGGGCAAATGAAAAAATGTATCGATATACATATACTGTATCGATATATGTATGGTAAAAAAATATATAGGTAAAAACTAAAACCCGACTACATAAAAGTCTTAAACAAGCGTTCACCTATTGTCCATAGCATTTTCTTTTGATACTTAGGTAGTTGGAGGCCTTTGTTACTAATTGTACCCTAGGTATATAGGGTAGGTGCCATCAAAAGAAAATGCTATGGACAATAGGTGAACGCTTGTTTAAGACTTTTATGTAGTCGGGTTTTAGTTTATACTATATTTTTTTTTGATAATTTTTTCGTACTTTCAGATTAATTTTGAGTAAACGATTGTTTCAAAATTTTTTTTTGATTATTTATAATGTTGAATATATTTAGGATGTTTGCAGCGCGATAGATTTTCGAATAAAGGTGTCTATCAGCATAAAAAATCGCTTGAAGATGACTCGATTTGGTGATCAAAAATAGTTTCGCTCTCATTTAAATATCATTATGTTTTTCAAAAACTAAACCGCTGCAAAAATAGCTATTTTTCATCTGATTACGTATGGAAAATTTTAATAAGATCAGGGACATAGTTTCCAAATGAAGCGGAAAGTACGTTTGTATGGGGAATAAGGCTATACGTTCCGTTCTTAAATGAGTAGAAACACCGGTGATGTGAAGAGAAAAAAATCCTAAATCTTTGGATGATATTTATTATAATGTTCAAGAGTATTCGCTTATCCCCAACCAAGATAATTCGCCGTTCCCTGCGCCGCCGCCGCGCCGACCGAACTTTGTTACTCCTTTATGTCAAAACCACAGAATTGGGAATAATACTTATTATTCCCAATTCTGTGGTCAAAACTAACGATCAGATTGAGCTGAAATTTGGCACAAATATAGTTCTAGCCTAGGAATAGGTTATAGGCTATTGGTATAGATACTACGCGGGCGAAGCCGCAGGCAGAAGCTACTAAAATAATACATTTCAAAAACTAGAACAGTTTAGTCGAATTCAAAGTGTAGGTTAGGTAGAGAACCTACTTCTTCCGCTCAAGAATTTAGCTACCCTAACTTCACAATCTCAAAATCAGATGGAACAGTTTTATTCCTGTGCATTTTGGCCACAGGTGACCCTGGACGAGGAGGTGATGAAGAAGATGGTGTCGGAGGAGACAGCAGGCGAGGGCGGGAGCGAGGGCAAGCAAGAGAAGAGCGGCGTGCGGTCGTTCCTGACAGTGGTGCGGTCGCGCGCGTTGAGGACGCGGCTCGCCTTGTGCGCGTGGAGCTGGGTGGCTGTCGCTTTCGTCTACTACGGCCTGACCATCAACTCGGTGTCTCTGGCCGGGGACAAGTACGTCAATTTCGCGCTCAACATGGCTATGGAGGTGGTGGCCAGCCTGCTGCTGGCGATGGCGCTGGAGCGCCTCGGCCGCCGCCGCGCCGTCTGTTCGGCCTTCCTGCTGTGCGGCGCCGCCTGCGTCGCGCCCTTCTTCATCGGTACGTTACCAACTACCTGGCCCCAAGCAACTGTTTTTCAAAAACTAAGCACGAAGTTTCTAACACCTCACGAAACTAGATAAAGCATTTTACCAAAAAGGTGGGTCAGACGCGTCATCAACAAGCATTTTCCTTCTTTGATCTTTCAAAATCTCTATAAGTAGGTAGTACCTATTCAACGACCGATCTCGATGGGGTTAGGTATCGGAAGAAATCTTCGCATCCGTCTCCGTAGTGGGAGAACTGTGGTCCGTCTTCCGAAGCTTCCTATATAGTTCTGTTCTGGTGGTGAGATCAGCCTTGTTGACGGCGCGTGTGTTGCAGTCCACTCTGGGTGGCGGTTGGCGCTGTTCTTCGTGGGCAAGCTGGCGATCACGTTCGCATTCAACGGACTGTACGTGTTCACGGCGGAGCTGTTCCCGACGCGCGCGCGCAGTTCGGCAATGGCTGCTTGCTCGCTGGTCGGCCGGCTCGGGTCCATTGCCGCACCTATGACGCCGCTGCTGGTGAGACCCGTCCCTCTCTCCCCTATGACGCCGCTGCTGGTGAGACCCGCCCCTCTCTCCCCTATGACACTGCTGCTGGCGAGACCTGCCCCTCTCTCCCCTACGACGCCGCTGCTGGTGAGACCCGCCCCTCTCTCTCTTATGACACCGCTGCTGGTGAGACCCGCCTCTCTCTCCCCTATGACGCCGCTGCTGGTGAGACCCGCCCCTCTCTCTCCTATGACGCCGCTGCTGGTGAGATCCGCCCCTCTCTCCTCTATGACGCCGCTGCTGGTGAGACCCGCCTCTCTCTCCCCTATGACGCCGCTGCTGTTGAGATCCGCCCGTCTCTCCTCTATGACGCCGCTGCTGGTGAGACCCGCCTCTCTCTCCCCTATGACGCTGCTGCTGGTGAGACTCACGCCTCTGATTTTAATACAAAAGTAAGTTCAAAACCAGCGGCATGCTATAAAATTTTTGCTGTGACATCAGCTATAACTCTGGATATACTATAATCGTACTGTCCTCGATCCACTTTCCTAAACAGTCCATTACCAACACTACTCGTGGAAGTAGGTATACTTTTTGTAGGGTTGACCACCACTTTTCAGTATCTTGTAGGTGCACCTCTATATCTGCAGGTGAGGAAAGTGCCTTCTAGAAGAGACTCTTCGCCCGCCCGTCCTCTTCTGTCAGGTTGTACGTACAGTTCCACGGTGTAACGTTGGTATATCGTATGGTGTTACAGAATGTGTCGATACAAGCGGCGCTGTACGGTGCGTGCTCGCTGCTGGCGGCGCTGAGCGTGCTGCTCGTGCCAGAGACGCGGCGTGTACCACTGCCGCATTCGGCGCGCGCTGCAGAGCTGTTGCGCTCCTCGCAGCCCCCGCCGCCGCCGCGCGCCGCACCTCCGCCCGGCCCACGCGTACTCACCGCAGACACTTGACTCCGCCCTACAGCGCGGTTTTATTGTTGCTACTGCAGTATCACTATCAGTATCATTAACGAAGGCCTCTGTGATCCACGAAGGATGGTTTATGTACTTAGTGTTCGTATGGCGGCATGGCACTGGCACCGACACGACGACGTATGTAATGTAATGACTTGTAAGGCCTATAAGTACGGGAACTACAGATGCGGCCGCAGTATATTGTTCCTTGTCTGTTGCAATAGTGCAGGAGGTACAAGAGCTACGCTATAGAATCAGAATCAGAATCAATATCAATAACTTTATTTCTTTAGGCTTACATAATAAGCACTTAGACAAGTCAAATTTTATACTATAAACATAGTTATTAATATCAAATAAGAAAGAAGGTGTTATTGATATTCTCTTCACTTCAATTTTTTGTCCACTAGTGGAAGAAGTGAAAAGGAAACCACTATCACATTTATAATATAACATAAGTGTCTAATACATGGTTATTTTCCCTATCTAAATCTAAATTTAATGCGATTTAGATACATCTCAATATTTCTATAAAGCTAAACAGAACATTGAATTTCTTACATACTACTGACAGTGCGGAACGGAGCGACATCTGTCCAAGCATTAACATCATTGATGTAATCATCTATGGAGTAAAAGGCCTTTCTGATAAGATTTTGTTTAATGTACTGTTTAAATTTACGAATAGGGAGTTCAGTTGCTTCAGATGGAAGCTTATTATAAAAGCGCACGCAATTGCCCATAAATGATTTCCCTACTTTTCGTAATCTATATGCTGGGATGTGTAATTTGTTCTTGTTTCTTGTATTTCTATTGTGAACATCACACTTTTTCAAAAAGCTATCTCTATTTTTGTGCGTATACATTAGATTTTCATAGATGTACTGCGATATTACTGTCAAAATATTAATTTTTTCAAATAATTCCCTCAAAGAGTCGCGTGGCTTCCATTTATAAATTGCGCGTACAGCCCTTTTTTGAAGAACAAAGATAGTCTGGATGTTAGCTGCCTTTCCCCAAAGCAAAATACCATAGGACATAATACTATGAAAGTAACTGAAATAAACTAACCTAGCTGTATCTTCATCGGTAATTTAACTAATTGTACGAACTGCATAGGCTGCTGAACTAAGTCTGCCTGCGAGAGCATCAATTTGCGGTTTCCATTGAAGAGTGGAATCAATATGTAACCCTAAGAAAACAGTAGAGTCTACAAAGTGAACAATCTCATCCTTTAGCATTATCTTAGTTGGAAATTCTTTTACATTTGGTAACATGAATTTAATGCACTTTGTTTTTTTAGCCAACACAAACTTATTTTCTTTTAGAATGCGAGAAGATATGTATACCATCATACCCCGCTGTAGCCGTGCTTTTGAGAGAATTAATAATCATAATAACCTCATTAAGATCTGTTTCCAATAACATAAAGGAGTTGCTTTGGGAGTGACTCGGGGTAGAGTTGTATGATGAAGAATCAGGGGCAAGATTTGTAAAAGAAGTATTTATGCTATTGGCAATATTATCTCCGTCACTAGCAAAGTAATCACTAGCACTGTTTGCGGCATCCAAAGGAAACTTAGCGGTAGAAAGAAGTTCTATGGAATATGACTTCTTAGGTTTCAAATGAGTGGTGCTATTGATCACTTGCCACATTTTACTAATGGTATCTGAGGTGTAGCAATAAAACGGAGGTTCAGAGCCAACTGCCGGTAGGCATTTATTAACAAACAAACTATAGTGAACACTACACACACTTGATAATTACTTTATTTTACGCAGTAATAACTCTTATGACAAGTTGCCAGTTTGGCGGTCGGAACCGAAGTGTCCCCTTTTTTGCTAGCTATTTTACATTATAGCTCGAAGGCGGGAAACTTCCACGGTGGGAGCCGCCTTGAATGCTTGTTTACGCGGGCTTACGCGTCTCGTCCAATCGTGTGTCCCAATTATAATGTTGCCAAAAGCTGTTGGTGTTACCATACAAACTAAAATAATACTTCAAAAACGTTGACAAATGATTAGTAATATTCTATCAGATACCAAAAATCACGACATTCGGCCATATGACATCGTACGTTCCTCCAGGCGTGCGACAAACACTTCCTTTCATTTCTAATAAATCATTTCCTAGCTAAATAGTTACCATTTTGTCATAAAATATACCTTAAATCTTTTAAAATTTTATAATTCGCTGTTATAATGAAATTAAAGTCACGTACATGACTCAACGCAATGTTTGCGACGGAAGATCAGTGTCGTAGTAAATGGAACTGAATAGCTATCACAACATAATGAAGAGATGGATGCCATTTTGTAGCTTTAAGGTATTTTATAAGTAGGTATTAGTTTAGTACATATTGTTCTTATAGTTTTCAGCAACAAATACATTATATTTTATTATAAATAAATTATTTATCACTTGTACCTTGAAGATATACATCAATAACAATATAAAAAACAGTTACAATTTGAGAATCGAAAAGAAATAGAGCGGACAATGTTGATTACTTTAATTAGGTATCATCTTATAAATACAAAAGATATCGATTATTTCAAACCTTTAGGTATCAATTTGTACAAAATATATTATCCGTCTCGCTAGAATCACATTCTGAATTATTCAATAACTACGACATTCGGTTTAATTAAAATAGTCTGTTTTTTTTTGTACTGTTTTGGAGAAAAAATTCCAAATTCTGATTAAAGTTAGTGGTTTAATTTAGATTACAACCTTCTGAATAATGTCCTACCATAAGCCATTTTATGACTTTTTTCATTCTTCAGTATATTTACTCGCACAATATGGACATCAATAATAGAAATTTAAGAAATACTTTTTAGGAGAACAGCCGTTTCTTTTCGTTTCATAAATCGTTATTATGAGAAAACAATGTTCCTTGCTAAATCTCAGAACAGCAAACGTAACTGATCAACATCGTGACCATCTCAAAATTAGCAATTCTGCCACACATTAGCCATAATCTGCCAAATTTGACGTAAAAAACAAAAACGCCAAAAATATGCTTTCATACTATCTACTTCATGGAATTGGAAAAATCAATTACGTTACATTTCGTTCAGCTATATTTGTATCATTGTACCGTCTGCAGATAGCTCAAGTTATTCTTGTTAAATATAGTATACAGGTTGGTACAAACGAACCTTAATAAGTCTTTCTTAGTAGACTAAATCGATATTACTAACTATTATCTTACTAAACTCTCAACACAGACTCTGCGCTGGTCCTGGTTTCATTGGCTTAAATATACTGTAATGTTGTTCCGATCCGTATTATTGCTTTGTTTAAACTGCCAGTAGTATGTTGTTTTTATCTACTACTAGACTGCGTTTAAGTTTTTAACGACACACTACATATTCCCCATCCGCAAATGGAAATTACAAGGCTTAAGTTAGTCAAAAGCTCCAAACATTACCGCTAAATAAGCTGTTTATTTTTCAAATAAGCAATAATAAGTAATATTACAATTAAATTAATTAAACTGATTATTTCATTGAAAATTCAGTCTAATAAAAATATTGGTGGGATCTTTCAAATCTGCTAAAATGGCAGAAATCTACCAAAATGGTCACATTGCTGTCCAATGGGTTTATAATTAAAAAAAAATCTGATGAAAGATTGTTATTACTTCAGTCCTTGGATTGGCCAACCCCAACCAATAATGGTCATCCACCGATAGTAAGTATCTGTCTACCAATTACGAGCGTCGGTCAGTAATAAACTCTTTGACCATAGACAAATCGCCTCAATACTGGTGGACGCTATCCAATTGCAACCATTCACGAGCATCATCCAATAGTCAGCCATTTGACCGTAGACAAGACTTCAAAGAGTTGCCCGTTCAAATAAATTCAACCAAAGATTGAAAGCTGTATCAGTTGACTAACATTAGTAAACATAGTAAACGTCAACAATTTCGACTAGTATTGAACGAAGCGTAACACCATAATATAGAAATTAGATAGAAGAGATGCATATCTAGCCCGAGTGCAGGGACGTGAATGTATTTGATTAATAATAATACTTATATTTTCTTCTTTTAGGAACCATCCGCACACCATGCATGAATAGGAAATGCAATATAATTTTATTGGCTATTATTGTCCAATTGTTTATGAATAAAGAACTTACTTAATTAGTGCTTTAAAAAGTAAACCTTAATATAATAGTAAAATAACGCAAATCTAAATAAAATTTCAAAAATTCTGAAAGATAAATAAAAACGTGAAGGCTTCTGGTTTCATAAAATTTAAGCCCTCTGCACCGTTTATAACAGATTTGTTGACTATGCCCATGTATAAAATCGACTTAATATGTCGCTTTGGCAACGTTCTTAAGGGTACATTACTCGTACTCGCGAACTTTGATTCTTGTTACCGGGGTCAAATTCTGAGATCACGCTTTTCATGATGTTTAAATGATGATAGTATCATCAAATCAAATCAGGCAAACTTGATTGGCCTGTTTCACCATAGAATAGTTAAGCTTTCAGTACCTCGTTTGCTGCTACCTCCTTTTGCCTTGTGTCAGAACTCTCTTCGTCCATCCTGCTTCTCGTTGTTATATGCAATTATCATTGTTGTTCATTACCTCGGAAAAACAATTATAAAATATTAGTAAGTGTCCAACTGGACCTGTGTACCCTACTGCAACTAACTGTTCAATAGTGAATATAAAGAAGGCAACCGAGCAAAGATTGCACTCAACTAATTTATTGTACTCTTCTGTTATTAATTGATCTCAATTCAAATTATTTATTTACACAAGACTAACATGGCAGATACTTCCAAATTGTTATGCCTCAATTGTATAAGACTGTGGCTGAAAGTACTAAAATTAAATTAATTGAGTTATATTTTATAAAATTGTATGATTTTATCTTCTATTCTTAACACTCACAACACATCATACTTTATACTTTTAATTTGTGTAATAGGCTTGCGGTCATTCAAATGAAATAAATTGACTGTAGTCTTCTGTTGCTAATTAAATGACACGTGAAATAATTGTAAATTTTTATAAGTAAGTGTTGTCAACTATGATTAATTGTGCTCCACGTTTTCCGTTCGTGCTTGATTTTTCGTGCACGACTTTGATTGATAGTTCTCAACATTTACTAATTGTGCTCGATGAATATTAATTGTTCTCAATTTGTGCTCAACGTTTATTAATTGTGATAGTGGTTTATTAATAGTGCTTAATTTGTGCTTAAATTTTACCAGGTTAAGTGATATGTACTCTACTTTAAGTAGTTGTTTTCGACGTTAGCTAATTGTGCTTTATTTGTACTAGACTTACTAATTGCCCGTAATTATACTCAGCTTGTAATAATTGTATTTTTTTTTTTTGGTTTATTGTGCTCAACTTTTACTAATTATTGGGCTTAACCCCGATTTGGCATACTTAGCCCGTGATATACATAGCCACTTAACCTGATTAATGCACACTAGGCATAATTAGCCTATAACATACATTGCATACTTGGCAATCAAACACACGTGGTACTTGCTCATTTGAAAATTTAACGAGCATGGTTTTTCTAAGACACTGATTATAGTCGAGTCATTAATTTGTTAATAAAATTATTGTAAAGATTGGTCAAAAATATCATAATTTTTTTTTTTTCAGCAGAAAGTGCCGTAATTTGCTCCCGCCTACATTCCTGGGGTTTCCGCGGAAAGTTGAGGGTAGGCCGGCCGATGTTTATTTGTATATAAATAGATTTCTACTTTATAAAAAAAAAAGGGTGAAAGGTGTTTGTGTAGCCTTTCTAGTTATTAAATTGTTTAGTTTGACTAGTAAATCTATACTGTGTCTAGAAATTCTATTTGTTTATAATGTATCACGATAAATAGAGAACGTTGAAAAACAAACAAATTATTTATTTATTTATTATATTTTTTTTATTTATAGGTATTTTTTTTATCAATCCTTTTTCCTGCTACTGATATTTTTGCGATTATTAATATTTGATTACCATAAAGAAATATCATAATGTATTCATTTCATTATTTTAGATGACCAATTTCGCCTTTGATCATTGTTTATTAATTAATACGTTTCTCCTGCCATAACTGGGTTTCCGCCCACCATCGGATCGCGTGAACAAGATGATGAGAGAGTGTGCGAACGATTACATAACCGAGGGAACGGACTTTACACTGAATTAAATCGTTCGTAACGTATAATTGTGATACAAACTACAAACTTTTTAACTTTTGGGCCCACGCTAAAACATGGTAGGTATAGTACGTACATGGTCAACATGCCTTGGCTTGGTATTGATACAATTAGCCAAAATTTTATCTGTTCTGATAGGAGTAGATACAAATGACCATGCCTTGACGATACTGATTTACTGAATTACTTTTCATCGGTGTACTTAGCCATGGCATACATAGCCATTAACTGATAAATAAATGATTAAATAAATAAATATACGTATACGGGCTGATGATGATGGTGATGAAATAAATCTGCGGTGGATCAGCGGCGTACTTAGCCATGACATACATAGCCATTAACTGATCAATAAATAAATAAATAAATATACGTATATGGGCTGCTGCTGATGATGATAATGATGATGATGATGATGAAATAAATCTGCGGTGAATCAGAGGCGTACTTAGCCATGACATACATAGCCATTAACTGATTACCGCAAACTTTGCACTGGGCACTGGTTATTGCACACTTGGCAATTTCATGATCAGCGGCGTACTTAGCCATGACATACTTAGCCATTAACTGATCAATAAATAAATAAATATTATTTATAAATAAGATCAGCGGCGTACTTAGCCGTGACATACATAGCCATTAACTGATCAATAAATAAATAAGATCAGCGGCATACTTAGCCATGACATACATAGCCATTAACTGATCAATAAATAAATAAATACTATTTATAAATAAGATCAGCGGCGTACTTAGCCATGACATACATAGCCATTATCTTTGTATTTGTATTTGTAACTGATCAATAAATAAATAAATATTATTTATAAATAAGATCAGCGGCGTACTTAGCCATGACATACATAGCCATTAACTGATCAATAAATAAATTTGCAGTGAACCAGCGGCGTTCTTAGCCATGGCATACATAGCAATTAACTGACTGAGTACCTCTATAATATGTAGTATGTAATATATTTAATTTGTTAAATTTCTGACAATTTTATTAATTATTGAAATTTTATAAATAGGTACAGCCCTTTTACAGCAAACTCTTATTTTTAATTTTAGTGTACTTAATATTTGACTGTCTGTCTGTTTTCTTTCTTCATACAATCCCTTATGGTGCTTCCTTTTTTGATTATAAATTGTGTGATAATGTAATAGGATAAGAGTCATTTTAGAAATTAACGACATCAAGTGTATATTAAGAAATACCTACGGTGGAAATGAATTGAATTGATTACAGCAAACTTAGCAATAAAATAAAACATTTATAGGTTTAAAATTCTTGGCCACGCTATAGGTTAAAATTGCCCCATGAAATAATTTACTCATAAAGTGTCAATTCAGCACTTTCTGGTTGATAGATACTCATGGAATTCAAAACACATGGTAGCTACTTATATCCACGCAGTCCAACGACAGTTACAAAAATCGCTATCAGAGATTAGCCCTGATCAAAGCAAATTTCAGCAACCATCGAGAAACACACATAACACATGCTAACACGATCGGAGAGTGAGCCCCAATCACGTATTAGGCACATGCTATCTGGATTAGCAGTCAACACGTGAAATACTCATTTATCGATTGTACAAAGTGATCTGAACAAAACCTTCGCAATTCGAAAGGAATAATGTACAAACGGATTGTCTCGGTACTATACCGACCGCTTTATACATAAAACTCCACACGAAATGATCGATTTACTGCAATAACTAAATGTCATGAATTTAGATTTAAGAACGGGTACCAGAAAACTCTCCGATTAAAAGCGTCATCACGTCTGGATAGTCTCGGTATAATACCGACCATTCGTTCGAACAGCTATTTAAATTGGAATATTTTGTGGAAGGTACCCGCATTTAAATCACTTAAAATTAATCTAGTCAATCTGGCCACGAATTTTTTTGTATTATACTGAAATACTTATGATGTAATAATTTTCAACATACCTGGGCTCATCCCTCTTCTGAAATATAGTGAACACTACACACACTTGATAATTACTTTATTTTACGCAGTAATAACTCTTATGACAAGTTGCCAGTTTGGCGGTCGGAACCGAAGTGTCCCCTTTTTTGCTAGCTATTTTACATTATAGCTCGAAGGCGGGAAACTTCCACGGTGGGAGCCGCCTTGAATGCTTGTTTACGCGGGCTTACGCGTCTCGTCCAATCGTGTGTCCCAATTATAATGTTGCCAAAAGCTGTTGGTGTTACCATACAAACTAAAATAATACTTCAAAAACGTTGACAAATGATTAGTAATATTCTATCAGATACCAAAAATCACGACAAAACGTATTACGGAAAACTACCCGCAATTGTAGGTAGCTACTATTTTAATACATAACACCGTCCTACCTTAATTGACATATTACATGTTGGGTATAATCTTATGGATAGGTAATTAATTTAACAAGTTGGCGGATACAATACATGGCCATAATACTATTAGGTAAATCGATGCCTACCTAGAAAGTAGTTTAGTAAGTACTTATTGCTTATTTGTATACTTGACCTATGTGAAGTACTGATTATATACATAACTTGCTAGCATTAGTCTCGATCCTCATCGGGCGTGGACGCGTCGCTCGGGCCCGCAGCCGGAGCTCCCGCCACACAAGCGTGGCGCTCCGCCCCGCCTCCAATGCCAACGCGAGCTCGACTCCCCGTTTAAGGTTGATGTTCTTTTCGGAAAACAGCCTTGCCGCATCCCTCGCTGAATAATCCCGACACAAACTGGTCGCGTAGGTTTACTACTAACGATTCGCCAAAATTGCAAGTCTTAGCTAAATGTTTAAGGCGAATTATAAGGGGAAAAGACGAAAACGACGTCTTTTTCGAACATGTATTTGACGAAAATATAGATCGTGGACCTTTGAAATTTATATATCCGGTAACACATATCTTAAAGTATTATGTGCCGGTTTCAAATGCTTGCCGGTAGTTATAGTAAGCACTCAGAAAAAGTTTAGAGAAACAATATCTTCAGGTGAATGAGCACACTTTTTGGCGGTGTGTCTTATTCGTTTACTACCAAACTCAGTATAGTTATTTATGTAGCTCGTATGCTTCAATTGCCGGTCCATTTGTTTTGAAATAAACTCAAAATAAGAAGTTTTAACGAAAAAACTATTTGCGCCTACTAAAACGTCTCTCTCCCACGAACGATTGCTCGCAAAATTTGATTAGGCAATGTTAGTAGCGAGGGCGCGCGCTAGGCCTCAGCGCTAGGCGAAGACGCGACGTTGCAAGCTCGCTAGCGGCCGGCTCGAGTGCGAGGTTGCCAGACCAAACAAAACAATCGTGCCGTCGTCTTCGTCGTTGTCGCAGCCGTCACGCGTTTTTCTTTTTGCATTATCATGCCTACATAATATCATCTGAAGCAGTTTCAAAAATAATGAAGTACCTACCTAATTGATTTTCTAAAATTCTGTGTTGTGATTTGTCTTTAGTATTTCTTCTCGAGTTGTGTTTTAGTGAAACAATAAGAATATGGGAAATAAAAAAGGGCTGAAACACCTGTACCTACCATACTACCTATATCTGAGGGCCGCCAAACACGGACTACTCGGGCAGTTAGCCATTGATCAACATACACGGACTGCTTCCGAAGGAGTTCAACTGCTCGAGTGGTTCCGTGTATGTGTGTATGAATGACTGCTCCAAGCAGTGCGTGTAGTATGGTTGGTATGGTGGCCCTTATAAATAATAATTGCTTAGTCCCCTAGTCAAGTTCTCAGGCATAGTCTAATATCGATGCATCGATGCATAGAGTAGTGCTGTTACAGAGACTTATTAGCATCGTGTTTCAATACCAACTTTTTACACACGCAACCGAAGTAACATTACCTAATCTGTGGCGCAACTTTTACCTAAGTACCTAATAGTTATGTATCTTACGGCCGAATACTCAAACGCAAATCAGATGTAAGCACGTCTTATGTCGCAATATTTTGACAGTTTTCAATGAAAATCTGTCAAAAAATCGTCACTTGAGTCGTGCTTAAATCTGAGATTCGTTTGAGTATTCGGGGGTTAGGTACCTACTAATTATTGACGTAATTGTTATAATTATTATAATATATATATATATATATATATACATATATGGCTGAAGTGGCGATGGGCAGGCCATATAGCTCGTAGAACCGATAACCGTTGGGAAGTAAAGGTTCTCGAGTGGCGACCGCGATGCAATGCAAAACGGAGCGTGGGAAAACCTCACACTCGATGGACCGACGATATCGTAGCGGTCACAGGGAGTCGTTGGATGGAGGCGGCTCAGGACCGCTATTCGTGACGTCGTTTGGTGGAGGCCTATGTTCAGCTGTGGACGTGTACGGGCTGATGATGATGATATATATATATATATAAGAGTAGACAAAAATTTTATGAACTGTATATTGAAAAACAACACAATTTTAGCCTGGAGTTCAAAGACAAAGTAAAAAATCGCTCAAAAATATTTAGAAAAGTTTGTCAAATGGCAAAATCAAATTATATTAGATCAAAAATTAAAAACAGTAAAAATGTAATAAAATAACCAACGTATAGCACCAGATCTAGCTTTTATGTTCAATGAATCTATTGATTGTGACGTTTTTCCTGATTTGATGAAACATAGTAAGATAATCCCACTATTTAAATCGGGTAGTAGGTCTGACCCCACTAACTTTAGACCGATATCAGTACTGCCTACATTCAGCAAAGTTTTTGAAAAACTTATTTTACATCAATTGCTTAGGCATTTCAATGGCAATGACCTGCTACATCGTAAGCAATTCGGGTTTACTCGCGGCAGGTCAACTACTGATGCCGTGTAGAGTTGGTATCGCATATTTTTGATGCTTGGGAGAAGTCGCAAGATGCTTTAGGTGTTTTTTACGACTTGTCAAAAGCATTCGATTGTGTACACCATGGAACATTAATCAGGAAACTACATCACTATGGAAAATTGACACCTCTTCTTGCTACTTATTTGAGTGACAGGATACAAAGAGTTGACGTAAATGGGAAACGGTCATCGGGATCTGTAGTTACAATGGGTGTACCGCAGGGATCTATCCTCGGTCCTTTCCTATTTTTGGTTTATATTAACGACCTGCCTCATCTCGTTAAAAATAATGACGAGATTGTATCGTTTGCTGATGATACTTCCTTAATTTTCAAGATGATTAGACAAAACACAAATTATGACGGTGTAAACAATGCAATATCAAAAGTAGTCCATTGGTTTAATGTCAATAATCTTTTACCAAAACTAAATGCATTCGATTTATTCTACCAAATGTAAAACAAGTAAAGGCTGATATAAACGTAAAAGGAGAAACTTTAGACATTGTAGACAGTACCGTATTCTTAGGAATAACTTTAGACAGTAAACTTCAATGAGGTCCACACATAGATAAACTATCGAAGAGACTTAGTTCTGCAGCATATGCAGTCAAAAAAATCCATCATCTTACAGACGTTGATACTTCTAGACTTGTCTATTTGAGCTACTTCCATAGTATTATGTCTTATGGCATATTACTGTGGGGGAACTAGAGAATCCCTGCGTAATAAATTCAAAGAAATAAATATAATGACCGTACCATATCAATATATTTATGAAAACTTATTGTACACTCATAGAAATATCGATCGATTCCCTAAAAATTGCGACATACATAATGTAAATACTAGAAATAAGAATAAACTCGCTTTGCCCAAAACTAGGCTGCACAAGATTAGTGTATCTTTTAAAGGGCAAAGTATACGTTTCTAAAACAAATCTCTGAGTGACTGAGTTGCAAAAATTATCAATAAATAAATTCAAACAAACTATCAAACATATCCTTTGTAAAAAGGCTTATTACAAAATATCAGATTATCTTGAGGATAAAAAAGCATGGGACGACTTTTGCTCCAACTCGAAATCTAAAAACCTAACAAGGTAAAGGTTTCTTGTTCGCTTCTTTACTTTACCTTAAAAAGATTGAAGCGAACAAAAAATCAAAGTGATCACTTTATTTCCCTGTTTTACTTATGTAATTTTAATTTTGTGACGTGTCCAACAGTCCAAGTGTCCTATAAGGTCTAAAGGAAATAAAGCACTTTGATATTTGATGGTGGAGGGGTAGGTAAGTGCGAAAATGTATAAAGGGATTTTATGGGACCTAGGGAAAATTCCGACTTTTCGAGATTTGCCCCCCTTCTCTAGTGCGGCTCCCAAGCAGAGCCATATTATTATTTTTTATGGGGATTTTATAGAAGAGGACAAGTAATTTGGAATGCGATAAAATGTTTGCCCCCTTGCCAACAAAAATCCCTCCTTTTGAGATTGCTCCCAGATGCCGATGTGATAGAGGAGTATCGATTGCGGGACCGTATAGAGGGTTTCTACTGAAATTGGAAAAAAATCACCCCACTTTCCCCAAAAAAAAACTCCCCTCTTTTTGTATCTCCCAAGCGAAGTGACTTGAAAGAAAATATTTTGTTGGGTCTTGTAGAGGATCAAAATAATTTCGAAAACAAAATGTTTCCCCCCTGGCCCTTTGACCCCCCTTTTTAATAAAAAACTGAAATTTGGTCTAATTTTGACCTTTTTTTCTTTTATACCTTTTTTCCTATATTTGGATACCATGTTATGTATTTTTCTTATTATAACATAGTTTACCAACCATATTCTATCAAATGGTATCAATTGCCTACCTACTACCTTTCACTTAGAGAATATTTTTTCTTGCGGGCCATTAAATATATTAATTTCTTTATTTTTCAGTAAAAGAAGATTAAGGGTTCCGTTAAATTACTTCTTTCCAGATCAACTTACCACATCATAACTAGTTACCATACCAACCACTTACGTAGCACTGAAAACAAGGACGAATATAATTTTTTACACAAGATAGTGAATTTATATTATCATGCCGAGTGTTCTCAACAATATTAATAACTACTTCAACAAAAATAAATTTACTAATATTTGTTTTACTAAAAAGATATTTTGTGTAGTAATGTTTAATCCTAAGCCTACCTATATTCATATACATCATATAATATTTTTAGACAATTATTATTCCTTTGGTCAGTTTCTCTCAAGGGGTATCTCTGATCATCATTACTCTGTGTACTGTGTGTACGTATGTACTACACTAGTGCGCGCCATCTAACTGCAGTGGAGGACACCGCGCGCGCGTTTTGCTTGCTCCATAGATGGCGCGTGGTATCCCCGCTAGGCTGCCAAATGCCCAAGGTCATTTGCCTTTGTATACGCCTTAAGAGTTTGCAAATACACACGAATGCTTTCGCCCTGCGTCTGCTTTCTTTGCCTAAAGACGTGTTGCTCTGCTATCTCCGACCTTTGTGGTTCTAAATGGTTTTTCACTATTTGCACAAGTGCAGAGAAAGTTTTCTCTTCCGGTAATTTTGGGGCGCGCAAGTAACACTACGGACCTACGAGCGTCACCAAAATGTCGACACGTGTAAAGTTACCTTTATCTCAGTCATAAATTGTTTTACACGGCGTACGTACGTGTCCCAATTTTGGTCACTAATATCAAAACACTCTATTTTACCGAGTGGCATAGTGCTGACTTGGTAAAACGCACTTTAAATGATTTATTTTACTCCCGTCGCCAGTGAGGTGTAGCAATAAAACAGAAGTTCAGAGCCAACTGCCGGGAGGCATTTATTAACAAACAAACGTAATACGGAAAACTACCCGCACTTATCGGTAGCTACTATTTTAATACTCAGCTTGAATTTGTGCGTGTTCGAACTCTAGTCTAGCATTACGCAAAATGCGGATCAAAAAGTTACGATGCCTCGTGTATGTTACCTACCTTTAAGATCTTTAGGACTCTTTCTCAGGCGACCGACGACGGTGCAAATGGTCTCTATTTTTCATGCAACGGATTAACCCAGGCGTTATCCACGGTTTGATAAAAGCGAAAAACGCTATTGGTATATTTTGTGACCTTTCTAAGGCTTTTGATTGTGTAGATCATGGTACATTAATTAGAATTGAGTCACTATGGAATTCAAAACAAGGTACTGGACTTTATGCAATCATAATTATCTGATAGAGTTCAAAAAGTAGCTATTGGCAAAGAAAGATCTAGGGGCTCAAAAATTTAATTAGGCGTCCCGCAAGGATCAATATTAGGTCCTTTTTTATTTTTAGTATACGTAAATGATCTCCCCTTTTTAGCAAAAGATCTGTGTGATATAGTCTTATTTGCTGATGATACTTCAATGATTTTTAAAGTTGACAGAAATAAATGTAATTATGACGATGTAAATGATTCGCTTTCACACGTACTAGATTGGTTCACCGCCAATAACCTCTTACTTAATGCTAAAAAAACAAAGTGCATTAAATTCATGTTACCAAATGTAAAAGAATTTCCAACTAAGATAATCTAAAGGATGAGATTGTTCACTTTGTAGACTCTACTGTTTTCTTAGGGTTACATATTGATTCCACTCTTCAATGGAAACCGCAAATTGATGCTCTCGCAGGCAGACTTAGTTCAGCAGCCTATGCAGTTCGTACAATTAGTTAAATTACCGATGAAGATACAGCTAGGTTAGTTTATTTCAGTTACTTTCATAGTATTATGTCCTATGGTATTTTGCTTTGGGGAAAGGCAGCTGACATCCAGGCTATCTTTGTTCTTCAAAAAAGGGCTGTACGCGCAATTTATAAATGGAAGCCACGCGACTCTTTGAGGGAATTATTTGAAAAAATTAATATTTTGACAGTAATATCGCAGTACATCTATGAAAATCTAATGTATACGCACAAAAATAGAGATAGCTTTTTGAAAAAGTGTGATGTTCACAATAGAAATACAAGAAACAAGAACAAATTACACATCCCAGCATATAGATTACGAAAAGTAGGGAAATCATTTATGGGCAATTGCGTGCGCTTTTATAATAAGCTTCCATCTGAAGCAACTGAACTCCCTATTTGTAAATTTAAACAGTACATTAAACAAAATCTTATCAGGAAGGCCTTTTACTCCATAGATGATTACATCAATGATGTTAATGCTTGGCCAGATGTCGCTACGTTCCGCACTGTCAATAGTATGTAAGAAATTCAATGTTCTGTTTAGCTTTATAGAAATATTGACATGTATCTAAATCGCATTAAATTTAGATTTAGATAGGCAAAATAACAATGTAAGACACTTAAGTGATATTATAAATGTGATAGTGGTTTCTTTTTCACTTCTTCCACTAGTGGACAAAAAATTGAAGTGAAGAGTATATCAATAACACCTTATTTCTTATTTGATATTAATAACTATGTTTATAGTATAAAATTTGACTTGTCTAAGTGCTTATTTTGTAAGCCTAAAGTAATAAAGTTATTGATTCTTTGATACTGATTCTGATTCTGATAGGAGTTTTGCGCTTAGTCAACTGAACCAGTGGTACTGGACTTTACAATGTCCGAAACTGTACAGCAGCAGCATCGCAATCTGTACAGTCCAGTATACTCTGAAAATATGCCATTAATTTCACTGTGAATTTTATCATAGTTAATCCTAGTTGCACCAAATCGCGGGCATCTTAGAGTGTTAGTCCTAAGATCAAAAGATAGTACTGTAGTGTAATGATCAGTGCGGCTGTTTTCGACAACAATAGTTTTAGATTGTAATATAGTCTTGAGCATATCATGATCAAGACAAGAAGATAGTCGAGTGTTTAAAGTAGGTATGTGCTGGCAGAAGGCCGTGCGCGCGCATACGGCAGGTTCAAATATTCAGGCGCGTGTTTGTCCATCGAGTCCGGTTTTATATCTATATTAAAATCTCCTACGATTACCACCGTCATAAAGTTGGACAAAGATTTAAGCGTCTCATCTAGGGAATTTATAAATTTTAATAAATGAAGGCGGTCTGTTATTTGCTATAACAGCTATATCTTTTATGTGGGTGATTATTATGCAATCAGCGTCAGAAAAGTTTGGTTCGTATATTTCAAAGTTAAGGTCTGTCCTTGTTAGTATAACGATTCCATCATTTTGATTATATAACTTAGAAGACACCGTAGAAGTGATACCTGATGTGATAGAAGATAATAAATACCAGTGAGTCGCGTTGAAAACAGCTCACACATATTATCCTAATAAAATCACATTTGTGGCTTGTGCCACAGACCAGAGTTTACAGCGTTTAAAGCGTATACGTGACATTGAGTACCTAACATTCACATAAATATAAAACAAAGCCATCTCTTGATGACTCGCTCACCGCTGTGAACCGCTGCTTTACCTCATTTGATCAAAATTATGGCTGTGATATACCTAGGTAGTGCATTAATAATCAATTACCTATTTATTAATATCGTTCATATTGTGTGTACAGTTGTTTGTTTTATACGTAGCTATCTATACAATGTACATATGTTACCTATGTAGGTATGACAAAGTACCTACCTACCAGGAAGTTGAATAGAAAAATGTTTTCCTGTAGAACATAATTGTAATGGGTATGTAAATGCAAAATAAAACAAGTTGAAATCAAAATATAACCTGTACATTTATTATCTTTACGTCTGTCTATATCACAGTTGGAGAGAAGACACTCATGTTTCTAGTTAGTGGTGCTAGGTACTGTCGGGTGCAGATTGCAGTCGTTTGACAACAATGGGGGAGCAGAGGGCGCTATTCATGAGTTCTTTGTAATTTGAGGTCAGAAGTATAATGTAACGACCGCGCTCTTTGTTTCGTTGTAGTGCATCGATTACGGAGTCAGTGGTTGAAAGTCCATCTTCCATTCAGTACCTATGTCTAATGTCTATGTATGGTATGTATGTATGTATGTATGGTATGGTATGGATGGAGTGAGTGAGTTCGAATCGAACCCCGACTCATGCATTCAATTCATACGCGAGGGGTAAAAAACACGATCAGACTTAGGTAGGTACCTATTTAAAATACAACTCAATTACTATCATTAATTATAAAACTCTAAGTATAAAAATATACAATCCAAAAATGGAAAACTTGCGTTAGTGTAAAATTAAAACCTTGAGCAAAATAACTTAAGGAGTAAATTCAAACTGGGAGCCCCTCGCAGTCGATTTGCTAAGACTTCTGGTGATGCTGGGGCTCTACCAAACCTGGTCTGCAGCTCTGTAGTCGATTTTATCTACAAGGTGGTACAAAATGAATCATCCAATTTTGTTATTGAATAACTTATTACCTACTAAAAAAATATTTTGAGTGATGGAAATCTTTATTAGCAACTTATTGTTTTTTTTTTAAGTTCAAAAGATGATATTTATCAAGTGGATGCTGCCAGTGTTGATTGATACACATTTGAGCCCGTTTTATCCTATTTTCCATGTCTTTCCGATTTCCGGTACCTAAGTAATAATTGTTCGCATTTCTGTCGAATGGGCTGCATTGTCTGAGGCTTGTTGGCATAAGCCCGTGATTCCAAGTAACTCCGAAGAAAGCAGTCTGGGACAACCAAAACAGGCTATCTTGCGGAAAAAATTAGATTGATTTCGTCGCTATAAACAAGCCGCATCTCATAGAAGACTGTAGCGTCATACAAAACTTCAAACATTCGAGTTATCACCGCCTTGTCAGAGCCACTCTAAATACCAACTGTAAAAAAATGTAGAGCAAACTTCTCATCAAACTTACAAAGTCTTTTTATTGACAAAATCAAACACATTAATGAACTTTCAAAGTATGAACTAAACAATACAGTAAATAAACCAGTACAAGAAAATGACGAAGAAATAGAAAAAGCTCTCATAAAAAGTTCTAGCAAAGCCAAAACAAGTAGAAAAACATCAAGAAACGAGGCAATTATGACAGAAACTAGAGAGAAACTACACAGAAACTAGAGCCTATGTACATAATCATATTAGATAAGTTGATAAAAATTTATTATTGTGTGCCTACAAAAACTGCAAGAGTTAATAAAACAAAGACACAGCCTAAGAAACAAAGAGAATAAGTCAAAACTAGACAAAAACATATTGAGTAAACTATATAGGAAAATAAACAGAGAAATAAAAAATAATACAAAAAATATAGAATAGATATAATAGAAAAACACCTGGAACAATCGGGTGCGGTCAAGAAAGCCTTTATATGCCTTAATAAATAAAAAAAAATCATGACTCAACTGCAGAATAATTGTGGAGTTTCAGTCACGAACAGAAAAGACTTAATGAAAATAGCTACTGATTTCTATACAAACCTATACATGAAAAACTTCGGAACCACGATAAACATCTCAATAAGCTATATGAATAAAGATCCCGTACCTACATTTCACAAATGAAATAGAGCACTCAATTAACATGTTAAAACCAGAATAAAGCCCCAGCCCAGATATTATAAGATAACAAACTAAATGCTTAAAAGTGGAAAAGAAATACTAGTACAGCCATTATCGAACCTCCTCCTCGGTTTTGCTCAAACATTTTACTTCTATATAAAAAGGGAAACCCCAAAATGATAACTAACTATAGACCTATAAGCCTCACTTCTTGTGTATACAAAGTATTCTCTGCAACTCTACTGAGACGCATCACTAAGATCTTGGATGAAAATCAACCAGTAGAGCAAGCGGTATTTATGCGTACCTACTTTCTATACCTTGGATCATATCTTCACTCTCAAAATGGTAATGAAAAATTATAGAGAATATGTGTATTGTGGCACGTGCGTGCTGTATGTGCGGTTGCACCGTCTTGTTCAAACCACATGTTCACCAAGGCCCGTTCATACAATTCTCGCAGTCAGAAGTCGTTTATCGTGGCCGTGTAGCGTTCGTCAGTAACAGTGACTGTATTGCCGATGGCGTCCTCATCGACAGCCACAACCGTGATATTCTCGGCCGAACGACCAGTCCAGGGGCAACCTGCAATGTCTTCTGTAGCTCCAGTCTGTTCGAGTCGAGTAGCTTAGCTAAGCGTCCCGGAATGTTTGCCCCACAGATCAGAGTTGGCGCGACACGATTAGGAAATCGACGTCCAAATTCTCGCTCCGCGAACACCACACCGACCGATTTATTGGTTAAAAAATCAACACAATTATTTGACGCTCTTGAGGAGCACCAATAGCGCTCCATTGCTTGTCTGTCTGTTTGTTTGTATACCTACTGCATCTATCTAGTTCACAAATGTAAAATACGATTGATGTACGACGGTAATTGCAAAAATTATAACATCTTCCGATGGGTGATTAATTCTGCGCCACCTGGTACCTACCTACCTTCCTATAATAAAATGTACGATGTAATATTCAGGTAAACGCTTACAGCTACCTATTTACTTAAATTAGGGATACAATACAAATTAAACTAGTAGGTAATTTATTTATAAAATAATGACAACAATTAAAATAGTTGAATACTAGGTAAGTATGTACCTATCTATAGTACTCAGTCCCACACAGGTAAGGTACCTACCTACCTTGTCCCTGTCTATGTCTATCAGTCGCGTCGGTGCGACGACCAGCAACCAGACCGGAGAATCTGTTCAAAACTCTCCAAGAAACATATCATTTATCCCTCCAGTACTTAAGAAGTAAAAATCTTCAGCGCACCACTGCTATGTTTCTTAGAGAGTTTTGATAAAACAGATTATCTATACAGTGTGGTCGCTGGTCGGCGCGCTGACTGATCGACTACACATGGGGCAGCGGCGGCGCGGCAGTGGATAGTCTCGAAAAAACGCTCGCTCCTTTCGCTGTTATTACTAGAGATGAGTCCGGTATTCAATAACTAACTCAGTACCTGTTAGCATGGTCCTAAAATATCTAACGCTATTGTAAAATCCGCATACCGCTAGGGAATAACTGTGCAAAGCGAGCATCGCGCCTAACCGACCGTGAGCCTTATGGCTCACGGTCGGTTAGGTCGGTCGGATAGGTATTGAAGCGTTGGGTAGTTATCTACTCAACGCTTCAATACCTATACTTACCTAACCTATCATCTACGCATAGATACTAGCGGACCGTTCACCCGTAAAGTTATGTAGCTGCAACAAGTATTTGGTATTTCTAACCAAATCGGTTAGAAATATATTGGGTAGAAATCAGGACAGGTATAGAGTATTGTAACGTTATTGGGTACCAGTTGGTACTAGCGGAATTGAAACAAAATACCCAACTAATAATCGGTAGCCAAAATATCCAATAACTCCTATCCTTAGTTATTACTGTGTACCTTAAACTAAAAACCGACCTATCAAATGAAAGCTCTTGTAGCCTAGATCGAGCTGTAATTTTTTTTTGTTTTGAAATATGAATTCGTACATCGCTTTCTACAACAAACTTAGCGAACCTCTTTGACCGTTCATCCAGGAGAAAGCAAAAAACAATAAGGAACCCATTTTTAAATGGTTTATTGATTTTTTATTATTTTTGAGCCTTACGTCTTGCAATGGCAATTTCAAACCGTCATAATATGTAGCTCCGGAACAGTAAATTTATTGTAAACTATGAGGGTGACATGATCACTCTGATCAAACCCACTTTAATGAATAAAGATATAAAAAAAAACTCGAAACAGACGTTTCAAACTAAAACAGTCACGACGTTACTGTTAGGGGCTAACTACTATTTAATTTTAAAAACCTACATAAGAGACAAAAAATCAAACCAAGCCGGCGCGGTGGCGCCGCCACGCTGACCGTGGAGGTCGGCGCGCCGCCGCCGGAAAATTTAAGGTCGGGTCGCACGTCTAAGTCTGTGTACCACAGATTAGCTGGTAGTTTTACTTTGTTTATAGTCCGGTCGCAACGCTACAGCAGCGGAAGGAAAAATAATAGTTATAATAATAGTTAATTATATCGCAATCCTAAGAGTGAAATGTTCCGCCTTTTGATTTATTTGTATTTTAACAATTTATTGTTGCATTTGTGAAATGCACGCGATGGCATTTTGAGACACTTTTCAATAAAAAATGCCAAAGTTAAACAGGTCCAGCTAGCACCGTGTGTAGATGTACACTTATTCCAAATGAGTGAGCGATCTCATTTCGCGTGGCACACAAAACGGCGCGGTCTCACTACGGTAAGGGCCTATCTAACGATTTACATCTTTGCCTGTAACTGTACTCTGTACCTAACCTACTATGAGTTTATGCACCAATCACCATAAATAACTACCGACCTTCGACGGTCCGACTCACTCTTGGCTAGGTACTATTTACATATAGTATCGCGAGGCGAGCAGAAACTATACTATAAGATAATTAATAAAAACGTAGTTCCAACTTGTTTAGTGTGATCTGACCCCCCCCCCCCCCCCCTGCCTCCCCCGGGTGTCACTTCAAGTTTTTTGTTTTAGTTGTACTTATATAAAAATACACTATACACACACACACACACAGTGTTCCCTTATCAGTGGTGAGCGACTAGTTTTACAACATTTAGTTCTTATCAGTCGGATAGATACTGATACCTACCTAGGTAGGTACCTACATATTTATGTACTTTGTTTGCACAACACAGTCGCATAGTGACTACCTCAATGTTTTATGTTTTTTATTATTTATATTGGAAACAAAAAGCTTATTATTAAGTAACAAACAATAGAACGAGCTAAAGATAGTTTCCACTGATAGATTGTAAAAATAACTGGACTAGTACAAATTAACAAAATAAAATATAAATACATACAATAAGGTGAACAAATTATAAAACAGTGTGCATATTACGAGTACGAGTACCCATTCTAAACAAAATACTAAACAAAATGATGCGTTTAGTCTGGTCTGGCTGCTGGTGTCAGTCAGTACCAAATGATGCGTTTAGTCTGGTCTGGCTGCTGGTGTCAGTCAGTACCAAATGATGCGTTTAGTCTGGTCTGGCTGCTGGTGTCAGTCAGTACCAAATGATGCGTTTAGTCTGGTCTGGCTGCTGGTGTCAGTCAGTACCAAATGATGCGTTTAGTCTGGTCTGGCTGCTGGTGTCAGTCAATACCAAATGATGCAGCAGATTGGTAACTACAAGGTACACCTAATATTCATCTACTAGGATGAATATTAGGTACCGTAAAGCGGGGTCACATTTATTAATTTTGAAATTAAAATGTATGCTATATCTTTAATTCCAATCGTAAAAATGTAGAAAAAATTGTAGAATGATGGACATACTAAAAACCTCGTTATCAAAGTTATATTGAATTTGGGGTTACTTTAATACCACCCGTTTTTTTAACGAATATAGATAACACCACAACTAAGAACAAAAATCATTTTTGTTTCAAAATGTGATTTCTAAAAAAAAACGTATTTTTTTATATTTATTTTCTACATTATTAGCTATCAAAAGAGTAATTTTAGATAATAATGTAGACAAAATTAATAATAATATTGTTGTAATTTCTATTTTATAAAAGAGCAACAGAGAATTCACCATCATCATTTTTTCCGTAACGCGCACAATAAGTATAACTTCAAAAAACAATCAAATAAAGTTTCAGGGGCGAGATTAACTACCCCTTCTTAATCGTGCACACTTAGCAGAGTGGTCGTGGTTATGATGGGGGGTCCTGATGAACGGCTGCCCGTGCAACGCGCCGCCATCGTTCCCTATTGGTTGCGTTGTGGGAGCAGTCGGTCATGGTGGATTGTGTTAGGGAGGTGATAAGGTCTGATCATCTCGTTTGAAAACAACCTCGGGACCTTTTTCCTTCCATTCTGCCTTGTACCACGAGACGCTCCATCGAGTCTTCATTCCGTGCCACGTGCCGAAAGAACTTTAGTATTCGTATTTGCACAGTCGACGATAATCTCTCCTTTATACAACGTTCTTCGAGGATGGAGACAATTAGTCCGATGTGCGGTCCACGGCATCCTCAGACGTCTCTAGCACCACATCTCTAGTGAATCTATTTTCCTCCGCTCTTTTTGTCTCAGAGTTCATGACTCAGCTCCGTATAGAAGAATTAGAAAGACTAGACTTCGCATCAGACGAATCTTGGTGCTTTTGGTTATCCGGCGGTCCTTCCAAATCTTGGAGAGCCTTTCAGCAGCCGATCGTGTGATAGCGCAACGGCTTCTGATTTCCTCTTCACAGCCTCCGCTGTTGGTAAAGTAATGTTATTAACTACTACTACTTAGATAAGCAAAACATTTTAAAATACTGGGGCGAGATTATTAGCTATCAATGTCACCCGTGGAGACTATCAATGTAACTATCAATGTCACCTCGTGGAGCCTATCAATGTAACTATCAATGTCCCTCGTGGAGCCTATCAATGTAACCCCGGTTTACAAAAGTACTCATTAAAATCAAAATGGCGACCGCAACTCAATGACGACAAAATATTTATATTTGCAAGAAACATACAATTACGCTGTGCATTTGCTATAGATCTTTAAATTAAATACGGTTGGTCATGTGAAGTTTTACAGTCAAAATTTCTTGCGTTTTTCACAACTAAATGTAAAAAGGTAATTATTTTTTCCATAAACAGGCACCTTCTTGCATGGACACTTTGGGAAATGACAGCTAGAATGTCAGTCTTGCCAACAAAAAAAAAACCAAAGTTCCTTGCCTTTCGTTTTCGGAGAAAATTTAAAACAAACATTATATTTTGTGTAATCATCAAAGTCACCCCGGTTCTCATAGACTTCCCGTTTTACGATATAAATGTATTGTACTTATCATGCATAAAGTTGTTATATAAAATAATAAATAATACCTAATAATATTTGGCCCTCATTTGAAGAAGTTAACATTAATTAACTTCTCGAAACATTGCGCCGAGAGGATTCAATCCCGGGATACCGATCGATTTCCGATCCCGAAAATTTAGGGTTACATTTTGAAAATCCCGGGATTTTCGGAATTGAGAAAACATTTAAAATTTTTTGAAAGAAAGTGAAGCATTAGTCATCGCAAAGAAAAAGATCATGGATGACGAAATTAAGGCTCTAGTCCCTACCGAGTGCAATAAAAATATGGTGAGTCATAAATTGATGATGACGATGATTGATGGAAAAGTGTGTACTTATCTTTCCGAAGCTAAGTCAAATGCTGCGTGCTATTTGTGTTTAGCTAAACCCACCGAAATGAACAAATTAGAAACAGTAACACTGAGGGTTGTATCTTCTGATGCATTAGAATTAGGGTTATCAACATTACATGCTCGTATCAATTGTATGGAATGCCTTCTCCATATTTCATACCGACTCGATTTTAAAAAGTGGGCTGCGAAAGGAATTGAACACAAAGAAATGTTGGAAATAAGGAAAAAACATATTCAGGACAGATTCAAAAACGAGCTCAACCTTTTAATCGATATTGTAAAGCAAGGATCTGGAACCACAAATGACGGGAACACTGCAAGAAGATTTTTTGAGTTTCCGGACAAAACTGCAGCCATCACTGGGCTGGACGAAGAGTTAGTCCGCAGATTTGCTGTTATTCTGCAGGCAATAACATCAGGGGAACTGATTGACGTGATCAAATTTAAAGAGTTTGCTCTGAAAACAGCTGAAAGGTTCGTTGAGATGTACAATTGGTTCTACATGTCATCCACTGTACACAAGCTTCTCATACATGGAGCAGACATTATTGCCAATAATGCAATTGTGCCAATTGGAAGTCTCTCAGAAGAAGCTTCAGAGGCCCGCAACAAAGATTTCAGAAGGTTTCGAGAACATCATTCCCGAAAAAAGAGCAGGCAAGCCTGTAACGAGGATATCCTCAATATGCTAATTCTTTCTTCAGATCCCGTTATCAGTGCAATGAGACCTAAGATGGATACCAAAAAACAACATGATTTCTTCACTGAAACCCTTGAAATAATCAAGTTTCAAGAAGAACAAATTGATTTTGTTGACGTATCTAATTTAGACACTGATTCTGAATTGGAATCTGAAGAGAGTGATATTGAAAATTTGTAGATTCAGCATAGTTTTTTAAATGTACTGAATTCTTTTGTTGTTTTTGTTTATACGTATTATGTATCTTCCTAATTTTATAAGTTGCTAACAGTTATATTTTATTATACTTAAAATTATCATTAACTTTATTCATAGCCAATGTTCCTATACTCAATTTATTTTTATAATATGTTACTATAGTATATTTTAACTTTATGTTCGTAACTTTTAATAATAATTATTGTAACTATGTTAACTCTTTATAAATGTCAATAAATGGTTACCATTTAGTTCTGACTTATTTCTCTTTCCTTCCTTAGTTAATGGAGCGACTTAAGATAAAAACTATAAAACGCATAAAAATCATCAAGTAGAAGTTTCATGTTGTAGTACCTGAGCTACCCTAGGCCTCTTGTTGACTACCGCTAATTGTTAATTAATTCCTTTAAATTTTAACAATTAGCAGTTTGAACATCTGGTACCTTATGTTGCTACCTAATTAGGTAGGTAGGCAGGTAAATAGCATAATAAATATTTCTTTAATTTGATTTGTGGTTCTAGTTTTGTTGACTGGTATTTCACCGTTAGCTAAACACATGAAAATACGTTTCTGTAACTATCTGTAGCGTACAATTAGCGGACTTATTAAAAAAAAGTGCTGTAGTTCGAGTAATATGAAGTGAAGTAGGTATGCCAAAACATCTTAAAATAGTTAGTACTATAACTGTTTGCAAGGATAATAACGATTATCTTTGCACTTCCGGACATATCCGGGTTTTTCATGTTATTCATTTTTTTTTCACCATTTGCGTCCTATTGTATATTCGATAATGTAAATATTTTTTTTCTTTACCTTGGTGAGTTTTTCTTCACAAAAATATGCTGTTTCCTACCAAAAACAAAAAGAAAACAAATTTTTTTTTCGTATTTTTTTTCTCAAAAAGTGCAGTAGTTCTCGTAATATGAAGTATGTCAAAAAAACATAAATAGTTGGTACTATAACTGTATGCAAGGATATAACGGTTATCCTTGCACTTCCGGAGATATCCGGATTTTTAACATGCTTTTCATACATTTTTTTAGTAAAAAAAATTATAACTCGCCATATTGACAGTCAAATTGTATCCCATGATATATTTAGGCATAATATTGATTAGTACAAGCCGTTTTAAGCAAAAAAAACGACACTTTAAAAATTTTATTCCTATGTCTTAGAAACGCGATTTTCGATCCACTGTGCGGCGTTCGATTACTTGTTTAAGGAATGCTTTTGTATTGTGGACAGGTACCTCAATGGTATAGTTTGGTATAAAAGAGCTAATACTAATAAGTTTAAAATTTCATCCAAAATTAACACCGATGATAACTATAAATTTTAAATTAAAAAATACTTCTACGATTCACAACAAAACCTAATATCAAATTTTATAAATCCAACAAACTTCGTAACA
The DNA here is from genome assembly GCA_947859395.1 of Eupithecia insigniata. NCBI lineage: Eukaryota > Metazoa > Arthropoda > Insecta > Lepidoptera > Geometridae > Eupithecia > Eupithecia insigniata. The sequence goes on along the minus strand of OX402006.1, from coordinate 362,444 downwards.
AAAAACGCTTCCAACAAACAAGGTAATAAAAAAAAAACTAAAAAGAAAAGGAAAGAAAAAAAAAACGTCCTAAATTAAACGCTGAAATAATAACCATCGTAATTTAATTTCGAAAACAACCTGTATAATGTTATCAGTTCGTTCCATTCACTGACGAACGAGCGCCGAGCATACGTAGGTACCTACGCTAGAATACCGATTGCCGATCATTTTACGTGATTTTACCCTAGTACTTGTACTTGCAGGATGTGGCCTGCCTGGCGTCTAATGCTTTCTACCCTCAATGTGAGACTTAACACTATTGGTTATTGTTTTTTTTTATTTAATAGTATATTCAGTGTTAGTCAATATGTATATGTATGTTGTATATGTAGGTTAGGTACTTAGCCTTAATATTTCACCAATTTGAGACAGGCTTACATACAAACCGGATTTTTCTACGGGTTTCTATTTATTTTTGTTACACATTAATTACTTGTTATATAATAATAAAGCTACCTTAACCCGTAGAAAAATCCGGTTTGTATGTAAGCCTGTCTCAAATTGGTGAAATATTAAGGCTAAGTACCTAACCTACATATACAACATACATATACATATTGACTAACACTGAATATACTATTAAATAAAAAAAAACAATAACCAATAGTGTTAAGTCTCACATTGAGGGTAGAAAGCATTAGACGCCAGGCAGGCCACATCCTGCAAGTACAAGTACTAGGGTAAAATCACGTAAAATGATCGGCAATCGGTATTCTAGCGTAGGTACCTACGTATGCTCGGCGCTCGTTCGTCAGTGAATGGAACGAACTGATAACATTATACAGGTTGTTTTCGAAATTAAATTACGATGGTTATTATTTCAGCGTTTAATTTAGGACGTTTTTTTTTTCTTTCCTTTTCTTTTTAGTTTTTTTTTATTACCTTGTTTGTTGGAAGCGTTTTTTGTTACGAAGTTTGTTGGATTTATAAAATTTGATATTAGGTTTTGTTGTGAATCGTAGAAGTATTTTTTAATTTAAAATTTATAGTTATCATCGGTGTTAATTTTGGATGAAATTTTAAACTTATTAGTATTAGCTCTTTTATACCAAACTATACCATTGAGGTACCTGTCCACAATACAAAAGCATTCCTTAAACAAGTAATCGAACGCCGCCGCCTCGGTCGCGTCGTGGTCAAAATTATCGTAAAATTATTTTTATCTCGATAATTACGACTTGCCCTTTTTACTCGAAACAATACGTCAAACTTATCAGAACCAACAGAGATCATACGAACAGCCTTTTTAAATAATCATTTATTATTCGGTAGACGTTGTTTGGACGTTTGACTGATAGATAAGGTGCATGAAACTAAACGCACTCACTTATTGATGTGGCACGGCGGGCAAAGGTCCGCCTGCGACCCAGGAGGTTGCGGGTTCGATTCCAGCCTTGGGACAAATGTTTGTACGATCTGCAAATATTTGTCTCGGGTGTTCTGTCTGGGTACTTTATGTATATTAAAAAAATATTGATCTATGTAATACGTAGGTAAGTAAGTTTTGCAAAACGAATATTTATTAACATTTTTCAAAATACATACCATTACAGTCTATATACACTTTTGCATACGTACAAACCAACTACTAAATATCTCTTCCCATTTATCCTTTGAAACGGTAGCACAGGCATTATCCCAAGCACTTAATAATTCCTCCTCAGTTGCAAGTTTTTGTCCTCTTAATTTATTTTTGATGAAAGGGAAGAGTCCAAAATCGCACGGTGCAAGGTCTGGGCTATAGGGACGACGACCCAATAGTGTGAGCCCTGATTGGGTCAAAAACTCCAGAGTCAAGCTTGCACGATGCGCCGCTGGCGCGTTGTCGTGGTGGAAATGCCAGGTACTGAGACGTGCCTTTGGTCGCAATTCTTTTAACTCATTTATGACTTGAGGTAAGCAAACGCCAGTGTACCAACTAGCGGTAACCGTCTTCTGAGAATCCAACACTATCCTTTTAATGAGACCCCTTTTAGCAAAGAAAACTACGATCATCCTTTTTTTAACAGATCTCTGCTGTTTAACCATCGTCGGTGCTGGCTCATCTTCAAACACCCATGTCTTTGATTTGGATTTACTGGGAATGTCAAAAAAATATAACCAGGTTTCGTCGCCTGTGACGATTGAATCAACATCCTTTGAATGGTCAGAGTCATACTTCTTTAACATTTTTTTACACCAATTGACACGCGCTGCTCGCGGGCTTTCATTGAGGGAATGAGGGATCCATAAAGAACACAATTTTCTTACTTTTAAAACTTCATGCAAAATTGAATTTAAAGTTGATGCACCAGTACTCAGAATCTCTTGAATTTGTCTATAAGTAATTTGACGATCAGCTGTAAGTAGATTTTTAATGCCGTCAATGTTTTCTTGAGTCTTGTTCGTCACTGGGCGGCCTGATCTTTCATTGTCATCTTAACTGAATCTTCCTTGTTGGAATTCTTTGTACCAACGCAATATGGTAGAGGCAGAAGGGCACTCATCGCCGAAAGTTTCAGACATTTCTTCATGGCATTCTTGGTACGATAATGCACGCTTGAAGTTGTAGTAGAAAATCACTCGGTAATCACGGTGACTGAGACAGGCCATTTTTAACAAATTTCCACTTATCGTGCAACGAAAAGAATGAACACAGGAATAAGCTGTATGCTAGTTTGGACTTGTTAGTCTCTATACTTATTAATGCAATCAATCAAACAAGTAAAAACATATGCTACGATACTCGTATTGCAAAACTTATGGAGCAACCTAGGTACGTATATTGTATTATGCATATCAGTCATCTACTACCCATAACACAAGCTCTGCTTAGCTTGGGACTAGATGATGCTGTGTGAATTGTCCAACATTATTTATTTATTTAATCTGTTTAAATCGGTTAGTAGTATTTTATACGCAAAAGTAGAGGGTTATTTATAAGAGAAGTTTGAAGTAATTTTTTTATTTTGTTGCCTGATAGTGATAACATAACCATTATTTGGTTACTTTAATTAATATTTATTTATTTTATTTTTATTTATTTAGTTTACAAAATCCACAACTTGACAAACTTATTTATAGATCCTATGGCCAATACAGGATTAACATTTTTTTAATTATATTATTTATCTATATACCGTAAAACAGTAGAATTTATAAAAAAAGTGTTATTTTGTAAAATTTCAGTGTTTATTTATGTAAAATTAAGCATTTGTAATTTGAGTTAATTCATACTATGTTTTTGAAAGTACATAAAGACAGATTTTCAAATAATACTTCGATTTTATTCACCTGTCTACGATCCCGGGATAATCCCGAAATCCCGGGATTGAAAATAAAGACCGGGAATCGAATCCTCTAATTGCGCCTTATGTTGAAGAGATCAACATTTTTCGAATATTTGTTGTTCGAACCTTGCATGGTCCGCAGTAGATATGTATTCTTACGGTAATTTGTGGCGGAGTGGGCAATAAATAATTTAAGGGAGTTTCATCGAGAAGCGCCATTGGGCGGAACGTTAGTCCTATTCCCGGTTAAAAGCCTGGGTGAATCAACCAGGTTCAAGACAATATTATAAGCAATAGCGATGGGTCAGCAGCTTCTCTTCTCAACTCAAGCGGTAGCAAGTGATGGTGTTTGCAGCTACCTATTTTAGAGTGTATGATCTCAAACTGAAATCTTTAGTCACCCGGAACAAAAAATTATAGGTACCTACTAAAAAATGGTAGGTAAATGATAAACTGAATACCTCGCTGTTACCTCCGATTTGGTTCAAATTTGATACAGGCCTTCTCTTCGACAATACAATAAAGTGTGCCAAGGGATTTTTAGCGCATCTCAATATTATTTTGAGAAATTGATTTTTTTATAATTTTTTTATATTAATAATTTAAATTAGTAGGTATAGGTACCTACCTACTAGGTACCAACCAAACAAGGACCGTATCGGAGGCACAGGTCGCGTCATGCTTTAATAGCGCTGACTTTGATGCGCACATGTTGATTTTTATACCGTTTTATAGCCTGCGCTGCGACACTATGCTCCTCGCGTTGCTCATCCTCGCGCAATTAATCGCATCGCGACGCTCCTGCCTGTGCTATAAAATGTTTGCGCTGCGCGAGTACCTACCTACCTAGGTATGTGGCCAGCCACTCGCGCTTCTATTGCCGGCGGCCCTTTGACTCGCGCTCAAAAAACCGACAAAAGGCCGTGTGGCCGGGCCATAACACCTGCGCAGAACCCCCTCCACTTTCACCGAGCGCTATTAAACCGTGACGAGTGTAACAGCTACATGCGGTATGAGTGTAGCCGTTGGTGAAACACCATCATCACGTACCTAAACATCATCATCAGCCGTTACCATCACTACATTGCTATACCTACCTACCTAACTTTGTCCAGTGCCTTTTTTTCGCATCCACTCAAAACTTAACGCGATCCGAATAAACTGGTAAGTACCTAACCTAGGTACCTACCTACTAGCACATTAAATGTACCTACTTACTTAAAATGAATGTTAACCTCAGTACCTACCAACCAGCTAGTATTAATTATTAAATACATTAGTATATAGGTATGTCCTTAACTTACTCGTTCAACGTGGTTCAACCGTCCCGAAGTACCTAGCACACTTTGCGGCGACCCCATCCCCTCCCCTTTACCCCCTTACTAACGTAGGTACGTAAGTACACACTCTTTTTACACACACACACACACACCGGTCAGGCACATCCCTACTTACGTTGTAATCTTGTGTTATTTACTGTGACTACACTATTTTGTAAAGTAAATTACCAATTGACACACATTTAACAATTTACCACCCGACCGACGCGCAAGTATTTATATTATTATTAGGTAAGTATGTGATCTAATTGCATTCCGTCGTCGTGTCAGTCTTTAGTTTTTATAATACCTAGCTAGGCTATTACAGCGAACACACAGCAGCGCGGTCACAGTCCGCACCTCACGAGAACCCTGCGAGCGGTCATGTATCCGACGGCGGCGGCGGGGCGCGGGCGAGGGGAGCGAGCTCCTGCGCGGCGGGGGGCTGCGGCGCAGCGAGCGGCGGGGGCAGCAGGCGCGCGTACACTCCGCGCAGCGCCGCCAACGCCATGAACGTGAGCGCAGCCGTGCAGGAGAACGTAGCGGCGGGGCCCAGCCGTGCGTACACCACGGCCACGAACACGGGGCCCAGCGCGCGCGACAGGCAACCCGCGCCTGTCAGGACGCCCATCCACACGCCCTGCGGCCGCGGGCCTAGCACTTTCGAGAAGATCGTCTGGATCAGCGTCACGCCTAGCGAGTAGCCCACCGATACCAGGGTGTAGCCCACCAGGAACTGCGGCACCGTCAATCCGCGTGTGGTCAGGCACCAGGGTTGCGTGGCCGCCGGGCAGCCGCCGCCCGCCTCGCTTGCCTCGGGGGGCGCAAGCGGGGGGCCGCCGGGGCCCCACGGGATGCAGAACACGGACGCCAGGCCCGTCAGCAGGAACCCGCCCCACAGCAGCAGGGCGCTGGAAGGAACGAACACCACAGTCAGTAGAGTCGATGCTCTGCAGTTCTGCACTACTTCAGGCTATGCATGAGATGCCAATGTTACCAAAATTCCAATGTTATTCTAGCTCAGTAATACAATATTAACGTAAGGAATGTAACATCCATTCTCTAACAGTTTAACATTGTTTCCCTTTTCCCCCTTAGTACCCAAGATGTACAAGGCACAAAGCTATTCAGTCCGTAGGTACGTGCTAAATTCCAACAATAGAATGTCTACCTACGTTTAATACGTGCGTGATGTATGTACATACGTGCTTCCGTATTAACCTTTCATTTTAACCTAAGTTTAATAAATATACAGTTGCGAACAAACAGCGTTAGAGGTATCATTTCTCTTCCTCGGTAGCTCTAACAGATAAGGAGTACCTACGGTTTCAGCAAAAGTTTTAGGGATGGACTTTGATTTGAATAATCGTCATCGGTTCGGATCGGATCATTCCAATGAGACAAAGGTGCAACTAACCGTTCCTCTATGATCTTGGAGAGCGGTGCGATGAGCGCGAAGGTGGCGACGGCGAGCAGCGCGCCAGCCGACATGAGCGCGCCCATGTACTCGATCGCCTGCTGCTTGCTCCACGCGAACTGGTCCATGGTCAGCGACGTGGCCAGAGTCTCCAGTAGCACAAAATTGAACACTAGCACGAAGAAAGCGCCCACCAGCGTCCAGCTGCTCACCCGGTCCACGCGCAGCGCCGCCAGCGCCTCCTTCTCTGCAACACGAGCCGAAGTCTGCGTTAGTTAGTGTAGTTACTAACAACTAGTAGCTAGTGTAGTGCCTGTCGCAACCCACTGCCTGACCCCGCACTCACCAGAGGACTTGCCCTGCGCAAGCATGGCCTCCCTGGCGGCCACGGTGCGCTCCTTGAAGCAGCAAGGTAGGAAGAGTAGCAGGTTGAGGGTGCCCAGCAGCGCGTTGGTCCATCCCGCCGCCGTGTACATGTCGAGGCGCAGTGCGGGCTGCGGGGCGCCGAGGGGCGGGTACTCGTCGCCGGGCCCCAGCGGCGCGACGGCCGCCTGCAGCGCGGGGCCCACCACGAAGCCCAGCACCTGCGCCAGCGACACAGCGGCCACGCACCGCGTGCGCTCCTCCACCAGCGTCGCCGCCGAGAGGTACGACCGCGCCACCGCCACATTAGCTGCAACACGCACCACGAAGCTTTCACCATTTGGAGTATCCCAGCTATTTATATTTTTATATATATATTCACAATTATAACATTAGAAGTTATACAAAACTTGAGAAAGATTCCTAATCAAGTATTACACTACTCCCGTTGTGGAGGCCCATTGTGTGGGAGGATTTCGAGGACATCCATGAGGGCTGGTTCGGCGGCAGATTTGGCCGAGGATCTCATGAGGCGCAAATATGCAGGTCTCTATGCAGCCTACGCATTTGCTCCCCTTGGAGTCGAGACCCTAGGTCCATGTGGGGTACCGAGGCTTGAAAAAAATTATCTGAGCGCCTGGTGGAAGCGCCGACGCGTGACCGAGAGCTGGTAAGTATCTAGCAGCGCATTAGCATTGCCATACACGGGGGCAATGCAGCCAGCATCTTGGGGACGCTTCCGACTGGTATTGATATGGACCAGTTGAGCTACCTGTAGATTGTTTACAACAGTCTGCAGTTAGCTCAATTGTTTCAATTGTAAATACTAGGTAGTTCTAATTTGTTTCTATTTAATTATATTTTTTTTATTCACAAAATCATAGCACATACATATCAATTAAAAAAATCATGTCAAGTCATTAAATAACCCACCCCTGACCGTTCCCGGAGCAAACGTGCCCATAATGCTTGCAGCATTACCTCGCTGAATAGCGATGGCTATCCTTTGCACCAGGAAAGACCCGGAGCGGGAGTCAACTGTCACTTCATTAAGTTTACGGCCTAATTCTCCCACTAAACACTTCGCATCCACACTCCAACTACCCAAGGTCTCCACTGCTAGAGGTGTAAAATGGTAAAGCTGCTCCAAGGCAGCATACTTAAGCCTTTTTTTTGTGATCACGGTGTTTCTATTTGTAATTTGTATTGTAATTTTCAAGTACATAACGTGTACAAAGTACAAGTTGTTCAGTCCGTACGTGTAATATCTAGTTTACCTACATTATAATAGCTTAGTAATGTCTACCTACTTCCAATAAGTACGTGATGTTTATTCTTCCGTATTAATCTTTCATTTGAACCTAAATCTAATTAATAAACAGTTGCGATCAAATAGCGTTAGAGTTATCATTTCTCTTCCTCGGTAGCTCTAGCATTCTTCGAGCCGGATTCACAGTCTAAATCCGCGATCGCGCTCACAAAACTGTCTGTCGAAGGACAATATGATAACGTTCGTGGCTAAAACGTTATCCTAAAGTACTACGTCGCGTTCACACGTAGTACTTATACTGTGTTCCATTCAGTGCTATTTGGGAACAACACCACAGAGCAACACCTCACGAAAACTATCCAGATATCAAGTAATGTCTTTGTTTCACCTACCTACAATGGAGAAGCAGATTGATGTACCACCTACAGCCTCGCCGAGTCCAGCCCAACAAGTCGCTGAGTTATTGAAAAGGCAGCGTGCACTTTTCAGAGGATTTTGTCACTACTTGAACAGATTCAAGGTAGAGTATATTACGGCAAAGTGGGAGCTTGAGGATAGATTGAAGCGTGTGCAGAAGAGGGACGAAATTGAAACATATCACATTCAAATAGATACTATCCTGCAAGGATCGGATGTGGAATACGAGGATGAGTTCTACTACTATGAGGAATCCTACGAAGCTACAAGGAAAGCCCTCAACACAAAGTTAGCATCTACATCTCATCTTTATAATTCCACTCCAAAACTAGAAGTTCTAGTATTTGAGGGCAGCTATACTCAATGGCCTACATTTTATGATCTTTTCTCCGAGAGCATCCACAACAATCATCTCTTGATGAAGCACCAGAAAATGCAACGCTTGAAGGGTAGGCTACAGGGTGAACCAGAACGGCTCGTACGACATCTACATATTTAATCTGAAAACTATGAGACCGCCTGGGAACTCTTAAACCACAGATATAACAACCCTCTAGTTCTATTCACGAAGCACATGGAAATATTTTTGAACCAGTCTTACGCCATCAAACAAACGTGCAACGACTTAAGACGCATCTACGACACCTCCATGGAAAGTATTCATGCTATTCGGAATCTCGGGATCGACACGACAACATGGGAGCCCATATTGGCACATCTCATCTGCAAGGAGCTCGATCCGAAAACTTTGGCAGAATATAGAAACTCGTAAAGGTCCGCGAGAAATACCGACGCTCGAAGAGCTAATGGAATTTTTGGAAAATAAGTTTATGGAACCTTTATTCGAAAAGAAAATGTATAAATTAGCGACACAGAGTGCAAAATCCAATTCCTGTAAATTAAATATACCCTGTCATCAATCAGAGGGATCATCAATCGATAAGTATCCTCACAGAAAGAATCGTACAAGTAAGTCACGAGACCTTGAATTTATTTCAGCCACAAGCACATTGACCTGTCCTTATTGTAACAGCAATCATGCAATATATAAATGTGATGATTTCATAAAACTCGATGCCAAAGACCAATTAAACGCAACGACCCAGTTAGGCATTTGTCAAAAATGCCTACTTCAGCACGAGGTAGGTCAGTGCCGTTCAAGACGCTCATGCAGAGTTTGCCAAGGTCAACACAATTCTCGGCTGCATGACGCGTTTAAGTTTTTAGAACAGTCTGGACACATCAACCCATATCAGGTTACGTCTACTCCTAATGACCATAAGATTATTGCATGTTCTGTACTCGATGATTCCTTTACTAAGCAATACGGAAAGAAAACTAGAAATATCTCTCAGGACGAAGATCATCTAAAAACTCAACCAAGCATATTAAAAGGTCAGCATTATAATGCCCCTTTAAAATGAAACGGAGGCATAATGAACCGTCAGGAACCATGGCAATCATATCGAAGGTACATAAATAAAATTCCAAGTCGACGTTCCTCTCAATGTAAGCGACGACGACGTGCTGCGGCAGGAGCAGGAGCAGGATCTCATCTGACGGCGACGGTCACCTCGGCGGCCCTTATAGAAGGCCCCAAGGCAGCACAGCATCAAGCAGCGTGTGACGAGCTGACGAGCAGTGCGTGTTGAGTGTTTCGCGATATAAAATAAATACGTATCATAAGTTATTTAGGCGCGAGAGTGGACAGTTGAAATCATAAGGTAAGGACATTAAGATCTCTATATCTCATACAGGGACAAAGTGAATGAAGTCTGCTAATGTGATGTGGCATGGCATACCCTGAGGGCTGAGGGGGAGAGTGTTCGGGACAAAGTGAATGAAGTCTACTGATGTGATGTGGCATGGCATACCCTGAGGGCTGAGGGGGAGAGTGTTCGGGACAAAGTGAATGAAGTCTGCTGATGTGATGTGGCATGGCATACCCTGAGGGCTGAAGGGGAGAGTGTTCGGGACAAAGTGAATGAAGTCTGCTGATGTGATGTGATGTGGCATGGCATACCCTGAGGGCTGAAGGGGAGAGTGTTCGGGACAAAGTGAATGAAGTCTACTGATGTGATGTGGCATGGCATACCCTGAGGGCTGAGGGGGAGAGTGTTCGGGACAAAGTGCAAATGCAGAGGATTTGTCGTATGTCAGCCGAGTACGTTTCGGTCTGTACTGTAAGTACAACCGCAGGTTTAATTGATCAGGCCATGAGGTGGAGCAGTCGAGGAGGATCTCACCCGAGCTAACTCCGATGAGGAACCTTGCCACCAGCATCCAGTAGTGTGCATGCGGGCGCGTGAGGTGCAGCTGCGCGTACAGCACGCTGGCCAGCACGAACAGCACCAAGGAGGCGGCCAGCGGCGCTCGCACCCGCCCCGCGCGGTTCGCCCAGTAGCCCAGCAGTGGAGAGAACACCAGCTGGCCTAGCGGATTGGCGCCCACGGCCAGCCCCAGCACCTCCTTTTGCGAGCCCGGCTCCAGCTGCAACAGAAGCGACCCTCACCCTCAGCACTGCTCACTGCTAATCGTCCGAGTCTCCAGCCAGCTAGTCGGTCGGTCGATCGGTACACTAGTAGAGGGTTGGTACAGCTCTCATCACGGTTTAAAAGCGCTCGGCGAAAGTGGAGGGGCGTTCTGCGCAGGTGTACATTCACGCTCAGAATCATAGTGTTGTTCTAACGGAGAAAGATGGGATGGCGGCGGGCGAATGATATTCTATGAGACGTATATGTTAAATCTTTTTATTAATAATTTACTTAGGTTTTTTTGAAATGTGTACCTACTTATCTTTTTCATGTGTAGCTTGGCTCCTACGGCGAATGAGTATGGGTATGAAGGTATAAATAAACATGACATAATACGAAGTAGGTACAATATCGTCGCCGAAGAGTGAAAACCTCGTAAGTTGCTACATGCTAACTTTTCAAGAACAAGGAAAAACGTCTGGTGTAAAATTTGTTAGGACATGCGGTATTATTATACTGGCTTTAATGATCAAATTTGATCAGTTTTCAATCGTGGTAGTTTATTTTTATGATTTGTTAGACAGAGACTAGCAGCGAAACCCGGCGTTGCTCGGGTCAAAATACATCGCACACTTAATGGTTTTAAAATCAGTTTCTCTATCTTAGGTACGTGTACTTAATCTTTGTACCATTAAATTTACGTTGTATCTATTGTAAACGATTGATTGAATTCGATTGATTAAATTTCGACTATCCTACATCATTTTTAAATTTTGAGATTGTTTTCGACTATTTTAGATTGTTTTTAAACATTTAAGAACATTCTATAACTTTTAAGAGCTTTCAGGACGGCGAGATCTTACATCATTATAAAAATTATAGATTATTTTCGAAATTTCTAGATCGTTCTGGAAAATAAAATAACATTTTAGAACGTTTGAAAGCATTCTAAACCATGACAGACTATCCAAGATACATTGAATTTTTTTACTTTACAGGTCGTTCTGGAACAATAAAGAACATTCTACAATGTTAAATAGCTTTCAGGAAGACGACAGACTCATACATAATTTTTAAATTTTGAGATTATTTTCGACGTTTCTAGATCGTTTTTGAGTATTTAAGAACATTCTAGAATGTTTAAGAGCTCTCAGGCTGACGATAACATTTTAAAAATTATAGACTATTTTTGAAATTTCTAGATAGTTTTGGAACATTACAAAACAGTAAGCTAGACGATAACAGACCATTTACACCCAATGATATTCCATATAAACTGAGGTAGATACGTTTTACCGAGGTCTGCGTGGCAATATAAACTCAAGCTAATTAGCTTGAGTTAACTCAGTCGGCCCTGCGTCTGGCTGCGAAGCGAACATGCCTTGCGGGCTTTTGGAGTGCGAACAAAATAACAAAATACGCCATGTTGTGAGTTCAGGATGTAGAACTTATACTGGGACGGCTGTAAAAAGCAGTTGGGTTTTTCTTTACATTTTTGTCATTTATAAGTAGCGTTTAGTCTATTTCAAATTAAAAATCATAAATTTTATTTTATTCAAAACTCACTCCCGCGCTGTTGCCGCTCTGCCACCTACACGAACGAGACAAGTTAGTGCGTTGCATTTGTGAGTGACAGAGATAATGGGCGCGCGATGTTGTCAGTTCGAACGACGCAGAGGAAGTTGGGTGATATGGCACATCGGCCTTCCTAGCTTGCTACAATAATATTTTTCACCACTGGTATCCAATACGTATTTTATCTATAGTAGTAAGATTTTTTTAACATTTGACTATCAACATTATCTTCATTTTATTTTAGATTTCCTAAAGATGAACTTTTAATTAAAAATGGGTACAAGTAGCATATGAATAAACAAGAACATAAGTAGAGCGGAAACTTCCGCCCGGGACCGGTTCAAGGTCGCGGCTAGACGTTAAAGTCCGGCTACACGCTCAAACATTTGTGCAACCATGCATGCACAAACACAGTTTCCGTAAGCAAGATGGAGCGTGTGGCCGGGATCTTGCTTGCGTAAACTGGTTTGGCAATTTGTGTTTGTTTGGGCCAAATGTCTCGTAGTGTTTACTGTTTACGTTACATGAGTGAGCTTAATAATAGTAACTATGCATAACCTATGACATGTCATATGAGTATGTACAGATTAGGATGTAGGAATTATCCGCTACACTGGTTTGTGCAATCAAGCATGCGCAAATATTTGAGCGATAATAAATATTTAACTGCTTTAATAGCCGGGCTATTAAAACAGAATACTCAGTCTATCCCAGTCGGGCTGAGTATTTTGTTCGCGACCTTGAGCCGGTCCGGGGTGTAAGTCGCTCTACCTATGTTCTTGTGTATGAGTAAACAAGATAATAGAGTATTTTAAACTTACGCGATCTGAACACATTATTATTAATTGTTCACGGGTATTTATCCCGTTTATTTACCTATTGCCGACTGTACAGACCAGCTATTGTGCAACCGCCTAAATTATATGGTCTGCCGAAAGTACATAAAGCCGACGCACCGCTACGACCAATAGTAAGTAAAATAGACTCGCCGACTTACTATCTAGCAAAACACGTCGCAGGGATCTTAAAACCACTAACGGGAAAGACGTCGTCGTTTGTGAAAGATTCGCGCCATTTCGTCAGCATCATCAGGGACATAAAGTTGGAACCAGGAGACGTACTGGTGAGTTTCGACTTTGAGTCGCTTTTCACCAACGTTCCGCTTAAAGATTGCCTAGATGTAGTGAGACAAATATTTAGTGATCACGAACTTCCTGATCAGTACATTTTGCTTCTTCGGAACTGTCGTGATGGAAACTTCTTTTTGTATCAAGGGCAACACTACCTCCAGATAGATGGCGTAGCAATGGGAAGCCCTGTGGCGCCTGTACTTGCCAATATCTGGATGGAACATTTTGAAGCAATTATAGACCGAGCAGCCTACGGTATAAAACTTTGGAAGAGGTACGTCGATGATGTGTTCTGCATAATCAACGGGAATAACCAGGAAGTCGATCGGCTAACCGATTATCTGAACTCCATACACCCTAAGATCCGGTTTTCACATGAAATGGAGGTGAAGAGAATGTTAGCTTTTCTCGGCCTTAAAGTGATGGTAAAATGCGACGGGACCTTAGCATACACTGTGTATAGAAAACCTACACACACGGACAGATACCTGAATGCTGCGTCACACCACCATCCGAGACGCCTGGAGTCAGTAGTCTCCTCACTAGTGAACAGAGCTCATGACCTTTGTGACCCTGAAAATCTGCAAGATGAGCTAGATCATGTTCAAAGGGTTTTGAAACGTAATGGCTATAATACTCGAATCAGGTGTAATCCTAACTGGAGGCGTAAACAGAAACACATTGATGTGAAAAGACAGCCAGTGTTCTTGCCTCATGTGAAAGGAGTGACGGACAAAATTGGAAACATTCTCAATAAATTTTCAATCAAGTCGATCTACACTCCACTCACCAAGGTGGCAAAGTTTCTTCGAACACCTAAGGACGTTGTACCTTTGCAAGTTCCTGGAGTTTACAAAATCGATTGCAGCTGCGGGCGTTCCTACATAGGCCAGACTAAACGCACGGTCGCGGAACGCGTTAAGAAACACATAGCAGCGGTCAAAAATCGACAAGTAAACAAGTCTGCAATAGCTGAGCACATTGTAGACTCAGGACTGGATCGAGTTACATAAGCCGCAAGTTATCTGTAACGAAAGGCATTATTACAAGAGAATGGTTCGGGAAGCGATTGAAATTAAGAAATATCCTAATTTCAATTGTGATGACAGTTTCAGACTCTCTGCCTCGTGGAATCCAGTTGTAGCTAAGTGTACTCGTTTTGAATCGGTTTCTCAGTGTGTTGCGGATAGTGTAAGTGTTCTGTGTCGTCCGAGTGTGCAGGTGGACATTCCAATAATTTCTGAAAATCAAGTGAAGGTAGTTACAAAAAATGCTGCCCCCGCTTCGCAGAGGCGGTAGCTCCAGTACTCCAGTCATCCCGTGACCACGACAGAGTGTAAACCTGTTGAAGCGTCGGGAAAAATTGGTAAATAAACGCGATAAATACCCGTGAATAATTAATAATGACAAGATAATAGGTAGACGAGAAGATGAATGGATCCCAACAACATACTCAACAATTTCTTCTCAACACTTTGTGGAAAGTGAAAAGTACGTTACGAATTTTTTTTCCCAAACTTTTAAGGACATGTTTATTCATGCTGCATGCTAGGTCCCTTTTTACCCCAGTTCACTCTAGCTGCTAGCCTATGCGATGTCATAGGCTGTCATTGGCCGTCAGCCGCTCATGTAACTGTGAACGTATGTTTATCTCTTTCTGACAACGGGGTCCTATTTATCTCTGTAATCTTTTATCCTGCTAAGTGATAGAAATAAAGTTCCATAGGTCCTATGTGATGCGTATGTGTAGCTATAGTAAAATATTGCCACGTTTTTATTTCTTTATAATGAGTATGACGTCTCTATTTGTAAAAACTCATTGTTTACACCATTTAAAAATTTATGATTATTTTAGAATATTTTTGAACATTCTAGAAAATTTAAGATATTTTTTGAACACTCTGGAAATATTATCTGGGAAGTCTGAAATTTTCTAGAACATTCTGGAAAAGTCTAAAATATTGTAGAAAAGTTCTCGATATTATCACGCACTAATGTAATGTACGACATTCAGCACTGTCCCGAACTTATATCGAGTCGTACAATGTGTTAGAAAAGGATAGAAGTATCTCACTCATTACACATTTACCACCCACATCTACCCCCTTCCACCTGCAACCCAAACTCCCTTACTTACAAGTGCACACGTAGGGCCTTCTACCACTGCAACCACAAGTGGGTGGCAGTGGATGGTCATGGAGAAAAGGCTGGACATACAAACGAACACTCTCCTATTATAATATATATATTGGATACTGATACTTTATGAAACTGGAGCATAATGAGGGCCTCTTTATCAGTCACGTCAGGACGCTTTTATTAGACAAGACATTGTACAGTATACAAGAATATCTTAAAAATGACTACAGCCATTTAGAGCTTAAAATTTTAGACAAAAATGCCCCTTTACAGCATCACTAATTTATTTTAGGTAAATTAAAAAAAGTTTAATTTATGTAGTTTTTATTGAATTTAATTTTAATTAGCAAAAACGAATGTGTATATTGACAATATTATATAATCCACAGACTTATTTTATTATTAAGTATTTAAGTTTGTGTTTTTTATAATGAATAAAATATCTTATCGTATCTTATCTTACTTTCAAGAATTGAGAGTGCGCTTTAGCGTCCTTAGTAAATGTCTAGTAATAAATGAATTCTCAATTTCCTAAAAACACCGCGTCAAGTCTGTCATCCCATCCATCAATTACATATTTTTACCTACCGGTTTTTAAATGGAACATCTGAATTTTTTAGTCTATGATTATAATGGCGTGTATATTTAAGAAGAATAATTTCTATCTGTTGTGGTATTACGATATTAAATAAATAAATAAATAATTCTGGACAAATCCACAACTGAATTGTTATTTAATTTCTCGTTATTTACGTCCAGATTCACATCTAACATAGGATTTTCTTATTAATAGCGTAGCTCCATACACGCCCACGCTGCGCCACTAACGGAGTGGTTTTATTCTCACTGGAAGCCACACTAAAGTAAGGTGTACGGATTGCAGTACAGTTCAGTCGAAGAAACGCCTCTACATTATTGCGTACCTATCACGTGTATTGCGCGGCCCGGGCCCGCGGGATCCGCCCCTAACTACGAGTGCGGGGCAATGCAGTGGTGTGGTGATGTCTGTGTAGATGTGAGGAGATAGAGTTCGGTAGACCGGGTGCTCTACCGTACTTTCCTCTAGTATACGCTTCCACCAAACCATTTTGTGGGATCGGTATCTCTTAATAGTTAAATAGGTATAGGTAGGTATTGGTACCTTGTCGAGGTATGGATATACGCCCGTAAGTGCGATGCTGAAACCCAGTGACATCTGGAACATGGTGAAGTAGATGACGTAGACGCTGCGCCAGCGCTCGCGACGCTCCTGCTCCGTTTCCAGCAGCCCCGCGCCACCGATCACCGCCTCCGCATTCCGCTCCGTTTCCAGCAGCCCCGCGCCGCCGCCGCCGCCGACCTCTGCCGCCGAGATCCGTTCCGTCTCCAGCAGCCTCGCCCCACCGCCCCCCGCCTCCTCATCGCCCCCGTCGCACTATGGAAAATGGTAGAACAAGAGCATATTAAAAATGGTTTTAATAAATATCGTAATTTATTAAATATTTTGATTTTATTAGATACCTAGGTACTCGAATAGTCAAACTATGTTATTCAATAGGGTTTTATCACTTAATACCTACCTACCTAAATAAAATAATATTATTTTCACCACTATAGCTAGCAGGTTTTTTTGAGCTCACAAGTAGAATAAAGGATATAATTCAACTTGTTGAAAAAAGTAATTTGATTCTGAACGTTGACTTATTCTTGTTTACCTATTTTAATTAGTTTTTCTACGTATTTTTCTTTGTTGTATTATTAGTAATGATTAACACATTTTATTTCAAAATTGTTAATTGTCCTGTGTGTAAATATAGTGGCAAATAAATGATAATTATGTCTATGTCTGTACTCAATTTCGATGGTGTTATAGTTATTGATACTCTGTGGTCGGCGCTGAAGAAAAGAAAAAACTACGCGGTCTGCCAGGGGAAGTCTACTATCTCACTGAAGGCAGCATCATCTGTCAAGATTCAAAATGTTTATTGCGTCTTGTGTACCTTGTCAACTTAGCTTTGTAGAGAATCGTACCCTCTATGGTTTTTGACCAAAATGAGTTTCCACTGGCAGAATTGCGTCAATCCAGACGCAGAGCCATTCCAAGAAGTTGAAGTTGAGTTTCTAACATTCGTCCTCTTTTATAAATAACAAAATATTAGCGTGCGCGCGTGACGGATTTCAATGAATAAATCGAAGAATTTATCAATAGTAACATTTAAATACACTGCCACCTAGTGAAATCGGGTTGAACTGTTTGTTTACGGATAGTAGGTGGGTAGGATAGGTGGTGAAGCGATGCAAACACTGTATCAAAATAGTACCTGAACAAGGTAACAGGTGTCGCTTTAAATACGTCTGTAAAGGTATCCTATTTTCTGTAAGGTTTAGCAACTAACTAATTAAATCTGTATCAATATTATATAGCAGACAATGTTCATAAATCATTATTTGAATTTAAGAGATGCTTCGTAAAGTTATAATTTCTAGTTTGGTGTACGATTACATCAGTCGAATTGTAAATATGATGATAATTGACTGATTTTGTGATAGTTTAGCAACTAACGAATTAATTAAGTAACAATATATGAAGCAGATAGTATTAATAAATCATTAGTTAAATTTAAGAAAAGATTTGTTAAGATATCATTTCTTTATATATCAGATTGGCATATTATAAATTATGTTGCTTCATCAGCTGGCTCCTAAATATGACTATATTAACCTCAGGGATATAATATAGCGATTGATGAATCACAAGAGTCTTAGAATAAGTTTCAACATAGGTTTACCATGTTATTTGTTTCTAAAAGAGTTAGATTAAAAATATAAATACGACTTGATTCGGATTGGCTCTGGTGATTCAACAAACAACACGATATTTAGAGGAAAGATTTGGGATGGGCTCGGAGGAGCGATATAAAAGGAATATTATGAAAACGAGGGGGCAGTTTGTGTTGTGCAGCTTGGGTGACAAAGTTAAGTAAACCATTGTTATTATACTCCTTTACATTCCGTGTATTTACCTACAAATACATAGGCAATATTGCTTGTAATTTAGCTTCCGAGTGGAAACTAAATAATATCTGTACTTATTGTTAAACTGAGGTATGTAATTTGGTACCTTGTAATTTGTTCATATTTATATTTTGTCCTTATTTGTTATTATGTGATTTGGCTTCGAAGCTTCAAAGTAATTTTACAAGTACCTTCCTACCATTTGTATTTCTTTTTATGTAATGTAAATTAATAAAGGTAATTATTACTACTAGGACTATGTTCTATGTTTTTGACTGATGCTGTGCTTTTGTATACAATATAGCCAAGGTACTTAAATGTCTTATAATGTTTCATTATTTCATACATAGGTTACCCCCTTGTAGGAGAACAGTAAGTAGGTACCCTCCGTACCTACTCTTAAATTCTAGGACGGAAGATGTTTGTTCTGTTTAGTTTTCAGAAGCTTCTTGTCTTATCCAGCCAGCAAATTAGTGATCAATGATTGACTGATAACTACAGTAGTATTTTCTTCAATGTATTTACGTAGGAATCTTAAGAATTATCTCTGATACTTCGCAGTTGTGTAGTATATAGCAATAGGGAACTCTCCAAATTCTAACACGCTAGTGAAAATTCTGTGCCGTCTCAGTATTCAAGGTGAGAGCACGTCCGTTCGTAGTTCGTATTTCCGCAATATGGACTAGCCTAGGGTGGGTCGCGAGTGTCGGACGCTTTGTATTCTTTGAGCAAGTAGACGAACTAGGTACATGAATTTTATAATGTATTTTTTTCTTACGAATTAATTATCAAACCCTAATGTACCTACTGATTAAAATCGCAACTACTTGCCCGATAAATTTAGAAAAGGGGGATAAGTAATGTAATATATTTTAGCCGATCGTCTTATTTATTCCGCTGCCGTCAATGGCGGCATCCTGTCGATATGAAAATGGGTTTATAATTTCCTATTTGGTTACCCCACTTTCCTCTTAAACGTTACCACGCAAAAGTAACAAAACAAAAAGTAAGAAAAGTTAATTTTTAGATTTTAAAATATTTTTATAGGAAAGAATAATGCAAGATACAAGCTTAATATTTACTCGTAATAAAAAAAATTGTAAGCGCTATCATAAAATACTAAAATATGAATTTAATTACGCACACGTTGCTTGTAAATTCGGAAACAAAAGTGGTTTTTTTTTCCAGTCGAAAACACCCAACGCAACCTATTTAACGCGAAGAAAGAATTTTTTACAGCGAGAATGCCGATATAAATTACACATAAAATGCTAATAGAATCCAAAAATGTTAGATACGTAGTACATTTTCACTGTTATAAAATTGTTAATAAAAGTGGAATATTTTTTTTTGCCTATTCGGTTTAAAGATTATTTATTTTCTCAAAGAACATACACACAATAATTTCACGTAAATAAGAAAAACTAAATTAATAGGTAGCTATTTGTGTGACAACCTTGAACGGAATATAAATATAGCTCTAAAAATAATTGAAAAGGCCATTCAAATAGCAAAGTATCTCAAACTGCTTGAATTTAGCTACTTTTACTACGTTATTTTTTTATTGAATTTTAGTTTTTCACTATTTTGACAGAATTTGAACTAAATATTCAGTATTCATAAACAACCACAGCTATTTTATGATTTTGAATTAATTATAGATCTTCAAAGTGGTGTGACAAACCAAAAAGTGAAAATGTTTTTTTTTTTAAATAATTAATTCTGTTACTATTTGCAGATTTTTTTCGTAAGGGCTTATTGTTTAATGTTTATATTAAAATAATTTTACGTAGCGTATCGTTCTCTAAATTGATCATTCGGATATTCAGTTTTTAAATTGTTAATATTTGCTGATTGTTTTCATAGTGTGGAACTTGTTGATCTATCGGAATTAAAATAAATAATTTTATGAATAATTTTTCGTTTCTGAATTAATCACTCAAACTTGTCTAGTGACGAAGAAAATTTTGCGCATCAGTAATTCGGGGTTTTTATTTTTTTGTAAATTTAACTTTTAGCTTACAATGTTACTATCGTAAATAACATCATCTAGTCCCAAGCTAAGCAGAGCTTGTGATATGATGGGTACTAGATGACTGATATACAATATTATTACCTAAATAGATATTTTTACTACACAGAAAATACCCAGAACACTCGAGACAAATTTTTACAGATCGTACAAACATTTTCCTAAGGCAGGAATCGAAGAAAACATCCCGAACACCCTGAAAAATATCTGCAGATCCTACAAGCATTTGTACCGAGGCGGGAATCGAAACGGCAACCTCCTGCGTTGCAGGCGGACCTTGGTCTGCCGTGCCACAGAGGTCGTCGTAATAATAATATTAAATATTAAAAAATAATTCTCGAGTGGTGACCGCGATGCAATGCGAAACGTTGTTTGGGAAGACCTCCCACTCGATGAACCGATGGCATGGTAGCGGTCGCAGGGAGTCGTTGGATGGAGGCGGGTCAGGACCGCTATTCGTGGCGTCGTTTGGGGGAGGCCTATGTTCAGCAGTGGACGTGTACGGGCTGATAATATTATTATTTTCGCATGATGCAAGAATCCTTTCCATTAATCTATTCAAAACAATATCTCTATCTATAGTACAGCAATCATAAATCAAGCCAATGACAAAGGCCGTCACGAATGGTGCGCTCTGATTGGCTCATTTGAATCGGATCAACAAGTGCTAAAAAGTAAAAAATGTGGATTTGTATAAAAACGCCCTAATTATTATTATTACTAATGGTTACACTTGTGGCTCCGATCAGAGCCACATATGTATGGCGAACTAGCATTGGATCAACAAATACCAACCGGATCAACAAAATACTACTTATACGGCACGATGGCGCCACTAAGTGCCCGTAGGGATATCTATATATATATATGTGGAAACGTAAAGTCTGGGGACCTCAGAAAAATTCCAACTTTTTGATCCACAACATTTTTAGTGGGGTCGTATAGAGGATGTCAAGTAGTTTTGAATACAATAAAAATTTTGCCCTCTTTGCCAATTTTGCCCCCACAAACCCCTTTCGAGATTGCTCCTATATGCAGTCGTTATAGGGTGGTTTAGATTGCGTGATCGTATAAAAGGTTTTTTCTAGAAAAGGAAGTAAAAATCCATTTTTACTTCCTTTTCGAGAAGAAACGGGGGGGAAGAGGGGGTCATCATCATCATCATCATCATCAGCCTATACACGTCCACTGCTGGACATAGGCCTCCCCCGTACGACGCCACAAATAGCGGTCCTGAACCGCCTCCATCCATCGACTCCCTGCGACCGCTACGATGTCGTCGGTCCATCCGAGTGGATGGTCTCCCATGTAGGGGGGATTTGCCATAATCACCACGCTTGGCAGGCGGATTGGTGATCGCAGTGTTGGTGTTTAAAAATACTCAGAAGGAAGCTGCTGCCCATCCTCTGGTAAGTTCCCTTAGTCGGCTCTTACGACATCCACGGGTTGAGTTGGAGGGGTCGATATTCGTACGCCGCGGCCCCACGGCCCACGGGGGGTTAATATTTTTAGTGGGGCTGTATAGAGGATGTCAGGTGATTTTGAATGCAATAAAATTTTTGCCGCTCTTGCTCTCACAAAAGTCCCCCTCTTGAGTTTACTCCCCGATGCCGAAATGATAGAAAAGTTTCGATAGCGAGATCGTATAGAGGGTTTCTTCTCAAATTGAATAAAAAATCGACCCTATTTTCAATCCCCCCTTTTGAAACTCCCAAGCGAAGCGACTTGTAAGATTTTTTTAGGGGCATGTAGATGATATAAAATAATTTCAAAAGCAAAAAAATTGCACTCCCTGCCCATCTAGACCACCCATTTTAATAAAAAACCGAAATTTGGCCAATATTTGACCTTTTTTTCGGGTACAACAATTATTTTCAATGATTCTGTTCAACTAAGGAGAACAACACGGCGAGCAAAACGAGCCGTGCTGTGACGCCCTGATGCCCCTAGTCCCCTTGAACCCTTCTCCCACCAAAAAATCTGATATGGGTATCGTTTTCGACTAAGTCGAACTCGTAGATAACGAAAAGGAAGAAATGCTAAAGCGACAAAATGCTAGTTGGCGCTATAGCATTTCTTCCTTTCCACTGACGTATAATATAGAGCTTTTCGTAGTGTGCCAAAATGGCAGCACATACACAGTAAATATAAATATATGACGGACGACCGATGTGGCGCGGTGGGCGAAGGTCTACCTGCCGCGCAGGAGGTTGCGGGTTCGATTCCCGCCATGAGACAAATGCTTGTACGATCTGCAAATGTTTTTTGCGGGTGTTCTGGGCGTTTTCTAGGTATAGTAAAAATAAAAACACTAAACTTTTCGATTTCAGGGCATGAGGCTTTTAATGTTTTTCACCAAAGTTTGTGCAATATGTTTGCACAATAAATGGTAATCCCATTTATTGTATAATAATGAGGTTTATTGGCAAAACACTTTTTTTTATTTTTCATTATGTTGTGTGCGTGCGTCGGCGATTGATGCACACAATATTACATATCATTTATTTTAAAAAAAATGGCAAAAACCCTATTTTTAACTACGCAGTAGTGTGCGTGCGTCGGCATTTTGTTAACGCACACATTCAAAGACAACGCCACAGTTTTTGGTGTCAGAGCATATCTAACGATTTAAATCTTTGTTTACCAGGACAAAAAGTAGCCTTTATTACTCCTTATATCTTATCATCCTTTCAACTAACTCTGCCAAAAATTAAGTCGAATGCTAGCTTAGTTAGGTAGTGAATTAAGGACAAACAAACAAACAAAAACACTTTCGCATTTATAATATTAGTTAGAATATATAAAGTATAAAATATATAACATATATTTAATAAATAAATAAATAGGTACTAAACACAATATAAATAAGTATCAATATAATGGAATAATAATGGTATGGAAGAATAATATGGAAGAAAAATTTAAAATGTCTACAATGAGATGAAAATTGTTTAAATAATCTAGAAAAACCTTTGATTTTTTTTTGAGTTTTAACCTCGAAGATCAAATTTATGTAGTTGTTTCTATTATTTGATAGTAATTTTCTTTATAAATCCAAAAAAAGTGCCAATTTTCGTTTTCATATTTGAACTCAGAAGGTCAAGTCGATCCGGCATAATTATGGGCTTTTCGGAACTGCACCCGATAAAAAAGTAGACATAAAAAATGTATTTGTTTTAATAAAATAAATTTGTAATTGTTTTTTTTTATTAATAGATCATTTATGAAATCCACATTTCCCATATTACAGACACAGAACATTGACTTGTCAATTATCAAAAATTTCTCCACACAAATTGAAAAGCAGAACGCTTACACTTTGAACATACACTGTGCCGCTAGCTACCCACCTAGTATCACTATGCGGCCGCGGGCTTGGCGGTGCGACAGCTAATGGCTAAATACATTGCGTGTTTTCTGTGACATTTATAAACATCTTATGAAGACGAAACGCGTTATGAATATGTAACTTGTGCGAACCGCCGAAAGTAGATTTATTCGTTTTTAGAGTACTACTATTAATGCGCGATGTGTCTGTGTGAGAGGAAAACATCAATGTGGGTGTTCTATCACAAGTTCGCACGCTCGAGGACGGCAGGCTTAAGCAAATATGATGTACAGTGAGTCTTAATGATAACGAGTTTCAAACATGCACCCTGCAAGGGCACTGCAATTATTTTGTTTTGCTAGGTAATTACGTTTATACTATTATCAAATATTTCGCAGTTCTTCCTATTGGACAGCTATCGGAAGATGCACAAGAGTCGCGCAACAAAGACTACCGAAACATGTGAGTACAGAAATAATGCCAGAAAATGTTCCCGAACAGCTGAACAAATGAAGATGTCTTTCAAACTCTATTCTACCTTACCTAGACTACACGTCAGATCCGTATCATTTATAAAATTCGGAAGATAGGGTCATTGAACTCTATTACTAGCGTATAGAAGCGTCATCAACTCATCACTAACTAATTTGTGGCTCCGTTCAATTCAAGTTTAGACAGACGGACGTCATTACTTCACTCGTTGCTTACTACTCGTAGTTCTGGAGCTAGGCGCTCTAGGCTTGTTTGTTTTACAGCGAAAAAACGTAAAAACTCATTGAATACCTATGCCCTGTGTGTTACGATATTGCACTTATGATTCCAGTAATACGTCGAACGTCCTTTGCAAGGAATAACTTTTCATCGGTGAGTAACGAGATAATCATTTTAAAACTTAATTTGAGCAAAATAATTAAGTTGCCAGGAGGGCAATTTTGGCAATATGTCTACTCGATAAATATGAAAAGAATTGTCAAAATATCGAGTGATAAACAAAAGTATTCTCAAAATCTGCAATTCGATAGGTAGGTAATTATCGAGGGTATTTCTTTGATGAGTTGCTCATTATGTTGCACGAGAATTCAATTTTTTGGCGGTAATCGTTAAGTATGACATGATATTTTTATCCCGTGATAGTGAGTATCACTCGATAAAGTATCACGTGATAGGCAGAATTGCCCCCAGGTTGCGTCATTCGGCATAAGCCGCGTCTCCACCGGACGCATGCTCGGGCGATGCAGCCTCGTGAGCAAAATGCTCGGTCGGCGTGGACGTGCCTCGGGGTTGTGCGGGCGCACGGTGCCTCGGCCGAGCGTGCCTCGGAGCCGAGCCATGGGCGCGCGTCGCGTCGGTAAAGAGCGCGTGCCCAATCAAAGGCGCCTCATCATCAGTGTTTCCTGTCTGTGCGTTAGGTGGGGACGGTATGTAGTGCGTTTGGCTCGCGAGTCACGAAGCTTTCGTTGATATTATTTCGTAAATATGGACACTCAAGAAGCCTCGAAACTTTTTTGTTTTTGATACCTTTGTTTCCTTTTAATTGAACAGTAAGCCGATAGGAAGATAGCTGCAGCAGCAATAACACGACTATCCATTTTAAATTGCTCGGTGGAAGTGATGGCTCGGGATGGCTCGGCTTGTCTCGCGAGCCCCGCCTCGATGTTTCCGGTAACTACGAGGCTGCCTCGCGAGCCAGCCTCGGCCGAACCGCTGCTCGCCCGAATGTGGCTCGCGAGCCCATTCGCCCGCTGGAGACGCAGTTATAGACTAAAAGTTAAGATGTGAATGTGTGGGCCGTAGCGAATCTGATTAGACATAGGTACCATAAATTATTGTACTATAAAGCTTTAAATTTCCTTGTTTAATATTGAAGTGTGCCTAAGTGTATGTACATTACATTTAGGCACACTTCAATATTAAACAAGGAAATTTTGATTGAATAAATTATTGTATTGTATTGAATGTGACAATGTTGTGTGTAGGTATAGGTAAAGTGTAGGAATCTGTAGACATGGGTCGAAATGAAATGGGTATTAGCTGACGTTTCTATAAATAGCGGAAAATAATAATCTTATGTACGCACAAAGATTGTAAATCGTGAGATAGGCCCTTACCGTAGTGGGACCGCGCCGTTTTGTGTGCCACGCGAAATGAGATAGCTCACTCATTTGGAATCAGTGTAGGGTAGGGTGGTAGCCAGTGAACCACCAAAAGTTTAGAGAGCTGTAACTTTTTTCCTGTAAGACATTATAAGTTCCTTTTTGCTCTTGGCCAAGAAAATTTCAATCACTTTCAAAATGTAGTTGTGTTTTCAGCTTTTACCTGAAAGATACTTGACAATGAGACTTTTAAAAAAATATGGGAAATGGCTCATTGTGTACCCCTAGGGGTACACAGTGAACTGGGGGGCTGGTATTCAGTGAACCGTGAGGTACACAATGAACCTTTGTCTTACCATATCATGATTTAAGCCTAGAAGGATAACAAAACGGCAATTGGGTTCTTTAATAATTATTTATTAATCAAATGTTTAAAATTATCTTAAATGAGGACTTTGGTAATCAGTCTTAATAAATGAGGAAAAAAATTACAATAAAGTCAGCATGCATTGCACTTAAATTCTATTAGATACACATTACAACAATAAGAACACAATCATAATAATTAAGTAGGCAAAGTTAGGTAATTATTACCTGTACTAGGAACTATTCAACCTGTATAATATTTTCGCTCACGAAGAGTTATTTTTAAGACTTCGGTCTTAATTAATTAGCTTAAAAACAAAATCACGTTAAATAAAATTCGACATAAAAGTTAATAACATAACATTTTCAAATTATGATATTGCAATTTCCAAATCAACTTAAACCTAAACTTTTGTTTGATAGAGATCTATTGTCCCATAATTAATAGCGCAAATTCAGCTGTGACATATCAACGAAAAATTTATAGATAGTTTGTTGGCGAGCTGTGCTACCACTAATTTTAGGACGTGGTAGAATATATTTTATATCAGCTTTGTGAACGCCTGCTGTGTCTGGTTCCTTTGGAACCGAAAATAACTGCTTGGCTTTGCTTTTCAGTTTGAGATAAGACACGTAATAGTCACAGTCTTGGCTCTCCAGTTCTTCCAGAACTTCGCCAACGTAAAAGACGGTAGTTTTTTTTGATGCAAAAGCTACAATAACAAAATCTTTGGGGCGAGGATTGCGAGTCAAGGGCGGAAAATCATTGTTCAAAATGATCTCTTCATCTTCAGACTCATTTACGAACTCTTCTCCTCCAGAAGATGAGCCACTGCAGTTGAAAAATCCTTCTTCGTCCGATGATATTGACGTTTCCTGCTTTCGTTTCTTCTTGAATAAATCCTTTTTTACCACCTGCACAATTTTTTGGCTTGTCTTCTTTTTCTTCTTTTCAACTAATGCTTCTTTTTCTGGAGTGTCTGTGGCCACCATACTTTTTCCAGCTTTTCTTTTAAAATTGGTTTTTCGAGGTATTGCTTTCAATGGTGGTCGAAAAAGCTTCGGTGAAATAAAATTTTCTGTAGTTTTAGAAGTTCGGCCCACGCCGGAAGTGGATGGCATATTGAAATTCTCTAAATTTATTTCGCTGTCTGCGTCTCTACCAGGTGTTAAGTGGTATTCTTCAGTCATCGATACTATTGCAGCTGTCTGTGGTTGTGTGTTCTCTTCATTCCCGTCACTGATGCATAAAATTGATGGTGATTGACGATTCGTCTGAAGCAAAGATTCGTCTGTGGGTTCTTTAGCGTTATCTTCAGCATCTGCTTCATCAATATCTGGTGCACCTCTAGGCAGAAGTTCACCTTCGAGATCATGCATGTTGTCTTCAGCATCTGTGTCATCATCAACATCCGGTGCGGCTCTGTCTGTAACTTCGCTGGGCATAAAATCACTATCTGTGAAGATTTGATCATCAAACGGGAATATACCACACTTTTTGAAAGCATTAGTAATGTTGATTGGAGTCATGGCTCTCATATATGCTACACCAACGCATTCTGCGATATTATAGATAGTCAGGGGTGTTCCTGGATGGCGTGTTAACCACGAGTCTACAGCGGAATTATAGAAAGCCTTGAATGGACCATTTAGGCCAACATCCAAGGGCTGCATCCTAGCTGTGGTGTGAGGGTGAAGTGTGAGTACTGTCACTCCAGCAGCTTTTGCCAGATCGAGTGCTTCAATGGAAAGATGGCTTTCGTGATTATCTAATATCAGTAATGCAGGATTCTCCTTCGACGCAGAAGAATACTGGATGAAATGCTTCATCACTTCAATAAATAGATCAGCATTCATCCATCCACTCGGAGTAGCTAATCCTAATGTTCCTGAAGGTGCCCCATACAGCATATGTGGCTTAAAGTTTTTCCTTGGAAAAACCATCGCTGGTGGTAACGCCTGGCCTAATGCGTTTACGATGCAGCATGTGGTAACCAGTACTCCACGCTCGCCACTTGTAACCTGGCAGACGTT
Source organism: Eupithecia insigniata (assembly GCA_947859395.1). Taxonomy (NCBI): domain Eukaryota; kingdom Metazoa; phylum Arthropoda; class Insecta; order Lepidoptera; family Geometridae; genus Eupithecia; species Eupithecia insigniata. Next base: position 334,182 of record OX402006.1, on the reverse strand, counting down.
GCGTCCTTTGGCTGCAAGCACTTTACTTGGTCGCTGCACTGTAGTTGTAGCAGTTTCATCCAAATTAAATACTCTGCTCCCATTGGAAAATGATGGATGACGGCTTAGAACCTCTTTAAGGTTATTGAAGAACTTGGCAACGTTAACTCTATTGAACGCTGTTGCTCTAGCCAAGCTGCAAGGTCTGGTTTCTTGACTGATAGTTCTGGGTGTCTTACACGGAAACCTCTTAACCAATCCTTGCCGGCCATATTTTCCCTCTTCCAGTTTTCGGGCATTGATATATTATTAATTGTTGCCATTTGGTAAGCGATACGTCTGCAGTCTTTAGATGTTACCCCATAAAACTTACTAGCACACTCAATTATATAATCATAGAGACTGTTTTCCTGCTCTTCGGTGAAGATTTTTTTTACATCGTAATGTGGCTCCAATCGTGCAGAAGGGTTTGAGATATACTTTAGGACGTATCTACGTAGCGTCGGATATGGAACCTCTGATTCTTTGGCAGCCTTTCTAAGGCTTAGTTTTCCTTGGATATGCAAGTCAATTCCTTTCTTTATTTCAGCTGTCGTGAGAGTGCCCTTCTTACGGTTAACTCTGCCCTTAGTATTTCGACCCATGCTGCAACATTTTATAAAATTTATATTATCACAAGTAAAGTGGTACCTTATGAATCAATGGTAGTACACAGTGAACCATGGTTCATTGAGTGCACCAAAAAAATGATTCACCGTGTACCATACCCCTTTTGAAATATTTAAAACTTTTCCACAGCTAACAGGAACACGATTTGGTTACAAAAATGAATCTAAACCGTGCCTGTTAAACTACTTTATAGATCAAAACAACGCAACAGATACTGGGATTATAAAAATTTGAGTAAAGAGAAAAATAAACTCACATTTTATTCTAACTTTTTGCGCGCGAAAACAGAAATCTCCTCTTAGCTCGCGCGTTCCGGGCGCTAGTCCGCCGACGACTGGAGGAGACAGGTTGGTGCGGGAGGGCGGTTCAAACATGTAATAGGCACGAGCTGGCAACGTCGCATTTAGGCTGTTGGCCCTGTGGTTCACTGAGTGCACTTGGTTCACTGGCTACCACCCTACCCTACATCTAAACACGGTGCTAGCTGGACCTGTTTAACTTTGGCATTTTTTGATGAAAAGTGTCTCAAAATGCCATCGCGTGCATTTCGCAAATGCAACAATAAATTCTTAAAATACAAATAAATCAAAAGGCGGATCATTTCACTCTTAGGATTGCGATATAATTAAATAACTATTATTTTTCCTTCCGCTGCTGTAGCGTTGCGACCGGACTATAAACAAAGTAATACTACCAGCTAATCTGTGGTACACAGACTTAGACGTGCGAGCCCACCTTAAATTTACCGGTGGCGGCGCGCCGACCTCCACGGTCAGCGTGGCGGCGCCGCCGCGCCGCCGTGGTTTGATTTTTGTCTCTTATGTAGGTATTTAAAATTAACTATTAGTAAGCCCCTAACCGTAACGTTGTGACTGTTTTAGTTTCAATCGTCTGTCTCGTTTTTTTTTATATCTTTATTCATTAAAGTGGGTTTGATCAGAGTGATCATGTCACCCTCATAGTTTACAATAAATTTACTGTTCCGGAGCTACATATTATGACGGTTTGAAATTGCCATTGCAAGACGTAATGCGCAAAAATAATAAAAACAATAAATCATTTAAAAATGGGATTCTTATTGTTTTTTGCTTTCTCCTGCATAATCTAGAACGGTCAAAGAGGTTCGCTAAGTTTGTTGTAGAAGGTGATTTACGAATTCGTATTTCAAAACAAAAAAATGTTACAGCTCGATCTAGGCTACAAGAGCTTTCATTTGATAGGTCGGTATTTAGTGTAAGGTACACAGTAATAACAGCGAAAGGAGCGAGCGTTTTTTCGAGACTATCCAATGCCGCGCCGCGCCACTGCAGCTGCCGCGCCGTCGCTGCCCCATGTGTAGTCGGTCAGTCAGCGCGCCGACCAGCGATTAGACTGTATAGATAATCTGTTTTATCAAAACTCTCTAAGAAACATAGCAGTGGTGCGCTGAATATTTCTACTTCTTCTAGCAACCGCAATCACAGAAAACCTTGAAAGAGACTACATTCTTAAGTACTGCAGGGATAAATGATATGTTTATTGGAGAGTTTTGAACAGATTCTCCGGTCTGGTTGCTGGTCGTCGCACCGACGCGACTGATAGAGACGGCGGCGGCGTGAGAAAACAGCGGCGCGGCGCGCACGTCTACACACTTACACGTCTACAGACTGCACATTGTTTTCACTTTTCGATTTCAGGGCAAAAAAATAAAAGTTCTATCAAGAACCTTTATTTTTTCACAAAAATGTGTGCAATATGATTGCACATTACATGGGATTAATAATAATTAGGTTTATTGACAAAAACACTATTTTTAACTTTTCATTTGGTAGTGTGCGTGCGTCGCATTTTTACGCACACATTGAGACATTTTCGATTTCAGGGCTTAGATGACATTTATTTTTTCACGAAAGTGTGTGCAATGTGATTGCACACAATATGGTTATAATAACAGTTAGGTCTGTGGTTAGGTTTACTGGCAAAAACATTATTTTTAACTAGTACTCATTAGTGTGCGTGTGTTAAAATTTTGAGAGTTCCCTATTGCTATATACTACACAACTGCGAAGTATGTGAGATAATTCTTAAGATTCCGTAAATACATTGAAGAAAATACTACTGTAGTTATCAGTCAATCATTGATCACTAATTTGCTGGATGGATATGACAAGAAGCTTCTGAAAACTAAACAGAACAAACATCTTCCATCTTAGAATTTAAGAGTAGGTACGGAGGGTACCTACTTACTGTTCTCCTACAGGGTAAGGTAACCTATGTATGAAATAATGAAACATTATAAGACATTTAAGTACCTTGGCTATATTGTATACAAAAGCACATCATCACTCAAAAACATAGAACATAGTCCTAGTAGTAATAATTACCTTTATTAATTTACATTATACAAAAAGAAATACAAATGAAGGTACTTGTAAAATTACTTTGAAGCTTCGAAGCCAAATCACATAATAACAAATAAAGACAAAATATAAATATGAACAATTACAAGGTACCAAATTACATACCTCAGTTTAACAATAAGTACAGATATTATTTAGTTTCCACTTGGAAGCTAAATTACAAGCAATATTGCCTATGTATTTGTAGGTAAATACACGGAAAGACATGTAAGGGAGTATAATAACAAAGGTTTACTTAACTTTGTCACCCAAGCTGCACAGCACAAACTGCCCACTCTTTTTCATAATATTCCTTTTATATTGGTCCTCAGAGCCCATACAAAATCTTTCCTATCCAAATATGTTGTTGTTTGTTGAATCACCAGAGCCAATCCGAATCAAGTCGTATTTATATTTTGAATCCAACTCTTTTAAAAACAAATAACATGGTAAACCTATGTTGAAACTTATTCTAAGACTCTTGTGATTCATCAAAATCGCTATATTATATCCCTGAGGTTAATATAGTCATATTTAGGAGCCAGTTGATGAAGCAACATAATTTCTAATATGCCAAACTGATATATAAAGAAATGATATCTTAACAAATCTTTTCTTAAATTTAACTAATGGTTTATGAATACTATCTTCTTAATATATTGTTACATAATTAATTCGTTAGTTGCTAACTATCACAAAATCAGTCAATTATCATCATATTTACAATTCAACTGATGTAATCGTACACCAAACTTATATCTAAAGAAATTATAACTTTACAAAGCATCTCTTAAATTCAAATAATGATTTATGTACATTGTCTGCTATATAATATTGATACAGATTTAATTAGTTAGTTGCTAAACCATACACAAAATAGGGTACCTTTACAGACGCATTTAAAGCGACACCTGTTACCTTGTTCAGGTACTATTTTGATACAGTTTTTGCATCGCTTCACCACCTATCCTATCCACCTCCTATCCGTAAACAAACAGTTCAACCCGATTTCACAAGGTGGCGGTGTATTTAAATGTTACTATTGATAAATTCTTCGATTTATTCATTGAAATCCGTCACGTGCGTCGGCATTTTGTTAACGCACACATTCAAAGACAATGCCACAGTTTTTGGTGTCAGGGCATATCTAACGATTTACATCTTTGCTTACGCATACATTATTTACAAAAGAACTGACTGTGGTTATTTATTGAAAAAGGGAAAAATAATTATTAAAATTTGTTAGTGATATGGGGTCGTCGATTAATTACGTAAGGCTCGAAAGGGGGAGGGGGGTTAGACAAAAAAATCACAAGGAGGGGAGGGGGTGTAGTAGTGAGATTTTGATTAATGTGATTGTCGTTGAACGATTCCCCCGCCCGCCGTGACAACCGCAAGATTATACGATGTTACTAGCTACTGCCCGCGCCTTCGCCCGCCTCTTGTGGGGATAAAAAATTGCCTTTATTATTATACATATATACCTATTGTACATACATCCCCGAGGGCGCGGGCAGCAGCTAGTATTATAATATAATAATTATTTGCTAGTAGTATAATAAATAACAGATGAGTCCGGTATTCAATAACTAACTCAGTAACTGTTAGCATTATTGTCCTATAATGTCTAACGATACCGCTAGGGAATAACTGTGCAAAGCGAGCATCGCGCGTAATCGACCATGACATGAGCCATAATTACCCAACGCTTCAATACCTAAATATCATCTACGCATACTAGCGTACCGTTCACCCGTAAAGTTATGTAGCGGCAACAAGTATTTGGTATTTCTAACCGATTTGGTTAGAAATACCAAATACTTGTTGGCATCCCTGTTTAACACTAGGATTTTTTGCTAGTAAACGAGATAGGTAGCTAATTTAAATACCCAATACTTGTGGGCATCCCTGTCTAACACCAGGATTCTGATCCGAGTAAAAGAGATAGGCTATTTTCCATCGAGCGTAGTAACATTACCTTAATCTGTGGCACTGCGTTCAACCGTCAACCATTTTAGTACGAGATTTTTTCACTGGTAGCGCGGAAATAGTTTCCTTCCATCTTTTTATTTAAATTGGTAGTGAATGCCTTCCTACCAGGTCACGTCTAATTTTTCTTATTATTTTTATTACGTCATACAATATTATCAAAAATTCTCTTGCAATTTGAATTGCTCTTGTAATTTTGGTATTTCTTTTTCGCGCACCAAGTGCTGCCATCTAGGTCAAATCAACATTATATTACAAGAAAATAATAAAAAGGGAATTAAAATACCTACCTACCTACTAACACATATAGCGTGATAAACTTTTTGAACTTTCGCGTATAATATATATACGCGGAATTGTTACTAAATATTTCTTCATTCTAATATTGTGCAATGGATTTCCGCAAAGTAACGCCTGAATCTATTATTTATTTAGTGGTTTACAATTTGCGACAACTTACTTTTCCGGTAGATTTATTCCTTGAAGATGGCAGAATAAATTAAACTACAAAAAATATTAATCTCGCGCCAACCCGAGACGAACCACCTTATACAGTGTGTCCCTGGATAAAGTGCAACCGGTACCGTGTTATCGACAAAAAAATAGAAAAAAAAATTAAACAAATTTTTTTATATACTTTATTGATGAATTAAAAATTTTATTACTCACTAATGACTCTATTTAATAAAAAAATGATTTCTTCCAAAGTAGTGGGTCTATTTTGTTAAAATAAAAACCATAATCATGTCCGATATGTGACGATGACGACAAAATAACAAATAACTCACAAACGAGTGGCTATCGTGACTTCAAGTTTAATTTTTGTATGAAAATTACATTTTTTATGCTGTTTTTTTTCAAATAATCTCCAAAAATCTTCAAATGAAGCCTATAATACTAGATATTTTTACGACTTTTTATTATAGTCTATCATAATAGATTTTAAATAAAAAAAAAACCTACGTTCTAACATAAAAAAAAATCTGGGTAGGAGCTTTTAAAGTTGACCACTGATTACGTCACCACTCAGGTAGAGACCCTTTTTTAAAGATTTTGTCTGTATCTAAGACTAGTCTTAGATACAGACAAAAGCATGACGACCTCTGTGGCGCGGTGAGCGAGGGTCCTCCAACGCAGGAGGGTTCGACAACAAATATTTGTACGATTTGCAGATATTTGTTCAGGGTGTTCTGGATGTTTTCTATGTAATAATAAAAAATATCTATCTATGTAGTGTATTATATTAAGTATATCAATTAGGTAGTACTCACTTAGAGCATTAATGCTCTAAGAGTACTCATAACACAAGCTCTGCTTAGCTTGGGACTAGATAAAGCTGTGTGAATTGTCCAGCATTATTCGATTTCATGTACCTAGGTAGGTAACATATCTATCAAATCTATTCATGCACCAACAGTCGTCAGTCCTCCAGTCCAGTCGAAGGTCCTTCGCTCTCAGACACTTGCCTTCGTGTCGTCTTATTTAGGCACTAGCGGCGTAAGGCTAGGGGGGGGGGGGGGGGGTGTAGTATTATGTACCTATATCGTAACGTTATTGGGTACAACTTTTAGTGCTACCGGTACCTATTGAACATAGTACCCAACTAATAATCGGTGGCCAAAATACTCAATAACTCCCACCCGTAGATTGAACGAGACAAGATCCCACGAAACAGGATCGATAATATGCAGTCTACATTATCATTATGTGAAGCATTACGACGGACGGCGAGGTCAGTAGAGCTAAACTTTCCTCGCAACCATCGATGACCCCTGTGATTTGGAGATCAATGGAATTCGTATACCTACTTCAACGGATCCTTAAGGAATCGGATGCTGTTGAGCATATTCCGCTAATCGCCTTACCGCAGCTTCGCGTCAAGGCAACGCTAACGTAAACGTGTGCATAAAATTAAGGGACATAAAGTTTAGGCAGTTGAATACATGGCGTATTCTTAAGCATAGTGAAGTGATCGAAAGCAATTCGAATCAAAATAAAGACTAACTTCGGTGAAAACTTAGATATAATGAGTCTAGGATTAATTAGGTATTTTACTTTGTTTTTCGGTTTAAATGACTGTTTTTATTTTTGTGTAATTAATTAAAATTATCGGCACAATTCTCAAATCGATCCAACCGATAATTTTACTCTTAGGAAGGGAGGAGTTATGTAGGGACTTTTTCATACAACGATACCGTTGTTTTTATGTTAGAATTTTAAGTGTTTACTCGGCGCTGTAATGTCGATCTCGCATCCCAGCCCGCAGTTCAGAATAAAGATTGGCTCCAAATCGCCATGACGTATTTTCGGTATTTTATTTTAATATCCTTCAGATTTCTTTAAAAAGATACTCGAACCGTTCCCAAAATATGAGTACGTCGTCGTAGCAAGCACGCGTAACACGAGCGCCGCCCGCGCCGCCTCGGTCTGACTATGACTGAGGTGGGTGAGTGGACCTAGTTTGAACCCTACACTTTCGAGAAGCCAGTATCTCATCTTGTTTAGTGAGATCGATGATCCATCCTTAACATGTTCAAGAATACTATATAGGTATGCACGTAAAAAATGACAAAGATCTTGCAGAAGATGCACTAACTCTTCGAAAAGTGGCACCACTTGCAATGCAACTGACCCTGAAATAATGTGTGTAGAGCATAAGTAGATGGTGATTTGTTTTCCAATGTATCCACTCTTAAATTGAATCATTAGGTACTTTTCACTTTTTATACAGTAAGTAGGCAAAAAATATAAGGTAGGTAAGTAAATGATGAAAAAAAAAACAATTTTCGCTTGACTTATTGTAATTAACCTCACCTTTTTTTTATTTGGTTTTAACTTTTTAGGTAGAAGTAATTATAACTCTTTATATAATTTGAAATGTATTATTTACTGTATTTTTTCCGGGGTTTTCCATTTTTGTTTTATGCTTTATTACATTAAAATCACTTAAACTAAACACCATTTGAATCTCTATACATTACTGCATATTTGTACCAAATTTCATCACGATTTACATCTTTTATCACGGTATGATTAATATTCATGAAGTACCTAATAGATTTTGGATCGGAAACTGACCTCCATTTTCCATCGTGCGTCGTCGTCGGCGACGTCCCGCTCCGGCGCCGTCTCGCGGCACATCGCCCTCTTGATCCTCTCCATTGGGACCTCGGATACCTAAACTAAACCATCGGAATCATCCACGCATTGTTTGCGACGGCCGACCATTCAATGAGTACCTATAGATAGATAGGTGCAGTGCACTACACTGTAAACAAAGGACGATGAGCGACGCGGCGACGACGACTACGTGGAGTTATCCGCGCGGGTTGGGAGCGCACGCGCAGCGCGGCTCTCCGCTCGGTACTGTCGTCGTCACGTCTGTCCTCACTCACACTCACTCACATCCCACATCATCGTCGCGTACTGTACTACGTACCTACGTGTGTGTGTGTGTGTGTGTGTACTGTGTACGTACAGTAGGTACGATGCGATGTGGAATTCTTTGTTGTTTCACGCTCTCAGACGTACTTCTGCACAGCAACACCGACAGAGTTCCGCCAGTGATGTTGCCTCTCCGAGCTCCGCGCGCCAAGTTCTCGGTACCTCAAGTTCTCGGTACTTGGCGCGCAGAGCTCGGAGAGGCAACATCACTGGCGGCGGGACTCTGTCGGTGTTGCTGTGCTTACCAATCTCAATGTCAAGGTCGAGTATTGTGGTCTCCTGAAGATGCCTCGTGGAGAGACGAAACTAGTAGACAACTTACTTTGATGAATACTATCAGAGAAGGTTATACGCGGAATTCTTACTAAATATTTCTTCATTCTAATATTGTGCAATGGATTTCCGCAAAGTAACGCCTGAATCTATTATTTATCTTAATATCAATGTTCACTAGGTATAATGTATCATAATTTTTCGACAGTTAAATTATTTGCCTGATTAATTATGATTAGGTTCTACTATTGTAACTTTTGTTGTAACTAGGCAAAGTTGAAGTTTTGACAGCATAAACGACAACCCACGAAGAGGAGTTTAGCCATTTTGTACGATAAAGTATAATGAAAAATAATGCTCAAAATTGATAAGGTACGAACTAAAAATAGCACAGACTGTAAATAGGTACCTACTCTAAGAAAAATAAATAAAAACACCCGTGCAAAGTTGCAGCAGTACCTTTAATTAATAAACGCTTTTAGAGCACTATACTGTGCTACTTGAGCGAAGTTGAAATCCGGAAAGAAACTGGTGCGCTAACCAGTAGTGTATGTAAAACCCATGGTCTAAGAAAACTGGTATGCTCTTCCGAGACACGCCGATCAAGTGGGTGACTCCAGGCTACGTCATCGACGCTATTGGCGAATGAGAAGACCACGGGACAAGAAGGGAGAAGACGAATCTGTTTCCTGGTGTTTCCAGTAGCGTAAAATCGTAACTCCCCGAACTCCTGTATAAATCTGATAAAACTATGTGGTTTTGTATTTACCAATTAATTTATCACATTGACTCGTCTAACGCTGTTTTGACTGATTTTAAAAACATAAGTGACGATTGTTTTTTTTTTTATTGATTTTTCAATTGACTCTTAACCTTATACTATAAGCCCTTAACACATTTGTTTCCCAACTTCTACATTTTGTTGAAATAAAGTGGCAACTGGATAGTGTCGTCACCAGCACAGCTATTCTAACTCGATCGAAAAGTTACCGTGACTCGAAATCTGGCACAAATCCGCGCGAAAGACCAAATCGTCACTTTCGATCAGGTGAGATTGTTGTCAAACGAAGGTATGTACCTACTTAAGACTTAGCTCACAGCGCGCCATACAAACGAAGAAGAATGTTTACATAAAGGTAGGATTAGGTTAGTATCAAAGAGGTTCTATAGTCTAGAGCGCTAATTGACACTTTGAACTTGTAGTCACGGATGTGAAACATCCTTCATTCAGGGAGTCTATTGGGTTAAGCTATAAGGACTTATTTTGCGTAAATTTATAATTGTTTATATGTTGTTTGCCCTCATGTTTGCCCAAAATTTTACATCGATGTCGATGTAATTTTTAAGACTAAGGATATAATTTTGCAAAATTTATAAAAAATAGGGGCAATAAATAAGGTAACACATTACAATATTATTATACAGCTAAATGCGCGCGGCTTTGTCCACATGGTTATTTAAGTTTGTTGTTTTTTGTAAATAACGTTTATATTAGTGGCATTGGCATTTTGAATGATGTATACATAGATATATATACTGTTAATTTTAACATATTGTATAATGTTCGTGCCTTAGTAAACGAAAACCCTACGAAAAATTGATCTTATAACTAAAATCAAATTACGTAACTTTTGGAACGAAAACTTCCAGAAAAAACCGCGTGAAAATAATTACAGGTTATTTATGTTAATATCTTGTATTATTTCTTGTTTCCTTGTATTTTGAGTTATATAAATTAGTTAAATAAATCCTACGGAAACATTTAAGTTCATATTACGAGAAAGGGTAAAGTATTCTTTTCATCCCGGATTTCAATAGGGTTCCGTTGGGAGAGGGGAGGAAAGTAAAATTTTTTGGCTGCGCGTAGCGCCGAACCTACTAAATGTATTCAAATGAAACTTGGCAGGATTAGAGTAAAAAGTATGGGAAGGACATAGGATACTTTTTATCCTGGATTTCAATAGGGTTCCCTTGGGAGAGGTGATGAAAGTAACATTTCTTGGCTGCGCATAGCCCCGAAACTACTGAAGGTATTCAAATGAAACTTAGCATGATATAAGTTCATATTACAAGAAAGGGATTGAATACTTGAATACTTTTTATCCCGGAATTCAGAAGGGTTCCCTTGGGAGAGAGGATGGAAGTGAAATTTTGCGCGTTGCAGGATGGCACGCGGGGCAAGGGCGGTAAAGAGCGATAGCCCCCACTGGGGGGCACTGGCAGTGGAGGCCCCAGCAGTGGGGCCCCTCACGTAACCGGACCCTCCCAGTAGCCCCGGCAGTGGGGCCCCACATTGCCCCGCAGTGGGACCTCAGTAGCCTCCACAGTGGGGGGCACCGGCAGTGGGGGCCGCCGGCAGATGGCCCCCCGAAGTGGGCCCCCTACATTGCCCCGCAGTGGTACCCACTCATTAGCTCCCACAGTGGGGGCACCAGCAGTGGAGCCCCCCACATTTCCCCGCAGCGGGACCTCTAGTAGCCACCCCCAGTGGGGCCCCCACATTGCCCCGCAGTGGGACCCACTCAGTAAGCTCCCACAGTGGAGGGCAACGGCAGTTTGCTCCCGCAGTGGGACCCCCAGTAGCCCCCGTAGTGGCCGCCCCGCAGCAGGGTAAAATTTCTTGGCTGCGCATAGCGCTGAAACTACAGAATGTATTCAAATGAAACTTGGCATGATTTAAGTTCATACTATAATAATCAAATAATCGATCATCAAAGATTTGAGTTCATACTATGAGGAAGGACATAAAGTACGAGTCCATACCCCCCAAAATGATTACAACGCCAACAAAATGATTACAAAATTGTTATTAGTGCCGATAAACGACCTACTGGCAGCATCCGGTTGGTACAAAGCTCTCGCTACCAATGATGTTGCCGTCATCCTGGTAGGTCAGCACTGTGACAGGCAGGACATTGTGCTGCGTACCCGGGATGACCGCTTGCAATGCATTAGCGAAACGCACCAGGCATTTGATGCTCTTCAGTTTCTACTCGCTTATATACCTACTGTCGTGGCGAAGACGGATACAACTTTGATCTTCTACATGTGAATCCGAAAACTGACGAGACTGGATACTAAAAAAGTTTTCAATGCAATTCTACGTCTAGATATATTTTACCAATAAGAGAAGGTCGCATTGCTCACCTGCAAAGGTTTCGAGGTTTGTTCAACCGTTTTCTGGTGAACACTTACGCCAAAATTAAAACGGAGTGCTTGGTATACATCAGAACAGAACAAATGAGAGAAGACTACGCGCTGAGAATTATGTAGATCTGCGAGACTCCATGAACCAAGATAGAAATTGTGAAGATTTAGGACGACTGGTGATTCTTCCTTCCAGTTTTAGAACTGCACAATAGATGTGTAGTGCCCTATTCTCCAGTAGGTACTATCAGAAGCTTTTGAAACGCATAACGCACACCTAGGTAATTGTGGAGCTGTGTGACGTCCAGTCAATAAAATCTAGGTATATGTAAATCTATACTATACTAAATTAATAAAAATAAGTTAAGGTTTGTGAGGGAGTAATCTCTGAATCTACTGAGCCAATTTTGAAAATTCTTTCACCTATTGAAAACCACGTTATTTGCGAGTGTTATAGGCTATATAAAAATGTTAACCGCCCAATGAAGTGGGCACGGGTCAGCTAGTTATATTATTTATTTATTGACATAATTAGAACGGCCTTAGGCCAATTATACTAATTACAATAAGATTTCATACCTATTAAATATAGTTAGATTAAGTACATATGCTTTAAATAGTTACATATCTATGTCAAATAATCAATAATCAAGTTTAATTATATTATGATATAAGAATTATTCTAGTTTAAGATTTATGTTATTATGGATTTAAACAATATAAAGTTACAAATTAAGTATACCTCAAAGTTGGTCAAAATTAATATATAAAGTAGAGTTTTTGTCAAAATTCACATTCACAAAAATGTAGACATGTAAGCATCAGAGTTCTCCACTCGTCCGCGAATATATCGGTATCCGGGAAGGTCACCAGGAGTCTGTTTAGGGCTTCGAGGGTTCTAGGTACGGGGGAGCGGGCGCGCGCAACCTTGCGGCTCGGAGGTGGAGCAAAAAGTCTATGTCTCCCGGCCCGTAGGTAGTTTTCAGGTACATAGAGCCGAAGTGACTCATTCACCAAATCAGGCGCGTCCATAGTACCACGAAATATGTTGCAGATTGTTGTCAGCTGGTCATGCGCTCTACGCGTTTGGAGAGAGTTAAAACCAAGAAACCCAAGAAAGAATCTCGTCGGGTACATAAAAGGGCAGTATCCCTGGTTATGTTTGTATAGGAATCTTAGGAACGCTTTCTGTACTTTTTCCAAAAGGAGCGCATAGGTGGATTCATAAGGATTCCATATACAAGAGCTTGACTCAAGCCTACTTGGAACCAAGGTGGAAAACAGTAGCCGCAAAACATGCTCGCTCCGAAATTCGCGAGCATTTCTCAAGATGAAGCCAAGTCTCTGGAAGGATTCCTTAGCAACTGTAGTAATATGTTCATGGAAAGTAAGCCTCTGGTCAAATATGACCCCCAAGTCTTTGACAGTGGTTAATCGAGGAATTACGTCACCATGTAGAATGTAGTCAAAGAGTATTGGGTGACACATTCGCCCAAAGGTCATTACTGAGCACTTTTTAATGTTAAATTCCATTTTATTGGTAAGGCCCCATTGACAGACTGCATCAATGTCCCTGTAGAGCTCAGCAGTCTTCCAAAGACTCAATGGCAGAGTATAGCTTAAGGTCGTCCGCGTAAAGAAGGCATTTTGCAAATTCGACGGAGGCAGGAAGATGATTCACCATCAACAAAAACAGCAGAGGGTCCAATACTGAACGTGAACCCTGACTTACTCCGGAACGGGTGTGATAGGGCCTAGACTCGTAAATTCCAAGCCTAACATACTGCTGCCGATCGCGTAGATAGTCCGCTATAAGTAGAAGTAGACCAGGCGCGAAGCCTATGGCGCTAAGTTTCGCCAACAGTATGTCATTATTGACCCTATCAAACGCTTTCCGGAAGGTACAGCACATCTACGTGTCTATCAAGCTGCTTGGAGAAATATTCAACAATGGAAAGCAAATTGGTATTCACTGACCTGCGGCTTCTGAAACCATGCTAATCAGTATTCAAAAATCTTTCCACTTGCGCGTATATCAGTTTATGCAGGATATTTTCGCTGCGATCCTACGCAAGAGAACAGCGTCGCTGATGCGCAGGGTGCGCGGCAGCGCCAACAACTACCTGCAGGTCATTGCGGGAAGTCTGGTCACAGCCTCTCCCTTCATGCAGCACTGGACGAAAGTTCATGTTGGTTTCTAATGCGTTACAGTGTCTTAGAATGTTTTCATTGTTTGTTTTTCTGTGTATGTTTTTAAAATTGTGTCTCGATTCTCGATATGGACTGTGTATGTAATGTTGTATGTGCCTACATACTGTGTCTGAAATAAATGATTGAAATTGAAACCAGTTTGCGCAAGCAAGATGGAGCGTGTGGCCGGGCTCATCTTGTTTGCGCAAACTGGTTTGTGCAAACATGCATGCACAAATGTCTGAGTTTGTAGCCGGGCTATAATGCAGTGATCTGGCAACTTTCTGCCTTAGAGCATTTGCTCTACGCTTTCTGCAAAAGATCTAGCTACTGAGGTTACGGTAAAGTTGGCAACATCACGAAAATTATTCTCACTGTTGCCAGATGGGGAGGATGCCCCGCAAATATGGGGGTTTTTTCGGGGATTCGGGGGAAAGGTTTGTTGGGGGATTTTCGCGGCAAAAACTTTGGCAAAATTATGGAGGTTTTCTTGAGTATCTCAATCATTCAACCACAAACATAAAATAATTCTCATCACTAGTTTAGTGTACCTACATAACGTTTGTATTCTCGTCCGTTCATGGTATAAGAAAACAAGGTATGCTCTTCCGACAAACGATAGTCTCCTGGGTGTCTCCAGGCTACGGACGTCATCGACACCATCGGCCAATGAGAAGATGAATCTGTTTCCTGGTGATACCAGTAGCGTAAAATCGTAACTTGTTATAACAATGTGGTTTTGGATATATTTCTTTATTTATAACATTTGACTAACGCTGTTTCGACAGATGTAACAAACATAATTGACGGTTCACGTTTTTTATGGATATTCAATTGACCCATATCACATTTGTTTCCCAACTTCTACATTTTGTTGAAATGAAATTGGCAACTGGATATATATGACGTCACCTGGCGACACTCCCGGAAGAGCAGACCTGTTTTCTTGGATCATGCAATTGTTCATTCTTCCCTTTTGCCATCGACGGTTTTTGCACTGAAAAACAACTGGCATCGACAACTTTTTTGTGCGCGAATCCGTCGTCGCTCCTTATGTGTTCTTTTACGTCTAGCGATGAAATGCTTTTGAGTAGGATGATTCCACTTACTTTATCTGAAAGCTATATATAAAACTAAATATAAATGTTATTTTATGTGTTTTTATTTTATTTTACACATACCTTTCGTTTGACAAAAAGTTGTAAAATAGTTATATTTTCGAAAATAAATGTTTTTCTAACAAAAATAACTTGTTTTATTTATTAATTTTTAAGTTTCTACAGTAAACATAATATGTTCTTTCTAAAATAAAACTAAAATGTATATGTTTTCATAGTAATATTTTGAGTTTTTTACGATGAAACATACCCACGCAAATTACGATAAACAGAAATTGCACGCGTTAGTGCCTAAATCCTTTTGTGACTAGGTTTTTACCGTTAGGCTTTATATTTATATGCTGTCCGGTAGAAAATATATTCCGGATTTAGTTTTACATTATATCAGATAAGATAATTAAAAAAAAATATCTTATGAAGCAAAACGTCGGCAATGGTAGGAAATTCATGACAAAATCCGAAGATATTTATCCTCCAAATAATGCTATTATAAAACTCGTTTTCTATTCATGAAATATTTACTTTCTAAAAAACGCCGCTGAATAGACCTTTCTAGTAAGGTATCACACTTACACACCCATAGAACAAAAACTCCTTACCACGACACAGCAACACCTTTGTTTAGTCACGTCTCGGCGCGCTTCCGCTAGACTGAACTTTGGCGGGTTGTATGACCAAAATGGTGGCACGTATTGTTTCATTCGAACAAGTCATTCAGTCTGACGTCATTCAATAACAAAGCTTTTGGAAAGAGACCCTAATCTTATCAAAATAAGGCTTACAAGCAACACACGCCGAGCTGATGTTGATGTCAAAAGGTTGAGTTCGTGCAAGCAAGATAACTTTGCATTGCACGTGTGATTGTAACCAGAACTCGTCGAATCGTTTTGTAACAAAAAGCTTTATTTTGTTAACACACTAGCACCAACAGCCACGCACGCGCAAAGTAGCAGTTCGATAAAAAATAAAATATATTTTCTTATTTTTCCTCCTTTATAAATTGTTTTGAGGGCTTTTTTTTACAAAATGTAAATTTTCGGGGGGATTTGGAATAAAGTTGGGGGGACATAGTGATCTGGCAACACCGATGATTCTTCTTTCATTTCTTCTCAGCGTTGCCGGTGCAGACCATTTTGGTCCGTTTCGGACTTTTTTCTGCCTCTGCGGATCTTTTGCGGACCACGAGTATTTACGGACCTTTTCGGACCAAAACGCCTATCCAAAGGGCCTGTGTACATCCCAGAGCATACCTTAAGATTTGAAAAAACATCACCTAGTACTAATGAAAAGGCCAGGAAGTATGACCCATTAGGATATAGTATGTCATACTATAGCCTAATGTAAGTAGGTACCAACACAGTAATTCTTAAAAAAAAAACCGCTTCGTTCGTCTCTTCATCTTTTTGCGGTGAATGAATGGAATGGTGGACTGTGAGATTTTGCAAAATCACGTTTCACTATCGTTTGAAATGAGTAGTAGCTAGCAAGGAACATAGATGTACTAGTGCTAAAGGCAATACTGACTAAAGGCATACATTATATACGTGGTTGAATGTTATTGCGTGACGTAGGGAGATACTCTAGGTAAGTGGATAGATCTAGTTTTTATAGAATATCATTGGATAGATCCTACTGTATTATTTATTGTTGCTTTGAGCATTTATTAAACCAGTTTTAAGATCATGTGCACATACGAACCAACCTCAACTTACCTTCATACATTATACTGGGACCTGGGTACTTATGTACATATTTATAATAATAAAGGGTGACTTTTTGTATCAAAAACTTGCTGCAAGTTTTGTGAACTGTCAGTTTAACGTCAAAGTTTTTGAAACCGTTTTTAAGAGTAAGAGTAGGTAGTATGTGTTTGAAGGATCATAAGACAATGAGATAGCTGAGGTTGTAGTTAAAAGCCGCATTTCCTCTTGCATTTTTACCAGTTACATTGTTAGAGTGCGTGTTCAGCCCTGGGCCCTGGCAAATGAATCTTAATTTGACCACCTTAAGAACGGTTTCTTATGTCATGTAGCATATCGTTGGAAAGGGTATTATGTAAAAAACTTTTTAAAAGAAAGCTAAATTCAAAATGTTTTTTTTTTTTTAATGAATTTGGAAGTTGTCACTTTTCATAACATTTACACCGATTTACCACTTTGAAAGCTCAGAAGTTTTTTTGTGGATATGAATTGTAACAAGTAATGATTAATTTAGAATAAGAAAACATTGTAGAATACAAGCATACTTTATTTTGTGGTATTATAACCACAAAAACAAAAAGTTAGGACGATTTAAAGACAAGTTTTCGGGTGGTTTTCAAAAAAAATTTAAAAACCATATCTAGACTTCTGTGAGACTTAGAATATTGGGTCTCACGGGAAAAAATTGCACATTACCCCCCACCCCTCTCCACCCCCCAAAAAGTCATGTCGGTCCATGTGCCAAACATCCTGTATAGAAAAAGTCTACAGACTTCAACTTTTGGATTTTAAGGATGTTTTCCTTCACTCGCATTAGAACAGAATGAATGCTTCGTCTCCATGTAGTTATAGTGCTGTATATTTGAGTGTGGCAATATGAAAAAATGGCAATTCTGTGGGAAGGTACAATTCAATGATATTTCTAAAGTCACAGTAATAACGTTTTTTTTATCTCAGTCCTTTACATATACCTTGCCTTTCGATTTTTAGGTTATCCTATCGATATCTTTGTAGTAAAATGTATTCAAAAATAAGAAAAACAACCGTAATTTATTGAAATTCTCATAGATAAAGCAGCATACAGTAAAATTCATAAGAAAGACTTAATATCCCCGCTATTGAATATTTTTGTACAAAATGCAAAAACGGACCTTTTTGTCATATTTCGGACCATATTTGCGTTCGGATCGGACCTTTTTGCGTTTAAATGCCGGCAACACTGTTTCTCCTATTCTGCCGATTTCCGCCTTGCACTGTCAGTCGTGTCTAGTTTTTCTGTTAAATTCCAAGATTTCCACCAAAAACATCGGTATTTTGTAGAAAAGATGCAAGCATCGCGTTCTATCGTGTCAAGGCTATTTCAGGCTCAAGGTAAGATTTAAGACCGCTTTGATAACCTACGCAAAATGTCATCGAAGGTCTATTTACTGAATAGACCTCAATAATCATACTTTTAAGTTTCTTTTGTTTCAATTATGACTTTAAATTGCGATCATTATTGCTTTTGTCTGGTGAAACTACAACAAACCCATTCATTTTCAGTACCTAACAAACCCTTTTTTATGTTACATAACTTCAATGATCATAACCTGAAACAGTGGCCTGTCAGCCTAAAGCGCTTCCTAGGTGATCATTCAGCATGAAATGCGTTTGTAACGTGCTGCATGAAGGACCCAACTAAAACCTAATACCTACCTATAATCCGCCAGGACATACATCATGAAAAAAAATATGTATTACATTTAAAAATCAACATAAAAAAATACTTGGCCAAGCTAGCTTTTACTCCTTGCAGAATAGGTAAAGTGACCAGTTGTAAAAATGTATGCAAACAGCCGCCTAATAGAGAACATGTGTGTAGTTTAAATTTGGTTAAAAAAAAAAAATTCCCAATCTATATCGACCGCACATTATATCTAAAACATAATTCTTTTATTTAATTCCTTTTTAATAGCATATGATAATAAATAAAAAGTGAAAAATATGAGAGGGAAATTCAATATTGGTTGAAGCGAAATGTGATATCAAAAGCTATGTCAACATAGAAGTTTGTGTGATGTTTGTATAGCGTTTGCAAGAAAACTTGTTTAAAGTCGTTTTCTCGCAGTCTTTTCCATAGTGTGCATATTTTAGCATCCTAGTGAAATTAGGAATAATAATCTACAATGTAAACTTGGTTAGGATGGTATGTACACAGTTATAGTGATCTACTGGTTGTTTTGATATTACTTGATATTCAATCCAAAACTCACTTCTGTTTAACCGAGATCATAATAGCGATTTTAATTTATTTTTTAAATGTTTATTCTATCATTTCTAATGACATTTATATTTTTTACAGTGCTACATTATGACAATGTGACCAGTAAATTAAAAATATAAAAAAACATATGTATATACCCTATAGTCCCCGCCCCCCCTTTGTCCCTATTATTAAAAAAAAAAACATTTATTGCCTTTAACCTAACCTAAACCAGAAAAATAGACAGAAATAAATTACTTATTGTTATTAGTAGTAGTGTTTGGCAAAGAGAGTAGATTGAGCATTTGCTGCAAGCAAGAAACATGCGGCACTGATTTTAAATCTACTCCCCTCGGATAGGGGGCCACCGACCAGACCTTTTGTTGACCATATTTACCCTGGCAAGCTATTCCTCACAATGTGTTTTGTGTTTTATATTTTGCTCAAAGGTACCTATTCCATTTGTGAAATATCTTAGTCTAATGTACATTTGATCATATGAATTAGAAGAAGAGTTCAGTCAATTTACTATCAACACGAATATCAAAATAGTTTATTTCTTTTACCTAATCTAATAGATTTCAGTGGTATGGGACCCTCTTTTAAGTAATATAATACCTGTGCTAGAGGGTCTAGCTCTGCAGCGCGGCTTAAAGATAATGAAGTATAATTAACAATTTTATGGTTAGTTGTTTAAGTTTAAATCAAGCAACCTTTTACTTAGTTAAAATACAAATAAGTAGAGACAATTTAAATGCTGGAGTAAAAAAAAAAGTAGTATGTATGTGTGCACATGCATGTGTGACTGCTCTCCCGAGGCACCAGACTCTTGAGAGTTTGGGCAACGAGAGAGTAATCTGCTTGTTTGTGTGTGTGGCATCTGTGCTCCTGAGGACACCAGTCTCATAAGAGTCCGGCAAAAGGAGTTACCAGGATGTATGTGTATGTTAGTGTTTGTGGGAGGGATTATGCATGTGTATATGTTAATGAGTTTATATATCCTGTGGTGGTTTAATTAGTATTAACTATTGTTATGCTAATGTTACTAGAAGTTTTTCTGTATTTTCATAGCTTATTGTCGGCAGCCCCAAGCTTAGTGTTATTTTTGCAGGAATGATTTAACAAATATATATTAAGAATTTTATTAAAAATTGGATATTAAACCAAACATTTAGACTCTAGTTTCTATGGAAACATAAAAAGGATACTTTACCATCGAAAATGATATTACTGGTTAAAAGTATCATATGTTTTCAAGAGCCCTCTTTTGAATATGCCCATTAGAGTCATGTAAGCCTCTCTTTAAGAAACTGAACTCCTAACGTTAACTAGTATATACATCTTCCAAATTGTCTATTTTGAAAATGAGCATGCTTCTTTCTGTAACCAGTGTAAAGATAAAAGCGTATTCTTAGGAATAACTTTAGACAGTAAACTTCAATGGGCCCACACATAGATAAACTATCGAAGAGACCTAGGTCTGCAGCATATGCAGTCAAAAAAATACGTCATCTTACAAACGTTGATACTTCTAGACTTGTCTATTTCAGCTACTTCCATAGTATTATGTCTTATGGCATATTACTGTGGGGGAACGCTGCAGATATTAACACAGTATTTGTGCTGCAGAAGAGGGCTGTTCGTGCTATCTACTATAACATGCTCCCAATAGAAACAATCTGAATTCCGGGATAAAAATTATTTTATGCCCTTGTAGTATGAACTCAATTTATGCTAAGTTTCATTTGAATTCATTGAGTAGTTTCGGCGCTATGCGAGGCCGAGAAATTTCACTTCCATCCCCTCTCTCAAGGGAACCTTAATGAATTTCGGGATAAAAATAATTTTATGTCCTTTCTCGTAATATGAACTTAAATCATGCTAAGTTTCATTTGAATACATTCAATAGTTTCGGTGCTATGCGCAGCCAAGAAGTTTTACTTTCATCCCCTCTCCCAAGGGAACCCTATTAAAATCCGGGATAAAAAGTATCCTATGTCCTTCCTCGTAGTACGAACTAAAATCCTGCCAAGTTTCATTTGAATACATTCAGTAGGCGCAGCCAAGAAATTTTACTTCCATCCCCTCTCCCAAGGGAACCCTACTGATTTTCGGGAAAAAAAGTATTTAATATCTTTCTTTGTTCTTCTAGTATGAACTAAATTTGTGCCAAGATAAATTTGAATACATTCAGTAGATTCGGCGCCATGCGCTGCCCATAATTTCACTTCCATCCTCTCTCCCAAGGGAACCTTTCTGAATTCCGGGATAAAAAGTATTTTATGCCTTTTCTTGTAGTATGAACTCAATTTATGCTAAGTTTCATTTGACTTCATTGAGTAGTTTCGGCGCTATCCGAGTCTGCTATCACTTCTAGTTCCATCCCCTCTCCCAAGGGAACCCTATTGAAATCCGGGATAAAAAGTATCCTATGTCCTTCCTCGTAGTATGAACTCAAATCCTGCCAATTTTCATTTCAATACATTCAGTAGTTATGCGCGGCCAAGATACAGACAGACAGACATGATGGAATTTTTTTATTTTTGGCAGCAGTATCGATAATAGAGTGCCCTCCAAAAAATGTTCAATATATCTTCAATTGTCAGAATTGGACCTGTTATAGTTTTATAATAAGTATAGATGATGTGTTTGAATACTTTTATTTTCAGCAAAAATAGCGCCTTTTAATCTGCAATAGCCATAATCTCCGACAACTGATGTGGCTCGGTGAGCGAAGGTCCGCTTGCGACGCAGGAGGTTGCGGGTTCGATTCCCGCCTCGGGACAAATATATGCACGATCTGCAGATATTTGTTCAGTGTGTTCTGGTCGTTTTCTATGTATAATAAAAAATATCTATATATGCAATATATTGTATTATGTATATCAGTTATCTAGTACCCATAACACAAGCTTTGCTTAACTTGGTGTAATATTGTGTGAATTGTCCAGCATTATTTATTTATTTAATCTCAGTAATTTATTCTATTAAGTATCGTATATTATATTAGCATTTAAGAAGCCCATTGAAATGGACATATTTTTAACGCACATGACATGCGAGGTTTTGATACATTTTCTTTTTACACCATAGTTGCTCAAACTTTGAATGATAAAATGTTAGTTTAAACAAGACAGGCGACTCGTCTGATAAGAACAATTATAGACCAATATCATTGGCCACAGTAACGGCTAAAGCAGTTGATGGTCTCCTTGATAAACAGCTGGGTAAACACCTGAAGCTCCACGACTCCCAGTTCGGCTTCAGAGCTGGGCTCTCCACAGAGAGTGCCATCTATGCCCTCAAGGAGACCATCACGTACTATACCAAACGTGGGACGCCAATGTTCGGATGCTTTCTCGATTTATCAAAAGCATTCGACCTGGTGTCCTACTAGCTGCTGTGGGACAAACTGTCAGCTACTGGGATGCCGCAGGAGGTTGTTAGTTTATTCACTCTGTAAGGTGGGCGGATGCAGTATCGGACACGTACAGGCTAGAATGCGGCGAAAGACAGGGTGGGATCTCTTCGCCGAAGCTTTTCTGCCTGGACGTGAACGAGCTCATTACGGCGAGCTCAGCAGCAAGCATGCGGGGTGCTCCATCGATGGTCAGAGGATGGAACATCAGCTACGCGGATGATATAGTTAATTGATCTGAACATTTCAGACCATCACGGAGTAGCGCTGTTTCTTTACCTAACAAATCTGAATCGAATCCTGTGAGCTATAAGCGATTGTATAATGATATTAAAATAGATGACTTTAAAAATTGTATCTCCTTACATAATTGGGAATATGTATTGAACAAAACGCAATGCGTTACCTTTGACAATGTATGTAGAATTATAAAGCACTTTTTTGACATTCACTTCCCATTGAAAAATATATCCAATTCGCAATAATGTAAAGTGTGGATCAACGATCGAGCTCTCGAATTAAGTAAACAAATCACCACAACTAAATACCTCTTGACAGACACACAAAATGATAAATCGTGCTTAGAACTGAAACTAGCTGACTTAGAAACGGAATATTCCTTGGAAATTATATCGGCTCGTAGGCATTTCATAAATAAGACTATTGTTAAATCTGAAAATATTTGCCGCGGTGTGTGGCAGATAATAGCATTAGAAACTGGTCATAATAAAAAATGCAGTGCTCTGGATGCACTTGTCAGTCGCGCTCCAGGCAAATGCGACTGCGAGCGTTTCGCTTCTACCGCAGTTCAATTAAATCTATTTTACGTAAATGCAAACAAATGTTTCAACACCTCGCCGTGCATAGTTAAGGCTATGTACGTTTGTACAAAAACGCACGACAGAGTTTTTCTGTGAACCGTTCAGCCTTACAGAGGTCATAAAAACGATTAAAAGTATAAAACGCAAAAACTCAAAGGACATTAATGACATGACTACACGGACATTTGACTACCTACCGCCTTTTATGTTTGACATTTTATGTAAACTTTTCAACAAGTGCCTTCAAGCCGGTGTATTCCCGAACTCCCTGTAGCTAGTAAAAGTGCAACCGATCTACAAAGGAAAAGGTGAAACGACGGATTGTAAAAACTTCCGGCCCATATCTCTCATTCCAATAATAGCTAAAATACTCGAAAAACTTATGAGCAACAGATTAATGTCTTATTTCAATGAATTTACTACTTACTTAACCCGCAACAGTTCGCCTACCAGCCGGGAAGATTAACGGTAGACGCGACACGTGACGTACTGCATAAAGTGATGAGTAAATTAGACCTAGGACAACACACAGCGGCGATCTTCTGTGACCTATCACGCGCATTTGAACTGGTAAATCACAAACTCATCATCACAAAACTAGAGCACTACGGAGTAAATGGCCCCTTTCTAAGGATGATTACCTGCTTTCTGTCGAACCGCGAATAAATAACATCTGTACATGACATAAAATCTGACACTCTTCCTCTTGATAGCATAGCCGTTCCCCAGGGCTCAATTATGGGAAATAACCTATTTCTGCTCCTAATTAACGACCTAACAGTAGCCTTCACACAAGCGGAATATGTCATGTATGCGGACGATGGATTTTTAATAGTATCAGCGGAATCCCATAGCCTCCTTAACGCAAAGGTCAATCACGTGATCGAAAAAGTAGTTAGATGGTTCTCCGTGAATGGAATGGCTCTAAACGTTGAAAAAACAAATATTGTTCACTTCTATTTAGGCACTAACAAAAACAAAGGCCAATTGGATATACTTTGCAATGGACTTAAGGTTCCGATTGTCGACTCTGTTAAGTACCTAGGTTTCACTCTAGATCAAAAACTAACTTGGGAATCCCATATAGATATAACTTGTAAAAAGCTATCATCTGCTTGTTTTGCACTGTCCCGCCTAAATGGAAGTCTCGAGCTGGACTATAAGCGAATAGCATATCATGGGTATTTTTATTCAGTATTGACGAACGGCGTTGAATTTTTCGGACAAGCTGCTGAACGTCTAAGACCGTTCCGTCTACAGAAACGCGCGATCAGAATACTGTGCGGCGTGGAGTGGGACCATCCTGCTCGGGAACTCTTTAGAGAGACTAAAATACTGACATTGCCAAGCGAGTTCATTCTGCAAGCGGCCAAATTTGTTAGAAGTAGGTTAGAAGGAGTTCCCGACGTGGGCTGAAGCCCACAACTACCCCACTAGACGTCGTCATCGACTAAAGCTTCCCAAAGTAAGATTAGCGAAAACAAAATCCAAAATTGACTACATAGGAGTAAAAATTTACAATAATCTGTCAGACTTTATAACAAGTGCAGCGTCGACTGCAATATTCGCTAACAAACTGAAGAGAATCCTAGTGGACAGGGCATATTACAGTCTAGAAGAGTTCCTCGTGGACTAATTTGTTGACGCCGATATCGTAGATCCACACTTATAATATTAAATTATACTCTTGGTAAGATTACCAAGGATAATTATTATCTACACGTAATTAGTTTTTACATTATTTTGTACTTACCTAGCTAAGTTATTTTTAGAAGTGTTTGACATGTAAGAAATTTCTCTTATCAATAAATGAACTGAACTGAAATATAGTGCTGCTGTGCCCGTCGGTGTGCGCGCTGAAGAGGCTGCTGCTCGTATGCGAGGATTACGTTGATCGCCCCGGGCTCAAATACAATAATAAGAAGAGCGAGGTTATGGTCTTCGCTGCAGGCAATAATTTGTTTAGGTTAGGTAGATAGGTTGGGCTGCCCAGATACTGAAGTGCGTCAGGCATGTTTGCTGTACGCTATAATTCGTCACAAAATAACATCCGTCAGACACAGAATGCTGAGCAGCACCAATAGTTTGCTAAGGGTTCTGGCAGACAGACATTGGAGTAGCCTGCAAAGGCACTGGTTGATGTCAAGTCTAATGCATCCTTATGCTAAACAAATTTATTATATTATTTTATTTATTTTATTAATTAAATTAATTCTATGATATTTCTTCCTTGAAACCTACTGGTCATACTTACCAAAATATTTAAAAAGTCGTCATAAAAATTCATTTTCCTAAATACATTCCAAAAATAAATTCTATGAAATTGTTCAAATTGTGGGCATGATGCCCAGAAATGTGAACAAAGGTACGAATTTCTCAAAGTTAAAAAAAGTAGAATATCTTCCAAACACACCGAGACGAACGGGGAGAGGTCAGGCGTAGGAAAAACGGCTTAGCAGGCGCGGTAAGGCACGGGGTGTCACACTGCCACGGCCATTTGCCGACTCTGAGCTGGTACTATGAATTTTACTTGCTAGAAAAACCTAAAAGTAACTCCACACTGTATGGCGCAAACACAGTCTTTATTAGATCCACAAACATTTATATCCCAACAAAAACATCCATTATGTATCTTTTCTTCTTCCCATTCCAAAAAAAAACATCCTCCTCATTATTTCCAATCAAAACCGACTTCCCCGCGTCCATTCCTTTATCCACCAATCCCGTCAAACCTGAATACCACCAACCTAGCCAAGCGTGTTCGTGATTGGTAGATAAATCTCAACAACCAGTCATATCACCAGGCCTGATGACTTTGCTTCAGTGTTGACAGCTGATAACCTAATGTTTCCAGCGATAGATATTACGCGACTTAATAGATTTTATTTTTCTTAAAACTTTGAAATCATGACACATGTGTATGGCGCAAGTTTTGTCAGATAAGACACAGTATGAGTAGAAGAGAACATACTAGAGGGGAAACTTTCGTCCTGGACGGCTCAAGGTCGTTAACGTTAAACAAAATACTCAGTCTATCTCAGTCGGGCTCGCGGACGTCGCCGACAGCCCGACTGAGGTACGGCGGTAACCCGTTTAACGTGTAGGCTAATATTCGAATAGGCGATCCGGGGCGGAAGTTTCCACTCTAGTCCAACTGATATCAACAGATTTTTACCGAAGTATTTTTTGTTACAATTTGGCCTTGCCCCTTGAAGGTGTTTGTGTGGAACACAAGCGCCTTCAAGGTTATCCACTCATTATGGGTCACTCTGTATATCAAGATTTTAATATTAACAAACCGAAACTTAGATGTAGAATAGTTTTATTGACTACTAGCTATTCCCCGCGGTTTCACCCGCGTTAAGTTCCAATTTCACGCCCTAACTAAGCAACCATTTGACTTGAATTTTGGCATAGAGTTAGTTGAAAGGATGGAGACTAACATAGGCTACTTTTTGTCCTGGTAAAACATCAAATTTCTATGGGATATTTACGGTAAGTAAAAAATACCTTTTTAGGTGGGTGGTAGGGGGACCTAGAAATGTGAAATTCGAATTTAACGCGGGTGAAACCGCGGAAAACAGCTAACAATTTATAAAGGAAAAAGTGCCAGAACTGACACCAAAAATTTGTGGCCAATCTCACTTTTTTATAAAGTTCCTACCTACTTAGTGTCTAAGACTAAATAGACAATTATACCTAAATTAAGTTACATCACTTTTTTCGGAAACAATTTAAAAACGAAAAATCTCGATGCGCCTACCGAATACGAAATCCACCCGTCTATTTGCATTTTACAATTCTTTTACAGAGCAAATTTTATAAATTTTCATGGTAGGAATTTCATAAAATTGTATCATCATCAGAATCAAATAAAATGGAGTTACCAAACTGATCATTATGACGGGCGGGTAAGGATTACGCGGCGCTACGCGGTTTTTAGTTTTTCTCGAAAAAAAAATTGTTCCCCAAACACACAGACAAATGTAACATAAAATGTGAGGTAATATTTCTGTATAATCTACAACTTACTAAACAATTTATCTCTCTCTTTTTCGCCTCTTTCCAAGATGTTAGAAGAGGGACCACCAATTTGGAGTGTCCCTTTCGGAACTATGTCCAAATAATGTAATGAATGAATAGAAGAGCTAAGTGAATGTGTATTTCGTGCAGTGCGCCGCTACCATCCACCGGGACACGTACGCGCGCCCACCATGGACGACCTGCCGGTACCGAGCGGCTCGTGGCAGGCCAAGTACGACGCCGACCAGCGCCGTTACAACGCCGCGCTTCTCTTCGGGATAGTCTTCACAGCCGGCACCATCATCGCGGTAACCTAACCTACCAACCCAACCACCCACCTCACATCATCCCACACCACTCCTCTATTTACCTACACTGTTTGCTGTAGTGCTTGGGCCATTCGAATTTTCCAGGGCACTATAGTACTGACCGTGCCTTCAGCTTATTTGTCCATAATGCCCAGTGAAAAGAACAGAAGGCAACATTATCTCAAGTCATTTAAGATATAATTATTTTTAATGTACACTTTTAATATATGGAGAGCATCTCTAGCGGTACAAGATCAAACGTTAAAGGGGTTACCAGGTGATGCTGCCCTCCGTACCTAACTACTTATACGCCCACGCATTTATTTTCTTTGACTTATGAAAGAATAAAAAAAATTCCCTCTTCACGGTACACTGAATAGATTTCGGCATATGTAATATTAATCTACATTATTTTACATCATAGTGGGAGTGTCATAGGGTTACAAAAAATTAAGAAAGCGCGAGAAAAAAAATAGGAAACATTTAGGAGTATACTTTGCTAAATAGGAAACTTATTCCATTATTATGTAGTCTTCCACTAGATTTCTCTCAGCAGATTCCAAAAACTACATATATGACGGAAAGAGATCTTCGATAGCGTATTTGTCGGTCATAGCTCATCCTCTGGTGGGTCAGGGCGTAGAAGACTGTCTACTAAAATCTAAAATTTCAAAAATCACAAACGTTTATTCACCAAATTAAGTAGAGTTTTAAACAGATTTAAAGATTAGGTACCCAGCCAAGTATTAGGCTTCATTTGGCATTTACACTACACTGAACGCGAGACAGTTTCTACGGCGCTGTTTAGTGCGACGGCTGAACGAAGGAAAACTGCCCGGCCGCCGAGGAAAACCTCTTTTCTCTCTTTTTTTATATTTGTACAGCTCAATCATAGTTAATCAATGTTTGTTGAGCTTTAACTAATTTTTTTCAAAATTTTGTTTTGTTTTTATTATTTACCTTTCTTATTGTAAATAGTTGTATGTATTTGAACGTAATATCATATTAAAATTAACATTAACAGTGTGCCATAAGCAATTTAGTGTTAGAAATCGTTATTTATCTCAGAATCTGTGAAAGCTACTAACTTCAAATTTAGGGAAATGATACTTCGAACTTTTATCTTGGATTACGTGTTTTAAAAACACGATTGGTGAAAATTTTCTCGATAAAATATTATTTTGAAAAATACATGTTTTGCACCAATTTTGTTATTTATCTCAGGAACAGCAAACACATTTTATTTGTTGGGTTTTTGTTTTGTCAAGAAAGCTTAAAGTATTTCTTGAGTTATGTCTTTTAATTTTTCGATTGGTTGTTTAATTAACTTGTAATTAGATAAAAACTCATTTTTTGCGCTTCCGCCTTTCCAAAAACGTATGCTCTGTCCCGCTCCTATGAACGCAACATCCTATTGCTATCCTTTTTACAAAATGGGGCGCAATGCGCACTCTTAAATAAAATTGTATTTATTAAACGTACCTCCAGTAGTACGTAACGTACTTAGTATCAACCAAAACTACTTCAACATAGTATTAATTTAATTGTATTTATAATTTTATGTCGCGTTTATAGATAATATTCAGTGGCGCACCAGTCGTTTTTGTGGTCGCACGCGCCCGGGGCTTATCTTTGCGGCCTTTAAACCTTTAACTACCTACTCATTCCTCGCTCGAGTGGTGAGTCTCCGTACCCACCATGGATGGGGATCCTCCCTATGGTGGACCGAGCTGGAGTGTTTTACAAGTAGATGTCGCCTTACCAGGTGATGAGGAAAATACAATTAGTGAACAACAAGTTAGTGAACAACAAGTTCCGCCAGTATTGGGAGAAAAAAGGAAAAAAGATATAGAAAGACAAGAAAGTACTTGTGAGGAAATTATAGAGGATGGATTTACTCAGGTACCAAACAAGAAAAAAGAGAAGATGCGGAAAGTGGAGCAAATTATCAGAACTGAACAAAATGATATTACTCGCGACTTGGTTGCTGAAGATGACGCAATAAACTGCACTGTATCAATAGTATCGCGAGAAATACTACCCAAACAATTCGGTTTGGCTAAGTTACTTAGAGCTGAATATATAAAAAATATTTTGAAAATTATGTACAAAAGTCCCTACAGAGTTCTCATTGAGGTGAAGAGCAGATCAGATTGTGATAGTATTATAAAGTGCAAAAATCTGACAGATTTAGGCTTTAAATGTCAAATGCTCGATGAGATGGATGTGTCCTTTGGCCTAGTGCAACAAATTGACCTAGATATTGAGGAGAATGAAGTATTGGAGAACCTAACGTGTGATTATGATATTATTTCTGTCAGAAGATTGAAACGACTAGCTGAAGACGGTAAATGGGTGGACAGTGAAACTATTCGACTAAGTATAAAGGGTTCTACTTTGCCTCCGTATATTTATGGATATGGGTGTCGGTTTAAGGTCGAGCCTTATACATTCCCAGTGAGTCAATGCTCTGGCTGCTGGAAGTTTGGCCACTTGGCCTTGCCTGTCCTGCCAAACGGCCAACGTGTCCGAAGTGTGCTGGCGAACATAAAGAGGATCACACATGGCCATGTTCAGGGAGTGTCCAGTTCCAGTAATGATAAGAGTGAAAGTGGTAAAGCCTTTAGTTTAGTACGTGTAATCCAAATGTTACAAAACATTATTCTATCGACAGGAAATGTAGAGGACAAATTAAAAGGGGTATGTAATTTTATGTTTGAGGAAATCGTCCAATATTTACTTAGTTTATTTAAAAAAGAGAAACTTTTGAGTCATTGACGTCAGACATTTGACTCATCACTTTCGTAAGTGATGATGGATAACGAACGCCCAAAAACTTCACTCTTTGAACATAGTGCAGTGGAATACACGGAGCTTAAAACCTAAAGTTATTGATCTTGACCTATTACTAACACAAGAAAAAATCCATATTGCTTTGATTAGTGAAACTTGGTTAGATCCCGAGTCCCAGTTTCGGCTAAATGGATACAACATTTACCGCAAGGATAGAAACGATGGATACGGGGGCGTGGCTATAGTTATCCACAAAACTATTAAGGTACAACAAACAAGTGTCACTCATCGAAACTCAGGTATAGAAATGTTAACTATTAAACTATTGAATTGTGGAGCTTTACAAAATATTGTTTCCGTTTATTGTCCACCTTCGGTTTCCGTAACTCAATGTGATTGGGATTGGTTATTCTCCATGTTTTCTAGGAATTGTTTAATCGGTGGTGATTTTAACGCACACCATACCGACTGATACTAGAGGGGTACAAATTTACGATTCAGCAATAGAATCAAATTATATTTTACTTAATAACGGACAGCCTACGAGAATTAAATTGGTTAATAACTTACTACAAAGTTCATCTCCGGATATTACTTTTGTTTCTCCAGATATTGCTCTGGATTTTACTTGGTCTGTTATGAATGAACTTCAATATACATGTCCAAATATTGCACGACTCTTTGATGGATATTATTTTTAAAGCTTCTGATAAATCTATCCCTATTAAAAAAATAACCGGTAACCCTACTAGTAATTTTAAACTGAAACCTTTCTGGAATCCCACACTCTCAAAATTAGTCGCGGAACGAAGATTAGCTTTAGTTAAGGAAAAATCCAACGCCTAGAAATTTACAGATTTTAGAGGAAAAAACTTCTAAATCTAAATTAGAAATTCGTCGAGCTAAATCAATTGGATGGCAGGAAATGTGTAACAGTATTGACGAGTCGACCTCGGCTCATGAGATGTGGCGAAGGCTAAGGTGGATGAAGGGAAACATCACAAAAATGTTATATTCCTACAGAAGATAAAGACCAGTTATTGCGCAAATTAGCCCCAGATTATGTTGTTCCGGCTATACCTACTTTTACTTCGTCAAATGTAAGCTTGGAAGTCGATTTTACTATAGATGAGATGTCGCTCATTGAATACAAAACGGCCACAAATCAAAAATTTTTGAGAATCGTTTTTTTGCAAATTTGGGGTCTAAAGCCTATTTAACATTTTGCTGAAGACA
This sequence comes from Eupithecia insigniata, assembly GCA_947859395.1. Classification (NCBI taxonomy): domain Eukaryota; kingdom Metazoa; phylum Arthropoda; class Insecta; order Lepidoptera; family Geometridae; genus Eupithecia; species Eupithecia insigniata. The sequence goes on along the minus strand of OX402006.1, from coordinate 302,454 downwards.
CCCGTCATTTTCGCGCCAACTTCAGATCAAAACCGCCATTTTGTCAGTTGTGACCCAGAACTTTGAGGAAACGCATGTCAGTTTCATACAAAACGGCCACAATTCAGAAAAATACCCAACATCGATTTCAGTGTTCCGTGCAAAGGGGCCACAATTCGGAATGCATCCGTTTTGCATTCCAATTTCAAGTAAGAACATTCAGAATTATTACTGCAACGGTGCCATATTTTGGAAAACGTACATTTTGCATTTCACTAGGAAATAAATCAATGCCATATTTAAAAATATGTACTTTTTGAATTCAATTATTATAGAGGAAATGATAATTTATTTACAGCTAAACTGGATGGTTTGTACATTTGTACATTTTATAGGTAAAATTTTATCATCAAATTAAATTACTTGAAAACAAAATGTACTCGTTAGAGGTTTACGTTCATACAAATATCGGTTATCGTCAACCACTTTGAAATTGTTAGGTTGCTTCATATTTTTATATTTCCAAATTAATAATAATAATAATAAAGCATTTATTTATCTCTCACAATAGGTTCTTATTTATCTAAAGGTAACACTAAGTACAGGAACTTTTGTAGAAGATAATCTTCTGGGTATAGGTATTAAATCATCGACTAAGACCTGTTTTGTGAGAGAACTGGTGCCTGTGATAGGTTTTAGGACAAAACCTGTGGTACGGGTCACCAGGCCCTTCACTCCGCGGGAAATAGGAGTTTGTTAAATACAATGTACAGAAATTACAGTCTAGTTTTATTATATACTATTAGTGAAAATTATTTAAAACATTTTAGGCTTGTGTTAATTTACTGGGTTTTATAGAAAGTGTAAATAAAGTAGGGATAAAAATGAATGCTTTGTACCTTGTTAACTATATTTTGTTGACTCCAGCTTGGTTTTCAGTGGGTAGTATTAGTTGTGTGTGATGTCTGATTTATGTGAATTGTATTGGGATTGTGTGGTCGTAAGTGATGTCTGTGATAGATAAATATATTTACATAAATAATAGACTCATATAAAAAATAGTATTACATATAATGTGATTGGAATATGTGTATGGGTGTGGTTCGGTCGAAGAGGTGCAGATTAGGATGGCGGGATAAGTAAGTTTTCAGTCTCCTCATAGGTTAGTGATTTTAACCAGTTTGTGACAGCCATTTTGCATTTCGCTCTTGGGAGGGGGTAAATGGTGAGCTTAGTGTTAGCCAGGTTGTATATGTAGGGGCCAAGGAAGACAAAGAACTTATTGGACTGTTTTGTACGGAAGCTATGAGAGCTGCATAGCTTTCCCTTCCTTCTCCTGCCCTTAACTCGTTCCTGATCATAAGTAATCTGCGAGTGCTTAAGTAGTATGGTTTGTAACAGGAAGTATTGTCTTAGAATCAGAATCAATAACTTTATTTCTTTAGGCTTACAAAATAAGCACTTAGATACTATAAACATAGTTATTATTATCAAATAAGAAATAAGGTGTTATTGATATTTTCTTCACTTCAATTTTTTGTCCACTAGTGGAAGAAGTGAAAAAGAAACCACTAGCACATTATAATATCACTTATGTGTCTAATACATGTTTATTTTGCCTATCTAAATATAAATTTAATGCAATTTAGATACATGTCAATATTTCTTTAAAGCTAAACAGAACATTAAATTTCTTACATACTACTGACAGTGCGGAACGGAGCGACATCTGGCCAAGCATTAACATCATTGATGATCATCTATGGAGTAAAAGGCCTTCCTGATAAGATTTTGTTTAATGTACTGTTTAAATTTACGAATAGGGAGTTCAGTTGCTTCAGATGGAAGCTTATTATAGAAGCGCACGCAATTTCCCATAAATGATTTTCCTACCTTTCGTAATCTATATGCTGGGATGTGTAATTTGTTCTTGTTTCTTGTATTTCTATTGTGAACATCACACTTTTTCAAAAAGCTATCTCTATTTTTGTGCGTATACATAAGATTTTCATAGATGTACTGCGATATTACTGTCAAAATATTTATTTCTTTAAATAATTCTCTCAAAGAGTCGCGTGGCTTTAATTTGTAAATTGCGCGTACCGCTCTTTTCTGGAGAACAAAGATAGTCTGGATGTCAGCTGCCTGTCCCCAAAGCAAAATACCATAAGACATAATACTATGAAAGTAACTGAAATAAACTAACCTAGCTGAAATAAACTAATCTCCTAAGTGTCACGGTTACTGAGAGAAGTTTTTTGTAAATCACCCGAAATCTTATCTTTTTTGTTTGTAGTTGTAATGCCACAAATTAATTTGTGCTGTATCAACCAATGTACTAAATTATAATACATCATATAAATTACACTTTAAAAAAAAGTAAAATCTTTGTAAAAGTACTCGTAACTCGTGACAAGTTCTAAATGCAATTAATAAAAAACTAAAAGTCATACCTGAATTCAGTTTTCATAAAAAATTTCTTCAGTTATTTCCCTTTGTAACGATATGTAACATGACATAATTACAAATCATTTATAAGGATTGAATAAAATACAAATGAGACTCATAATCATCATCAGCCCGTACACATCCACTGCTAAACATAGGCCTCATCCAAACGACGCGACGAATAGCGGTCTTGAGCCGCCTCCATCCAACGACTCCCTGCGAAAATGATGTAGTATTTTTTATCACCTTGGTTTTAGAGATAATTTTTCTGATTTAATCATAAATAGGTACCTACCTATATGTCACGTATACGCACATCTCGCGTGATCACGGTTCGAAAATAAACAATGTATTATGTGAAGGAATGATGAAAGAGAGCATTAGAGGCTAGCATTAGTTACAGATACCTGTAAATGTGCATTCATTTAATGATGTTTGTTCCCTTGGCAGGCGAAGGCGTCGGGTCTGGTCTATCTCAACTACTACCCTCCCAAGTCCGTGGACTGAGCGCCGCCCCGCCCCGCCCCGCCGTACCATTTGTCGGCGACCAACCAGCAACATTACCAAATATTCTATGATGCAACCATATTTAGTTCCACAAATCGACTGGTGTTATTGTATAGTATAATAAACTAGTGCTTATTTCAAATCATAATTTAAGTTTCAACAAATAAACAAGTTTACGAATAGTTTTTATTTTTATACTTGTTAATTATTTTATGCATATTTAGATAGGTACCTACAATTTTAGTTCAGAAAATAAATAGGTACCTACTAAATAGCTATTAACCTACCTTGAAACGGGGAATGAAGTAGGTAGGTACGATACCTACCTACTGCACAACTTTAATAAATGACTATACTATCATCATCATCATCAGCTCATACACGTCCACTGCTGAACATAGGCCTCCCCCGTACGACGCGACGCCACAAATAGCGGTCCTGAGCCGCCTCCATCCATCGACTCCCTGCGACCGCTACGATGTCTCCGGTCCATCGAGTGGATGGTCTCCCATGGGGGGATTTGCCATAAGCACCACGCTTGGCAGGCGGATTGGTGATCGCAGTGTTGGTGTTTAAAAATACTCAGAAGGAAGCTGCTGCCCTTCCTCTGGTAGGTTCCCTTAGTCGGCTTTTACGACATCCACGGGTTGAGTTGGAGGGGTCGATATTCGTAGGGCGCGACCCCACGGCTTAGACTACACTATAATAATAACTAACTATCTAAAGATACAGGACTCTCTGGCATATGAGTAGACAAGAACGTACTAGGGCGGAAACTTCCGCCCCGGACTGGCTCAAGGACGCTCACGCTAAACAAAATACTCAGTGGAGCTCGCGGGCGTCGTCGACGACAGCCCGACTGAGATAAACTGAGTATTTTGTTTCACTTGGAGGCTAATATCGCGTCATTGAGCCGGTCCGGGGCGGAAGTTTCCGCTCTAGTATAATCTTACCTACTCATATTTCTCTGGCTGCATTTCTGTGGAAGACTCAATGTTCTAAGCATAGACTTAGATTTTTTTGTCAAAGTGTCACGGTTGCTGAGATACCTATGAATTTTTTGAGTTTTGTAAATCACCCAAAACCGCGCATTTATTCGTCGTATGTTTTAGCTGAAAGACTTTTTTTTATTGAATGATTTTTACACAGAACAGATAAATAAGTGCAAATAGTTATGAACACTGCATGCTTTGCTTGTCTTAAATTTATTCTACCAAATGTAAAACAAGTTAAGGCTGATGTAAACGTAAAAGGAGAAACGTTAGAAATTGTAGACACTACCCTATTCTCAGGAATAACCTTTGTAACGAAGTGTTACATGTTTTCCATCTTAGCTTTCTAAATTCAAACAATGCTAAGTTAAATTCATAATTGAGTTATTCATAATCGAATATTCGATCATTTTATAGTTCTAAGTTGGAACCCCCAAAGTTACGGTGGCAACATTGGTAGCTTTTGGAGGAAAATATGGTCATCATTCTTCCAATGAGATGACCAGATGGCATTCATTTTTATTTTTGAGGCTAGATTATATACGTGAGTTTCGTTAGTTCTAGACCAAAGGCCTAGCGCACTAGCTAAAGCCCTAAATCTACGCTGTTTCCAGTACAGTAGCTAGGTCAGTACAATAGTTGCTCTGTCTGCATAGCACCTAAGATCAAGCAGCGTACGTCACAGTCAGTACAATAGTTGCTCTGTCTGCATAGCACCTAAGATCAAGCAGCCTACGTCAGTCAGTATAATAGTTGCTCTGACTGCATAGCACCTAAGATCAAGCAGCGTACGTCAGTCAGTACAATAGTTGCTCTGTCTGCATAGCACCTAAGATCAAGCAGCCTACGTCAGTCAGTATAATAGTTGCTCTGACTGCATAGCACCTAAGATCAAGCAGCCTACGTCAGTCAGTACAATAGTTGCTCCGTCTGCATAGCACCTAAGATCAAGCAGCCTACGTCAGTCAGTACAATAGTTGCTCCGTCTGCATAGCACCTAAGATCAAGCAGCCTACGTCAGTCAGTACAATAGTTGCTCGGTCTGCATAGCACCTAATATCAAGCAGCCTACGTCAGTCAGTACAGTAGCTAGGTAGGTATCTATTATAATATCATTTGTCCGTTAGTGAACATCGCAGTCGACACGACACTAGTTACAAAGTGCTTTGCTTTCGTTAATCGTAATTATTTTGGGTAGCTTTAGTCGATGATGATGTCTACAATGTTATTCTTCTAACTAGCTTTGCTAATTATTTGATAATTAACAGTAAATTATTTTTAAAGCAGATTGTAAATGATTTCGTTATTTGCTTTAAATAAAATTGTAAAAGTAGGCCTTACAATTATTTATTAATTAATAATATACTGATTAATTTAAATCTACTTAATTATTAAGTATTGGCTTCGTAGACAATGAACGACTACTCGTGTTCCCGTCTATTTTGGCTTTGACGTGTTGTCTTTGAATTTGTCAGTGCAGACTTGTCTGTGGTTTGTTGACGTCATGTTGAGCAAAAGCCGTTTTGGAGGGAAAAACACGAGATGTCGGGTATTCGGTCTCGAGACTTGGTATCGAAAACACCTCTAGAAATACCTACTGTGTGAAAGTGCCTACTGTAAATTATCTATATATTTGAATAAGCCTATTAAAGGTTGTAGAGATTTGTTTGATTTATAAAAAGAGGTTCCTTGGTACTATCTCGAGAGATAGTTGAAGTGACACTCCCGCCGCCGCCGCGCGCCGCGCGCTGTACGACTTGAGTAGGTACTGTTGTAAGATGTTTGTCGGAACTTTCTGCAATAAGTAGTTGCCCTCGGCTCAGATCGAATTGATCACTTTTGAGACTCCGTAGTTGAAGCAGTAAGTTGCCCATATCTCTTTTTGTGGTTAGGTTGTCTATTAACCACCTATTACGTACGGTTCAAGACCTATTGACAAAAGTAGCACAAAAAAAAAACAAGTTTTTTGTATGGCAGCCCCCGTTATTTTTAAATATTCATTTTGTTTTTATTTGTTTTTGTAGTGGCTAGAGATACCAATTCTGTGAACATCTCAACGTATACATTTACGGTTCATGAGATACCGCCGATACCGCTGAAGGACGAACGGACAGACAGCGGAGGCTTAACATACAATTAGTAATATGAGGGGCCCCGTTTTCACCCTTATGGTAAAAGTACTTCGGTCCGAGTGGTCAGGTCAGTGTTCGCGCGCGATGTCGGAGAAGGCGTCCAGGATGTCCCTCGTCGTGAGCGGGAGCGCCAGCCCCGCCGCCGGGTAGCACGCCGCGATCCGCGCCTGAAACGCACCGTACCGCTGTAGCACGCTCACTACGCCAGCGGAGACACGCGCGGTCCGTACGTACCTGCAGAGCGCGATGCTGCGCGATGAACTCCTCCTGCATGGCGCGCCACACCACCTGCAACAGAGGCACTCGTGTACCGACACACCTACTCACAATAGCCAGTAGTAGGTACACCGGCGAGAGCCCTAGTAGGTACCTGCAGCAGGCCGCTCTCCTCGCTCAGGTGCTTCTCCACGGTGCGGTACAGCCGGTGCAGGGACTTGCGCACTGCAACGGAGAGACGCGGTCAGACACCCCGAGCACCCAGCTCGAGGCACAGAACAATCTATTTATTGGTAACAACTAACAATATTACAGGTGAACAAATAATTAAAACTGTAACAGGTCCAATTCTGTACATTGAAGATGTTTGATTATTATCGATACTGAAGCCATAACCGTATTATTTTTCTTTCATGTCTGTCTGTTTGTATCTTGGCCGCGGATCACGCCGAAACTAGTGATTATATTGAAATGAAACTTGGCACGCACGATTTGAGTTCATACTCCGGTCCTCATTTCGAAGGACATGGTTAGGATACTTTTTATCCCGGACTTCAGTAGGGATCTGTTACGGGGTGGGTCAGGGTAGTCTTTTAAAAAACTATATTTTCAACTAGAACTATAATTTAGTACAATTTTAGGTGAAACAGTGACGAAGACCAAACCCGAACTAAAAGCATTCCCACAGAGATGCACGTGCAAGCAAGTACTAGAGCTTAGCTTGCGATGCACCTTTGTTTGTTACCTACTTTACAATTATTGCCAAATAATATCGTAACAGTGCCCTTGGGAGAGGGGATGGAAGTTTAATTTCTTGGCGTGATTTGAGTTCATACTACGAGGGTGGTGATTAGGGTGTCCCTACCCACTTCTTTTATATAATTTTTTGGCAATTTAATTTATATACAGGTGGCGCAAAAGTAATCGTCAGGAGTCGATCAGTCAGGAGTCACTGCGCTTTGACATATGTCTTGTGGACAGATGGGAATTGGTTGTCAACAAGTCATGTACCAGCGACACCTGAAGAACCACCAAGTTTCGAAAAGAGTTTTCCAGGCCGAGTGATTTCCCGTTTTGGAGATTTCAACTTGAGGCTTTTTGAAGTCTCGCGCTTGCCACAACAAACTACGAACCTTGCAAGTCTTGAAAGTTAATATTGAAGCAAAGTCGCCATTTTGAAGCCAGATGACGTGCTAATATCGTGGTTTTTTGTGGAAAGCGCGGGATTTCAAAAACTCTAAAGGTGGTTTTTCAGGTGTGTAGTGCTCCATGGCTTGTATCAACTAATTTTGTGTACAGTGACATTTGAGGTCATTTGCAAAAGTTATACCTAACACATCCACATCATGCCATTAGTTTTGCACCACCCTGTACCTATATGGCAGATCAACGTTTGCCGGGTCAGCTAGTTATAATAATAAAATTATAATTTAAATAATGATACGAAATTAAAATAACGAAATAGTTAAAGTATTTGATTTTTGGCACAACATTGAAGAACGCATTCTCGACGAGCCACGATTTAAGTCTACGCTTAAACGTGGAGAGGCTCGGTGCAGCGACTGTCTGACTCGGTAGGTGTTGTACAACGCGGGTCCCAGCACGTGCGTGACTCTGTCCGACTTAGCCAGTATGTGGGATACTGCAGACAGCTTTCCAGCTTCGCGGGTGATATAGCATCGCGCGTGGTGATCTCTGCGCGTTCCAGGTTTTGCCTAGCGTGCATTATCACCTGGAACATGCCAATTTAATGCAGCGTAAGGATCTGGAGCGAAACAAAGAACGGTTGCGCGGGTCGACGCTGCTTTCGCGATCGTCCTCACAGCACGTTTCTGGTTGCGGAAGACGCGCTGCTTGCGCAGGTCGTTCAGTAGCAGCGGAAACAGGATGTTGAATATTGACGATCTCGGCGCCACGCCCATCACCGTCCCGAAAGGGTCGGACTTCGTCTCACCAACCAACACACCTCGACCACCATCTGCCTTCTGTCTCGCAACATGTCTGTCAGTATACCGTAGTGCTCAAGTTCAGAGGCGAGCACGCTGTGCTCTGCGACATAGAAGGCTTTCGATAGATTTATCGAAAGCCTTCTATGTCGCAGACAACAAGACAGTCGCAGTTCTGTGCTGCGATTGCAGCACAGAACTGCGACTGTCCTCACAAACCTCTAGTACTCGCCGTAAGACTTGGCGAGTGAGTGGGACAGTGGAACAGTACCTACTGCCGCTCCGACAGCGCTCCGGTGCGCGGTGCCCGCTAAGTAGGTACTCGGTGAGACGTATCATCATCATCAGCCCGTACTCCCCCAAACGACGCCACGAATGTAGGTCCTGAGCCGCCTCCATCCAACGACTCCCTGTGACCGCCACGATGTCGTCGGTCCATCGAGTGGGAGGTCTTCCCACACTCCGTTTTGCATTGCATCGCGGTCGCCACTCGAGAACCTTTACTCCCCAGCGGTTTTCGGTTCTACGAGCTATATGGCCTGCCCATCACCATTTCAGCCTGCTGATTCTGAGAGTTATGTCGGTAACTTTGGTTCTCCTACGAATTTCCGTATTCCGGACCCTATCGCGTAGAGAAACTCCGAGCATAGCTCTCTCCATAGCTCGCTGGGTGACTTTGAGCCTATGCACAAGGCCTTTAGTGAGCGACCACGTCTCGGAAGTCATCCGTAAGTCATCACTGGTAGCACACATTAGTTAAAGACTTTCGTCTTGAGGCTCTGCGGTATTTGTGATGAGAAGATATTGCGAAGTTTCCCGAACGCTGCCCATCCGAGTTGGATTCGTCGATTGACCTCTTTATCGAAGTTGGATTTACCTAGTTGGACCATTTGGCCTAGGTAGACATAATGATCAACAACTTCGATAACATCGTTCCCCACATAGACCGGTAAGGGTGCGACATGGGCATGATGGCACATGATATTTGTCTTACCCATGTTCATTTGGCGGGAAACGGTGTTGAGATCTCTGAGCATCCTGCTAAGGTCTTCCAGTGATTCTACCATAATGACTATATCGTCGGCAAACCGAAGGTGAGTGATGTAATCGCCGTTGATATTGATGCCATATCCGTCCCAGTCCACAAGCTTAAAAATATCCTCCAATGCAGAGGTGAACAGTTTCGGAGAAATGACGTCTCCCTGTCTCACCCCTTTTTGCAGTGGGATCGGAATTGTGCTTTGGTCCTGGAGACGAATTGACATAGTGGCCTTGCTGTACAAACACTTCAACACTTGGATAGCGGTGTGACGTATGCTCACCACATTCAATTGGTGAGACGTATGCTCACCACATTCTGAAGATACTTCGCAACGGCAGGGATACCGGTCGGATCCATCAATGTCATCGCGTTTGCCCTTTCCTTTAAATAAAAGTGAGATTTTGTTCACCGTTTGTGGCCGGTCTCGATGCTGCGGTCGAACAGGCCGGCGCCGCCGGTCGGACACCAAGCCAGGGGTTCCGCGGCAGAACCAGTAGGGGAGTTCCATTGAGATGTCGTAAATGTCTCTGGTGGGTTCCTAGGAATGTTTGAAATTATAATGAGACAACACACGTCACGTACCCTCGTGCGCAGGGTACAGCGCCAGTAGCCGGCGCAGCTCGTGCTTGGAGAAGGCGGCGCGGTAGCAGACCTCGGTCTCGCGCACGCCGCCCGCCACCGCCTCCGCCACTCCCTCAAAGAAAAGCGTCAATTTCTCCAGCGGCCGTCCGAAGTATTGCGTCACGTACGCCTTCAGCGCGTCCGCGTAGCGCGCGCGGCACTCGCGGCGCGCCGCCTCCAGCGCCGGCACGCGCAGCGCTGCCAGCGCGCCGCCCAGCGCGTGGTAGTTCTCCAGCTGTACCACGGGGCGGGGCGTGCGCGGGTGCGACGCCCGCGCCACTGCCGCCAGCATGCTGGCCGCTAGCGAGCCGTACCAGCGCTCCAGGTCGGCGCGCCGCCCGCCCGCGAAGATGCGCTCGCAGTGCTCCGCCAGCTGGTCGAAGTCGCGCAGGAAGGGCAGCACGCCGCACTTGTGCCTGCGCCCCGCCGCGCGCACCGCCTCGTCCAGTGTCGCGGCGCGCTCCGCCACGCACCGGTCCGCCTGCCGCTTGGCCGCCACCGCCACGCCGGCCAGCGCCGCGCGCGCCCACGCCGCCTCGCCCTCCGCCTCGCCCTCCGCGCCCAGCACGCGCCGCCCCACGCACGCCAACACGCGGAACGCACCGCTGAAACAGAGCCCGCGTCAGTGGCTCGCGGCGGAGAGAGTGCCGGCACTCCACGGATAGGATACTCACTACTGGTCGTGCTTCTCGACGTGCTGCGTGAGCGCGAGCAGGGCGCCCTCCAGCGCCGGGAACAGCGCGCGCATATAGCGGCGGGCCTCGGGTCCCGCGCGCCCCGCGCCCGCCAGGCTCGAACCCTGCAACACGGACGCACACTCATCTCACTCTACGTTCCGCTCCACTGCCTGTTGCCTGGACGCTCCGCACCATACCTCCAGCTCCAGCTCCCGGTCGAGGTGGAAAAACTGCGTGCAAAACTCTTGCTCGGCACTGCACAGCGTCTCCACAAGCGCCAGCACGGCGTCCAGCTGCGCGTCCTCCGCGCCAGCGCCGGGCGCGCCGCGCGCCGCGTCGCGCGCCGCGTCGCACGCCGCGCGCACGCTACGCTCATGTACGCGCGCCCACGTGCTCGTGTACACCTTGGCGAGCGCTTCGAAAGACTTCTCGTCCATCTCTTTGAGACAGCGCATCAGCGGCGCCAGCGGCAGCAAGTCCGCGTGGTGGCGCAGCGGCGCAGGGGGCGCGGCGGGCGTGACGGGCGCGGCGGACGTGATGGGCGCAGCGGACGCCTCGTTGCCGAGGTGGATCAGCAGGTTGTTGACGTGGCGCGCCACGTTGGCGGCGAGCTGGTCGCGCGCGCGCGCCAGACGCCGCAACCGCTCGCGCACCGCGCCGAGCCGCCGCCGCGCCGCCGGCATGCCACTCTCGTCGCGCAACGCCGTGCGCAACGCCGCGCACGCAGCCAGCGCCCGGGCGCGCCCCGCCGCCGACGTCAGCGAGATCTGCGGAAGAGAGGCTGCGGTCAGAGCGAGGTCACCTCACAAGCACACTATAGCTCAGGAGTAGAGCGTAAATAACTATCGTCTCTAAATTCTGTTGAAAACAATTTGCAATCCAAAACCTTTTTTAAATCGTAGTCCCAAACATTATCATAAACAATAACGCTAAGTTCTTGTGTTCTTAGTCGCACATTTAGAATGTCTAAGTAAGCGTGTTAGTAGTCTAGCATATGCCCTGTATAAACTGTCGTCTACAGTTAATACAGATGCCATATTGACTGCATATTACGGTATGGTAGAGTCAGTTCTACGATATGGATTAATATTTTGGGGCAACTCTACCAATAAAGACATTATTTTTAGGCTACAAAAAAGATGTGTGAGAGCCATGTTTAAAATAAAAATCACTGATAGCTGTAAACCATTATTTTCTAAGCACAAAATTCTGACACTTCCGTCCCTTTACATATTAGCTCTTTTTGTAAAAAGCAATCCTCATCTGTTCCCACGGCTATCTGATTTTGTTAGTCGAAACAGACGGGATAGTACTAGGTTAAGAACACACCCTGTAAAAACAACACTAATGCAGAAAAGTATTGTTGGTGTTGCTACCAAAATCTATAATAAACTACCTAAACTATATAGAGACATGAATTTACAAATGTTTAAATAAAAACTCAAAAAAATGTTAATTACAAAATGTGATTACAATCTTAACGAATTTTTAAATGATAAATTATAATTGAATTTGTATAGTTTAATTGTTGCATGGTTAGTTTATATGCATGCCATCTCTCCTAATGTGCATACTGTTACCGGTCAAGTTGTTTCACCTATATTTTTGACATCTTTTATACACATGTTTTTTGCAAATAAATATCTTTATCTTTACGGCGCAGAGCTGTGGGGACGCGCTGCTGATCGGGAGCGCGTCTTCCGCAAGCAGAAACGTGCTGTGAGGGCGATCGCAAAAGCAGCGTGGGACTCGCCCGCGCGACCGTTTTTTTTTTCGCTCTAGATTCTTACGCTACCTTCAATTGTTATATTCCAGGTAGTAATGCACGTTAGACAAAACCTGGAGCGGTTCAAAACGCGCGGAGATCACCACGCGCGATGCTATAACACCCGAGAAGCTGGCAAGCTGTCTGCAGTATCACACAGACTAGCTAAGTCGGACAGACTCACGCACGTGCTGGGACCCGCGTTGTACAACAACCTACCGAGTCAGATAGTCGCTGCACCTAGCCTCTCTACGTTTAAGCGTAGACTTAAATCGTGGCTCGTTGAGAAGGCATTCTACAATGTTGACGATTTTTTGCCAAAAATCTAATAATAATACTATTTAACTAGACAATTTAGTTTGTTGTTAATTTATTGTAATTGACATTATTGTTATTTTTTATTTTATATAATACATACATCATCTAAATTATAATTTTATTATTATAATTACGTATGTATAATGATTATTCCTTGACATGTAAAATTCTTACCAATAAATTGATTATTCTGATTATTCTGAGTTTACTGTCCTGGAGCTCAGTAGTCACGCGTTTTCTGCCACTTCGTCTTTTATTTGCGTTAAACGGTTTGCGGAGACTGGTTCCCGTCTCCGCAAACCGTTTAATAGCAGATTGCACTGCGTACCGCGAACATCTCACGAGTTTGGCAATCTCTACTTGGGTCTTTCCTTGTTCAAGTAACAACTGAATTTTAATACGTTTTGCGTACCTAGCACAGTTCACTTGTTTTCGGCATTTTCGAAAAACAGGAATGTCAATTTCACTATTAAATCACACAGGGAAGAGTCTTTACGCTTGAAAAACAAATGAAAACTGATTAGTATTTTTGAATTTTTTGTGTAAAATTCCCATAATTAGCCCAGCAGATGTTTTATGGCCCATAGAAGTGAAGGGTATAGGGAATGCCGAAGAGGAGGAAAACACTTTTTAATAAATGAATTACTTTGTTTTATTTAGAAACCACAACCGTATTTTACATTTTGTTCAGGGCCGTTTTTTAACTTACAATGATGATGCAATAATGCTACCACAAACTAGCAAAAACCTTTTGTTAGAGCTACCGAGGAAGAGAAATGATAACTCTAACGCTGTTTGATCGCAACTGTATATTTATTAAACTTAGGTTAAAATGAAACGTTAATACGGAAGAACATACATCACGTATTAAACGTAGGTAGACATTCCTAAGCTAATGTAGGAATGCCGGTGAACTAGATAGGTATTAGATTAAAGATACACGTACACCTACTTCCTGAATAACTTTGTACTTTGTACATCTTGGGCACTAGAGAAAGGGAAGACACTGTAATGTAAAAGAAATGCACAAGAATCCAGACATAACTAGGATTCTTCCCTGATAATGAACACTACGTTGTACTTCGTACATCCTGGCCAATTGCAAAAGAAACAAGTATTTATCAAAATATTACAAAAAAATCACAAAGTAATCATGTAAAAGTGTATAAATGAATGTAAATGAAAAAGGAAATTAATGTAAATTATTAAAACTGTATGAGATATAGAGATCCTAATGTCCTTATGTTTTCAACTGTCCACTCTCGCGCCTAAATAACTTATAATACGTATTTATTTTATATCGCCAAACACTCAACACGCACTGCTCGTCACACGCTGCTTGAAGCTGTGCTGCCTTGGGGCCTTCTCTGAGGGCCGCCGAGGTGACCGTCGCCGTCAGATGAGATCCTGCTCCTGCTCCTGCTGCAGCACGTCGTCGTCGCTTACATTGAGAGGAACGTCGACTTGAAATTTTATTTATGTACCTTCGATATGATTGCCATGGTTCCTGACGGTTCATTATGCCTCCGTTTCATTTTAAAGGGGCATTATAATGCTGACCTTTTATTATGCTTGGTTGAGTTTTTAGATGATCTTCGTCCTGAGAGATATTTCTAGTTTCCTTTCCGTATTGCTTAGTAAAGGAATCATCGAGTACAGAACATGCAATAATCTTATGGTCATTAGGAGTAGACGTAACCTGATATGGGTTGATGTGTCCAGACTGTTCTAAAAACATAAACGCGTCATGCAGCCGAGAATTGTGTTGACCTTGGCAAACTCTGCATGAGCGTCTTGAACGGCACTGACCTACCTCGTGCTGAAGTAGGCAGTTTTGACAAATGCCTAACTGGGTCGTTGCGTTTAATTGGTCTTTCGCATCGAGTTTTATGAAATCATCACATTTATATATTGCATGATTGCTGTTACAATAAGGACAGGTCAATGTGCTTGTGGCTGAAATAAATTCAAGGTCTCGTGACTTAATTGTACGATTATTTCTGTGAGGATACTTATCGATTCATGATCCCTCTGATTGATGGCAGGGTATATTTAATTTACAGGAATTGGATTTCGCACTCTGTGTCGCTAATTTATACATTTTCTTTTCAAATAAAGGTTCCAAAGCTATAAATTTATTTTCCAAAAATTCCATTTGCTCTTCGAGCGTCGGTATTTCTCGCGGAGCTTTACGAGTTTCTCTATAGTCTGCCAATGTTTTCGGATCGAGCTTCTTGCAGATGAGATGTGCCAATATGGGCCCCCATGTTGTCGTGTCGATCCCGAGATTCCGAATGGCATGAATACTTTCCATGGAGGTGTCGTAGATGCGTCTTAAGTCGTTGCACGTTTGTTTGGTGGCATAAGACTGGTTCAAAAATATTTTCATGTGCTTCGCGAATAGAACTAGAGGGTTGTTATATCTGTGGTTTAAGAGCTCCCAGGCGGTCTCGTAGTTTTCAGATGAAATATGTAGATGTCGTACGAGCCGTTCTGGTTCACCCTGTAGCCTACCCTTCAAGCGTTGCATTTTCTGGCACTTCGTCAAGAGATGATTGTTGTGGATGCTCTCGGAGAAAAGATCATAAAATGTAGGCCATTGAGTATAGCTGCCCTCAAATACTGGCACTTCTAGCTTTGGAGTGGAATTATAAATATGAGATGTAGATGCTAACTTTGTGTTGAGGGCTTTCCTTGTAGCTTCGTAGGATTCCTCATAGTAGTAGAACTCATCCTCGTATTCCACATCCGATCCTTGCAGGATAGTATCTATTTGAATGTGATATGTTTCAATTTCGTCCCATTTCTTCTGCACACGCTTCAATCTATCCTCAAGCTCCCACTTTGCCGTAATATCCTCTACCTTTAATCTGTTCAAGTAGTGACAAAATCCTCTGAAAAGTGCACGCTGCCTTTTCAATAACTCAGCGGCTTGTTCCGCTGGACTCGAGGCTGTAGGTGGTACATCAATCTACTTCTCCATTGTAGGTAGGTGAAACAAAGACATTACTTAATATCTGGATAGTTTTCGAGAGCTGTTGCTCTTTGGTGTTGTTCCCAAATAGCACTGAATAGAACACAGTATAAGTACTACGTGTGAACGCCACGTAGTACTTTAGGATAACTTTTTAGCAACGAACGTTATCATATTGTCCTTCGACAGACAGTTTTGTGAGCGCGATCGCGGATTTAGACTGTGAATCCGGCTCGAAGAATGTTAGAGCTACCGAGGAAAAGAAATGATAACTCTAACACTGTTTGATCGCAACTGTTTATTAATTAGAATTAGGTTAAAATGAAAGGTTAATACAGAAGAACATACATCACGTATTAAACGTAGGTAGACATTCCTAAGCTAATGTAGGAATGCCGGTGAACTAGATCGGTATTAGATTATACGTACACCTACTTCCTGAATAACTTTGTACTTTGTACACTTTTTTTAATGTTGCCACAGGGATGTATCAACTAACAAGAAGAACGTTATCTATTGTTTTAATAATCGTTTGAGGGCACCGGCTTGCCCTTTCTCCAAAAATGTGTTTTGTGATATGTACGTTTTAGATGGGTGCTTTATACTTTTATATATACTATATATGTATATAAATCAATCGCTGTTCGTTTGTCTCGCTAAAACTCGAGAACGGCGGCTGGGCCGATTTAGCTGACTTTGATTTTGAAATGTTTGTCGTAGTCCAGGGAAGGTTTAAATTGTGAAAAAATACGGAAGAATTGCGAGAAAGATAGAAAAAACAACAATTGAATTTTCTCATACAACATTTTTCATATGTAACGCCATCTCCTGGTTCTAAGGCGGAACGAAGTTCGCCGGATCAGTTAGGTTAGTCTATCATAATAATGCCCTATTACGGTCCTGAGCCATAGTGCGAGGGTGCGGTCGGAGAAGGAATCGCTGAGTCATTACTAAAAGAAAATGTACCTGCATGCGAAAATAAATTTAACTTCCATCATGTCGATGAAAAAGATATTAAAAAAGCATTTAAACTTTTAAATATAAAGAAAACTGCAGATCTCTGGGGCATTTCCGTTAGAATTATTAAACCATTGATTGATACTTTTGCACCAGATCTAGCTTTTATTTTCAATGAATCTATTGATTGTGGCGTATTTCCTGATCTGATGAAACATAGTAAGATAATCCCACTATTTAAATCGGGTAGTAGGTCTGACCCCACTAACTTTAGACTGATATCAGTACTGCCTACATTCAGCAAAGATTTTGAAAAACTTATTTTACATCAATTGCTTAGGCATTTGAATGGCAATGACCTGCTACATCGTAAGCAATTCGTGTTTACTCGCGCAAGGTCAACTACTGATGCCGGTGTAGAGTTGGTATCGCATATTTTTGATGCTTGGGAGTAGTCGCAAGATGCTTTAGGTGTTTTTTGCGACTTGTCAAAAGCATTCGATTGTGTACACCATGGAACATTAATCAGGAAACTACATCACTATGGACTAAATGACACCTCTTTGGATCTCCTTACTTCTTACTTGAGTGACAGGATACAAAGAGTTGACATTAATGGGAAACGGTCTTCGGGATCTGTGGTTACCATGGGTGTACCGCAGGGATCTGTCCTCGGTCCTTTCCTATTTTTGATTTATATAAACGACCTCCCTCATCTCGTTAAAAATAATCACGAGATCGTATTGTTTGCTGATGATACTTCTTTAATTTTCAAGATTATTAGACAAAACACAAATTATGACGATGTAAACAATGCAATATCAAAAGTAGTCCATTGGTTTAGTGTCAATAATCTTTTACTTCACGAAACCAAAACTAAATGTATTAGATTTATTCTTACTTACTTACTCCTATGGCTCAGTGACCCGAAGTGTGTCTTGGCCTCCGATAAAAGAAGACGCTATTTTTCCCTGTCCTGCGCAGTTTCCCGCCAGTCCTCCGCTTGTAGCTCTCGCAGGTCCGCTTCCACCACATCTTTCCAGCGGTATCGCGGGCGTCCCACGGGTCGTCGACCGACGGGGCAACCGAGATAGGCGTTGTAGACGTTCCGGTCCTCACCCATCCTCTCTAAGTGGCCAAGCCAGTAAGGCGATGTGCCTTCGTTTCGCCTATGATGTTGGGTTCGTTCACTAGCTCTTCGATCTCCAGGTTTTTCCGGACTCTCCAGCTTCCGTCCTCTCTGCAGGTAGGTCCCAGGATCTTGCGTAGGATCTTCCGCTCTAGGAGCTTATTCTCCTCCTTTAATGTTAGTGTACAAGTTTCACAGCCGTACATCAATATCGGTCTGATGACGGTTTTGTAGATCCGAATCTTAGTTTTTCTACCAACAATCTTGGACACCAACACTTTGTGAAGTGCTGCACTGCATCTAAGAGCGTTTTGTATGCGAAGGTCAATTTCTTCCTGCCTCGTGTAGGTGTCGGTGACAGTGCAGCCTAGGTACTTAAACTGTGCTACGCCCCTGTATGCTATGTCTCCAACCTGAAGGTCATCACGTGGTCGCCTGACGTTTTTATAGCGCTTCATATGGAGATACTCTGACTTCTCGTGGCTAATTTTGAGACCTACTTTCTTAGCCTCTGCTTCCAAGGTTTTGCGCTGCTACCTTTTCCTTGCTTTGACCTAGAAGTGCTAGATCATCCGCGTAGCCGATCACCTTATGCTGTCCGTTGAGTTGGATACCGACGTCTACTGTCACGACTTTTCAGATCGTGTATTCCAGGACTAGATTGAATAGCATGGGAGATAATGCGTCTCCCTGCTTGAGGCCGGTATCTATATCAAAGTCTTCAGATAATTCGGTTCCAACTTTGACACGCATTTTGCTTTGGTTTGTAGTTGCTCGTATGATCCTAACTAGTTTGCTCGGTATTCCAAAGTTGAGCAGAATGTTATAAACGGAGTTTCTGTCCACGCTATCATAAGCCTTGGTGAAGTCAACGAACAGGGTATGAATGCTCTGGGCGTACTCCCATCTCTTTTCCATGAGTTGTTTCAGCAGAAAAACTTGGTCGATCGTACTACGATTGCGTCTAAATCCGCCTTGGTAGTCGCCTATGAGCCTTTCCGCGTGCGGTTCGAGTCTATCCATAAGTATATAAGAGAGGACTTTGTATGCTGTCGGCAAAAGCGCTATACCCCGTTAGTTTGCACACTTCTTCTTACAACCTTTTTTGTGCACGGGGCATAAAACTGCTACGTTCTATTCTTGAGGTTGTTGTTCGGAGTCCCAAATGTTACACATCAGATCGTAGAACATCGAGAGCGTAGCTTTACCGCAATGTTTCCACAGTTCCGCCGGTATCCCATCAATTCTCGGTGCTTTGTTATTCTTGAGCTTGGTGATGGCCTTATGAAACTCTTGGAAGGTAGGAGGATCTACTTCCGCATCGTTTAATTCGGACGTTAATTCACCGATAGACTCCGGAGGTCTGGGGCAATTCAGTAGCTGCTGGAAATAACTTTGGCACCTGCTTTTGATGTTCTCTGGGTCAGTCACAAGATTTCCATCGTCATCTTGAAGAATCTGTGTTGTAAGTTGGTAGCCCTTTTTAAGCAACCTTATTTCTCGATAAAAATCTCTTGAAATGTTAGCCTTTGCTAGGGACTCAATTTCCTGTACAAGATTTTCAAAATGCTGTCTTTTAGCTTTCTTAATGACCCTTTTTTGTTCATGTTGGAGTTCCACAAATCTTTCCTTCCAAATGGTATTCTGCTCCGCCAGCATCCAATATTTGCGCTTTTTACGCAGGATTTCGTCGCATTCCGCTTTCCACCATTTTTTCCTCTTCTTCCGTTTTCTAACACCTAGGACTTTATAACCCATATCTTTAACTGTGATTTTCAAAGTATCCCACCCCTCATCTATGTTCTCGTCAACTGTTAGTTCCTTGAATTTATTATTCAGTTCAAGTTGAAATTGTTATTTTTTAACTATAGTATCTTTAAGTCTATCTGTGTCCATCGTGTTTGGTTTGCTACCTCTACATTGTTTAACTACTTTAATTCTAATTCTAATATTAATGCCCAACATATAGTGGTCGCTGTCACAGTCCGCTCCTCTCAGTGTTTTTATGTCAGTAATGACATTTTTATGCCGGTTATCAATTAGCACGCGGTCAATCTGGTTCACGGTTCGGCCGTCGGGGGATTTCCAGGTTCCTTTATGTATGTTTTTATGTGGAACTTCTCCATCGGACTTAGCCG
Organism: Eupithecia insigniata; assembly: GCA_947859395.1. NCBI lineage: Eukaryota > Metazoa > Arthropoda > Insecta > Lepidoptera > Geometridae > Eupithecia > Eupithecia insigniata. The sequence goes on along the minus strand of OX402006.1, from coordinate 282,613 downwards.
GTAGCGTAGCTATGCTGTGCCACCGACCGTTCCCCCATCCGTGACCGACCGTTCCCCATGTGGCGGATGGGAGAACGGTCGGTGGGGGACGCTCCCCTACCCCGTGAGGGCCAGGGCGGGGATTAGATTAGATTTATTCTACCAAATGTAAAACAAGTAAAGGCTGATATAAACGTAAAAGGAGAAACTTTAGAAATTGTAGACAGTACCGTATTCTTAGGAATAACTTTAGACACTAAACTTCAATGGGGGCCACACATAGATAAACTATCGAGGAGACTTAGTTTTGCAGCATATGCAGTCAAAAAAATCCATCATCTTACAGACGTTGATACTTCTAGACTTGTCTATTTCAGCTACTTCCATAGTATTATGTCTTATGGTATATTACTGTGGGGAACGCTGCAGATATTAACACCGTATTTTTGCTGCAGAGGAGGCTGTTCGTGCTATCTATAACATGGGTCCTAGAGAATCCCTGAGTGATAAATTCAAAGAAATAAATATAATGACAGTACCATGTCAGTATATTTATGAAAACTTATTTTACACTCATAGAAATATCGATCGATTCCCTAAAAATTGCGACATACATAATGTAAATACTAGAAATAAGAATAAACTCGCTTTGCCCAAAACTAGGCTGCACAAGATTAATGTATCTTTTAAAGGGCATAGATACGCTTCTACAACAAAACTCCGAGTGAGTTGCAAAAATTATCAATAAATAAATTCAAACAAACTATAAAACATATCCTTTGTAAAAAGGCTTATTAAAAAAATATCAGTTTATCTTGAGGATAAAAAAGCATGGGACGACTTGTGCTGCAACTCGAAAACTAACAACCTAACAAGGTAAAGGTTTCTTGTTCGCTTCTTTACTTTACCTTAAAAAGATTGAAGTGAACAAAAAATCAAAGTGATCGCTTTATTTCCCTGTTTTACTTGTGTAATTTTAATTTTGTGACGTCTCCAAGAGTCATGTAAGGTCTAAAGGAAATAAAGCACTTTGATATTGAAGGTACCTCAGCGAGCTCATCCAGGTGGTGCAGCGCCGGTGCGTCCAGCCAGGCGGTGATCTCGTCCAGCTCGTGCAACAGGCGGCGCGCGTTCTCGTCGGGCGCGGCGGCGCGGTGTGGCGCGGGGGCGGAGGGCGGCTGCAGGCGGGCGCGCCGCTCCCCCAGCTCGCCGGCGCGCTGCAGGCCGGCGCCGAGCGCGGCTGCGAGGCGCGCGCCGGCGCCGGATGTGGCGGCGGCCAGCATGCCCGCCACGTTTGCTGCGTCGAGGCGCGCCAGCTGCAGCCCGAGCGCAGCCACTCGCCGCTCGGGGTCGTCCTCGGCGCCACCCTCCAGCAGCGCCCCTAGAGCTCCGGGCGACAGGGCGCCGCCGCCCCGCCCCTGTCGACCAAAACGAAAATCTCAAAAGAAACATTACGAACAGTAGGTAGGTACGAGTAGGTACCTCGTTTGTCATTTATATTACACACTAGCTGACCCGTGCTCACTTCGTTGGCTGGTAAACATTTTTAGTTGTTATTATATATAGCCTATAATACTCACAAATAACGTGGTTATTATATTAATAATAGGTAAAATAATTTTCAAAACCGGCTAAGTAGATTCAGAGATTACCCCGTACAACCTCACAAACCTTACTTATTCTTATCAATGTAGTATAATAGTGTAGATTTACATATACCTAGATTTTATTGCCTGGACGTCACACAGCGCCACATTAACCTAGGTATATGATGCACTTCAAAAGCTTTTGATAGTAGGTACCTACTGCAGAATAGGGCACTACACATCTATTGTCCAGTTCTAAAACTGGAGGGAAGAATCACCAGTCGTCGTAAATCTTCACAATTTTTATCTTAATTCATGGCGTCTCGCAGATCTACATAATTCTCAGCGCGCAGTCTTCTCTCATTTGTTCTGTTCTGATGTATACCAAACGCTCCGTTTTTATTTTGGCGTAAGCGTACACCAGAAAACAGTTGAACAAACCTCGAAACCTTTGCAGGTGAGCAAGCGAACTTCTCTCATTTGTAAAATGTATCTAGGCGTAGAATTGCATTTGCAGACACTTTTTTAGTGTCGACAGTCTCGTCAGTTGTCGAATTCCCATGTCGAAGATCAAAGTTGTATCAGTCTTCGCCACGACAGTAGGTATATAAGCGAGTACCTACTGAAGAGCATCAAATGCCTGGTACGTTTCGCTAATGCGTTGCAGCGGTCATCCCGGGTACGCAGCACAATGTCTCGCCTGTCACAGTGCTGATTTACCAGGACGACGGCAGCATCATTGGCAGCGAGAGCTTTGTACTGACCGGATGCTGTCCAGTAGGTGGTCTATCGGCGCTAATAACAATTTTGTAATCATTTTGTTGACTTTGGGGTATGGACTCGTATTTTATGTCCTCCCTCGTAGTATGAACTCAATTCATGCTAAGTTTCATTCATATCCATTCAGTAGTTTTAGCGCTATGCGAGGCCGAGAAATTTCACTTCCATCCCCACTCCCAAGGGGAACCCTAACGAATTCCAGGATAAAAAGTATTACATGTCCTTCGTAGTATGAACTTAAATCAGTTTCATTTGAATATATTCAGTAGTTTCAGCGCTATGCGCAGCCGAGAAATTTTACCCTACTGCGGGGGAGCCACTGCGGGGGGCTACTAGGGGTCCCACTGCGTTGCCCCGCAGTGGGACCCCCAGTAGCCCCCCGAGCGCAGCCACTCGCCGCTCGGGGTCGTCCTCGGCGCCACCCTCCAGCAGCGCCCCTAGAGCTCCGGGCGACAGGGCGCCGCCGCCCCGCCCCTGTCGACCAAAACGAAAATCTCAAAAGAAACATTACGAACAGTAGGTAGGTACGAGTAGGTACCTCGTTTGTGATTTATATTACACACTAGCTGACCCGTGCCCACTTCGTTGGGCGGTAAATATTTTTAGTTGTTATTATATTACAGCCTATAAATATAATACTCACAAATAACGTGGTTATTATATTAATAATAGGTAAAAGAATTTTCAAAATCGGCTAAGTAGATTCATAGATTACCCCGTACAACCTCACAAACCTTAATTATTTTTATTAATGTAGTATAATAGTGTAGATTTACATATACCTAGATTTTATTGCCTGGACGTCACACAGCTCCACATTAACCTAGGTATATGATGCACTTCAAAAGCTTTTGACAGTAGGTACCTACTGCAGAATAGGGCACTACACATCTATTGTCCAGTTCTAAAACTGGAGGGAAGAATCACCAGTCGTCCTAAATCTTCACAATTTTTATCTTAATTCATGGCGTCTCGCAGATCTACATAATTCTCAGCGCGCAGTCTTCTCTCATTTGTTCTGTTCTGATGTATACCAAACGCTCCGTTTTTATTTTGGCGTAAGCGTACACCAGAAAACAGTTGAACAAACCTCGAAACCTTTGCAGGTGAGCAAGCGAACTTCTCTCATTTGTAAAATGTATCTAGGCGTAGAATTGCATTTGCAGACACTTTTTTAGTGTCGACAGTCTCGTCAGTTGTCGAATTCCCATGTCGAAGATCAAAGTTGTATCAGTCTTCGCCACGACAGTAGGTATATAAGCGAGTACTGAAGAGCATCAAATACCTGGTGCGTTTCGCTAATGCGTTGCAAGCGGTCATCCCGGGTACGCAGCACAATGTCCCGCCTGTCACAGTGCTGATTTACCAGGACGACGGCAGCATCATTGGCAGCGAGAGCTTTGTACCAACCGGATGCTGTCCAGTAGGTCGTTTATCGGCACTAATAACAATTTTGTAATCATTTTGTTGGCTTTTGGGGTATGGACTCGTATTTTATGTCCTTCCTCGTAGTATGAACTTAAATCATGCTAAGTATCATTCGAATCCATTCAGTAGTTTTTGCGCTATTTTAGGCCGAGAAATGTCACTTCCATCTCCACTCCTAAGGGAACCTTAACGAATACCAGGATAAAAAGTATTACATGACCTTCCTCGTAGTATGAACTTAAATCATGCCAAGTTTCATTTGAATACATTCAGTAGTTTCAGCGCTATGCGCAGCCAATAAATTTTACCCTACTGCGGGGGGGCCACTACGGGGGGGCTACTGGGGGTCCCACTGGGCAATGTGGGGGCCAACTGTGGGAGCATACTGCCGGGGTTCCCCATTGCCGGTGCCGTCCACTGTGGGGGCCTACTGAGTGGGTCCCACTGCGGGGGGCTACTGAGGGTCCCACTGCGAGGAAATGTAGGGGCCCACTGCCGAGAGCCCCACTGCCGGTGCCCCCACTGTGGGGGGCTAATGAGGGGTTACCACTACGGGGCAATGTGGGGGCCCACTTCGGGGGGCTATCTGCCGGCGGCCCCCACTTCCGGGGCCCCACTGCTGGTGCCCCCCACTGTGGGGGGCTACTGGGAAGGTCCGGTTCCGTGAGGGGCCCTACTGCTGGGGTCCTCACTTCTGGGGCCCCACTGCCAGTGTCCCCCACAATGCTCTCTACTACCCTTGCCCCGCGCGCCATCCTGCAACGCGCAAAATTTCACTTCTTCTCTCATAAGGGAATCCTTCTGAATTCCGGGATAAAAAGTATTTTATGCCCTTTTTCGTAATATGAAATTAAGTCATGCTAAGTTTTATTTGAATACATTCAGTAGTTCCGGCGCTATGCGCAGCCAACAAATTTTATTTCATCCCCTCTCGCAAGGGAACCCTATTGAAATCCGGGATAAAAAGTATCCTATGTCCTTTCTCGTACTATGACCTCAAATCCTGCCAAGTTTCATTTCAATACGTTCAGTAGTTTCGGAGCTATGCGCGGCCAAGATACAGACAGACAGACAGACATGATGGAAAAAAAATCATTTTTGGCATCAGTATCGATAATAGATTGCCATAAAAAAAAAATAAAAAAATCTCTTCAATGTACAGAATTGGACCTGTTACAGTTTAATTATAAGTATAGAGAATCTCTTCCACATCCTATCCTACTTCTATACTTATAATAAAACTGTAACAGGTCCAATTCTGTACATACAGAAGATATTTCGAAAATTTTTTTTGGAGGGCTCTCTATTATCGATACTGATTCGAGAGGGGATGAAAGTACAATTTTTTGGCTGCGCATAGCGCCGAACTTACTAAATGTATTCAAATGAAACTTGACAAGATTTGCGTACATAGTATAAGGAAGGACATAGGATACTTTTATCCCGGATTTCAATAGGGTTCCCTTGGGTGAGGTGATGAAAGTAAAATTGCTTGGCTACGCATAGCGCCGAAACTACTGAAGGTATTTAAATGAAACTTTGCATGATTTAAGTTCGAAAGGGCATAGGATACTTTTCATCCCGGATTTCAATAGGGTTCCCTTGGGAGAGGGGATGAAAGTAAAATTTCTTGGCTGCGCATAGCCCCGAAACTACTGAAGGTATTCAAATGAAACTTAGCATGATATAAGTTCATATTACAAGAAAGGGCATTAAATACTTTTTATCCCCGAATTCAGAAGGGTTCCCTTGGGAGAGAGGATGGAAGTGAAATGTTGCGCGTTGCAGGATGGCGCGCGGGGCAAGGGGTAGAGAGCAATAGCCCCCACTAGGGGGCACTGGCATTGGGGCCTCAGGCAGTGGGGGCCCCAGTAGTGGGGCCTCTCACGTAACCGGACCCTCCCAGTAGCCCCCGGCAGTGGGGCCCCACATTGCGCCGCATTTGGACCTCAGTAGCCTCCACAGTGGGGGGCGCCGGCAGATGGCTCCCCGAAGTGGGCCCCCCACATTGCCCTGCAGTGGTATCCACTCATTAGCCCCTACATTGGGGGCGCCGGCGGTGTGGCTCTCGGCAGTGCCCCCCCCCCCCCACATTTCCCCGCAGTGGGACCTCCAGTAGCCTCCTGCAGCACCCCCCGCAGTGGGGTCCCCACATTGCCCTGCTGTGGGACCCACTCAGTAAGCCCCCACAGTGGAGGACACCGGCAGTTTGCCCCCGCAGTGGGACCCCCAGTAGCCCCCCGTAGTGGCCCCCCCGCAGTAAGGTAAAATTTCTTGGTTGCGCATAGCGCTGAAACTACTAAATGTATTCAAATTCAACTTGGCATGATTTAAGTTCATACTACGAGGAAGGTAATGTAATACTTTTTATCATGGAATTCGTTAGGGTTCCCTTGGGAGTGGGGATGGAAGTGACATTTCTCGGCCTAAATTGGCCTTAAATAGCGCAAAAACTGCTGAATGGATTCGAATGATACTTAGCATGATTTGAGTTCATACTACGAGGAAGGACATAAAATACGAGTCCATACCCCAAAGCCAACAAAATGATTACAAAATTGTTATTAGTGCCGATAAACGACCTACTGGACAGCATCCGGTTGGTACAAAGCTCTCGCTACCAATGATGTTGCCGTCGTCCTGGTAGATCAGCACTGTGACAGGCGGAACATTGTGCTGGGTACCCGGGATGAATGGAAATGCACCAGGCATTTGATGCTCTTCAGTCTCTACTCGCTTATATACCTACTGTCGTGGCGAAGACGGATACAACTTTGATCTTCTACATGTGAATCCGAAAACTGACGAGACTGGATACTAAAAAAGTTTTCAATGCAATTCTACGCCTAGATATATTTTACCAATAAACGAAGGTCGCATTGCTCACCTGCAAAGGTTTCGAGGTTTGTTCAACCGTTTTCTGGTGAACACTTACGCCAAAATTAAAACGGAGTGTTTGGTATACACCAGAACAGAACAAATGAGAGAAGACTGCGCACTGAGAATTATGTAGATCTGCGAGACGCCATGAACCAAGATACAAATTGTGAAGATTTAGGACGACTGGTGATTCTTCCTTCCAGTTTTAGAACTGGACAATAGATGTGTAGTGCCCTATTCTCCAGTAGGTAAGGTACTATCAGAAGCTTTTGAAACGCATAATATACGTAGGTAAATGTGGAGCTGTGTGACGTCCAGTCAATATAATCTAGGTATATGTCAATCTATACTATATTACATTAATAAAAATAATTAAGGTTTGTGAGGTTGTAGGGAGTAATCTCTGAATCTACTGAGCCAATTTTGAAAATACTTTCAGCTATTGAACCACGTAATTTGCGAGTGGCTATAAATATATTAACAACTAAAAATGTTTACCGCTCAACGAAGTGGGCACGGGTCAGCTAGTAATATAATAAATGTCAAAAGTTTGTAAGGATGGATATATGGATATTTGTTCCACTTTCACGCAAAAACTGAACGGAATGGGCTGTATGGGTACCTATAGTTTGGGGCCTGGAATAACATATAGGTTGGCTATTTTTTATTCTGATAAATCGTGGGCAAAGGCGCTGGTGTATGTGGGCGGTATGTTGTTCTTACCAAAAACTAAACACAAGTCAAAATTCTTTATTTCCGTAAATACAATAAATGTACACTTAGAAAAAAAAAGGTCAATTGTTAAAATTAAACACTGACATGGAAATAAAGTGATATTTGGATTTCGGTCGCTTCGGTGTGTAGACTAAAGTAAAGAAGCGACGAAGAAACCTTTAGCCTGTTAGGTGTTATTTTTCGAGTTGGAGCAAAATCCGTCCCAAGCTTTTTTATCTTCTAGATAGTCTGATATTTTGTAATAAGACTTTTTGCAAAGGATATGTTTGACAATTTGCTTGAATTTATTTATTGAAAGTTTTTGCAACTTGCTAGGAGTTTTGTTGTAGAAGCGTATTTGCAAGAAATATGGTCTTAATACAAGATCATAAAGATTAGAATACAGTCACTTCACCAAAACACATTGACATGCTAAATTTATTAAAACTAGGATCCAATATAAATCACATTTAAATGATCTTCATTAATATAATTGAAAAATAATTAAATAAAAATAAATTCAGTAATGTCGATTCATCATCATCATCAGCCCATACACGTCCACTGCTGGACAAAGGCCTCCCCCGTACGACGCCACAAATAGCGGTCCTGAACCGCCTCCATCCATCGACTCCCTGCGACCGCTACGATGTCGTCGGTCCATCGAGTGGATGGTCTCCCATGTAGGGGGGGATTTGCCATAATCACCACGCTTGGCAGGCGGATTGGTGATCGCAGTGTTGGTGTTTAATAAATACTCAGAAGGAAGCTGCTGCCCTTCCTCTGGTAGGTTCCCTTAGTCGGCTTTTACGACATCCACGGGTTGAGTTGGAGGAGTCGATATTCGTACGCCGCGGCCCCACGGTAATGTCGATTAGGTACCTACTAATGTTTCTATTTTAGGTCCAAGAGTTCATTAACACTATAGAAAGCTTTTTCAATAAGCCATAATTTTAACTTTTTTATGAATAGTTTAAACGGTAAGTCTGATGTCACTAGGGATTTTATTAAATATAAAGCCACACATGGCATGACAGTTTTTATGATATAAGGCTGTCTTATGAGTCCTCGACAGAACAATTCTTTCTGTGTTACGTACAAATCTAGGGTATTTATCCCTTGCTTTAGTAAGTAAATTCGAATGTTCTTTTACAAATTTAGCAGCCTCTAGAATATACATGCTGGGCAATGTTAATAGTTTCAATTTAATGAAGAAAGACCGGCACAACTCCCATGGAGGTATGCTACAAGTGCGCGTACACATTTTTTTTTAGCATGAAGCGATGAAGGCTAGTTCTGTGTTTGTAGAATTACCCCATAGAATAAGTCCGTAGTTTAAGGTAGAAGTTACGAATCCATGATAAGCAGTCAGAATGGTATTGAGGCTAGAAGTTTTCCGAAGCCTGTAAAGAATATAAATAAATTTATGCAATTTCTTTCTTACTTGGTAAATATGGACTTTCCATTGCCCTTTAAAAGATAAATTAATCTTGTGTAACCTAGTTTTGGGCACGGCGACTTTATTCTTATTTCTAGTAGGTACCTATTTACATTATGTATGTCACAATTTTTAGGGAACCGATCGATATTTCTATTTGTGTACAAGGAATGAATCTGTCAAACATAACCTAAAATGTCATACTTATCTGGCAGATAAAACCCTATCTGGACCTTGAAGTACCAGTTAACTTTATTCCTCTGTTAGGGGCCTTACGACAGTTAACTACTATCTGAACATTGAAAACCCAACATATGTATAAAAAATGAACCCCTATTTCTGTTGGTCGAGCTATAACTTTAGAAAGGCTTTACCAATTTCATCCATCTTTTTTTTAAATGTTTTCTAATACATAGTAGAAGGTTGTTATGTAAAAAAATTAAGAAAATTGCTCTGAAAATTTAAGAAAACTTAATAACTAACTCTATTAAAAACTTTCTAATGTAACCTTAGCTTCAATACTCTTTGCTGAGCATGTTTGAAATAAATTTGAAGTTTGAATTAAATGACAGGACAAAGTCTGTAGGGTCAGCTAGTACATAAATAAAAAAGATATAACCGATGGATATAACATTAAAAGTATTTTGCCTCCTGTAAAATTTGTTTTTTATTAAATAGAAGCACGTCATTGTCAATATATGTAGATCATTCGTACCTATCTAGAGTACAACAAGTTAACTTTAACATTTTAGTTTATTGAAGTCTCTTCTAACTTTTAAGTCGGTAATTTAATTACTTAAGTAGGTATAAGTATATTTTGTAGCGCCCCAACGGGGTTCAATAACTCTAACAGACACAATAAGCCGAATTAATGATCTAACCAACAAGCTTGCAGGCAGGCAGAGCAATGAGTAGGTATAAAATAATAGCGTATCAGTGGGGTGCAGTGCAGCACTCCACAATGCAGCCTTGACTCTTCGAAATGATTATACAATACTTTTATTAGATGGTCTATGATAGTAAGAGAATACTTACAGATACATTAAATTCTTTTTCTGCTTCCCAGTCTTTGGGGAGACCTAAAGTTGTTTCTTCATACTTCATCATAGTTATTGATGCTAACAACAATTATGCTAGGCATGCATTCACTTGTTAAAAACTTGTAGCAGCTTTATTTCGCGTTGTAGATAAAATAAATCAGAAGGTAAATAAACACATCCACCCACCCAACGGACAGACCGAGCAGAGTTTGCAGTGTTGCCGGCAGTCAATCAAACGCAAAAAGGTCCGATCCGAACACAAATATGGTCCGAAATATGACAAAAACGTCCGTTTTGCATTTTGTACAAAAATATTCACCTAGCACGGCGTAGCGGGGATATTAAGTCTTCCTTATGCATTTTACTGTATGCTTCTTTATATGTATATGAGAACTTCAATAAATTTCGCTTATATTTCTTATTTTTGAATACATTTTAATTACTACAAAGGTAACGATAGGATAACCTGAAAATCGAAAGACAATGTATATTATAAAGGACTGAGATAAAAAAAAACGCTAGTATTGTGACTTAGGTATTAGAAATATCATTGAATTGTACCTCCACGCGGAATTGCCATTTTTTTCATATTCCTACACTCAAATACACACTATGCACTAGCACATGGAGACGAAGTTTTCCTTCGCATAAGGACGATTCATTCTTTCTGCCCTAATGTGAGTGAAAGAAAACATCCTTAAATTCCAAAAGTTGAAGTCTGTTGACTTTTTCAATATTCACAATCAAATCAAAATGATTAGTGCTGACCTGAAATAACAGTTAAAATAAGTAAACACAAAAAAGTTTTAGTCGTAGTAAGGAACTTCACGTACACAAAAAAAAATCAATTTGTTATTTTTATAAATTTTTGCTTGGTTTATCTACATAATCATAATTAAATTCATTCATCATTGATACCTATAAAATAAAGGGCAAATCTTTTCTATTTTTACGTTGTACGTAAGTACTGAACGTTGTACGTAAGTACTGGACGTTGTACTGTAAGTTGTACTAGTTATGGTAGGTCCTTTTTAGATAAATAGAAAGGTAGTAAACTCGGACACTTATGCTGAGTAGCTACCTAGATATTTATTACAACTAACAAATTTGCGGGAGACATTAAGGTCAATTTCAACAATTTAGGTATTTGGATAGGCATTTTGGTCCGAAAAAGTCCGCAAATACTCATGGTCCGCAAAAGATCCGCAGAGGCAGAAAAAAGTCCGAAACGGACCAAAATGGTCCGCACCGGCAACGCTGACAGTTTGTGCCGCAGTGTTGCCGGCAGTCAAACGCAAAAAGGTCCGATCCGAACGCAAATGTGGTCCGAATATGACAAAAAGGTCCGTTTTTGTATTTTGTACAAAAATATTCAATATATGTGAAGTATTTCTTATGTATTACTGTATGCTGCTTTATCTATGAGAACTTCAATAAATTTCACTTATTTTTCTTATTTTGAATACATTTTACTACAAAGATATCGATAGGATTAAATATACCTTGTCTCTCGATTTTCAGAATCGAGAGACAAGGTATATTTAATCCTATCGATATCTTTGTAGTAAAATGATATTCTATCCTATCGTATTTAAAGGACTGAGATAAAAAAAAACATTATTATGACTTAGGTATTAGAAATATCATTGAATTGTAACTTGTAATTGTACGCCGAATTGCCAATCGATTAACTGAAAAACCGATAAACCGACTGATATTATGGCGGTTTTTCACCGGTTTTTTGTCAAAATAACCGGGTTTTCGGTTTTTTAGTACTAAGTGACAAATTTATTTCAAACAACTACGCCTTGCAGACTTTATTTAAAACGACCATAACAATATCTTATCCACCTAATTATTTTACAACATTTTATGCGTTATCTTTACAAAAATTCAAACAAACACCTCAGAAAACTTTGGACCGCATTAAAAGTCGTTACTGAATATTATCATCATGCAAATAAGCTATTATTATTAACTGAGTAAAGCAAGATAGCGACGGCGGCGTTGCATAGGTGCATTGGGCGCCACCGTCGCTCGCTGTGGTTTACTACGGTAAGCCGTCAAAATGACATCGACATCGATGTAAAATTTTGGGCAAGCACAACATAATTATATACAAAATGACATCGACATAGATGTAAAATTTTGGGCAAACACAACATACATATATACAATTATAAGTCTTATCAAGTTGATCCTTCTTTGACCACAATCTCATCTAATGGAAAGTGACGATTTGGCCGACGACGGTGTATCAGGAAGGTCTATAATGGTGGGTACACACGTACGTAGGTACATGCTCAATGAGCATGTTACATCCGAGCATGGCTATCTATAAACATGCTCGACCCTGCGTCTACACGTAAAAGCTTGCTCGAAGAACATGTTTAGTGTGCGTTGAAACTCTTTGAGCATCGGACGATTCGTTGTTGTGTTTAGTGGGCATCTTCTGCTACGTTTACTGTCGGGGAAAAATTTAACCAATTCATTTAATTACAATTAGCCTGTAATGTCCCATTGTTGGGCAAATCTTACCATGAATTAGGACTCTGAGCTAGTTGGGCCCACGTTATAACTATAAGGGGCTGGTGTAATATTTTCAAACAAAGCGTCAGAACCAATAGCGTTTATTTTCCATAAGCTATAAGCATTTCCAAGAACGTCACATTTAAATAGAAAATAAAGTGCCATTTGATTCTCTTGACTTCAATCTTTTCTTACTAGTGGAAGAAGTGAAAAAGAAACCACTAGCTCTCATGGTTACAAAATATCCTTATTAGCTAGGTACTTATTCTACGCGGTTTCAAGTATCAGAGCTAGATTTTTAAATTACGAAAATAATTCAATTGTGCTTCTACCTGTAATTGTATTTAGGTAGGTGCATAAAATAAAGTGAGAAACAAAGACATACCTCAGTTATCAGCCAACAGGCTACATCACTAACTGTAGTTACATAATTATTCTGGCTTGGTTTCACAAAAACACAGTGACTGACTCGGATACCTATGACAGGTGTTTACTCGATAAGAAAGAATGCCGCCGCACGTAGAGTGCGGTCGGTTTTATAGCAGAGTTGCTTCTAATGCAAATTACAGCATCTTGCTAAAATATACCTTGTCTAAATTACTTTGCATGAAAAATAATTAAGCAATCATCTACGTATTCCTTACAGCTCGGCTTTCCTGACTAGAGCTAGTCCCTACGCGACAACTTAGATGAAGGTTCTAGTGCCTAGCACACTTAGGTCACACGTTTCTCTACGTGAGATTAATGGCTATCTGATAAATAACAGAATATTCGTATAACGTTAACAACATAACAGAAGAGAATTTTAATAATATCCCAAAAATTTACGACTCCGACGGGACTTGAATACGAGGATGCGCTAACCAACTGCGCCACGGAGGCAAGTACCCGACCTGTCGAAAATCTTTAAACTTACGGACGACTATAGCGCCGTTAGCTCCACCTACAGGGGAAACACTGAAGTTATCCAAACCTGCTCAAAGTCTAAAGTTACATTTAGATCGTTTGACGAGAGGTATCGCTGTTGCTAATCTCTAAGGATTTTTAGGATTTATAGGTTAGCGCATCCTCGTATTCAGAGGAGGGTCGCGGGTTCAAGTCCCGCCGGAGTCGTAAATTTTTGGGATATTATTAAAATTCTTTAAGATTACCCAAAGTGCGGGCATAAGCACTATAATAACAAAAATAACATAAGAGGTTGCTAAAACCTAACAGTACAGATTAGGTAATGTCTGACAGCACTTAAGTTAAAACTTAATATAAATTATAATTTGTATAAAGTCATATCTTCGTGATTTCGCTAGTCGAGTCACATCGTTTGCGGAGCCTTTGCGTGAATGATCGGGATTGTCGTTTACTAAATTTGATAGGAAATCGATTACTTTTATAAACGGTAAGACAATGGTAACGACCGATCGATTTTATGTTCACGCGAAGTTCTTTGCATTAAAATTCTACATCTTATATATAGTACACATATTTTGAGCAACGACGTTCAGACTTGTAAAATGTATGATGGCGACGACGGTGCTTTGGTAGGGCAGGTACTTGATCATCGTTGTCCGTCGTAGACAATGATGGTATGGTATGGATAGGGCATTCCACCACCATTGTCGTCGTCCAAATTCGGGACTTGTACCGGTTGGCCTTTTCGGTGTCTTTTCCATGTCTGGAACTTACAAAAATTTATTGAATCACATAATATTATTTTTGTCATGAGTGCGCGGATAAAGATAAATACGCTCTTACACAACTTAGAGCTGACGGCGCTCTATCACAACTTAGAGCAGGTAAAGACAAGGACAAATGCGCTCTGCTACAACTTAGAGCGGGTAAACATAGAGACAAATGCGCTCTGGCATGAGCAGGTCGCATAGCTCGCAGACTTAATTCATTATAATTAGTACACCTAGAAAAGTAGATACTATACAAGCTTTGTTATTTATTGGGTAGTTTATACTATACTTAATATCCATAGATAATAATCTTATTACCATACCCTATTTGACAGGGTGCTTAAAACACTTTGTAATATTTATGTTATCTAATAAGAATACTGGGGAGCAAAGGTTCTCGAGTGGCGGCCACGATTCAATGCGAAACGGAGCCCTGGGAGATCATCCTCCCGATGGACCGACGACGTCGCAGGGAGTCGGCGGATGGAGGCGGCTTAAGATCGCCCGTAGCGTCGAATAGGGCACGTCCAGCAGGGGACGCGTACCAACTGACACATAGTTCATAGTATTTATTCATAACATTACAAGATACAAGAACATTACATGATGATGATTTTTTTGCTTTTTATTAATGATATCGATAAATGTTTTTTACAAACTAAATTTTTACTCTATGCTGACGACCTCAAGGTTTTCCGTGAAATCACGTCTGTGAACGATTGCTTCAAACTACAAGATGATCTAGACCGCCTTGCTACTTATTGTTTAACAAACAAACTGCACTTAAGCATACCTAAATGAAAATCAATAACCGAACCTAAAAAAAAACGAACATCATTAACTTTACGTACTCATTGTTTAAAGTGCCAGTGTAAATATAACCAACAGCTGGAGACAGTCCAACGCAAGTTCTTGCGGTCCGTGAACTATCGTTGCTTTCGTTCTAAGTCCTCCTACGATAACCTTTTAATTAAATATAATATGCATACATTAAAAACGAGAAGAATGCTCTTAGATCTAACGTTATTGTATAAAATCTGTCACTATAATTTTGACTGTAACACACTTATGGATCAACTATTCATACACATTCCTCATCGCTCCTACAATCGAGAAGTACGTATACAAAACCTGTTCGCACCTATTCCTTGTAAGACAAACGCCGGTGAGCGTGCCCCACTAAATAGATTAATGAAATTATTCAACAAACTTTTTACTAGCAGCGATTTATTCGCAAGTACTCTTAGCCAGTTCAGAAAAGAAATCCTTGACATAATAATGTCGATTACCCAAGAATAAACAATACTGTATCTCAAATTTTAAAATCGACGAGTTATTTACCTACATGTTTACTTATTGATCTATTGTGTTTAAGCATTAAAAATGCCTTTTTTTCCAATCTGGGTTTTTTTCCATGCTGCATTTATACATTGTAATTGATAAGTAGGTACCTTTGTTTTATTTTGTGCCTATTCACAAACAATGTAAAATCGTGCTCTTCTAGCATTATCTTATAATAGGTATCTGTTAAGTATCTACCGTTTTGCCCCACTATGTAATTGTCACAATTCGTGGACAACGGGGCTGATTATACTTAGAGTAAGACTACTTATGTTTAATATTGTTAACTTTAAGATCTGAGTATAATTGTATGTTGTCGTGAATAAATAAAAATTAAAAAAAAAAAAAAAAATGATGGTGCTCTGGCACAACTTAGAGCTGGTGAAGATAAAGATAAATGGGCTCTGACACAATTTAGAGCTAACCTCGCTCTGGCAAACCTTAGAACGGATAAAGATAAAGATAAATGAGCTCTGACACAACTTAGAGCTGACCACGCTCTGGTACAACTTAGAGCGGGTAAAGATAAGGATAAATGAGCTCTGACACAACTTAAGAGCTGACCACGCTCTGGCACAACTTAGAGCGGGTATTTGGTCATCGTTGCCCCACGTAGGCTCCGATGCTACAGGCACTCCACTACCACTGCACCGTCGTCGTCCACCCCGATGTCCGGTAGACGTCCGGTGGATCCGGTGTGCGAAGTTTTTTTTTAACTATGTTCTGCATATTTGAAACTTACAAACAATTATCGAGTCACCAAACACCAAGTTTTGTCATTATGTGCATACGGAACTTGCTTCCGATACTGAGGCTACGTCCTTATCCCATGGGTACACAACAAAACTTCATGATAATCACGGCGACCTCGAAAGACAAAGAACATTGGAATTATTCCATGAAAAAGAACAATATTATCAGGTGGACATCTAATAGTAGGTTAGGTACACAAACTAAAATACTTATGTTGTAATATTTCCACGCATATTTTTTTTTAATGAGCTTGTTTTATTTTTATTATGCTCATATTCAAGAACACTCGTCTTAGTTACCGCATATATTTTCCACACGGGCGTCGTATACGTTACACGTATGTGCCAATGTACATGTTACCCCATTATGTTCAACACATACTCCAAAAATGTACCACATATGCTACCCCATAATGTGCCAATGTACATGTTACCCCAATATATTCCACACAGACTCCAAAAATGTACCACATACATAATCATGGGTGACCATCCACTCGATGGACCGACGACATCGTAGCGGTTGCAGGGAGTCGATGGATGGAGGCGGTTCAGGACCGCTATTTGTGTGGCGTTGTAATGGGGGAGGCCTATGTCCAGCAGTGGAAGTGTATAGGCTGATATGATGATGATGATGATATATCACCAGTCATCATATCAACGATTCATTATGAATGTAAGCGGGTCAACCACAAACCTAGTTTGTGTTGGAAGAACACACATTAAAGACAGGTTGAACCACTTTATAGCGATATACCTAAGTAAATATTGCAATGTTTATATTCGACCAATAAACGTCCAATAATTTGTCATGAATTGCATACAGATCTACTTATTTCAAGCCTCATGGGGCCACTTTCTCACAATCCCGTGGATACTGTACATAATTTAGAGATATAAAAATAATAACTCATACAATTTCATAAATGGTATGGACAAGAAAAAATATTAAATATTGGTTGAAAATCGAATGGTACTAAAAGTTCAATCAAATATTGCTACACGCTTCATACGTTATATATAAGGCGACTATAAATATAATGGAGCCTATTATTATGCTCATATTATTTAAAATTTATCAACTTCATCATAGTTACTGCACAAAGTCTTCACAATTGTATTTATTTATTATGCAGCTAATGTAAACATACGCACAAGTGTGTATGCACAAGTGTGTACGCACCTGTCTCTTGGCTTCTTTTGCAAAATGAAATACATATCGCAATCTTTTTTTGATACTTATACACAGGACTTTTTTTGATACGAAATTAAAGACAATAACTACTTTGGAAAGAATACAGAAGGTGAATGTGGTAGGAGAGTAGTTCCAATCTATGCCACACATGAATGCAGTGTTAAATCTACTCAGATAACACATCACAGTACCCTTCAAGAGCAACACTATTGCATTGGGCGTGCCCGCAGGAACAATTGTACATGTTTATAAATAAATAAACACTTGAGGCACTTTGGTTACCTATATGACATAAAGAACTTTTAAATTACTTGTTGCCGGAGTGTATCGCAATTTTATCTTATAGTGGAAGTTAAAATATGAGTGAGAATAAATTAACACTTTATTTCCTCACTGAACTTAATTCAAATTTTGACTACTTATTTAGTTCCAAATTTGACCCGTCCATAAGCTTAATGCGTAATAAGCCTAAAAATGGGTGAACGTTCTAACATTTGAAAGTAAAAGTGAAGAAAGCTCCAAAATACAACTCTCTGGTAGGCAAATCGAACTAATACCTAAATTATAGTCTGGATAAAATGATGCATAGAAATAGAATCGCACAATCATAAAAGATTAATTTCTGGACCACAGTGTCAAACAGATATGTAAATGTACGCAGCGAATGAGAGACAGCGCCTTGTTGACACCGTCTTTAACGCATAGCCGATTTTCGGGTTCTTCTTATTCAAAACAACATAAAAATACCTAGATTACCACGAAATAACTGCAGACAACCGTATCAAGGCGGGAATCGAACCCGCAACCACCTTAGCAGGCGGACCTTCACCCGCGCTACAGAGGGCGTTTCAATCTAGCAATACTTTATGAGTGTATACCACCTCAAATTGCTTATTTTCAACTTCTCCGGATGTTCATATCTTTTAAACTACTGAATATTTAACTTTGAAATGTATATATCGTCGTATCCAGCGAATAAGGTTACAGTCGCCAGGATGACCTATTATTTTTATTGCATTTTTGGAATCTTCATTATCATTTACATCATACCAGTTCAAAAAAAGTAAATAAATAATGAATTTGAAAAAGTTATTAAAGTTTTAAAATTTGGTTACAATTGCACTGATGGCTTTAGTCCGACGAATAAGGTAACGAATCGCTTTAGCACTTTTATTCATGTGCAAAACGCAACCGACATCGATATTTCCCGGCGAATAAGGTTACACTCTCCAACATTAGGTAATAATGTACCGAGCGGGCGCGGATGACCGCTGTGCTTAAAAAGAGTAGGTATCTCTAGTGCCACAAGGAAATGAAACAGAAATCGAGCTTTTATCAATCATCATTGGAACTTGATTTGGTAAGTATTTTTTTATAGTAGGTAATATTTTAGGTACTAAGTTTATTAGGTATACAGGTTATTAACATTATAGTAATTTTAAGATATTAAGTCAGTTGTTCCGTGATCATGGCGCATAAAACTGTGTCGAAATATTGGAAGATTTTTACCTCAAATTATGGTAAATATCCCGTTCTGAATGACTTTAAGATGCAGTGCAGTTACTAATAAATAGAAAGTTTTATTTGCCCTTAAACATTCGCATTACATTCGCGTCCATTCTTGCGAATGCGAGTATTGAAAATCTTGCGAATTTTCGCGAATTTGAATGCGTTATCTAGTATAGATTAATGGGTTATCTATTAGATTATTGTCATCATAGATTGATATTAGAGCCTCTGTATAAAACCTGATTTTATTAAGTAATCTTTATTTTCAGAGCAATAAAGAAAATTTTTGCCCTGAGCCTTTAAATGACATGGGCTACACACGTCACGCTTCACAAGAAGAACTAACCTTGCAGCCTGCAAGTAGTGTACCTATGTATATACATAGATAGGTACACTACTCGGCCCGAAATGATCAATGTTAGTTTTATGATATTTTACCTTTATTTTTTTTTAGTTTCTGCACTTACCCGATGATGTCCGATGTTCCTTGTTTAAAACACAATTTTATATGCAATAATAGTTACTAATAATTAATTTTAGTAACTGAAAGACTTAAGAGCTTTATTATTTTTGTGCTATGGTAAACAACCTACCAGAGGAAGGGCAGCAGCTTACTTCTGAGCATTTTTAAACACCAACACTGCGATCACCAATCCGCCTGCCAAGCGTGGTGATTATGGCAAATCCCCCCCTACATGGGAGACCATCCACTCGATGGACCGACGACATCGTAGCGGTCGCAGGGAGTCGATGGATGGAGGCGGCTCGGGACCGACCCATGTCCAGCAGTGGACGTGTATGGGCTGATGATGATGATGATGATGGTAAACAATAGTAATTTTGTTACGTTGAAAATCAAAATAGACTTTCGGAATCATTATATATATATTTTTTGCCTCATTGAATTAATTAATTATTTGTTTATTGACACTACAATTGTATTAATTTATTTTGCTTATTATTTTATTAAATCGTTGTTGTTTTTTTCTATTTGACACGTATGTTTTTATTTTGCTTATTGATTTACTTGCATAACTATTTTGATGACTACTCTTTTGTTTTAGGTCGACCTGTAATTAATGTTTGTAATATTTTTGAATAAATACAAATATAAACTATACTCACCTGTACCTACAAAACGTAGCAAGCTTAATACTTTTAGCATTCAAAATAGCATATCACATTTAATAACATTATAATAATAATTTGATACCGAAATGCCGCCTGTACTTAAAGTTAATATCTAAATTAGAATAAATAAATAAATGTTTATTGCAATTACTTAAAAACTATACATACAGGCTCTGGAGTCACCCTTTAAGCAAAATTTGCTTGTGCTGGGAGACCCCGCTCTTACCATTAATACTTCAACAATATTTAAGTATTTGCGTAACAATATACTAAATTACGGACTTTGAACATCTAGGTTTGACAAAAAATACTAAATTAGGACTAAAAACAAATTAACAATATAAAAATAGAAATTATTTAAACTAAGAAAAGGGTTTGAAATCAATTATTACTTTAAATAAACAAACAAATAAGCAGAAATTTTAAACACAAACATACTAAATAAAAATATCTATGCAAAAAGTACATCTAGGTTGTCATTCTCCAATAGCACCAGGCTCATAAGAGCCTGGGTACCAGATTAGGACAGCCACGAGTTTATATAAAACGTGACGTTATACTAAAGTTAGAGCCTCATCCGTTGCACAATATTTTCAACTTCATCATAGGTTTTCGTCATCAGCCATTCAATAAGAGTTTTTTTACAATTAAAATATATAATTACACTTTACTGATAAGCGAATTTTTTTTATGTAGATGACTTAATACAATACTACTACAATAGACATAATATTTTTATAATATGTACATAGAAAATAACCAGAACACCCGGGTCAAATATCTGCAGATAATTAATTATTAATAATAATTTATTTATTATTATTTTTAATAATTAATTTATGAATTTTTAAGGAAGTCTCACAGCTTGTATGAATACAAAATAGGTCACAAGAAATTAGCAACAAAAAATCTAATAAATGGCCTTCACGGCTAAACGACAGTGTGGAAAATAAATACACTATGCAGAGACTCTGTCTATCTATTGTGACAATAATCTAATAGATACACCCATTTATCCATAGAGATGTAACGAATATTCGCAAGAAAGCACGCGAATGTTATGCGAATGTTTAAGGGCAAATATAACATAATATTCTAATAATATAATATTAGCTATATAACATAATATTCTACTCTAATAACATATTATTCTTATTAATCATAATATTCAAAACGGGTTATTTACCATAATTTGAGTTATGAGTTTTCCAATATTTCAACACAATTTCATGCGCTGTTAATTAATTACCTGTTTAAAAGTTTTATGCTGAATTACCTTGTTATACAGGAATTATAACGTATAATTCCGATTTATTTATTTGAATCAAGCATTCAGAATACCTAGCTAGGTTGAGTTTTGCATAATTTACGAAAACAACTCTACTTTTCGTAGTATGTCAGCAATCCAACAAGTTCATACGAACTCGGTTTTAGCTTTCAAATAATTTTGAGCAATTTGTTGCATTTAAGCAGTACCTACAACTTTGAAAATTAAGCGATAGTAGTTGTACGAATATTTGTCTCGACTTCTCGAGGCGGGAATCAAACCTGCGTTCTGCGTCGCTGGCGGACATTTGCCCGCTACGCCTTAAAGGTCGTAGATTAGGTACTGGGCAAGCTAAATCCATCTAATATCGTCTCAGGGTAGTAAAACATCCCGTGCAGTATGAATAAACAGTATCTGACTCTAATTATCAAGGTACCAAACGAAATTCTGAAAGGAAAGTAAAATATAATGTTTTTATTTTTGTAATTGTCCCTTATATTTCGTCGAATAAGTTTACAAAGGCGTTTGTTACCATATTAGTTGAGGTCGTGAAGCGAAATCTCCGTGGAATAACGTCACAAAGGCGCTTAGAATAGCATCGATTTGAAACTTGCACGCGGAACTCCGTGGAAAAACGTCACAAAGGCGTTTAGAACAGCGTCGATTTGAAACTTGCACGCGGAATAAGGTGATAAGGGACAAAAACTAGGGAAAACCGTTTATTTTATTTATGAAACCTACATGATAATTTAGCTAAAAATATGATAAAACGTTTTAGAAAAAAAAATCATACTCGCGTAATAGAAACTTTTCGAAATAATAAGAAAAAACCGTCTCCTGTAAAGTTGGTGTTTTGCAACTGTGACCTTATTCGTAGGATACGACGATATGGTAAAGTTTAGGATTTACTTCTATCCTTCACGTTTCGGAAGGAACATTTCTTTTTTTAAATTTCGATAGAAAAAGAACATAGTTCGTTCTAAGCTGTACAATAAATAGTCGCTATTCAATAAATACTTTAATTTAAGTTTTGATACTTTGTACTGTAAATAAACACAATATAAAGCAGACTGTGTGCGTTTTACATTTTCAAAATTACTATTATTTTTACCGTAAAAAAAAAACAATAACATGGTTTTTGCGTTAACGAGGCTCTGCTCTGTCCCGCTCCTATGAACGCGAAATCTTATGCATATCTTTTTCATGAAATGGCGTAGTATGGTACAACCTTACCGACTATGTGACCTTGTTCGTCGACTTCGCTACTTATTGTTTCAGTGCGCATATGATGCTCGTAGTCTCAGGGGCGCACGTGATGAGCGTCTTTGTGGCGTACGCCGTAACTTGCTCAACGCTCGACTATCACTCAGCGCAGGACTGCGGCATGGTCTACGACTCCCTCGGTGGCCCTCTCGATAGGTGTTGCCAACCGACACGTCGAGGATATGGCTTTCCGCTAGTCCCACGTAGTATCTCGGAAACAAAGAAAACAACACGCGCATTAGATCAGTAAATTTTAAAGTAAAATGTATTTATTCTGTGTCACAAAAGTACAAGCAAATATAAGTAACTACTGTGACAGCAAAGAGTTGTTGCCCAGCATGATGCACGGTAAAGATGACGTTGCAGATACGCTACAGTGTGCGACTTCTATGCGACACCTAAAGGGCGCAGCAGCAGCTGTGACATGTATTTTAAACAAACAAATCCTTGTATTTCAGAAACTAGGCTTGCTAGCTCAAAAATTATATGCCCACAAATAATAGTTATTCGTAAAAAAAAATTGTCTTGTCGAACTTGGTTGACTAGCAGACGTCAGTTGTCACGTTAATGTCAGAGAAGACGTCAGTTGTCTCTCTTGGTGTTTTTCAAATTTACCGCTCATATTATTGTTGTAATCCCGCCTCCATTCCATTACTAAGAAATTTCTATGAACTGGATACTGGCAGAAAAGTGGCAAACCAGACACATATTGCCAATAACAAAGAAGTCAAGTAGTCTCGTTGTGTTTATCCAACGGAGAAATAGTCTTCTTCCGATTTGTTTACATTTGTTCGAGAATTGTTATCATCTCCTAATAATAATGGAAAACGAAGGCGGAGACAATTACTATAGGATCGCTCGGGATTATTGTTACATGTGGATCGAATTCCTGGAGACCTCGGATCTCTAAGGGGTAACAGAAGAGAATTTAAACATAATATGTAAAGAATTTCACTAGGTACAAATTCACATATTGTCGGGTGTGTCGAAGGCAGATCGAAACACTGAATTCTCGCTCACTATTTCGTTTCATAAAAAGCTATTAGATCTAAAGTCTAGGTTATCAAAAATACATGAAAAACTTTCCTCTCGCGTGGAAAGGGTTTTCAGTAAAGAGAAATAAATAATGCTATTCATAGGTTCAGCATATACATAGCCCACAAATTCAAGCACAGAGTTTATAGAGAGTGTTGAGTTTTATCGGACTAGAAAATACAAACCATGTCCATATCATGACCTTTCAATTATGATACTGCTATGGGCTATCAATATTTATAGCGCCGGTGAACATAAAAAAGAATAGCTACCTATTCTTATACCTCCTTTGTCCAAGATGACTTTTTCAAGATTGAACGAAGCTATTATGACACCCAATTATAAGAAAGGAAATAATTGACTCACTGGCAACTATCGTCCTATCTAAAACCTGTTTGAGGCTAGGCATTGAAATTAAATAGAAATAGATTTATGATAGAATAACAGTGTGACTAAGCAAACTGATTATTGGTGCCTCGTCTATTAGTGGTAGATATTGGTACTATTTGTTTCAACCGCTTACAAAGTTAGGTACCTAGACTTAGTAGGTATGTTTATTATAATTTGTTCGTTTTTAGATAACTTCATACCAAATGTCTGGCAACTCGTTGTAACCACAGACACCAAACAAACCTCAGGTCTAGAGCGTCCCATAAATAAGACTAGTTCAAGTCGTGGTTACTAAAGACAATACATGTTATCTCACTACAAGTCAGGAGGAACAGCAAACACGTGTAGACTTTCTTGTTACCTACTTATTTTTCTCCAATGCAATAATTTATCAATACAATATCATACAATACAATGCCCCACTGGCCTCATCTGCAAAACCATGGAAAAAATAAAAGTGACACAGAGATTAGAAGGTTCTTATCCCAGGAAATGGTACTGTCAAACAACGGCTTTCGCGGCGTAAAAGGATCGCTTTGTTAGTACTAATCATACTAAAGTAGGTACTTGTTCAGAGTAGTTGAGTAATGTTAACACCATGACATAAATAAATTAAATGGGTTTGATCTTTCCCAATTTTTTTTTGATTATGTCCGAAGCTGACACTAAGAACACAATGCATATCTCCGTTTCTCTCACCACCAGAGACCACGCGCTGTTTATCTCTGGTCTTCCTTGTTAATGTTCGTAGTGAACGAACGAAAGAAAACAGGTGCTACTAAACTAGAGGATAGAATGCTTAAACAGTTATTTTTGTTTTTATTAACAGATTTGAAACTATATGCCACAAAAACAGTGACCCAGACGCCAACTTCTGCGATGGCTTTGAAATTCTGCACAAGAGTAATGCTATCCAGATATTTGAGGCCTTTTGTTCAAAAGGACATTAACCTTTTGGAAAAATTCACCTAATACAACACATACAGATAGTTATTTTATTTTTATTATACAGACATTATAATCTATAAGAGTTCTGGAACAAACATTTGCAGATTGTACATTTTTCCGGAGGCAGGAGTCGAACCCGGAACTTTTTGTAAAGTCTTTCAAAAATAGACTGGACAGATATTTAAGTCAAGGACTAAGGTATACCCACATCTAACAGTGCACCGTAAAGCTGCCTTGTGTATTACAAATAATAATAGTAGTAGGTAAGTCATCACATCACTCACGTCATGATTAGATATCAATGAGTATGTAGTTTACAATTTGCAAACAAGTGACGCATAGCATGCTTGTGACTTCTACCCCCTGTTCTAGTTTAAAAACTGTGTTACGGCAGAGTAGGATCATTGCACACATGATCAGCCATTTAAATTTATTTTTTTACTACCATCAATGCAGTAGTTTATTTATATTTCTTCAAAATTCGTTTTTTTTCGTTACATTCTGTATTAAATCTCAAATAAAATTATTGTACTTTAGAACGCTAACGATGTCGTCAGCTCCAGTCACATGACACATTAATGTGATTATAGCTAGCCAAATTGACGCCGCGCCTCGGTTACAAAAGGGGTAGTTCCAAACTTCTCCCGATAACGTAATATCGCCAGCGATCAAACCGCGTTTTTGATCAGGTGGCTAAACACTAAATACTTTTTACTTAACTTTATACTATCATTTTGATCGCCTACTTTTGAAAAACTAGGCGTCAGTAATTTTCTTTTTAAATAAAGTACGACAAAATATCGTTGTCCTTTTTATTAATAAAAGAAGTGTGAACGTCGTTGTGAATAGGAGGAAATATTTGCCAGGTAATTAAAATAACAAGAGCGGCTCCAAATTACAATAGTACAAACACGAATTTACGCGGGTAGGTACTTTATATATTTTAATTTCTTTGTCTCAATTGAACTGGACACTGGCAGAAAAGTGGCAACCCAGACACATATTGCCAATAACAAAGAAGTCAAGTCAATAAACTTCTTCATCAGGATGACAAACGAGTGGCGAGATGCAAGTGATTTCATTCTTTTACAAAAGCAACAAGAAAAAAAAAACACCCATACTATCCCACATCTGAGCTATAAGGGGCTGGTGTAATATTTTCAAACAAAGCGTCAGAACCAATAGCGTTTATTTTCCATAAGCTTATTATAAGCATTTCCAAGAACGTCACATTTAAATAGAAAATAATGTGCCATTTGATTCTCTTCACTTCAATCTTTTCTTACTAGTGGAAGAAGCAGAAACTACATAAAGCTTTTTAAACTTTCGCAATTGGTTAACATAATTAAAGATTATTTTATCGGGTATTTATCGCGTACCGTCAGTTATATTTTCCTGTGAAAAAGGAACCGCTAGCTCTCATGGTTACAAAATATCATTATTAGCTAGGTACTTATTCTACGCGGTTTCATGTATCAGAGCTAGATTTTTAAATTACGAAAATAACCCAATTGTGCTTCTACCTGTATTTGTATTTAGGTAGGTGCATAAAATAAAGTGAGAAACAAAGACATACCTCAGTTATCAGCCAACAGGCTACATCACTAACTGTAGTTACATAATTATTCTGGCTTGGTTTCACAAAAACACAGTGACTGGCTCGGACACCTACGACAGGTGTTTACTCGATGAGCGCTGCGCAAAGAATGCCGCCGCACGTAGAGTGCGGTGGGTTTTATAGCAGAGTTGCTTCTAATGCAAATTACAGCATCTTGCTAAAATATACCTTGTCTAAATTACTTTGCATGAAAAATAATTAAGCAATCATCTACGTATTCCTTACATAACGAAGGTGTCTAGTTCATCGCGCCATCGTTTCTTTAGTCTACCGCGCCGCCTTACGCTGTATTATTTGCTGAATTAAAAATTTATGAATTAATTAAAATTATTGATTAAATAAATTAATAATTTAATTAATTCATAAATTTTCCCACAAAATCTCGAGAAAATGAACGAAAGTCCGACATTATAGCTGACATTATAGCTTATGAACGTTTAAATCTTGTTCGAATCGAACATTTTGGTTGGCTTCGAGAATTTGTCTTGAGTCTTGCATGGTCCACACACACGTTCGTACTTGCTCGAGATCGAGCAAGTTTATCGAGTATGTACCTGTGTACCCACCGGAAAACACCTATTCACTCTTGTCTTAAAGAGACCCACGTTAGAACTGGCCGAAAAAATAGGAGCAGACAAGGTGGATTAATTAATTCGGCTTGCAAAATACATAGATACATAAACTATAAGTAATCACATGGTAATCACTTGTATTTTATTATTGCATTCACGCAGAAGTTGGTAAATAAGGATTGGCAAGAAATTTCAGGTGTTATAGCGGCCCAAAATGACAAAGAATTAGTTCCTTTTGCAACGGAAAGCGTCGCTCCGCTTTCCGTTGCAAAAGGAACGAATTCTTTGTCTAATTCTGCAACCCTATCCCCTTTTTTAGATTTTTGCATCGCGTGAGTGGAGCAAAAAATGGACAAAAAACATGTTTTTGTGGAGCTCCCTTTAATTTTAATATTTATTTTGATAATATGTTATTATATCGGTAAATGGAATACACACAAAAAAAGCAGGTTACCTTTTACGAATCATGAGATACGATAAAGCTCGATAGATCGACAGAGAGACAGACACTGGAGGAAATATAGGACGAATCAGGAATGAAATCGGCATAAAAATTAATTTTCCTGATTCGGACTAGTTTGGGCCGAAACCAGTTCGGCTTGACAGCGAAGTCACATCCCTAGTCACGCAACTATTACAAATCTGCACACTAACAAAAAACGAACATGCGTAGAACTCAGAGAAATAAGTAGGTGGAGGTAGCATAAGTCATTTCCGGTCTTATATCTATGTATCACCATAGTTGTCATGTATCTTTGTCTACCCCTCGGAGTCAAGCTATGAGTAAAAGAGATAGCTGGTGTACGTATAGCTATACTGCACTGTCAGTGTCAACCGTGTCAGCTTGTAACTGACTAGTTAGTTCAAAGTTGTGGTAAGACTGATGAACTTTATTGAAATTCTAAGAAATTACTGCGTTTTACCTAAAACTTTGTTGAAAAAGTGAAAATATATCGTGTTTTGCTGTGTTCTGTCCTTCAAAAAGCACAAAAGGTGGAGTAAAAGTCCCCGATTTGTCATTAAGTGCGTAAGTTTTTCGCTCAGTATAAATACTAAAGTAATTGTTTTTATTACTAGAAATCTGTAGTACCAACATTTTAACAATCTAGTTCATGTGTTCCTATGAGTCTAGGATACAAATAATGTTCAAAACAATGAATAATTAGCCGAGATAAATTTAGCATCCGTGCTAGTGATGCGCTTAACAATCAAATTTAGTTTTCGGGTTATACCGCATTCGACCAAAACTGGTCCGAATCAGGAAAATAAAATTGATTGCTGATTTCATTCCTGATTCGTCCCATTTCAAGATTTCGTACAGAAAAGTACTGTCTTTCACACTCTTCTCAAGCATGTAGTATTAATTTATCATTATTGTTTCGTAGGATTTATTTAACTAGTTTATATAACTCAAAGTACGAGGAAAAAAGAAATACACAAGATAATAACTTCAATAACCTGGAATTATTTTCACAAGGTTTTTTCCGGAAGTTTTCGTTTCAAAAGTTAGGTAATTTGATTTTAGTTAAAATAAAAATTTTTCATAGGTATTTACTTTATATTTTTCTTTTATTAAGGCACAAACTATACAATATCCATAAAATTAACAGTAAATAAATATCTATGTATACATCAATCAAAATGCCAATGCCATTAATATAAACATTATTTACAAAAAACAACAACGTTAAATCTACCATGCGAGCAAAGCCGCGCGCATTTAGTTATACGTATATAATAATATTGTTATGTGTTATCTTATTTATTGCCCCAGTTTTTTATAAATTTTGCAAAATTATATTCTTAGTCTTACAAAATGACTTCGACACCGATGTAAAATTTTGAGCAAAAACAACATATAAACAATTACAAATTTACGCAAAATAAGTCCTTGTAGCTAATCCATTAGACTGCCTGAATGAAGGATGTTTCACACCCGTGACTATAAGTTCCAAGTGTCAATTAGCGCTCTAGACTATACACGCAAGAATGGATGAGCAAAAATTCACGTTTTATAGCGGCACTTGCCCAAAATCACCAAGAAACTAAGCCAACGGAAAGCGGAGCGAACACTAACCCTTTTTTTAGATTTTTGCATCGCGTGAGTGGAACA
Source organism: Eupithecia insigniata (assembly GCA_947859395.1). Classification (NCBI taxonomy): domain Eukaryota; kingdom Metazoa; phylum Arthropoda; class Insecta; order Lepidoptera; family Geometridae; genus Eupithecia; species Eupithecia insigniata. The sequence continues at coordinate 253,429 of OX402006.1, read as the reverse complement.
AAAAAATGGCCAAAAGCATGTTTTTTGTGGAGCCTCCAAAATTAATTTTAATATTTATTTTGATAGTATATTATTATAGCAGAAAATGGAATAATACTGAAAAATGCAAGTGTTTACCTTTTACGAATCATGAGATACAATAAAGCCTGATAGATGGACAGACAGACAGACAGCGGAGGGCTAGTACTAGGGTCCCGTTGGTACCTTTTGTTTACTGAACCTTAAAAAGTACGTAGCTTTTCTATAAAATGTGTATAGTTTTTCGAAACTCGTTTTCGATTAGTAGAATCATCTACATTGAATTAGTGTGGCATACTCGGTTCGCGATTCCGACACGCACATGGCCAAAATCAGCATCAGCATCAGGTTGTTTCAAAAAACGGTATAAGAAACAACCCTGGTTGAAAGTACTAAAACGTGCCTGTTAAATATGGGACGAATCAGGAATGAAATCGGCATCCAAGTGTATTTTCCTGATTCGGACCAGTTTGGGCCGAATCCAGTTCGGCTCGGCATCAAAGTCACTTCCCTAGTCATGCACACTATTACAAATCTGCAACTGCACACTAATAAAAACGGACATGCATAAAACTGAAAGGCGGAGTCCATAAAATTCTTGGTCCTAGGTAGAACTGGATCTCATCTAATACTTCATCCGAGATATCCACCGTAAGCAGTGTGACCAGATTTAACAGAATTCTGCGATTTTAGCAGAATTCGATTCCAAATTTAGGGTCTAGCAGATTGTGTCGCAGATCTAAAAAAACAGCAGTTTTTGCAGAATTTTATAGAATTATAGTAAAAAATTAGCATAATTAGAAACTGGGAAATTATTTGTGTTTCATTTGAGTAATGGTGCTAGAAATGTTGGTAAAATTCTACCATTTATAGATAATGTACGGTTTCTTGTTATGTACCTACTATTCTTATATCCCATAAATGTGTTGTAATGTTAAATTTAAGGGGATGTAGAATAGCGGTGCGTTGCACACTTATTTTTTGGCGAGGTTTGTGCGAGGCGCTCATTGGCTCAAATAGTCTTTTCAGATGTGATTTATTACTTTTCTTGTCCCAATTATAATTTTGCTTATGTCCCAAGTTAACTCAAATAAGTGGGAGTGGTAGTCCCAAGTTAGACTCATAATAAAATAAAATAAAAATCTAAGAAAACTTCAAGTTTTATGTTCCTTTTAATTGTTATTTATTTAATTAGCGAGTTCTACACCAATTTTAAATAAAAGCGATTCATAATAATTAGTAAAGAGATTTGTCACAATTTTGGCGTTTTTATTGGTTTTAAATTATTGTAGTTCTGATGAAAACCGTTTAAATGTTTTTTCTTCTATTTGTCCCAAGTTAATTAAGAGACCGGAGATCTTGAGACAAGTACTAGAATTCGATGGTGTCCCAAGATTCCCCAGGTTAAGGGGAACTTGGGACAACAACAAAAAAACATATTCTAGTCATTATTCCACTACTATGACCGACCATTCCTACTTAATGACGAACATCCGACTAAGATTTATCTTCAATTGACATAGAGTTATAAGCAGAGTTAAGTGCTTATTAGACCGGCTAAAAGTTCAAACTGTCCCAAGAATCCACGTTTGACGGTAGGTACTAAGAATATGATGAGCAGACTTAAGCAGAATTTAAGCGAGCGGCTAGCATAATGTTCAATTTAAATCTGGTCACACTGACCGTAAGATTGTACAGTACAAACAGGGAGCCTACTCGGAATAGGAAAACCGAAGTTTCTTTTTCGTGTTCGTGCAAAACCAACTCTTATGTCCATTGCATAAGATTAGCGTTTGCACGAAAAAGAATCAGAAACTTCGATTTCGTTTTTAAGAGTACGGGCCCAGAAAGGAAGGGCGGTCGGTCATACGGACGGCAGTGCATTATTGTTTGTTGTTTCAGAGTGTGTTTTTTGTGACCGAATTATTGGAATACGTAGACGTAAATGTATCAATCTTCATAGATTTGTTTTTCTTTTTATGTAAAGTAATAGTTTTAATCCAACGATCACTTACACAGGCTTTTACGAAGCAAAAGTGAATAAATATGAAACTTAATTCAAATAAATTCATTTGGCTGTCTCGCATTGCACATCCTGAAAAAATTGTAACGAGAAATACTACTGCTACGTACCGGTTTTACAATGAGGTATGTAAATGTATATAAGATTAGGTACCTAAAGTGCAATGGCATGTACATAAGTAGTAGATATATAGGTATTACTCTCGAGATGGTTATAAACAAGTGAAAAAAAATCGCCTTTTTAATATTTAGTTATATTAATAGGTTCCTTCTGGGTAATTCAAATTACATTTGGATATTATTTACACTATAAATAATTAATTATTAAAAACGTATTTTTTTTTCTATACTGTAATGTACCTTCATCTAACTAGATAAATGATATACTGAATTGGTACCTGTCATGTGATGTGTTAACTAACAAGTAAACCTACCCAAGTGTGACCGCCTGAATTGGATCAAGATTCAAGATTTTTATTTGCATCATGTTGTACAATAAAAGTCTTACAATTAGGTACAAGTTTCAACATGAGCCTGGGTGGGGCACTGCAATTCGGAATACCTACAGTTTCCAATTAACAAAATAACATTTTGTCATGTACTTTCAACTAGGTAATATTATATAACAAATAATATATTCGTATTAGATGTTTTTTAAAAATGTTATAACTATACCTAGGTATTTTACATACAGGTCCATAGATTCAAATATTTACTATACCTATTTCGTCCCTGTAGAAGGAAAATTAAATAAATGTCAAAACCAAAATCGCGAGAAAAACGCGATTTGCTTACTGTTTTTTTTTTTGCGACAAAAATAGCATATATATCTAGTGAGAAACTGGATTATTATTATTATTTTTATCACAAGACTTATGTACACAACACACTTAAAGACGGGACGGTGAAGGACAAGGGAGGAGGATGAGCGTCAGGCGGGGAGACGAGGGTATGAATCGTAGTGGAGAAAGATGTAGGTATAAAATTATAATTTATGCAAAAATTAACTTTGAATGAGTAAAAGTCTTTCAGTTGCATCATAGTCCAATGTAAGAAGCCACTTCCGAACCTTCTCCTTGACACCATACAGAGAACATGATAGAAGTTCACAGTGCACTATTACACGACGATAGATATACGGGAAGGAAAAAGACTGAAAGCGCCTCGTGAACGAAGACTTAACCGAAGGGACTTTGATTTTAATTCGACGATGAGTTGACTTTGACTGGGTGTCATGTAATGATTTACCATTTGACTTATGGTACGAGGTTGTCACCCGGAGTATGTAGAGCTGCCTGACAGTTAGAGTTGTAGACTCTGCATGAAGCGAAACTGTTGGATACCTATCTGAAGGGCTTTCGAAACATGACTTTTAATTCAGCTCTATGTGCTCTTTCAAGAGGTATTATGCATGACTTTGCAGCACCGCCCCATGCAGTGATACATTATATTTATGTAAAGACCATCCTATGCATTAGTAAGAATTTTAATAAAATTAGGATGTTTTTCACACAAAACCAAAAAAGTAATCATCTGTCTTCATTGAGTGTGTGAAAATCATAAGAATTAACCACTAAAAAGCCAAAAATATTTTGTGAGACTTTTTATTTTCCTAAAATCTACTAAAATCAGACAATTTAGACAATTGAACAACAATTTAGACAATTGTTTCTGTTGCAATAAGGCTGCTCATTGTAAGTTTTTGGTTTAGTTTAATGTCTATGCTGTATTTTATTTGTTTTATACATTATCACATATTATTTATAACTTAAATTGTGTCCTTTCCTGATATATGAGTATTTCTTACAGGTAAACATGTCATTTTTAGGAATAACATTCAGTAGACAATTATATAATTTACCGATTCAATTTTATTTGTTTTATAGTTAAGAACATTTAGTTATGTCCTTGGTGGGCGGTATGTCTAATGAAACTTGTAAACTTCACGCCTGCCGCATAACTAGATGGCGCTGCTAATTATGTCCGAACTCTAGATCGCGCTAACGAAGCGTTTCGGGTTCTTGTAGGGGTAAAAATTACGGTTCTCGAATAAATTGACTTTTTACAATTCAGTGTTTTTATTTGAAGCTGTACCGAGTAATTAGTACAGACATGATGGAAAAAAATTACATATTTGGCATCAGTATCGATAATAGAGTGCTCTCAAAGAAGATTTTTCAAAATACCTTCAATGTACAGAATTGGACCTGTTACAGTTTTATTATAAGTATAGATAAATCTTGTGAAATATGTTCGAAAAAGACTGAAATAAATGGCGAAGTGTAGTGCACCTTTGTGCGGCAAGGCATCGTATTGAAAAATACCCGAAATTCCTTTTCATCGGTAAGTGTTGTTGTGCCGTACAATATCTCTAATTGTTTTTGGGTTACTGTGTGGATATTTGGCGATAATTCGGCATTATTTATACAGTGACTAACTGTTCTATGTCCAGGATCTCGTAAAACATGTACTCAAGTCGCTTATAAATAGTCCTGTAATAACATTTATCAGTTTTTTAAACATTGTTGCTTTGTTTTGACTTTTCATGTACTTGTATGATTTTCAAGGGCCGCATCTACGTCCAGCCTGGGTCCAGCTGTTTTAGAAATGTGTGTGACAAAGTTTTATTTGCAGTTTTATGGTTTAGTATCCATTCTTGAGAAACCCTTTGATAGGTATCAAATAAACTGAATAATATATGTATTTATTTAACAATATTAACATTTTTAGGTTTCCACAGCATGAAAACCAAACGAATACTTGGTTGGTAAACATGAACTGAATAAATTGGAAAAAGAAGAACAGATAAAAGGAAATACACTTTATAAGTGTGATTATGTATATATATATAGCCAAAGATGTAAATCGTTAGATATGCCCTGACACCAAAAACTGTGGCATTGTCTTTGAAGTATGTAGACGTGCGCGCCGCGCCGGCACGCGCCGCTGTTTTCTCACGCCGCCGCCGCCGCCGTCTCTATCAGTCGCGTCGGTGCGACGACCAGCAACCAGACCGGAGAATCTGTTCAAAACTCTCCAATAAACATATCATTTATCCCTCCAGTACTTAAGAATGTAGTCTCCTTCAAGGTTTTCTTTGATTGCGGTTGCTAGAAGAAGTAGAAATCTTCAGCGCACCACTGCTATGTTTCTTAAAGAGATAAAACAGATTATGTATACAGTCTGGTCGCTGGTCGGCGCGCTGACTGATCGACTACACATGGGGCAGCGGCGGCGCGGCAGTAGATAGTCTCGAAAAAACGCTCGCTCCTTTCGCTGTTATTACTAGAGATGAGTCCGGTATTCAATAACTAACTCAGTACCTGTTAGCATGGTCCTAAAATATCTAACGCTATTGTAAAATCCGCATACCGCTAGTGAATAACTGTGCAAAGCGAGCATCGCGCCTAACCGACCGTGAGCCATAACTACCCAACGCTTCAATACCTATACTTACCTAACCTATCATCTACGCATAGATACTAGCGGACCGTTCACCCGTAAATTTATGTAGCTGCAACATGTATTTGGTATTTCTAACCAAATCGGTTAGAAATATATTGGGTAGAAATCAGGACAGGTATAGAGTATTGTAACGTTATTGGGTACCAGTTGGTACTAGCGGAATTGAAACGAAATACCCAACTAATAACCGGTGGCCAAAATATCCAATAACTCCTTAGTTCTTACTGTGTACCTTAAACTAAATACCGACCTATCAAATGAAAGCTCTTGTAGCCTAGATCGAGCTGTAATATTTTTTTGTTTTCAGATATGAATTCGTACATCGCTTTCTACAACAAACTTAGCGAACCTCTTTAACCGTTCATCCAGGAGAAAGCAAAAAACAATAAGAAACCCATTTTTAAATGGACTATTGGTTTTTTTATTATTTTTACGCCTTACGTCTTGCAATGGCAATTTCAAACCGTCATAATATGTAGCTCCGGAACAGTAAATTTATTGTAAACTATGAGGGGGACATGATGACTCTGATCAAACCCTCTTCAATGAATATAGATATTAAAAAAAAACTCGAAACAGACGATTCAAACTAAAACAGTCACGACGACGTTACGGTTAGGGGCTAACTACTATTTAATTTTAAATACCTACATAAGAGACAAAAAATCAAACCACGCGGCGGCGTCGCCACCACGCTGACCGTGGAGGTCGGCGCGCCGCCGCCGGTAAATTTAAGGTCGGGTCGCACGTCTAAGTCTGTGTACCACAGATTAGCTGGTAGGTAGTTTTACTTTGTTTATAGTCCGGTCGCAACGCTACAGCAGCGGAAGGAAAAATAATAGTTATTTAATTATTTCGCAATCCTAAGAGTGAAATGTTACGCCTTTGGATTTATTTGTATTTTAACAATTTATTGTTGCATTTGCGAAATGCACGCGATGGCATTTTGAGACACTTTTCAACAAAAAATGCCAAAGTTAAACAGATCCAGCTAGCACCGTGTTTAGATGTACACTGATTCCAAATGAGTGAGCGAACTCATTTCGCGTGGCACACAAAACGGCGCGGTCTCACTACGGTAAGGGCCTATCTAACGATTCACTTCTTTGTATATAGCTGATTATTAAGCTAATTATTTATTTTCGTGATTTTAAGACCAGTGACGAACACGATTTTGATCATTTACATTTATTGATTTAGGCTATTGTTAATTTTTATTGTTTTATGTAGATTTAAGAACAAAAATTAATGCTAAGCAAAGCAATTCAACGGAAAGAAATCATTAAAACAAGTAATTTGTTTAAAAATAAAGAACATACAACCTGTGTTTATTTATTTGTAAATGTGGCAGTTTATTTATCGGAATAGATTATAATGCCACAGTTGTAATGACCCCGTCCCCTTATCCCTAAGTTCGGCCCATAGATTGTCCATGTGTACGTGATATATGTATGTACATACATAGGTGTAATTGGCACAAATAGTTTTAGAAATGTTTATTCTGCTTCCGTATTAGAATTATGTGATGCTAACGCATCTGCTGCGAAATAAACGCTCCGCTCGCCTATAATGTCACGTAATCACTGCAATAAAGTGTGTAGGGATTCACAACGCCGATACATCCATAAATCTGTAGAGAATAAACCTGCTAAGTATGAAGTATAAAGTCATAAGGTGGTTCGTCACGCACGGGTTGGCGCCAGATTGAATTTTTTTATGCACATAGTTTTTAAGTTATTTTGCTTTCTTCAAGGAATAAATCTAGCGGAAAAGTAAGTTGGCGAAAATTGTAAACAATTTTCTATTTAGGTACTTATAGAAAATCGAACTTCGGCTCATTTGTAGTTTTGGAGCATTGGAGAAAATAAGAGATTTTGGGTTAAAAATTAACATTTTCCCAAATGCTCCAAAAATAAAATTGTATTGAAGTTGGTTTTATGATGGGTTCATAGAAAATACTCTACGATCTGCGCCAAATTACTTTTCCGTTAATTAAAAAAAAAAAATAAGAATTCCCCAAATAATATGAATCTCGCGGCAACCCGTGACGATCAGTCTTAAATCATTATTAGTTGTAAATCCCGACGTAACGATTCTCCCAATGACTTGGATATACATTCCATTAATCTTCATTACTCTGCTTGTTTTAAGTTTGAGGGAACTATTAAAGCCCAGGCTCAACACTCTTTCTCTTATTAAAACTCCTGATGTTCCTCCTTTAATCTTTCGTGAATTTATTGACAGTTAAGAACTGACTGTTAGAAACTGAAGACTGTTAAGAAGTGCATTTCCTCCATCTCTTCCAGTGCCATAGGTACTGATTCCATCAATAAGAATATGATTATTCCCATCCTCAATGATATATCTCATATTTGCTTATCTTTTCCGTACGGACAAAATAATTGTTTTATCATAGTTTTCTAGTGCCTTTCCAATTTCATCGTATAATTATAACGTAAAATAAGTGTACAAATAGTAATAAGCGTAAAAAGTTGTGTAACTAATGTGTTTGGCCCTCGGAAAATCGGCTTTCTAACGGTTATCTTTCATGAGAAATGTGGCGGGTTTGTGTGTTCTGAAGAATCTTGAGCTTATGTGAGTGCAGTCTTATACGTAGGAATACAATTTCCAACAAAGTTTACATCTTTTAGTGTCACGTAAGTACTCAGCATATTTTTGGACACCTAACCTTGACATTGTACCGTCTGTCTTGAGCTCGTTGCGGTAAAACAGTTCATTCATTTGAAATGAATACAAGAAGCGCCTCATTGCGCCAGGCAGAAGCCAACAAATTAAACCAAGTTTTACTAGAACTCAAGTCAGCAGAGACAGATTGCACAATTAGAATTAGAACGAGATGACAATGAAATTATTCTCTTAGAAGCGCTAGACAAAAACAAGAAATTAAAGCATGAGATGTCCACGCTATACTGCCAAAACAATTCAGTCATTGAAGAACGGGATAGGCTTCAGACAATAATAGATAGGTTCGATGAACAATGTGGCATTGAGTTTGAATCCGCTCTACACAGAACTTCAATCTTGGAGAAGGAATTATGTGATGCACAACACCACATCACCCAGCTAGAAGAAGCGGCCCTGAGCTCTGCCACCGCGACATCTCAAAGTTTATTCGATGAACTAGTAACGGCTAACTTACCATCGGGCCATGTTTCTGTTGCAGGCTGCAGCATGCACACTATGCATACTATTGACTTGGAAAAAGATGACTCTGTGTGTAATGTGGCAGCTAGCAGCAAAAACAGTAAACACAAACTAAAAAGCATAAGCAAAAATAAAATGAAAAAATTTGTAAAAATCAACAGCTCATACAAAATAAGAAAACTTTTTTAAAAGATCAAAAACATTTAGTTGCCAAGGTAAAAAGCAAAAGAGTAGTTTTAGATAAACAAGAGCTCTGTAATGTAAAGTTTAATTACAATCAGATCCAATATGAGACTGAAATGAAGGAGCTGAGGTGCAAACTTGGCCAGGCGGAGCACTCCCTGGGGCACTACATCATCCTTTATGAACGTACAACTGAACAGACAAGGGAACTCAATCTGGCCATGGATTCACTTCTCACAAGCCAGGTGAGTCTGGAGGGCAGGATTCTGGAGGGCTGCTGCTGCTGTGGTCCTGACTTGGTTGGTGACAACTCTAAGTCCGGACAGTACTGTCTCGGCTGCATCCCATCTGGATCTTAGTCCTTCATGCTCAGGTAAAAAAACCGTAATGTACTGCGATGAAATTGGAATAAATATGGGCCAGTTTTTAAACATGAATATCGAGCACACCTTAAATAATTGCTTACCTAACTGCAATCTCCATGACATTATGCATAAAATTGATACTGAAAGATTTCACAATAACTCAAATTTGATAATATTACTTGGAAATAGGGGTAATGTGAACAAATCAGACTTAATTAAATATATGGACAAATTATCTTCGCTAAAATTGAACCAAATTGTAATGTTCACATTCCCCTACAGCGACAGCTTGCCAAATATAGAAAATAATATTAGACATAAGCTAAATATGGCATTGCATACTATTTCATGCAATAACAATGTACATGTGATTGACACTAACAGTATTGTTAGTAAAAAATATTACTTGACTAAAAAAGGTAATTACTACCTTTCTAATTATTACAAAAAACAAATAGCTGTTTCGCTATCCTATTATTTTAATATTACAGCCAAAAATTTGGCTAAACAAGATGCTTCTTTTGAGCATTGTAATAAACTTACAACGCAGACCTTGGAAGATCTTCCAAGCCATTTAAATTACTTAAAAAGACAATAGAGGACGTCTCTAGCCCTAAAAAGTCAAATAAACCAAAAGTGTAAAACAAATGCAAAGTTTACTAACTTGGTGCATCAAAATATTCAAGGATTAAAAAGTAAATTATTAGAGTTGGAATTGTACATGAACTCTTTCAATATTAACATCATCTGCTTAACAGAACACTGGCTGAAAAGCTATGAGCTCATGTTCAATTTTAGTAACCACCAAGTTGGTAGCTCCTATTGCAGATCACATGCTATTCGTGGAGGCTCATTAATACTATTAAATAAATTCATAAAATTCAAAGAACGTAAGGACATAATATGCTTATCCGTTGAAGGCCACATTGAAGTAGCATGTATTCAGTTGGAGCAAAGTATTGTAGTAAGCGTATACAGCCCACCATCAGCTTCTTTTGAAATATTTGAAAAAAATATGGATATCTTATTCAAAATATCAAAATCAAATAAAAACCTCATGGTATGTCGAGACTTTAATATTGATCTTTTAGAAGTCTACTCCCTTAGTAGTAGATTAACTAATTTATTTAATTCTTACAATTTAAAGCCACTTTTTATTGAACCTACTAGAATAACGGAAACCTCAGCAAAATGTATAGATAATATATTTGTTTGCCTTAATTATAAAAGTATTAATAAAAATATAATAAGCAATTTAAAATCAGACCACTTAGGTCTACTAATAAAATTAGAAATTCAAGTAAAAAATAATAACTGTAAAAAGAGAATAACATACATACCTGTGACCACAAGTCGATTTGAACGGTTGAAATTGGATTGGGATTGTAAACCTCCACCTAATTACTCTCTTAACAACCCAAATGAGTCCTATTGCAGTTTTTTTAACAAATTCACCAATGCATTTAATTCTATATTCACACCCAAATCGACCATGGTCTCAGATAAACTTAACTTTAGTGAATGGGCAACAGTGGGTATACATAAGAGTAGAAATAAATTGTATGAACTGTATAGTGAAAAACAATACAATTTTAGCCAGGAGTTCAAGGACAAAGTAAAAAATTATTCAAAAATATTTAGAAAAGTTTGTCAAATAGCAAAATCAAATTATATTAGCTCTAAAATTAGAAACAGTGAAAATGTAATAAAATCAACATGGAAAATAATAAACAGCGAGACTGGAAAGGTCAGTACCTACATTAATGATTACAATTTAAAGATTAACGATTGCTCAGTTAAAATTGATGTTGAAGTAGCCCAAGCATTTGAAAACTTTTTTACTGACATTCCAATCTCCACTACAAAATGTCTGAACTCTTCTCAATTAATCGCTCAGTCATTACTGAAAGAAAATGTACCTGCATGCAAAAATAAATTTAATTTCCAACATGTCGATGAAATCGATATTAAAAAGCCTTTAAACTTTTAAATATAAAGAAAACTGCAGATCTCTGGGGCATTTCCGTTAGAATCATTAAACCATTGATTGATACTATTGCACCAGATCTAGCTTTTATATTTAATGAATCTATTGATTGTGGCGTTTTTCCTGATCTGATGAAACATAGTAAAATAATACCACTGTTTAAATCGGGTAGTAGGTCTGACCCCACTAACTTTAGACCGATATCAGTACTAGTAGACCGATTCAGCAAAGTTTTTGAAAAACTTATTTTACATCAATTGCTTAGGCATTTCAATGGCAATGACCTGCTACATTGTAAGCAATTCGGGTTTACTCGCGGCAGGTCAACTACTGATGCCGGTGTAGAGTTGGTATCGCATATTTTCGATGCTTGGGAGAAGTCGCAAGATGCTTTAGGCGTTTTTTGTGACTTGTCAAAAGCATTTGATTGTGTACACCATGGAACATTAATCAGGAAATTACATCACTATGGAATAAAGGACAACTCTTTGGATCTTCTTACTTCTTACTTGAGTGACAGGATACAAAGAGTTGACGTAAATGGGAAACGGTCTTCGGGATCTGTATCTGTATCCTCGGTCCTTTCCTATTTTTGGTTTATATTAACGACCTGCCTCATCTCGTTAAAAATAATCACGAGATTGTATTGTTTGCTGATGATACTTCTTTAATTTTTAAGATGATTAGACAAAACACAAATTTTGACGAGGTAAACAATGCAATATCAAAAGTAGTCCACTGGTTTGGTGTTAATAATCTTTTGCTTAACGAAACTAAAACTAAATGTCTTAGATTTATTCTACCAAATGTAAAACAAGTTAAGGCTGATGTAAACGTAAAAGGAGAAACGTTAGAAATTGTAGACACTACCGTATTCTTAGGAATAACCTTAGATAGTAAACTTCAATGGGGCCCACACATAGATAAGCTATCGAAGAGACTTAGTTCTGCAGCGTATGCAGTAAAAAAAATCCGTCATCTTACAGACATTGATACTTCCAGACTGGTCTATTTCAGCTACTTCCATAGTATTATGTCGTATGGTATATTGCTGTGGGGGAACGCTGCAGATATTAACACCGTATTTGTGCTGCAGAAGAGGGCTGTTCGTGCAATCTATAACATGGGTCCTAGAGAATCCCTACGTGATAAATTCAAAGAAATAAATATAATGACAGTACCATGTCAATATATTTATGAAAACTTATTATACACTCATAAAAATATCGATCGGTTCCCTAAAAATTGCGACATACATAATGTAAATACTAGAAATAAGAATAAATTCGCTGTGCCCAAAACTAGGTTACACAAGGTTAATGTATCTTTTAGAGGGCAATGTATACGCTTCTACAACAAAACCCCTAGCGAGTTGCAAAAACTTTCTATAAATAAATTCAAACAAATTGTCAAACATATCCTTTGTAAAAAGGCTTATTACAAAAGCTTGGGACGGATTTTGCTCCAACTCGAAAAATAACTCTAAAAATAACACCTAACAGGCTAAAGGTTTCTTCGTCGCTTCTTTACTTTAGTCTACATACCGAAACGACCGAAATCAAAATATCACTTTATTTCCAAATCAGTGTTTAATTTTAAGAATTTGACCTGTTCTAAGTGTATATTTATTGTATTTACGGAAATAAAGAAACTTTGACTTTGACGTAAACAGTAGAGTGTTTCGTAGCGCGTGGAAAGAGGCGAAAGTAACGCCTCTTCCTAAAAGATTTAAATCCGTTTCCGATTTCCGGCCCATATCCATTCTTCCGTTCCTTTCCAAAGTCCTGGAAAGTTTTTGTTCATCACCAACTTAGCCTTTTCCTTAATACCAGCAACCTCCTAAACCCTTTCCAGTCTTGGGTTTCCGTCCAGGCCACAGTAGTACCACTGCTCTCATTAAGATAGCGAATCTCCATCAGTAATTCTTTTTCGGTTTCGTAGTTACCTTTTCGGTTGCCGGCAACGCGTTACTATTGACGACAAATCTTCCTCATGGTGTCAACCGAGTGCCGGTGTGCCGGTGTTCTGGTTATTTTCTATGTACCATATAATAAAAATATTATATCTTTTGTAGTAGTATTGTATTAAGTATATCAGTCATCTAGTACCCATAACACAAGCTCTGCTTAGTTTGAAATTAGATGATGCTGTGTGAATTGTCCAGCATTATTATTTTTAATCCATCTTCTCAACTAAGTCGACCGTATACAGATGAGAGAAAACGTCAATGAGCTTGGAGCCAACTGGTTGGGTTTTACTCGCGTTATATGTATTATTAGATAATACATATATTGGTGTTTTTAGACTATTTCATAATGGTATATTCTCTACATAATATAAGTAGGAATTTAATAAACGAAAAGAATAAATAAAACTTTGAACGTATTTATTTGGTAGGTATTACAACAACCTTCTATTTATTCAACACTATTCATAATCATAAATGAATACTTCTTTAAAGTAAGGCAGTTATCAACAACTTATTTTACTTATTTTATATAAATACAATAAAAAATAAACTTTACGAACTTGGAGTGTCGCTTATCAGTAAAGTATAATTATATTCTAATTTAGATATTATCTTAAAGTACAGCCGGCATTTCGTTACCAAATTATTATTATAAAAGTATTTATAGTGATATTCTATTTTGAATGGCAAAAGTATTAAGCTTGCTACGTTTTATAGGTACAGGTGTGTAAAGTTTATATTTATTTATTTGTATTTATTTAAAAATATTACAAACATATATTACAGATCGACCTAAAACAAAAGAGTAGTCATTAAAATAGTTATTCAAGTAAACTAATAAGCAAAATAATTAAATACGTGTTAAAAAGCAAAAAAAATATCTATGATTTAATAAAATAATAAGCAAAATAAATCAATACAATTTTACCGTCAATAAGCAAATAATTAATTAATTCAATGGGCAAAAAATAAAAATAAAATAATCATTTATTTTCTCTCACAAAGGTATATGTAATGAAAGTTTTGTTAAGTACATGACGTGTTATATTATTTACTCTAATATTAACCTACTTTGTGAGAGACTGGTGCCTGAAAAGGGCATTAAAAACCTGGTCACTAGCGCTCTCGATCTACGAATCTTACACAATAGGTTTAACTAAGAAAAAGTGATTAGCAAATTACAATACAATAGTAGTAATAAATATATTTAAGGAAAGAACGGAAGAATGGATATGGGGAAGAATAGAAGCCTATTTTTGGTAGGAGATCAAGTTTTCTGCTTCTTGGTAATCTAATTACATTAACCATTTTGTAATTTCTGTTTTACATTGGATTTTTGTTAAGGAGTAAATAGATAGTATAGTATTAACTTTATTGTAGAGGAAAGGAAGGAAGCAGCTGAATTTGTTTGTGAGTGTTTTGTTACTGTCTGACCGTCAGAACTTTCCGTTTTTGGTAGAGCTCTGTTGTAGGGAACCGCCATGGAAAACCCGCGCAGACCTTTAAAACGGCTCTTTAAGCTCTTTCGAGTTCTAGAAGGTGTGTTTTGGCAGCACAGCCCCATGAGATTATGCAGTAGCCGAAGACACTTTGACACAGCGCCTGGTAGATCATCTTTATGGTCGAAGGATCCGCCACGTGCCTTAGCTCTTTAAAGATATAAATAAGTTTGCGCAATCTGGTGACTAAGGCGTTGATGTGAGGCTTAAAGGACAATGTTTGGTCAAAGAATACACCTAAGTATTTGGTTTTGTCTGTTCGTTTTATTTCTGGACAAGCGCAGTTGTGGGTGAGACTTGCTTGACAATTATGTGCTGTGATTGGCATTGCAAAATACATGTTATAATGATTCCGTAAGTCATAATTTGATTTGCAACGTAAAAAATTACTATCATGTACCTTAGCACAAATCTATACTTATAATAAAACTGTAACAGGTCCAATTCTGTACATTGAAGATATTTTGATTTTTTTTTATTGAGGGCACTCTGTTATCGGTACTGATGCCAAAAATGTAGATACTTTTTATTCCAGATTTTAATAGGGTTCCCTTGGGAGAGGGGATGAAAGTAAAATTTTTTGGCTGCGCGTAGCGCCGGAACTACTAAATGTATTCAAATCAAACTTGGCAAGATTTGAGTTCATACTATGAGAAGTTTCTTGGCTGCGCATAGCGCCGAAAATGCTGAAGGTATTCAAATGAAACTTAGCATGATTTAAGTTCATATTACAAGAAAGGGCATAAAATATTTTTTATCCCGGAATTCAGAAGGGTTCCCTTTGGAGAGAGGATAGTAGTGAAATTTTGCGCGTTGCAGGATGGCGCGCGGGGCAAGGGCGATAGAGAGCGACACTGTGGGGGGCACTGGCAGTGGGGCTCCAGGTAGTGGGGCCCCAGAAGTGGGGTCCCCAGCAGTGGGGCCCCTCCGCAACCGGACCCTCCCAGTAGCCCCCCGCAGTGGGACCTCAGTAGGGGGCTCCACTGTGGGGGGCACCAGCAGTAAGGCCCCGGAAGTGGGGGCCGCCGGCAGATGGCCCCCCGAAGTGGGCCCCTTACATTGCCCCGCAGTGGTACTCAGTCATTAGCCCCCCACTGTGGGGGCACCGGCAGTGGGGCTCTCGGCAGTGGACCCCCAGTAGCCCTCCGCAGTACCCCCCCGCAGTGGGGCCCACTAAGTAGGCTCCCACAGTGGAGGGCACCGGCAGTGGGGGCCCCGGCAGTTTGCCCCCGCAGTGGGCCCCCCACATTGCCCCGCAGTGAAACCCCCAGTAGCCCCCCGTAGCGGCCCCCCGCAGTAGGGTAAAATTTCTTGGCTACGCATAGCGCTGACACTACTGAATGTATTCAAATGAAACTTGGCATGATTTATGAACTTAAATCATGCCAAGTTTCATTTGAATACTACGAGGAAGGTCATGGAATACTTTTTATCCTGGAATTGGTTAGGGTTTCCTTGGGAGCGGGGATGGAAGTGACATTTCTCAGCCTAAAATAGCGCAAAAACTACTGAATGGATTCGAATGATACTTAGCATGATTTGAGTTCATACTACGAGGAAGGACATAAAATACGAGTCCATACCCCAAAGCCAACAAAATTATTAGGTACAAAATTGTTATTTGTGCCGATAAACGACCTACTGGACAGCATCCGGTTGGTAAAATTGAAGTGAAGAGAATATCAATAACACCTTATTTCTTATTTGATAATAATAACTATGTTTATAGTATACAACTTGACTTGTCTAAGTGCTTATTTTGTAAGCCTAAAGAAATAAAGTTATTGATTCTGATTCTGATTCAGTACAAAGCTCTCGCTACCAAAGATCCTGCCGTCGTCTTGATAGATCAGCATTGTGACGGGCGGGACATTGTGCTGCGTACCCGGGATGACCGCTTGCAATGCATTTGCGAAACGTACCAGGCATTTGATGCTCATCAGTCTCTACTCGCTTATATACCTATTGTCGTGGCGAAGACGGATACAACTTTGATCTTGGACATGTGGATCCGAAAACTGACGAGACTGGACACCAAAAAAGTTTCTGCAATGCAATTCTACGCCTAGGTACATTTTACCAATAAGAGAAGGTCGTATTGCTCACCTGCAAAGGTTTGTTCAACCGTTTTCTGGTGGACACTTACGCCAAATTTAAAACGGAGCGTTTGGTATACATCAGAACATAACAAATGAGAAAGACTGCGCGCTGAGAATTGTGTAGATCTGCGAGACGCCATGAATCAAGATAGAAATTGTGAAGATTTAGGACGACTGGTGATTCTTCCTTCCAGTTTTAGAACTGGACAATAGATGTCTAGTGCCCTATTCTCCAGTAGGTACTATCAAAAGCTTTTGAAGCGCATAGTATACCTAGGTAAATGTGGAGCTGTGTTATGTCCAGTCAATAAAATCTAGGTATATGTAAATCTATACTATACTACATTAATAAAAATAAGTAAGGTTTGTGAGGTGGTACGGGGTAATCTCTGAATCTACTTAGCCGATTTTGAAAATTCTTTTCCCTATTGAAAACCACGTTATTTGCGAGTGTTAGAGGCTATATATACGTATATTAACAACTTTAAATGTTTACTGTCCAACGAAGTGGGCACGGGTCAGGTAGTGTAATAATAAAGCTCTTACGTTGAGTCTTTCAGTTACAACATTTAATTATTAGTAACTATTATTGCATATAAATTTATGTTTATTATTTAGTTTTTTAAAAAAGGAACATCGTACATCATCGGGTAAGAGCAGAAACTAAAAAAATATAGGGAAAATGTCATAAAACTGACATTGATCATTTCGGACCGAGTAGTGTACCTATCTATGTATATACATAGGTACACTATTTGCAGGCTGCAAGATTAGTTCTTCATGTATAGCGTGACGTTTGTAGCCTATGTCAATTAAAGGCTCAGGGCTCAGGGCAAAAGTTATCTTTATTGCTCTGAAAATAAACATTACTTAATAAAATCAGGTTTTAAACATCTAATATCAATCTATGATGACAATAATCGAATAGATAAACCCATTAATCTATACTAGACAACGCATTCAAATTCGCGAACATTCGCAAGATTTTCAATCTCATTCGCATTCGCAAGATTGGACGCGAATGTAATGCGAATGTTTAAATAAGAAAATAAAACTTTCAATTTATTAGTAACTGCACTGAATAATCTTAGAGTCATTGAGAACGGGATATTAACCATGATTTGAGGTAAAAATCTTCTAATATTTCGACACAGTTTCATGCGCCATGATCACGGAACAACTGACTTGATATCTTTAAATGACTATAGCAAGTGTTAATAACCTGTATAATAGTTTCGCAAAGTTTTATGCTGAATTACCTTCTTTTATATGAAAATCTATAAAAATTTAGGGGAGGCCTATGTCCAGCCGTGGACGTCGATCGGCTGATATGATGATGATGATGATATGAAAATACTTATAACGTTTAAGCTCCAATTATTTATTTCATGAATCAAGTATTCAGAAACCCTAGGATGAGTTTTCTGACTTTACTGATAAAAGCTTTTTTTATAAAATAATAAAAGCATTCTCGTTCTCGTTCGCGAATGTTGAAAATTGACATTCGTTACATCTCTTATTCAGACTAATACTATAAATGCGAATGTAATACTATAAACTCTCTGTCTGTCTGTTTGTT
Organism: Eupithecia insigniata; assembly: GCA_947859395.1. Lineage (NCBI taxonomy): Eukaryota > Metazoa > Arthropoda > Insecta > Lepidoptera > Geometridae > Eupithecia > Eupithecia insigniata. Next base: position 235,078 of record OX402006.1, on the reverse strand, counting down.
TGTTACTTTCACCCTTTAACCGATTAAGATGTACTTTTGTTATTATGACGGCCATGGAAATATCGATCTACACAATTTGTGTGATACAGCTCTGTACCGTCTGACAAAGGGCTGTATCATACAAATTATGTAGATACTTATAGCGAAAGGAAAGACGGACGTACAACGGAGTATACCTTTGGGTAACGTAAACGTAACAAATATAATAAAAGTAGTTCCTAAAAAAATTACCTACTATAAAAAAAATCTTACCAAATCAAGTTCCGAGGATGTTTGATATAAGCTCGATTTCTGTTTCATTCCCTAATCACTTGTGGCACTGGAGATACCTACTCTTTTTAAGCACAGCGGTCACCCGCGCCCGCGCGGTACATTATTCCCTAATGTTGGAGAGTGTAACCTTATTCGCCGAGAAATACCGATGTCAGTTGCGTTTCGCACATGAAAACAAGAGCCAAAGCTGTTCGTCACCTTATTCGTCAGACTGAGTATCAGAGATTTGATCATTGATTAGTTAATTATGAAGATGGTCTGCGTTCGAGAAACCGGCTGTAAATGCATCAATGCAATTGTAACCAAATTTTAAAACCTTAATAACTTTTTTTATTTTAATTATTTATTTACTTTTTTCGAAATGGTATGCTGTAAATGATAATGGAGATTCCAAAAATGCAATAAAAATAAAAGGTCACACTGCCGACTGTAACCTTATTAGCTGGATACGACGATATAAGGGTTCCGTTTTTCCTTTTTAGGTAAGGAACCCTAAAAAATATTTGTCAAATAGCTGTAATGAATTGTAGGCGCAAGGCGCAGGAGCAGATCTACGGGAGGCGCCCGAGGCCGCGACGGAGGCCGCGCCGCTGTCGGACTCATTGGGCCGAGGTCACAACTACCTGCGAATCTCTCTGACTGAGCGATGCAACTTGCGATGTAAGTAGATGCTCACTTACTTTGTTAGCTGATATACCTACTTAGGTATGATTATGTTCACCTCCTTTTAAAGTTCAAATAAGGAAATCTTTATTGACAAAGAAAATAACAGTCAAATAATATAAACAAATTAAACTAGTATTTACAATTGAAACAATTGAGCTAACTGCAGACTGTTGCAAACAATCTACACATAGCTTAACTGGTCCATATCAATACCAGTCAATCGGTAGCGTCCCCAAGACGCTGCTGGCTGCATAGCCCCGCTGTATGGCAATGCTAATGCGCTGCGCCAGATACCAGCTCTCGGGTCACGCGTCGCTTATTATCGTCGTTTCTCATTATTGCATTTTAACCTATGTACACTGCATTCAGTAGCACTGCATGTAGGTAGGTATAGGTACCTACTGCACTGCACATACACACACACGTTCACACACACTGTACCTATTATGAAACAATTGAGGATAGGTACCAACTTATCAACAGGTTTACCTATGAGGGTTGTTTGAGATCATTAACCACCGTGGGTTCGAGTCACACCATTATTGGTATGACGCGTTGGCATTTTTTTTCTTCCATTGTGTCCCATTGTTACTCGTTGCTACATTATTTATTAAAAAATATGCCAACGTGTTGAGCTCTTGCGTAACAGTGTAACTCGATAGGAACAAAAATCCCAATGAGTCACACTGTGAGAGGATCTGGTGTGACTCGTTGGGAACCCAACCCACCAGTTAAACGGTAATATTCTTCATTAACATCTTGCTCTCATATAAAATCAGCAGTTACTAATATCATGCTTTTTATTTGTAATTCTTTTGACCTTTTAGTACCGGTTATCTATGACTTATAGATAAACACTGGGCACATTCAATGGACATAGGAAGCATCCGAGACCAGTTAACTATAAGTACATAGGTACATTATGTACCTACTAATTAAGAGTAGGTAGGTAATTGATATAAGTAAGCGAATCGAATGAACATCTCATTGTCAGTGGCAGGGCAGCTACTGCTTGGGTGATTTGGCTGTATGGTGCAATAATTAGCCGGATACATTTGTACCTATCATACTATCTACATGGCACGCCACCTAAACTTGATACTAATTAATTAATATTGGACAATCCACACAGCATCATCTAACAATAAAATTGTTTATTGTACCTATTAATTGTGTTACATATATAGTGGGTCTTATGAATTGTCCAACAGTTTACCCCAGCCCCAAGCTACGCCGAGCTTGTGTTATGTTATGGGTAGGTAACTACTAGATGAGATGATTGATGTGTACAGAATACATGCAATACTGTCGTCGTCCTCCTCTAACTAGGAGGCCGTTAACCCTCAATTGGCGCGTTTTCACTTTTTAGTGGAAACGAATACAGTTCAAACTCTATCTTTCCGTCTAACAACCATTCCAAATTTCCAAGTACCTAGTTTCAGAGATATAAAAACTTCGTTGGCAGTTAAGTGACAGAGTTTTTTACTTGTCCTTAACTTGAAAGCAGCTAATCCACAATACATCGCTAAAACGTGGGTTAAAATACTTTAACTGCTCAGTGAAATAATATCTTCTACTTAACTATAAAGCATTTATAGAAAAATACTTATCTATTTTGGCATTATCCTCCCATAGCCCCATTTTAGCTACGCATAAAATTTTGTTTTCTTTTTTCAATACTGTGAGGGTAAAATAGTTTTTTTTTTATTGGAAACATAAAAATAATTTTGAAATGGTGCTTAGGTACATAGCAGTTTCCCCCATAACCCAATTACCCAGTCCATCCATTCACCAAAATAACATGGCTTTTTTGTTATTTTCATTTTCCTTTGCAATAGTCTCCGCGGATATCATCTTCGGGTGTATCATATTGTGCAACCAAGGATGATACCCGCTATGTGTAGCTCTCGCCTTTAGATTAATTCTCATAAAGGGCCTCTGTGCTGTTGGCTTCGGGTCCACGCATGCCTCCCAAAGGACCGGGTCACTATATGACCCGTGATCATGGAAATGAGAAACAGAATAATAATAATAAAACTTTATTCCAGACACAATGATCCATATCTTAGCCATATACATACAATACAAATATAACTAATTCTAAATGCAAAAATTAAAGATAACTTCATAAAATAGTCAATATAGGTAGTTCAGCCGCATCACTCAGCTAAAAGGCAGCTATCCGAAGCTCGCACTGGACGAATAGCAGGGTGGGGCGGGCCAAAACTATCCACCATCCGCGCTGGATTCCTTTCTTGAAGAAAGGAATCCAGCCCCGCAACTGTTGATATTGAATCTATTGAAGAAACTTTCTTCAATTGATTCAATATCAACAGACGACCGATGTGGCGCGGTGGGCGAAGATCCGCCTTTGATGTAGGGAGGTTGCGGGTTCAATTTCCGCCTTATAAATGTTTGTAAATAAATGTGTTTGTTGTTTCTGAGTAAAACGCTATTTACTATTAAACGCTATTTAACCGCTATATATTATGATTACCTACTGTTTTTTTTTGCGACAAAAATGGCATTATATTTTTTTAAGACACAAATTATTTCGTGGGTTTTTTGGTATGTTGTTAATGTTGGTTCTTTTGGCGAGAAAAAAACTATTTAATTAAACACTTATCTCTCGCCAAAATGTTGAGTGTTTATAACAGTTATTTAGTTATTCATGTTAGTGAATCAGGTGCCAATGATCTCAATCAATAAGATCATTGGCACCCAAAGAGCTAACAATAAGTGCCTTTATTTCATTTTCTTTATCAGTGAAAAAGTGAAGAAATACATCGTTTATTTACTTGCTTATGTAAAGACCATACTATGCATTAGTAAGAAATTTATTAAAATTAGGATGTTTTTCACGAAAAACCAAATCGTTAACTGTGTCGTGAGGTCCAGGCTGATGTTTAATACAAACGTGAAACTTGACTCGGTGTGACATAAAGAGTAATTTATGGAGACAAAGATAAAAAAAGAAAGAAGAAACTTAAAACGAAAACTTAACTTATGATTTTGAGAATATCTTCAGTGTCATTGTAATTTAAAGTTATAAGCCAGTTGAATACAGTTCGTTTAGCTTCACGGACTGACATATTTTTAATATTACATGTTTTCACTACCTTGTTATACACATTGACCGTACTCGTATATTATAGACTTTTATAAGATAGGTTTTTGCTGCACTTCCCCAGCAAGTTATACGGTAAAGGATTAGTGATTGACACATCGCTAGGTAAATAGAATTAAGTAGCTCTTTACTTGCAATGTCCCGGAGGCACCGCATAATATGTATGACTTTTCTAATGCGGCCTGAGAGTCCTTCAAAATGCTTTCTATAGTTCAAGTTCTCATCTATAGTAATTCCTAAGTACTTTATAAATTCAGCTCTAGCGATAGATTAACAGTTACAGTGGTGATTACCATCATTCAGGCAGGTAGTACTGTGAAAGTATATATAGTTCCGAGTTGGGGGGAGGAGCGGATGCAGCAGTTTTATGAAAGCATATAAATTTTGTTTTCCCAGTGTTTAGGGTTAGGAGATTTTGACGAAGCCAATCAGTTATTCATCGTTATTTCTTGTTCTTCAAGAGATAGCGCTTCTTGCCAAGTTTTCTCATGAAATATGATCACTGTGTCATCGGCGTAACAAATGATTTCGGATTTTTTGTTAGAGATGTCATGCATGTTATTAATATACAAATTGAAAAGTGTTGGGCCCAGGATCAGCATCCTGGGCCCAACACTTTTCAATTTGTATATTCCCCCAGCTAGCCCCTGAGGCACTCCTACGTGTATTGGCAAGGGGCCACTCATTGTCTGAAGGACCTTGACGCATTGTAACCGCTCCGTTAAGTAGCTTTTAAACCAGTCTGCGGCCATTCCGCGAATGTCTAGACTCTAGTTTTTTCAGGAGTATCGGGACGGAGACAGTCTCAAAGGCCTTCGCCAAATCTTAAAATACCCCTAAGCAATATTGACCTTTGTCTAATTGTGATGACACTTCAGACGTGAGAAGGACCGCTTCTTTTGTGTTTTTTCTTCTGCGAAAGCCGAATTGTCTTTGAGAGATTAAATTTCGGGTTTCTAAGAAATCTACTAATCGTTTGGTAACTATTTTTTCTAAGTGCTTTGAAATAGCACTAAGCACGGAGATAGGCCTGTAGTTGTTCAGCGAGGATTTGGCACCCCCTTTGTGTATAGGACAGACCGATACAAGTTTCCAACTGTGTGGAAACACCCCGCTTGACAAATTGAGATTAAAGACAAATGCTAAGGGATCGATTATGCGATCTTTGATGAGTTTCAACAGTAAGTTATCTAGTCCGTCTATGCCAGGCGCCTTGCCATTTTGCAATTTGTTAATCAATGACTCATTTCTTTTGGGTGCGTGTTGGTTTAAGGTAGAACGAATCAACAGACGAGCTTTTTATTCGTACTGATGCTGCAAGTTCGGTTTCATTTTTATGAATCGATAGAAGAATATTATCAGCAAGTTTTTGACCTACAGACGAGAAGTGTTTATTACAGCATCAATTGATGATTGCGGTGTCGATGATCCTTCGAGAGATAGTAGTTCTGAGCTATCTTGCCTTGTAGTTGCAATGCTGCAAATACGCTTTACCGATTTCCATGATCTTTTTGGATCTCTAAGATGGGTTTTAAGTTCTCTTGATTCAAAATCAGCCTTAAGGTCGCGGAGTAATCTTCTAAAAAAGTTTTGGTATCGGGTATAGGAAATTTGAAGGATTTCATTTTTAGGTTCGTATTTTGCCAGTTGATGTAGGCGATCTCAGTGGCGCATGCAGCGCATGAAACCTGGCGTGATCCACGGCTTAAGGTTGTATTGAGTTCGACTTAGTTTGACTTCTTTCGTTACTATATCGCCAAGAGTATCAGAGAAGTGTTTTACCGCAATATCCACATCAGCATGGACAGGATGGATGCAAAGGCAGGATGGATGAAATGGCGACAGGTCACAGGCACTATAATGCGATCGGCGAATGCCCCTTAAGCTGAAGGGGAAAATATACAAGACCGTGATTAGACCTGTCGTACTGTATGGATCTGAATGTTGGGCAACGAAAGGAAAGGATGAACGAACTGTGCATGCAGCGGAGATGCGAATGTTCAGATGGATGTGTGGAGTGACAAGGATGGATAAGATAAGGAACGAGTACATTAGAGGAAATCTGAAAGTGGCGCCAGTAACGGAAAAAATGAGGAGTAACAGGTTAGGGTGGTATGGGCATGGTATGCGGAGGGAAGAAAGTCTTGTGACGAGAAGAGTGTTAAATTTAGATGTGGACGGAAATAAGGGGAGAGGAAGACCGAAGAAAAGATGGATGGATTGTGAGAAAAAACATGTTTAAGAAAGGTGTAAGTACAGAGATGACGGCTGATAGAGGAGAGTGGAAGAAAAATACATGTTGTGCCGACGCCACCTAGTGTGGGATAGGGGCAGGAAGAAGAAGAAGATGGCACGTTTACTAGAGATCAGATAATTCACATTTAAAATTATGACAGAATTAGATTTTGTAAATTTTAGCTTTTGCAGGTACTTGCTTTGCGAGCCGCGAAATACATAGTTTAGGCAAAATAAAATAACCTTCCCGAAAATCTTATTAACTTTGCGGTGGTAGATACATATAAACCTATGAATATAAATAACGGAAAGCAGAATATCGACCTGTCCACCTTAGCCCGTGGATGTCTTAAGAGTTAAAGAAAGGGCAACACCTTCCTTCTGATTATTTTCAAACCTACACTGTGCCCCCAGTCCCCGGTAGCTCTACTATTCTTGGTCACGGTAGCGGCTATGGCAGAGATTGTGCCACCAATCTAAATACCGACGACCCTTGCACCTGGTAACATACAACGCACGAACTTTGACGACCGAAGAGAAGATTATCGACCTGGAAGAAGCGGTAGACAAGTTACAGTGGGATGTCATAGGGTTATCAGAAGTCCGAAGAAAGGGAGAAGATATGATCATCCTTAATTCCGGCAACTTGTTCTACTACCGGGAGGGTGACCAGCTGTCCCAACACGGTATCGGGTTTCTCGTCCGCAAGTCCCTCGTCAACAACATTGTAAAGATCGACAGCATCTCGAGCAGCGTAGCGTACCTTATACTCAGAATCACTAACTGGCCATTCACTGAAGGTCATACAGGTATACGTGTGTAGACTGTGTAGTACTCAAGTGCCCCCTTGAGACGCCTTGACGATGAAGTGGAGGTCAAGCAAAGGCAAAGCAAAGGCACCACTGTCCATTCTCCTGGAGAATGGACAGTGGTGCCTTTGCTTTTGTACCCCAGATGTATGTTGACATTTCACGGGTCATGCATGCCTTGAAAACTCACTACACTGTTGTGATGGAGAGATTTTAATGCGTGGCTAGGCAAGAAGAGCGGCGGTGAACTGAGATTGGGCCAGTTTCGGTTTGGCAGCGAAACCAAAGAGCGTTGGCCGACTTCACGGAGAAGGAGGGACTCTTCGCGATGAATTCTTTTGTTCGAGAAGTGGTCGTCCAGAAAATGGACGTGGGACGACGACAACAGGGTGAAAACCGGCAGCGATCAACGCATGGTAAGAGCGTCATTGAATATCAATGTTAAGCTAGAACGGTCTCGTCTGATAAAGTCTACGTTACGCACAAATCGTGTCCAAATACAAAATCCTGAAAGCTTTCAGTTGGAGCTGAAAAACCGCTTTGAATGCCTCGCGGAATGCGCAACAGTAGACAAGCTGAATAACGGGTGGAAACTGTCCTTGCAGTTGGGTTGGAGTTCTTTAGGACCCGCCGCAGAAAGAAAATACAGAGACTCTCCGGTCACACTTTGCAGTTGATCACAGAGAGAAGTGAAATGAGGCTGCAGTCTTCGGAAGATACGGCGTGGTCAATAGACAGATCTCTAAGTCCATACGAAACGATTTGCGCTTATACAATACTAACAGCATTGTGAGCGCAATAGAGCAGAACAAGGGCTCCAAAGTGTTCGCAAAAGATCTGTCACTTGGATAAAGCCAGTTGACGAAGCTGAAGACCGATAACGGCAGCATCATTTCCTCCAAGCCTGAGAGCTTGAAAAGTTTTATGAACAGCTCTACACCTCATCTCAATGCCCTGCAAATACTACGGCAGGCGATGCAAGAGCCCGTTTAACCCGACACTATACCTAAGATATCCCAGACGTCAGCCTTTACGAAATAAGGACGGCTCTCAAAAGACTTAAAAACTACAAGGCACCGGGGGATGACGGTATAACGACAGAACTTCTGAAAGCGGGTGGATTACCAGTAACTAAAGTCCTTCAGAGGCTGTTCAACTCCGTCATTCGTGAGGGACAAACGCCAGAGGCGTGGGATAGGAGCGTGGTGGTACTATTCCATAAGAAAAGTGACAAAGCCCTTCTTAAGAACGATAGGCACTTATTGACACTTTATTATTTTCTTGGATTATGTAAAATTGTTATATATTATGTTTAGTTTAGTTTTACAACGCCCCTGTAGAGCAGCACTTTGACATACCTTTAATTTAATTATTATTTATTTTACATTGAACAATTATTCCTTTTTGATTTTTGACCTCTTAAAGCCAACAATTTGTTATTTGGTAAATTTCGAGGATGAATGTTTGTCTGTTTTTCTTTGTACAATCCCTTATGGTGTTTCCTATGTGAAAAGTTTGTGTGAATATTATAAGATAGATAGAATTAACGACATCAAGTGTAACATGTGAACCTGCGGTGGAATGTAATACAATACAGGCCCACCTCACTGCTGAGTCACGTCTATAAGCTGTTTTCGAGAGTTATAACCCACCGTGATTTATTTGGTCTAGAATATTATTTGAGTTTTGACGCCAATGAAGTCGGCGGCGGCGGGGCGTGGACAAAATGTTGGGCGGCGCGGCGCGGCGTACGCCGATTGGCGCACATGTTTACATTACCTACTGATTTTAAAATGAAGCGAAATAAAACTTTTATCGTAAAGTTTGTTTAAGTACATAATTGACGCAAATAATTATTTGTCAAAATTACAATTTGTGATAGGTACGAAATATATATAAATATATCTATGTACACTGATTATGATTTATTTTATTCAGAGAACAAACAGTTTTACACACTTTTTAAATAAACTTAAATAATAACTTATAACCATTTTTGTGTCCTCGCATATAAAAGCTAAAAGACTGCGTGCTTGTGAAGGAAAAATGGAGAACAATTCTGTCTTGGTAACAAATACATAGATATACCCGTGTTTGGTTGGCAGAGATAAAGACAACTAAATAAATATGAATGTTAACGGTAAACTTATTTGCTATCGTGGCGTCGTTTGGGGGAGGCCTATGTTCAGCAGTGGACGTGTACGGGCGGATGATGATGATGATGAAACTTATTTATCTGGTACCTATCTAGCTACCCATATTATCTTCGGCAGTAGAATGGAAAGAAGGCTAAGGGACAGTGAGAATGTAACACTAGTTCTAATTTGTTTATATTTCTTGACTGTAACTTTCTTCATTTAAAATACCCAAAATAATAAAAAAAGACGCGCCAATTTTCGTTTTCATATTTGTACACATAAGGTCATAAAACGTACGTGTACCAAATTGCAAGTCGATCCGGCATATGGGCTTTTCGGAATTTTAACCAAAACTAATAATGGGCCTTTTAAAACAAAAAAAAAAAATTACAGAAAAATTTATTTTTATAGAATTTTTATCTCAATTATTAATGTGCAAATGACCAATAATTACAAGTACAACGTTAAAAATAAATTATGACGAAGAAATATATTTTGTTTATTTTTAAAATTACCATATTCTTTTTGCCCGTCCCTCCCCTACATAGAAAATACCCAGAACATCTTTATACTAAGGCGGGAATGGAACACGCAACCCCCTGCGTCGCAGGCGGACCTTCTCCCGCCCCGCGGCACATTGGTACTTTACGTAGGGACCCATAGTTCTACTCGCTGACTTTTTTGTTCATCATAACTTCTAGGACCTACCTATGTCATGAAATGAAAGTACTTTTTTTTGTTGCAACTGAAATAATAAATTTTCGATCCATGAGTTTTGATCCCGGGGAGCAACATGTGTGTGCCGCCCTGGTACCTACTGTACTGCACAATTGTTGAACCTATCGCTTCATTATGAGACTGGTCTCATTGCAGAAACACCTTTTACAATTATAGAATACCGAAACGTATCTGTGGAGGCGATTCTGCTTCGATACCATACCGTAGTGAAGCGACTGGTTCAGCAGAACAGGGCCGCTGAGTGTGTGTGTGTGGTACAGGCCAGTATTGCATGCCGGCGGACGGCGTGCCGCTGTCGCGTCGCTCGGCGCTGTTGACGCGCACGGAGCTGGGCACCGTGGTGCGCGCGCTGGCCGCCGTCGGCGTCGACAAGCTACGCCTCACGGGCGGCGAACCAACGCTGCGTCCCGACCTGCCCGATATAATTCGTACGTACCTAACTAACGCTGTCGCGTCGCTCGGAGCCGGACTTTATTAGGTATTTATTACGTAAATACATATTATTATTTTTGCAAACTTGAGTTGAAACTTGCCTTTACTCGAATTTATCATTCTATCGTTACCTAATAAAAACCCTCATCATTTATTTACATACCTAATAAATAAAATTTAATTAAGGGATGGAGCGCCATCCTACTAATTATTTACCAATAGTATATTACCTAATGGCACTGTATGCCTTCCCCTGTTGCAGAGGAGCTGGGCGCCATCCCGGGCATCCGTAGCGTGTCGATGACGACCAACGGGCTCGTGCTCACGCGCAAGCTGCCTGCGCTGCAGCGCGCGGGGCTGGCTGCCGTCAACGTGTCGCTCGACTCGCTGCGTTCGGAGCGCTACGAGCGCATGGCGCGCCGCCCGGTACGTACTCGCTCTACTCGCTCTCCTCTGGTGTAGGTAGATACGGTGCAGCGCGACGCAGGGCTGGCTGCCGTCAACGTGTCGGTCGACTCGCTGCGTTCGGAGCGCTACGAACGCATGGTGTGCCTCACCTGGCACAACATCGCTTTGAACATAATTGATTGTCCCGATCTTCTGTCGCTGATTCGAATTCAAGTTCCACACCGTGCTGTCACACAGTGTAAAATTTACCCCAATTTTGTTTCATCTCAGTATTATAACGAAAATCAATAGTTTTTATCATCATAAGCACTAGAGTAAAACTCTGGCATCGATAGACATTGTAGTTTTTTTATAAAAAATTGACAAAGTTACCCTAAATCCGCATCATGAAATAAACAAAAAAAATGGGGCTACTTATTTAAGTTTTATGTATATACAATGATTAGACACATAATAACGGACCATCAAACAAGTTTTTGACTTTCTACTGTGAATAGATCATTAAATAATAATACTTTTATCATCTATCTCTTTATTTATTTTTCTCCACTTTAATGCCGTATTAGATCATAATTTCTAAACTAAACGATTGATCAATCAAACCTTTATCTATAGTATTAAAACCATAATCTAATTCCGCGTTATTTAGAAGTTATCATCATTTTACGATATATCCGAATTTTTCGGGCCTAGGGCTGCCACCTCACTGGAGAATTTCTGTTGATACTTTGAATTATTGTTGGTCACAGGAAATATGAAGCAAAAAATGCTTTTTAATATATACTAGCTTCTGCCTGCGATTTTGCACGTGTGTTACCCTTAATAAATAGATGGCCTATGAATATTATTCCAGATTATTTTCTACATGTTTGCAAATATTAATGAAAACCTAATCAGCAGTTTGCGCATTAAATAAAAAACATCTATCCATACTTTCGCTTATATAATATTAATAATTGTGATTGGTGATACGTCAGATGACCATGACAATCTTAATTTAGTCCTTCGGAATGAAGAAGAAAATACTTAGAAATAATTTTTTTTACTCGTTTGATCTGGATAATAATATCCAGATCAAAAGGGAGTGACAACCCTAACGAAAACAGAAAATTGCTTTTAACTTCTAAATAACGCGGAATTAGATTATGTTTTTAAGGTTTGATTGATCAATCGTTTAGTTTAGAAATTACGATCTAATACAGCATTAAAGTGGAGAAAAATAAATAAAAAGAAAAATGGTAAAAGTATTATTATTTAATAATCTATTCATAGTAGAAAGTCAAAAACTTGTTTGATGGTCTGTTATTATGTGTCTAACCATTGTATATACATAAAACTTAAATAAGTAGCCCCATTTTTTTTCTTTATTGTTTTTGTATATTTCATGATGCGGATTTAGGGTCCCTTTGACATTTTTTTATAAAAAAACTACAATGTCTATCGATGCCAGAGTTTTACTCTAGTGCTTATGATGATAAAAACTATTGATTTTCGTTATAATACTGAGATGAAACAAAATTGGGGTAAATTTTACACTGTGTGTCAGTCGCCGAAACACTATGAAACTCTATGTTCCACCGTACTCTACTAACTACCGCAGAGACTCTTTGCACGCACATGTAGAGTACGCGCAAAACTTTATGAGCTCTGTGAAGTTGGCTTCAATGGCTGCGCACTGAACCGTAAATAAGGCGTTGAGGGGAAAGAACGGGGTGAGAGGGGATCTGTCTGTCAAACCAGGGTTGCCAGCGAGAATTCTGACGTATTTTTATTTTGTCTAGCTTATTTTGTTCTGCATAAATTTATTTTCAAATTCAATATTCATAGAATATATTAAAACATCTTACACTCAATGACGGAATATTTTAAACCTAAAATGTTAGAATAAATTAAACTTTTTATCTAACGCAATTAACCCAAGTTTGAAAATAAAATAATTACTATGTAGCAAATTTATTTATATCCTAGGCAATACTGTCGAATGAATGCTTTTGAGTACAATGACGCAGCAAAGTCATTGACGGTTGTTCGGTGTTCGTTTCGTTGACTTGATAGTTTATTCTTGCGATTTTGTGGAGTATTCCCTGATATTAGCTGTTTCTCTTAAACGTTGAATATGCGTCGCGGGTGGTATAACGTACTGCGTCTTCAAACATGGAAAATTGTGTTCGATGTCATGAGTTTCATGATAAAAGCTGATGAATTCAACCTCAAAATGGTAGTTCAGCTGACCGCAGCTGCAACAGGTGTGTCTATTAGCACCATAAAAAGGATTTCTAGCCGAAGCCCGGATTGGTCGCTAGTTGATAAATATCACTTTTCTATTTGATTGTACTTGCGCAGTATTGCTTCCGTGCCTAAGTTCACAGAGCTCATAAAGTTTTGCGATCACTTCTACCTAACCTTTTTAACAAGGAATATTCCCACAATATAGATTTGTTTTGTATGAGGCAAAATGGCATAAAAATTCAGGTTAATAAGTCTTTCTTTGCAGATTAAATCTATTATAACATGTTTCTCATTTCCATGATCACGGGTCATATAGTGACCCGGTCATTTGGGAGGCATGCGTGGAGCCGAAGACAACAGCACAGAGGCCCTTTATGAGAATTAATCTAAAGGCGAGAGCTACACATAGCGGGTATCATCCTTGGTTGCACAATATGATACACCTGAAGATGATATCCGCCAGGTGTAGAGACTATTGCAAAGGAAAATGAAAATAACAAAAAAAAAAACATGTTATTGTGGTGAATGGATGGACTGGGTAATTGAGCTATGGGGGAAACTATGGACGCCTGCCATAAACATACTCTCAATATTGTTACAAGCGGCAGACGGTGGCTTGCCGGATGCTGGATGGGTTCCTCAAAATGTTGGCATAAATGCCGGTAAAGGAACAACATCGGTGCAAACGACTAAGGAGTGTCGAGAGGTGCGGCCCCGATTTCACCATCACGAAGACACGTGAGCGGGTTTCCTCGTTATTACGCCATTAGACACTTCCACCCCCGAGTCTACATCTCTCGCGACTCCACTCAGACCGGCCAATGAAGGCAAGCAAGAGGTGGGGATCTGGTTCTCTTGGGATACCACTCCGCAAGCGGAGACGAGAACCAGGAACTTCTCCGGGAGCACTTGGTATACCCGTGGTGTCGCTACTCACAGGTCTATTATAACTATTATTTATTTATTTATATATTGAACTAGTACATAAATTAATTCTAATTCATCGACTTCATACCCAATAGACGCCTTTTAAGTAATTTTCGCTAAGCAAACAAATCAGACAACCAGCTGAGGTGTGCGGGCGCGGGGAAGTGAGTGCTCATTGGTCCGTTCAAGGTTACGACAAATCATAAACATTATTAGAGATGGGGTACTTAGTTTCTATGAAAACAATTATCGATACTTGTAAGTTGTAACAAGTTATAGTAAGTTGTCCATTCCTATCTAGATCTGGTAAATGGTCGTTACGTGACCATTGACCGTGGACGTTGACCTTGTTCGCGGACTGAGCAGCGGCCAGCTCCTGGCCGATACATGGAATGCTATTATTTACTTCACTATTTTGAAGAAATCTATTTAAATTATAATAATTTAACACCTAAATAACATTGTTGACCTAATTAATTGATTTTTTAGTAAAGACAATTAGATTTTAAGTCAAATCAAAGGGATTTCGTTTGAGTGCCTACTTTGCAGAAAAAATAAATTGAGGGCTGCTGAAATTAGTAATATTTTGAAGGAAAATTTTATCAAAACCGAAACAAATGAATGTAAAAACATAAAACACTGACCTATTCATTGTTATTACTGCACAAACAAGAATAAAATTAACTATTTACCTACATGTCAAATCCAGAAATAAATCGATATTGTGATCACTACCCTGCCCGGAACGGCACATCACTACTTGTACGCGCCTTATCAGAGAAAAAAGGAAGGCAAATATAAAATTGGTTATGAAAGAAAGGGATGCACTGTTGTTTACTTCGACTGGCCAACCAAATATAGATGACCTCCGTGAAAACAAATTTATATTTACAAATTTTATTCTATTTATATAAGAAATCAACTTACCTGTGAAATGTTATTCCACCGGTTTGATGTCTTGCTCTCTTTACCACACCATTTTATTGCACCACGGATAAATGATAATTCCAGTAAGCGAGCGCAGAGACGTTCACGGGTCACAGATCAGGGCCCGTACTCGTAAAAACCAAATCGAAGTTTCTGATAATTTTTGCCTGGGTTGGCATGATTAAAACAAATGGTTTTAAAACACATGTTTAAACCAATGTTTAAAACAGTTTGATTTTAAACCGTGTTTTTTATCACACGTTTAAAAACACAGATTAAAACAAGTTTTAAACATTGTATAAAACGATGAGAAAAAAACAAGCTTTAAAACTACTTTTCATTGCGAATGAATGATATAAAATGAAAGTAATATTTTTTTGATAAGTTATTTATTCAGCCAAACAACGATCTAAGTACCTACCAAGTACCAGGATTTATATGGGTAATGGGATAAGATAACACGTATTTTTGAAACATGCATTAGATAGTATAGAATATTAAAAATTTCAATTTAAAATCAATCAAAAACAAAATTATAACAAACAAAATTACCTATATTTAATAAACATTATAAAATCTAAATTGTTTGTCAGTCAGGAGAGTAAGACAATATGACAAGATCAAGATAACAATTATTTTTTCTGTTCCTTATTAAGGTATTTAAAAACTGTTTTGCAGCTTTCTCTGTACCCAGTTTATTTCGTACGTCAGAATGAATAAATCCAAATGTTGAAAACAGTCTTTCAATTCCAGCACTTGAAGCTACAGCAGTGTGAAGCTGAGCCACTAAGTTCATTGTTTGACCATTAATTTGTTTTTTTAATGACTGCCACCATTCGAGAGGTCCGACCTGATTTACTACATGATCTTCAAATAGAAAGTTATGAAAGGGATCTGTCATTGCCCTGTATTTAACAACATAGGGCATCGCCTCTTTGTGATAAGCTTCTATAAATAATAAAGCCTCAGAAATATCTTCACTCGTGAGTTTTTCACCCCTGTACTTAGGATGTAGTAAGTTTGCTGCAAAATGAGCTGGAGACATTGCCATTTCATAACGAGCTTTGAACTTCCTTAAATCATCCAATGAATACTCGGTCTCACGCAGTCGTACATTCTCTCCCTCAAACATATTTTTAAGCTCTATCCATGCTTCAGTCACTTCGCCAATACAGCAGGATATCTTTTGGGAGATGTCAAGTGTAACTGCGATGTTTTCCAGTTTTTTGTAGAGAGCCTGGACTTGTTGCTTCAGCGCCATGTCATTTACTTTCAATGAAATTGACAGATCTATAGCAGTTGAATGATTTAAGCATATATCTGACATTATATGCCAATTTTCTAATAACACTTTTAAGCAGTCAGCCATTGTGTTCCACCGTACCTGTTGTGGTATAACAATTGCTTTTCCACCAGCTTCTTTATATTTGGCAGATGCAAAGTGAGTGTATTTGAAGTACCGCATTATCGACTTAACTTTATCAGTAATATCTTCTGCATTCAAATCCTTTGCTAGAAGGTTTAATATGTGTGATGAACAGCCGTATGTAAGTATATCCTCGTGAGAAGCTAGTTCTTCCTGTTGGGCTAAATCTCGTCTCATACGGCTCATATTTGCTGCGTTGTCTGTCACTACACTTCGCACCGTACATTTGTAAGTTTCACATTGTTTTATTGCCGCAGTAGTAACTTTAACCAAGTAGTCAGCTGTATGGCTTTCGGCTCCTGTGTCTATTGTATCAATTAAATGAGATGAGTCTGTCAACACATCGGTAACACAGACACAAACTATCGAGTCCTGCCTGACATTACTCCACCCATCAATTGCCAGATTAACAACTTTGTTTTTCAATTCATTTTTTACGGCTTCTTGAGTCGAGTTGTAGACTTCGTCGAGTAGCTTGCTAGCAATTTGTTTGCGGTTTGGAGGTTTATATCCAGGGCGTAAATTTCAGTAACTCTGGGTGTTCTACGTGGTTAAAAGGCGTGTTAGTAGCAAACATATAACGAGATAATTGTAAATAAATTTTCTTCTTTTCTTCTTGACTTGTAAGCGCTGCTGCTGGTACTGGCATTTTTAGATTGAAGAGTAGTAACAGAAGATGTGGGTGTAGCAGAAGAATTATCTGAAGATCGGGAAGAACCAGCATCACTCAACAACTCCTCCTCCACGTCCCTGTCCGCGTCAAGATTTGCGTCAGTGTTAGAACCGGTGGTGGTGCTACATTGCTGGAAGTGTGCCTCCATTCTTTTCACAAGTCCAACTAGTTCTTTCTTACATTTTCTGCAACGCACCCTATTGGTCTTCAGTGTGGTATTTTCTTGGGGGATCGATGTGAATTGTTCCCAAATTGCATGCTTTTTGCGTCCTGGAGTTGACATTTTATGAGGTGTTATCAGTCGCAGAATTAATAATGAAATGAAATGTGAGAAAGAAAGGCACTCGTATTTATAGAATTCATATTAAGTAATTCCCCGCCGGTAAAGTCCCGTTAGGAAAGTCCCTAATGGATGGCTATCGAATGGAATAGTGGTTATTTTATTCCCCTCATTTAAATATAAATATTAGGGATGGGCCTAACTTCGGCATTCTTCCGAAATTCGGTTGAAATGCCGAACATTCGGTATAAGAAAAGAGAGAAATAGTTGCACAATTTTGATTTTAAGATTAATAAAACATAAAAAAAAACAAATCTGTCATACTCACTCATACCTGATTAAATAAATAAGCCTTTTACATAATTTAAAATCATGGTGATTTATTTATTAATCAAGTAACTAACTGTCATTATCAGTTTCCTTTTTCGACATTTCAATCTTAAGTTTTAGAATTAAAAAATCAAATTCAATAAGTTCTTATTAAATTAGGAAGTCTTATGATTTGAATCAAATAAACTTTTTGAAAATTCAATATATTAATTACTTATAGGTATATTTTATTGTTGTTTGTTAGTTGTTACCATATAAGTGCAGAATAGAAACCGAACTTCGGCATTTTTGATTTTTACCGAATGTTCGGCCGAAATTCGTATTCGGTTCAAACCACATTCGGCCCATCACTAATTAATAAATATTGGGGGTGCCCCTATTCATAGAATAGAATTTATAGTTTATAGGTATTTCCCCGCCGGTATAGTCCTGCTAGGAAACATTCAGGGTGAATGTAAATCGTTTAGTAGTGATTAGAGATACGCAACATAAAATAAATGTTTATCCATTGATCGTTTTTTGTCAATATTTATTTTACTATAGAAAATTTGAAAAGTCAAAAGATCTAGTCTGGAAATGAAACATTATAGGTCGAATTAATTTAAAATAATGCCCTAAACTAAAAAGGACAAAAAAAACAAAACAAACACTTGTTTAAAACAATTTGAACTGTTTGTTTTATAAAATTAAAAAAAAAACTGTTTTTTTTCCAACCCTGATTTTTGCGCAAACGCTAATCTTATGCAAGGGACATAAGAGTTGGTTATGCATCAAAACGAAAAAGAAACTTCGATTTTCCTTTTCCGAGTAGATCCCCTGGTCGTTACTGGTCGAACGTTGGAGGGCGTGTATTTATATAAGATCTATTTTCCTAATATCAAATATCAAAGTGCTTTATTTCCTTTAGACCTTACAGGACCCTTGGACACGTCACAAAATTAAAATTACATAAGTAAAACAGGGAAATAAAGTGATCACTTTGATTTTTTGTTCATTTCAATCTTTTTAAGGTAAAGTAAAGAAGCGAACAAGAAATCTTTACCTTGTTAGGTTGTTAGTTTTCGAGTTGGAGCAAAAGTCGTCCCATGCTTTTTTATCCTCTAGATAATCTGATATTTTGTAATAAGCCTTTTTACAAAGGATATGTTTGATAGTTTGTTTGAATTTATTTATTGATAATTTTTGCAAATGTGTTTTTTGAAAGCGTTCGCCTTTTATTAGGCGTCTAGGGTATAAAGTCCATGTTCTAATTACACTAGTTACACAGGTTACGTTATAATTCGATTCAAAATTATATGTATTAAAATAAAATAACTAAAATTATATGTCAAGGTAGATCGGTTATGTTTAACAATGTCCATTTAATAGCAGAAATTTCAAAAACTAAATGATAATAGAAAATAAAGTACTATTCATAATAACAATAAAAAAAAATTGCAGTCAGTATAAATATATAACCATTTTAACTAGGCATCTAACTCACACAGAGTCAGGCATTCCGTCAACAAAGTCAAAAAGAGCGGTACGCGCAATTTACAAATTAAAGCCACGCGACTCTTTGAGGGAATTATTTAAAGAAATAAATATTTTGACAGTAATATCGCAATACATTTATGAAAATCTTATGTATACGCACAAAAATAGAGATAGCTTTTTGAAAAAGTGTGACGTTCACAATAGAAATACAAGAAACAAGAACAAATTACACATCCCAGCATATAGATTACGAAAGGTAGGGAAATCATTTATGGGCAATTGCGTGCGCTTCTATAATAAGCTTCCATCTGAACTCGCTATTCGTAAATTTAAACAGTACATTAAACAAAATCTTATCAGGAAGGCCTTTTACTCCATAGATGATTACATCAATGATGTTAATGCTTGGCCAGATGTCGCTCCGTTCCGCACTGTCAGTAGTATGTAAGAAATTCAATGTTCTGTTTAGCTTTAAAGAAATATTGACATGTATCTAAATCGCATTAAATTTAGATTTAGATAGGCAAAATAAACATGTATTAGACACATAAGTGATATTATAATGTGCTAGTGGTTTCTTTTTCACTTCTTCCACTAGTGGACAAAAAATTGAAGTGAAGAGAATATCAATAACACCTTATTTCTTATTTGATAATAATAACTATGTTTATAGTATAAAATTTGACTCGTCTAAGTGCTTATTTTGTAAGCCTAAAGAAATAAAGTTATTGATTCTGATTCTGATCAGGCTCATCCACACATCCGCAAATACATCACAGTTAGGGTTAGTCCGTGAGGGCATTGAGAGATGGGAGAGAACGTGGTATAAGCGATTAAGCGTGAGCGAGCGATTGTTCGACAATGTGGCACATCAAAGAGCCTGTGCTTCCTACTAGGACGGAGTATACCTTACTAAATATACTATTTTCTGTATCTTGATTTGATTGGCTTAAATGTACCTGCTATACCTAATGTTATATAATCTTATCTTTATCAGTTATTGTTTTTTTTTTCATTATTATTGTTTTGTTTCTATTGCTAGTTGTACTTTTTTACTGTTTTTAAGTTTTGTATGGACACATTGCATATTGTTTATCCATAAGCAGAAACTGCTAGGCTTTACTTACTCATAAGTTCCAACCATTACTGTTAATAAGCGGTTTGTTATCCAAATAAATAAAATAAATTATTTATGTGAATAAACTAGCAATTCGGGTTTTACTGATTTTTCACTTTATTGGTGCTATAAGACTGCTTCTTACCAAATTTCAAGAGTCAACGTAAAGTCTACCCGGTAGGTTTTGTGTGCAGGTAAATAACCTTGGAAAAAAAATTTGGGCATAAATGGCTGTAATGTAAGTAATTATGTAATGTAGTAATTTGATTGAAGTCCTGATTAAATCACGGCTCCAAGTGGTAACGGACCTGGATATTTGACGTTAATTCCAAGTCGATAGCTCCCAGGTAATCTTGTGTAGTTCAGGAATAATGAACTAAAATGAATTAGTTCCGACTAGTGAACTAGTAAGAACGATTCAGCTCAACTAGTTCCTTGTAGTTCACTTGCTCTTCAGTCACGAAATCTCGAAACCACTAAAAAGTTGGCGTCTGAATCACTATTTTCTATGGCATAAAGTTTAAAATCCAATAACAAGAATAAAAAGAACTCTTTGAGAATGCATTTCGATTACTCGTTCCCTAGTAAATGTTTATTTTAGTTCACTGTTACATTCCGTGATTCCGTGTCAGACGGAACTAGAAGACAAGGGAATAATTAAGGGAGAACAGAGATAGAGAGAGCGCATATTCCGCGGTAGTAAGAGAGACGGAGATATGCATCTAGTTCTCTAGTTCAGTAGTAACTTGTCTCAAAGGAACGAATAAGGTAGAACAGAGATAGACAGCGCATAATCCCCGGTAGTAAAAGAGACGGAGGGGTAATGGATGAGAAACTTTATTCGTTTGAAGATAGAGATCAAATTGCCCTGTTAGTATTTTATGTTTGCAACTTTTGTAAGTGTAATATGTATGTACCTACTTGTATTATTTTTGTTACGAGCAAGGAAGGAGCATTGCATTTCGATATTTCGTCGGTAAATGGATATTTCGTCCGTTTTCTAATATTATAATTAATATTCAGTAAATGTAAATAGTATCCAATCTAGTTTCTGACACAAAACAATCGATTGTGTATTTTGAAGAATTTAAATAGGAGCCCTTTTGTGATTAAAACGAGCCGAAAGTTTTGCCGAGTGGGGTACTAATAGAACTAGAAGTCCGAACTAGTACATTAGTGAGATTGTACTAGGACAGAGCGATCTCTTTACTGACCGAGCAAGAACAAGCCTACTCCCAGGAACGCGTTCGTGAGAAAAGAGGGAAGGGTTCAATCAGGAAAATGACGACCTATAAAACCTGTTACCATCGAGATAATATATAGAGATGTTCTTCCAAACCAAAAACTTCCCGCAACTTGCTCGATGACCTTGACAGCGACACACAAATAAACCGATAATCATATAATGCATACAAAGAAACAATTCGTTTGATTTGTAGATTTAAGTTTAGTCAAAACTAGCCAACGTCACACATTTGGAAATAAACCTTGACTTCTATAGATAAGATTTATTTTACTTTAGCAGCAGAACGAATTTACGGTCTATAGTCACATCAACATTCGATTGACGAGTTAATTCCGCTACTCGATCATAGATGGCGGTATTCTCGTGATCGCAATTATAAACTTTATTTAATTAGATATATGATTGATATTCGTGCGATAAGTCGATATTCTACTGCTACTCAACCAAGGCACCACAGGTAGTACGTTGAATCACATTATCGATATCGATAGATACCCGATAATTTTCTTAAATTTGCAATAATAAGACTTGTTGGGAGTTTACTTATGTATTTGGTACATAAACAGTTGAACATTTTAAATCATCTATAAATAGACTCATAGAAAGACAGATAAAAATAGATAAAATTGTATCTATTGCCCCTGAAATAAAACGTAGTATTTGTTATGAAACTGGCGTTTGGAATATTATTTTAATTTTATTATGGATATGAGAACCTTTACATATTTTTCAACGATTGCCTTCATCAAATCAGTGACGTGATTGGACGCAGGAAATTCCCGCAGAAGGTTTCGTACACCGAAATCTTATTTTAGATTTTATTAAATCGACTTCTAAAAAATGATGGAGCGTATTGTGCTTGATTTGGTTGGCATCCAATTTACTCTACCCGTTGCATCTATCCATTTCTCTTTGACTTTTGCATCCTTGGGAAACCTACAAGTAATGACAATGAAGATTAGAGGACCTAATGATGTCTATTTAGTGACTTATATTGTACTGAAAATACTAAACGAATAATTAATTTAAAACTAAAATATACTATTAATTTTTTTATACCGATATCAATAGATACAATCACTATCCGACTTGAGTACATCACTAATTGAGTAGCGTGTTTGACCTTGACGCGCTTTGTTCAAACATAGATTTTACACTGCGCAGAGGTGACACAGCTTTTTTACCTACAAAACTTTGTAAGAATCAATAACTATTTCAATTTTTTTTGATTGCAAGTAACGTAGAAAAGTAAAATAAAATGAATTGTTCTGCGTTGAATTAAACATAGACAAGTTAACAATAGTTAATAATCAACTAAAATAAGAAATCAAATAAATTAGTATCTAAGTATGTCCTAAGATATTATTGAATATAATAATTTAATTATTGCATACAAGTATATACTTAATTAAAGATTATTTATCGGGTATTTATCGCGTACCTTTTGTTATATTTTCCCCTACGTTTCCATCGCGTTACAGCGATGTACTGCAGTCAGACACGGTCAGTGTAGTGTGTCGTAATGTGAACTTGGACATTCCTGATTCTGCAGACGAATTGAGGGTAGTCGTGGATACTGCCATCAATTCTCGGCGGTAGCTCCGAGTACATCCAGTCGCCCCGTGACCACGATCGCTGTAACGCGATGGAAACGTAGGGGAAAATATAACAAAAGGTACGCGATAAATACCCGATAAATAATCTTTAATTATGTCAACAAATCGCGAAAGTTTAAAAAGTATATATTTTAAAGAATTAAGAGTGCGATTTAGCTTCTATAACTGCCACATTAGTAAATGTCTAGTAATTAATGAATCTCTTAATTTCCTAAAAACACCGCGTCAAGTCTGTCGTCCCATCCATTAATCCCATATTTTTACCTACAACCGGTATTGAAATGGATCATCTGATTTTTTTAGTCTATGATTATAATGGCGTGTATATTTATGAAAAATTATTTGTATCTGTTGTGGTATAACGATATAATTACCTATTTATTTACATAATACAACAACTAATTTTACCTACTCGACTAATGAATTATTTATCTTTATTTACGTCCAGATTCACGCTTAACATAGGATTTTCGTATTAACAGGGTAGCTCCATACGTGTCCACGCTGCGTGAACGTCGAAGCCACACTAAAGTAAGGTGTATGGATTGCAGTACAGTTTAGTCGAAGAAAATGAGTTTTCGCATCGCGAAATCTAGTACGAAGTACATATATATTGATGCCTGTTACCATGGTACCAGACATAAAATAAAATCTTATCTAGCTAGGAACCCATAGATCAAAGGGGCCGCCGCGCCGCCGCCGCTGCTTCTGAGTTTTATCACGTTCTGAATGTAATATTGTCCAAGTGTACCATACATATTTTCATTATTATTTTATATAAATATTTTATTTTGTTCTACCTAAATTACCTTCATACTTATATATATGTATATTTTATTATGTTTATTGGCAGGCTTAGTTCCTATGTTTTCATTTTACTTACAAGTACATACAATTTTTAATTTTTTTCGTATCTTTGTTCTACTCTAATATCCAGTGCTGCCACATTGTTTCATTTCTATTTACATAATATTATCTACTCTGTCTTGCGCTGGATCTGAGATCGTGTCTGTCCACTCTACATGGTTCTGACTGAAAACCAGCGCTCTTTCACGAATTCCCTAGGTTTTTGTGTTAGAGCACCAAGCTGAGTCAGGACCTGTTAGACCTTCACACTACTACTAGCTGAGTGGGCTACTACCAACCCAATGCTTACTAGTCTTAGTACCTACCTACTTATTGTTCATCTGTGTATTGTCTATGTGTTATATAGTAGGTTCTAAGTAGTCTTCCATTTCTTTGTATAACTGTGTATTGTGTCTAATAAATTATTTTCTTTCTTTTCTTCTTTCTTCTTTCTTTCATGATTCTTCTAGATCGGTTGTAAATAAAATATAGGTAGGTGGGTACCTAAGTACCTATAGGAAGGACCAACAAACTGAAAGCAACTTTTGCCAGACTTGAAGCAGAGACGCTTCGCTCGCTCAGTCAATAAATCTATTTATGCTTAGCTAAAAAAGCTATCACTCTATAAGGTGTTAGTCAAATTAGTGCACAATATCGCGGGGGGATATTCTGTTGGTGCCACAGTATAATATAAAATTAACAAACGGGGTCCAAGGTTAATATACCTACACAAAATTATACAAACCCTTATTTTGCAAGCTCTGTATTACGTTATACTACAGTCCCTCCAAACAGATGATTAGCATACATTATGGAGGGCATTGACCGTGCGGCCTGCCGCGCGGAATCACGTATAGCTCTGTCACTTTTGCATGGGGGTGGGGCCAGTGAGGCGACAATGACCGCAACGCGGAAAGAGCGGTCGCCCTATATTGGGATGGCTAAATACGTAGTATAATTAACATAACCTAATCTGTGGTGTAAGGCGTTATTCGAGACAAATAAAAAATTCAGCAAAAATCAAAATCGTTTGCGGCTTACTTTGTTTAGTGAAAGTTAATCTGTAGCAGCAGGTGAGTAACCTCCAGCGGTATTGTGCACTAATTTGACCAACAACCCGGTTTTTACATGCCCTAATACATGTACAGGACATGTATTAGGGCATGTAAAAACCGGGTTGTTTGGAAAACCGGTTTTTCGGTTTTTATTTTTCGGTTAACCGGTTAAACTGTTTTTTTTAAGGACCCATAAATTTTTTAAATTTTTTAAAGACCGGTAAAACCATAAAATATGAATAAAAATGAACCTTTTCCCACCAGCTACCAGCTAGAAAGGTATCGTCTGATGAAGTCTACTCTACGCCCAAACCCTGTCCAGATAATCCCGAGAGCTTTCAGTTGGAGTTACAGTATCACTTTGAATGCCTCGCGGAATGCGCAACAGTGGACGAACTAAATAACGGGCTGGTGGAAACTGTCCGTGCGGTCGGGTCGGACTTCTTTAGGACACCCCGCAGAAATAAAACACTCTCGAGTCACATTCTACAGTTAATGGCAGAAAGGAGTGAAATGAGGCTGCAGTCTTCGGCAGACATGTCGACATACGGTGCGCTCAACAAACAGATCTCGAAGTCTATGCGACACGATTTGCGCTCATTCAATACCAATTGTATTGTGAGCGCAATAGAGCGGAACAAGGGCTCCTAAGTGTTCGCAAGAGATCTGTCTCTTGGGCAGACCCAGTTGACGAAGCTGAAGACCGGTAGCGGCAGCATGATTTCCTCCAAGCCTGAGATCTTGAGAGAGCTTGAAAAGTTTTATGAACAGCTCTACACCTTATCCAATGCCCTGCAAATAGCACGGCAGGCGATGCAAGAGCCCGTTTAACCCGACACTATACCGAAGATATCCCAGACGTCAGCCTTTATGAGATAACGACAGCTTAAAAACAACAAGGCACCGGGTTATGAAGGAATAACGACAGAGCTTCTAGAAGCGGGTGGATCACCAGTACTTAAAGTCCTTCAGAGGCTGTTCAACTCCGTCATTCTTGTGGGATAAACGCCAGAGGCGTGGAACAGGAGCGTGGTGGTACTGTTCGATAAGAAGGGTGACAAAGCCCTTCTTAAGAACTATAGTCCCTTCTCACTGCTGAGCCACGTCTATAAGCTGTTTTCGAGAGTAATAACCAACTGTGTCGCTCGAAGGTTTGACGACTTCCAACCGCCCGAACAAGCCGGGTTCCGAAAAAGCTTTAGTACCGTAGACCACATACATACATACGCTCCGGCAGATTATACAGAAAACAGAAGAATATGACCGGCCATTATGTCTAGCGTTTGTGGACTAAGAGAAAGCCTTTGATTCAGTCGAAAGCTGGGCAGTCCTGTAGTCTCTCCAGCGCGCGGTGCCAAATCGACTACCGGTATATCCGGTGTGTGGAAGTGTTTGTACAGCAAAGCCACTATGTCAATTCGTCTCCAGGACCTAAGCACAAATCCGATCCCACTGCAAAAAGGGGTGAGACAGGGAGACGTCTTCTCCGAAACTGTTCACCTCTGCATTGGAGGATATTGTTAAGCTTTTGGACTGGGACAGATATGGCATCAATATCAACGGCGATTACATCACTCACCTTCGGTTTGCCGACGATATAGTCATTATGGCAGAATCGCTGGAAGACCTTAGCAGGATGCTCAGAGACCTCAACACCGTTTTCCGACAAGTGGGTCTTAAAATGAACATGGTTAAGACAAATATCATGTCTAATGGCCATGTCGCACCCTTACCGGTCTATGTTGGGAACACAAAGTTGTTGATCATTATGTCTACCTAGGCCAAATGGTCCAACAAGGTAAATCCAACTTCGATAAAGAGGTCAGCCGACGAACTCGGGTGGGCAGCGTTCGGGACACTTCGCAATATCTTCTCGTCACAGATACCGCAGAGCCTCATGATGAAAGTCTTTAACCAATGTGTGTTACCAGTGTTAATGTGGGGGGCCCACTGCGGGGGCCCATTGCGGGCACCCATTGCGGGCACTGCGGGTCCCACTAAGGGGCAATGTGGAACTCAAATTGCTCAAAGATTCATTTCAATACATTCAGTAGTTTCGGCGCTATGCGAAGCCAAGAAATTTCACTTCCATCCCCTCTCCCAAGGGAACCCTGATGAATTTCGGGATAAAAAGTATTTCATGCTCTTTCTCGTAATATGAACTTAAATCAAGCTAAGTTTCATTAGAATATATTCAGTAGTTTCGGCGCTACGCGCAGCCAAGACATTTTACTTTCATCCCCTCTCCCAAGGGAACCCCATTGAAATCCGGTATAAAAAGTATCCTTTGTCCTTCCTCGTAGTATGAACTGAAATCCTGCCAAGTTTCATTTCAATACGTTCAGTAGTTTCGGAGTTATGCGCGGCCAAGATACAGACAGACAGACTTGATGGAAAAAAAAAACATTTTTGGCATCGGTATAGATATGAGGGAGCCCTCCAAAAAAATTTTTCGAAATATCTTCAATGTACAGAATTGGACCTGGTACAGTTTTATTATAAGTATAGATTAGTAGGTATATCGTTATTTGAAAGGTGTGCATGACGTCACATATAGATACTCGTATGTAGGTTACCTAGGTACATAATATATCTTTAGAAACGTTTGGTTCCCTGCTGACGTGTGTGGTGTCCTCAGGGGCTGGCGCGCGTGCTGGCCGGCATCGACCTGGCGCTGCAACTGGCCGTGCCCGTCAAGGTGAACACCGTGCTGATGAAGGGTAAGTGTCCGAGCGGTGAACCAGCCCCGGCATACTTACTCTACCTCCGTTTTTGATGAGAGTGCCTAGGGCTATTCTTTCTAAATCAGTTTTCCAAGTTGTTTCTGAGACGCATTCGCGCGCGTTTTGTAGACAAGACACACCTTGTATAATTATGTAGTAGGTACTAGGTATGTACTTAGTTACCTATGTACGTAATATATTTTTTATTCAAATTGGCGAACGTAGTTTCGAAGGAGCGACCGAATCGCCGGTCGAACCTACGTTTGTAGAACACGACGACGGATATAAAATAATTATTAACTCTCGCACGCAACTTGCAGGTTTTAATGATGATGAAATTTGCGATTTCGTGGAACTCACCAAGAACAGGGAAATCGAAGTCCGGTAAGTTCACACACTGACCTACATACGACTACTATGATCACGTAGCCTACTACGTACCGGGTCTACTACATAACATACATATACCCACTTGTTACACTGCAGGCTGTTTCATTCTTACGCAATACAAATCAAATAGGGATCCAACGGCCCTTCCAAGTAAGTAAGGTATGATCAGAGCGTAAGTACTACTGCAGTACTCTGCCATGCTAAGGGAGTCTGCCGAAACCTAGTTTTTTTTTTTAAATATGGTCTAGTTCGTCGTCATCGGAATCGTCGAGATATATAACTTTCTCTTTAACAGTTTCTTAAAATAAAGTATTTTTCAGTTGTGCTAAGCGCCGTAACTACTATTTATTTTTCGAGTTTCTTTGAATTAAAGCCGTAAAGGAAGACTATCCTGACCTAAAGTTCTAAAGATAAAACTCATGGAGTGCTTATATTAATCGCATTAAAGACAGATTTAACCATAGATTTATATCGTTAGATAGGCCCTTACCGTAGTGAGAACGCGCCCGTGTTGCATTTGGAATCAGTGTACATCTAAACACAGTGTCAGCCGGACGTGCTGTAACACTGCCATTTTTTGTTGAAAAGTGTCACAAAATGCCATCGTGCGCATTTCGCAAATGCAACATAAATTCTAAAAATACAAATAAAGACAAAAGCGTTACATTTCACTCTTAGGTATTGCGATATAATTAAATAACTATTATTTTTCTTTCTGTTTTATAAATCTTTCCGCTGTTGCGTTCTGACTGCACTACAAAGTAACATTACCAGCTAATCTGTGGTAGAACCCAGATTGCACACTTTTTAGACTTTTCGATTTCAGGGCATGATAGGACCATTATTTTTTAACAAAAGTGTGTGCAGTATGATTGCACACAATATGGTTATAATAACAGTTAGGTACGTGGTTAAGTTTACTGGCAAAAACACAATTTTTAACAACTAATTAGTGTGCATGCGTTGGCATTTCGTAATGCACACATTCAAAGACAACGGACCACGGTTTTTGGTGCCAGAGCATATCTAACGATATAACAGTTTCTTGGAATCACACGTACACTAACTAGCAATAAGAGCCGTAAAGATCTTTTTGTTATGACATA
Organism: Eupithecia insigniata; assembly: GCA_947859395.1. Lineage (NCBI taxonomy): Eukaryota > Metazoa > Arthropoda > Insecta > Lepidoptera > Geometridae > Eupithecia > Eupithecia insigniata. Next base: position 205,885 of record OX402006.1, on the reverse strand, counting down.
AAGAAGAAGTTTAAGTAAGTATTCCTTAACATGACAGCCGTAAGTAATAAAAAGGTGTCTTCTCAATCATGATGACCCTAGTAGTCAAGTATCTCTTAGTTTGATCACCTAATAAATGATTTATTACGTCATCTAGCATATCTTTAGAAAGGATATTACCATGGACGAAATAAACTATCCTTCATCTATGGTATTACGTAGGTAGTAAATACATAATCTGTGCCAATACGTACTTTCATTTTGCAACTGACTGTACCTACATCGACGCAGAGGCACTAATAATTTTAGTATAGACGCAGAGCCAGGTCGACGCAGGGGAAACCATTCATCATCATAATAGATGAGAAGCTCTCCTTTAAGAAGCATTTTAAGGTCTCTCTGGCAGAGTGAGAAAGGTAGTCTACGTGATGAAGCAATTTCGTGAGGTCGCGGAGTCTGAAACTTTAATGGCAGTCTACTACAACTACTGTGTCAGTCATTCATTACATTACTCACGTACTGCTTAGTCGCCTGGGGTTCTCCCGGGAAAACTCTCCTAATTCAGGTTGAACGAGCACAACGCTCTGTATTCAAAACTATGCTAAAAAAGCCCCGAAGATCCGAAATCAACAGACCTGTTACTCACTCTATCAAACGATGAAACTGAAAGTCTACTGTTAAAGGTCTCCTAAAGCATCTTGTTTCCCTTAGTTTGTTCTTATTTTTTAATTTCTATTTAATTTTTAAAATTTAGTATGTTCTAGTTCCTTTCTATTTATCATATTGTTTGCATACACTTTGTTTTTTCAAAATTTTATTTTGTTTAACTTCGCATGGATTTGTCAGTCAAATGAGGCTTTTTTATTCCTTACCTGATAATAATATTGGTTCCCACGATACAGGCCCAGCCTAGTGTGGGAATCACTATCACAGTGCCGGATTAGCCACGTAGCAAGAGTAGCAAATGCTACGGGCCCCGCGGATTGGGGGGTCTCGCGCTCCAACGCCTGTGTGACCGTAAAAAATAAGATAAGCGTAAAATATCTTAAGGCTAGCTATTTTTCACTCCCACCTGAAAATCGAAAACTCGATTTCGTCACGTCAAGTCGTTTGTATAGGTTGTAAACAACGTAGGTTTTGAGACAAATATACATCTTTAATACGGATGGGAGTTATTGAGTTTTTTGGCCATCGATGATTAGTTGGGTATTATTTTCCAATACCACTAGCACCAAGTGGTACCCAATACCGTTATTCTACCCCCCGGGGGGGCGGATTGGTGATCGCAGTATTGGTGTTTAAAAATACTCAGAAGGAAGCTGCTGCCCCTCCTCTGGTAGGTTCCCTTAGTCGGCTCGACACCACGGGTTGAGTGGGGGTCGATATTCGTACGCCGCGGCCCCATGGCCCAAATCGAATAATGCTGGACAATTCACACAGCAATATCTAGCTCCAAGCTAAGCAGAGTTTGTGTTATGGGTATATATGATAACTGATATACCTACTTAATATAATACACTACATAGATAGATATATTATACATAGAAAACATCCAGAACACCCTGAACAAATATCTGCAAATTGTACAAATATTTATTCCGAGACGGGAGTCGAACCCTCCTGCGTCGCAGGCGTACCTTCGGCCACCGCGCCACAGAGGTCGTCACGCTTTTGTCTGTATGTAAGACTACTGAATCCATACAGCATCATTTCGCCCCAGAGTAATAAGAGCTTCTGTTAATAGGTAGACAACTGTATAATATAATATAATAGAAATATATTTTTTACTATCCTTAGAAAACAAACAGATACTGAAAAAAAGTCCTTTTAAAAATTTATAATATTTAAAGCGCTATCTATCGATATGCTCGTGAATTAAGTTGTATGTACGTTATATAAGGTGGTTCTTCACGGGTTGGCGCGATGTTGAATTATTTTTGTAGCTTTCAATTTATTCTGCTTTCTTCAAGGAATAAATCTAGCGGAAAAGTAAGTTGGCGCAAATTGTAAACCATGGTAGTGTTTAGAGCATTTTAGAAAATAAGAGATTATGGGCTAAAAAATCTCTCATTATTTTCAAATTACTTTTCCGTTAATAATGTTCTTTGTAAAACGCAGAATAAAATAAAAATCACAAAATAATTTGAATCAGTGCTGAGAATCTAGGTCTGATTGCGCACTAGGTGGCGCTTGACAGAAATAGATAACAATGTTATTTATAGACCTAAAGATTATTTATTATATTTTATCGCGTAATTTTTCTTAAATTTTCCCCTATGTTCGCATCGCGAAAGTTCAAAAAGCTTATCACGCTATATGTGTTAGTAGGTAGGTAGGTATTTTAATTCCCTTTTTATTATTTTCTTGCTACATATATAATGTTGATTTGACCTAGATGGCAGCACTTGGTGCGCGAAAAAGAAATTCGAGAATTACAAGAGCAATTCAAATTGCAAGAGAATATTTGATAATATTGTATGACGTAATAAAAATAATAACAAAAATCAGAGGCAACGCTAGCTTCACCTGTACCTGTTAGGAAGGTATACACTGCTAATTTAAATAAAAAGATGGTAGGAAACTATTTCCGCGCTACCAGTGAAAAAATCTCGTACTAATAACATAGTTGAACGGTTGAACGCAGTGCCACAGATTAAGGTAATGTTACTACGCTCGATGGAAAATAGCCTAACTATTTTACTCGGATCAGAATCTTGGTGTTAGACAGGGATGGCCACAAGTATTGGATATTTAAATTAGCTACCTATCTCGTTTACTTGCAATAAAATTATAGTGTTAAACAGGGATGCCAACAAGTATTTGGTATTTCTAACCAATTTGGTTAGAAATACCAAATACTTGTTGCAGCTACCTTACGGCCCGGTACGCCTTACGGGTGAACGGTGCGCTAGTATGCGTAGATGATAGTTAGATATTAAAGCGTTGGGTAGTTATAGTATTGAAGCGTTACGTAGATATGGCGTTCACCCGTAAAGTTATGTAGCTGCAACAAGCATTTGGTATTTCTAACCAAATCGGTTAGAAATACCAAATATGTGTTGCAGCTACATAACTTTAAGCGTGAACGGTACGCTAGTATGCGTAGATGATATTGAGGTATTGAAGATTTGGGTAATTATGGCCCATGGTCGATTACGCGCGATGCTCGCTTTGCACAGGTATTCCCTAGTGGTATGCTGCTGAGTTAGTTATTTAATACCGGACTCATCTCTAATCTTTAATATGCTTACTAGGGTATAGTACCTAATCTATATTATATATATAAAAATGAACCCCTATTTCTCTTGGTCCAGCTATAACCAAGGGCGGATCCACCGTTGTAGGCACCATGGGCATGCCCACAGCCCTAATAGGTAGACTTGAACGAATAGGTGGGACGTCACACTTTCGTGGTCTATTGAGATCGATGGGCGATAATAAACGCTATGCCTTAATAAAATAAAAAAACACAGTGAATTGTGCGTGATTTGGAACGCAGCAAAGAACCACGTTTTTGTGAAAAATAAACGTAAGGTTGAATTTGTAATTAGTAAGCATTAAATAAAGTTATTTAATGTAAAATGTTTCCAAGCGTTTAATTTAATTTGATATCCTATGAATCAGTGCCGTAAATAGGACGGTGTGAGGGCATAAAACCAAGGAGAGCGCTGAACTTTGCTCACATAAGATATTTACCGCGCCCTATCATAGCACAAGCATCAACAATATTTTATTTGCCTATAGATGAAAATTTTCGCGGCTCACTCCGCTCGCCGTGCTTTTACTGTTTTTCTTGTCTTCAGCGCAAAAGCATAGCTATCAGAGGGTAGTGCAAATATTGTTAACAATACCTCAATACCTCATATATAACTTCTTAGACAACCGATATCCGAGCACAAATCTACAAAACCGTCATAAGAATCAGAATCAATATATTTCTTTAGGCTTACAAAATAAGCACGTAGACAAGTAAAATTTTATACTATAAAAAAAGAAAGGTGAATGAACCCCCTGGGTTTTGGGGTAAAATAAACCGAAGAATCAAACCAAGAAATAACCGAATTTTCGCTGTTCACTCCGCTTGCCGTTGAAATTACTTCCTGAGCATTATTGCCACCTAAACCACTGCACAAAAGTGTAACTACAAATTTTCGGGGCTCAGTTTTAGTTTCATATTTTTTATGATTATATTAGTATTACTAATAACTAAAATAAAAATTCATTTGTGGTACTGAGAGATATAATTTCTAAAAGCGAGCGGAGCGGTCACTAGGTTCCAAATGGCAAGGAGCGCCATAGCGCAAAATTTAATTTACACTATTTAGAGCAAAAAGTAATAGTTTGATGGGGTGCGGTAACTTCTAAGAGAGGCGCGGGCTGCCCACCACCGTTGCCTACAACACAGATCGCCACAAATTCTCAAAAAAGTTCGCGGCTCGCTGTTATTTTTTCTTCCTTCGTCATGCTAACCCGTGCCGTCAAATCAATCTTGTAAAACTCTGATAATCAATAATGCGTATAGCATTACTGATTGTCAGAGTTTTACAAAAGCATGAAAATTTTCGCGGCTCGCTTCGGTCGCCGTTCTTTTTATTGTTGTAAGTTTCATTGACCTTTTTGCACCCTGGCATCCGACATAATTAAAACGGCCCTGATACGTATCCATTTTGATCGTGCGTCTGCGTACTAAGGTGGACGCCTGGATATTGCACACAGGCGCTACATGGACTTGTTACGTTTCCGAATTGCTGCAGGTGGCATTACGCTTGAAAAACACCCCATGAATGCATCAGCTAATGCTAATTACGTGAGTAAAACAACACAAAATGAACTTATTAACTACTGTGGCGCAGCAAGCCATATTTGAAAGGGTTCTAAGCTAAGTGTGAAGGAAATTATTGCCTTTTCTATTAATTCAGCCAAAATTACAGCCGTGTTCAGAGAACTACTTGGTCGGTCTTTTTCTAGCCTTTTGAGACGAGCTAGCAAGAAAAACATGCCCGCACAAAAATGAAATTGATGACGCCTTCAAAACATATGAGAAGGCAGAAATAATAGCAGACAACTTGAAATGTATATATGTAGACCTTGAACAGGTCGAAGATCGACTATATTTTGAAAAAAGCTGATAAAATCTTTATTATTTGTTTATTTGTGATTTTAACCCTATCTCAAAATGACCCACTTCAAAATGAATGATGTTACCAAATGTAAAAGAATTTCCAACTAAGATAATGCTAAAGGATGAGATTGTTCACTTTGTAGACTCTACTGTTTTCTTAGGGTTACATATTGATTCCACTCTTCAATGGAAACCGCAAATTGATGCTCTCGCAGGCAGACTTAGTTCAGCAGCCTATGCAGTTCGTACAATTAGATATATTACCGATGAAGATACAGCTAGGTTAGTTTATTTCAGTTACTTTCATAGTATTATGTCCTATGGTATTTTGCTTTGGGGAAAGGCATCTTTGTTCTTCAAAAAAGGGTTGTACGCCCAATTTATAAATTAAAGCCACGCGACTCATTGAGGGAATTATTTAAAGAAATAAATATTTTGGCAGTAATATCGCAATACATCTATGAAAATCTAATGTATACGCACAAAAATAGAGATAGCTTTTTGAAAAGGTGTGATGTTCACAATAGAAATACAAGAAACAAGAACAAATTGCACATCCCAGCATATAGATTACGAAAAGTAGGGAAATCATTTATGGGCAATTGCGTGCGCTTTTATAATAAGCTTCCATCTGAAGCAACTGAACTCCCTATTCGTAAATGTAAACAGTACATTAAACAAAATCTTATCAGGAAGGCCTTTTACTCCATAGATGATTACATCAATGATGTTAATGCTTGGCCAGATGTCGCTCCGTTCCGCACTGTCGTCCGCACCGTATGTAAAAAATTCAATGTTCTGTTTAGCTTTACCAATTTTACTTTCATCCCCTCTCCCAAGGGAACCCTATTGAAATCCGGGATAAAAAGTATCCTATGTCCTTCCTCGTAGTATGATCTCAAATCCTGCCAAGTTTCATTTCAATACGTTCAGTAGATAGTTTCGGAGCTATGCGCGGCCAAGATACAGACAGACAGACAGAAAGACAGACAGACATGATGGAAAAAAAACATTTTTGGTATCAGTATCGATAATAGAGTGCCCTCCAAAAAAAATTTTCATATCTTCAATGTACAGAATTGGACCTGTTACAGTTTTATTATAAGTATAGATAGATTGACATGTATCTAAATCGCATTAAATTTAGATAGGCAAAATAACAATGTATTAGACACTTAAGTGATATTATAAATGTGCTAGTGGTTTCTTTTTCACTTCTTCCACTAGTGGACAAAAAATTGAAGTGAAGAGAATATCAATAACACCTTATTTCTTATTTGATATTAATAACTATGTTTATAGTATAAAATTTGACTTGTCTAAGTGCTTATTTTGTAAGGCGAAAGAAATAAAGTTATTGATTCTGATTCTGAGTTGCGAAACTCAAGTGGCAGTCGGCAGGACACATAGCTCGTAGGACCGATGGCCGCTGGGGCCGCAAGGCTCTAGAGTGGTACCACGTACCGGAAAGCGCAGTGTGGGTAGGCCCCCCACGCGATGTACTGACGACCTAGTGAAGGTCGCGGGAAATCGTTGAATGCGGGCAGCGCAAAATCGGTCATTGTGGAGATCCTTAGGGGAGGCCTATGTCCAGCAGTGGACGTCGATCGGCTGATATGATGACTCAAACGTCAGTCGGTCCAGTAAAGACTTTTAATCCTTATAAGAAATAGGATCGATTGGCATCAAAAAAGATTTTGTGTAAATTACCATTTTCTCGCCGACTGTAATTTTTTTCCAAAATCCGTGAATGCAGTTCAGAATATCTTAAAAAGTTATGGATGGTCTCCTAGGAATGTTTTCCTGTAGGTTACTGTTACGGTTAAGGTCTAAGGCCTGCCCTACTGTTCCGTCTCCAAATCCAACCTTTGTAATGTAGGTAGGTATGTATTAGAACATAAATAAATAGGCAAATGGAGCATACCTTTACCAGAATAGGTACTTATTATTTAAAATGTTGACATTGTTGTAGGTTTGTATTATATGTAGGTACCTATTCAGGTGTCGTTTGTTTGTGTTGTGTCAGGTTCATAGAGTTCATGCCGTTCGCCGGTAACTCGTGGGAGGACTCGCGCATGGTCCCCTACCGCAGTGCACTGGCCGCGGTGACCGCCCGCTACCCGGCGCTGCAGGGCTTGCTGCCGCGCGCGCACGACACGGCGCGCGTGTGGCGCGTGCCCGGCTACTGCGGCCGTGTCGGGTTCATCTCCTCGATGACGGACCACTTCTGCGGCACTTGCAACCGTCTGCGCCTCACCGCTGACGGTAACCTCAAGGTGAAGTGACGCCAAACACTTTTTTCACGTTTACAAGTAGCGGCACGTAATTCTAGCGCTGAATGATAAGAGGGGGGGGGGGGGGGGGGGGGGAAGCTGCGCATGGCTAGCCCCGACCAGGTACCTTACTTTTTACCTCTGCGCAATAACGGTCAGCGCTAAAGTTTCGTGTCGTGCCGCTACTTGTACCTGTGCTATGCTACCCCCGTAGGTAGGTATCCGTATAAGACCTTGCTTCTTGCCACATTTTGTGACTCTAGATCAACAGGAAGTACCCTTTTGTTTTTGTGTGCATGTAATTCACTTCGAAATTTAATATTTTTTCAATATTTGTGAGTGAACAGCTGTTACTTTTGAATGTGTTGACTTAGAAGTTGGATTCAAAGATGTAAATCGTTAGATCGTCGGATCCTACGAATAAGGTCACACTTGCAAAACACCAACTTTACAGGAGACGGTTTTTTCTTATTATTTTGAAAAGTTTCTATTACGCGAGTATGTTTTTTTTTCCTAAAACGTTATGTCATATTTTTAGCTAAATTATCATGTAGGTTTCATAAATAAAATAAACGGTTGTGTTGTGACGTTTTTCCACGGAGTTCCGCGTGCAAGTTTCAAATCGATGCTATTCTAAGCGCCTTTGTGACGTTATTCCACGGAGATTTCGCATAAGCAAAACTCAACCTCGCTAGGTATTCTGAATGCTTGATTCAAATAAATAAATTGGAATTATACGTTATAATGCCTTTCACGTATAACAAGGTAATTCAGAATAAAACTTTTAAACAAGTTATTAATTAACACTAAAGTCATTTATTCAGTTGTTCCGTGATCATAGCGCATGAAATTGTGTCGAAATATTGGAAAACTCATAACTCACATTATGGTAAATAACCCGTTTTAAATGATTTTAATAGTGCAATAATGAATATTATGTTATATTTGCCCTTAAACATTCGCATAACATTCGCGTGCTTTCTTGCGAATGCGTTTATTGAAAAAATCTTGCGAATATTCGTTACATCTCCATAGATGAATGGGTGTATCTATTAGATTATTGTTAATAGTATAGTTTATATTTGTATTTATTCAAAAATATTACAATCATTAATTACAGGTCGACCTAAAACAAAAGAGTAGTCAGCAAAATAGTTATGCAAGTAAATCAATAAGCAAAAAAAAACATACGTGTCAAAAAGCAAAACAAAAATCAACGATTTAATAAAATGATAAGCAAAATAAATTAATACAATTTTAGTGTCAATAAACAAATAATTAATTAATTCAATGAGGCAAAAAATATATATATAATGATTCCGTAAGTCATAAATTGATTTTCAACGTAACAAAATTACTATTGTTTACCATAGCACAAAAATAATAAAGCTCTTAAGTTAAGTCTTTCAATTACTAAAATTAATTATTAGTAACTATTATTGCATATAAAATTGTGTTTTAAACAAGGAACATCGGACATCATAGGGTAAGTGCAGAAACTAAAAAAATAAAGGTAAAATATCATGAACCTGACATTGATCATTTCGGGCCGGTTATCTATGTATGTATATACATAGGTACACTACTTGCAGGCTGCAAGTTTAGTTCTTCTTATGAAGCGTGACGTGTGTCACGCTTCATAAGTGTTATGTAGCCCATGTAATTTAAAGGCTCAGGGCAAAAGTTTTCTTTATTGCTCTGAAAATAAAGATTACTTAATAAAATCAGGGTTTAAACAGAGGCTCTAATATCAATCTATGCTGACAATAATCTAATAGATAAACCCATTAATCTATACTAGATAACGCATTCAAATTCGCGAACATTCGCAAGATTTTCAATACTCGCATTCGCAAGAATGGACGCGAATGTTTAAGGGCAACTAAAACTTTCTATTTATTAGTAACTGCACTGAATTATCTTAAAGTCATTCAGAATGGGATATTTACCATAATTTGAGGTAAAAATCTACCAATATTTCGACACAGTTTCATGCGCCATGATCAGAGAACAACTGACTTAATATCTTAATATTACTATAATGTTAATAACCTGTATAATAGATTCTCCAAGTTTTATGCTTAATTATATGAAAATACTTATAACGTATAGTTCCAATTTATGTGAGTTTTTCATAGTTTACGATAACACGACTTTAAAGATAAAAGCTTTTTTTTATAAAATAAAGAATGCGTTCGCGTTCGCGCATGTTAAAAATTTACATTCGTTACATCTCTGGTTCAGACTAATACTATAAATGCGAATGTACCATGAACCAATTTAGATGAACTTTTGTTGTTATGAGGGCCATGGAAATATCGATCGATCTACACAATTTGTATGATACAACTCTGTACTGTCTGGCAACGGGTAATCATACAAATCAAGTTTGTAGATACCTATAGCGGAAGGACGGACGGACGTAGAACCGAGTATTAGTACCTTTGGGGTGTAACAAATATAATAAACCTAGTACCTAAAATATTACCTACTATAAAAAAATACTTACCAAATCAAGTTCCGATGATGATTGATAAAAGTTATCGAGCGAGTATCGGAAGTCCGGAATTTGGGATTAATTATGGATGAAGCTCAGCGTTATGAGAAATTTGTATGTGACACAGTAAATAGTTGTTTTTACAGGCTTAAAATTCTCTATAAAATTCGTAATTATCTAAACACAGATGTAAGAATACAATTGGTAGACTCCTTGGTTTTGTCAAAATGTAATTATGTAGACTGCGTGTATGGACCGCGCTTGTTTCAGAAAACCTCAAACCTAATACAATGAGTGCAAAATGCTTGCGCTCGTTTCTGTTTTGATCTTCCGCCTCGCAGTCATGTTACACCCTTTTTCAACAAATTTGGTATACTCGAAATGGTGTATAGGAGGGAATTTCATTTAGCTTGTCTCTTATTTGGCGTGGTCAAAACGCAAATCCCCAAATATCTTTTTGATAAACTGAACTGGACCCAAAAGAAAAACCCTTACCCAATCAGAGCCCCTAAATGTTTACTTCGCACCCCTCAGCATGGTACTGCAGCGTTGCGTGGAAGCTTCCGCTATAGTGCTACTAAATGCTGGAATAACCTACCCCCTCCGATTAGACACCTCAATAATGTCAATAATTTTAAATCTAAACTTTAAAAAAGCTATATTGCTGGAGAAGCAGAGGTCTGTCTTAACATAAATATGTGAGTATTTATGCTGGGGCGGACTTTTGCTTTTCAGCTTTTATTTTCCCGTAAAGGAAGTGTGTTTAGGAACACCTGATACAATACACCGCACATACACTCATATCATTACTACACAAACACCCCTGGGTAGCTCCTGTTGCCCGGACTCTTATGAGACCGGTGTCCTCAGGAGTACCTTGCAACACACACATACCCACGCATAATTTACTCGCGCACACAAACACATACACACACAATCGGTATATTTATACTTACTACACACTTACTATACATACTTATTACACAAACAACCTTGGGTAGCTCCTGTTGTCCGGACTCCTACAAGACCGTTGTCCTCAGGAGTACCTTAAAACACACACATCATACAGGCACACACACACCCCGAACATCTATTTTATTTTTCTTTTTATTATCATCATAATATCAGCCCATACACGTCCACTGCTGAACATAGGCCTCCCCATACACGCCACGCCATTTTTTGGTTAAATGGATACAATTTAATGGATTAGAATAGTAAGCACTATAGCCGGGAGTATGTTTTCTTATAAAATATTTATAATTTGTGATTGTATTTAATGTTTGCATTATGTTAATTTCTTTCTTATTTGCTATTTATTTACTTACATGATGTTCTTATTTGCTATTTATTTACGTACACCTATAAGTACGCTTCACTGTAAACTGTATTTTAAACTGTCTTAATTTAGTTCTTATTATTATAATTCTCTTTGTACCTATTACTCTATGTACCTATTAGTCATTGCGTAGGCTTGTTCGTGACGTCACCTATACGGGTTCTAACGGAAGACCAGCGCTCGCTTGGCCTCCTACGGGAGCTTAGCCAGCATTTAAGCTGAGTTAGGACCCTTCTATAACAACTATATAAATACCTATTTTATAAGTGTCTTGTTTTACTGTATAAGGTTGTTATAAATAAATATATTTCTATTCTATTATACGGTCGGTATTTAGTGTAAGTTACACAGTAATAACTAATAACGAGACTATCCACTGCCGCGCCGCGCCAACTGCAGCTGCCGCGCCGTCGCTGCCCCATGTGTAGTCGATCAGTCAGCGCGCCGACCAGCGACCAGACTGTATAGATAATCTGTTTTATCAAAACTCTTTAAGAAACATAGCAGTGGTGCGCTGAAGATTTCTACTTCTTGTAGCAACCGCAATCACAGAAAACCTTGAAGGCCAACCATTTTAAGTACTGGAGGGATAAATGATATGTTTATTGGAGAGTTTTGAACAGATTCTCCGGTCTGGTTGCTGGTCGTCGCACCGATGCGACTGATAGAGGCGGCGGCGCGGCGCGCACGTCTACACACTTACACGTCTACAGACTGCACACTTTTTCACTTTTCGATTTCAGGGCATGATAGGACCTTTATTTTATCACAAAAATGTGTGCTATATGATTGCACAATAAATGGGATTAAAAATTAATAATTAGGTTTATTGACAAAAACACTATTTTTAACTTTTCATTTGGTAGTGTGCGTGCGTCGCATTTTGACGCACACATTGAGCTATTTTCGATTTCAGGGCTTGGATGACATTTATTTTTTCTCGGAAGTGTGGTGAATTTGATTGCACACAATATGGTTATAATAACAGTTAGGTCCGTGGTTAAGTTTACTGGAAAAAACATCATTTTTAACTAGTACTGGCAAAATCATCATTTTTAACTAGTCATTAGTGTGCGTGCGTCGGCATTTTGTTAACGCACACATTCAAAGACAATGCCACAGTTTTTTGTGTCAGGGCATATCTAACGATATAAATCTTTGGTTGGATTTATATCGCGGCTCCAAGAGGTTACGTAATCGTATATTATATAGGTACCTAACAGAGTATTTCATGCCCCCACGCGTTTATAAGAAAAGGGGGTTGACAGACGGACTACAAAGTGATCGTATAAGGGTTCCTTTTTCCTTTTGAGGTAGGTACGGAAACCTAAAAACACTTTTATTTATAGGTAACCCTAAAAGATTTTACAACAAAGAAAAATTAGGTAGGTAATCGAAACAATGAGAAATTCAACAGTTCAACTATACTTAGCTAAGGTACCTATTACTATTATCGCAACGATACCTGCAACTATAGGTACGCAAGAGAATGAACGTCTAGCTAGACAGCGCGACGAATTGTAGCAGAATGAGAGCCCGACCTAGGGATGGGTAAAAAAAATATCGATATATCAAAATATTCATCAATATCGATAAATGTAAACAAGGGGCAACACATTCCTATTTATTTTGTGTTGGTAGCACTGATTGTCTACGTTTGACTGTAAGTGTCAAAGTTCAGGTCGATATTTTGGTCTTCCTTTCATCTTCTTGAAGTCAAAGATTTCTACTACGTTCCGTAGCTTACGGCATAAAATAAACCGAATAGAAGGGAATCTTCTTTGGTAGAGTCCTAAACGCCGCCAATTTTATAACTACTTCCCCCTTCACGTCGTTACGCCCCTCTGTCGTCCAGGCGTGTTGCCAGGGTTGCTTACTGTTAAATAATGCTTACGTCTAAAGATAATATCGCTAAAATGTAGGTACTACGGTTTACTTTCAAACCATTATTTCATTGTAGTTTTACAAAATATGAGATTTATAAATACTTAACTACATCATTTATGTTACGTACTTACATTAGGTATAGTATAGATACTTATAAATAATAAGTTATTATAAGTACCTACCATCCCAAATGAAGCCATTTGACGACCACTGTGGCGCGGCGGGCGAAGGTCTACCTGCGACAGGAGGTCGCGGGTTCGATTCCCGCGTTGGGTTAAATATTAGTACGATCTGCTAATATTTGTCTCGGGTGTTCTGGATATTTTCTAACATAAGTGTGGAATCGTTTCCGATTTGTTTTTACAACCAAACACACCACAATAACTGGGAGGCATTGTAATTTTTCTTGTCTACTCATATGAGTAGACAAGAAAAATTACAATGCCTCCCCAAGCATATGCTTGGGGTTAGTTTCATTGATCTATGGCCCGGCTACACGCTCCGCCGCGCCGCTTACCTGCAGTATGATGATGAGTAAAAATATCGATTTATCGAAATATCGATACGATATAGTATATCGATATTTTTTTTCATTTGCCCATCCCTAGCCCGACTCCGAGTATGAGATACAATACAAGTAACACCTTCCTCATAATGGGAGATTTCAACATTACGAGTATGTGGCCCCCTACAGACAGACACGGATGGGTAGGTACGACCAATTACATGAAATATTTATTGAAATCTACCTAACCTGTACCAATCACGAAACAGGAATAACTAGACAAAGAAATGAGCAAAAATCCCTGAGAACCGCCTCAAATACCAATCGCACAAATAGTAACACAATCCTTAGAGATGGTTGAGTTTTCATCAGACTCAGTCAGAAAATCCATCATGACCTTTAAAGACGAGACTGCCATGGGTACTGATGAAATCTCAACTATTTTGCTGAAGAGATGCAGTGAAACTATTTGTACTAGGCTAGGCTAGCGAACATTATCATGGTTATCTCAGGTGAACTCCCTCAAGACTGGGAATAAGATATTAGTGACACCCATTTATAAGAAAGGTAATACGCGAGTAGAGGATTCGATCCCGGTCTTTATTTTAGATCCCGGGACCCCGGGATCCCTAAACCTAATCCCGGGATCGACAGGTAAATAAAATAAAAGTATTATTTGAAAATCAGCTTTTATTTACTTTCAAAACTTAGTAAATATCAACGTAAATCACCCAAACTTAATTTTTAACTTAATTTTTACATAAAACGACACTATAAAATTTAAAAAAATAAACTTTTTTTATAAAATACTACTCATTTACGGTGGACAGTTAAATAATATTAATTAAAGTAACCAGATAATGGTTACGTTATCATCGGTCAATAAAATCAAAATTTTACTTGAAGCTCTTAATCTCTTATAAACAACTCTACTCATGCGTATATAATACTACTAATCGATGTGAACAGCGTGAACTGGAAATCACGTATAAACAAACTAGACGTGTAAGGCAAAACAAAATGGCCGAAAATTACAGGTGAAATAATGAGTGCTATTTATTCAAAGTCAAAGTTTCTTTATTTCCGTAAATACAATAAATGTACACTTAGAATTAAACACTCATTAATATAGCAGCGTGGCATTCAATCGTACCTACCTAGGTAGGTAGGTAGGTATACAGCCAAACACGAGTTATACCTATTATAATGTTTATTGAGTAACGAGTACACGGTACAAGTTCACATTCACTTAGGTACTTATTATTAGTCCAGATTCAGTAAGTAACTAGATCGCGGCGTATTTACGCGGGCGCGTTCGTTGCGTGGAGAGACGTGCGCTCGACCCGTAGTTCGTTAACCACTGCCGTTCGTTCCTTCTGTTCTGTCTGTCCGCCACGTCTTGTTGCCGCGCGCGGCCGCCTGGCGGCGCCAGCGCCGTGGCGCTGTTATGACTTGTAGTGGGGTAATTTCTCAGGTCCGCACTAAGGATTTTGCAGGGCCGTATTTAGCGTTGAGTTCGATTCCGGGAATTTAGAAATCTTTTATTTATTCGCCAATATATAAGTGAAGTAGCATGCCACATTACCCCCCTCCAGAGACCGAGTAGGGCGATTAAGTTTGAAGTCCCGGAGATGTTCGGGAAATCTTACTGATCTTCTTTCAGGCAGTATGTATGCGGGTTTAAGGCGATCAACTGTTACTGTGACAGGTTTTCCTGATTCCTTTCTATTACTGGATGTGGTCCAGTATACGCAGGCTGTAAAGGGGCTCTTAGCGCATCTTCTCTCAAGAACACATGACTAGTGGTCGCTAAATCTTTGTAGACAAAGACGGATTGTCGTGTGTGTCTAGAAGCTGGTACTGGTTTTAAGTTGTTGGCGAATTGACGAAGGCGAGCTGTATAATCTGTTATATCGGTAGTTCCTTCGGTTTTGGGATCGAAAAATTCTCCAGGTAAGCGAAGTGTCTCTCCGTAGACTAACTCGGCTGCGCTTGTTTTCAGGTCATCCTTGTAGGCGCTTCTTATTCCTAGTAGGACGAGCGGGAGTACTTCCATCCAGTTTTCTGTACTATGACAAGTGATAGAGGTTTTTAACTGGCGATGAAATCTTTCTATTGCTCCGTTACATTGTGGGTGAGCAGTAGTCTTTTTGTGTTGAAATCCAATTGATTTTGATAGATGCTGGAAGAGAGCAGACTCAAATTGACGACCGCGGTCGGTGACTATTGAAATGGGACACCCGAACCGCGATATCCATCCGGCGAGAAGAGCTTTCGCTACAGTTTCAGCTGTTGCATCGGGTATGGGCATTACCTCAGACCATCTGGTAAAACGATCGATTGCTGTGAGGCAAAAACGATTTCCGCCGCATATGGGTAGCGGTCCGATGAGATCGATGTGGACATCCATGAAGCGTGCGTGCAGAAGCTTGTATGTTTCAAGAGGAGTAGAAACGTGTTTGTTAACTTTAGATCGCTGGCAAGCTAAGCAAGCTCGAGTCCATTCTCTGCAGTCTTTGTTGATTCCTGGCCAAATATACCTTTCAGTTATGAGCTTGATCGTGGCGTTGGCACCAGGGTGACTGAGTCCATGTAGATTTTCAAAGACTTGCTTTCGTAGCATTGGCGTGATGTAGGGCCTTGGAATCTGAGTGCTGGTATCGCAGTAGATTTCTGTTTGACATTCCGGTATTCCGATCTTTTCTAGGCAAAGAGATGTTTCACTGTCTAACATCTGTTTTAGTTCTGGATCGGCGTCTTGGGAGCGGGCTAGGCCTTCGTAATGTATGGCAAACTCTATCTCTTCTACTCGGGACAGCGTGTCAGCGACCACGTTGTCCTTTCCAGAAATGTGTTGTATATCAGTGGTGAACTGTGATATTAGATCTAGATGTCGGAATTGTCTGGGCGAGCATTTGTCTTTGCGAGTGTGGAAGGCGAAGGTTTGTGGTCGGTGTAAATAGTAAAGTCTTTGGCCTCTAACATATCGTACCTACGGTGCAATAACGTCACTTATGCAATTTTTTCCAAAACTGAACTGAGTATGAGAAAATACACCTAATCTACCTCTTTACTTGGTGCGTTATTGTCACTTGTGTGGTACGCATACTTTCCACTTGAGGGCACCAGTGTCGTTATGGTTTTGGCGCGAATCTGGACGGCACTAGGAGAAACAACGTGTCATTGGTCAGTTGCGCGCGGGCCCCCGCACGAGAAGCAGTCTCCTGGAGCTACAACGTTACTAAGGTAATTGTGACAATTTATTTTTATGTTTTTGGAGCTTAAATGACACTTGTGTAGTAGTGACGTTATTTCCCCAATTGTGACAATATATTTTTATATTTTTGGCGAAATAACAACACTTTTGTAGTAGTGACGTTGTTTCCCCAACCTTTGTATTTTATGGTATTGAGTTAAACGTTAGATTAATAGTTGTGACGATATTGTTCCAGTACCAGTACAGTTTCATAAATAACAAGTCATTGTTTTTATACCAAATATCATAAAATTTAGTTAATATTTAGTTTAAAATTAACCTTAATTAGTACCTAGTTATAATTTAATATACGGACCTTCATCATAGGTTCAGGAGTCGGGCGTTGACACTTCCACATAGTTGTAAAGTATTTATTAAGTATATTTATTATTATAATGATCGCTTTAGGTGCTATTGTAGATATTGATGTCTTCTATAAATTGTAATACTTACATCATTTTGTACATGTGGTAAATAGTTGCCGTTTCGTACGCGATATAAGGACATAATGTATTTGTTTTACACGTTGAGTTACCACATAATTTTGTATATTGTTTGTTTCAGACCTTAAATGAATCAACGCAGCAAAAACCTTGTCCTTCTTGCACTTTCAAATGACAGTGAGAACTCTAAAGTGCAAAATGTATACAACTGTACAAGGATGCAAGATTCCGAACAAAAAAATATATTGTCCAACAATACAAATTCGGAGAATCAACTATCGCCATCCAATCTAGACGACCCAACATCAACTACTCCAGAGCAGGATGATACTACTTTAGAGAACCCCGGTGACTCTCCGTCTACTATGTTTGCCAGTAATGAAACGTATGAACAAGATGGTATCAACCTCCCAATAGGCGATTTCTCTGAACAACAAAATACATTGTCTCATCATACAAATTCCGAGAATCAAGAAGAACCATCCAAACTAAATGACCCATCAACAACTACTCTAGAAGAGTCTACTCATGAAATGTATGAACGAGATGGTATTGACCTCCCAACAGGCGATTTTTCCGGCACCGATTCAGGAGATGAATTCAGGCCCGGCCCTCGTTCAAGATTGTCTTCATCCAGTAGCTCCAGTAGCAGTTCCAGTGGCAATTCAAGTAGCAGTTCCAGTGATACTCCTGCAGAAAATAATAATTCTAATAGTGAGAGTCTTGTTCACGGGCATAACCAACCAGCGCAACCTATAGCTAAACCGAGAGGCAGAAAGCGTACGCGTAATCCAGCAACCTGGAAAAAGAATGTAGCGAAGCGATTGAAAAATTCTGGTCAAAATTATATCTCAGCAAAGACCAAAAAACTCAATCAAGGTAAAAGAATGGGACCTACATGTACCTCAATATGTCGGTTGTCCTGTGCTGGAAAATTTACTGACGAACAAAGGACGATAATATTTGAGTCTTACTGGAATTTGGAGAGTATAGAGAGGCAACGGGGTTTTTTAAACGCTTGTACAAGAACACTAAAATGTGCGTACCGCCGTATAAAGACTAACAAAAGGTACGATAGAAAAGAAAACACTGCATATTACTTGCTCAATGAGAATAACGAGATCCGCGTCTGTAAAACTTTTCTGATCAACACTCTGGGTATAACACAACGTATTATACGGACTGT
This sequence comes from Eupithecia insigniata, assembly GCA_947859395.1. Classification (NCBI taxonomy): domain Eukaryota; kingdom Metazoa; phylum Arthropoda; class Insecta; order Lepidoptera; family Geometridae; genus Eupithecia; species Eupithecia insigniata. The sequence continues at coordinate 187,398 of OX402006.1, read as the reverse complement.
TATCGACGGCAAAGCAGAGAATGATGGCTTTATTCCAGCTGATAAACGAGGAAAACACGGAAAACAATGTACATTGCCACCTGAAGTTATACAAGCAGTAAAGGATCATATCGAATCAATACCAAAGGTTGAGAGTCACTATCTTAGGGCTAATACTAGCAGACTATTTATTGATGGGGGTTTATCAGTGGCAGAATTGCATAGAAATTATTCCGAAATCCAGAAGCAACAAAACAAGCCTACTGTGAACTACGACGCTTACTCACGGATTTTCAATCAAGACTTTAACATTGGATTTTTCAAACCGAAAAAAGATCGATGCGATGAGTGTGAACCATATGAAAATGCCTCTGAAGAAGAAAAAAATAAATTACGTGACAGCTTCAACTTACATCAGGAAGAAAAACACTTAAGTAGAGGATGAGAAAGACAGGGATATGAAAAGATGTCTTGAACCTTACAACAACACAACTGTATTCACCTATGACTTACAAGCGGTGTTACCATGCCCCGTTGGCAAATCGAGCTCTTTTTACTACAAATCAAGACTTAATTGTTATAATTTAACAATGTCTAATGCAAACGAGCAAACAACAACCTGTTATTTTTGGCATGAAGGGTTGGGCAATAGAGGAGCCATCGAAATAGGGTCGTGTGTGTATAAATACCTGGAGCAGATTGCATTTGAGAAACCAGGCTGCGATGTCATTATTTATTCTGACAATTGCTGTGGTCAGCAGAAAAATAGATTTGTTTTTGCAATGTACCACTATGCAGTGAGTCGCTTAAATATTAACTCCATTCAACACAACTTCTTGATTCGAGGCCACACGCAGAACGAAGGTGATGCAGCTCACTCAGTAATAGAAAAATCTGTTACTAGAGCCAAAAACGCTGGATGTATTTATGTTCCCGACCAATATATTTCCCTAATTCGTGGGGCCAAAAAGACTGGCAAACCGTTTGTGGTCAATGAAATGAACTATAACGATTTCTTCGATTTCAAATCACTTGAGGAGAACATGAACTTTAATACGGCGAAAAATGTCAATGGTGGTGTTATCAAGACCGGTGACATCAATAGTATTAAATTTACCAAGAATTCTGAAAATTACCAATATCGAACCACTTACAAAACTGAAAATTGGGAGGAGGTAAAAGCTATTGTTCAACCCAAAAAATTACGCGGCAATAGAGGCATTCGAAGCATAGATGAAATTACTTTAAAGCAAGCTTACACATCAAAAATACCAATTACAGAACACAAAAAACGTGATTTATTGCAATTATTGGCGGCTAATCTCGTGCCGAGATACTATGAAAGTTTCTACAATGATCTCATGTAATTGTTTTAATTGCCTTATATGCTACAAGGCCACATTTACACTTACAGTGAACTTTATTTAACCGCAGCGTTAAAAACTCACTTATTTTCCTGTGAATGTACAAGTGATTAAAGTTAAGAGTAAACAGTTATGTTTTTGTATTAAGATAAGTAAAATAATGTTTTTGTATTAAGATAAGTAAAATAATTTGTATTTACTGTTGATTATTAATTAATAAGATTTAAATACTATGGGTACCTACAATGACTGTGATTAAAAAACCTAATTAATAGTAAAGTTCTATGTATGATTCTAATGACAACGTCGAACGCCCCAGGTTAACCTGGAAAAGTTTTTTAAGAGCGTTTACCAAATTTCTATTAGATATAAGTAAAACAATTATTGATTAATGCGTAATGATAATAATTCTCAAATGCCATACCCAATCATTGATTGAACACAAACCTTGGCCTAATTAATAGTAAGAAGATCTCTGTTATAAAAAAGTCTGATTAATAAAAAAGTTACTTTGTAGAATTAAGAAATTTTGTTATACTTATTTGCTACTTTAATAAATATTGTTTTAGATATGTATGATTTCGTGTTTTATTTGTTTTGACATAATTGACCGGTTAATTATTTTCTAGTGTCATAACGTCACTTCTGCGAGGGTAGTAATTTTTAAACGTGTATATTTTTAAAATAGTAATTAGTGAGATGTTTGCTTTTATTTTAAAATAACGTTTATAGATGTAGTTTAGGTATTATCATCTTATTTTTTTAGTCGAGACGAACTATCTATTGTAATAGGAAGTTGAATTTTCAAACGCCTCTCCTGAAAAATTACATCACTTGCATAAGTGACGTTATTGCACCGTAGGTACGATATGTCTAAAGTATTTGATAGCTTCATAGATAGCTATTAGCTCTCTGTCGTAGGGTGAATACTTGATCTGGGCTGGTGAAAGTTTGCGGGAAAAGAATGCTAGAGGCTGCCATGCATGTTTCTTTTGCTGTTGAAGGGCCGCTCCGATCGCCATGTCTGATGCGTCAGTAACTAGGGCAAGCTTGCATTGGCTGTCAGGATGCGCCAGGAGTGTGGCGCGACATAAGGTATAGGTGTCACCAGAAAGGTGCACTGGGTGAGAACCTTTAACAGATCCGGTCAGTAGAGCGTTTAGAGGAGTCTGATATTCAGCGGCACCCGGTATAAATATTCGGTAGAAGTTGATAATTCCTAAGAATCTTCGCAGTGATCTTACGGTCTTGGGTTCTGGAAATGATTTTATGGCTTCTACCTTTGTATCCAGTGGCTTGACTCCTTGAGATGGAATATCCGAGAAAAGATACTTCAGATACTCCGAAGCGGCATTTGGCGGTGTTGATCATGACACCGTAGTCTCTGAGTCTGCCAAACAGCTGACGGAGGTGATCTTCGTGTTCCTGTTCGTTTCGGGAGAAGCACAGAAAGTCATCTATATAAGGATAGACGAAGTCTAGGCCGCGGGTCATCTCATCGACGAAGCGTTGGAACGTCTGGCAAGCGTTACGAAGGCCAAACGTCATGAACGGAAATTCATATAAGCCAAACGGGGCCGTTATGGCGCTTTTTTGGATGTCCTGGTGAAAGATAGGTATCTGGTTGAAGGACTTTACCAAATCAATGGGAGAAAAAATTGTACATCCTGTGATATTATGTGTGCAGTCGTGGACGTGTCTCACCGGGTATTTATCTGGGACCGTCCGTGCATTCAGGGAGCGGTAATCGCCGCAAGGCCTCCACTCATTATCCTTCTTCGGGGCTAGATGGAGTGGAGAGGCCCAAGGGCTTTCGGATGGACGGGCGATTGCTGACTTAAGCATAGACTCGAATTCCTTTTTAGCTATTTGCAATTTGTCCGGTTCAAGTCTACGAGGAGAAGATGACACTGGTGGGCCTGGCGTTGTCCTAATGTAATGAGCAGTATTGTGTTTTACCTCTTTATGACGTCCGGATGGGGTTGTGATTTCTGGATACTCACTGAGTAGTTTGTGAAATCTGGCGGACCCGCCGCCGATTGATGATATCGTATTTGAAGAGTTTACTGGTTTACCTATGGCGTAGAGTGAGGTCATGCTGTCTTGTAGACGCTGGTTGCGGATGTCGACGATCAGGCCGTAGTGTTTAAGGAAGTCAGCTCCAATGCTGGCCCTGGTTACATCTCCGACGATGAAGCGCCAGGGAAAATCGCGTCGTAATCCTAAATTCAGCTCCAGATTTGCAAATCCATACGTATTGATGGGTGTACCGTTAGCGGCGGGCAGTTGAAAGTCCGTTTTAAGACGTCGCTCCGTTAGGGCAGATCACGGATACACGCACACGTCGCTTCCCGTATCTACGAGGAATCGTACCTTGGTCCTTTGATCTACTACGAACAGGCGACCAGAAGAGCGGGGCAGTCATCTGTCGCCATTACTGACCACCCCTGGTGTTTTCCGATTTTTTTCGGGAATCCCGGGAATTTCCCGGTAATCTTCTTGGACTGTTTTCCCGGGATCCTGGTTCGAAGTCACATGGTTTTATACAATTTCTTGCATCGCTGCCGAATTTGGAGTGGTAGTAGCATTCCGGGAATTTGCGGTAGTTGGTTTCAGACCTAGTCATCGATCGGCTTCGATCACGGCGCTGTGTAGAGCGAGATCGCCGGTTCTGCGAGTTAAGCTGCGATGATAAATTTTGCAATTGCTTATGTAACTCGGCGATTTCTCGGGCCATGGTGTCCATGTTGGATCCGGGTCCTGTTTGAGCTGCTGCGACTTGAGGTGAAGGAGTGGCGATGTCCTGTATCTTGTCGGCCAAATCAGCAAGTACCTCTAGCGATGACGTAGGTTGGGCGGCGATCAGGGTTTGGATGTTTCGCGGCAGACGGCTGGTCCAGATAGTGTTCAAGAACTCCTCAGGCACATTGGGTCCAGCTAAGCTCTGTAGGTGGCGAAGGAACTGTGATGGTCTTCGCTCGCCTAATTCTTCGTGCATCAGTAGTTGTTTGACCTTCTTGTCGTGCGAAGCGCTCAGTCTTTTGATGAGTTCCGATTTCAGCTTCTCGTACTCATCTGTGGCTGGTGGTGAGATGATAATATCTTTCACTTCCTTTGAGAATTGATGGTCGAGTTGTCCAATAACGTAGTTAAACTTTTTGTATCCGATGTGATGCCAGAGATCGCGAATTGTCCTTCTACCTGTGCGAACCATATTTCCGGTTCTTCGGGCCAAAATGGCGGCACTCTAACTCCAACTCGAAAATAACTCGGCGGGCTTCTGATCTTCCACGTGCTCCTTCTCCGTTGCGGTTGTCATCGTGTGTCAGCGTGTAATTATCAGAGGGGTCACCAATATAGCAGCGTGTGATTCAATCGTACCTACCTAGGTATACAGCTAAACACGAGTTATATTATAATGTTTATTGAGTAAGTAGGTACACGGTACAAGTTCACATTCACTTAGGTACTTATTATTAGTCCAGATTCAGTAAGTAACTACTCGCGAGCAGCTGAATCGACTCAACCCTTCAAATGTACAAAGTGTATTTTTTTTTTCAAAAATGGCATTAATAATTCTCATAAAACGTATTATCTTTAAAATTGTAATCCTTAAGCTTTATAATGATACCATTATATTAAAATTCTACCCAGTAATTTTTAAATTAATCAGGTGTGAATGGGAACGTAATAAAAGTGAAGTTAATTTAAGTGAATATTGGGTTGATCAAAATTAAAATAAAACGGAAAATTTATGTTTAATACTCACGATTTATTGTTTCAATACTTGGTGTTGCCTCCCCGAGCTTTGATAACAGCTCGAAGGCGGTTTTTCATCGACCTGATAAGTTTTTTGATCAGTCCTTGAGGAAGCCTTTCCCACTCCTCGTCCAGCGCTATCTTCAGCTCAGCGATATTTGTAGGCGCCGGATTTCTGGCTCGTACCCTCCGTTTGAGCTCGTCCCATAGATGCTCTATAGGGTTGAGGTCAGGACTTAGTGCTGGCCAGTCAATGGTCCGAATGGCAACTTCATCCAAGAACTGACGAGTGATTCGTGCTGTGTGACAGCGGGCATTGTCATGCATTAAAAGAAAGCCGTCCTCGATGAAACCTTCATAAGGCAAGACATGATCCAGAAGAATATCTTCCACATATCGCACAGCAGTCAGACCGCCTCCTCGACCTCCACCAGGGATGAAAACGAGCTCCGTTTTTCCTTCCAGCGAAATGCCCGCCCACATCATACATGAACCACCGCCGTTGGACCAGTGCTGTTTTGCCGAAACAGTGTCCTAACACTGTTTCGGCAAAACAGCACTGCGCAAACCGCTCGCCTGGACGCCTGTAGACCCGAGCTCTCCTGTCACTGCCGTGTAGACACACTCTGCATTCGTCAGTGAACAGGACTGACCGCCATTGCTCAGCACTCCAATCGATGTGTTCGCGAGCAAATTCAAGGCGCGCTTGTCGGTGAGCTGTGGTCAACTTTGGGCCTCTGGCAGGCCTTCTTGGAACGAGGTTCGCTTCTCTGAATCGTCTTCTGACCGTCCATTCACTAACAGATACTCCTCGAACCTCTCTCAGCTGCTGCTGGATAGAAACACCAGTGAGATGGCGATTTCTGAGACTCGTCGAAACGATAAAACGGTCGTCTCTCTCAGAAGTAAGCCGGCGCCGACTGGTATCTGGCCTCCTAGAGTAAGAACCAGTCTCTTGGAATCTTCTGTACACCCTTGACACAGCAGATTGGCTCAGGTTTAGTCGACGAGCGACTTCTCTCTGGCTAAGGTCCTGTTGCAGCAAAGCAACAACTTGAGCGGCTTCTTCTGATGTTGTATCCATGGTGGTTGTAAATCAGCGATCGTAACTTGCGTAGGTGTGTTAAGGTCAACGTTTAATAAGCGTGGACTGCTTTCAGGGAGTTTTAAAGGAATTTGCAACGCGCCTTCGCGGCTACCGCACAAAACGCATTTTCTATGCTTACACGGATCTAACGAATATTTAAAAGAAAAAGCTGAACGAAATTAAATGATTGGTGTGATTCAAAAGCCTAAAGATCAAGCTTTAAAAATGTAAAATTATATACAGTATACTCAAGTCATTGTCGAAAAAGTTACACATTCGACTTTTTGTAGGAGTGAGTCGATTCAGGTGCTCGCGAGTATAGATCGCGGCGTATTTACGCGGGCGCGTTCGTTGCGCGGAGAGACGTGCGCTCGACCCGGAGTTCGTTAACCACTGCCGTTCGTTCCTTCTGTTCTGTCTGTCCGCCACGTCTTGTTGCCGCGCGCGGCCGCCTGGCGGCGCCAGCGCCGTGGCGCTGTTATGACTTGTAGTGGGGTAATTTCTCAGGTCCGCACTAAGGATTTTGCAGGGCCGTATTTAGCGTTGAGTTCGATTCCTGGAATTTAGAAATCTTTTATTTATTCGCCAATATATAAGTGAAGTAGCATGCCACACACTGATATGGAAATAAAGTGATATTATGATTTCGGTCGCTTCGGTATGTAGACTAAAGTAAAGAAGCGACGAAGAAACCTTTAGCCTGTTAGGTATTATTTTAAGAGTTATTTTTCGAGTTAGAGCAAAATCCATCTCAAGCTTTTTTATCTTCTAGATAGTCTGAAATTTTGTAATAAGCCTTTTTGCAAAGGATATGTTTGACGATTTGTTTGAATTTATTTATAGAAAGTTTTTGCAACTCGCTAGGGGTTTTGTTGTAGAAGCGTATACATTGCCCTCTAAAAGATATATTAATCTTGTGTAACCTAGTTTTGGGCAAAGTGACTTTATTCTTATTTCTAGTATTTACATTATGTATGTAGCAATTTTTAGGGAACCGATCGATATTTCTAGGAGTGTACAATAAGTTTTCATATATATACTGACACAAGTGCTGTCATTATATTTATTTCTTTAAATTTATCACGCAGGGATTCTCTAGGACCCATGTTATAGATTGCACGAACAGCCCTCTTCGGCAGCACAAATACGGTGTTAATTTCTGCAGCTGGGGAAAGCTGGTAGCAATATACCATATGACATAATACTATGGAAGTAGCTGAAATAGACAAGTCTGGATGTATCAACGTATGTAAGATGACGGATTTTTTTGACTGCATACGCTGCAGAACTAAGTCTCTTCGATAGTTTATCTATGTGTGGGCCCCATTGAAGTTTACTATCTAAGGTTATTCCTAAGAATATGGTAGTGTCTACAATTTCTAACGTTTCTCCTTTTACGTTTACATCAGCCTTGTTTTACATTTGGTAGAATAAATCAAAGATGAAAATCGTTAGATAGGCCCTTACCGTAGTGAGACCGCGCCGTTTTGTGTGCCACTCGAAATGAGTTCGCTCACTCATTTGGAATCAGTGTACATCTAAACACGGTGCTAGCTGGACCTCTTTAACTTTGGCATTTTTGGTTGAAAAGTGTCTCAAAATGCCATCGCCTGCATTTCGCAAATGCAACAATAAATTCTTAAAATACAAATAAATCCAAAGGCGTAACATTTCACTCTTAGGACTGCGATATAATTAAATAACTATTATTTTTCCTTCAGCTGCTGTAGCGTTGCGACCGGACTATAAACAAAGTAAAACTACCAGCTAATCTGTGGTACATAGACTTAGACGTGCGAGCCGACCTTAAATTTGCCGGCGGCGCCGCTGCGCCGGCGTGGTTTGATTTTTTGTCTCTAATATAAGTATTGACTGTTTTAGTTTGAATCGTCTGTTTCGAGTTTTTTTTTTATATCTTTATTCATTAAAGAGGGTTTGATCAGAGTGATCATGTCACCCTCATAGTTTACAATAACTTTACTGTTCCGGAGCTACGTATTATGACGGTTTGAAATTGCCCTTGCAAGACGTAAGGCGCAAAAATAATAAAAAATCAATAAACCATTTAAAAATGGGTTTCTTATTGGTTTTTGCTTTCTCCTGGATGAACGGTCAAAGAGGTTCGCTAAGTTTGTTGTAGAAAGCGATGTACGAATTCATATTTGAAAACAAAAAAATATTACAGCTCGATCTAGGCTACAAGAGCTGATTCATTTGATAGGTCGGTATTTAGTTTAAGGTACACAGTAATAACTAAGGATAGGAGTTATTGGATATTTTGGCTACCGATTATTAGTTGGGTATTTTGTTTCAATTCCGCTAGTACCAACTGGTACCCAGTAACGTTACAATACTCTATACCTGTCCTGATTTCTACCCAATATATTTCTAACCGATTTGGTTAGAAATACCAAATACTTGTTGCAGCTACATAACTTTACGGGTGAACGGTCCGCTAGTATCTATGCGTAGATGATAGGTTAGGTAAGTATAGGTATTGAAGCGTTGGGTAGTTATGGCTCACGGTCGGTTAGGCGCGATGCTCGCTTTGCACAGTTATTCCCTAGCGGTATGCGGATTTTACAATAGCGTTAGATATTTTAGGACCACGCTAACAGGTACTGGCTAGTTATAGAATACCGGACTCATCTCTAGTAATAACAGCGAGCGTTTTTTCGAGACTATCCACTGCCGCGCCGCCGATGTGTAGTCGATCAGTCAGCGCGCCGGCCAGTGACCAGACTGTATAGATAATCTGTTTTATCAAAACTCTCTAAGAAACATAGCAGTGGTGCGCTGAAGATTTCTACTTCTTCTAGCAACCGCAATCGCAGAAAACCTTGAAGGAGACTACATTCTTAAGTACTGGAGGGATAAATGATATGTTTATTGGAGAGTTTTGAACAGATTCTCCGGTCTGGTTGCTGGTCGTCGTCGCACCGACGCGACTGATAGAGACGGCGGCGGCGGCGTGAGAAAACAGCGGCGCGTGCCGGCGCGGCGCGCACGTCTCCATACTTCAAAGACAATGCCACAGTTTTTGGTGTCAGGGCATATCTAACGATTTACATCTTTGATAAAACCTACATCTGTCGCAGGACGTCGCGCGCGTCGTATTTGTAATAGTTCCAGGGCGATCACCGTCACCGCCTGCCGAGCGTGGTCGCGATATGTACTTATGGCAAAGGGTAAGGCAGGGTGCACTTGTTGCTGATCACTCTGATGAGGGCATCTCTCGCAGGTGTGCCTGTTCGGCGCGGCGGAGGTGTCCCTGCGCGACGCGCTACGCGCGGGCGCGCAGGGGACCGAGCTCGTGGGGCTGGTGCGCGCCGCGCTCGTCCGCAAGCAGCCGCGCCACGCCGGTCAGTACCTTACACTCCCCACTATACACCTACTTCACTTCTCCACTCCACGACCATGTCTGAATTGATACACTATGCATGGAACCGGATATAAGCAGGTACCGTACCTACTTGATGCCGAGGAGAGTCGGTCGTGCAGCGTGGATAGCCTCAACGTCGCTATTGCTGGACCGAATCAGCTCAACTGTACCTACTGATGAACAGATTCATTTATTTATTTATTTTATCACATCACGCCGCCGCCCCGCCGCCGTGCCGCCGGCGGGCGGTCGGTCGGGCCGCGGACTGAAAGCTCACTCCGTCCTATCTTGTGTAGGCATGCAGAATCTTGCGCGGATGGAGAACCGCCCGATGATTCTGATCGGCGGCTAGCTCCTCAGAGATGACGTGACATTCACAGCGCGCGCGTACAGCACGCGGGCGGGCGCGGAGGGCGGAGGGGCGGACGGGTTTTCGCACCTGGACGCGTCCGGCGCGGCCCGCATGGTGGACGTGGGAGAGAAGGCGGTGACGCGGCGCAGGGCGGTGGCAGAGTGCCGGCTGCAGGTGAGCGCGCACCTCATGGCGCTGCTGCTAGACGCGCGGCTGCCCAAGGGGGACGCGCTGTGCTGCGCGCGGCTGGCGGGCGCGCTCGGGGCCAAGCGGACGGCGGACCTGATACCGCTGTGCCACCCGCTGCCGCTGGAGCTGGTCCGCGTCGAGATCGCGCCGGCGGCGGAGGGTGGCGCGCTGCGGCTGCGCTGTGAGGTGCGGGTGACGGCGCGCACGGGCGCGGAGATGGAGGCGCTGACGGGCTGCGCGGTGGCGGCGCTCGCACTCTACGATATGTGTAAGGCGGTCGACAAGGACATGCGCATCACGGACCTGCGCGTCGTGCGCAAGGAGGGGGGCCGCTCCTCTGCGCCGCCGCCCCTGCCGCCCCCGCCGCCCCCGGGGCCAGCCGACGAGCGAGAGCCCTTCGCGCCGATCAACTTCATCAACTTCTAGCTAGCGGTGCGGTACCTATGGTATGGACACTAGAGCAACAAAATAATTGTCTAATTGTACGTAAGTGATATCAGAGTGGTGGTGGTAAGACTCACAGAGTAGGATAGATTTCAATGAATTTTAATATACAGGAGGTTACGGATGAATTTTTAGAAAATGTCGTTTTATTGGTGTTTTCTATAATCAAGTTTTCGTTCGAGGCGGCTTTAATGTTTTACGACGACAATTTCCCCAATCAAATGGTCTAACACGCTTGGTGAACGCACAGCGGAAGCTTTCATTTCACCAACTATTTGTGCGGTTACATTTTGTATATAGTATAGGTACCTACTACACTTTTCGACGAAACAATTTTCTATAAAAATGGGATTGATAGACTTACAAGTTAAAGATTTTCCCCAAAACAAATTGTTTCCATTGCTACTCAGAGTACCTAATCTTGAAAGTTCCGTGAATGTGTACCTCCGCCGCGCCGCGCGCCGCGCCGCGCCGCGCCGAGTTGGAATCAGTAACATTTATTAAAAAATAATCCCTCATTTTATATTTTTCAGATATATAGATATATATGTATGTACTTAGGCTTTTATTAATATAGTGCGCAAGCCCTTGCACCTAATTAAATTAAGGAGAAGGTCGCGGTTCAAGTCCCGCCGAAATCGTAAATTTTTGGCGGTCTAGTCTAGTATGACTGAATGTTGAAATGTACTTATTTCAGAAAGAACAATTCTTTTTTTTTTTCAATTTATTTGAGGGTTTTATCGCAAAGAACAATTCTTAAAAAGTACTTTTCCCATAATGTCTGAAATCCCAAAAGACTAATTTGTACAATGACTGAAAATAAGAAGTGCCCATCATCATCAGGTACAATGGAACACAATTTTTTTTTTTTATTCATAGATCATGAAGATTCTAAAAGTCTAGCTAGTTTTCAAATAATTTTATTTTTCATCAGTGTCAGTTTCCACGTTATGATCGTTTTAATTTTAACATACCTATGTCACTAGTAATGACATAGAAAATCAAAATTAAAACGTAATGACTCATTACGTTTTAATTTTGATTTTCTATGACACTGGAACAACTGTTCCCCATGAGTATCTTGCATTTGTGACAGTTTCTGTCACATCTGACAATAAGTGTCAATTCGACAGCTATCACAGTTTCTCTGAGTTGAATTTGATATTCCTTTAGTGTGCACTACTAGTCTACTACTACTATGTGAAGTCGTTTGAACAACACGATAAAAAAACACTTGGCGATATTGTCAGAAAAAGAAATAGCTATTTTCTGATAAGAATGTGTAATTCAACTTCGAAATAAGCCAAACATTTTGATTTTACAATACCAGCAATGTATCCTGAAAGTGTCGTTAATGGGCGAAACGAGGCTAGTCATTTTTGGAAGTAGCGTTCCGCCCATTAATGGGCTGCAACCGTGGGCGGTTCGAGGCTACACCGATTTTTTTATTCAAAATGATACTAACTGTATCTACTCTATTCTATATGTACTATAAAATAATATAAACATCACTATTAATTGGTGGTATTGTTTTTAAAATAATTACCTATTGTACCACTGCGGGGTATGGTCGGAGGTACGGTGGTTCAGGGTTCGATAGTCGTAATCAGATTATGTCATCATCATCATCAGCCCATACACGTCCACTGCTGGACATAGGCCTGTCCCTTACGACGTCACAAATAGCGGTCCTGAGCCGCCTCCATCAATCGACTCCCTGCGACCGCTACGATGTCGTCGGTCCGTCGAGTGGATGGTCTCCCATGTAGTGGGGGATTTGCCATAATCACCACGCTTGGCGGGCGGATTGGTGACCGCAGTGTTGGTGTTTAAAAATACTCAGAAGGAAGCTGCTGCCCTTCCTCTGGTAGGTTTCCTTAGTCGGCTCTTACGACACCCACGGAATCAGATTATGTACGACTGTACTAAATTCATAAGTCATTTCGAAATTCAGACATTACACAAAGCAGTCTTTTGGGATTTCAGACATTATTGGAAAAGTACTGAGTTAAAGAATTGTTCTTTATTGAATAGCTACTAGATTTCAACATTCAGTCATAATAGACCGGACCCATTTTTGGGATATCATTTAATTTCTTAGGTACATACATATACCTAGTATAGTATTATGTATATTTGTCTGTGGATATACTTACCTTACTAATTGTGATAAGTTAATCTAGGTTCTTTGGATTAACACACTTAGTAGGATAGATATACTTAGCTAGAACTGTTTTGTGACGTTTTATTGTTTTTATATAGGGCTTAGCTACATTTATTGTAACGCTAAGTTTTTTTTTTAAATCATTTATTTACAAAGGATTTGTTCGCTGAAGCTGATAATTGAATTAACCTCTAACTAGTTACTACTACTTAATCGCTTACTAAAAGGTAAATTTTTTTGGCATCATCTGTTAATGGGTCTGCAAGAATACTGTTGCACTCAATGACATCTCTAAAGTACAGTTATTTCTATATAGCGAGTTCTGTACACATTCAGTTTTGACAATAAATATCTTTATGTTCCATCAATACATGGTAAACATCATCTACTACATTACATTACATGTTGAACAATTAGCTGTACAAGTTTGGTCATCAGAAATGAGCGCTAACATGTTTTTTGTGTTTGATGTCATAAATACTGATGTTTTAGAGTGTGCCATAAGCAATTTAGTGTTAGAAATCGTTATTTATCGCAGAATCTGTGAAAGCTACTACCTTCAAATTTAGGTAAATGATACTTTGAACTTTTATCTTGGATTACGTGTTTTAAAAACACGATTGGTGAAAATTTTTTCGATAAAGTATTATTTTGAAAAATACATGTTTTGCACAAATTTTGCTATGTATCTCAGGAACAGCACATTTTATTTGTTGGGTTTTTGTTTTGTCAAGAAAGCTTGAAGTATTTCTTGAGATACGTCTTTTAATTTTTCGATTGGTTGTTTAGTTAACTTGTAATTAGATAAAAACTCATTTTTTGCGCTTCCGCCTTTCCAAAAACGTATGCTCTGTCCCGCTCCTATGAACGCAACATCCTATTGCTATCCTTTTTACAAAATGGCGCGCAATGCGCACTCTTAACAGGCAACTTGTGATATGTACCTACCTGCTGCAGGTTACTGTGAGAGACCAATAAATTAATAATACATCATATTTTAATTATTACACATTAAGTTTTAGTCATGTAAGAAAGAAATTTCCTATTTTTAAATATACATATTTACACTCTTTTATGTAGGTTATGTCTACATAACTATTTTATATTTTTATAAATAATTCATATAATGTATGTAGGTACCCTAGATGTCGCCACCCGAGATCGCGAGCTAGCCGGTTTACAAAACGGGTCCATTCCGCATGGTTAATAAAACGTGGAACAAGAGCCCATTCACTAAAAACTAAGGACGTTCCTAACCAATCAGCCTTCGTTTTGTAAGCGTCTTAGCCATTAGGATTTCGCGTCGCCGGCTAGTTACGTACAATGTTATTTTAAGATATGTTATTATTAAAAAGGTTGTTTTTTATTTTAAAGTTTTTATTTAATACCCTTTTAGTAGAATTTATAAATAAATACATAGGTCAGCGTCGACAGGTCGGCATCGGACGCTCCACGCCTGTACCCGCAGCAACCGAGTAGCCGCGACCGCCACTCGCCGAGTAGCAAGCGGACGAATTTTGTACCAATGACATTGGCGACCCACTCGCTATTTAGGATAGCGACTGGGTCGCCGCGGCCGTCGCAATCGTAATGACGTCATTCGCACTTCACGGATCGCCGCCGGCATTGCTGACAGCCCGATGCGTCCGCTCCAAATCAGCTTCATGTGGCAACGAGCAAAAATCTAAATAATAAAAAAATATCATCTTTTTATACTAGGTTAGCTAAAAAAAATTAGGTTGTAAGAAACCACTTTTTTCGCTGTAGCGCAATTTTAAATACGCATATCGGGAAGAGTGTATAAAATTATGTAAGGTTGCATAAAAAGTAAGTATTTTGCCCTCAATGGTCTTTACGCCCTTTGTTTTGGAAGCAGTCGATATGTCGAACCATCCAAAGAAAAAAGATGCTACGTAAAATCCGTTCGATGTGGGCAGTGAGGAGCGTCCGATGCAGCGCCGGACTGTCGACGTCCACTATCGAGACCTGTCTCTAATTATTAGTAAATGGCTAAACTTCTGTAAAATGTTGCACCAGCAGTCAGGTATCCTACGTTTCGTTCTTATGTATTGGGGTCATACATAGCACACATATTGGTAGAGGGATCGCCACCGTATCAACTGGACTCGTTCACTATTCTTTGTATGGAACTCCCTGCTGCACTGCACTGCACACTAATAACGTAGGTAGGCGATCGCATCGCTTTGCCTCAAGACAAGCTCACAAACCGCTATACAGTGTTGATCCCTTCAGAGCTGATAAGTTGTGTGCAATTATGCTTGACCTTGGAATGAAGATGAGCCACGTTTACGTGAATATCATTAATTAGTTCTTATTGTACTCATTCCATGCATTCTTTACCTTTCTGTCAGTTTGACTGATAACCAAATACTTAAGTAGGTGGTCATATCCTAATGCTATACTGATTACATTTTTTAGACAATTGATTATGTTTAGGAACTTGTCAGCCCTCCTCCCCCTGGTCCCTGGTGATACAGGTGAGGTTTAAGACTAGACCCAACACAAAATCTCATGTATTTTTGTACGTAGGTACAAAATATCATACGAGATATAAATGTATGTGTGTACGCACTAAAAACTGTTCTTTCTACAAAAAAATACACATGATATCTCACTACAATATTGGGACTTACGAAACTCTTAAGTCCCCTTATTTTAGGAGTTGACAGATTCACATTTCTATTGTTAAAAAGGCTTAGCTAACCTGTCAACAATAAAAATAGGTAATTAATGGATGGAATGAGTAAAGGTAAATTTATAATAATGTTCTTGTTGCAAACAAAGCAATAGTGTAAGTATTGATTAACCATTACAATTGCTTGTTATGACAACACATTTTAACTAATACAGTTACATGGTTCTATAGATGAAATAGCTAGGCAGGAGTGGTTACCTCAATTAAGAATAAAGCAATGAATATAACAAAAGTCGGCGACGTCGACCGTGGCTAGCACCACAACACACTCGGTCAGGCAGTGGGCACGAGCACGTTGGTCTTGGCAGGCTGGTCCTGCGTGGGCGCTGCACTTGGCTTGTCGAGGCGCTGCACGCGGATGTCGTGGCTCTGGATATAGTTGTTGATCTCCTGGCCCTTGCGCGCCAGCTGTTCCTCCAGTGCGCGCACGGCCAGCGGCAGCTGCTCACAGTTGTTCTGCAGCTCCGGCAGCACCTCACCCACAGTGCGCTCGCACAGCACGCCGCCCACCATGCGGAAGCACTTGCGCGACGCCTCCACGCCGCGCAGCGTCTCGATCACGATCCTGCAACGCAACAGAACGCGCGTACAGATACATTACGCCTGCCTGTCGTCTGCCGGGAGCGGCCCCGCCCGCACTACGCGACCACGACCAGGTACTTACTTGTGCTCGTTCAGATCCATGCCCAGCTCAGACAGTTTGTTCGCCAGTAACCTCTGTTCGCCGCGGAGCTCTTGGAAATTAGCGAATATTTCCTCGTTCGTCTTCCCTTTACCGGCTTTCGGGACGGGCTTGGCCATGTTGATATGACTCATAATAGTAGGTTAGACAGATTTATAAAAGTAGAAGCACTATTTTTGTATCGTAACACATAGGCAGACAAAAATTTGGAACACTCTTCTTCTTCTTTTAGCTTTGGCTCTGCATCTGGATTGATGCAATTCTGCCAGTGTCAGTTAGGTATGAATTGTGCATTTAGTAACAATAGATAAAAATTTAAGGAGGTTGAGATTGGATTTTTCAGAAAATAAATAATTTATATAATTTCAATCAAGTTCGTATAGGTACAAAAACAGACAGAAACAACTAAATTAAAAGCGCTAACAGAAGTGATCAATATGCGAAGTAACATAAAATATATACCTACGTAATCTAAAAGCTACAATTGTTATACTATTTACAGAAATAAATCTACAAAGTTTAGATACAAAAGGGGAAAATACTAATGGAAGAAGGGTCTTGGAAGAGAAGGGACGGGGGATTTCAGGAGGAATAATATCATGAAGAGAAATTTTAAGCCTAGGACAGACGAAAAGAAGATGTTCAACATCTCCTTCATCCAAACCACATTCACACAGAGATTGATTCCTGACCCTTATCTTCGTAAGAAACACAGGGGTACATACATGGCCCAACCGGAGACGGCATAAAATGGATGTGCTGGTTTTGCTGGCCTTTTTAAATTTGAAAAACCAAGGTTTGAGAGGAATTTCTGGTTGCAAATTACCATAGTGCTTGCCTTTTAAAAGTCTAGATGAGTTCCACATTTGAGACCAAGAAGTAGTTAGATGGAAACTAGGGGCTGAACAAAGATCATGAGCAAAAATTTTAAGGTGTTCCTCTGAACCAAACTGAGTTGCTTGTTTCGCACAAGAGTCAGCGGTTTCGTTTCCTGGAATCCCAGAGTGACCCGGGATCCAAGCCAAGATAATATTAATGCCACTACTTTTACACCTAAACAAAGATTCACGAATTTTAAGAATGATTGGAAATCTAGATTTGGAGCGAAAGGGGCAAGATAGGATAGACTGAAGAGAGGTTTTAGAATCAGAGAATATTAAGGAATTATTGAGGTTGTGCGAGTCTACAAATTTAATAGCTTCCAGCAATGCTATAGAATCCGCAGTAAAAACCGAGGAAATCGATGTTTTGATGAATTTAAAATTATCTTGGACGAAGGAATCCAAACTGCAGCGCCTACAGGACTAGAGTCATTTAATTTTGAAGATGGAGAGCCAACCATTATAATTAGAATCAAGTTGCATGTTAAATTTTTTACGAGCATATGAGCAACCTTTTACGATCCCAAAATCTAAGATAATATCTGGTTCGAACATAATAGCTTCATAAGAGGTAGTAAACAAAGGATTAGAACTAAATTGGATGACAGGATATGGAAGGTGGGAATATTTCATAAAATTCCGAATCAAACACGGTATTTTGTCCTGAGGAATATTAATAATAGGCTCAAAGAAAGAATACAAATCGTTTAACTTATTTAGAAGAGGGTGTTGTAAATTTTGAACTAATTTGAAAAGAAAACGATTTGAGAGATATTGCCTTCTAAGAGAAAGAGGAGGATCTTCACATTCTACTTGCATTGCGTTTATAGAAAAAGATTTCATTGCACCAAGAATAATTCGAAGACATTTTGACTGGACCTTATCTAACTTATCTAAAGCCATCCGCGTACTAGGATCCAGAAGGAATGAACCATAATCCATATGACTACGAACTATGGGATTATATAAAAGTTTTTGACAATAGGGATGGGAACCCCACCAGGCACCAGACAGTGAACGTAGGATGTTAATATTCTTTTCACATTTTTCTGCAATGTAGCTAAAATGAGGAACACCTGTCATTCTTGAGCCCTATCACATGCGCTCAGGGGTTAGTCAGGGGTCAATACTTGTACCCCTATTGTTTCTGTTGATGATTAATGACCTCCCCTCATGTGTATCTTACGCGAAGAGCCTGCTCTATGCGGATGACTTAAAGCTCTTTAGTGAGATTAAGTCAGATGCAGATTGCTGGGCGCTGCAGCGTGATGTTAATGCGATCCATGAGTGGAGTATCATCAAGAAAATGGAGTTCAATGCCAGTAAATGCTATGTGATGACTTTCGGGCGAATGCGACAACCAATCCTTTTCAATTATGACATCAACGGTGTGGCGATTACAAGGTCAGATGCCATGAAGGACCTGGGTGTCGCATTCGACTGAAAGTTAACTTTCCACGCTCACATAACTGCGCTCGCAAAAGAGACTCTTTCAGACGTCTGGGATTTGTGCTCAGGAAAGCCCGCGACTTCCGTAATGACCATGTGATATGCCTGATCTTTGGCGCGCTCGTCCGTAGTAAGCTTGAAGCCAGCGCTTGTGTTTGGAACCCGCATGAGGCCAAGTATGCCTTAATGCTTGAAAAAGTGCAAAAGGCATTTTTGCGGTTCCTGTATAAGCGCAGATATGGCTACTATCCCTTCTTGTACCCTACTAAGTTCCTGATGGGCTGTCTGGGGTACAACTCACTGGAGACGCGGCGCGCCTTCGATCAGCTTTCCATAGCGTGCAAGCTCTTCCGAGGTAAAATAGACTCCCCCGAACTAAGTGATGTGTTGTGTCGCCTCTACGTTCCTGATAACTACTGTAGGGGCCGAAAGCACAGGTTGTTTGACGTACTGGTGTCGTCCACGGCGGCACGCTCCGCATCACCCATCCCACGCATCCTCACCGCACTCAACTCTCTCCTGAACGATAGCCCTGAAACCGACCTGTTTGCGGATAGTCTGGGTGAGATTTTGTCGGTGTGTTTAAGGTTCTATGAACGTGATGTATGAATGGGTGTACCTAGTTTTGACTATATTATAATGTTATATCTAATCAAAAATCTAATGAACGAGTAATTCAATATGGTGTTCCCCAAGGAAGCGTACTTGGCCCGCTACTTTTTATCATATACATAAACGATCTCCCATTAATCATCAATAAAATAAATCGACATATGACATTATTTGCAGATGACAGCTCTATCACAATCAAATGTAATGACATAAAAAAATATGAATCTGACATTAATCAATCACTAACCTCTGTTATCAAATGGCTTGATGACAATAATTTAAAAATAAACCTAAAAAAAACGATGATAATGCATTTTAATCAATTAACAATAAAACCTGATAATTCAAAATAATAAAATAGAAAATACTGACTCCATAAGATTTCTAGGTTTAGAGATAGATGACAAGGTGGAAAACGCATATTGAACACATAACCAAGAGGATTAGTAGTTCGGCATACGCATTATTTAGGTTATCCCTAACCCTCAATATTGACACGCTAATTGTAGCATATTACGGATTAGTTGAATCGATACTGAGGTACGGAATAATTTTCTGGGGGAATTCTACGGATAAAGACGTAATTTTTAAAGCGCAAAAACGTTGTATGCGAGTCATGTTTAGAATACACGTGACTGATAGCTGTAGACCATTATTCACGAACCACAAAATCCTAACACTTCCATCGCTGTATATAATCGAAGTGGCTCTGTTTGTGAGGAATAACCCACACCTGTTTCCGCGCATTTCAGATAAAACGCCAAGAAACAGATGTGAAGATAGGCTTTGTTTATTTCCATCTAAAACTGCACTACTACATAAGAGCATTGTATCAATGGCACCGAAAATTTACAACAAAATACCAAAGAGCTACCAGCAACTTAATGATTGTGATTTAAAAATAAATTTAAGAAATTGTTAATTGACAAATGTTATTATAAGATTGACGACTTTCTAAATGATAAATTTTAACTCTAAAATGTATAGAATTATTATAAAATTCAATATCGTAATTATGTACTTACCTAAATTTAATTCTTTTTTAACATTAATTCTAATATATAACTCAATTATTATTTTAGTTAGGTACGATCTCTGTTGCATGCCCCGTCTCTCACAATTTGTACACCGAAATCGGTAAAACATGTTGATACCTGCATACCTGTAAAATCTTATATCTACACATGTTTATGCAAATAAAATGATCTTTATCTTTATCTAATAATGTACTATGTTTTGACTAAGTAACTTTTTATTTTATTTGGACATGTGTAATTTATTTTCTTCTGTTTGTTTTATTCAGTATTGTCACCTATTAATTCAACTATAATTTATTTGATTAAGTTTAATGTGTATAGTAATTTTAATTTAATGTTAATATTTAAGTAACTAATGTAATTGGTTAGTTAAAATCGTATTAGTTGCTCAATAAATAAATAAATAAAATAAATAATTGAATCTAATTTTAAACCTAAGAATTTTACATTATTTATTTGATCAATCAAATCACCGCCAACATATAGGGTAATGGATGGAATTAATCTTTTTTTGGAGAAGACAATACAATTACTTTTAGATGGTGAAAGGGACATACCATGAACTTTAAGCCAATCATCCAGGATATTAAGAGATGGACTCAGTTCATCCTGAGCAAACTCTTGGGAACTCGTTTTAATATATAAAGCCAAATCATCAGCGTATTTAAGGCATATACACGGTAAAGAGTGATCTAAGTCAGAAGTATAAATACTATATAATAAAGGACTCAATACAGAACCTTGAGGCAACCCCTTATAAATACTACGGGGAGATGAAAGGAAGCCCTGGTTTTTCACTAAAATTTTCCTATCCATAAGCATACTACATATAAAGCGAACTATTCTCTCTGGAATTCGCAGCCGCTGAAGTTTTATCTTGAGAACCGGTAGCAAAAAATTATCATAAGCAGCAGTGATGTCATATCACGTATCCTGGACACAGAACAGTTAGTCACTGTATAAATAATGCCGAATTATCGCCAAATATCCATACAGTAATCCAAAAACAATTTGAGATATTGTAAGGCACAACAAAACTTACCGAGGAAAAGGAATTTTGGGTGTTTTTCAATACGATGCCTTGCCGCACAAAGGTGCACTACACTTCACCATTTATTTCAGTTTTTTTCGAACATATTTCACAAGATTTATATAAAATATACAAATACATAGGTATTATTTGGCGGGAAAGTTTTGGCTCAAGAACAGATCGTTAACTGATAATAAAATAATAAATAAATGCGTAGTTCTATTCAGCTGATTATAAATACTAATATTTCAATAATGTATACCGAGTAGAGATTGCAATCCGGTTTATTCGAAATCCGAATTAACCGAATTAACCGGATAATTTGTTTAAAAAAACCGGTTAGAAGCATCGAAATCCGGGTAGTTCGAATAATTATTTTTAGTAATTGATAATAGTTTTAAGCAAAGATCAATTAGCTTGTGATCGTAAATACAATACCTACAATACAATATGATGATTGCAACTTTAATTTTAGACATAATAAATTATAAAGTTTGTATTTACACATAAAATAAAAATACAAAATAAGTATATGACACTGGTCAAGAGTGCACAACATGAACTCTTGTCCAGTGAAGAAGAGGCAGTCGGTGTTCAGCCTCTTTGCGATAAGCTGCAGGTAGCTGTTGTCGCACAGCTGGCGCATCAGTTACGACATTCTGTTGCGGATGATCGCGTAGAAGTCGTCTGCGCGTGTATCCGCAAATATCCCTGACGCGCTACAGAAGCTGCGGCAGCCCCATCACCAACCTGAACCCATTGTTATACTGGACACGCATGGTATTCCAGCATCGCTGTGTGTAACTGACCCATAGACTACAGGTATAAAATGACTGGCAGTACCCTCTTAACAGACTCGTTTTTACGGCCGTACTACATCATGCAAATCTACGGGCCAGCATATTGGCTCTGACTGATAATGCTCTGCGTTCACTTTCCACATCTACATCATCCATGAGGATCTCGGAGACCAAGAGGCTGAAAATCGACACTCTTTTGAGTTACTACTACACTACCTGCCAGTGAGATGGGTGGAAAGGTTATATGTTTCTGAACCGGTCTTAAAAACCAGCTTGCTTTTACTAGCGTTTTAACTAGGCCCATGAACCTCCACATACGGCTCATCATCAGCCCATACACGTCACGGCATACGGCTCACAAATGCTCAACAGTTTCCTGCGAGCACTGATCGATGGGCTCAGCAGTACCAGGTCATCGGCGTAGCTTATGCTATTTACTAAGACACCATCAATGGAACAGCCAATCCCAGTACTGCTAAACCCCTTGATCAGACGGTCCATGTACAGGTTGAAAAGCCGGGATGAAGTTAGCCCGCCTGCCGCACCCCACAAACCAACCTGGACATGTCCGAGAGTGATCTTGATCATCTCACACAATTACGCAGGTACTTAAAGAGCAGCATCAACTCAGGGGGCAACCCTTTATCGCCCGTCAGCTTCTACCACAACTTGTCATACGTCACAAGATCAAACGCTTTAGATAAATCTAAGTAGCAAGCGTAGACAAGTGTGCTTCTGCTCGTGTAGTACTGGACGGTGTGCTCAGTAATGCTTATTCAGTGGACAACCCAGATCTAAAACTGAACTGAGCGTCTTGCCCCGACCAGCACCTTCGATATCACCATTGCTAACGACAAATACGCTTTAATCATAACTTTTAAGGTACTTAAAACCTTGAGCTTGTTTGTTTGTGTAATTCTAAAATAATTTTCTGCTCTTACTAGGTTTCTTTTAAGGTCATCACTGTTCCGTTGGTTTTTTGTTCTCTTTTTGTTATATGAAACACACGCTATTAAGGTTCCACTGTAATCCTAATAAACACAACTGGCAGATGGATAGTTAGTTGTGTACGTACTTGTAAAGTGTTAGCATTCTTGTATGTATTTTACAATATTTTTATTACTTATATTCTTTACATATTTTCTGGTTCTGTTAATGGTTCTGGTGGTGACGGTACATTATGTAGTCTTTTTTCTCTATCATACTAAATCTCTTCTTTCTTCTCAGACGTTCGAAAGAATCTTTATGTCCTTCACATTAATGCTCAGAGTATCCGTCAACCTGAACCTGACTTACTTGTTTCTTTTGATCATAAAAACATTCATGCCTAACTTTGTTACTAAATCCTGGGTAAAGCCCTGTCTTTCTTCTTCTTATGCTCTTCCAGGTTTCAAACTTATCAGAAACAATCGTATTGGATCAGGTGTTGGAGGGTTGCCTAACATCTCCGAACACATATAATCCATATAAAACATAAAATAAGTGTAACAACATCACACTTATATTACAGACTCTAGCTCTCCAAATAAGTAGCTCACGGCTTCGTCACAGTTTTTCCGGGATAAAAAGTAGCATAGGGTAGTTAGTATAACTAATCACCTATGCAAAATGACCATCCGATCTGTTCTGTAGTTTTGGCGTGAAGAAGTAATATCCAAACTTTTACTTTTATAATATGAGTGTGATGAGAAAGTTTGTAAATGGATAGATAAATGGATGTTCGTTACCTTATTACGCGAAAAACATTGATTGCAGTAAGACGCAATTTGGTTTAAATATAGTTCTAGATCTGTAATTACATAAAGCCTTTTAATCCCGGGAAATTGCTTGCTAAAGCGCAGGCTGAAGTAAGTAAGTAAATAATTTATTTGTCACATAAATATTAGTTTACTTAAAAGCTAGTTAAAAATTACACTAATAGAATGATATTTTTTTTAATTCTTCAATTATTCGAATTAACCGAATTATCCGGATTAACCGTATTCAAAAATGATTAAAGCTTAATTAACCGGTTAAGAAAATTATCCGGATTTTGCAATCAGAAACAGAAACGGTAAATTTATAATTTTGACCGATTCCAAAAGCGCTATTCTGCATCTGGCTCGATGTACCTCGACCGTTCAAGGAACACCCCTACGCCTACGGCCTACCGCATCTTGGATTCATTAATAAATTATCTAAAACTAACAAAACAGTTAAAATCCAATGGAAACCATCACATATCGGCATACCAGGTAATGAAGAAGCTGATCGCCTCGCTAATAATTAATTCGATGAGGGAATAACTTTTGATTGTTTACCATTGTTCACGGACCTTCTGCACTTGGTCAGACACAGGTGTACAGAAATGTGGAAAGAACACTTTGACAAGAGGTCTTTGACCAAGGGCATTTTGTACCGTACTATTCAACATACACTAACGCGTTCACCATGGTTTTCTGGGTCATACATATCAAGACAAGATGTTGTGATTGCTTTGCGACTTCGGTCCGGGCACATCCCATGCAACAGTTTGCATATCTAAATAATCAGGTAAAGCTGATTCACCAAATTGCGAAGAATGTAACGTTTTAGAAGATGCTTATCATGTTTTGGTCGAATGTGTCCGGAGCGAAACCGAAAGAATAAACTTGCTACAAACAGGAATTGATTTACATGAGTTCGGAAAATGTAATAACTTTTTGACCTATCCTCTCTCACAGGAAGCCAAAATGTTATATAAATTAGTTAAATTATATATAAAACGTAGAAAGTAAGTAAATTTATTGTAAACTATGAGGGTGACATGATTACTCTGATCAAACCCTCTTTAATAAATAAAGATATAAAAAAAGGCATCGTATTGAAAAACACCCGAAATTCCTTTTCATCGGTAAGTTTTGTTGTGCCGTACACTATCTCAAATTGTTTTTGGATTACTGTGTGAATATTTGGCGATAATTCGGCATTATTTATACAGTGACTAACTGTTCTGTGTCCAGGATCTCGTAAAACATGTAGGGGAGGTAGGGTAGGGATTGACAGTCGGGAGGTTAGGGCACCCCCTCATTACTCGAAATCCATGGTGGATTTTTTCTGTTTTCTTCCATTGTACTATAGTTTAATTGCTTACAATACCGATTAGCCAAAATTCAGGTTTGATTTCGCTAAGTTGTAAATATCATAAGCGTTTGTAGTTTTCTTGTAAGTAAAAGTAAATATTTTGCTTGTGATTTGGAATAAAATAACAAAGTAATCTGCAAGAAAGTGTAAAGATCTCTAATAACGTCTTCTTTTGTGTTTAATAAAGATTATATTTAACCATAATTTAGCATTCGGATTTTTACAAAATTAAACTTAACCAAATTTATTTGGAAAATGAGGGCATGGGGAGCATTGGGCACTGGCTACGTAGAGAGGCTTGGGCAAAGCCAATTTATATGATACACCATGACTAATCTTCAATAATACTTACTTAAAACAGGAAACGGTTTTGAAAGATTTTGTCAAATTTGACAAGCCTATCTGGGTCATACCAAACTTAGATATGTCTAATTAAGTCAGAATATTGATACGTAATGCAATATTCATTCGTAGTTACTTTATGATGAACATTTTTAAGTCTCTGATAAGAAAAAATATTTGTATTGCAAGTTTTTATAGTAATGTTATATAATCATCATCATCATTATCAGCCCATACACGTCCACTGCTGGACATAGGCCTCCCCCGTACGACGCCACAAATAGCGGTCCTGAGCCGCCTCCATCTATCGACTCTCTGCGACCGCTACGATGTCGTCGGTCCATCGAGTGGATGGTCTCCCATGTAGGGGGTGATTTGCCATAATCACCACGCTTGGCAGGCGGATTGGTGATCGCAGTGTTGGTGTTTAAAAATACTCAGAAGGAAGCTGCTGCCCTTCCTCTGGTAGGTTCCCTTAGTCGGCTTTTACGGCATCCACGGGTTGAGTTGGAGGGGTCGATATTCGTACGCCGCGGCTTCTGTTATATAATACTTCAGCAGTATAGCATAATGTGGCGTATTAAATACAATACCCAAACTCCCTATAGGGGTGCCCAAACCACCCACCCATCGGGAGGTTTGGGCACTTTGGACATGGGTCAGAAGATCTCTTGTAAATTTGTGACAGATTACAATACGAAAACTATTATTTGCAATAATTAAAGGCAAATATATGTGCTAGTTACATTGCCAATAAAATATTGATTTCGTAAACAATTATGAATTTTATTGCCATTTATGTAAAAAAGTGCCAATCCCTCCCCTATCTCCCCTACTAAGGTCGCTTATAAATAGTCCTGTAATAACATTTATCCATTTATCAGTTTTTTAAACGTTATTGCTTTGTTTTGACTTTTCATGTATTTGTATGATTTTCAAGGGCCGTATCAAGGTCCAGCCTGGGTCCAGCTGTTTTAGAAGTGTGTGTGACAAATTTTACTTGCAGTTTTATGGTTTAGTATCCATTCTTGACAAACCCTTTGATAGGTATCAAATAGACTGAATAATATATTTATTTGACAATATTAAAATTTTTCAGGTTTCCACAGCATGAAAACCAATCGAATACTTGGTTGGTAAACATGAACTGAATAAATTGGAAAAAGAAGAACAGCTTAAAGGAAAAACAAGAAACAAGGTGTTAATTGAAAAAAATTACAAAAATAAAAGGTATTTTTATACTCACAGTGGTAGCTAGCTGGTTATTATATTCTAGGTTGCCTGAGAAATCGGTCTCAGCGATAAGGCCGCGTTTTGTAGTGTTTATTTTTTTCAATTAGTTTTTTTTTTATTAATGTTAATTTAAGTACAATAAAGTGTTCATTACGCGGTGCGGTCACAGTGTGCGGTCGAAGGGAGTCGATGGATGGAGGCGGCTTAGGACCGCTATTTGTGACGTCGTACGGGGGAGGCCTATGTCCAGCAGTGGACGGGTATGGGCTGATGATGATGATGATGATGATGAAAGTGTTCATTCGTTCATTCATTCTACTAGTAATAGGTACATTACCGGATTTCACTTAATAAACTAACCAGCTGTGTGTATTACACTATAACCATATTTAGGTACACTAAAAGCCAAAAACTAAAATATTATACTTGAAAAACTTATCAACCGCACAAGAATGATAAAATTAGTTACTAATCCCTTCAATCCCCGCAGGAGCGATGAATAATTCATTAATTCAAATCACTCAAAACTATCGGTCGACTAACAACATATCATTTGACTTTGAAGATTTAATACTGTTTCGGACGGTTACCAGTCTTCCAATGTATGTTTGTTCGGGAGAAATCATTGAACTCAATTTTAGAACAGTTATCCTCAACCAATTAACCTGAAATTTGACAAACTTATGTAAGTTTGGTGACAATATAATGTCATGGTACCATCGAGCTGGTCTGATGATGGAAACCGAGGTGAGGTAAGGTGGCCATAGGAACTCCTCAATGAAACAACTTAACTATATCAAGTTTGGTTTCGTTGGATTTGCTTTCCAAGCACTTTGGTCCCAGATGATATAAAAGTTGTATATTAATGTTTTAAATTTATTAAGGCTTACAATTTATACTATCTTACTGCTTTTATGTTGGTATCTATCAGCCATCATTGTGATACTCCTGTAGAAAACATACACCCAAATGCCTATTCACACTGACTACTCAGGTACCGTAGGTATAATAGCATATTGAAATCATTGCCTTATTTTCGGGGGAGACTCCAACAAGGTTGCGAAGAGCCGGTAGCTATGGCATACCGATGGAACAATTTTCTCACTTCACCTAGGTAAATAAAAGTTTTCTCAGGCTTTGCGAAACTGCCGTCTCGGGAAGTCCTTTGCTCACAAATAAATTCCGTCCGTGGCTTCTAGGTAGGTATATAGTTATCCTGTGCCATTCATGTCACAAGAGGACAGTCAAATGAGTAGCCGGGCCAAAAAAATTGTTGAATTCAACGAACAGAAGTAAATTATAGGACCAAACGAAAATTGAAACGATACCTAATTAGTTGTCTTTGCAATGTTCGTAATATTGGGTCGTTTTGATACAAGTTTCGCTGTCAAATTCAATAAAACGTTTCGTTTTTAGTGCTGCCAGAGTACCAATTACGACGTCGATTGTCAAAAAATATTTCGGTCGTGTTATATTTCGTTTGAAAGTAAAAACGAAGGCACTTAGAGTACGATTTGCACGAAAACGAAAAAGAAACTTCGCTTTTTGGTTTGTAGAGTAGGCCCCCAGGATTGCCTGATACGCCCTGGGAAAGTATCCCACTAAGGTTCGACGTGCGTTCCTTTCCTCTTCCTGGCTGATAGACGCACGCCGCCACGCACACCTGAATGCGTAAGTGTGGGTACGTCGACCTGATGACCTTCGGGAACCTCGACTCGAAGAAAATGAAAGGCAGCGATTTTCTGGTCTGGATCCTAGGCTTCGGCTCGTTTCTATTCTCCCTACCACTACTTGCTGTGTTCCTTTCACTTCTTGCCTCTTCGGTGGCTGAGCTGCGACTAACTGCCCGGCTTTTTTTTTTTTTTTCGAATGGATTATAATGCTGTTGACCGCAGATGGCCATGACAGCGTTACCGGGCTTTTGGCGGGCGCAGAGGGCGCCTCGCCGGTAAAATTAGGTTGGGGCGACACGCACAAGGGCCACCACTTAGGTGCGAGCCTCGGCTTGGGCTGTCGCCAGATGCTACACAAGAGGGTAATGGAGGTTTCGCCTAGGTGCACGAATGCACCTAAGGGCGGAAGCGGGGAATTCTTCGACCCCGCATCCGGCGGGGTCGGTTTTTGGTCGGTTGTGTAGTGTGCGGAAGCGAATTGGTTGCCGTCACCTCCGGGTTAGCGGCGGTGATTGGGTCAACGGGGTCACCGAGAACGTGTCTCGGTCTACGGAGGAGAGAACTCGTGGGAGGGTCGTCAATGGGATAATCGGGCATGGTGGATATAAGGGGATTGAAATGTTCCGAGGCCTTTTCATAATGACGCTGTGAGGCAGCCTTTATGAAGTGGGCAACGGACTCGAGATTAAGATCGCGATGGAGATCTTTATTGCGCATGTAGAACGGACAGCCCGTGACTTTGCGCAGAAATCGGTTTTGGACAACCTGGAGGTGGCGAACATTGGCCGAGTGGCCAAATACCACAGAGGAGTACGTCATGACAGGACGTATGACCGATTTGTAAAGTGTCACCTTATTTCTAAGGGACATTTTACTCTTCGCTCTAAGGAGACTGTTCAACCGGCTAAGTATGAATTTGGCACGGTTGGCTACAGTGCGAATATGGGTGTTGAAACTAAGGCGGCGATCTAGTATCACCCCTAAGTATTTGGCTGACTTAACCCAGGGAATGGGTTTGCCAAAGAGGGAGAGGGTTTTGGGCTTAGAGTAATTCCGCGAAAAGTACACTGCTGCACTCTTCGTCGGATTCACTTCTATGCGCCACTGTCTAAACCAGACACCTAAAGTGTCTAGTGCGGCTTGCAGCTTTGAACTCACCCGATTTGCATTCAAATTGGATGTGTACAGAGCCGTGTCGTCCGCGAAGAGGGCAAGTTCGACTTGCGGGTGACGGGGTATGTCGCTGGTATACAGCGTAAAGAGGAGCGGGGCAAGTACGGATCCCTGGGGGACTCCGGCTCGGACGGGTCGGGGGTCGGAGAGAGTGCCCTCCACGCGGTAGCGAAAGCTACGATTCGACAAGTAGTCTCGTAAGATGAGTACGAGTCTGTCTGGCACACCAAGAGTGGAGAGCTTGTAAATCAAGCCATTGTGCCAGACTTTGTCGAAGGACTAACTGCCCGGCAAGAAACGCGCCGTATATTTATATGGTCGCGCCTTACCGGCAAGACGACGACTTATTTTTACTCGAACTTTCTAGCTGTTTTTTACTTGAGCCGAACCCTTTGATCTTTATTTATTCATTATTCTTTCACAGAATCCTTACATATTATACCTTTTTAGATAGGGAATTATGCCCTTTACCTTATAAAATAATAATATTTAAATATTTACGTACAAATAAAAAGTTCCTAGAACAAAAACTTACAAAAAACTACATTTCGGTTCCTAGAAAAAAAACTTACAAAAAACTACAGTTCGGAACGTTTTCCTTACACAAATCTTAAAATATCTCTAAAACTAATAATCCAATTTACATCATTCAAACGGAAAATTAATCCTTAAGCTTAGACCTTTCTAAAAACATCAATTTCACAACAAAATATCTACAAACGAAAACAATATAAATGCAAATATCGTAAATCCTAAGTGATAATTGACATCTATCTAGTTTAGAGATAAAACTATGAAATAAACCTTTCTAATTACAATTAATCGACGTAATCTATCTTACATAAGGGATTTATCGCCGACAAATACTAATATTCAAGTCGAATGAGGCAATTAGTACTTGTAGATCAGTGTGACGCGCTACGGCGGAGTCGTTCATCGTACCGTACGATTCTCTTGAAGGAGAATGATGTAGTGTACCTAGGATACCTAGGTCATGCACGCACATAAGGAAAGGCGCGGCACGCCAGCGCGCCGCACCGCACCACTGCAGCACTGGCAAGACGCGCCAGTGCGCGCGATATATTTGTTTGCTGTCCTGCTCGCACACAACTAGCGCTGTCTCACACACCAGCCTGGATTACTGAAAAATATCGACGCTTGCGCATGGAGCTTCGTGATTGGTTGAAAATGTATTTCTTGCTCTTCATTAGATAGCTTAAAGAATCATTGTAAATAATTTATATATACGGCAATTTCTTAATAAATTACAGTTTTACAATACAGTAAAATCGACTTTCACTTCTCTCCAAAATAGTAGGCAACTAGAACCTCCTCAACAGTAGAATCATCTACATTCAATGAGTGTGGCATACTCGGTTTGGGAGTCCGACATCCACTTGGCCAAAATCAGCATCAGCATCCGGTGATGTGTCGAAAAACGGCATCAATATTTGATCAGCAAGAACCCCACGCTGGGTAGGGTAAGCATAAATCTGAGAAATCCTCGGTCTATTTGAGGGTCTATTCTATGCATAGAGTAAATATTGGTCCTAGTTTCTATGTATGCACGGTCGCCGATGATGATGTAGACAAAGATTTATATCCTTAGATATGCCCTGGCACCAAAAACCGTGGTCCGTTGTTGAGATTGTGGTCAAATGAAGGTCTATCGACTATGAAAAAAAAAAAAATTGTTAAATACTAAAACCCGACTACATAAAAGTCTTAAACAAGCGTTCATCTATTGTCCATAGCATTTTCTTTTGATATTTAGGTAGTCGGAGGCCTTTGTTACTAATTGTACCCTAGGTATATGGGGTGGGTGCCTCCGACTACCTAAGTATCAAAAGAAAATGCTATGGACAATAGGTGAAAGCTTGTTTAAGACTTTTATGTAGTCGGGTTTTCGTTTTTAACTATATTTTTTTTACACCTTTTTGCTAATAGTTTGAGAATCGTTATCCTCACAAAAGTTTGAGAAACGGTTTCGAAAAGTACAAACAAAGACCTTTGCAACGATACCACACACGAGCATATTTACTAACATTGAGATTTTCGACCTTTTCTTAGACCCCCGCTATCTCGTTAGACCCCCGTTAGATTTTTATCTGACGTCACATAGCCTATGACCATTGGGCTATTAAGACGAATCATAGGACACCTCATTTGTTGAAATCGGACCAGTAGTTTCAGCGCTACGTGGGAACATAAAAATCGGCTACATACATACATAGGGTGTCAAAATCATAACCCTCGTCGTAGTCGGGTAATAACACTGCTTAGCAGCTGTTTCAAGTTAGCAGAGCATTAAGAATAAGGGGGTAAATGCTTAGGGTTAGTATCATTGATCTATGGCCCGGCAACACGCTCCACCGCTTGCCTGCACAATTTGATGAGCAAAAATATCTATATATCGAAATATCGATACTTTTTACCATACATAATATATCGATACGATATATATCGATACATTTTTTCATTTGCCCATCCCTAGATGACCCGTTGCCATGGTAACAAATAAATAGTTTCCATGCCAACAGCTGTACACAAGAGGTTTCCATGGCAACGGGTGTGTCATCCTTCACTCATCACATCAAACTAAATTAGACTCAAACTGCAACTAGATGTCGTCTCTTGCAAAATTTTATCGCGCTATCGAAGTGTTCCAGGTGTAATTTAGACCCAGCTATCTATGTTAAGACCCTCAATTTTGTCGGACACCATATAGCCTATAACCATCGGGGTATTGAGACGAATCAATCTACCTCACTTGTTGAAATCGAAGTAGTAGTTTCAGCGCTACGTGGCGTGGGAACAAAGAAATCGGCTACATACCATACATACATACATAGGGTGCTAAAATCATAACCCTCCGGTAGTCGGGTAAAAAGGTATGTACTTGAGACTTAGCTCACAGCGCGGCATACAAACGAAGAAGAATGTTTGCATAACAGGTATGATTAGGTTAGTATCAAAGACGTTATATTATAGTCTAGAGCGCTAATTGACACTTTGAACTTGTAGTCACGGATGTGAAACATTCTTCATTCAGAGAGTCTAATGGATAAGCTCTAAGGACTTATTTTGCGTAAATTTATAATTGTTTATATGTTGTGCTGGCCCAAAATTTTACTGATGTCTTTTTGTAAGACTAAGGATATAATTTTGCAAAATTTATATAAAAAATGGGAACAATAAATACATAACTTACAATATTATTAAATAGCTAAATGCACGCGACTTTGACAGCATGGTTGGTTTAACGTTGTTGTTTTTTGTAAATAATGTTTATATTAGTGGCATTGGCATTTTGATTGATGTATACATTCATATTATATACTGTTAATTTTAAAGATATTATATACTATTTTTGCCTTAATAAACGAAAAATAAAAATATAAACAAAGAAATCCCTACGAAAAATTTATCTTATAACTAAAATCAAATTACGTAATTTTTGGAACGAAAACTTCCGGAAAAAACCGCGTGAAAATAATTCCAGGTTAATAAAGTTAATATCTTGTGCATTTCTTTTTTCCTCGTACTTTGAGTTATATATACTAGTTAAATAAATCCTACGGAAACAATAATGATAAATCAATACTACATTCACGAGAAGTGTGTGAAAGACAGAAGTTTTCTGTAAAAAATCTTGAAATGGGACGAATCAGGAATAAATTTATCAATGTAAAAGGATGGTGTCTTTACAAAATAATGTTCTCAGTGCTGGTTTGAATAAGGGGTCCGGTGCACGATTGTATAAGCAGTAGGTATAATGGATTTAGGCACAGGTATAACAACACACAAAATATTACCTTTTAACTAAAACAATGACAGGGAAGCTATACAAAATCACAGCGCGTCTCTCGCACGCCGCCGGTGTCGGGCTTGGGTACCGTTTTCGTAATGTCGTTGAAAGCCACGCGGCGCGCGCGTCGGCCAGATGTGTCGCGGAGGCATGATGTCGTTTGGCGGGGGTGGCGTCCCCAAGCTAACCCTAACCAATCAGGACGCAGGACGCATTACAAACCGTTACACTGAATTCACATCTTAACATTTGTTGAATGTGTACGTTACAGCAATCAATTAAACTTTCCTGATTTGGGCTAGTTTCAGCCGAAACCAGTGGGACGAATGCGGAATAACCCGAAAACTAAATTTGATGGTAAGCGCATCACTAGCACAGATGCTTAATTTATCTCTGCTAATTAGTCATGGTTTTGGACATTATTTGTTTCCTAGACTCATAGGAACACATGAACTAGATTGTTAGAATGGTGTTACTACAGATTGCTAGTAATAAACATCATTAATGTAGTATTTATACTGAGCGAAAAACTTACGCACGTAATGACAAATCCGGGACTTTTACTCCACATTTTGTGCTTTTTGAAGGACAGAACACAGCAGAACACGATATATTTTCACTTATTCAACAAAGTTTTAGGTAAAACGCAGTAATTTCTTAGAATTTCAATAAAGTTCATCAGTCTTACCACAACTTTGAACTAACTAGTCAGTTACAAGCTGATACTATTGACACTGACAGTGCAGAATAGCTATACGTACACCAGCTATCTCTTTTACTCATAGCTTGGTTCCGAGGGAGATACACATGACAATTATGGTGATACATATAATATATATAAGACCGGAAATGACTTACGCTACCTCTACCTACTTATTAACTCTATGTCAAAGATCCTACTAGCCTACCTCGGATGAAGTATTAGAAGGATTCCGCCAGACGCAGTTCTGCGCATGTCCGTTTTTTGTTAGTGTGCTGTTGCAGATTTGTTATAGTGTACGTGACTAGGGATGTGACTTCGCCGTCAAACCGAACTGGTTTCGGCCCAAACTAGTCCAAATCAGGAAAATAATTTTTTATGCCGATTTTATTCCTGATTCGTCCCATATTTCCTCCGCTGTCTGTCTCTCTGTCGATCTATCGAGCTTTATTGTATCTCATGATTCGTAAAAGGCAACCTGCATTTTTTGTGTGTATTCCATTTACCGATATAATAACATATTAACAAAATAAATATTAAAATTAAAGGGAGCTCCACAAAAACATGTTTTTTGATCATTTTTTGCTCCACTCACTCGATGCAAAAATCTAAAAAAGAGGTTAGGATTCGCTCGGCTTTCCGTTGCCTTAGTTTTTTTGTCATTTTGGACAACTGCCGCTATAAAACCTGAAATTTCTTGCTAATCCTTATTTACCAACTTCTGCGTGAACGCAAAAATAAAATATTAAAAGTGATTACTTATAGTTTATGTATCTATGTATTTTGCAAGCCGAATTAATCCACCTTGTCTGCTCCTATTTTTTCGGCTAGTTATTACCTGGGTCTCTTAAAGACAAGAGTGAATAGGTGTCTTCCGGTGGGTACACAGGTACGTACATACTCGATAAACTTGCTCGAACTCGAGCAAGTACGAACGTGTGGACCATGCAAGACTCAGGACAAATTCTCGAAGCCAAGCCAACCAAAATGTTCGATTCGAACAAGATTCAAACGTTCATAATTCTTGCTCGATGTTCAAAGCAAAAATGTTTGTACGTGTAGCAACGAGGTCGAGCATGTTAGTCGTGATTGATATTTTTGTGAATGTTAGTGCGCAGGTGTAATGTCGGACTCGTTCATTTTCTCGAAATTTAGGAATTAATTAAATTATTTATTTATTTAATCAATAATTTTAATTAATTCATAAATTTTTAATTCAGCAAATATATATATAGCAGCTTTAGGCATTGCGGTAGACTAAAGAAACGATGGCAGGATGAACTAGACACCATCGATAGAATGTGGGCCCAAACTGGCTAAGAGTCCTAATTCATAATAAGATTTGCCCAACAACGGGACATTACAGGCTAATTGTAATTAAATTAATTGGTTAAATTTTTCCACAACGGTAAACGTAGCAGGCGATGCCCACTAAACACAACAACGAATCGTCCGATGCTCAAAGAGTTTCAACGCACACTAAACATGTTCTTCGAGCAACCTTTTACGTGTAGACGCAGGGTCGAGCATCTTTATAGATAGCCATGCTCGGATGAAACATGCTCATTGAGCATGTACCTACGTACGTATGTACCCACCATTCTAGACCTTCCTGATACACTTTCGGCCAAATCGTCACTTTCCATTAGGTGAGATTGTGGTTAAAGAAGGCCTATCAACATGATAAGACATATAATTGTATATATGTTGTGTTTGCCCAAAATTTTACATCGATGTCGATGTCAACTGTAAGACTTAAGAATAAAATTTTGCAAAATATATAAAAAAGGACAATATATGTATATGATACAATATTATTATATAGCTGATTTAACGTTGCATTTTGAATGCTGTATACATAAATATATATACCTACTGTTAATTTTAAGCATATTGTATACTGTTCGTGCGAACGGAACCCATGCGAATAATTTATCTTATAAGTAAAATCAAATTACGTAACTTTTGGAACGAAAACTTCCGAACAAACCCCGTGAAAATAATTCCAGGTTATTTAAGTTAATATCTTGTATTATTTCTTTTTTCCTCGTATTTTGAGTTGTATAAATTAGTTAAATCCTACGGAAACAATCATGATAAACCAATTTCAAAAAAATCATTCAGTGGCATTTCTGATACCTAAGTGACAATAATAATGTTTTTTTTTATCTCAGTCCTTTAAATATACCTTGTCTTTCGATTTTCAGGTTAACCTATCGATATCTTTGTAGTAAAATGTATTAAAAATAAGAAATATAAGCGAAGTTTATTGAAGTTCTAATAGATAAAACAGCATACAGTATAATCCATAAGGAAGACTTAATATCCTCGCTACGCCATGCCAGGTGAATATTTTTGTACAAAATGCAAACCGGACCTTTTCGTCATATTTTGGACCATTTTTGCGTTCGGATCGGACCTTTTTGCGTTTGACTGCCGGCAGCACTGCTAAATTTATCTCTGCTAATTATTCATGGTTTTGAACATTATTTGTACCCTAGCCTCGTAGGAACACATGAACTAGATTGTTAAAATGTTGTTACTACAGATTTCTAGTAATAAACATAATTACTTTAACATTTATACCTACTGAGGGAAAAACTTACGCATGTTATGACAAATCAGGGAATTTCACTCCACTTTTTGTCCTTCTTGAAGGACTGTACACAGCGCAACACGACATATTTTCACATTTTCAACAAAGTTAAACGCAGTAATTTCTTAGAATTTCAATAAAGTTCATCAGTCTGACCACAACATTAGAGCAAACTACTGGGTCAGCACCTGACACGATTCACACTGACAGTGCAGCATATCTATACGTACACCATCTATCTCTTTTACTCATTGCTTGGCTCCGAGGGATAGACAAAGATACATGACAACTATGATGATACATAGATATAAAACCGGAAATGATTTAGCTCCCTCTTCCCTACTCTATGTAGCCTACGTTCTTCAGCTTGAGGTTAGTTTCATTGATCTATGGCCCGCTACACGCTCCGTTTTGCCGTGGTTTTGCCTGCACAATGATGTCGGCCAAAAATATCGATATATCGAACAATCGATAATTTTTACTATGCATATATCGATACTAATAATTAATATCGATACAAGACATATCGATACATTTTTTCATTTGCCCATCCCTAGATTCCAAATGAGCAAGCTATTTCATTTCATATGGCACCAACACGGGCGCGGTCTCACTACGGTAGGGGCCTATCTAACGATATAAATCTTTGTATGTAGCCATCAAATTTAGTTTTCGGGTTATTCCGCATTCGTCTTACTAGTTTCGGATAAAACTGGTCCGAACCAGGAAAATAAAATTGATTGCTGATTTCATTCCTGATTCGTCCCATTTCAAGATTTCGTACAGAAAAGTACTGTCTTTCACACTCTTCTCAAGCATGTAGTATTGATTTATCATTATTGTTTCAATGTTTCAATATTGGATTTATTTAACTAGTTTATATAACTCAAAGTACGAGAAAAAAAGAAATACACAAGATAATAACTTTAATAACCTGGAATTATTTTCACACGGTTTTTTCCGGAAGTTTTCGTTTCAAAAGTTAGGTAATTTGATTTTAGTTAAAATATATTTTTTTCGTAGGTATTTACTATGTTTATATTTTTCTTTTATTAAGGCACAAACGATAAAATGTCCTTAAAATTAACAGTAAATAAATATCTATGTATACATCAATCAAAATGCCAATGCCACTAATATAAACATTATTTACAAAAAACAACAACGTTAAATCAACCATGCGGACAAAGCTGCACGCATTTAGCTATATAATAATATTGTAAGTTATTTATTGTTCCCATTTTTTATATAAATTTTGCAAGTTATATTCTTAGTCTTACAAAATGACATCGACACCGATGTAAAATTTTGGCCAAAAACAACATATAAACAATTACAAATTTACGCAAAATAAGTCCTTATAGCTTATCCATTAGACTCGCTGAATGAAGGATGTTTCACACCCGTGACTATAAGTTCAAAGTGTCAATTAGCGCTCTAGACTATACACGCAGGAATAGGAAGGATGAGCAAAAAATTCAGGTTTTATAGCGGCACTTGCCCAAAATCACCAAGAAACGGAAAGCGGAGCGAACACTAAACCACATGGCCAAAATCAGCATTAGCATCAGGTTATGTGTCACTAACAAGTGCCTGTTAAATATGGGACGAATCAGGAATGAAATCGGCATTCAAGTGTATTTTCCTGATTCGGACCAGTTAGGGCCGAGCAAAATCACTTCCCTAGTCATGCACACTATTACAAATCTGCAACTGCACACTAATAAAAATGGACATGCGTAAATCTGAAAGGCTGAGTCCATAAAATTCTTGGTCCTAGTCCTTAGTATTCAGTCTCTTTCAGACCGCGGTTTTTGTATCAGTGAATCTTCCAGTTACGTTAGTTTAAAAATAAATTCCTTGAGACAAACTTTGATACAAACAAAATCGAACAAAGCAAGCATCAAGAAACGAATTAAAAATAACGAATTAGTAGGTGATGATCCGATCGTGAGTGGTGAAATCAAAAGAGAAAGAGAATACAAACAAACACGATAGGTACTGCATGCACGATACCTACTACGAGGAGTGAAATCAATCATTGATTGAACGAGTAGAGTTAAGGTATCGAAACAAATGTATCGATACTACACCCATGAGTAGTATCGCAACAAAGATAATCGATACCGGTATCTTACTCGTATCAAAAGTATCGAGTTACTCAGGTATCGAGTACTTTTTAATTTTTGATTAAGCGTGAATGAAACCCGGAAAATAGTACATAAAAGTGGTTTATTAAATTAAAATTATGTTTATAACAATCCAAAGTCATCTCCCGTGCAATCAGATAAAAATAGTAGTTTACTGACCCTCGAGCCCAGCAGTCGGTTTCGAGTCTCCGTGATCAGGGCTCCAGCTTTAGAAAATAGACGCTCCGCCGGAACTGACGTCCCTGGTATTATGAGAAAACGAATAGCAAGATTATAAAGCCCTGGGAACACAGTTTTCATGTCTTCCCACTGCTGGAATAGGTTTGATTTCGGAAATACTGGATTTGCGAGATATAAACTCATCTCGTCTTTGTCTGGGTCGGTAGTGCGTTGTCTTCTCGAATGCGCTAACATCTGATGGTGTCCCCAAAAGTCATCAACTTCAATGACAGGCAACGAGTTCCGGTTTACCGTTGGTGAAGACGAGGAATCACTTTACTACTTAGACTAGCAAGAATTTTATTTAATTTGTTAGCATACATACATACGTAACGTTGGTATACGAATGAGAAGAATGAATGTAATGAAATAATGAGAGCGAGAATGTATAAAATATAGAGTGCATAATACTCCTCCAAAATCTCGGTATCAAAATCAGAAAATCACAATTCGTTAAGTCAGTAACATTTTATAGGATCGTTTTGAAACGTCAACTCTACCGCTTGTTCGGAATACCGACCAGCACACATTAAGACAGTCAAGAACTTTGTCATCAATCTAAGATTTTGGAGGAGGTATCATGTACTCTATGTCACTTACATTACACTTTCGAAGTTTCGGTATAATTCCGGACTTCTCCTAGTATAGTAGCATCATTAGCCAGAGTCCATAAACAATAGTCAAGAAGAACGGCATGGATACAATGAAAAAGTATCGAGTACGGTGAAAAGTATCGATTCTTACTCAGTATCGTATTAAATAATATCGACTACTAAATTACTCGGTATCGTAACCAAAGCATCGAGTATACTCAGGTATCGATACTTTTTGCGGATCCCTATGAACGAGTGAATAAATTATACAAATTGCGCCTTGGTCATACTTGTTGTCCTGTTTTTCTGGCCAAACTCAGGATAAGAGATTCCTCGGTCTGTGAATGTGGGTTAGATGAAGGTAACGTGGATCACATATTTTTTAACTGTCCCTTGCTTCAATATTCTCTGTATGATTTAATCCCTTTTGATATTCCGCGTCCTGTCTCTATGAATTGTTTACTTTCCCTTACGTTTTCACCTCCGATTATATATATTATTTGTAAATTTATTGATGTAAATAAGATAAAATTGTAAATATCTGCTATATCTATTTTATAAAGTCTTAGATGACTTTTATGTTCGTATGCAATGTTTTTAATTTAATTTAATTAATTTTTCCTCTTTAGTGTTCTAGTTAATTTTATTCGATGTAAAAATCTCATTGGTGTTTTTTGTTATAATTTACCGCTCATATTATTTATTACTCGCCTCCATTCCATGACTATGAAATTTCCATGAACTGGACACTGGCAGAAAAGTGGCAACCCAGACACATATTGCCAATAACAAAGAAGTCAAGTCAAGTCAATTATACAAAATTTATACACAATACAGAATATGTACACCTTACAATATTGCTTCGTCAGAGAAAATAAATACTTAAGAATAATAATAAAATGAAAAGTTTTAGAATATGTAGGTATAAAAATTATAACTAGAACTATAAAAACAACGTTATGCAACTACATACATACTGTAGGAATAAATAAACAAACATTACGCACAGTAATAAATTGGTAGGTAGAACTTCCTTCAAAGATTTATCTTTGGTTTCAAAAACAATGTCGCTCTTTCCCGCCTATGCTCCCAATGCCGAGGAACCAAAGGCTGAAGCTGATGATGTGGATAAGATCATGAATTGGAACATAGATGAGGAGATGAAGGGAGGAGGAATCCTGAGTGAGGGGGAGGCGGCGCTGCAAGCGGAGGAGGCGGCGCTTCTGGCCAGCTCCAGCGAGTCGGGCGAAGAGGAACCGACGTCGGCGAGCCCCGGGCCTCCGTCCGGGACCGCTCCGGCTCCGCGTGACTTCTACTGGGATGGCAAAGCTGATAATGCCAACTTAGGTGTTACTACATTGTACTATCCAGGAAGGCCAATGTAAGTGTCATAAGTGTTTATTTAAAATTTTAATTTAGATGGATAACAAACAGCTTGCACAACATAAATGAGTAGAAACAATGGTGGTATGAGAATTTCCCTCGCCCCTGGGTGATATAGAGGGTATCGGGGTAAGATGCTTTTTTAGGAAACCATTAGGATGATAGAAAATCTTTTTTTTTCTCGGCTTTAAAAATGCTGGACTACTTAATATAAAATAAAGTTTTAAGTAAAAGATTATAAATCACAGTTTTTGACAATTCTCACAGAGATAATGATAGTCATCATTATCTCTTAGTTATGGTAAAATTTTGAAAACCAAGAGAAACATCGGACCTGGATGGGGTAAGATCTGACTACGTTCTAAAACTGCTTCTGTAGCTCTGATCTTAACCGCTTTACAATAAAATTATCCGTTCTTAATCTAGAAAAACACAAATACTTACCTACCAATTTTTCATTATATTTGTCTTTCAAGTTTAATGACTAAAAACTCTTTTTTTTTGTCTTTTTGATTCTGTCAAGACGATTGACAGCGGAACAAGCTTAATTAGTGAAATTTGAGTAATTTTTTAGTTAAGTATTTACAAAGAAATATCATTATTTTAGTTAGAATTAGCTTGATACCTTTTTTATTTGTTTATTTTAGTATCTAGGTCCTCTTTGCTGATTTATTATTTTGTGACCGCTCGTGTCCATCTTCTACGTCCCTCCCATGCCCCCGGAACCTGATCCTAGGGACTCAAAAGTAACTAAGAGGAGAATGGAGGCTAACTCCTGCAAGACGTTGACTGATAGGGAAGCCTCTGTCCTAGCAAAAAAAGCAAT
This sequence comes from Eupithecia insigniata, assembly GCA_947859395.1. Taxonomy (NCBI): domain Eukaryota; kingdom Metazoa; phylum Arthropoda; class Insecta; order Lepidoptera; family Geometridae; genus Eupithecia; species Eupithecia insigniata. Next base: position 145,673 of record OX402006.1, on the reverse strand, counting down.
GTCAAACTTGACGGTACCGTCCTTACAGACAGTCTACACTCACCCATCTATTGAGGAGGGTGCTAATCTTACCTACTCTAAAACTTTCAAAGGGCCATTTATTGTAACTGTTTCCCGTGTTGAACCTGAGCCCGCGCGGGCACTACACTTAAGCCCATTCGATTTGGTAAGTTTTTAGCCAATAATGAAATTGAGGGAATATGCGCAGAAGGTGTGAAGCAAATAGGTCGGAACAAAATTTCAGTGCAATTTAAAACCTTTGAAGATGCTAACAACTTCATTGATTCATCTATTCTCCATGTCCAAAATGATCGCAACAATTCCAACCTACAATATAACTTGCATGGGACTGGTACGCCAGGTCCCTACTGATTTACCTAGGAGTTTGTGGAAGACGTAGTTGTTCCTGTTGGAATCGTACTAAGCTCGACGGTTAAGTAGAAAAGTTTTGGATGATGGCAAAGTTTCATGGATTCCAACTCAAACAGTTGTTATTGCTTTTTTAATCTGATCTTACCCCAATGCAAAATAAGTGCTCATATACACGAGCGGCAAACTGCCAACTACTGAACAACATTTGTAAAGTTTTGAACTTAAAGTTTGTAACACAGTATTTTGGAATAATTTACTTATTCAAAAACTATCAAAAAACAGATCTAATAAAAATACAATAGAAAAGGTACCTTTATATACCTACTGGACTTAAATATAATCAGACTTGCGTTACTTACCTATAGTAATTATAATATTATACCTTAGCTGTTCAGAATATCTGTTTTGTCGGCAAGTGTCTCTACTGTAAACTATAAAAATAGTTTGTAGTATATTTCGTATGTCGGTCAAGAATATTTAATTTAATTAACGAATGTTTTGCTTTGCTATACTAAGTAGACTTAAAAAATTAAAGATCAACACTAAGCAAATCATCATCAGCCCGTACACGTCCACTGCTGAACATAGGCCTCCCCCAAACGACGCCACGAATAGCGGTCCTGAGCCGCCTCTATCCAACGACTCCCTGCGACCGCTACGATGTCGTCGGTCCATCGAGTCGGTCATCGGGTCTTCCCGCACTCCGTTTCGCATTGCATCGCGGTCGCGACTCGAGAACCTTTACTCCCCAACGGTTATCGGTTCTACGAGCTATATGGCCTGCCCATCGCCACTTCAGCCTGCTGATTCTGAGAGCTATGTCGGTAACTTTGGTTCTTCTACGAATTTCCGTATTCCGGACCCTATCGCGCAGAGAAACTCCGAGCATAGCTCTCTCCATAGCTCGCTGGGTGACTTTGAGCTTATGCACAAGGCCTATAGTGAGCTACCACGTCTCGGATCCGTACCTAAGTCATCACTGGTAACACACATTGGTTAAAGACTTTCGTCTTGAGGCTCTGCGGTAACTTAGCAAAACGTTTCTTAAATTCAAATTATTAATTTGCACATTTAATGTGTCCATTTACCAATCAATGAACAATTTCTTTATGTATGTTATGTATTCAACTTAAAGTTCTTGAGCAATATACATTTGCGAGCTATAAACTGGAATCACTTCATCGCTGGTTTCTGCAGACCATATTTTACAGTTTCCATGGAATAAACTGCAGATTGGTGTATACCATTTGAAAATAAATTTTGTTAGCTTTCGAATGGTATAAAAATTATTTAAATTTAATTAAGTTTCCTACCTTCATTTAGTGAATTATTACAACAGGTCGAAGTTGTGGATGTTTAAATTAATAAGAAGTAATTTGAAAATATCAAATTTTTATTTAAAATCTTTGTTATTTCCCGCTTAATATTTTGTATTGCCCCCCTGGCCCTAATGACTGCTTGTAAAACGGTTTTTCATTGACCTAATGAGTTTCCTGATGGAATCCTGTGGAATTTCCTGCCACTCTTCGATAAGAGCAGTTTTTAGGTCTTCTATTGACGCCGGAGCTGGAGATCTTCCTCGTACCCGCCTTTTCAGCTCGTCCCACAGGTGTTCGATAGGGTTCATGTCAGGGCTGGCCAGTCTATTGTGGAAATCCCGACTTCTTCCAGATACTGTCTAGTCGCACGAGCGGTGTGGCAGCGGGCATTGTCGTGCATTAGCAGGAAATCTTCGCCAATAAACCCGGCGTAAGGGAGTACATGGCCCAGCAGAATGTCGTTGATATACCTTTCTGCGGTTAGTCCTCCTCCCCGACCTCCACCGGGTACGAATACCAGCTCCGTTTTAGCTTCAATTGAAATCCCCGCCCACATCATACAAGACCCACCCCCATATGCCACTGTTTCCGCTATACAGCATTGTGCGTATTGCTCTCCCGGTCTCCTGTAGACTCTCCGTCGACGGTCGCTGCCATGCAGGCACATCCTAGTCTCGTCCGCGAACAAAACTCGGCTCCATTGCTGTATATCCCAATCTAAGTGACCACGAGCAAACTGAAGTCGGGCTTGTCGGTGGGCTGTAGACAATTTGGGGCCCGTTGCTGGCCTTTTTGGGGTCAAGTTAGCTTCTTTGAGTCTTCGCCTCACTTTCCACTCGCTGACAGTTCTCCCTCGAACTTCTCCGAGCTCCCGCTGGACGTCAACGCCGGTTAGATGTCGATTTCGGAGAGAAGTGCTGACAATAAATCTCTCATCATCATCTCTCGCCGAAGTGCATCGCTGTCGTCCAGATCCTGGTCTTCGGACTAAGTTTCCAGTCTCTCTAAACCTCTTGTATACTTTGGAGACACAGGACTGGCTCAGATGAAGCTGTCGAGCGATAGTATGCTGAGATAACCCTTGCTGGATTAGGGTGACGATTTGAGCGGCTTCTATTGGTGTGGTTTCCATTTTCTTGTAATTCCAGTATTTTGAGTGACGTGATATATTGGACTGATGACAAAATTGCATAAATTCCCAGTTTTTATAGGGATTCAGGAGATTGAAAAAATTTATGTTTCGTTCCAAAAATGTATGTCTTTTGTTTTCACGTTCCATGACATATGATGAACATTTTTTTCGCTATGATATCGAAAGAGTTTGAAAGCTAATAAAATTATCTTTAAAATAATATACCACAACCTACAGTTTATTGCATGGAAATTGTAAAATATGGTCTGCAAAAACCAGCGATGAAGTGATTCCAGTTTATAGCTCGCAAGTGTAGTAATTTGGCATAAGAATATTGAGAATTAAAACAGTGTGTGTGTTTGCATTTATTAAATTAGATAATTATTTATAAGAGTTACAAGGTCAGGGCTACTTATAATAAATACCTACATTTTGTTCCTGAAAAGTTTGAGATGTGTATTTTATGCATATGGGAAAGAACGGACGAAATCCATCCATTGAAAATTGAAAGGTGCAAGACCAGATCTCAGTCGACAGACGGTTTTAGGATCTCCAATAAACAAAATTTGTTAACAAATTGCCTAATGATGGCGATACGTTATGAAACTTGTAAAAAACACAGTAGTTAGACCAGAATTTCGAAGAAAAAGTCAATGGGCTTACCCCATTGACTTTTTCTTCGAAATTCTGGTCTCATCGTATTTTGAGAAAATCACGTTTTACCACAGAAATCTAATAGGGAAGCAGAATCAACATTTATAAAACTACGCGTAGGTACCAATTACACCTACTTACAAATATCACGTACACATGGACAATCTGTGGGCCGAAATCCGTACTGCCACATTTACAAATAAATAAACACAGGTTGTATGTTCTTTATTTTTAAACAGAATCCTTGTTTTAATGATTTCTTTCCGTTGAATTGCTTTGCTTAGCATTAAGTTGTATTCTTAAATCTACGAAAAATTTAACAATAGCTTAAATCAATAAATGCAAATGAACAAAATCGTGTTCGTCACTGGTCTTAAAATCACAAAAATAAATAATTAGATTATTAAGCTATATATACATAATAGTGGTATTTATGTATATAAATGTGGGAGCTCACTTATTAAAACGCCAAGTCAACAAACCAACTGTTTTATTCTCTACCCTCGTATACACAATATACATATGAAATAGGTAGGATACCACAAGCCCCTCCCTTGAATGAACAAAAAAAAAATTGAAAATAGATACTACATGAACCTTATAAAATTAAACTTGCTTACACAATTTAACAAGTTAACAAAAAAAAACTATATAGGTACATATTATAGGTACCTACTTAATGTAACAGTAACACATTACTCAGATAGGTAACTAGTCTAAACTTTATAATCTTTATCTTTCTTTATATGTACAGGCGCGCTTTGGACGTACTTTTTTTACAAACGGGCTTTGAACCGGCGGTGTCGATTCTATTTCACTAATAGAAACCGCAGGTGCGTCAGAGGTGTCTTTAGGACCTGGAGACTTCAAAATTTCTAGCTCATCTGTAATGGCGTCGTCAAATTCATCATCATCGTTAATAACCTTCTTACGATCTGGACTAACGGGTACAGTGGTGGATCGTCGCACATGAGGTTTGCCTATGGGTATTAATTGATCAATGTGTCTTTTCCACTCACGTCCGTCATCGGTACGTACACGATATGTTAGTGGGGCGTCCCGTGCTGTGACCACGGCCGGCGCCCACTTCTCCTTGGAGGCACGGTAGTCCCGCGCCAGCACGTGCTCACCTGGATGGGCGCTCCGCTCCACACCGGGTGCTGCACGCGCTGCGCGGCTGGCAGCCGCCTCACTGGCGCGCTCGGCGCTGGGCCGCAGCACGTCCAGCCGCCCGCGCAGGCGTCTATCGAACATTGCCTCCGCTGGCGCCACGCCCGTGGTGCAATGTTCGCAGTTTCTATACTGAAATAAAAATTTGGTGACCGCGGTGTCTACGTCGACACTTTCATGTACAGCCTTTTTCATAGCGCGCTTCACCAACTTTACTGCGTTCTCCACCTCTCCGTTTCCTGCCGGTCTGTAAGGGCTTGTGATTGTATGGCTGATGAAGTTTTTCTTCATAAAGTTACCAAACTCTGAAGACCCGAAAGGAGGGCCGCCGTCGCTTACGATTTGAGAGGGAAGACCGAAACGCGAATAGCTCCCTTAATTTATTAATAGTCGCCGGGGCGCTCATGCTCGACATCTTCTGTACCTCGATCCACTTGCTGTGCGCATCCACAGATACCAGATAACGTTTACCCATAAACTCGCCGAAGTCGATATGCACTCGCTGCCAAGGGCGCGCGGGGAATTCCCAGGGGTGCAGCATAGATCGCGGGGGCGCGTCACGCTGCTGCCGGCAAGCGCTGCACTTCTTCGCGATACCTTCAAGTTCGCTGTCTAAAGTAGGCCAGTACACGTAGCTACAAGCTAAATTTTTCATTTTAACCACGCCTAAATGACCCTCGTGCAGCTCTGCTAAAACTTGTTTTCTTAAGGAATCAGGCACAATAACGCGATGATTGTACAAAATACACCCATTATCCATTACTAAGCTATCTTTCCTACGAAAATAGGATTTTTCAAGTTCGGACGTAATTTTAGTTGGCCACCCTTTTATTAGATATCCTTTTATTTTATTTAACACCTGGTCTTTCTGCGTCCATGAAGACACCTCCTTGGCACTGATAGGAAAAGCTTCCTCGCCGTAATTGACATACGAAACCGAGACCAGTTCATTACATTGTTTGCGTTTGTTTGGCAACGGCAGTCGAAATAACGCATCGACATTACTGTTATCACTAGATTTGACAAATTCAATCTCGAAATCATACGCCGCCAACTTGGTGGCGTATCTTTGCAACCTACTTGCCGCCGTAACGGGTAAACCACACTTTGGACCAAAGATGAACGTAAGCGGCTTATGATCGGTTTTAATGATAAAATGACGGCCAAAAACAAATTGATGATGTTTGTTAACTCCAGCAATGATCGCGAGTGCCTCCTTATCAAGCTGGCTATAGTTTCTTTCAGCTGCGTTCAAAGTGCGGGAAGCGAAACAAATAGGGCGTTCTTCCGCATTCCGCGCCGGGTATCGATGTGATAGCACACTGCCGATGCCATAAGAGCTACTATCAACTGCTAGTACTAACGGTAGTTCTGGGTTATAGTGAACCAAAACTTTGCGAGTTAATATCACACTTTTAATTTCATTAAAAGCTTGCATGCAGTCAGCAGACCAAAACCATTCATTTTCTTTGCGTAACATTTTATGCAGCGGGTGTAAGATGGTACTCAGCCGAGGTATGAATTTGGAATAATAATTTATCAAACCCAGAAAAGTTCTCAGCTGATTCACATCCTCCGGTGCAGGTGCATCTACAATATTTCATATTTCATTTATTTTGCTTACATGTACATTTATACAGCTTAGATCTAAGTAGGTAGCTTATGTCAATAGGTACATGCACCCTGTAAGGGCACTGCAAAAGAGTTCATGTCTAATTACATTATTAACATATAAATAATCAATAAACATATGTAATAAAAAATCGAAATTCATGCAATGTTATAGAATATAAAAATGATAATGTCAATGAATTATTATGTCATGTAAATATAAAAATAATCATGTCAGTTTGTCAGAAGCAAATTGGTCAACGGAGTAATAACATTTTTCTAATAAAAATAATTTAAGTTTTTTACAAAATAGCGTTTCTTTTTCCTCGTTTTTTATGCATTCCGGTAATTTATTATATATTTTAGATAATCTATGGTTTGGAGATTTACTAGTTAATTTCATTCTTGTCGTGGGTATAGCAATTTTATTTTTGTTTCGCCTATTATAATCTTTGTTCAGATCATATTTTGTTTGGAAGAGATTTTTATATTTCCTAACAAATAACGAGGCTTGCAATATGTAGATAGAGGGCAATGTCAGGATTTTATTTTTTATGAAATGCGGTCTACAGCTATCCCGTTGTTTGGTGTTCGTGAGAATTCTGACACATTTCTTTTGCATGATAAATATTTGATCAAATTCAACGCTGTCACCCCATATAATTATTGCATAATTGAACCAACTATAAGCATAGGCATAATACGCGGACAATGCGGTTTCATAATTTGTATTAGATTTTAATATACTTAGCGCATAAACGAATTGGGAAAGTTTTGTTTTGATTTTTTGTACATGGGCCTTCCAGCTTAGGTTTGTGTTAAGTGTTATTCCTAGCAGGCTAAAGTCATTAGTTTCAATAGCCTTTATCTTATTCGGGTCTGGGTGCAAACCCTGCTGATCAATATACGGATGTCACCTGATTTCTTAATAACTGGTACAATTGGTGTACCAAAATCTGAATACTCAACTTTGCTAATTGTACCCTCTGCCTTGAGTCGCTGCAATTCTGATTCTACTGGCTTACGTAACGCTAACGGTAGCTGCCTAGCTTTCATAAAAACAGGTGTTTTATCACTCAGTCTCAAAGACAGCTGGTTAGTGCATGTGCCTCATCCTGGAGCAAACACGGTTGGGAACTCTCTTTGCAAACTTTCTACTAAATTATCATCAGATAAATTACAGATCATTTCATTTATTTTAATTGTATCTATGTTTAATCGGCCTAGCCAGGCTCTGCCCAGCAAAGGCGGGCCTCCATTTTTGATAACAAACAGTTTGAGATCTCTTGCCGTGTGTGTCACAACATCAACCACAATAAATCCTGCTACTTCGATCTTAGTTCCATTGTATGAATGTAAACAAACATCATGAGCGATCAGCGGTGTCTGCTTGAAGTGTTCATCATAACATTGGGTATTGATTGTGCTTGCACATTAAAAGGCCGATCACTATTGTTACACACACTAATATTATACAGATCGCACTCCGTATCACTAGCACTATCGATATAGTTCTGCCCTCGCCCTGGTGGACGACCTTCCCCTTTGCGAGCAGGGCGCTTGCACATCACTTTTAGATGGCCCTTCTGGCCACACGCATCACAACTGTAATTTTTAAACCGACAAAAGGTGGCGCGGTGCCCTTTTCCGCATCGCCAGCACGCCAGGGGCGCGCTCAGCCCGTCGACCGCCGTTGGTTCGCTCGCAGCGCGACTCGCCGCCACTGGACCGGCGGCGCCGCCGCCGCCTGTTAGCGCAGGACGCGCGCGCTGTCCCGTGCCCAGCCGATGGACGGCCTCAGCCGTCACTGTGCTGCCCGCCCCGGCACCGCTGCTCGGCGCGTGCCGGTCAGCCGCCTCGAGCGCCAAGGCTAACTCGACCGGTTTCTTGTATGTCAGGCTCGGCTCGGCGAAAAGCCGCGACCTCATATCGTCGCTCCGCAGCCCCGACACGAATTGATCTCTCAAATTTTCTTCGAGATTCGTTTTGAAATTACACGTACTTGCTAGGTGTTTGAGAACTTGCAAATATTCGCCGAGACTTTCGCCGCCATTTTGACGCCTCAGACGAAAAATGTGACGTTCGGCTATTTCCGAGGGCTTTGGTTCGAGACGGTCGCCGACTATTTTCACTAACTCCGTGAATGTTTTCGACTCCGTATTTTCTGGTGCACATAAATCACACATTAAATCATAAGTAACCTCGCCTACTAGTGTCACTAGCGTAGCTACACGTAACTCCGGTTTGATTTCATTTAGGGTTATGAATTGTTCCACGCGTCGAATATATACAGACCACTTTTTGCTTGAAATATCGAACTGTTCGATTTTACCGATCGGCATTTTATGATCACTTGCACATAACACTTTAATTTTAGGTGTTTTACGCAGTTCACCTCGTCGCCAGTGGTATTTATGTATATAAATGTGGGAGCTCACTTATTAAAACGCCAAGTCAACGAACCAACTGTTTTATTCTCTACCCTCGTATACACAATATACATATGAAATAGGTAGGATACGACAATAATCACACTAATAAAGTGTATTTCCTTTAATCTGTTCTTCTTTTTTCAATTTATTCAGTTCATGTTTACCAACCAAGTATTCGTTTGGTGTTCATGCTGTGGAAACCTAAAAAATGTTAATATTGTTAAATAAATACATATATTATTCAGTTTATTTGATACCTATCAAAGGGTTTCTCAAGAATGGATACTAAACCATAAAACTGCAAATAAAACTTCGTCACACACTTCTAAAACAGCTAGACCTAGGCTGGACCTAGATGCGGCCCTTGAAAATCATATAAGAATCATCATCATCATCATCATCATCAGCCCATACACGTCCACTGCTGGACATAAGCCTCCCCCGTACGACGCCACAAATAGCGGTCCTGAGCCGCCTCCATCCATCGACTCCCTTCGAGCGCTAAGATGTCGTCGGTCCATCGAGTGGATGATCTCCTATGTAGGGGGGGATTTGCCATAATCACCACGCTTGGCGGGCGGATTGGTGATCGCAGTGTTGGTGTTTAAAAATACTCAGAAGGAAGCTGCTGCCCTTCCTCCATATAAGAATATGAAAAGTCAAAACAAAGCAACAAAGTTTAAAAAACTGATAAATGTTACAGGACTATTTATAAGCGACCTTAGTACATGTTTTACGAGATCCTGGACATAGAACAGTTAGTCACTGTATAAATAATGCCGAATTATCGCCAAATATCCACACAGTAATCCAAAAACAATTTGAGATATTGTAAGGCACAACAATACTTACCGTTGAAAAGGAATTTCGGGTGTTTTCCAATAAAACAAAAACAAAGGTGCACTACACTTCGCCATTTATTGCAGTCTTTTTCGAACATACTTCACGAGATTTATATAAAATAAAGAAGTAACAACACGCACAATACATTCATAACATGACAATTGGCTGACATTTGTCGCTTGTTGTTTAGCAAAATGTCATGGTAATTTGCTTCATCTTCAATTTTTGTCTATGATGAGTTAGCGTTGTTACAGTAAAAAGAGGTGAGATAGATTAATTTTTAGTTAGAGAGAAAGTGACCAAAACATTATTTGATTCTTTTCTAAGTCATTGTGAAAATATGTTTGGTCTGCTTAAGGCGCAGCTCTACCATGTCTGTGCGTTTTACTCATCTACTCCATTTTCCGGAAAATACTAACTGCCATCAAGCGATGGAAGGGGCGCGCTGAAATGGCGTTTCTGGGGTGAGCTCCCAACGAGTCACACCAGATCCAGTCACAGTGTGACTCGTTGGGAGTTTTTTTCCCATCGAGTTACACCGTAACACGTTGGGATATTTTTTGTAAAACCCACCGTTTCCGGCTATGTTGTCAAAAATTAAAAAAACACCATAGATTAGGGAGTTATTCGATTTTTCCGATCTTACCCCGGACTGATTTTACCCCGATATATGCTTAAGATTTTTCACTTACTTAAAGATCTTAAATATGCTAGAATTTATTTATATAATCTAATGTTGTAAAAAATAATTGAATGATTTTAGAATAAAAAAATATTTAGTAGGTAAGAAATGTTTATAAGATCCCAAAATTTTTTCCACTTCGACGGGACTTGAACCCGCAACCCTCCCTCGGTACGGGATGCGCTACCAATTGCGCCACGAGGTCATGTGACGTAGAATTCGAAAAACTCTGGGACATCCTTCGGTCTCAAGCGCCGTTAGCTTAGTTATTTAGTAGGTACTTAACATTTCCCCGTACAACCCATTCTGATAGTATAAAAGTAAGTGTAACTTAGCCCGAGGAGCTCGGAGAGACAACACCACAAGAGAGACACAAACAAAAATCTGTAACTTTCTCAGTTTTCAAAATATCTATATGAATCTTTCGCAATAACAACCTTATATATAATAATAATAATTAGGCCATTTATAATATTATCATAGAATAAATTCAATCTATTACAAAATTAAGTAGGTATAAATTATTAAACAATTGAAATTATTAAATATGATAAGTAGGTACGCATTTTGATTATTCCGTGATCTCTATCAGAGTAAAAGCCTCCTCCAGACTTTGCCATTTCTTTCTATACGTTGCCATAGTTAGCCAGTCTCTTCCAGCCGTTTCTAAAATTTCGTCCACCCATCTTTGTGTGAGTGGTCGTCACTTTTTTTCTTACCGAGAGCTCCTTGCCAAGTTGTTACTATTCTGGTCCATTTTTTATTACTCACTCTTGCCACATGGCTTGCCCATTTCCACTTCAATCTTCGGCAATGATGTAGAGCATCAATAACTTTAGTTTTTTTCCGAATGTTGGCATTTCTGTGTCTCTCTTTTCTTTTTATGTTTAAAATGCTTCTTTCCATCCATTTTATGTTTAAAATGCTGATATGAATTTGTTAAAGATCCATGTTTGGCTAGCGTAAGATAGGCACGGTAGCAAGCAAGAGTCCAAAATCTTTTTCTTGTAAATAATAGGAATGTCTGATTTGAGAATTTCTTTATAAGCCCAGAATTTGTTCCACGTAATTTTGACTCTTCTTTCGATGTCTTCACGGCGGCGTGTTTTTGTTTACCGAGGTAAACATATTTTGAAACGTATTCTAGTGGAGTCCTTTGGACTGATAGATCTTTCAATGCTATTTGTCATCAGTTTAGATTTTGTAGAGTTCAGTTGTAGACCTATTTTGAGACTGATCGAATTTAAGTCATTAATCATAGATGGTCCGCTATTCTTGCCTAGTTTGAGTTTTTCCATGTTTTTAAAAATTTCAGTTTTGGTAAGTACATTTTCTACATTGTTTGGGTGAATGACTTCAACGTGCTCTACCACAGGTTGGTGAGCAGTTTCAGAAACAAGTATTATGTTGTCTACTTGCACAAGATACCAACCAACCTGCGAATCTTAAATTACTTAGGTATTTTCCGTTGACAAATATTTCCTTCTTAGACCAGTCTAGTTACTTCATAATGTTCTGAAGCACTATTATAAAAGTTCTTGGAGAAATCGGGCGTCGGCGTATCTTTATTTCAGGTCCCTTTTGGTCTAGTTTTACTCTACACGCTTTTATTGTAAATGTCCTGTATGAGTTCTATTAGTTCCGAAGGTGTTTCATTTTGTTCTAATGTCTGCCACATGCTATCGTGCCAGATTGAGTCAAACGCTTTGGCGTAGTCAATAAACGCCAGGTATAAAGGGCCAGTACCTGTATGTGGTCAGTGTTTGTGAATCCTTTTCTGAATCCCGCTTGCTGAATTGGTTGGTATGGTTCAGTTATTTTTGAAAGACGTTGTTCTAAGCCTGTAGGTTGTAGAGACATGTTTGAAGACTATAGGCCCATGCCTATAGTTACCGATATCGCATGGATCACCTTTTTTGTAGAGCAGGATAATGTCGGATTCAGCCCACTCCTTGGGTATCCTTCTTTCTTCTAGGATTTTATTGAATAGTTTAGTAAGTGGAGTTGTCAAAATAGTTTTACCGGTTTTCAGGATTTCGTTAGAGATGTTATCTGGTCCGCTATTCTTGCCTAGTTTCAGTTTTTCCAAGTTTTTACGAATTTCAGTTTTGGTAAGTACATTTTCTACATTGTTTGGGTGAATGACTTCAACGTGCTCTACCACAGGTAGGTCAGACGAGATGTTTGAATTTCCATATAGTTTCCTGTAGAATTCTGTTGCAAAATGTTTGTTCAATTAAACAAACAGTTTAATTTCAGGTCTAGAGAAAGTCTTTTTTGATTTATTTAGTAGGGATGGTATCCAGTTCTTAGAAGTATTTCATAATTCATTTATTGCATCATAATTAAAGCTAGGTACATGAATATCTTACTATTCTAACACTTATAATTATGTACCCGGTCAGGGTGTTGCAAAAGTCAGAAGATGGTTTACATTATTTCAAAGTCTTATCGTCAAAAAATTCATTAATCGTATAATAGCATTTTTTAACTAAAATCTCCTTTAATAATTTATTAAAATTAATGTCAGAATTATCTTTTATTTCGTCAGGTATTTTATTATAAATCTTTGCCGCCATTTTATTTGGGCCTTTACTATGAATATTTAGTTTTGATTCTGGTATCACTAGTTTATTATCAGAATCAATAACTTTATTTCTTTAGGCTTACAAAATAAGCACTTAGACAAGTCAAATTGTATATGTACTATAAACATAGTTATTATTATCAAATAAGAAATAAGGTGTTATTGATATTCTCTTCACTTCACTATGTTTAGCTCCTTGTACGCTTTTTTCAGACTTCCCGATATGCTTAAATGTTTTTCAAAAGTTTTATTTCTATGTTGTTCGTATTCTCTTTTTATTTGTCTATTTGTTTATTTATATAGTAATTTAAGTTCATATTTTTCTTCGAAACTCACAAAACGTTTGTTTTTCAACTCATTTCTTTTCTTTATCATATTTCTTGTCTTTTCTGAAATTATGCTGTGATTCTTATTTCTGTTGGGTTTTTGTTCTTGGTTGAGACTCGATAAAATCCCTGTTTTTATTTTTTTGTAGTATGTCTCGACGTCGTCTGAATCATCGTGGATGATGCTGTTTATATTTTCGTGAAGTTTTTCGAGAAAACTTGTATCGTCTTGTGTTGTCTTAAATCTGATTTCCTTTCGTGCATATTTTGTTCTACTGGTTATTCTTATTTCGATTATCAAGGAGCTTCTTATGAGTCTATGGTCGCTAGCGAAAGAAAATTTGTTTAGTACTTCAATGTTAGTAAAATGTCTCTTCATATTTGTAAGGATATACATAGTCTATTTGGCTTCTGTTGCCCTTCGGTGAAAGCCAAGTCCATAAGTTCTGGTTTTTCTTTTTGAACATTGTATTTGAGCTGGTAAGGTTGTTTTCAATGGTGAATTGTACGAGTCTTTCTCCTCTTTTATCTCTCTTTCCGTAACATGTTGAGCCCATGATTGCATGTTCACCCGACGCTTGTCCAATGCGGGCATTGAAATTATGATTATATGTTTTTTTGCATTGTTCTATAACTTCTTGAAGTTTTTGATAAGCCGTTTATAACGTTATCTGCACCGTCACAAGTTGGTAGGTGTACTTGAATTATAGAAAATTCAAAAGGCTTTAAATCGATATTCAAGTTGCAAATTCTCTCTGTTATGTTTATGAAATTTTCTATATTATTTTTGTATTTTCTTTTCACCATAAATCCTACTCCGTAGTGTCCTTGAGTTTCGCCATAGTAGCATAATATATATTCGTGGTCTTCCATAATATTATAACCCTTATTCCAGCCTTATTTCAGAGAGGCCTATATTGTCAAACTTTACGTTGGATACTGCCTCTTTAAACTCAATTAATTTTTCATCAGACAGAAGTAGGCTTGAGGCGTATTTATCGTCACTGATAAAAGTCACAGATATAGAAAATTGGCGGTATGTCACAGTGACAAAAACTAAATATATCTGTGACTATCACACAGGCAGTGCCAGTGTCACGAGTGCACGATATTATAACCTACGCAATAAATCACTTCAGCTTGATAATATTGCTTCTACATTCTCTCTTTGTTATTATCACTAAGTCAGAATGAGACACCTAGTTTTTTATACTTGGATATTTGAAATGTATACCGCAATGTATTGTAATGTATGTATATATGTGTTCTTGAAGAAAATACCGTTTAAATTTATTCGGTTAATAAACATGCTACTGCTATTTACTCAGTCTAGCTAGTATTTTGTCACAGGTATTTATAACAAATATTTTGAAGTCACAGTAACGTAAGTTGCAGGTATCGGATTTTGCCTAGTATAACCCAAGACTAGACAGAAGGGATCTTGCGTTGTACATATGCACATATGTACGGTTCTATAATAAGCTTCCATCTGAAGCATTGTACATAAGCGTTGTACATATGCACATATGTGCGGTTCTATAATAAGCTTCCATCTGAAGCAACTGAACTCCCTATTCGTAAATTTAAACAGTACATTAAACAAAATCTTATCAGGAAGGCCTTTTACTCCATAGATGATTACATCAATGATGTTAATGCTTGGCCAGATGTCGCTCCGTTCCGCACTGTCAGTAGTAGGTATGTAAGAAATTCAATGTTCTGTTTAGCTTTAAAGTAATATTGACATGTATCTAAATTGCATTAAATTTATATTTAGATAGGCAAAATAAACATGTATTAGACACATAAGTGATATTATAATGTGCTAGTGGTTTCTTTTTCACTTCTTCCACTAGTGGACAAAAAATTGAAGTGAAGAGAATATCAATAACACCTTATTTCTTATTTGATAATAATAACTATGTTTATAGTATACAATTTGACTTGTCTAAGTGCTTATTTTGTAAGCCTAAAGAAATAAAGTTATTGATTCTGATTCTGATTCTTTAATGTCATAAAAACATTTTTCTATGTGCCATCTACGAAGGTTTGTCTTAAATTTACTAGTAGGCAGTTCTCTTATGTCTAGGAATTTTGTTAAATACTTTTACATTCATGATAGAGCTATTTTTCCCACTCAGTGCTGTTTTGTGTGGGGGCAATATAAGCCTAGTGGGATCAAATTTTTTTACAACAGAGTTTTTTTTTATATTTATACTGGTTAAAGAAAGAAGCATGCTCTTTTCCAAACAACCAATTTGGAAGATATATAAACTAGTTAACGTTAGGAGTCCATGCTTCTTAAACAGTGGCTTGCATGACTCTAATTAGGTCCATTAGAGTTTTTTTTCCAAAGACGGGTCTTTTTTTTAATAATGAAAGCCCTTTTAATGTGCGTAGAGTTACCGAAAAGCAAAAGACCATACCCTAGGTCTGAGGTGACGTAGCCAAAATATGCGGTTAATGCAGTTTGTTGGCCCGACGTTCTTCTTAATGATTCAGAGCAAAAACGAAACGATTAAGATTTTTGCTCTTTATGCGATTTCCACTAGATATGTTTGTCCAATATTATACCAAGGAATCTTATTTCGTCAGTCTTTTCTATAAATTCATTTCTACATGTAGGATCAACTGGAACTCCTCGGTGTCACTTTTACACCAACTCTCAACTTCGGAACCTTCATCGAGTCAAAGGCTAAAACAGCAGCCATGAAGCTAGAAATTCTTAACATTATTATAATGTGCTAGTGGTTTCTTTTTCACTTCTTCCACTAGTGGACAAAAAATTGAAGTGAAGAGAATATCAATAACACCTTATTTCTTCTTTGATAATAATAACTATGTTTATAGTATAAAATTTGACTTGTCTAAAGTGCTTATTTTGTAAGCCTAAAGAAATAAAGTTATTGATTTTGATTCTGATAACACACAATCTCACTACACTACACAAACAGCTACACTATACATACCTACGCATCTATAGCATTTACATTAAACACTCTACATTCGCGCTGTCTCTCTGTTGCATTTACATTAAACACTCTACATTCACGCTGTCTCTCTGTTGCCCAGACTCTCTTGAGACTGGTGACCTCAGGAGACTGAACGTACACCTACACACATACATTTTCACAACCAAACATACTCACATAATAGGAAAGTTCACACACACAATAGGTTTTTTCTGCTGATTTTTAGGTATTTAAAAACTTTAAAACATAGGTGTATCATACATAACATAACAAGATAAGTTAACAATAGGTAATAATAACTTATTCTAACTTAACAATAGGTATTTAAAAACTTTTAAACATAGGTGTATCATACATAACATAACAAGATAAGTTAACAATAGGTAATAATAACTTATTCTAACTTAACAATAGGTATTTAAAAACTTTAAAACATAGGTGTATCATACATAACATAACAAGATAAGTTAACAATAGGTAATAATAACTTATTCTAACTTAACAATAGGTATTTAAAAACTTTAAAACATAGGTGTATCATACATAACATAACAAGATAAGTTAACAATAGGTAATAATAACTTATTCTAACTTAACAATAGGTATTTAAAAACTTTAAAACATAGGTGTATCATACATAACATAACAAGATAAGTTAACAATAGGTAATAATAACTTATTCTAACTTAACAATAGGTATTTAAAAACTTTGAAACATAGGTGTATCATACATAACATAACAAGATAAGTTAACAATAGGTAATAATAACTTATTCTAACTTAACAATTGGTATTTAACAACTTTTAAACATAGGTGTATCATACATAACATAACAAGATAAGTTAACAATAGGTAATAATAACTTATTCTAACTTAACAATAGGTATTTAAAAACTTTTAAACATAGGTGTATCATACATAACATAACAAGATAAGTTAACAATAGGTAATAATAACTTATTCTAACTTAACAATAGGTATTTAAAAACTTTAAAACATAGGTGTATCATACATAACATAACAAGATAAGTTAACAATAGGTAATAATAACTTATTCTAACTTAACAATAGGTATTTAAAAACTTTTAAACATAAGTGTATCATACATAACATAACAAGATAAGTTAACAATATGTTTAAAAGTTGTTAAATACCTATTGTTAAGTTAGAATAAGTTATTATTACCTATTGTCAATAGGTAATAATAACTTATTCTAACTTAACAATAGGTATTTAACAACTTTTAAACATAGGTGTATCATACATAACATAACAAGATAAGTTAACAATAGGTAATAATAACTTATTCTAACTTAACAATAGGTGTTTAAAAACTTTAAAACATAGGTGTATCATAACATAAGATAAGCTAACAATAGATAATAACACTAATAACTTGTAGATAAGTCGAAGCTGGAATCCCTCGCATTTAGATACAAGATTTTCTTAGTTAGAGCGAGGATTCGAACTTACTTTTATAACAGGATCATTAGTCTGTAAATAACATAGATATTTACATAACGATCGAAAGTAAGTTTATAATTTGTGACCTATTTTTCGGAAAATAAATACTTTTGTTTGTTTGTTTTGTTTTAGTTTGGGAACTGTATAGTTCAGCGACTCCTTCATAGATGGCGCTAATTATTATTGTGACATAGGTACGGGAAAGGTTGCTTTGAATTGTTTTGCCTCCCACTTTCAAGAAAACAATAAAAATCACAACGTATTTTCACTGGCTGCCACTTTGTCTTTGATTTGAGATTAAATTGCACTGTACGTCGATAAATAAGCCCAATAAGGTTCACCTTGCAGCACAATAAACACAAATCAGTCTATTTCACAACACTTATAGATTTTTGTTTACAGTTTTTTTGTTTACGGACGCCGGGCTATTTTTTAGTTGTTTTTATCGTTATTCGGCCAGATTAGTTCTTGATACCAATTGTGCTTTGTTTTTCAGTCTTATGTAACGTAACTATATGGTTTTCACTCTGAATACTGCTCTGTTTATATTTTGAAATCACTTTTTACGATAGAACTTTATTCTGTTTGTGCGACTGTCGCGCCCTCTCTCATCTTAGATGTATGGAATGTAATAAAAAAAATCCTTTATTTAACGGGGATGGGTAGCCCTAGCTAAAGTTACTACGTTTTACTTTTACTTTACTTTTAAAGGAACTCACTTCATTTGAATAGTTATATTTCACAAAATTACGACTCGAACAATTACACACACAAAACGTGAGGACACAAGGAAGAAAACAATATTCAGAACACGGGTAAATACACTAATACTGGTGCGTATCGTTAAGCATGTGTTTCGGACGGTTACCAGGATTGCCTGATACGCCCTGGGAAAGTATCCCACTAAGGTTCGACGTGCGTTCCTTTCCTCTTCCTGGCTGGTAGACGCACGCCGCCACGCACCCCTGAATGCGTAAGTGTGGGTACGCCGACCTGATGACCTTCGGGAACCTCGACTCGAAGAAAATGAAAGGCAGCGATTTTCTGGTCTGGATCCTAGGCTTCGGCTCGTTCCTATTCTCCCTACCACTACTTGCTGTGTTCCTTTCACTTCTTGCCTCTTCGGTGGCTGAGCTGCGACTAACTGCCCGGCAAGAAACGCGCCGTATATTTATATGGTCGCGCCTTACCGGCAAGATGACGACTTATTTTTACTCGAACTTTCTAGCTGTTTTTACTTGAGCCGAACCCTTTGATCTTTATTTATTCATTATTCTTTCACAGAATCCTTACATATTATACCTTTTTAGATAGGGAATTATGCCCTTTACCTTATAAAATAATAATATTTAAATATTTACGTACAAATAAAAAGTTCCTAGAACAAAAACTTACAAAAAACTACAGTTCGGGACGTTTTCCTTACACAAATCTTAAAATATCTCTAAAACTAATAATCCGATTTACATCATTCAAACGGAAAATTAATCCTTAAGCTTAGACCTTTCTAAAAACATCAATTTCACAACAAAATATCTACAAACGAAAACAATATAAATGCAAATATCGTAAATCCTAAGTGAAAATTGTCATCTATCTAGTTTAGAGATAAAACTATGAAATAAACCTTTCTAATTACAATTAATCGACGTAATCTATCTTACATAAGGGTTTTATCGCCGACAGCATGCGTTAATAAATTGTAGAAATTAATTGCCAAAAATGATACGCGGCGGTTAACCTCAAATTTGAGGGGCGCTTGTTCAATAGAAAAATCTAAAAATGCGTTGGTCTGGACATTGGACAGCTAAAACCCTGTAAGTACTTGGGAAGGCTTACCTGTCTGATAAAGTCTACAATCAGCTCCAATCGTTCACTGCAATCCAAAATCCACTTAGCAGTTCACACACTGAAGTTTATAGGTTCCAAAATGTTAATCCTTGCGAGGATCGAAAGGTCACGACCCGCGGAGTGATATGATGCGAATATTGTATCCTCTCGACAACATTAACTTAGTTGGAGATGCGATTGCCACACAAAGCTCAAAGCGAAGAACTTGTGGAAGAAGATTCAACCGGCCATCATAAGCGCAGAAAGTGAACTCTCGTGCATCCAATAACATGAATGCAGTTGCGAGAAGCGACCATCTGTGTCATAGTTCATATTGGTCGCGAGTGCCTGGATGGTTTTGCAGAGCAAACCTAGGGCGATCGCATGACATTCCAAAAAAGTAAACCAACCCTTTTTAGTACCTAGATAGATAATAACCATCCAATGTCACACATAATTGTAAGTAAATTAAACGCAAACGCACTGTTAGTAGTTAGTAGGATCTTTCAAAACACAGAGAAAGCGGAAGTATTTTATAATTGCATATCGTTGCGAAAACTCTACCTTAACGGAGTACAAAAAAAAAAACAAAGTGTCCTAACCCTAACCTAAAACTTCAATAATCTGCATAAGGTTTACTGAGTTGGGAGAGGGCACAATTTAACAATCGGTCTGCTCTGAAGCATTCCACCTTGTACCTTCACAGACGCTACTCTACATGTCCCTTTCTTGTCCGGAAAGATTTCCATAATTAAACCTAACGGCTAATGCAAGGGCATGATATTATCCTGCATGGAAACAACAACCATCCCAACCCGTACTGGGTTAGAAGGGGTGTTCCATTTTTGTCTTGACTGGAGGGTGTGCAGATACTCATTGCGCCACCGCTTCCAAAAAGATTGGACGAGTTGATCAACGAATTCGTATCGCGAAATAAGGTGTAAACGCGTTTCAGTAACTTCGCGAGCGGGTAAAAACACAAGCGGTTTTGTATTAAGAAAATGCGCAGGTGTTAGAGCGGTAGGTTCTGACGGATCTGAGCTAAGTGCATAGAGAGGACGGGAGTTTAACAAAGCCTCGACTTGAGTTAACATAGTGTTAAGCTCATCGAAGGTGAGTATTTGTTGACCGACGACTTTCAGAAGATGCGTTTTAACACTCTTTACTTCGCTTTCCCAGCATCCACCGAAGTGTGGAGCTCTACAAGGGATGTTTTTAAGAGTGATTTTATGCTCAGCCAGTGCGATTTCCCAATAAGGGCGGTATTCTTGTGACAAGAATTGGTAGAGATCGCGAAGATATGATCTAGCGCCAATAAAATTGGCGCCGTTGTCCGTATACAGACATTCGATAGGACCACGGCGAGAAATAAAGCGTTTTAGTGCGGACAGGAAACTCGCAGTGCTGAGATCTGAGGCAACTTCCAGATGCAGAGCACGCGTTGTCAAGCACGTAAAAAGACAAATATAAGCCTTACGACTCTTTTGGCCTCTGCCTCGCAAAGATGTAATCATGAGCGGTCCCGCGTAATCACACCCAGTGTGTGAGAAAGCTTTAGGAGCGACTTCAACCCGTGACTGAGGCAGGTCAGCCATGATTGGAAAAACCGGTCGTGGCTTAGCGCGAAAGCAAATATTGCAATTAAAAGTTATATGACGAACAATACGTCGTGCGGCCAGAATCCAATACCGTTGTCTCAAGAGAGACAAAAGCAAGTTTGGACCTGTGTGGAAGTTTTTGACATGATAGTGGGAAACTAAAAGGTACGTCGTGCGGCCAGAATCCAATACCGTTGTCTCAAGAGAGACAAAAGCAAGTTTGGACCTGTGTGGAAGTTTTTGACATGATAGTGGGAAACTAAAAGGTCCACTACGTGGTCTTGTCAGTAAAAGTAAAATTTGGTGACGAGAGTCAAAGTCTAACTCAGAGTTGGCTAAGCGTCCACCAACGCGAATAAGTCCATTGTACAGAAACGGACAAAGTTTCTGTAGGAACTTAGAACATAATTGTTTGCGGTTTAAGCGATCAAGATCTGATTCAAAATGAATTCGCTGAACAGAGCGCCACACTACTAATTCAGCGAACTCTAAGTCCGATGCGGTAATGGGTCCCTTAGGGAGACGTTTAAGGAATTTATAAACGAAACAAATGGTTTTTAGATATTTAATCCAAGAAGAAACCCTATTCGCCCGGCTATACAGGACATCTTCCGTTAAACAACTGGGATCGGAATTCGAAGTGCCTGCCGTCGCTACTGCAGGTAGAGCCACCGGCTTCAGTTCAGGCAATTCTTGCGTTTCCCCGGACACAAATGGCGTCACAGGCCACTCGTGTCGAGGTATTCCCAGCCATGGAGGTCCACTCATCCACAGTGGATGTTGGACCAACTGGGCCGGAGTTAAGCCCCGAAAAAGGCAGTCACTCGGATTCTCCGTTCCTTTGACATGAAAAAAGTGATCTGCCGACAGGTTTTCCTGAATTTTAGCGACGCGGTTGGCCACATAAGTGTGCCAGCGATGTGGCGACGAATTAATCCAAGTCAAAGTAATGGTAGAGTCCGAGAACGCTTCCACGGCCTCAATGGCGAATCGGGGGGAATAGAGATCGAAAACTCGTTTAATCAAAATTGACAACAGGAGTGCGGCACATAACTCTAAGCTAGCTAGCGATATTACCTTAAGAGGTGCGACCTTGGACTTGGCACATACCAGTGTAACGACAATGTCACCGTTTGGCTTGACTACGTGGGCATAGACAGCGCCACCGTAGGCCTTCTCACTGGCATCAGCAAACCCAACTATTGAAACCTTACAATGTTCAACAACGCCAATATGACGTGCGAATTGCAGCTGAGATATTTCGGGTAACTCAGTTTGAAATTGTTTCCACAGGCGAACAATGCGATTAGGTGGGACATCATCCCATCCTATTTTGGCAAGCCACAGATCCTTGATCAATAACTTATTATACAAAATCATGGGCGCAACTAAAACCAATACATCAAAAAGGCGAGCGATAGACGACAGGATATTCCTTTTTGTGCAGGGGCGATCGACAGGGTTGACCTGAAAGGCGAAATAGTCATGGTCGGGAAACCAGCGTCGCCCAAGAATTTTCAGAGTCGGATCCTTACTTAGATCGACACTGTGCGAGAGTCGCAATGACTCGGGAATAGCCTGAAGAACTTCAGCGCTATTACTTGACCATTTGGTCAATTCAAAGTCACCAAGTGAAAATAATTTTATCAGTTGGTGAGAAGACTCTATTGCTTGCTCTACATTGACTGTGGAGCTTGCTATATCGTCCATATAAATATCTCGGCCCAGTATCTCACAGGCGAGAGGAAACTGATGTCCTTCGTCCTTACACAACTGTTGAATTGTGCGAATTGCGATAAAAGGAGAGCATTTAAGGCCGAAAGGAACCACTGAAAACTGAAGGATTTTCAAATTTTCATCTTCGTGGAAGCGATAGAGTATACGCTGAAGAGGGCGATCTTGAGGGCGAATGGCTATTTTGAGATACATAGCCTTAACGTCAGAAGTTATTGCCACAGCGAAAAGTCTCATGTTCAATAATATATTTAGCAAGTCCGCTTGAAGAACGGGACCTGCGTAAAGGATATCATTTAGCGAGGTTCCATTGTCTGACTTCGCGCTTGCGTCAAGAACCACCCGTTGGTGGTTGTCTTGTCCTCGCGAATGACAGCATGGCGCGGGATATAGAACGAGAACCCATTCACCTGGAAGCACTCCTTCCACAAAGGAGAGGTAGTTATTTTTTAGGTAGTTTTTTTTTCTGGTTTATAATTTTACTCGCAACTATTTTTATTTGTTTTGTCATTTTACAATTATTAATGGAATCATAATTAAATCTTTATCTAGAATGCTACTAGCAACACTTATATTTAATAATGGATAGTAAAGGCGACAAATTAAACATCTATTATCAAAACGTGCGAGGATTGCGAACTAAAACAACTACTTTTTACCGTAATATCTGCCTAAACTCGTATGATGTTGTGGCACTAACTGAAACATGGCTGCATGATAGTTTCTCGGATTCGCAGCTTTCCAAAGAAGACGTCGCGCAAAAAGACATCGTAGCGGTAGGAGGGTCTAAGATAGGTGCTTCTCCCATAAATATGTAGCCTAACACAGTCTCTAAAGCATCTGGATATCCCGCAGTAGAAGTAACTTGGCTTGGTTGCAATAACTTAGCAAACAACTTTACTCCAAGCAGGATGTCAATATTCCCCGGCATTCCCCAAGTATCATCAGCGAATAAATGCGACGCAATATGATTGACGTGAGCGACATCTATCGAGCACAATGGAAGCTGTCCGGTTATCTCATCGAGTACCAGCGCATCAATTGAGTACTTGGGTTGAGCGCGAAGACGCGAGCTGAATGTGAAGTCGACAGAACCGCGAACAGACTGAGACGTACCACCGATACCTTTTACCGTGACTATAGAATCGTCACGAATAGGTAGCCCAAGCATACGGCAACATCCGGTGGTAATATAGTTCTTCTGAGAACCCGGGTCCAGTAGACAGCGAACGACAACATCCTTCCCTTTCCTACCTACCACTAAAAGCAGTAGCTAAAACCTCCATAGTGCGAGTACTATTATGAGCCGAAGCCGAATGAGTACATAAAGAAACGCGTTCTTGATCCGGGGTCTGGTCTACAGCACTGGCAGACGGCACGGCGCCGACTGCAGGCGCGGTTTTCGGTTGTGGTGTCGGTGGTTGATCAAAATGTAACAGGGAATGGTGTCTACCGTTGCATTTCTTACACGTGAACGTTGATTGACATTTAGATACGGTGTGAGCAACAACTGAGGCAATTACCGCAAATACGATTATCTTTTATGTTTTTAAATTTATCATTCGTATTTAATTTTAAAAAGGCACTACACTTGTATAAGTTTGTGTGTGCCGACTGACATAGCGAACATTTCGGTGATGTAGCTACATAAGCCTGCGAGACCCTATTCGAGGGCGCGGGGGGTGCACTAGCGCTGGCTCCCGCAGCCGAGCGCTCAAGCCGTTGCGGCGCGGTGCGAAAAATAATTTTTACTTGTTCTCGAACGAACTTCACGAAATAATCGTAGTCAACACCTTGAGGATCTTTTAAAGTGCGAAGTGACATTTCGTAATGCTTCGCGATGTCGGAGTCTATTAACTTAAGACCCACGTACATAAATATAAAATCAGACATGTTGGCGATTTTTAATTGTTTGAGTCCGGCCACAATAGCGGTATATTTATCAAAAACCTTTTCTACATTAACGGGCGAAGAACCAGCAGATTTTAAAGAAAACAGCTGATTTAAGTAGTTAACAGCCAATGCGTTCGTGTCCTGGTATTTAGCGATAAGCGCGTCCCAGATTACACGATAGTTTTCTGCAGCAGGCACAATTCCAGCTGCTACGCCTTTGGCTTTACCTTTTAGGTGACCCAACAAATAGTGGATGCGATCAGAATCGGAGAGATCAAGATTTGTATGAATGACCCGTTTGAATGTCTCATAAAAAAACGGAAAGTTCTGAATATCACCATAAAAGGTAGGAAGTTCGATTCGAGGTATTTTGATGTGCGGAGATCCTGACTTCAAGCCAGGGGAATCTTTAGTTGCGGTTATGGAACTCAAAACATTTTTTATTTCACACGCAAGATCGTCAAATTCAATTCAATTCAATTTATTTATTTTTATTTATTTATTTAATTAGAACGATTATAAAAAAAACCACTTACACTAACTAATTAAAATGGATGACAATGTGTGTATTAACTTCATATTTGGGATCAACCTTCATTGAAATAATATTTATATTGTCAATCGTAGTTATAATCTCATTACGCATTAAATCGATAGTTTTAGCCTGCGCAATAAAAGTGTTCCGCGATTTCTCATTATCAAGATAGGCTATAGAATCATATATTTTCTGCGCACGAGCATAATAAGCGGCGCGTTTGGCTTCATACAGTTTTAATTTATTGTGTAAATCTTCCATTTTATATGACAAAGGAACCCCAAATTAAATCCGTTTCACAAAAAATATCAATTCGAAACCCACTTATCAGATTACGGAACCCTAACAAGCTAGTTCGAAACTACGAATCAGAACAAAACCAAATGTTCGATCAAGTAAAAACGATAAAAAGGTGCGGAACCACTTTCCTTACCTGCGGAACCCTAGTCCCAACAATGGAAACAAGGTGCGGTAGAAACTTGAATTATTACAGATATTCAGTTCTATATAATTGTGTACGGAAACAATTTCCCGTCCACACGAATACCTATCATGCGGAACCCTAATGGCCTAACCTACACGACCCTAATATACAACAAAATAATACAATTGAAACAAAATAGGTACGGAACCACTTTTCCGACCGTGCGATGACCTATCACAATAATTTAGTGAAGGTTAAAATAAACTACAACAACAACTTTGCACAATAAACCCGTTCGGTAAGTAGGGTAAGTAGTAATATTTACCGTACTAAACAAACCGATACCTTGGTAATTATTACCAGAAAGAATCAAATGTAGCAAAATAAAAAATGCGATGCGGGAGTATACCTAAGTACCTTGATAAATATTCTGCGTACCTAGATGTGAAACTCAATACGGTATGTACATGTTCAAACCGTATTCATCCTAAATAACTTATAGGTGCGATGTGATACAAACAAAAGTTCAAAGAACAACTTTTGAGGTATGGACGTACTAACCAACTATGCGGAAACCTACTTCCCGTAGGTGTAATACAGAAATAACTTATCCGATCTTACAACCGTAGCGTTAAGTAGGTGCGGTGTAGATAAACAATTTTACCTACAAGACAAAATTAAATTCAACATAAAATTGAATGCGATTAATTTAACTAAATTGCAATAATTTAATCAAATGCGGTGTGGACTGTATTGCGATCAAATACTCGTACAATACGAGGCGATTAAATAGAATAACATTTACCTATAAGAATTCAGTTCTATATCTAAATCAATATGACAAAGCTCAGTGACCGATCAACAATGATTGTGGTTCCCGGAATCAAGGTCAATATTGGTACGAAGGTAGGTCATCCAACACGATATGAGAACCCCAACCACGCTGCCTTTGCCGTGCACTGCACGCGGTATGCAACCCACGAACTACCCGCAATACTAAAATGATAAGAATTTTGTGCGTAGTTCTTGGAAAATACCTTATTTTATGACACAAATTACTGTATTAATCTATGACTTCTTAGCTTACGTTATGATTTAGTATTATAAATGCGAAATTACAAAACTATAATTATGAAATGTAACTGAACTTCGATAAAGAATGCAGATGATATTAGACCTTATGTATACCGCAATAAGGACGAGTTTCCTAAACGATATGCAATTCTACGTAAGTAATTTTTAGATTTTTATAGATGATAGGTTAGAATATCAATTTTAACCGGTTCGAAGGACCAAAATGGTGCGTATCGTTAAGCATGCGTTAATAAATTATAGAAATTAATTGCCAAAAATGATACGCGGCGGTTAACCTCAAATTTGAGGGGCGCTTGTTCAATAGAAAAATCTAAAAATGCGTTGGTCTGACATTGGACAGCTAAAACCCTGTAAGTACTTGGGAAGGCTTTGTCTGATAAAGTCTTCGATCAGCTCCAATCGTTCACTGCAATCCAAAATCCACTTAGCAGTTCACACACTGAAGTTTATAGGTTCCAAAATGTTAATCCTTGCGAGGATCGAAAGGTCACGACCCGCGGAGTGATATGATGCGAATATTGTATTCTCTCGACAACATTAACTTAGTTGGAGATGCGATTGCCACACAAAGCTCAAAGCGAAGAACTTGTGGAAGAAGATTCAACCGGCCATCATAAGCGCAGAAAGTGAACTCTCGTGCATCCAATAACATGAATGCAGTTGCGAGAAGCGACCATCTGTGTCATAGTTCATATTGGTCGCGAGTGCCTGGATGGTTTTGCAGAGCAAACCTCAAGGGCGATCGCATGACATTTCAAAAGAGTAAACCAACCCTTTTTAGTAACTAGATAGATAATAACCATCCAATGTCACACATAATTGTAAGTAAATTAAACGCAAACGCACTGTTAGCGTAACCAAATACACAGAATAGATACTGGTAGCTACGGGGGTCATCAACCATCCAATGTCACACATAATTGTAAGTAAATTAAACGCAAACGCACTGTTAGCGTAACCAAATACACAGAATAGATACTGGTAGCTACGGGGGTCATCGGGTGCGTCTTCAATGA
Organism: Eupithecia insigniata; assembly: GCA_947859395.1. NCBI lineage: Eukaryota > Metazoa > Arthropoda > Insecta > Lepidoptera > Geometridae > Eupithecia > Eupithecia insigniata. Next base: position 117,983 of record OX402006.1, on the reverse strand, counting down.
TTCGAATTTAATTTGATTTGATAAATACGTATATTCCTAAAAATATGTAGGTACAGAGATGTGCTTGCATCGAGACGTCAGAAAGAATACAATTTTTAAATATGGTGGTGATGCCACCTAGATGTGTTTATATCGACGAAGCTTTTCTTCTCTGCTTAACCGACGGAGGTAATTCTTCAGAGACGCGCGTGTATCGATATGTCATGCGTCGAGCTTCCTAGTTCCACCAGTAGATGGCGCTCTTCAACACTTCCTTTTGCGATTACCGGCGCGAACAGGTACACTTTTAGAGTCACTTTTACATATACGATAGACCTCTTTGAGCCGAGAATCGTGGAAGACTTTGTATATTCGGATGACGTGGTTCGCGCGTAAGATGGAAATCTCGACTGGCCACCCCTGCCGGCGACGGCGGGTGCGTCGTTTCCTGATCGCCTTTCTTCTCCGCGTCTCGGTGTTTGGCGGGAACCATCGCGTCTCGGATTGGTCGGCACTGATCGCGTCACGCATCTAACCTAACGGACCGGCCAGTTCAGTCAGTGAGAGGGGATGAAAGTAAAATTTATTGGCCGCGCATAGCGCCGAAACTACTGAATGTATTCAAATGAATGGGCCGTGGCGTACGATTATCGACCCCTCCAACTCAACCCGTGGATGTCGTAAGAGCAGACTAAGGGAACCTACCAGAGGAAGGGCAGCAGCTTCCTTCTAAGTATTTTGAACACCAACACTGCGATCACCAATCCGCCTGCCAAGCGTGGTGATAAAGGCAAATCTACATGGGAGACCATTCCCTCGATGGACCGACGACATCGTAGCGATCGCAGGCGGCTCAGGACCGCTATTTGTGGTGTCGTACGGGGGAAACCTATGTCCAGCAGTGGACGTGTATGGGCTGATGATGTTGCAAATGAAACTTGGCATGATTTAAGTTCATATTACGAGAAAGAGCATAAAATACTTTTTATCCCGAAATTCATCAGGGTTCCCTTGGGAGGGGATGGAAGTGAAATTTCTCGGCCTCGCATAGAGCCGAAACTACTGAATGTATTGAAATAAATCTTGGCACAATTTGAGTTCCACATTGCCCCTCAGTGGGACCCGCAGTGGGGCCTCCACATTGCCCCGCAGTGGGACCCACTCAGTAGCCCCTCACAGCCGGTGCCCCCCAGTGGACGCCCCACATTGCCCCGCAGTGGGACCTCAGTAGCCCCCACAGTGGGGGCACCGGCAGTGGGGCCCCCACTTTGCCCGCAGTGGGACCCGCTCAGTAGCCCCCCACAGTGGGGGCACCGGCAGTGAGTCCCCCCACATTGCCCCTCAGTGGAACCCGCAGTGCCCTCCCCCGCAGTGGAGCCCCCACATTGCTTTGCAGTGGGACCTCCAGTATCCCCCCGCAGTAGGGTAAAATTTCTTGGCTGCGCATAGCGCTGAAACTACTGAATGTATTCAAATAAAACTGATTTAAGTTCATACTACGAAGGACATGTAATATTTTTTATCCCTGAATTCGTTAGGGTTCCCTTGGGAGTGGGGATGGAAGTGAAATTTCTCGGCCGGCCTCACATAGCGCTAAAACTACTGAATGGATTCGAATGAAACTTGGCATGATTTGAGTTCATACTACGAGGAAGGACATAAAATATGAGTCCATACACCAAAGCCAACAAAATGATTACAAAATTGTTATTAGCGCCGATAAACGACCTACTGGACAGCATCCGGTCGGTACAAAGCTCTTGCTACCAATGAAGCTGCCGTGGTTGCGCGTATATCCAACTATATGATTGTTATTCATCTGCGTAGAATCAAACGTATTTGTGACGTCAACTTCCTATCCGCCTTCCCTTACTAGCACATAGAATACCGCTGAAGAGTAAGCGGGATGCACAACACCCGCATAATGCCATCCAAGATGGCTACCAACATTTGCAATCTAGCCTCGTTCGACTCACGTCGGCCTCGTTCGAAACTTGTCTTCCCGCAGCTCCTGGGGGAACTCCCAAGTGTTTCCCTAGCTGACAGTGCCGCGCGCGCGCCGCGAGTGTTAACAATATTGGATCTGGTGCTCCAGCAATCAAGGTATGTGCTTCCATCCCTGGGACAACTGATCTCTTGTCTTTCCTAACCAATATCAGTTGGGCCATATCCTATCACGTTGACGCTCACAACCCCGCAGATTTACTATTCGGCGTGCCCATGCCGTCTTCCTGGTAAATCAGCACTGTGACAGGCGGGACATTGTGCTGCGTACTGGGATGACCGCTTGCAACGCATTAGCGAAACGCACCAGGCATTTGATGCTCTTCATTAGGTACTGGCTTATATACCTACTGTCGTGGCGAAGACTGATACAACTTTGATCTTCGACATTGGAATCCGACAACTTGCGAGACTGTCGACACTAAAAAAGTAGATACATTTTACCAATGAGAGAAGTTCACCTGCAAAGGTTTCGAGGTTTGTTCAACCGTTTTCTGGTGGAAGCCTACGCCAAAATAAAAAACGAGCGTTTGGTATACATCAAAAAAGAACAAATGAGAGAAGACTGCGCGCTGAGTATTATGTAGATCTGCGAGATGCCATGAATCATGATAGAAATAGTGAAGATTTAGGACGACTGGTGATTCTTCCTTCCAGTTTTAGAACTGGACAATAGATGTTTAATGCCTTATTCTCCAGTAGGTACTATAAAAGCTTTTGAAGCGCATCATAAAAGTGGAGCTGTGTGACGTCCAGTCAATAAAATCTATTAATTAATGATGACTGTGACGTAAGTACCTACTTAGGTTTAGGTACATTAGTTTTATGTACATAGGGCAAATGTGGATGATCAAGCTTAACCCAGACTTAGTAGCTTTTGTTCTGGATAGTAGTAGTACCCTAGTCACAGATTTTATAATACACCTAGTATAGTATAGATATTAATATAAATAACAAAATGGTTGCAGCTACAAGCGCGTCACGAAGGAACCGGTGGGAGGGTCCTGGGTGTCTTGCGGCGAGGGAGGAGCGCGCCGCCGCCGGTACTATCTGCAAGTGAGCGCGCCGCGCGACGCCGAGCGGGACGCGCGCGAGCTGGACGCACGGCGGGGGGCCTTCCGTCTGCTGCTGCGGGGCAGCCCGCGCGACGCCGCTCTGTGGCTCGGCTTCGTGCGCTTCCAGGAGGAGTGGGGTGGCGGCACCGACTGGCTGGCGGCTTGCGAGGAGGCGGCACGCGCTCTCGCGCCCGCGCCTCCAGCCGCCTTGCGTGCCGAGCTAAACCGCGCGCGCCGCGCCACGCGCTCACACGCGCAGCTCGTGCAGGACCTCACGGCGGACCTCGCCCTGTGCAGAGAGCGCCGCCTGGAGCCGTGGCTGCGGCTGACGTGGGCGCTGGGCGCGGGCGGCGCTCCGGGGGAGGTGCAGCGCGCCGCGCTCGCTGCGCTCCAGGATTTGCCGCACGAGCCGCAGGCCTACCCGCATCTCTTTTACGTTTACGGTGAGCCTGAGCGAGAACACTTCTTCGTATTCTTTATTATACGGTAGGTACATGGTGAGCCGGAGAACGCGGCACATCCTGGCCAAGGGCAACACTTGGACAATATTAGGACAGCCTACCTATGCATACAGTCGTTCAACGAAGGCGTTTTGACAGGGCAATCGTGCGGGGGGCAAGGGACGAGACGGGGGAGGGACACTCCCGAGTACCCTACATCACGGCCTTGCCTTAGAAGCTCGGGAGCTCCATCGGGCTAACGCATTTATTAGATTTTGTTATTTACTTTGCAAAATGGTGCATATGACCTGCGTCTTGAAAGATAGCAGTTGTTCATCTTTTTTCAACCAAGATTTACGTTTTTATCAATTTCCACACGATGAAGAATGGTAAGTTATTATGGGTACCTATTTTTAGGACTAACTTGGAGAATCAGATTACAAATAAATTGTTACTTTAGGTGTGCAAGATGGCTAATATTTTTATTCGTATGATTTTTGATTAAATCTAGGAAATTAAGAAAATACAATATGCGGTGTTTTTTCTATGGATAGGATATTTTATTATTTCACATTTTACTCATGCGTATCGTTTTCGACTAATTCGAGGGTGTAGGTTACGAAAATGGGGTGTATTTTCAAATCCAAGATGGCGGATATTCTATTATTTCAAATTTCAGTCATTGGTATCGTTTTCGACTAATTTGAGGGCGTAGATTACAAATATGCGATGTATTTTCAAATGCGAGATGGCCGATAATTTATATTACAAATTTTATTATCTTTTTCAACTTATTGGATGGCGAAAAGTAGTATAAAAGGCTAACATGCCTAATGTTCTATAAAAAAATGTTAGCGCTGTTATTTCTTACAAATAAAGTTACAACTATATAGTTTAAATTGCGTAAACAAAACGAAAAATCTTAATAATAGCCAAGTCTTTTCACGGTTGAAAAAGCCATCAAGTTATTGCACTGGGTTCCTCCTACCCCCAGTTTCCAAAATGTCAAACCTTGTGCCGAACAATCTGTATAACAAATAATAGAGTAAATCGCGATTTTCTTAATTTTAATTTTATATTAAAATTAAAAATTATTCGCCATCTTGGATTTGAGAAAAGACCGCATATTCGTAATCAACGCCCTAGAGTTAGTTAAAAACGGCACCCATAATTGAAGTTTGAATATACACAATATCCGTCATCTTTAAGTCCATTAAAAAAACACGGTATATTAGTAATCTGCACCCTCAAATTCATCAAAAACAATACCCGTGAATAAGTTTGAAAAAAGAAGTATCCACCATCTTGGATTTGTAAAAACACCGCATATTTATCATCTACGCCCTCAAGTTAGTCGAAAAGGTCACATTTTTTTTAATTTAAAATACAAAAAAAATTCGCCATCTTGAATTAAAAAAAAAACACCACATATCTGTGATGTTGATGCGGATGTACACTAGGGCATGTAAACCGATTAATCGATTAACCGAAAAACCGATTAACCGACTGATTTAACGGCGGGTTTTCAACGGGTTTTTTGACAAAATAACCGGGTTTTCGGTTTTTCTTTAATGAGTAATAAATGACAAATTTATTTCAAACTACAACGCCTTACAGACTTTATTTAAAACGACCATAACAATATCTTATCCACCTAATTATTTTATTCCAATATTTGCTTTAGCAAGATAGCGACGGCGGCGTTGCATAAGCACATTGGGCGCCACCGTCGCTCGCTGTGGTTTACTACGGTCAGCGGTTGAACTGTTCGTGTGAGGCTACTCACGACTAGAATCAGCGATGAAAAGATCTGAAAGGCGACTGATTAGGCTACTTCAGAGACAAGCCATTTCAAATAGTCGAATGGCAAATGAAAGTCACCCTTAGGTCTGTGTTATTATGAAACCAAATTTAGGATGCAATGAAGTGATATGTATTTATTTTGCAGTTAGTGACTACCACATTTATTTATCAACTGAATAAAGAGTTCGGGATTTTCATAACTATTTCGCAAAACAAAAAATCTAAAAAACGGTTTCATTATTCGAAAAAAGTACTCATACAAGTACTGACCTCGCCCGACGTCGTCGTGTAACTATGGTGATCGGTATGGGCGTTGGGGGTCTAACGCCCGTTAAGTAATAATATTATTTTTATATTTTATTAAAGCGCGGAAATACACATCCTGACAAAATTTCTGTTGTCTACCTTTTATAGTTCATGAGACGCAGCCCGCGGATAAACGGACGTACACTAAACGTAAACTTTATTTGAGTAAGAGAGAAAGAACAATTTTATTACTACCAATGAGAAAGGGAACAAAACTTACTTAGTTTTTAAGACTGATTTATTGTAAAGTTTTAAGATATCTATTTTGTTGATTTTCATAGCTTTATTTGAGTAAGATAGAGTTTTAATACTACCAAATCAAAAAGTAAAGGGACATAAAGTCTTTATTGACAAAGAAAATAACAATCAAATAATATAAAGAAATTAAACTAGTATTTACAATTGAAACAATTGAGCTAACTGCAGACTGTTGCAAACAATCTACAGATAGCTCAACTGGTCCATATCAATACCAGTCAGAATTTTGAATTTTCTCATCTAAAAATGACTGAAAAAACTCATCAAAAATTGGTGAACCAAGGAGGCGAAGTGAACATTTATCTACAACTGTAATGTTGGGAGCCAAACTATTGAATTTTATTATGATATTGTGTTTGTCTACACAAGAGTCCGAAATAAAAAGCTCGCACTTTGAAAAATTTAGGTCTAAACCTATTTGCCGAAATTCATCTGTGATGATTTTTAGATCATTAAAAACTGTGTCCACGTCTCCCCCTATCGTTCCGTCATCTAAATACCAAACATTAAGTTTGGATTTAAGACTTTGAATTACTGGTTGGATAGCAAGGCTAAATATGGCCGGACCAAGAGGGTCGCCCTGCTGACAACCAACCGCGGACGAAATGACATTGTTTCTGTAAATTAATTTTGACGGTGAACCGTAGCATTGCCAGAGAAAAGGATAAATTTCTGGAATTTTGTCTTTAATTTCTTTTAGGAAGGCGCCCCTGTCTACGGTTTTGAAGGCGTTTTTGTCGTCTACCTTCAGAATTACCTCCCCATCATTGATCCAAAAATGTACGAAGGGAATGTACTGCGGCCTCACATCCGCCTCGCGAACCAAAGCCTAGCTGAATTGGTCGAAAATAATCGCCTAGGTAGTCGGCTTCTTTCCGACAGCAGACTTTAGACGCGAGGCGGCGGTAGGTGGTGCCCACGGCTATGGATCTTATTCCGCCATCCTTCTTTTTTAGTGCGCAAAGATTCGCACCGTACAAGAGTTCTGTGATCTCGCTGTTGACTCGACCTGACATCATCAGGTTGCTTAAAGATGTCAAGTTTTCGAGAAGGACTTCACCTGCATGGCCAGACCCGCCAGATAGAAGATCTTTTAGATGCTGTGGAGTCACATCATCCAGGCCGCCGGCGGAGCCACTCTGGAAAGACATGACAGCTTTAAGCACATCCTGGCTGATCGTGTCCACAGCGACATCACTCTCTTGCGGTGGATCGGGGAGTTTGATATTGGCCCTTGCAGCTGCATGCTTACTCTCAAGAGATATGAGAATATCATCGTTATTTGGCGCCATCGTGTCGTTTGAAAAAAGTATGCGAGAGGCACCATTTATGTCACCATCACTGAGTTTACTCTCTACAAGTCTATAGATAGTAGACTCAGACAATGGTTTATTTGATTTGGAATTTTGTTGTGTGACCTGATCAACAATTGAAATAGGCTGCCTTTCGCACGCAGTATACCTAACGCTTTTTTTTTCTCTTTTTGTATTCTTTTTTTTTTGTTTGTTTTTTTCTTTTTCTTTTTATATACACATTATGTACTTAAATATAACTTATTATTTTTAAACAATATACTAACAACTTAATATTTACACATCGTATTTATTTTCATGCGTACAATATATGTTCATTAATATATTGCGCTCATGATAGCCTATTATTATATTAGCTTATTACCTATTGCTTTTTTTTTCTGTTATCATTACTTTCATGTTACATACCCTATATATATGGAATATATTATATAAATAGGTTTCTTATTCTTGTAGGTTTTAACATGTTTATATTCTATAATTATTAACCAAGTCTGTACAGTTATTGGATCATGAGTTATTGGATCATAAGAGTGAGCTTTACTGTTGATGCAGCTGTAGATGAATTTTACAACCTAATCACTCCAATAATAACTAACAACACTCCACTAAGAAGAAAAGGTCATAACGAATATCCATTTTGGTTCAGCCGTGGCCTAAGACAAGCTCTGAATGAAAAAGCCAAATACCACCGTAAGTTTAAACTGCATGCTAACCCTAGAGACCAACTGACCTGCCGACTATTACGTGAGCGCTGCGATAAACTAATGGCTGATTGCCTATACAAAATAAAATTAGATACAAAATGTCATATTAAAAATAATCCTAAGTATTTCCGGACATTCATAAAATCTCTTAGATCTAATTGTAATGATATCCCAGACGAAATGTTTCTAGATAATACAAAGGTCCAGGGTGGCAAAGACATATCTGAGCTATTCTCCGACTATTTCAATTCTATTTATCAAAATAATATATATCAAACGCAACATTATGACCAACTCGTTGATCAACTTGCATCACTTGGCTCATGTAAAATCTCTGAAACTGATATCCGCACTTCTCTCCATCAGCTCGATGCCAATAAGGGACCTGGCCCCGACTCTATTCCACCCTCGTTCCTGAAATCATGCGCCTCAGAATTAGTCGCTCCTCTACATATACTCTTCAACAAATCACTAAACTCTGGTTTATTTCCCTCCAAATGGAAGCTCGCACATGTTACTCCAATCCACAAGAAAGGTGACCTAGGCGATTTCACAAGCTACAGGCCAATATCCATCCTTTCGGCGTTTGGGAAACTGTTTGAGTCATTGGTCCAGAAAACAATCTCCTTCCACTTGAAACCGCTATTCATACCGCAGCAGCATGGATTCCTTCCAGGGCGGTCTACCGTCTCAAACCTACTTACCTATGTCAGCGACATTACACAGGCATTTGAAGACCGAAAAGAAGTTAACGCAATCTACACTGACTTCTCAAAAGCGTTCGATCTCGTTGATCACGGACTACTTATACGGAAGTTAGGGCACGCTGGTATCTGTGGATCTTTACTTCGTTGGTCTTACCTTCGCAACCGCTCTCAGTTAGTGATGGTGCGGGGCTACAAATCCTCTGCTAGAGCTGTACCCTCAGGTGTTCCTCAGGGGTTCCTCAGGGCTCGCATCGTGGTCCAGTATTCTTCCTCGTATTTGTGAACGATCTTTGCAGTAACATAAAATCAGTTTACCAGCTCTTTGCTGATGACCTCAAGCTATATAGGACTATCAACTCACAAGATGACATAACAACTCTCCAATCTGATCTCAACTCAATAAGCGACTGGTGTCAACAAAACAAAATGTCACTCAATGCCTCCAAATGTGCTCACATAAAATTTTCTAGGAAAAAACTATCTACACAAGCATCCTACGCAATTAGTAGCACAACGATAGCGGAGGTGTCAAGCATGACTGATTTCGGTGTCATTATGGACAAGAAGCTTGACTTTCGTAAACATATGGACCACATCACCAAAAAAGGATCGCGCCTCGCTGGATTTGTCATCCGGCAAACCAAATTCTTTCAAGACCCCGAAGTATCGGTCATTTTTTTCAATAGCTATGTTCGAAGCCTGCTTGAGTACTGCAGCCCTGTCTGGAACCCTTTCTACGCTGTCCACTCTAAACGCCTTGAAAGAATTCAAAAGAAATTTCTCTATCACCTGTCTATGCTAATAATCTATGTCATCTCCTAGAATCCTACCAAAGTAGAATTTTTCACTTTAAGATGCCGGCGCTAGAACACAGAAGGTACGTCGCTGATATTGTGTGCCTGCACAAAATTGTTAATGGGTCCATTGACAACTCTCAACTAGTTAATCGAGTTCAGTTAGCCGTTCCCCGTTCTTCTAGCCGTCTCTGTAACCGAAAAGCGTTCAAAGTTCCGCAGTGCCACTCCAAGTACAGCCAAAACTCTCCAATTAATCGCATGTGTTCTTCCTACAATACAATCTGTCAAAATGTAGACATCTTCCATGTTTCAGCCTCCACCCTAAAGAGGCTCCCTAACCTGTAGTCCCTCAAATGTTTACCTTGTTAACCCTTAATTTTCTCCTTTTTTTTATCTATTTATATCAATATTTGGTAGAGCTCATTACTCAACTTCAGCATGCTGTGTTCACAACGAGTAGGTTTTGCACTTATTCTAGTTTACATATATTTAAGTTACTATAATAGTTTTCTGTTCTGTGTAAAAACCAGTTTCGTGAACCATTAAATAAAAATAAAAAAAAAGATATTGCGATGTGTCCCGAACGCTGCCCACCCGAAATCGTCGGCAGACCTCTTTATCGAAGTTGGATTTACCTAGTTGGACCATTTGGCCTAGGTAGACATAATGATCAACAACTTCGATAACATCGTTCCCAACATAGACCGGTAAGGGTGCGACATGGGCATTAGACATGATATTTGTCTTAACCATGTTCATTTTAAGACCCACTTGTCGGAAAACGGTGTTGAGGTCTCTGAGCATCCTGCTAAGGTCTTCCAGCGATTCTGCCATAATGACTATATCGTCGGCAAACCGAAGGTGAGTGATGTAATCGCCGTTGATATTGATGCCATATCTGTCCCAGTCCAAAAGCTTAACAATATCCTCTAATGCAGAGGTGAACAGTTTCGGAGAAGACGTCTCCCTGTCTCACCCCTTTTTGCAGTGGGATCGGATTTGTGCTTAGGTCCTGGAGACGAATTGACATAGTGGCTTTGCTGTACAAACACTTCCACACACCGGATATACCGGTAGTCGATTTGGCACCGCTGGAGAGACTGCAGGACTGCCCAGCTTTCGACTGAATCAAAGGCGTTCTCGTAGTCCACAAACGCTAGACATAATGGCCGGTCATATTCTTCTGTTTTCTGTATAATCTGCCGGAGCGTATGTATGTATGTGGTCTACGGTACTAAAGCTTTTTCGGAACCCGACTTGTTCGGGCGGTTTGAAGTCGTCAAACCTTCGAGCGAGACAGTTGGTGATTACTCTCGAAAACAGCTTATAGACGTGGCTCAGCAGTGAGATGGGACTATAGTTCTTAAGAAGGGCTTTGCCACCCTTCTTATGGAACAGTACCACCACGCTCCAGTTCCACGCCTCTGGCGTTTGTCCCTCAAGAATGACGGAGTTGAACAGCCTCTGAAGGAAGTACTGGTGATCCACCCGCTTTTAGAAGCTCTGTCGTTATTCCTTCATCCCCCGGTGCCTTGTTGTGTTTAAGCTGTGATATCTTCGGTATAGTGTCGGGTTAAACGGGCTCTTGCATCGCCTGCCGTGCTATTTGCAGCACGGCAGGCGATGCAAGAGCCCGTTTGCGATAAGGTGTACAGCTGTCCATAAAACTTTTCAAGCTCTCTCAAGATCTCAGGCTTGGAGGAAATTATGCTGCCGCTACCGGTCTTCAGCTTCGTCAACTGGGTCTGCCCAAGAAACAGATCTCTTACGAACACTTTGGAGCCCTTGTTCCGCTCTATTGCGCTCACAATACAATTGGTATTGAATGAGTGCAAATCGTGTCGCATAGACTTCGAGATCTGTTTGTTGAGCGCCCCGTATGTCGACATGTCTGCCGAAGACTGTAGCCTCATTTCACTCCTTTCTGCCATTTACGTAGAATGTGACTCGAGAGTTTGTTTTATTTCTGCGGGGTGTCCTAAAGAAGTCCGACCCGACCGTACGGACATTTTCCACCAGCCCGTTATTTAGTTCGTCCACTGTTGCGGATTCCGCGAGGCATTCAAAGTGGTACTGTAGCTCCAACTGAAAGCTCTCGGGATTATCTGGACAGGGTTTGGGCGTAGAGTAGACTTCATCAGACGATACCTTTCTAGCTGGTAGCTGGTGGGAAAAGTTTCATTTTTATTCATATTTTATGGTTTAATATGTCCTTAAAAAAAAACCGGGAAAACCGGTTTAACCGGCTAACCGAAAAATAAACGAAAAACCGGTTTTTCCAAATAACCCTGGTTTTACATCCCTAATGTATACCTAAAAATTAATAATCTTTACTTTGACACTAAGATGCGACATCTCTGGCTATTTTACGCTGACGTGTCACTTGTCGGTATTTATCGCGAGATCAAGGGCGTCGGCCTTCTATATGTTTTTATACTGTGATATTAGTATTATATGGAGCTATGGAGAGAGCTATGCTCGGAGTTTCTCTACGCGATAGGGTCCGGAATACGGAAATCCGTAGAAGAACAAAAGTTACCGACAGCTCTCAGAATCAGCAGGCTGAAGTAGCGATGGGCAGACCATATAGCTCGTAGAACCGATAACCGTTGGTGAGTAAAGCTTCTCGAGTGGCGACCGCGATGCAATGCGAAACGGGGTGTGGGAAGACCTCCCACTCGATGGACCGACGACATCGTAGCGGTCTTAGGGAGTCGTTGGATGGAGGCGGCTCAGGACCGCTATGTCGTTTGGGGGAGGCCTATGTTCAGCAGTGGACGTGTACGGGCTGATGATGATGATATATTATATCTAAACAAAAACATAGATGTAAAAATGTTCCCAAGTCTCGTCTCGTAATACTTCCGCCCTCCCGTAGAACCGATAATGCCACGCGCAGCCGCGATAGACTGGCCGCCGTGTGATGCGATCGCTGGAGAAGTCTTCCAAGCAGTTGACCCACATCATGGGCCCAGCCGTGTACAACCGGCTTCCCAGTGCTGTTACAGGAGCCCAGTCTGCCTGCATTTAAAACTAAACTCAAACGTTCTATAGCTACAATGAATTTGTAGCTGTTACGATTCAGTGATAAAAATGGATTTATTATTATGTATTAGTTTTAGACATGATTTTTGGCACTTTTTGTTATTATTTTGTATGTACGATTTCATTAATTCTATGACTCTTCCTGACATCTACTCGTATAGGCGAATAATAATACTATTTTTTTAATTGGGAGCAACTAAGACACAACAATACTAAAGCTACTCCAGCAGGTGGCGTTGTTAAGCAACGCTAAGCCAATGAGTGTTCGGTTTGAGGTTAGACCAAGAAAACCAATTGTTTATTTATATTATACTCACAAAAAAATACGGTCGGTAAATAAAGGTCAACCAGGTACTTTCTAATAAATGACTATTTTGAGTTACTGCCCAGTTCACGAGAAGACGCAAATTGATATAACGGTAGCTGAAAGGTGTGTGCCTCGCTCGAAATAGTTGGACGGTTCCCGGCCTCTCAGCGCGGTCCGGTATCCTCCGGCCGCAAGTTGAAAGAAAGGTCTCTACGCTAGGTGCGGTGCTGCGCGCGGCGGGGCTGTGGGAGCAGCTGGTGCTGCTGCTGGAGCTGGCCTGCGCCGTCAACTACCCGGCCAGCGGTGCCTTCCCGCCGGCCGCGGCCAGCGCCGAGGCGGCGGCGGCGGCCGAGGAGAGCCTGCAGCGAGCCGAGGACGAGGCGCTCGCTAGCTACCTGCCGCTGCACACGGTGTGGGCACGCGTGGAGCGCCTGCGCGCCGCGCGTCACTGGCGGCCCGCACCGCAGCCTGAGGCGGACCCGCAGCGCGCACCCTCCGCCGCGGAGGCGGCACCGCTGCTGCGCGCCGTGACGCCCGCCGCCTCGCTGCTCATGTGCGTATCGATGCTGCGGCTCGCGCAGGTGCCGCTGCTGCCGGCCTCGGAGGCGACGCGCGCGGCGTGGGGCGGCGCACTCGATGCGGAGGAGGGCGACGGGCTGGGCGCGGCGCTGCCGGCGCTGTGGCGCGCGCGACGGCGGCTGCACGCGCGGCAGGACGCCGCCGCGCTTCGCCGCTCGCTACCGGCGCTGCTGGACCCGCCGCACCTGCACTGCGACGCGGCGGGGTTCTGCACGTGGGCGAGCGCGCTGTGGGACGCCTGCCTCGGGTGGACGGCGGGCCGCGAGCGCCTGGCGTTGGCCTGCTGGCGCCTGCGCTGGCTGGCGGCGCTGGCGCTGCTGGCGGAGCCGGGCGAGGCGCGGCGACTGCGCGCGCTGGCCCGCCGCGTGCTACGCGACCACGCGCCGGCGCAGCCCGTGGCGTACGCGCTGTTCGCGAGGATGGAGGCGGACGCAGGCGACGAGGCCGCGGCGACGCGCGTCGCACTCCAGGTCGGTTAATGTTATGCATGTGTACCTACTCGACCGCTTGAGTTGAGAAGAGAAGCTGCTTACCTGCCCTCCTGGTCGACTCACCCTGCTCTTATCTGCAATAAGTAGGACTACCCGTTCCGTCCAGTCGAGCTTTTAGACGTAATTACCTAAAATGGGTAGAGGTAGGTATCTATCTGAACACCTCGATGCGAAAACGACCTTGTAACATAACTGTCAGAGTGAGAACTGTCTTCAGCTTCATTTGTTCTAATTAAACGTTTAATTGTTAGGTACTTAATCATAAGCTTTTCGTTTCCCAAATAAATAAATAAACATGCTCTGTATGTCTAAAACAACAAATAGGGGAAGGCGTACAACATGACATAGGTGGATAAAACGACACAGTGGCCTTTTCTCCGAAACCACAGACTATTTAGTTCCCGTGTCGACATACAGAGGCCGCCTAGTAACAGGCAGCAACCTGTCGCAATGCCAGTCACGGGCTTCCATTCCGTAATTACGCAATTACGAATTACGCAAAGATTTTAAACTTATGACAATTCCGTAACGGAAGGGTCAATTCCGTAATTACGTATAAGTTATGATTATTATGGTAGTTATGGTATTGATATGGACCAGTTGAGCTATCTGTAGATTGTTTGCAACAGTCTGCAGTTAGCTCAATTGTTTCAATTGTAAATACTAGTTTAATTTGTTTATTTTTGTTTTTTTTTAAGGAAGACCTACAGCTTATTCTATTACAAAATAAATTACAAGAATCTAGCAACAAAAAAGCTAATAAATGGCCTTCACGGCTAGGTGACAGTGTAAATATTAAGTACGCTATGCATTCATACATTAGAAAGATAAAAAATTTAAAGTTATACAATCGTCGAATTTAGAAGATTCAAATGAGAAGAACTAGTAGTAGAAACTGAGTTATATGTGTAGGAGTAGGTACCTAATTGTCTCATCTAAGTGACTTAATAAAAAAGCTACTTGTAAAAAACTTAAAGAAACATAAATAATGAGATATAATGGCGTCCCACCTATAAACCTCCCTCAACACTAAGCAATAACTAGAAGACGTTCGTTTGCTTTTTGCTGATGGATTTCCATAGGAGGAAATTTATCTTCATTCGACTTACAATTTATGATACCTAAATGAGATTGGAGTCAGCCTATCTACCAAAACTATTACCAGTTAATTATCACTAAAGAATTTACTGCTAAGCAGCCGCCGTGCCGAATGCACACTCGTGCAGTGCAGGTCGATATTATCATTGTGTTTGCATACTTTGTTGAGATTGGTGCACGCTCTTATGATAAATGAGTTCTGTCTATAATTGGTGTTACAGGATTTAACGTTGAAAGGCGGATTATGTCGCACACGTTTAGGGGGAACGTTTAAGTTAACTTTGCTGAGTAACTCTGGACAGTCGATGGAATTGTTTAAAATTTTTAATAAAATTTTTATATTATTTAATTCGTATAAGTTTAGGATTAATAAATTATTGATCTCTGAAATCACAAATTAGCGAGTTATTGGCATGTTATTACACGATAACCCAGCCAACACTGATACTAAACAAACGGGTATCCCCCAGATAATAAATTCAATCCACCACTTGGTAAGTATCCGTGGTTCTGGTACTTTCCCGCGGTTGGATAACGCAACGCACGGAACATTATTAATCTTTGACACGCAAATAATACAGTATAATTTTTTTTACCAATCGTCCGCAACGCAAAGAGTCTCCGCGACTTTCTGTGCGTGTTCTGCAAATACATAGAGGAGGAGGCGGCCTAAGCAACTGTGCATTCTCAATTAGATCCTAACGTCATCACATTAGGCGTGCCGCGTTGCCTTATTCAGTGAAAAAAAATTCGGTGGCTCTCTGCGCTTGCCTTTATTTATATTCATAGCTTTTTATGTACCTACTATCGTAAACATCTCAAGGCTCCACTCGCTCGCTGTGCTCGCCGGTATATATAAACATCTCAGGGCTCCACTCGCTCGCTGTGCTCGCCGGTATATATAAAAAATGTTGGATATATACTTTCTCTATGCTTTAAGTGACGTTTTAGGTACAACACTCGCGTTGAGTCGGTTTCTAGAATCACCTGCTCTTGATGCCGTTTCTGCCATTGATGCAGTAAAAGACGTTATTTCAGTTTAACAAGAAAAACGAAATACTGATATACCTACCTATACCTCGAACGGGGTCTGATACTTAGTGACTTACTAGTACAAAATGTAAACAATTGCTATCCAGATGCTAATATTAATGTAATTACGGATTGTATTCAGAAAGATAACTCTCTGAATAAAACCACCACTCTAATTGTTCAGCTTGGTGAAAGTTGTGTAAAAAGGTCAGCGTTGATTAGGCTAGTTGAAGTACTTCTAGAAAAGGTACAGAATGGACTAAGGAAACTGATTATTTGCTCCTTCCTTTACTCAAATTAATTGACATCAAAGCAAAATTAAAATGTATCAAACAATAACTTGCTGATGTACAACATGACAATGTCGTCATAATGATGTATTACTTTTTGATACTAATAAGTTTATTAGTAAAACTTTTTTGACTAGGGATACAATATATCTAACCAAAAAGAACAAACTGATAATTGCTAAATTGTTAGCATATAATATTTTTGATCCCGTTATAAATAGTATAACGCAGTTGCCTGTCATATACATAGGTATATCGGAGCGTGCTAAACAAGCAGACTCAAAAATTCAATATTTTGAAAAATATTGCGAGTCGCCAAAAATCCTTTTAAGGGGACTCTTAGGAACCTTAAAGGAATGTCTGTGCCAAAATTCAGATCGATAGGAGGTATGGGCTAAACGGAAGTACACCCCAGCCCTTTTTTGAAGAACAAAGATAGTCTGGATGTCAGCTGCCTTTCCCCAAAGCAAAATACCATAAGACATAATACTATGAAAGTAACTGAAATAAACTAACCTAGCTGTATCTTCATCGGTAATATATCTAATTGTACGAACTGCATAGGCTGCTGAACTAAGTCTGCCTGCGAGAGCTACAATTTGCGGTTTCCATTGAAGAGTGGCATCAATATGTAACCCTAAGAAAACAGTAGAATGCAATTGAATACAAAGTGAACAATCTCATCCTTTAGCATTATTTTAGTTGGAAATTCTTTTACATTTGGTTTCATGAATTTAATGCACTTGGTTTTTTTTTAGCATTAAGTAAGAGGTTATTGGCGGTGAACCAATCTAGTACGTGTGAAAGCGAATCATTTACATCGTCATAATTACATTTGTTTCTGTCAACTTTAAAAATCAGTGAAGTATCATCAGCAAATAAGACTATATCACACAGATCTTTTGCTAAAAAGGGGAGATCAACTAAGGTAACATCCGATATACTGACAACGAACGCATCAATACCACAAGGAAGTGTACTCGGATGTACCCTTTTTTTGATTTACATAAATGACTTGCCAAAATATATTCCTACGACATGCACACTCTTCGCTGACGACGTGTCGCTACTTTTCAGCAGCACACTGAACATTGACATAACTCATATTAAAGAGTCCTTTAATATATACGAACAATGGCTCAAAGAACATAACTTACAAATAAACTATAGTAAAAGTAAAATAGTACAATTTAGAACGTATCAAAAAAGACCCTTAGACCTCAGAACCCTCACTAAAACCATGAATATTGACGAGCAAAGCGATTTTACTCTCTTAGGAATAATCCTAGACACAAATTTAAACTGGAAAAGACAAATTGAAGCTACTAAAACTAAACTATAGCGATTTGTATATGCTCTAAGTGTCTTAAAATCGAACACAAACTACCAAACTGCCCTAACTGCCTACTATGCTCATGCCTACTCAGCTTTCAAGTATGGTGTTATACTATGGAGTGACAGCACGGACTTCGAACAACTTTTTATTACGCAAAAAAAATTAATTCGTATCTTAGTAAATATTCCTCCTCGAGAAAGCTGTAAGCCACATTTTATCCAAAAACAGATACTTAGCTTACCCTGTATCTATATATTACAAGCGGCAATGTTTGTAAGAAAACAAAGAATACTTCAAAATAAAACAAGAACTGGACAATAACGAAATAAAAATAAAATAAAACTCCCCAATACAAGCCTAGTAACAGTTAGTAAAAGCCCACAATTTAGACTAATTAAAATATTTAATAAACTACCTGAAAACCTGAAATGCGAACCACAAGATCATACTTTTATGAAACACTTGAAAACTTTATTATTAAAAAAATGCTACTATTCAATCCACGATTTTTTCTCCGATGAGAGTTTAAACAAATACTTACCCAAAAGTGAACTAGCTGACATACTATCATCACATCACATCACCTACTGATTAAGTTAGTGCCTAATCATAATATATATTTTATTTACTGTCAAATTATTTGACATTGTACGAATATTATTGACAAATTAGCATATCTATCTATCTATTTTTACTTGTTAACAACTACATCTATGCTACTACTTCAACTTATTAATCAATCATACCTACTTTTACTTATTTTAATTCAAAATAATTGTAAAATAATAGTTGCGCCCTGACAGGGTTTTTATGCATTGTGTACCCACACAAGACTACCTACACCTAAGAACAATACCTGTATGCATGAAATCATAATAAATAAATAAATGATCATTTACGTATACTAAAAATAAAAAAGGATCTAATATTGATCCTTGCGGGACGCCTAATTCAATTTTTGAGCCTCTAGATCTTTCTTTGTCAATATCTACTTTTTGAACTTTATCAGATAAATATGATTGCATAAGGTCGTATCATCGGCTCAAATGCATTAAATTCATGTTACCTAATGTAAGAGAATTTCCAACGAAGATAATGCTAAAGAATGAGATTGTTGACTTTGTAGACTCTACTGTTTTCTTAGGGTTACATTCACTCCACTCTTCAATGGAAACCGCAAATTGATGCTCTCGCAGGCAGACTTAGTTCAGCAGCCTATGCAGTTCGAACAATCAGATATATTACCGATGAAGATACAGCTAGGTTCGTTTATTTCAGTTACTTTTTTTTGCGCGGTTGTCGCGCATTTTATATCGGCTCCGCGTAAAAATATAGAAATTAAATAACTAAACGAACTTCAGTGCCTAAATCATTTATAAGTCGTTAATAACTCAAGTAATACGCCTGGGAAAACGTTTTCGTAACAAATAAACGACATTATATCCAAAAAAAGTGCAAAACAAAAGTGAGATAAAGAAACCGTTTACCAAATTGCAAAACAGTCTGCGTCTGCAAGCGTTCGCAAGCGCACGCATTATAGCGACGCATCCGGAAAGATGTCGTCTTCGAAAGTACTCAAGTGTAGCAATTTTAACATAGTTATTTGTGAAGTACTTGCATTTATTCAAAATAAAGTGGATGTGATGAACGAAGAAAGTTTAGTTCAGATTTGTACTTCGTCTTTCTCAGTGGAAGACATCGAAAATGCTAAAAGCTTATTATTCGAGTCTATTTCTACCACAAAGCGTAGGATGCCTCGAAAAGGAGACAGACGCTCAAAAAGAGACCTTCATGATGTGATTGCTGTTTTTAAAGAGACGGATCCCGAGGAAGTACCTATCTTTGTTGCCCGACTATTGCAGAAATTACCCCCGGTCACTTTCGATCACATTGATACAACCCGGTTATTGAAGGATATTCTGGTTATGCAGAAAGATATACGCACAATTAAGGAAACCTATGTGCCCATGGAGACCTTAAATGAGGTTAAAATAGACCTATTTAACCTAAAACAAGCATCACTTGTAAACAACTACAGCTGTTTTGTCAATAATAAGCGAGGTGGTGGCGGTACATCGAATAGTTTTTGCATGGACAGTGGACCGGTGGGCCTACCGCACATAACGCACGAACAAAGAAGCGTGAGTCATAGCCCGGTAGCAGCGAGTGCGTCTTCGCCTTTGTCACCCGCGCGCACTGTTGCTATGCCCATTCCGCTTGACACAACGCAACCGCAAGTGCAAGTCGCGCTCAGCGCTCGGCACGTGGAACTCGTACATATAAAAAAAAAAAAAAAAAAAAAAAAAAAACATGAATGCACTTCATTAATAAATATGAACTGAACTAGGTAATCCTGTGTTTCAGGCGACAAGAGTGCTAATTATTACATAAAATAATCTTTTAATATTACGATAAAGGCATATTTAGTATAACAATGTTGTTTATTTTACAAACGGTTCATGGTATTAATAAGGAACTTAACTTATATTTAGTATAGCTAAATTAATCACTATCTTAACTAGATTAACTTAATGTATAAAAAATATAATTTATTTGACAATATCTAATAGCTTCTCTGTTTCATCGTAGGATAGACTTTGAAGTTTAAGTTTAATGCATTTTTTACAATTATTATAGTTAAGCGCGTAAAAATTAGACATTGAATTTAGTCTGTTGTATAGGAAGGGACCAAGAAATAGATAAAATTTATCCGTATAGGCAAATTTTAGGGTTGAAGGTTTAGGGCAAACTTTATCATTCCGTCTCTTATTTGTAAATTCAGTGCTGTATGGAAGCTCTGCGTGCTGTCGTAGCACTGTGTTCATTATAAATAGTTGTCGGACTGTTAACACATCCCAGGACTCATATAAAATATTAGTGGGAAAGATGAAAGGCCGAAAAGATGCCACTTTAAGTATTGCTCTTTGTGCTCTTTCTACTGTTAGTAACAATGTTTTCCCCGCTCCACCCCATGTGGTAATGCAATAAGTTAAAATTGATTGACACAGGGCAAAATAAACTTGTCTAATTATATTATGATTTGCAATATGGCGTAACTTTTTAAAGATAAATATTAACTTTCGCACTCTACCACATAAGGTTTTTATATGGGATTTAAACGACAGATTATCATCTAGTATAATACCTAAGTATTTTATTTCATTTGCACTTTTAATTATGGGACATAAGCATTGAGTGTTGTTTGGGTTATAGCAATGATGTGCGTATAATTTAGGGTTGGAAATAGTTGTCGTCCGTTTGCGCATTGAGAATTTAGTGTAATTAGTCTTCTCAGCATTTAATGTTAGTAGGTTGTGCTGTAGCCATTTGTTAACCACATTGAATCCATTTTGCGCAAACTCAAAGACTTGTTTTTCAGAATCAGCTGAAAAAAGGAGGGCAGTGTCATCAGCGTATGATATAATTATGCCGTGGTCTAGTTTTAGGTTACACAGATCGTTAATGTAGATTAAGAAAAGGGTTGGACCCAATATATTTCCCTGGGGAACGCCAAAGGATGTATTTTCCTGTTCATCACTCAGGACACTGCCAATTCTCACACATTGAGTGCGTTGTTCTAGATAGCTTTTAAAGAGTTTTAACTGAGTGCCTCTGATTCCTAGAAGTTCCAGCTTGTGCAAAAGAATAGTTATAGAAACTGTGTCAAAAGCTTTAGCAAGGTCGAGGAATATTCCTATTGTGTGTTTTCCTCTGTCGAGTTCTTGAACGATATAGTTGGTCAAGTGATGTACAGCATCGGCAGTGGAAATTTTTGCAGTGCATATAAAATGTATGTACCAAATTCCAAAATATCGTTTTTCTTAGATGACAGTTTATGGCCGGAAGGAATTTATGTAAGAAGATTTGTTGACTTTAGGAAAAACTAAGATGGACAAAAACAAGATAATAAATAAATCTACTTTCACGAGTTTCAACTGTCGCAGCTTAAAGAGGTCTATTCATGGGGTACGGGCACTATGCCGAACTACTGTCATTTTAGCTCTGCAAGAAACATGGCTCCTACCCCATGACATATCGTTGCTCGGCTCAATCGATCAGGATTTTTCTTACACCGGCAAATCAGCAGTAGATACCTCAAAAGGCATGCTTCGGGGCAGAAGCTATGGAGAGGTGGCGATTTTGTGGAGAAAGAGTGCGTTCCAGTCCGTGTCGGTTGTCGAGTGCGCGAGTGACAGACTAACAGCCATCAAGGTTGTGCTAGAAAATCGTTACTTCCTAGTAATGACAGTTTATATGCCAACAGACTGTAGAGATAATTTGGCTGAATTTACAGACCGTATGAGTGAGGTGAGTGCGGTTATAGACAGTTGCGGTTAGACTCTGTTTTTATTTTAGGGGACTTTAACGCGGATCCTAAGCAGCTTTTTGGTAGAGAGCTTAAAAACTTTTGTGTAGAGCAAGAATGGTTATGGGCAGATGTCAACTTTTTTGGTTATACATCTGATACTTATACCTACATTAGTGATGTTCATGGTACTTGTTCATGGTTGGACCATATTGTTACTACTGAAGCAGCACTGAACACTATATTAGACATAAAAATTAATTATAGTGTTACGTGGTCCGATCATTTTCCAATTGAAATATATTGTAATTTTAATACTTTAAAGCCCAAACTTGTTAGCCATGGGTCACCTTATAACGATGTAATCTGGGGGGAAAGAGATCGCAAATCAAGCAATATACGCAGCTGTGCTCAAGTATGCTTAGAGATGTCGATTTCCCTCCTATTTTTAGAAAGTGTGCTGATTACTTTTGCAATAATATTGATCATAGAAGGGTAATAGATACAATATACAAAGATATAGTTAAAATATTAGGATCCACAGCGGCCAGCAGCTATTTAAATAATAGTATTAGCTGTAAATATAGGAAAAAGAGACCACATGTAAAAGGATGAAATCGTCATGTAAAAAACGCTCATGGTGAGGCACGGCTTTGGTTTAGAGAATGGGTTGTACATGGGAAGCCATCCTATGGCTCTGTTTATGATAAAATGCGTGACTCACGGAGAGATTTTAAAACAAAGCTTTAAGCTTTGTTTTAAAATCTCTCCGTGGTGTCAGAACCATCAGACTCAAATAAAGATGGATATTCTTGCGACCCATCACTCAGCAAAAAACTTTAGTAAGTTCTGGAAGGAAAGTAATAACATAAATCCAAAGCCGTGCGTCCCAATGAGTGTCGAGGGTAATAGCGATCCTGTTCAGATTGCCAACCTATTTAAGGATAATTTTAGAGTGCAGTCTCCACTAGGTTCTGGTAGTTCGGAGTCTGAAATAATGCTAGTGCAAGCTGGTGATGAAATTGTCAGAATATCAGCTAAGGAAGTGGCAGGAGTGTTGAAAGGCATGAAACGGGGTAAATCTCCTGGTCATGATTCTTTAAGTATTGAGCACTTGAAACATGCAGGACCTCATTTACCTAGAGTGCTCGCCATGTTTTTCACCTTCTGTATAGGCCATTCTTACCTACCTGAAGAGATGATGCGAACTCTAGTAGTACCAATTATTAAAAATAAAACTGGAGACGCATCTAGCTTGGGCAACTACAGACCTATATCACTGGCGACGATAATAGCTAAGGTGCTGGATGGTGTGATTGATAAACATCTCAGTCATAAATTAAGCTTACACGATGCCCAGTTCGGCTTTAGGGCCGGACTGTCTACTGAATCGGCAATACTGAGTCTCAAACACACCGTCCAGTACTATACGAGCAGAAACACACCTGTCTACGCCTGTTTCTTAGATTTATCAAAAGCTTTTGATCTTGTGGCGTATGACAGGTTGTGGCCGTAGCTGTTCGGTGATACAGGTGATATATTGGTACGGTAATCAACGTAACTTTGTCAAATGGGCAGGATCGTTATCGACCGAGTACAGGCTGGAATGCGGCGTGAGACAGGGCGGAATATCTTCTCCGCGAATTTTTAACCTGTACATGGATCGTCTGATCCGTGAGCTCAGCAGCACCGGTATAGGCTGTTCAATTGATGGAATAACAGTTAACAACATAAGTTACGCCGATGACATAGTGCTGCTGAGCCCATCGATCAGTGCCCTCCGGAAGCTATTGAAAATATGTGAGAGTTATGCGGAGGCTCATGGGCTCAGATACAACGCCAGCAAAAGCGAGCTGATGGTTTTTAAAGCTGGATCAAAAACCTATTCTACAGTTCCATCAGTTTCGCTGGCAGGCACTGAACTGAAGAAAGTAGCTGAGTTCAAGTATCTGGGCCACTGGATCTCCGAGACTCTCAGATGACCTAGATGTAGAAAGGGAGCGCAGGGCATTATCAGTTAGAGCAATGCGCCGGGTGAGGGGCGGTACCGGTCGCTATCTGAAACTTATAGCTGGGAGTTTGGACACAGACTGCGCTTTCATGAAGCACTGGACGCGCACACATAATGTCATGCGTTTGTAAACCAGTTCTAATTGTGTACCCTTTAATTTAATATGTTTTTAATTAATTAAGCTATGGCTGAAATATGCATTGAATTGAAAACATCGTATACATTTTAAATAAGTGAACAAGTGCATAATTTTTGGACAGTACTTACAAAGTGAAAACACAGGGAAGTTATTTTGAATTCAATTACCATTTAACAATGTGAAAATCGGTGAACTTTATTATATCCTTGTTTTCTATCGACCGTTATAAAAATACTATATCTACCCTCGTCATAAAGTAATCCATTCCCTAATTACGACGCATACGATTTATGAATATAGGACGGGCGATCGTTGTTCAGGGAGTGCATGGGTGTTTGGTGGATAATTCTAGTGAAAACTAGTGAACTCGCATTTTCTAAAGATATCACTACCCTACGTCTGAGACACAAGTGGCGCCCTCTCATATCGGGGCTCAGTACTGGATCACACGTGAACTCGCTATTGCTCGATAGTGGAACGGGGAGATCGTCGCAGGCGCTTGGCGCACGTCGTCGTCGTGGTTCTAAGTCTGGCTCTGGTTCCTGTGTTCAAGTTCCTGCCGCGACCGTGAGAGGGCGGAAGTCATTCGGACCTTTCCTATTTTATAAATTATTTGTACGGAGTTATTACTATTTCGGTGTAGTATTATTTTATCGACTACAATATTGCTATTTTTATTTATCTGAGGCGCGGCAAAACGTCTTAAAAGTGATAGTACACATCATGTTTATTTAGTGTCCGCTTTAGACTTAGTAATTGCAAATTAAAATAATTTTTATATTGACGCAATATTTTCGTATTATGTTCGTATCTACATTACGAATGAATTAATGGTTTTTGTTATATTGTTAAATAATATTTTACGTGATATTTTGTAATTGATTATTTTTTATTAGGCCGGATTCTCCCGGTAAAGATTGTATAGGTAATTCATGTTTGTTATGTAAGTTTCGATTTATTTTACTGGTAGAACTTATATTACGTTTTTGCACTCTTTGACCTTGAGATATACTATGTACTATGAAGGAAAAAACGGAACAATGCGCAACTAAACATACAATCTGCAGGGACGTGTGGATTGAGCTTTATAAAACAAACAACTATATGTACTTCTGTTGCACTGAACGAGCGATAAGGATAATATGCGAACGGCAGCTAACAGCTGAGCGACTCAACATGGCCGGCATAATCAGCCTTGGGAATGGCTGTGTCATCAAGGGCGAAAGCTTTACTATATACTCACACACTAAACAATCAAACAAATTGGAAGTACATCCCGACCTGCTGAAGATAGATATACCATCTATAAACACTATCTTCAACCTAACTATACCTACTCAATCTTTTGAGGGAAAGGAAACACAAGGCTTCAGAAACGAGATAAACAACATCGGAGAGCAAATCAAACAGATAGAGTCGGAAGGCGAAAATCTTCAAATATCCACACATGACGTCCACCAGTTTGTGGTACTGTACCTACTTGCTGGTGCCGCACTCTTCGCCTCAATCCTCTACTGCTGGTGTCGCGTGCGCGTCCGCCGCTCGGCGACGCTCCCAGCCACGGCGCGAGAGGGCAGACAGCGCTTCGAGACCGCCATCCAACTTGTAGACCTACCTACGGTACCTATGATAGCGGGACACACTTCGAGCGTGCCTTTGACGAGCTTCGAACCTGATACTAGCGTGACTCATCGTCCATACGCCCGTGTGGACAAGGCGACCTCACCTACTATCAACAGACTTTTTAGTGCAAGTGAAAGTGATTGAAATTTATAAGTGACATTTTATAAGTTAAATTTTATATTTTGTGTCCTTATTTTACTTTATACTTTTATACATTGTTTTATCGCTTTTACTTTTTGCTTGAACTATACTTGTTACTTTTAAGATGTATCATTTTCATCTCAACTCGCCCTCGGGAGCATGTACGGTTTACATACCATACAGTGTCACATGTTCCCGCGGGTCAGCAGTTTACGTTATGACGTGTTTCTACGGCTAATTAGAGCCAGTCGCAAACAAGTGTCCTTTGGGCAACACGTCACGGCGTACACTCGCGACCATCAACATAACTTTAAACTTACGTACGATTAAACCGTGAAACTTAACAAACTCTTTAACTCACAAACTCTACCAACAACTTATGTTTGTAGGGGGCACACTACGCACCCTACAGATTTATTTATTTTAAGTAGAGATTTGTATTTAAATTAAATTATTTTTTAGTATCAATATCTAAATAATTAATTAATTTTAATGGTTAATTTATTATTTTCGTTTTAATTAGAGATTTGAATTAAATTATACTTTTTTATTGGTAATATGAGCTGAATTATTTAATTTTAATGATAATATTTCTATTCTGATTGCAATAAGGAATTTGTATTTGTATTTGTTTTTTTTTTTTGTATTTACATCTAATGTATTAACTACTTAATTACTTACTAAATATTGTTGATAATATTTGTTATTTATTAAATAATTATGTAGGTCACGCTCCGGGGTGGCTTTTAAAAAAAGACTTATTTTATTTAACCCTAATTTATTAGCCAAAAGTTACAGTAGAGACTTGTTCGAAGTATGAATCAAGAATGTCAAATTTCTTATAATCTAGGTAAATGAAGACGTCGCCATTGACGTCATTAGCACGAGCCGTCGACACAGCATAATGTTCAAAGTCCATGCAGTATTGAGGTTGGTGCAAGTGCAGCGATTCCCATACATCAGCCTTGCGTAACAAAATTGAATGTGTAGATTGATTACTGTTTTATAAGTATTATAGTATTTCGCCTTTTATTTCTAGACAATATGAGTGTAACGCCTACACAATTACCTTGTCCACACTGTCCAGGGTCTTCACGTGTTTTCTCCGCACATGGGTTGAAGGTGCATATTGGGCGCATGCACAAGCGAGTGCTGTGTTTAGGTGCGGCCGCGCATGTTTCTCCAATCGACACAAGTAGCACTATTTCAGCGGCACAGGGGCCGTCGCCCGCACCGCCGCCTGCTCAGAATTCCCTAGACAGGCTTGCTTTATTCAAGGGAAGTATCTCAGTTCTCCGGCACATACCTAAGGGTGCTCGGAATCAGGCGGCCGGTAAGCTGTGTGACGTTATAGACTCCTGTGTCACTAACAATAGCATGGATGAGTGGGGGTCTCTTCTTTCTTTCGCATATACAGCTCTGAGAGTGCCCGCGAGGGAGTCGCCTGGGAATGTGACGTCGAAAGTTAAAGCAAACGTTTTGTCGTCGGGTCTTTTTGATCACATTGACTTTGCTACATCGTCTCTATCTACCAGGTCTCGCTCTATTCAGAAAAACATTGAATCAAAGGTTTTTGAGGGGGATTTGAGAGGTGCAGCTCGCCTTTTGATGTCGGACGACTCCTTCGCACGGCGTGATCCTGACACGCCGGCTGCGTTAAAATTAAAGCATCCTGGCCCTTCACGTCCCCTCAGTTTTCCTCCTGATCCGGGCCCAACGGTAACTACGGTAACAGCTTCGATAGAGGACGTCATTTTAGCGCTGGGCTCTTTTAACAAAGGTTCAGCAGCGGGCCTGGACGGGATCCGGCCGGCACAGCTTAAGAGTTGACCTCCATGTCAGCGGGGGAGAACGGCGCCTCATAGGGTGTTTAACCAGGCTAGCAAACTTTCTGCTTAGTGGTCAGTTAAACCCTCTCGTGTGCCCTTATCTATACGGAGCATCCCTCTTTGCTTTGAATAAAAAAGATGGTGGTTTAAGGCCTATAGCGGTGGGCAGTGTTTTTCGCCGTTTGACTGCCAAATTGGCTTGCCGCTCCGTCAAAGAGGAAATGGTCAGTTACTTGCAACCGCACCAACTGGGATTTGGCACACGCCTTGGTTGCGAGGCTGCCATCCACGCCACGCGAACGTTTGTCATGAATCCGGAGAACGAAGACTCTATTTTGCTGAAACTTGATATTCGCAACGCGTTCAACTCTTTGGAAAGAGACGTTATGTTGAGTGAGGTCAAGGATAAAATCCCGTCTCTCTACCCTTTCCTTCATCAAGTCTATAGACTTCCTTCCAATCTTTTCTTCGATGAGAATCTCATTCTTTCAAAAGTGGGAGCCCAGCAGGAAGATCCACTTGGTCCGCTTGTGTTTAGCCTAGCTATTCACAAACCAATCTGTGATCTCAAATCCGCTCTTAACGTTTGGTACCTAGACGATGGCACAATCGGGGGTAAACCGGAAGACGTGTTTCAGGATCTGGAGTCCTTAGTTCCCCGCCTTAGAGATCTGGGTCTAGAGGTAAACCCCTCGAAGTGTGAGTTCTTCGCCTGTGGTACTGAGGCTCGAACACACATTTCTCGTTTTCATTCTCTTCTACCTGGCCTCAAGGAAATTTATACTCCTGTCTTAAACCTTTTAGGTACCCCAATATTTCTTACCGGAGTCCCTGAGGCCATCAATGCAAGAAAGCATCTTCTCCTTTCCGCTCACGAACGTCTAAAGAGTCTTTCCGCACACGTGGCGATTATCGTGTTGCGCATGTGCTTCGCTCTTCCGAAGGTCACCTATTTATTGCGGACCACCCCAACGTGGCTTTTCCCGGAGGAAGTTTCATCGTTTGATGAAAGCTTAAAATCGGTGGTAGAGTCTGTTCTTAATGTCTCCCTAGATGGACACCAGTGGAGTCAGGCGGCTCTGCCTATCCGGTGTGGTGGTCTCGGGGTACGGTGCGCTCAGGAGATGGGTCTGCCGGCTTTCTTGGCGTCTGCACACGGGGTTGCCAACCTAGTCACTACTTTACTTCTCTCTAATGGTGACGGGAGAAGCATACCTTTTGTGTCGGATGCTGTGTCAGCTTGGTCGGACTTTAACTCAGGTGCAACAATCCCTGAATTGACGCATGTTCAGCGGGCGTGGGATGACGTAGGGGTAAAGCGGCTTCAGGAGCAATTGTTAGAGGGTGCGTTGGGAGCCAATAAGGCTAGACTTCGAGCTGTGTCACAACCTGAGTTCGGGGCTTGGTTACAAGCGGTTCCTTCACCTCACCTGGGCACTCTCCTCGACGATGACTCTTTGTGTGTGGCGGTGGCGCTCCGCCTGGGCTGTAAGGTGTGTGAACCTCATATATGCACCTGCGGTTCCATGGTGGATGCCGATGGCTATCACGCTCTGAGTTGTCGGCGATGGACTGGGAGGTTTCCGCGTCACCATGTCCTGAACGACATAGTTCGTAGAGCCCTTATATCGGCGAATGTCCGCTGCGTGCTTGAGCCTCCAGGTCTCAGCAGGTCTGACGGGAAGAGGCCAGATGGGCTGACTCTGGTGCCATGGAAAAATGGGAAGTGCCTGATCTGGGACGCAACTTGCGTCAGCACTGTCGCCGCCAGTCGCTCTCTGCATCTGCCGCTGCTGAAGACGCTTGCTCAAAAAAAGGCTTAAGTACGCTGCCTTGGAGCAGCTTTACCATTTTACACCTATAGCAGTGGAGACCTTGGGTAGTTGGAGTGTGGATGCGAAGTGTTTAGTGGGAGAATTAGGCCGTAAACTTAATAAATTGACAGGTGACTCCCGCTCCGGGTCTTTCCTGGTGCAAAGGATAGCCATCGCTATTCAGCGAGGTAATGCTGCAAGCATTATGGGCACGTTTGCACCAGGAACGGTCAGGGGTGGGTTATTTAATGACTAATTTTTATATTGTATTTTTTATAGGTACATAATGTACTGTGACTTAGTGAATAAATCACTGAATAGATAGATATTTTTTATTATACATAGTTACTTTCATAGTATTATGTCTTATGGTATTTTGCTTTGGGGACAGGCAGCTGACATCCAGACTATCTTTATTCTCCAAAAAAGGGCGGTACGCGCAATTTACAAATTAAAGCCACGCGACTGTTTGAGGGAATTATTTAAAGAAATAAATATTTTGACAGTAATATCGCAATACATCTATGAATATCTAATGTATACGCACAAAAATACAAGAGACAAGAACAAATTACACATCCCAGCATATAGATTACGAAAGGTAGGGAAATCTTTTATGGGCAATTGCGTGGGCTTCTATAATAAGCTTCCATCTGAAGCAACTGAACTCCCTATTCGTAAATTTAAACAGTACATTAAACAAAATCTTATCAGGTAGGCCTTTTACTCCATAGATGATTACATCAATGATGTTAATGCTTGGCGACATCTGCCGGAGCGACATCTGCGCTCCGTTCCGCACTGTCATGTCAGTAGTAACATGGACAAAATAAACTATTGATCCTTCATCTATGGTAGTATGTAAGAAATCCAATGTTCTGTTTAGCTTTAAAGCAATATTGACATGTATCTAAATCGCATTAAATTTAGATTTAGATAGGCGAAATAAACATTTATTAGACGGATAAGTGATATTATAATGTGCTAGTGGTTTCTTTTTCACTTCTTCCACTAGTGGACAAAAAATTGAAGTGAAGAGAATATCAATAACACCTTATTTCTTATTTGATAATAATAACTATGTTTATAGTATACAATTTGACTTGTCTAAGTGCTTATTATGTAAGCCTAAAGAAATAAAGTTATTGATTCTGATTCTGAACAGACCGAAGATATGTATTTCGTTTCGGCCCGTAGCACCTGTACCTACCAACAGTTCAGCTATTTTTACTAAGTAACTGTCTTTAGGTCCATTTGCCTTAGTTTGAGAATCTATTGTTAAGCTTTTTGTTCCTCAAATAAATAAAATTAACAAGCAATTGCCTTTATAGACGAAAAATCTGGGAATCTAAGATTGGTTGAAAAAAGTAAAACTGGACTACAGGCGGTGCGCGCGGCGTGCGGCGACGCGGACGTGCCGCGAGAGCACGCGCTGTTCTGTGCGCGCGTGCTGCGGGAGGTGAAGGGGGGGCGCGGGCTGTGCGACGCCGCGCTTTGCGCCGCCGTTCGGGGGGGCACTCTACCGCGCGACCCCGACGCCCCCGCGCCCGATGATATGCACGCCGCGCTGCGGACCTGCGAGCAGCGGTGCGCCGAGCTGGAGGCGCGGCTCGAGGGCGAGGGGGAGGAGGGGGGCGAGGCGGCGCTGTGCGCGGCACTCTCGTGCGGCGCGGGCGAGTGGCAGGCTGCGCGCGTGCTGCTACTGGGAGCGGAGGCGCGCGCCGCCGAGCTGGCCGCGCCACCGCGTCTCGCTGCCACCGCGCCCTCCGCCGCCGCGGTGGCGTGGCGCGAGGCGCGCGCGCTGGCACTAGCGACCGCCGCGGGGCTGACGCGCGCCTCTCTGCGCCTTCACGCGGCCTTTCCGAATAACGCTCTGCTCGCAATCGGTACGTAGGCCGATTGTAGCCCCGCGAGCGTGCCCGCGTGCGCCCTCTGTCTGATGATGGTGTACGTGGCGGTTGCAGCGTACGCGGAGCGGCCGGCGTGGTGCGGCGGCGCGGCGGCGGATGGGCTGGCGGGTGCGCTGCCGGCGCTGTTGGCCGCGCCGCTGGACGGGTCGGCGCCGGCGGCGGCGGTGGCGCGGTTGGCGCGCGCGGCTGCGCGGGCGGGTGCGCGGGTGGGCGCGGACGGGGCGGCGCTGGCCGTGCTGCGGCTGGAGGCGGAGGCGCGCGCGGCCCTGCCCCCGCAGAGCGCACTGTTCGCCGCGCTGCAGCTACACTGCAACCAGAAGGTGAGTGAGACGACGGCGGACGGGGGCCTGGGTGCGGGGACATCAGTACCTACAGTGCGCGTGCTTGTTGCAGTGGCTGTACGCGCGCGGGGCCGCGTGGCTGGGCGCAGAGGGCGCGGCGCTGTGCGAGGCGCTGCTGGAGCGTGGCCTGCGGGCGCACGCGCTGCTGCCTGAGCTACGCGCGCTGCAGCCGCCGGCCGCACACTGACGCGACCGCAACTCGCGCGCTTCGTTTTGTTTCACAGTTAAACAGTTCACATTAAAAAAGTGATTTATTGTTAGTTTTTTTGTTCACCACCTTTGACCTTTCTTAGATATACCAGTCTACTACCTGTTCCAGGTTAGAGTTGGTATCAAATGCCAATAAAACACAGATTTAGTTAATAGACGCAGGCACGTCCAGTCGACCGGACACCCCGAGCCGAATGCCGCGCTCCTTTTATAATACTCTGAACAGTAGGTACACTACCTACGCGGGTAAGAGAAACATTTTGTGCAAGGGATTTGGTTGTTTATTAACTTTCACACCTACGACAAAATTGTTATATATATATTTTTTTTCCACCAGATAGCTTTTCTTCAAATATTTTACTTTATGACATTTTGTTTTTTATTCTTTCTGTTGGGGTTTTCTCCTCGTTGAGGGCACTCCAGTTATAGTTAAGTTTGGACATCGGTCTGTGTCAAAGGTTTCGTTACGACTCGTTTACTCATTAATATAGTAAATCTGCTGTACGAGCAATATTGGCTCGTACATGCTCCCGAGGGAAGGTATACTTGCGTACCTACTCAGATCACCAAAAGTAAAGGCAATACAACAATAAGCAAAGTTAAAAGTAAAGTTTATAGTTAAAAATATCATAATGTAATTTAGGTATTTCACAATCTAAATCCTGTTGTAACCGTTGCTGCCGGCTGAGGGATGTCCTTCAGATGTCCGCCTCCTGTTGTAGCGCAGGGTGCAATTTCCTCTAGTTATATATCTTCTGTTCTCTCTCGAGTCTTTGCGGAGGTTATAGTTGTACTGGTATTTTTCCTTGTCCACGCAGTGAGACGTTTTCTGAATTGCCATACTATGATTGTGACTACAATTCCTCCCACCAGCACAGCGCTTATCGTGTAGTTCCCGATGTCGTGGATAGATAGTTCGTTAGGGAGGCTTTCTCGTCCTTTTTGTTCAAATATCTGTTCATCTAATAATCTTTGTTTAGATAAATTCAGTTGGGGCAGTATGACGTTTGTAATTTTGGACGTCCCCTTCCTGCTTAGCTTGGGGCTAGATAATGTTGTGTGAATTGTCCAACATTATTATTAGGTATTTATTATTTATTTATATAATTTGGTGAATCGATTTTAGGAACTTGTAATGATATTTCTAGGCCGGAGTGGTGCTCATCTGCTGAGGACCTTTGGTTATCAATTCAGTCTCATCCTATCAACAGCAATACCACCCACATATTAGGCTGTGTGCATATTGGCATTCTTTACTTATGTAAACAAAATAATGGTTTCAGTTTTGCTCAACAATTAACTAATTATTTAAATAACCTACGCGATATTATGACGGCATATCCACTAGATAAATTTGTGATAATGGGTGATTTTAATTTAAGTTCTATCCAATGGAGTCCTGGGGATGGACTAAGTTACTTGCAGCCGACTTCTACGCTCGGGCTGGGCAGGATGGAGACTGAACTCCTGGATGAGCTTGATGTCACTGACCTTCGTCAGTATAACCACATTTATAACAAACATGGTAAACTTCTAGATTTAGTTTTATCCAACCTGCCTATTTCCGTGCAAGACTGTGGTGCACCCCTAGTGCCGTTAGATGCTTACCATAATGCGCTGAACATTGTTATTGATATTTCTATAAAAGAACACCTAAAACCCGCACCTAGATTAAAATATTGCTATAATAAAGCTAACTATACTGCTATTAATAATGAACTGTCTATGATTGAATGGAATGGCCTACTAACTAATAAATCCTTAGATTTGTCAGTTGACTGTTTTTATGACGAGCTAAAATCTTTGCGAAATAAATACGTACCCACGAAAACTGTACGCCCAAATTTGTTTCCGCCTTGGTATTCTCCTTCGCTAAAAAAAGTCCTTAAAGAAAAATATAAATTTTATAAAAAGTTTAAACGATACGGCATGCGTGCCGATGCCTTGTCTGTAGACTGTCTTAAGAAAAGGGCTAAAAGGTTAGAATAAAATTGCTATAATAATTACATCGCTAGTGTTGAACAGTCGATAAAAGTCAATCCTAGATATTTCTGGTCATTTCTAAAATCACTATCTGCTACAACATCCATGCCTAATACAATGTTATTCAATAATGAAAGCTCAAACTTAGGTACCGATATATGTAACTTATTCTCTAAATACTTTCATTCAACGTTTTCCTCACCTGATAGTATAAACACCAACTCCGCGTGTGTTTCCCAGCCCACAGCATCCAACATAGACTGTAACTTGTCGTGTATAGAATTATGTGCCCCTATGATCGAAAAGAGGCTTTTAAAGCTCGATAAATATAAATCAGCAGGCCCAGATTATATTCCTCCTCTGTTACTAGTGAACTGCGCGCATAACCTAGCTACACCTTTATACATTATTTTTGGTAGATCCTTGTCGGAAGGAACTGTTCCCTCTATATGGAAATCGGCGTTTATTACACCTGTACATAAAAAGGGGCCTAAACATGAAGTTACCAACTATCGCCCAATTTCAAAGCTTTGCATCATAGCTAAGGTTTTTGAACAAATTGTCTATGAGCAGGTATACAGCTCTCTAAAAAATTCACTTCCTCAATCTCAGCATGGGTTTCTTAGGGGGAGGTCTACCGTTTCAAATTTAATCCTCT
This sequence comes from Eupithecia insigniata, assembly GCA_947859395.1. NCBI lineage: Eukaryota > Metazoa > Arthropoda > Insecta > Lepidoptera > Geometridae > Eupithecia > Eupithecia insigniata. The sequence continues at coordinate 83,471 of OX402006.1, read as the reverse complement.
TAAATGAAGCTCTCACGGAAGCTATGGATAGTGGGCACCAGACGGATGTGGTCTATACTGATTATAGTAAAGCTTTTGATCGTATAGACCATAAACGGCTCATTTGTAAACTCTCAGTGGTTGGAATCAGGGGAGACCTACTGAGATGGTTCACCTCTTATATCCACAATAGAAGTCAAGTTGTTGTCCTGGGTAACTACGCATCTAGGTGGATGACTGTTCCCAGCGGTGTTCCACAAGGTTCGCTCCTTGGCCCTTTACTATTTCTTATCTTCGTCTCCGACATCGATTCATGTTTCACTAACTCAAAAGTACTAGCATTCGCAGATGACATGAAAATTTTAAGACCTATCACGTGTAAGAATGATGCATTACTTCTTCAGGACGACCTCAAGCGCTTGGATGCCTACTGTGCACTTAACAAATTAGACCTTAATGTTGCTAAATGCAATGTGATAACATTCACCAGGAAAACAAAAGTAGTATACTACAACTATTCTCTCAAAGGCCACATATTACAAAGAGTAAATGAAGTCAAGGATTTGGGTGTTATACACGATTCTAAGCTTATCTTTGATTCGCATGTTTCTTCAATAGTAAAAAAGGCTTCTAAATCACTTGGGTTTATCATGCGCTCATCAAAAGACTTTAAGAACATGAAGACATTTAAGATTTTGTATTGCACGTATGTTAGATGTCATCTAGAGTATGCCTCACAGGTGTGGAATCCGGCTTACGCTATTTACAACGACCGACTAGAACGTATTCAACGTAAGTTTCTACGCTTCCTTTATTTCAAAATGAAAATACCCCGCGAGGACTGCTATGCGAGTTGCGCTAAGCAGCACCTCTTGCCGTTGAATATGAGACGGGACTATGCGGATCTGATTTACCTGTCGCGAATTCTCAAATCTGAAGTTGATTGTCCTGAGCTGCTGTCTAAAATTCAATTTTCTACTCCGTCACGCACTTCACGGAGTAGCAACTTGTTTTATCTTCCCCATGCTAACACAAATTATCGTCAACATTCTTTTGTCTATCGGGTCTGTAAAAATTATAATCGAAAACGGAAGATTCAAGACCTTGACCTCTAGCATTATTCTACTTCCACCCTTAGAAAAAAAATGAACTATTTGTTCTTCGCACAATAGATAAATTCTTACTAATTTTAAACGTTATTTTACATAATTAGTAGCCTTGTGATGGTCCGAGTTTGCACTGGCGGGGGTAATTTTCTGTTCAATCAATGCACTTCTGACCACCTCACCTACCTTTAGAATCATGTTCCTGCTTGGTATGCTGATGAAGTCAACTTCCCCTAAACGGGCCAAAACGCATATTATATAAATAGGAAGTTTAATAACTTTTACAGATACACTATTATAGATTAATTTTTAGATGCCTACGTTTTCTTCTTTTATATTACCCCTATAAAGGGATGTGAATTGGTACTTCTATTTTTTTTTTTTTTTTTTTTGTTATTTTCTAATGTGCATGTGAGTGATCTTCTTTTTGTTTAGTTTCTTGTATCGTTTTATTTTACTCTTTTTTATAATAATGTGCCTAGAATAGGATAGCTTTAAGTAATTACCTAAATGTGTTAAATTGAGGCTTATAGCCAAAGACCATAGGAACCTATGTTCCTCTATAGCATTTGTTACTAATGCACCTTGTATAAATATCCATCATGTTACTATCAGTGGATACCTATAAATGGCCTTGTAATTTCTATTGTATTACCCACTTAAGTATAGTGTGCTGATGGTTTCCCTAAAAGAAATAAATAAATAAATAAAATAAAATATACCATCATCGGTTTTGCGTGAAAACGTTGTGTGCATAAATTGTAGAGTCCTTGTGTTGTATTACGCAATCCTGACCTAGGGCAAGTAGCCCTTTCTTTGTAATGACTGTCGGTGTTATTTGATTCTGCCACACCTACACGCCGATAAGCAACGTACATGGACCAATAGCATCCTGCGAATCCAAAATACTGAGTCAACATATTTATGAAAAAATATAGTTAAAAACTAAAACCCGACTACATAAAAGTCTTAAACAAGCGTTCACCTATTGTCCATAGCATTTTCTTTTGATACTTAGGTAGTCGGAGGCACCCACCCCATATACCTAGGGTACAATTAGTAACAAAGGCCTCCGACTACCTAAGTATCAAAAGAAAATGCTATGGACAATAGGTGAACGCTTGTTTAAGACTTTTATATAGTCGGGTTTTAGTTTTTAACTATATTATTTTTTTACCCTACATATATTGATACAATATATGTATATCGACACATTTTTTCATTTGCCCATCCCTAGATGACCCGTTGCCATGGTAACAAATAAACAATAGGTCTCCATGGCAACGGGTGTGTCATCCTTCACTCATCACATCAAACTAAATTAGACTCAAACTGTAACTATGTAGATGTCGTCTCTTGCAAAATTTTATCGAGCTATCGAAGTGTTCCAGATGTAATTTAGACCCAGCTATATCTTAAGACCCTCAGTTTTATCGGACACCATATAGCCTATAACCATCGGGGTATTGAGACGAATCAATCGATACCTCACTTGTTGAAATCGAAGTAGTAGTTTCAGCGCTACGTGGGAACAAAGAAATCGGCTACATACATACATACATAGGGTGCTAAAATCATAACCCTCCGGTAGTCGGGTAAAAACATACCTATAGTAAATCTGCTGTATGAGCAATATTGGCTCGTACACTTTCGTTTCAAAATACTTAGTTTGTACGCCGGTTGGCTATGTCTCCGCCACAGTACTCCCCCCCAGAGACCATCCTAGGATGGGTGATAATAATCTGGGAAACTCACCCTTCTCCCTGATCGTGTACCTCTTACATTTGCATCAGGTGTGGTGGAGGTAGGAGTCATTCCCTTCTGGTGGCGTTTCCTTGTACCTAAGTAGGTATTTGAAGTAAGGACATAATTATGCTGGCTTAAGTCTTTCTATTGTTACTGTTCGTTCCTTCCCTTTTACTAGAAGTTTGAAGACTTTGGCGTCCCGTTGCAGTACTTCGTATGGTCCAGTATAGGATGGCTGAAGAGCTCCTCTCACGGTGTCATCGCGGATGTAAACATGAGTAGGTACCTATAGCAGAAGATAGATCCTTGAAAACGAAGATGTTTCGTCTGCTATGTTTTGACTACTAATTGCTAATTCTGAAAGGTCGCTAGTTGTTTGTGGGGTTCTGCGTGGCTGCAGAAATTCTCCGGGCAATCTGAGAGATTCACTATAGAGGAGTTCAGCCGGTGACGACTGGATGTCCTATAAGATATATTACCGACTAGCTACGGGTCAGCTAGTCGGTAATATGTATATCTAATTCCCCCACTTCGTTGGGCAGTAAACATTTTTAGTAGTCTATAAAACTCGCAAATAACTTGGTTTAAACGATGCGTGTTTAAACAAATTCAATAGGTAAAAGAATTTTCAAAATTGACTCAGTGGATTCAGACATTACCCCCTACAACCACACAAACCTTACTTATTTTTATTAGTGTAGTATAGTATAGATTTACATATACCTAGATTTTATTGACTGGACGTCACACAGCTCCACATTTACATAAGTATATTATGCGCTTCAAAAGCTTTTGATAGTACTTACTGGAGAATAGGGCACTACACATCTATTGTCCAGTTCTAAAACTGGAAGGAAGAATCACCAGTCGTCCTATCTTCACAATTTCTATCTTGATTAATGGCGTCTCGCAGATCTAGGTACATAATTCTCACTGCGCAGTCAACTCTCATTGGTTCTGTTTTGATGTATACCAAACGCTTCGTTTTAATTTTGGCTTAAGATTCCACCAGCCATTTTAATTTTGGCGTAAGTGTCCACCAGAAAAGGGTTAAACAAACCTCGAAACCGCTGCTGTCCAGAAGGTCGTTTATCGGCACTAATAACAATTTTGTAATCATTTTGTTGGCTTTGGGGTATGGACTCGTATTTTATGTCCTTCCTCGTAGTATGAACGCAAATCATGCTAAGTATCATTCAAATCCATTCAGTAGTTTTTGCGCTATTTTAGGCCGAGACATGTCACTTCCATCCCCACTCCCAAGGGAACCTTAACGAATTCCAAGATAAAAAGTATTACATGACCTTCCTCGTAGTATGAACTTAATCATGCCAAGTTTCATTTGAATACATTCAGTAGTTTCAGCACTATGCGCAGCCAAGTAATTTTACCCTACTGCGGGGGGGGGGGGGGGGGGCACTACGCGGGGCTACTGGGAGTCCCACTGCTGGGCAATGTGGGGGCCCACTGCGGGGGCAAACTGCCGGGGGCCCCCACTGCCGTTGCCCTCCACAGTGGGGGCCTACTGAGTGGGTCCCACTGTGGGGGGCTACTGGGTGTCCCACTGTCGAGAGCCCCACTGCCGGTGCCCCCACTGTGGGGGGCTAATGAGGGGTTACCACTGCGGGGCAATGTGGGAGCCCACTTCGTGGGGCCATCTGCCGGCGGCCCCCACTTCCGGGGCCCCACTGTGGGGGGCTACTGGGAGGGTCCGGTTGCGTGAGGGGCCCTACTGCTGGGGTCCTCACTTCTGGGGCCCCCACTGCCAGTATCCCCACAATGGGGGGCTATCGCTCTCTACCGCCCTTGCCCCGCGCGCCATCCTGCAATGTGCAAAATTTCACTTCCTCTCTCATAAGGGAATCCTTCTGAATTCCGGGATAAAAAGTATTTTATGCCCTTGTAATATGAACTTAAATGATGCTAAATTTCATTTGAATACCTTCAGTAGTTTCGGCGCTATGCGCAGCCAAGAAATTTTACTTTCATCCCCTCTTCCAAGGGAACCCTATTGAAATCCGGGACAAAAAGTATCCATGTCCTTCATCATAATATGAACTCAAAGCCTGCCAAGTTTCATTTGAATACATTTAGTAGTTTCGGCGCTACGCGCAGCCAAGAAATGTTACTTTCATCCCCTCTCCCAAGGGAACCCTATTGAAATCTGGGATAAAGAGTATCCTATTTCCTTCCTCATAGTATGAACTCAAAACCTGCCAAGTTTCATTTGAATACATTCAGTAGTTCCGGCGCTATGCGCAGTCAACAAATTTTACTTTCATCCCCTCTCCCAAGGGAACCCTATTGAAATCCGGGATAGAAAGTATCCTGCCAAGTTTCATTTCAACAAGTTAAGTAGTTTCGGAGCTATGCGCGGCCAAGATACAGACAGACAGACAGACAGACAGATAGACAGACAGACATGATGGAAAAAAATTACATTTTTGGCATCAGTACCGATAATAGAGTGCCCTCAAAAAAAAAATCAAAATGTCTTCAATGTACTAGGTTAGTTTATTTCAGTTACTTTCATAGCACACTTTGATCTTAGCCAACAGGCCGAGAAGCGAACAGGATCATCCTTCAATGGATTAAGGGACATAGCGGATCTCTAGGGAATGACGCCGCTGATGAGCTGGCACGGAGGGGATCGGAAACAACCACAGAGGGCCCATCCCCTTTTCTACCCTTGCCTTTTTCGCTATTCCAGACATGGACTAGGCTCAGAACTAGAGAGACGCATAACGAACTATGGACGCGCCTGCTAGAATGCAGACAAGCTAGAGCGGCGCTCCCATCAACATCACCGACGTTAACTAGAAGCCTACTGAATTTAAACAGAACAGACCTGCGTATCCTGGTGGGAACACTAACAGGACACTGCCCACTAAACAAACACCTATTCACCATCGGAGCGACAGACAGCCCTCTCTGTAGAGGATGTCTCAGTGACGAAGAAACAGCCGCCCACGCAGTCCTGGAATGCGAGGGAGTAACAACACAACGAAATGAAATCCTCAACTTGCCGAGGTCACTCCGCGAAGCCTGTGAAGATCCCAGGAAGATTCTGGACGGAGTTAGGCTGGCTTTGCTAGCAAAAACAACGCATAATGGACCAAATAGAGTTCAAATGCGGACAAGGGAGTACCCATACCTAAACCTAAACCTACTTTCATAGTATTAAGTCTTATGGTATTTGGTTTGGGGACAGGCAGCTGACATCCAGACTATCTTTGTTCTCCAAAAAAGGGCGGTACCTACGCGCAATTTACAAATTGAAGCCACGCGACTCTTTGAGGGAATTATTTAAAGAAATAAATATTTTGACATTAATATCGCAATACATCTATGAAAATCTAATGTATACGCACAAAAATAAAGATTTAACTTTTTGAAAAAGTGTGATGTTGTATAAAAATGCTCATATGTATAAAAATTTTCGAAATAAGCCTTTTCGACTAAAAGTGTTTCTAGGCACTTCTTACACTGCCAACGCGCTTTTGAATGACAAAGTAGGTACCGCAGCTGTATTTCAAATCTAACGGGATAGTGTCCAACTCCATTGTTGTAAATAATACCGTACGACATGGTGGCGGAACATGAGTTGAACTATAGGATTATCACTAGGCACCTACATGTAAATGCTGGGCATTAGCATCAGCCATGTCTTCTCATCTAGAGACCAGTACATGGGTTCTCGAGGTAGCTTTTGGTACCCAGATAATACCGAAATCCTTAAAAAACTTTTTCACGGGAATCCAGCTGAAGCTCATGTCTTTTGTGTTGGTGAGCGTAGGTATAGTTTGCTATTGAGCATAGGTAATCATATCAATTATATCATCAGCAATAAATTTCTTAAATATTTGTACAGGGTTGAGTTGAGGTCTTTCAGATCTTCACAAACAGTACCCTTCTGTCACACATTTCGGAAGCATTCTCAGCAGTTGAAGATTATGAAGGCGCACATTTCCGCCAAGTTGGGTTAGAATTAGAAGCGGATTGACGGGTCGTCGTGTCGTCTTCTTTTTGACGCCAGCTGTTCATTATCACTGTCTTCGCTACAACTTTTCTCTCGGTTCATAAATACTTCAATAGTACCAGGTATGCCTTGCGGCATGAAACAGGTCGCCATATCATCATCGGCACCTTCCTCTTCATCAGTCAACGCAGTTGGAACAGGTGGTATGATAGCCAAGTTACATTCATCATCATCACTGTCCTGTAAAACTGCTTTAACAGCTTCTCCAATCCCCTTGTAGCTTTTTTGAGCAGTGAAATATTGTTCCTTCATTGCAAGGAATCTAATAAAAAACACAGTTATTTTACTCACGTATGTGGTCACTGGACCCATACGAGGACGGTAAGATTCATATGACCCTAGTTTTATTTGAGTTGTAAATAATTCCAAGTATTGTACTTTATAAGTTACTCCGACATGTATTTTATGCTATTGAAATAAAAAATACAACTTATAAGCAGTAATTGCTAAAAAAAACTAAAATCATTTGGTTACCTCCACTGCGTTTCGGTGAAACAACTTCAACAAACTTTTTATAAAAAAATATGCAACTACCTGCAAAATATTGATCAATATACTTGAATAGGGTTGTGATGAAGTAAAATATCACGGTAAATCACTCAAAATTTTCGAAATTTGTAATTGACACTTAGAAATATGGCCGTACTCGTTTGGGGACGGTGACCTCTAATGGGTTAAATTTAGATTTTGATAGGCAAACAAACATGTATTAGACACCTAAGTGATATGTAAATGTGCTAGTGGTTTTGTTTACACTTCTTCCACTAGTGGACAAAAACTTGAAGTGAAGAGAATATCAATAACACCTTATTTCTTATTTGATAATAATTTATAGTTTATAGTATAAAATTTGACTTGTCTAAGTGCTTATTTTGTAAGCCTAAAGAAATAAAGTTATTGATTCTGATTCCTCTTTGAAGGCGCTCTTCATTCCCAGGAGTACTAAATGTAAGCTTTCTGTCCATCTTTTGTTTTCGTGACACATGATGGCCGCTTTGAGCTGTCTGTGCATTCTTTAAACCATTCCATTGCTTGCAGGATGGTAAGCTGTGGTTCTGTTGCGTTGGATGCCGGCGAGTTCTGAGAGCTGCTTCATCAGCGCTGATTCAAACTGTTTACCGCGATCCGTGACTACTTCTAAAGGACAACCATAACGCGCAATCCTGTTTGAGACGAAGGATTTTGCTACTGTTTCTGCTGTTATATCCTGCAGTGGAATTGCCTCGGGCCATCGAGTGAATCTATCGACAGCGGTGAGACAATAGCGGAATACGTCTGATGAAGGTAATGGTCCGATTAGGTCTATATGCACATAGTTGAATCTGCCGCTTGGTAGTTTGAAGGTTCCTATCGGTGGCGATAAATGCCGTGTGACCTTCGTACACTGGCAGGCGTGACAGAGCTTAGTCCACTCTCGACAATCTTTGTTAATGCCAGGCCACAATAGCGCTGGGCCACGAGTTTTGCTGAGGCGTTAGCGCCAGGGTGGCTTAGTGAGTGCAGGCTGTTGAAGACTTGCCTTCTGTGCTCTTTCGGTACATAGGGTCTAGGTGTCGGAATGCTGTCGTCGCAGTAAAGTTCCAGTGAATTTCCTGGTATGGTTAATTTGACAAGCTTGAGCGATGTTCCTCGTAGCAATAGCTGTTGAAGCTCTGGGTCAGTTTCCTGTGATCGTGCCATTTTCTGCAGTTCGACGGGCTGGACTATCTCCTCTATTCTAGAGAGAGTATCAGCTACGACGTTGTCCTTTCCGGAAATATGTTGAATATTCCGTGGTAAATTGGGCGAGGTAGTCAAAATTTATTTATTTATAATAATGCACAACTATTCTTACGGGCACACCCAATGCAATAGTGTACCTATTTTAAATTCTTAGTCAAGTCTTATTGTAAAAATTAAAATAGAAAATGATTAAACATATTAGAATTATGAAATCAAGGATAATTTACAAAAATCAGTCTGCTGAATGATGATATGTCAAAGAAATTTGATAATGCATGCAATAATAACATTAAAAAATAATAATAATCCTAAAGTCAATATTAATGAATTAAACATAGAAAAATCGGATACAACAACATAGAAAATGTCGGAATGACGTGGCGAACATTTCTCTTTGTGGCTGTAAAACGCGAAAGCAGATTGGCTTGTTGTCTGTAAATACTGTAAAGTGTCTAGCTTCTACGAGGTGTCGAAAGTACCTTATAGCGTCATATATGGCGAGCATTCTCGGTCGTATGGTGAGTACTTCTTTTGCGTTTGACTCAACTTTCGGCTGAAGAAAGCGAGTGGCTCCCACCGTTCATTTTTGAGCTGCTGCAGTATGTCGTCAATGGCTACATCTGATGCATCCGTGACGAGCGCAAGTTTTGCGTTCATATCCGGGTGAACCAAGAGCGACGCGCGACATTGACTGTTCTTACATTCCTCAAATGCCTGTAGCGCTTCTCCCAAGATCTCTATCGGATGTAAGCCTTTTACAGATCCTGTCAATAGGTTAAGCAGTGGAGCTTGGGACTTGACAGACTCCTGGATAAATCTGCGGTAAAAGTTGATCATGCCAAGGAATCTTCTTAGCTCTTTGACGGTCTTCGGAATGGGAAAGTCCTTTATGGCTTGGATCTTACTGTCTAGGGGCTCTATGCTGGCAGAAGATACGTTGCAGCCGAGGAAAGTAACCTTTTCTGCACCGAAGGTGCATTTAGCAGTGTTTATCACCATACCGTAGTCTTTAAGCCTCGTGAAAATAGGCGTAGGTGACGTAGATGAGTCTCTTCATCAGAAGAGAAGATCAAAAAGTCATCCAAGTAGCAGAAATCCAGGTCTCTTGTCATCTCGTCCACGAAGCGCTGGAATGTCTGTCCAGCGTTGCGGAGCCCAAATGTCATATAAGAAAACTCGTACATACCAAAGGGCGTCGTGATGGAAGTCTAGGGGATATCTTCTGGATTGACAGGTATCTGGTTGTACGCCTCCACGAGGTCTATCGTCGAAAATATTTTGCAACCAGCAATATTCTGCGTGAAGTCTTGGATGTGTCGAATGGGGTAGCGATCGGGGATTGTCCGGCATTGAGCATCCGGTTATCACCACATGGTCTCCATCCATTATCTTTCTTTGGAGCAAGGTGAAGTGGGGATGACCATGGGCTCTCTGATGTCCTGGCTGTCCCATTCTTCAACATGTCTTCAAATTCCTGTTTTGCTATATTCAGCTTGTCTGGCGCAATTCTCCTTGGTGTGTAGTAGACGGGTGGTCCTTCTGTGGTTCTTATGTGGTGAACCGTATTATGGCGTATGACCCGATGTATTCCTGCAGGACAAGTTATTTCTGGAAAGTCCCGGAGTAGATAGATCTAGGTACTTTGACTGGCCAGTTATAGTCTTAACTGATGATGCCGGTCGGTGCTGGTACCGGGGCTGCGCTAACTGAGAGTAACGTTTTGTGATCGATAAGGTGCTAGCTTCGGCAGTCGACAATGAGGTTGTAGAAATGAAATGAAATGAAATAGATTTATTGTAGACTGTGTACAAAAAAGATCTTAAAAGCTAGGTGAAATAACAGTTTATCCATTAATTATGGACGTACAATATTTTACTTATATATTTAGGTATTTTATTGATTAAATATTTATTTATAGACTATCTTTGTTCTCCAGAAAAGAGCGGTACGCGCAATTTACAAATTAAAGCCACGCGACTCTTTGAGAGAATTATTTAAAGAAATAAATATTTTGACAGTAATATCGCAGTACATCTATGAAAATCTTATGTATACGCACAAAAATAGAGATAGCTTTTTGAAAAAGTGTGATGTTCACAATAGAAATACAAGAAACAAGAACAAATTACACATCCCAGCATATAGATTACGAAAGGTAGGGAAATCATTTATGGGCAATTGCGTGCGCTTCTATAATAAGCTTCCATCTGAAGCAACTGAACTCCCTATTCGTAAATTTAAACAGTACATTAAACAAAATCTTATCAGGAAGGTCTTTTACTCCATAGATGATTACATCAATGATGTTAATGCTTGGCCAGGTGTCGCTCCGTTCCGCACTGTCAGTAGTATGTAAGAAATTCAATGTTCTGTTTAGCTTTAAAGAAATATTGACATGTATCTAAATTGCATAAAATTTATATTTAGATAGGCAAAATAAACATGTATTAGACACATAAGTGATATTATAATGTGCTAGTGGTTTCTTTTTCACTTCTTCCACTAGTGGACAAAAAATTGAAGTGAAGAAAATATCAATAACACCTTATTTCTTATTTGATATTAATAACTATGTTTATAGTATACAATTTGACTTGTCTAAGTGCTTATTTTGTAAGCCTAAAGAAATAAAGTTATTGATTCTGATTCTGATTCTTTAATGTCATAAAAACATTTTTCTATGTGCCATCTACGAAGTTTTGTCTTAAATTTACTAGTAAGCAGTTCTCTTATGTCTAGGAATTTTGTTAATTACTTTTACATTCATGATAGAGCTATTTTTCCCACTCAGTGCTGTTTTGTGTGGGGGCAATATAAACCTAGTGGGATCAAAATTTTTTACAACAGAGTTTTTTTTTATATTTATACTGGTTAAAGAAAGAAGCATGCTCTTTTCCAAACAACCAATTTGGGAGATATATAAACTAGTTAACGTTAGGAGTCCATGCTTCTTAAACAGTGGCTTGCATGACTCTAATTAGGTCCATTAGAGTTTTTTTTCCAAAGACGGGTCTTTTTTTTTTATAATGAAAGCCCTTTTAATGTGCGTAGAGTTACCGAAAAGCAAAAGACCATACCCTAGGACTGAGGTGACGTAGCCAAAATATGCGGTTAATGCAGTTTGTTGGCCCGACGTTCTTCTTAATGATTGAGAGCAAAAACGAAACGATTAAGATTTTTGCTCATTTGCTCTTTATGCGATTTCCACTAGATATGTTTGTCCAATATTATACCAAGGAATCTTATTTCGTCAGTCTTTTCTATAAATTCATTTCTACATGTAGGATCAACTGGAACTCCTCGGTGTCACTTTTACACCAACTCTCAACTTCGGAACCTTCATCGAGTCAAAGGCTAAAACAGCAGCCATGAAGCTAGAAATCCTTAACAAGGTTAAGCTATACTTTACACCGGGACAGCTTCTATCCCTTTAGAAAGCACAGGTCCGGTCTGGTTCGGAGTATTACTGCCATTTTTTGGGATGGCTCGGCCAAATACCAGCTTGCAGCCTTAGACCCGATAGAACGAAGAGCCTTCAGTCAGACTCATAGACGAGCAGTACCTTGCAGAGACTAAGATCCATAGTTTCGAGTTTTAATCTGATCAATTTTATAATGTTCAAGGATTTTTTTGAGACCGTTATGTCAGAACTTTGTTTAAAATAATGTTATGGAAACATTGTACTCTAAAACCTTTAGAGAATATTAAATTCAGAAGTCGACTTGGGATTAATCCTGAATTTTTGATCATTAGAGCAATTCATGAAAGTCTAAATTTATTATTTCAAATTACCTGTAGAGATTGTCAAATAATTTATAATAATTGAATAATGACGAAACTGATGTATTGTTTTAACTGATTATTAAAAGTGTTATGGGCAAAGTTAACAGCCCGCGAATAGGGAGACCCAATTCAAACAGAGGCCCTAATACCCTAATAAGGAGTACGAGAACAAAATGGATCATTAAAACTAAATATTTTTAAACTTACGTGATCTGAACACATTACAGAATAGGTAAATAAAAACTGTAATACCCGTTCTACATTTCTAATAATAAAGGTGAATCATTGCCCAGCTCCAAGCTGACTGACAGCTACACTCATAGCCAGGCCGAGGTCGGCGTGGTGGTGTCGGCGCCAGTACAGACCCTTTTATTTATCTTAAACCACAACAAATGGCAGGGACCTTTAGTAAGAATAATAGTTATGACAGAGTAACATGTTAACCTGCGCAGGGTTTTAAACCAAAAGTGCCATATTTTCAGTGTGGTCCTACTACCTTCATATATCTTTCATTAAACGCCTCATTACGACGTTGATATTTTGTGGTTAATTCTTTAAAATATTATATGCAAGTATTTTATTGTAAGTTTTTTTTATTGTAACTAGATTTGTACAATCCTTTTTGTACGAACCCATGAAATATTACGTACCTATCTTTTAAATAATCATAAGCAGTGGTCGGTTGCGATTCGGTACCGGTTGAGTCTAATTTAGTCATGTCTAAGCTGCCCTTGGTCGCCGCTAATAATAACTGTAGTATGGCACCCGGGACAGCGTGGCAGCAGCGCCCTGGACAGCATGGCAGCAGCTTCCCGGACAGCGTGGCAGCAGCACCCCGGACAGCATGGCAGCAGCACCCTGGACAGCGTGGCAGCAGCGCCCCAGATAGCGTGGTAGCCGCGACCTGGACAGCGTGGCAGCAGCGCCCTGGACAGCATGGCAGTAGCGCCTTTAACAGCATGGCAGCAGCGCCCTGGACAGTGCGGAAACTGCACCCTGGATATCATAACCGGCAGTAATGTCACTGTTACGCGCGGTGGTCTCCACCCGCGCTTTTTGAACTGGAAAATAAATTAAACCAAGCAAAGAATTTTGTAAGGAATGTATGTTCTTTAATATGATCTATTTGTCATTTAACTGCAACTTGTGTCAACATCTATAGATATCAAAAACATGGATAGATAATAATCTTAATTGCGCCATCAAACTTATTATATTGATGTAAATCCATAGTTTTGCATAAGCTACATGGTGATGACGTCATCCAACGTGATTTAGAAACATTGTTTATTTTGCGAGTGGGGTATCATAGGGCGATGAAAATTTGGTTTATTTTTGACGTATCTCTTACCGTTTACGAGATAACCGTAAAATACCTTCAACTCACTTTTGCTTTCATGGTTCAGTAGACAAGCAAAATATAAATACTAATTTGAAATTGTGACACACAATCGGCGGCCTTATCGCTAGTAGCGATCTCTTCCAGGCTACCTTCGGATATAATAGTAAATAATATTTATTGTAGAAGGTATCCTAAATCGGCAAGTACTTTACTAACTAGCAAGAAGAAATAAAAATGGTTTGACCGGTTCCACATTAGGCTTGTTCTTGCTCGGTCAGTAAAGAGATCGCTCTGTCCTAGTACAATCTCACTAATGTACTAGTTCGGACTTCTAGTTCTATTAGTACCCCACTCGGCAAAACTTTCGGCTCGTTTTAATCACAAAAGGGCTCCTATTTTAATGCTTCAAAATACGCAATCGATTGTTTTGTGTCAGAAACTAGATTGGATACATACTATTTAAATTTACTGAATATTAATTATAATATTATTTCACCAAAACATACACGAAAACGGACGAAATATACATTTACCGACGAAATATCGAAACGCAATGCTACTTCCTTGCTCGTAACAAAAATAATACAAGTAGGTACATATTACACTTACAAAAGTGGCAAACATAAAATACTAACAGGGCAATTTGATAACTATCTTCAAACAAATAAAGTTTCTAATTCATTACCCCTCCGTCTCTTTTACTACCGGGGATTATGCGCTGTCTATCTCTGTTCTACCTTATTCGTTCCTTTGAGACAAGTTACTACTGAACTAGAGAACTAGATGCATATCTCCGTCTCTCTTACTACCGCGGAATATGCGCTCTCTATATCTCTGTTCTCCCTTAATTATTCCCTTGTCTTCTAGTTCCGTCTGACACGGAATCACGGAATGTAACAGTGAACTAAAAGAAACATTGTACTAGGGAACGAGTAATCGAAATGCATTCTCAAACAGTTCTTTTTATTGGATTTTAAACTTAATGCCATAGAAAATAGTGATTCAGACGCCAACTTTTTAGTGGTTTCGAGATTTCGTGACTGAAGAGCAAGTGAATTACAAGGAACTAGTTGAGCTGAATCGTTCTTACTAGTTCACTAGTCGGAACTAATTCATTTTAGTTCATTATTCCTGAACTACACAAGACTATTCCACATGTCTAAATAACCTTTTGTCGGCCATAGGAAAATAAAATATTGGATAATAGAATAAAGAAAGAGAAGTACAGAAAATAGCACGTGGTTTTATGGATTCTACCTACTTCTTTGTTTGACCGGTTCCACATGTCTGACTAATCTTTTGCCAGCCATTGGGAAATAAAAGATTGGATTATCGTACAGAATAAAGGATGTTGTAAAAAGAATACCACGTGGTTTTATGGATTCTACCCACTTCTGATATGTTAGAGATTAATATCTACTAACGGTTGTCACTTCAAAGTTACGTTACTTTATGGTGGCAAAAGGGCAAGCGTTAAAATAATAACAAGGTAATACTCACATTTTTTATATTCAGCACGGTGTATAAACTCACAACACCTAGTTCGCTTATTTTAGACAACCTCACTAGTTCAGTGTCGAGACCCGAATGCCCGGCGCCACACTCCACCTCGACTGAGATCGGCAACGATCGGTAATAGTCGTAAACAGTCGCCCCGGCCCCCGATTGGTGGCGGCTAAAGCGTTGACAGGTGTGGCGTCGAGTCAAAACACTGTTTCCTTACTAAATTGAGAAACAGTGTTTTGATAATAATTTGACTAAAATAATATTAAATCAAAAGTTATAAAAATCTACATTGTACATAACAACAGAAAATGATTTATAAACAATATTTCTCACATATGTCCTTCATCATAGTATGATCTCAAATCCTGCCAAGTTTCATTTGAATACATTCAGTAGTTCCGGCGCTATGCGCTGCCAACAAATTTTACTTTCATCCCCTCTCCCAAGGGGACCCTATTAAAATCCGGGATGAAAAGTATCCTATGCCCTTTCTCGTACTATGAACTTAAATCATGCTAAGTTTTATTTGAATACCTTCAGTAGTTTCGAAATTTTACTTTCATCTCCTCTCCCAAGGGAACCCTATTGAAATCCGGGATAAAAAGTATCCTAAGTCCTTCCTCATAGTATGAACTCATATCTTGCCAAGTTTAATTTAAATACATTTAGTAGTTTCGGCGCTACGCGCAACAAAAAATTTTACTTTTATCCCCTCTCCCAAGGGAACCCTATTGAAATCTGGGATAAAAAGTATCCTATGTTCTTTATCATAGTATGATCTCAAATTCTGCCAAGTTTCGTTTGAATACATTCAGTAGTTCCGGCGGTATGCACAGCCAACAAATTTTACTTTCATCCCCTCTCCCAAGGGAACCCTATTGAAATCCGAGATAAAAAGTATCCTATGTGAAGGACATAGGATACTTTTTATATCGTAGTATGAACTAAATCCTGCCAAGTTTTATTTCAATACGTTCAGTAGTTTCGGAGCTATACGGGGCCAAGGTACAGACAGACAGACATGATGGAAAAAAATATCATTTTTGGCATCAGTATCGATAATAGAGTGCCTTCTAAAAAAAATTCTAAAAATCTTCAATGTACAGAATTGGACCTGTTACAGTTTTATTAAAAGTATAGATTATTGGAATTAATGTTATTATTAAAATTTTGAAAAAATACATATTTAGTTTTTGAAATATTTGCTTGTAAATTATTACACTCCATCCAATTAACAACAGATTCAGCCTCAGAGGTAAGAAAGTCAATTAGAGTTCCATCCTTCTCATCGGCAACCACAATCGAGACATCGTCGGCAAAAAGAACACATTGATTCTTTGTGATATTCGGCAAATCGTTGATATAAATAAGAAACAGCAATGGACCCAGAATACCGCCCTGTGGCACACCGAAATTATTCAGTTTAGCGCTAGATTTAAAGGTAGTCGATAACATTTTATTATTATTTAAGTTTTTAACTTCTACGTATTGTTTCCGCCAAGTCAGGTAGCTTTTTAGCCAGTTTAGAGCAAGGCCTCTCATCCCGTAAATTTCTCATTTTTTCAGCAGTATATTATGGTTTTAGAAGCTCTAGTGATTGAAACACTGGATACATTCACTTCAGTTTATTATAGTTCACGAGCTTACATAACAGTTTGTATATGTCCATTATTGGTCCCTTGTTGTTTGTTTTATTTATTAATGACATTAATAAATGTTTCTTAAACTCCAAATTCCTACTCTACGCAGACGATCTAAAAGCCTATAAAGTTATCAAATCCACAGACGACTCTACAGCTTTCCAAAAAGATTTAGACAGGCTATCAACTTACTGCATCAATAATAAACTCAAGCTTAGTATTCCTAAATGCTCGCAAATTACGTTTACTACCAAAACGAATATTATACAATCTACATATAAACTCTGTAACGAATCACTTGCCAATGTCAATTCCCTACGTGATCTGGGAATACACCTCGATAAGAAACTCTGTCTGAATATACACATTGATAATATTATTAGTAAATCATTTAAAATGTATGGATTTGTCATGCGATCCTCCATTGACTTCAAGCGCAGCTCTACATATTTATATCTATATAATTCATTAATCCGCTCTCAACTGGAGTATGCTGTCCCCATATGGAACCCGTTTTACTATAAATACATCGAGTCAATGGAAAGGGTTCAGCGAAAATTTCTACGTGCAACAAATTATAGATGCCAAAGACTTCTTTCCTACGATCAACTCTTAGAAAAATACAATATGCTCTCACTTGAATCTCGGCGAAAATACCTTGAAGTCATAACATTATATAAAATTGTAAATAATAATTTCGACTGCATTGAACTTACTTCTGGCCTGGGATACCATGTGCCTCGCACTGTGCACAGGCGAGAAGCAATGGCAGGTAAATTATTTTACCTAAACCCCTGTCGCACCAACGCTGGTCCTCGTATGCCTTTACGCCGCATGATACAGTCCTACAATGTAGATTTTGTAGACATATTCGCGAATAGTACAGGAAAGTTTAAGTCTCTAGCCCTTAAAAAGTTATGTCCCTAACTCTGTTTACCTTGACTTATGAATGTTTTGGTTTTCATTTTTGTTTTATTGTTATAAATTTATCTAAGTATCTAATTAAGTATAGTATTATACAAATTATCTGTATTGTAGTGTCAGCAATCTGTAGCTATAAGTATTGTTAAGCTTGTTATCATTATGAGTACAACGTAGTGGGCTATATTTTTATAAAATGTATTATGTAACTCTTAACCTTAATTTTAAATATAGTTGTTTGCTGTGCCTGTATTTAATAAATAAATAAGTATACAGAAGGAGAAGAGAGACGCATAGAAAGAAAGTCAAGCACAAGGAAGATTTCGGATATTCAAACACAGAGGAAATGGAAGTTATAATATAAAGATCGCGATGGCCGGCACAAAGGATTACGCGGTGCAGGCGGCGTGCGCTTCGCGGGTGTGTTGGGATAGGGACTGCCGGGCGACCAGTGTTGCAAAAGTGTAAAAGTAAAAAACGTTAAATTTGTCAGCTAAAAGTCGGGAGAAAATGAGAGATATTTATTCGGAATGAAACAAGAGTATTTTTGATAATAATGCAATCATTTATCTATACTTTTAATAAAACTGTAACAGGTCCAATTCTATACATTGAAGATATTTTGATTTTTTTTTTTGAGGGCACTCTATTACAATACAATATAATAGAATAATATATTTAATCAAAAACATTACATTTAGGCACACTTAAATATTAAACAAAGAAACTTAAAGCTAGTATAATAATTAATAGTTTGTCTAATGAGATTGGCTACGGCCCCACACTAGGCTCATGGCCCGTGACGTGGGCACCAGGGCGCGATCGTCAAAAGATTGGTTGTTTTTTATCCGAAGTATTAAGTTACATGCAAATTTAAGTTGTACGATTTGGTATGCAATCTGTGAGTATGTCTGTGTGGGGGTGTGTGTGTATGATTTAAATGTGTGTTAGTGTGAGTGTGGTGTGTGAGTGCGTGTGAGCTCAGACTGAGGGTGCATATGTGTGGCGTGCTGCGAGTATAAAAAACATATAATATTTAAGACACGGGTCACAGGAGGACATCGAAACCACTCACCGACAATCACACACAGGAGTGGGTGATTACAGTAGAATGGATTCGATGTCCTCGTAGGACTTCGTAATAAGCCAGGAGCGGACAACCGATTTGGCTTTCGATGTCGGCAGCGATTTTACGTCACACACCTTGCAAATATAGTTATAAATACGTGGGAGAATGGAGTTTGGATAACGTTTGGCAAATAAAGATTTAGTGCCAGCAATGGGAATTTTATACACCCTCCTCTTAAGAAGTTCTGGATATGTGTCGGAATTAATGGTTTCAGAGTGGACAGTTGTGAAAGCCTTAATAATAAACAACTGACGAACCCTTAGGACTTCCGCCTCTTTGTACAGCATATCAGTGGAGTAGGTGGAAGGCTTGCACAGCATTACCTTGATGACAGCGCATTGAGCTCGTTCCAATTCAATCAAGTGACTTTTGGCTGCGCCTCCCCAGATAAGGCTGCAGTAGCTAAGTATTGACTGACACACCGCGCAATACACCATTTGAAGCGTTCTTGTCGCAAGAGGATCGAAGGCCCTTCATAATATATGTACATAGATTTACGAACTCGGCCTGAGAGGTTGTGAATATGATGCTTGAACGATAATCTACTGTCAAAGTGCCTTAGGTAGCTCAGGAACCAGTCAAGGGCAAGTCCTCTGACACCAATAGCTTCAAGCTTTCGAGACAGAATCTCTATCGAGACTGTGTCGAAGGCCTTAGCCAGGTCAAGGAACACAGCCACGCAACAATTTTTATTGTCTAAAGCTGAGCTTATGATTTTGGTAAGTAGACCAGCGGTGTCCTCTGTTGATCGACCCCGCCTGAAACCATATTGCCTATCAGAGAGAAAACCACCTCTCCTCAAATAGCCGACCAGTCTAGTGTTAACAACCTTTACCAGAATTTTCGAGAATACGCTTAGTAAAGAGATAGGTCTGTAGTTATTTGGGAGGTTTTTAGGGCCGTCTTTGTGAATCGGAATAACTACTGCGAGTTTCTAGCTGGTGGGAAAGCTCCCAGTGCTAAGACTAAGATTACATATGAACATTAGATGGTCCAGAATAACATTTCTAAGCTCGACAGGATATCCTTCGAGTCCAGGCGCGCTACCGGCTCTTAGCTTCATAATAGTTTTATTTAGTTCATTACTGTCGGTTGGGGCAAAAAAGAAGAAGTTTAGGACCTGAGTGCGAAGCTTGTACCTGGCCGCAAAATCGTTTTCACTGGAAGAGCTCTGGGCAAGTACTTTGTCAGCCAGATCCTTGCCTACGTTGACGAAGTATCGGTTACATCGGTTAAGGTCTGTCACAGGGTCCTGGATATTTGAAATTAGTTCAGATGAGTAATTGGTATTCTTTTTAGTGTTGCATATATCATTTATTGTCTGCCACATTTTTTTGGGGTTATCCTTGTATTTGAAAAGCTCGGCCTTCTCATAGCTCGCCTTTACACATCTTACAAGTTCCTTGAGGAAGTTTCGGCACCGCGTATACGTTTTTTGTAAGATAATATTGTCTGGTTCTCGTTTAGCTTTTAGATGGAGGAGGTCTCTGTTTCTCTGACATCTCATTAATCCGGGCGTTATCCAAGGCTTGAGGTTAAATTTCTTACAACTTAACGTGACTGATTTACTGTGAGCCGAAACAGCGGAGGATATAATGTCGTTGAATTCGGAGACAGCTTCATTTACCTCAGTCCTCGAAAAGACCCTATTCCAATCGGCGGTACTAAGGGCTTCAGCCACTTCCGGTTTGTCAATTACAATTCGCGAGCGCCTCGGAATAGCAGTCTTTAATCGAGTCCCAGATAATCCTAGCACACAGATGGCGTGGCCTGTTATAGTTGAACTGCTTACGACTCCCATAGCACCATTGTTGCCTTTCACAAATATATGATCCAAGCAGGAATCAAGACGGGTGGGAATCGTAATTGCCGGAAATAGCTGATGCTCAGCAGCAATACGTAAGTATTCCAGACAATCTTCGCTGATATGGGAATCCCAAAGATTTATATTAATATCCCCAGCCCAGATGATACAGGCTGTAGACTTGTATGAGCACAACAGCTCATTGAGAGAATGTAAGAAGTTCAAAGCTCTTTTAAATTGAGGCGAGCGGTATATACCCAGTATGAGATATTTATTATCTATAGACACAGATAAGCAGTTACAGTCTTCCATTTCTGGTTCAGTAACTGTGGCAGTAATGGATTTTATATAAATAGTCACCCCGATGGAACTGAAAAGCTGGACGCCAATGCTGCGGTTGCGGCTGCGAGTGCATCTGCGGTTGCGTCTGCGAGTGCATTTGCGGTTGCAGCTGCATGGGCATAGGCCTTTGGACACCAAAATTAAATCCCTTCGGTACATTGAAATTATTAGGTGCTAGGTACGGTACCTTAGATGATGTCTGCGTCGCTGGATTCCGACTAGGCTCGTTTCTATGTTGCAAATACATCACATTTAATTCCTCTTGTACAAATTCCAAAGCCTTTTCTATAGTAGGGGGTCTCATACACCGTATACGGGGCCCTATAGGTTCTTTCAAATCTCGTACGTAAGACTGCATCGTTAGTTTACTGTACAAATCACGTTTCGCCTACACGGTGGTAGGCACAATCTCGTGCAGCGTCGCATAGGTCATTATCGTACTGAAAAGGGTTTGGCATTTGTCATAGAACTCCTGCGGGGAATCATTTCCTTGCGATAATAAGGAAATATCATTGTAGAGGGCGCTTTCGTCCCTTTGATCCACAAAATTATTAATGAGCACGTTCCTAATCCCTAGCCAATTATCGGGGATGCCATTGGCATTGATGGTCCGGGACGCTGGATCCGTTATTTTATTGAGAATGCCGTTAATTAGGCATAAATTGGCCAACTCGCGCCCTGGATCAGTGCATATAAATTGCGTCACTAGTTGGTCGCAAATTCTTATGAATCTGGTGAGTGCATTAGGGTTCCCGTCAAATTCTGGGACCATGCGAAGTGCCTTATAGATTTTGTCTGGTTCGAAAGCCATTTCGTCAGTTTCGTTAATTAATATACTACCGTTATACTCAAGTAAATTATTACATACTTATATCACTATTTTCTCAAAAATTATCACTGCTATCTAAATTTAAAAAATTATCTAACTCACTTTCTCTACGATTTTGCCTTGAGGAGGCCGATTCCTCCTCCGTGCTTCTCGGGTGGAAAATGGTGGAAAAGGAGGCAACACTTTAAACTATTTATTTAAGTTTAAACGTTTACAATCAAAATTATTCTAAGTTAAAAGTAAATAAGCTACGCTCGGTCGGTGCAAGTACCAAGTATAGAATGACGTGATGGCGTTCGTCGGCAGGTCAAGTTGAGGTAAAGACGTCATTGCTGAGTCGGCAGAGTCGACCGTGCAACGTTGCCAAACGTACGATTTAAATCGTATTTGTACGACCTTTTTGGCCCTGATACGATGTACGATCATGTAGTCGAAATCGTACGCAAAATATACGATCTTTTAAAATCTTAACGAAATAAAATTTTGTCAATAAATTAACCACCTGACGTCGGTCACAGAGACTCTGGCGATTTTATTTTTCAAATTATTCTGTTGCTATGCACGCGGTGTAACCGAGCATTCATGTACTTTGTCTCCTCTGTTGTCAGTACGCGCCACGCATGCGGCGGCTCCAGAAGTGCGCGCATTTATAAATTACAGGTATTATATATATATATATTTCGCGTGCGGTCAGAGTGACCGACGTCAGGTAGTTACGTTATTTTAACTATATGCTATTTATTTTTTTGTAGGCTTATAATGTCGGATCCAAACATGTCACGATAGCTAGAGTAAACGGATTCAGACTCTGAAAACCATCTCAATGCTCCAGAACTCCCGAATGAAGATTGCAGCGACGTAGAAGATGTTCCAGGTCACATTATTGATGACGAGTGTCAGTCAGATTCAGAAGTAATGAGTCTGAGTTTCAACCTATTGAAAACAGCTTCGTACCACCGATGATGGAAGAATCATCTTCTGATGACGATGTTCCGATGTAAATCCTATTTGCATTGAATGCAGCCAAAAAATGTGCCGTGATAGTCGCCGCAATTTGTAAAACTTTGAAGGTTGTGGTTTTATAATAATTGAGCCTTGATCATACCAAAAATTATTTTAAGCTTAAGATTAGGTATATACCGAACTAATAGTAAATAAGTAAAAATAGTATGTCGAACTTAGGGTAATTAACCAGATCTCTGATTTCCAAAGTTCATGATTTTTTTCTAAAAATTTGTAGTTTTTTATAAACTGTTAATTTTAGATAAATTAATGAAGACTTTTGCATAGTTTAAAAACAAACTATTAATAAAAATATAATGATAATACAGATGCGACATGGTAACTACGCAAGCGGTCTCTATGACCGACGTCAGGTGGTAGTGTAACTGAAATACACGTGGCTAAAGGTTACAAAAACACAACAAACTTGAATACACCATAAACTTGTTAGTCTCTGTCGTCAAAAGCGCTATGAGCGTGTCACGGAACGTACGGGGTACCTACATGAACGTATACATACGTACTGTAGGTATGTAACGGGAACATAGATATTGAAAAGCTGGCGCGATTGTCTTTGGGTTTTTTTACAATCATCCCCGCTGACGACGCGCGACGTCACAAATCCAGCGACGTGACAACCAAAATTCGAAATAAATTATTAACGGAAACAGTGAATGGGACATTGACAAAACTTTTTAAAGATGCATGACCAAGTAAGTATAAGCCATCTAACGAGATGTTGTGTAAATTAAATTCAAAATATATACAAAAGAATAAATACTTTGTCTCCCGCGCCTACTGTAGTCATTTGAGTCTGACAGTGACTCGTTAACAACAGCACTAGCGATAATATGGCGTGTTTTAAAACAACGATAAACCGACTTCAAATTCCTTTACTTTTACACATATTTTAAGTTTTGCGGGATAAATACTTATCCCCTGGGGACCCCTTTTGGGATCATTTATTATACAATAATGAAAGAATTTATAAAATCGGTCCATAATTGGCGGAGATATCGCGTAACATACATACAAAAAAAAAACAATATATTGTTAGACTGAAATCACTAGTACATCTATCACAGGGTAGAGTGATCATCGCAAAACTTAATGAGCTCTGTGAACTTAGGCACGGAAGCAATACTGCGCAAGTACAATACAATCAAATAGAAAAGTGATATTTACCAACTAGCGACCCACCTGGGCTTCGGCTAAAAATCCTTTTTATGGCGCTAATAGACACACCTGTTGCAGCTGCAGTCAGCTGAAGTACCATTTTGAGGTTGAATTCATCGGCTTCTTTTCTCATGAAACTCATGACATCGAACACCATTTTCCATGTTTGAAGACGCAGTACGTTATACCGCCCGCGATGCATATTTAACGTTTAAGAGAAACAGGTAATATCAGGGAATACTCCACAAAATCGCAAGAATAAACTATCATGTCAACGAAACGAACACCGAACAACCGTCAAAGACTTTGCTGCGTCATTGTACTCAAAAGCATTCATTCGACAGTATTTCCAACTAGATTATAAATAAATATGCTACATAGTGACTTTTTTATTTTCAAACTTGGGTTAATTACTTTAGATAAAAAGTTTAATTTATTTTAACTTTTTAGGTTTAAAATATTCCGTCATTGAGTGTTAGATGTTTTTAGATATTCTACAAATATTGAATTGGAAAATAAATTTATGCAGAAAAAAATAAGCTAGACAAAATAAAAATACGCCAGAATTCTTGCTGGCAACCCTGGTTTGACAGACAGATCCCCACTCATTTTTTTCCCCTACACGCCTTATTTACGGTTCAATGCGCAGCCGTTGAAGCTAAAAAAATGAGAGGGGATGCTCTCATTTTTTTCCCCACGTTTTTTCCCCTCAACGCCTTATTTACGGTTCAATGCGCAGCCGTTGAAGCTAACTTCACAGAGCTCATAAAGATTTGCGCGTACTCTACCAAGCTTCGAGGGCTTGTATTTCTTACGTTTTTATTAATCGCCGAAGAAATCAGAATAATGCAGCTATTTCCGCTTATTGTCAAAGTTTATTTGTCTTTGTTGCTTAGCCCACCTCACCAAAATCCAGTCGAATTAGCTCAAAAAAGGAGAAAACTCGGTTTTTTTTAAGACTACCAGTGACCCCCCCCCCCACGATTTAAGAATTGAAAATAAAATTGATCTACTTTTTCTGAGTCAGGGGGGTTGAGGGGTAGAAATCCGAGTACCAAAACATGCTACGCCACCGCTGAAATATCAATATGTACTATTTTTGTTAGAATGCCATGCAAAATACGATTTTTTCAAGACTGTCGTACGGATCCCCTCAAAAATAAATCTGGCAACCCTGCGACCGTGTTGGTTGTAACGTACAAACAACAGTCGAAGTGCAGTGCTGCAATCCACGGTTGCAGATAAGGTGCATAGTTTCTATGTAACACGTGTGCGGCCGTGGGGCCGCGGCATAGAATATCGACCCCTCCAACTCAACCAGTGGATGTCGTAAGAGCCAACTAAGGGATACTACCAGAGGGAGGGTAGCAGCTTCCTACTGTGTACTACCAACACCTTACTGCGATCACCAATCCGCCTGCCAAGCGTGGTCATTATGGCAAACCCCCCCAATATGATGGCAACAATTAGAAAACGGCCCCCAGTCCCCGGCAGCTCCGCTATTCCTGGTCACGGTAGCGGCCATGGTAACGGCGGGGCAGGGGGTGCTAGGAATCTCCGGCAGAGATTGAGCTACCAATCCCAACACCGACGACCCTTGCACCTGGTAGCATACAACGCACGAACATTGAGGACCGACAAGAAGGTAATCGAGCTGGAAGAAGCGGTAGACAAGTTGCGCTGGAACATTATAGAGCTATCGGAAGTCCAAAGAGAGGGAGAGGACACGAACACCCTTAATTCCGGCAACTTGTTCTACTACCGGGAGGGCGACCAGCTGTCCCAACACGGTATCGGATTTCTCGTCCGCAAGTCCCTCGTCAACAACATTGTAAAGATCGAGAGCGTCTCGAGTAGGGAGTACCTTATACTCAGAATCACCAACCGGTATTCGCTGAAGGTCATACAGGTATACGCCCCGCACTCGGGACGCCCTGACGATGAAGTGGAGATCATGTATGACGACATCTCCAAGGTCATGCATGCCTCGAAAACACACTACACTGTTGTGATGGGGGACTTCAACGCGCGGTTAGGCGCAAAGAGCGGTAACGAACTGAGAGTGGGCCAGTTTGGATTTGGACAGCGAAACCAAAGGGGTCAGCGACTGGCCGACTTCATGGAAAAGTAGGGACTCTTTGCGATAAACTCCTTTTTCGAGAAGCGGCCGTCCAGAAAATGGACCTGGCTGCATCCCGGCGGCTATAAGCATGAGATAGACTTTATCATGACGACCCACAGGCACATATTCAATGACGTCTCAGTGATCAACAGGGTTAAAACCGGCAGTGATCATCGTATGGTAAGAGCGTCATTGAATATCCATGTAAAGCTAGAAAGGTATCGTCTGATAAGGTCGACTCTACGCCCAAACCCTGTCCAGATACAAAATCCCGAGAGCTTTCAGTTGGAGCTACAGAACCGCTTTGAATGCCTCGCGGAATGCGCAACAGTGGACGAACTAAATAACGGACTGGTGGAAACTGTGCGTGCGGTTGGGTCGGACTTCTTTAGGACCCCCTGCAGAAATAAAACACAGAGACTCTCGGATTACACTCTGCAGTTAATGGCAGAGAGGAGCGAAATGAGGCTGCAGTCTTCGGCAGACATGTCGACATACGGTGCGCTCAACAAACAGATCTCGAAGTCTATGCGACACGATTTGCGCTCATTCAATACCAATTGTATTGTGAGCGCAATAGAGCGGAACAAGGGCTCCAAAATGTTCGCAAGAGATCTGTCGCTTGGGCAGAGCCAGTTGACGAAGCTGAAGACCGATAGCGGCAGTATCATTTCCTCCAAGCCTGAGATTTTGAGAGAGCTTGAAAAGTTTTATGGACAGCTGTACACCTCATCGCAATGCCCTGCAAATAGCACGGCAGGCGATGCAAGAGCCCGTTTAACCCGACACTATACCGAAGATATCCCAGACGTCAGCCTTTACGAGATAAGGACGGCTCTCAAACAGCTTAAAAACAACAAGGCACCCGGGGATGACGGAATAACGACAGAGCTTCTGAAAGCGGGTGGATCACCAGTACTTAAAGTCCTTCAGAGGCTATTCAACTCCGTCATTCTCGAGGGACAAACGCCAGAGGCGTGGAACAGAAGTGTGGTGGTACTGTTCCATAAGAAGGTGACAAAGCCCTTCTAAAGAACTATAGGCCGATCTCACTGCTGAGCCACGTCTATAAGCTGTTTTCGAGAGTAATCACCAACCGTCTCGCTCGAAGGTTTGACGACTTCCAGCCGCCCGAACAAGCCGGGTTCCGAAAAGGCTTTAGTACCGTAGACCACATACATACGCTCCGGCAGATTATACAGAAAACAGAAGAGTATAATCGGCCGTTCTGTCAGTATGTCTAGCGTTTGTGGACTACGAGAAAGCCTTTGATTCAGTCGAAACCTGGGCAGTCCTGCAGTCTCTCCAGCGGTGCCAAATCAAATACCAGTGTATATCCAAGTGTTGAAGTGTTTGTACAGCAAGGCCACTATGTCAATTCGTCTACAGGACCAAAGCACAAATCCGATCCCACTGCAAAAAGGGGTGAGACAGGGAGACGTCATTTCTCCGAAACTGTTCACCTCTGCATTGGAGGATATTTTTAAGCTTGTGGACTGGGACGGATATGGCATCAATATCAATGGCGATTACATCACTCACCTTCGGTTTGCCGACGATATAGTCATTATGGCAGAATCGCTGGAAGACCTTAGCAGGATGCTCAGAGACCTCAACACCGTTTCCCGACAAGTGGGTCTTAAAATGAACATGGGTAAGACAAATATCATGTGTAATGCCCATGTCGCACCCTTACCGGTCTATGTGGGGAACGATGTTATCGAAGTTGTTGATCATTATGTCTACCTTGGCCAAATGGTCCAACTAGGTAAATCCAACTTCGATAAAGAGGTCAGCCGACGAATCCAACTCGGGTGGGCAGCGGTCGGGAAACTTCGCAATATCTTCTCGTCCCAGATACCGCAGAGCCTCAAGACGAAAGTCTTTAACCAATGTGTGCTACCAGTGATGACTTACGGATCCGAGACGTGGTTGCTCACTATAGGCCTTGTGCATAAGCTCAAAGTCACCCAGCGAGCTATGGAGAGAGCTATGCTCGGAGTTTCTCTGCGCGATAGGGTCCGGAATACGGAATTTCGTAGAAGAACCAAAGTTACCGACATAGCTCTCAGAATCAGCAGGCTGAAGTGGCGATGGGCAGGCCATATAGCTCGTAGAACCGATAACCGTTGGGGAGTAAAGGTTCTCGAGTGGCGACCGCGATACAATGCGAAACGGAGTGTGGGAAGACTTCCCACTCGATGGACCGACGACATCGTAGCGGTCGCAGGGAGTCATTGGATGGAGGTGGCTCAGGACCGCTATTCGTGGCGTCGTTTGGGGGAGGCCTATGTTCAGCTGTGTACGTGTACGGGCTGATGATGATGATGATGATGATGAACACGTGTGCTAACTGCTAAGTGTTTATTCGCTAAGATTGATTGTTTTTTCTCTGAGTAAATGTCAAAGTAGGTAGTGTTTGCGGGAGGGTTGTACCATGACGGTGCGGGAGATATGCTCAGTGGTTCATGTCTCACTCTATAGTGTTTTTATGAGGATATTTTGTAATGCAAAAATTTAAAACTTTTTACTAAATTTAAAAACCATTCGGAAACCTTACCTGTTGGCCAAAATTAAATGTTTAGGTTACCAGCTGACAATAATTCCTGTATCCAGATTAGAGTTATACCACATATATTATTATGGCTGATTGATGATACCAAATGAGTAGAACCTAAGTATATGGGTCAGGTCGCCAATTTTACGTTTTTTCGATTTCTAACATGTAGATGAATTTTAATAAACTCTAGTCCATTGTGTAGACATACGAGACTATATGATTTCATCTGTATTTTAATTATAAATAAGGAAATAAATAAATATATTTAATCAAAAATATTCCTGTCCTATCCTAAGTGGCCTGACGTTTCATAGCACAGTTTATTTGTCCTTGCGCTTACAAATTAGGCAATTACTTTTACTAAATTGTTATGAAATTAGCTAAACATTAAGATACAATTTTATGAAAGTTATCGGATATTTCACAGTTTAAATCAAAGTTTTTTATTTGTGTCACTTCACGTTTTATGTAACGCATTTTAGCAGCTCATTTATGTGCAATTATTTTCCAAAATACTTTTTCTTAAGCGGCTAGACAAAAAATTACCGCGGCTCACTGCGCTTGCCGTAATTTATATTCATAGTTTTTATCTACTACTAGCTGACCCGTGCCCACTTCGTTGGGCGGTAAACATTTTGAGTTGTTAATATATATAGCCAAGCCAATAACACTCGCAAATAATGTGGTTTTCAATAGGAGAAAGAATTTCACAAACACACCTCGAAACCTTTGCAGGTGAGCAATGCAACCTTCTCTTATTGGTAAAATGTATCTAGGCGTAGAATTGCATTGCGGAAACTTTTTTAGTATCCAGTCTCGTCAGTTTTCGGATTCACATGTAGAAGATCAAAGTTGTATCCGTCTTCGCCACGACAGTAGGTATATAAGCAAGTAGAGACTGAAGAGCATCAAATGCCTGGTGCGTTTCGCTAATGCATTGCAAGCGGTCATTCCGATTACCTACGCAGCACAATGTCCCGCCTGTCACAGTGCTGATCTACCAGGACGACGGTAACATCATTGGTAGCGAGAGCTTTGTACCAACCTGATGCTGTCCAGTAGGTCGTTTATCGGCACTAATAACAATTTTGTAATCATTTTGTTGGCTTTGGGGTATGGACTCATATTTTATGTCCTTCCTCGTAGTATGAACTCAAATCATGCCAAGTTTCATTTGAATACATTCTGTAGTTTCAGCGCTATGCGCAGCCAAGAAATTTTACCCTACTGCGGGGGGGCCACTACGGGGGCGGTCCCACTGCGGGGGCAAACTGACGGTGCCCTCCACTGTGGGGGCTTACTGAGTGGGTCCCACTGCGGGGCAATGTGGGGGCCCCACTGCGTGGGGCTACTGGAGGTCCCACTGCGGGGAAATGTGGGGGGCCCACTGCCGAGAGCCGTACTGCCGGCGCCCCCACTGTGGGGGCTAATGAGTGGGTAACCACTGCGAGGCAATGTGTGGGGCCCACTTCGGGCGGCCATCTGCCGGCGGCCCCCTGTTAGAGCTACCGAGGAAGAGAAATGATAACTCTAACGCTGTTTGATCGCAACTGTATATTTATTAAACTTATGTTAAAATGAAAGGTTAATACGGAAGAACATACATCACGTATTAAACGTAGGTAGACATTCTTAAGCTAATGTAGAAATGCCGGTGAACTAGATATTACACGTACGGACTGAATGACTTGTACTTTGTACATCTTGGGCACTAGAAAAAGGGAAGACAATGTTGAAGTGTTAGATAATCGATTTCACATACTTTATGTTAATATTACTGAGCTAGAATAACATAGGAAGTTAGGCATTCATACAGAAGTTAGGCATCTCATGCATAGCCTGAATAACACATTGTACCTTGTACATATTGGCCGCTAGAAAAAGGGAAGACAATGTTATATGTAAATTATAAAAGATTAAAATATTAAAAAAAATAATAAAAGAAACCAGACACAACTAGGATTCTTCTCTGATGATAACGTACTCTACATTGTACTTCGTACATCCTGGCCACTCGCAAAAGGAATCAAGTATTTATTAAAATATGACAAAACAACAAAGTTTTCATGTAAATGTGTATGAATGTAAATAAAAAGTAAAATGATTGTAAACTGTAAAATGTCAAATGAATGTAAACTGTTAAAAATGTATGCGAAATAGAGATCTTAATGTCCTTATGTTTTCAATTGTCACTTTGTATACTGGGGATATTCAACCCTAAGCTCCATCGCGAAACACTCGGCGCTGCTGGATTCCGTGCTTCTATCATAGGGATTTTTAAACCGTTTTTATATCGTGAAACACTCAGCGCGCACTGCTTATTACACGCTGCTCGATGCTGAGCTGCCTTGGGGACTTCCACACGTGCCGCCGAGTTGACCGACGTCATCAGATGAGGTCCTGCGTCGGCTCGCTGCGTCTTTCGTCGTCATCGTGCACGAGAAGAACGTTGATTTAAATTTTCACGACTTCGACTTTTTTCAAGACATTCGGTTTGTACCTGGTGTACGTTGTGGCGAATCTCTTCTATCTGCGGCGCCAAAGCCTTAAATCGAATGTTCGTAATGTCCTCGATCGTTTTTATAATTTCTAATGCGCTTTGTTCATTTCGGAGTGACTGGTGGATGTGATCTGTGCTCGTTGAGATCTTTTCAATGTTAGTTGTTGACGACTTCACATGAGTATTCGTGGATGATTCAGGTTCCCAAAATGCGTCATGCAATAAAGAATTGTGTCGACCTTTGCAAACTCTACATGACCGCCTTGAACGGCACTGACCTACCTCGTGCTGAAGTAGACAATTTTTACAAATGCCTAACTGGGTCGTTACATTTAATTTGTCCTTGGCATCGAGTTTGATGAAATCATCGCATTTATATATTGCATGATTGTTGCTACAATAAGGACAGGTCAGTAATGTGCAAGCTGCCGAAATAAATCCAATGTCGCCTGACTTACTGTAGCTTGATATTTGATGATTATTTGGCTTGCTGTATGATTCCCTTGACTGGCTGAAGGGTTTCTTTGCTTGATAGGGATTTGGTTTTGGGGGCTGCTGCACTAAAGTATCCATTTCCTTCTTGAATAATAGTGAACTGGATTTCGGGGGCTGCAGCACGGATGTGACCTTTTCCCTTTTCGTTGTTGGTACTAGACTAGTGAACTTATTTTCCATGAATTCCAGAAGCTTGTCTAGTCTATCTATACTTGTTAGAAGATGCATATGAGTCTTTTGACTGGCTGGATCCTTGGGGAAGTTGGTCCTGATATATAGCATGGCTTCAAGGATCTCCTCAAGGTTCAACATCAAGTTACCCATGATTAGTAGGTAAAACAAGACCTCTTTGATACAGGATACTTGTATAGCTGCTCTGCGATGTAGGTTCCGAAGGGAAATGTAGGGAACACAATTCAGATTCCAGCAGCTGCTCTGCGATGAAGGTTCCGAAGGGCAATGTAGAGAACACGATTTGCACACTACTACGTGTTTACGCGACGTAGTAGCTTTAGGATAACGTTTTAGTAACGTAGGTACGTTATCACTTTGTCCTTCGACAGACGGTGAGCGCGATCGCGGATTTAAACTGTGAATCCGGCTCGAAGAATGTTAGAGCTACCGAGGAAGAGAAATGTTAACTCTAACGCTGTTTGATCGCAACTGTATATTTATTAAACTTATGTTAAAATGAAAGGTTAATACGGAAGAACATACATCACGTATTAAACGTAGGTAGACATTCCTAAGCTAATGTAGAAATGCCGGTGAACTAGATATTACACGTACGGACTGAATGACTACTTTGTACATCTTGGGCACTAGAAAAAGGGAAACAATGCACTAGAAAAAGGGAAGACAATGTAATATGTAAACTAAAAAAGATTCTCATTTCTCTTCCTCGATAGCTCTAACATTCTTTGAGCCGGATTCACAGTCTAAATCCGCGATCGCGCTCACAAAACTGTCTGTCGAAGGACAATATGATAACGTTCGTTGCTAAAACGTTATCATAAAGTACTACGTCGCGGTCACACGTAGTACTTATACTGTGTTCCATTCAGTGCTATTTGGGAACAACACTACAGAGTAACAGCTCACGAAAACTATCCAGATATCAAGTAATGTCTTTGTTTCACCTACCTACAATGGAGAAGCAGATTGATGGACCACCTACAGCCTCGCCGAGTACAGCGGAACAAGCCGCTGAGTTATTGAAAAGGCAGCGTGCACTTTTCAGGGGATTTTGTCACTACTTGAACAGATTCAAGGTAGAGGATATTACGGCAAAGTGGGAGCTTGAGGATAGATTGAAGCGTGTGCAGAAGAAATGGGACGAAATTGAAACATATCACATTCAAATAGATACTATCCTGCAAGAATCGGATGTGGAATACGAGGATGAGTTCTACTACTATGAGGAATCCTACGAAGCTACAAGGAAAGCCCTCAACATGAGGTTAGCATCTACATCTCATCTTTATAATTCCACTCCAAAACTAGAAGTGCCAGTATTTGAGGGCAGCTATACTCAATGGCCTACATTTTATGATCTTTTCTCCGAGAGCATCCACAACAATCATCTCTTGACGAAGTGCCAGAAAATGCAACACTTGAAGGGTAGGTTACAGGGTGAACTAGAACGACTCGTACGACATCTACATATTTCATCTGAAAACTACGAGACTACCTGGGAGCTCTTAAACCACAGATATAACAACCCTCTAGTTCTATTCGCGAAGCACATGGAGATATTTTTGAACCAGTCTTATGCCACCAAACGAACGTTCAACGAATGAAGACGCATGTACGACACCTCCATGGAAAGTATTCATGCCATTCGGAATCTCGGGATCGATACGACAACATGGGGGCCCATATTGGCACACCTCATCTGCAAGAAGCTCGATCCGAAAACATTGGCAGACTATAGAGAAACTCGGGAGGCTCCACGAAAAATACCGACGCTCGAAGAGCAAATGGAATTTTTGGAAAATAAATTTATAGCTTTGGAACCTTTATTTGAAAAGAAAATGTATAAATTAGCGACACAGAGTGCGAAATCCAATTCCTGTAAATTAAATATACCCTGCCATCAATCAGAGGGATCATCAATCGATAAGTATCCTCACAGAAAGAATCGTACAAGTAAGTCACGAGACCTTGAATTTATTTCAGCCACAAGCACATTGACCTGTCCTTATTGTAACAGCAATCATGCAATATATAAATGTGATGATTTCATAAAACTCGATGCCAAAGACCAATTAAACGCAACGACCCAGTTAGTCATTTGTCAAAAATGCCTACTTCAGCACGAGGTAGGTCAGTGCCGTTCAAGACGCTCATGCAGAGTTTGCCAAGGTCAACACAATTCTCGGCTGCATGACGCGTTTAAGTTTTTAGAACAGTCTGGACACATCAACCCATATCAGGTTACGTCTACTCCTAATGACCATAAGATTATTGCATGTTCTGTACTCGATGATTCCTTTACTAAGCAATACGGAAAGGAAACTAGAAATATCTCTCAGGACGAAGATCATCGAAGGTACATAGATAAAATTCCAAGTCGACGTTCCTCTCAATGTAAGCGACGACGACGTGCTGCGGCAGGAGCAGGAGCAGGATCTCATCAGACGGCGACGGTCACCTCGGCGGCCCTTAGAGAAGGCCGCAAGGCAGCACAGCATCAAGCAGCGTGTGACGATCAGTGCGTGTTGAGTGTTTCGCGATATAAAATAAATACGTATTATAAGTTATTTAGGCGCGAAAGTGGACAGTTGAAAACATAAGGACACTAAGATCTCTATTTCTCATACAGTTTTAACATTTTACATTTTTAACAGTTTATTATACAATCATTTTACTTTTTATTTACATTCGTACACATTCACATAAATACTTTGTTGTTTTGTCATGTTTTAATAAATACTTGTTTCCTTTTGCGAGTGGCCAGGATGTACGAAGTACAATGTAGAGTTCGTTATCATCAGGGAAGAATCCTAGTTGTGTCTGGATTCTTTTATTATTTGTTATTCTTTTTTAATTTACATATTACTTTGTCTTCCCTTTTTCTAGTGCCCAAGATGTACAAGGCACAAAGTTATTCAGGAAGTACGTGTATCTAATACCTATCTAGTTCACCGACATTCCTACATTAGCTTAGGAATGTCTACCTACGTTTAATACGTGATGTATGTTCTTCCGTATTAACCTTTCATATTAACATAAGTTTAATAAATATACAGTTGCGATCAAACAGCGTTAGAGTTATCATTTCTCTTCCTCGGTAGCCCTAACACCCCCACTGTGGAGACTACTGAGGTCCCACTGCGGGGCAATGTGGGCCCCACTGCCGGGGGCTACTTCGAGGGTCCGGTTACGCGAGGGGCCCCACTGACACTGCCCCCAGTGGGGGCTATCGCTCTCTACCGCCCTTGCCCCGCGCGCCATCCTGCAACGCGCAAAATTTCACTTCCATCCTCTCTCCCAAGAGAACCCTTCTGAATTCAGGGATTAAAAGTATTTGATGCCCTTTCTTGTAATATGAACTTATATCATGCTAAGTTTCATTTGAATACCTTCAGAAGTTTCGGG
Source organism: Eupithecia insigniata (assembly GCA_947859395.1). Lineage (NCBI taxonomy): Eukaryota > Metazoa > Arthropoda > Insecta > Lepidoptera > Geometridae > Eupithecia > Eupithecia insigniata. Next base: position 48,128 of record OX402006.1, on the reverse strand, counting down.
GCTATGCGGAGACAAGAAATTTTACTTTCATTCCCTCTCCCAAGGGAACCCTATTGAAATCCGAGATGAAAAGTATCCAATGTCCTTCCCCGTAGTATGAACTCAAATCCTGTCAAGTTTCATTTCAATACGTTCAGTAGTTTTTGTTAATTGAAAAAATGTTGTAACTATCTCCGCTCTACTACTACTGACATCCATCACTTCGGGGGCTTGGTAGATGAAAAGGGTTGTGCTTGGGGGTTGTGGTAGATGGTACTGGTTGGTCCCCAAACAGCCCTTTGTGATTGGTTGTTTGGTGTGGGTGCCAAGGAAAGTCACTGGTATGGTTCGGACTATTATATTCACTAGACACTACTGTAATTACTGGTTAACTTATGGTAAGAACTTATGGTAAGAATGGTAAAATGGTAGGTAATGGTTGAGATGGTGGTTTGAACTCGCGACGATGGCGGTCGACCGCGAACTGAGTAAGTTTTGGTAAACGTGAGCAAATACGCATTCAAATGCAAGCGCAGCTAAATGCATATCTGCTGCGTTGGTCGGTTTACCCGAACATACTCCCGACGACGAGATGAGGATGCTGTGGTTTAGTGAATGATGGTGATACATAACACCTACATCTTATAAATGTCATCGTATACAATACAAATTGATGAAACTACAAATTGGTATAAAAACAAATATATCTACATACCTACATATAAAAGCACATTGGTTCTTATTCTAATAATTATTCATATAAAACATAAAATATATAAAAGTTAACTGGTATAAAAAGTAAACTGGTAAATAAATAAGTGGTATGGTATTACTAATTGAGCTGACAACCGATTTCACTTTATTTTATTGAAACGCTACGCACTGAGCACTTGTAGGCTCTCTAGGCGCCTATTTAAGTAGCACTGGCACTAATCACTTCTAGTTGTTGTGGTGGTACGCTGGTGGGCCTCGGCGGAGCGGAAGTTTCAGCAAACTCCTATTGACAGTGACTTCCGCGTCAACGCCGAGGTCTGGAGGGCGGCGGTGTGGCCGCCTCGGCGTCCTGCGTGCAGCGACCTTCGCTGCGGCGCTCCGCAGTAGGTGTCCGCTGGCAGTAACGTACGTCCACTGCTCGACTTTTGGTTAATATTCTGTACTTTCTCGATGGACTCTCCTAAACTCGTGAGGAATGAGTTTAGGCTCCCTTATTCGTTAGTTGCGCAGTCTGGTATTTTTATGGTTGATCTGATCATCTTGGTATTTATTTAGTGAGGTATCTTCTTCGATTTGGTTCTGGTTTGATGGCTGGTTCATCAAATTCTGGTTATGTTAGCTTTTAAGAAGGATCGATGGTTTGCCGATTGGGGTTTTAAGCAGACCGTTCATGGTTCATGGTGTCACGGTCCACTCTAGACTATCCCCCATGGTGACGTGGTTTTGGGCATCCTTGCTTTTTCTTGCGACATAACATTATTATAATTATATTATTTGCGTGAACTTTGTAAATGAACTAGGTCGTCATTAATAATTCAGCGTGTCTGTTTGTTTTGGTTGTCAGCATTTTAGCGTGGTTCAACTCGTGTAACCCGAGGTGAGGTTGGTGAACTGGTTTCATGTTGGTAGGTATTTTTTGTATTGCAACTGGCCTGGTTATGCTCATCGTTTTCTGAAAAATTTGGTCTGGTTATGCCAAATTTTTCCTTATGGTTGATGGCGATGGTGTGGTCTGACCTTATTTTCTGCAAACTGTCTTCAATAATCACTGTTCATCCTCACATCATTTTTGGGGGTTGTGGTAGATGTTTTAAGGTTGTTCCCTTAAATTGCTCCGAACATACTCCGGTTCGAAGAACAGTGCAAAGAGTTGTGGTTGGGGTTTGTGGTAGATGTTAATGGTAAGTCCCCAAACAACCCTTTGAGAGTGATATTTGGTATGGTGTTTGGTGAGTGGTCAAGCAAAGTCACTGGTTATGGACTATTTTCACAAGACACACTTTGTACTGGTAATTAAACTATGCCGCCAACTTATGGTGAAAATGGTATGACATGGTTGAAATTATAATATTGAATATTGAACCCGCGACGTTGGCGGTCGGCCGCGGACTGAGTAAGTTTTGGTAAACGTGAGCAAATACGCATTCAAATGCAAGCGCAGCTAAATGCATATCTGCTGCGTTGGTCGGTTTACCCGAACAGTAGAAAAACCGGGGGTAACGGGTTCTGTTTTTTATTACAGTTTATTTTCTTTCTACATCCTGGTCCCTGCTCAATAAAATCTAACCGCACTGGCACTTTTTCATAAAAACGTACCCAGTGAAGTAGATGAAGTGATTACGCGTTTCGGGAGAAGACGTAAAAGAAAAATGTATTTTGTTATTTAAATATACGTATTTTTAATTACGTGTAGGTATATATATAAGTACAGTAAGTACCTACTTACAGACATTAATAAAATGTCTAAGTACTTTTTACTTGTATCTATGATTCTATAAATGAAATCATAACTTCTTGTGTATGAAAGGAGGCAGTTAATGCGGTCTCGTAAGTGCCGGGGGCGGGGCCCAAGTGGGCGTTCCCGTGCAGTCTCACAGCAGCTTGCTGAAAGTAGAATCGGAACGACTTCATGTACGCTTGAGCGCTTTAAGCGAATAACGGAACGCAGCCCTTGTTAGATAGGTAGCTATCTAACAAGGGCTGTACCAAGGAATTTATTTATTAGTATAAAAATTCCTTGGCTGTACATAAGTAGGTACAATTACTTTCTGCGTAAGTCTATGTCATTCGCTCGAAGCTCGAAGAGAAATAGAGCGAGACAAACTGACAACCCTGTCAGCCCACTGTATTCTCTTTGGTCAGCACCTGTCAGGATTTGTCGGAACAATGGATAGGAATGTATAGATATAGATTTTTGTATTATAGAGAGCATGATAAGTGGCACGTTGATGTGTGAGACGCGCTGCGCCGCCGCCGTGCTGGCACTCGTGCTGATGGTGGCCGGGGCGCGGGGTGCGGAGGCGGCGGCGGCGGAACCCGACGACGAGAGCGACTCTGCGCCCTTCGCCGTGAGTGTCGTCCGGCGCGTTGGCACCGCATGGCAGTTGCATCGCGCACTGATGCACCCGCTCCGCTCCGCTGTTGCAGGTGGCGGTGGAGCACGGCGCCGGCAGCGACTGGCGTTGCTCCGCGGCACTGCTCTCGCTGCGCACGGCGCTCACGTCAGCAAGGTGCGCGCGGGGCCCGCCCGCGCCAGCGCCCGACGTGTGGGCGCACGCCACGCAGCCGGGCGTGGTGCCGGCAGCCACTCGTGTGCTGCGCATCGCGCTGGACGCGGCGGCGGGCGAGCGCGAGGGGGTGACCTGGGGCGCCGCGGAGACGTCGCACGATGTGGCGCTGTTGGAACTGGCTGAGGCGCTGGGCGGCGCGCGGCCCATCCTGCTGGCGGCCGGGCGCGCGGATTGCGTGCCGCCGCGGCAATGCTACGCGGTGCGCGCGCTCAGCGCCAGCCGGCTGCGCATCGTGGAGCTGGAGCTGCGCGCGCCGGCCGCGTGCTGGCCCGCCGCCGCGCCGCATCCGGCCGACGAGCGCGCCATGTGCCTCGCGGGGCCTGCGCTGTGCCGCACGGAGCGCGGCGCAGGCGTCGTGTGCGGTGGCAAGTTGTGCGGCGTGCTGAGCGCGTCGATGGAGGGCGCGCCCGACGCGCCACCGGGGTGCGGCGCGCCGCACGCGGCAGGCAGCGCGCCCCGCTGGCGCCGCTTCCTGCACTGCGCGCACACGCGTGGTGCCTGCGGCCGGTAGGTAACGGTCCGTTCGCTAGGAGGTAGTGTCGGCGGCTCATGTATTGACGTGTCCTACTTTACTCTGGTATAGGGACGGAGAGTGTGCTCGGCTGTGCTCGGAGCGCTGGCTGGAGGAGGAGGCGCGTGCGGAGCCCCCGCTGCACCCGCTGTTCGCGGTGCCCGACGAGGAGCCCGAGTCCGCGCTGGCCGAGACCGCTGCTCCCATCCGTACCGGTACCGACACCCCGCGGCATCTATTTTATGAAGGGGCCGTTCAAGTACATATTACGTAACCAGAATTTTGCTCAATTTTTTATGTAAGAAAGGATATTTTTTTCTTGCCTCCCTCATGATGTGGGGTATTCAAATACTGTGGGTATACAAAAATCATTTTTAGATTCAGGGAATCCTTTGCGAGATATTAAGCTTTAGAGCATTTTATAAAATAAGTACCAATTCAAGTGTCCCTCCCTTTCAACTGAATGTGTTATTCAGGCTATGCATGAGATGTCAAGGTTACCGAACTTCCGATGTTGTTATAGGTCAGTAATGCAAGCACCATCATTTGTTGCCCTTGGAAAGCAGGAGAGAAGCCGCAGACTTAACGCTACTGCATAATATGTTATTAAACCTAGTTGACGCCCCCTCACTCTTATCTGATATCAAATTGTCGGTACCCTCTCGTCGCTCCTCTCTTAGAACCAATCTTAAGCTATACTTCCCTACGTGCTCCACTTATTACCGTAAGAACTCCTTCCTGCCTCGCACAATACGTGCCTACATATAATACACACTAGGTACAAAATTCTTTCAAGTCGCTCCGCTTGGGAGATGCAAAAAAAGGGGGGGGGGGGCTTTTTGGGAGGGAAGGGGGGGTGAATTGTTTTCTTCCTATTCGAGAAAAAACCCTCTATTTATACGATCCCGCAATCGAAACCCCCTACGACGACGGCATCTGGGAGCAACCTCAAAAGGAGCCCCCCTTTTGAGGCAAGGGGGCAATTTTGGGGGCAAGGGGGGCTTAATTTTTTTGCATTCCAAACCACTTGACATCCTCTATACAGCCCCACAATTTTTTTCGTTATGGCTCGGGTCGGGATCCATACGAACTGTTTCTCTTGGGCGGGCAGATTGACGGCTGGTCTCTTGGGAGGAAGACTGACGACTGGTCTCGTGGTGGACGACGGCTAGTTTCTTTTGGACGGGCTCGTTGGTCAGCGTCAAAGGTCGGACTCGGTCTCTTGGTCCAGGGCCGGATAGTGTGCGCTGATGACGGCTAGCTGCTTCTTCTGGACGGGCGGTGACCCGAAGATTTGGCGCGCCGCCCGCCTGGCAGGGTCGCCATGTAATGTGGTTTATAGGAGGTAATTGATACGACTGATGTTGTTGAATACGATGAATAAATTTAGATAGACAAAAGGCAAAAAATCCGCTATTCCTATTTTCTTTGTCGAGTAAAACCCACTCCTTAAACAGATCTAATCTTAAAACGGTGAAGATAAGCTCACGAAAAAAAAAATAGTTCCACAGATTTCCACTGGCCAAATTTCTATTATTTGAAAGAAGATAGTCTAAGCTACCATACATACAGGGTTATTTTTAAAAGACCGGCAACCTTCGGTGGCCAGGTGCCTAGCATCATCAGCAACAACGTTTGTTCTAAGACTTTTGAAATAACTCAATAGGTAATTAATTAGAAATTATTTCAGTTTTTATTGAACTGTCGTGACTTTTGTAGGTCTATGTTGCATCAAGGACGAGGCACGCTTGTGCGCGCCTACCTACCTACCTCGTTAATATCAATTGCTCGCGGGGTTTGTAGGCAGTAAGTACCTAGGGATGTACTGTACTGAGACAAATAAGTGGTAGGTACCTATGTAGAGTAAATCTGGTAGGTAGGTATTATGTTTAACGTAATCATTTGTAACGTTTTAAAATTTAATTAAGTAATATCAAGGTTAGATAACTCGTTACGGATGGTTACCAGGATGGCCTGGTACGCCCTGGGAAAGTATCCCACTAAGGTTCGTCCGAAACAAAAGTGCTAGAATGTCTAAAATTTCTTACCTGAAAAAGTGGCCAAAAGTGGGCAAACATTGGGTTAAAAACAAACTAGTTTTAAAACGTTTTAATAATCATCTAAATCTAAGTTTAATTTTACTACATCATTTGACGGTGATGGTTCTGATTCTTTAGAAACAAGGAAAGAATATTTTTCTTCCCAATTTGATCGAGCACTTCCATGGGTATTTGGTAAGAAGCACACGTCTCCTTATTTTTTTTAAAATAATCTCTAATTCTCAATAATGTCAAATTTTCTTTATTTCCGTAAATACAATAAATGTAAGAAAAGGTCAAATTCTTAAAATTAAACACTGATATGGAAATAAAGTGATATTTTGATTTCGGTCGCTTCGGTATGTAGACTAAAGTAAAGAAGCGACGAAGACACCTTTAGCCTGTTAGGTGTTATTTTTCGAGTTGGAGCAAAATCCGTCCCAAGGTTTTTTATCTTCTAGATAGTCTGAAATTTTGTAATAAGCCTTTTTACAAAGGATATGTTTGACAATTTGTTTGAATTTATTTATAGAAAGTTTTTGCAACTCGCTAGGGATTTTGTTGTAGAAGCGTATACATTGCCCTTTAAAAGACATTAATCTTGTGTAACCTAGTTTTATAAGTTTATTCTTATTTCTAGTATTTACATTATGTATGTCGTAATTTTTAGGGAACCGATGGATATTTCTATGAGTGTACAATAAGTTTTCATATATATATTGACATGGTACTGTCATTATATTTATTTCTTGGAATTTTTCACGTAGGGATTCTCTAGGACCCATGTTATAGATTGCACGAACAGCCCTTATCTGCAGCACAAATACGGTGTTAATATCTGCAGCATTCCCCCACAGCAATATACCATACGACATAATACTATGGAAGTAGCTGAAATAGACCAGTCTGGAAGTATCAATGTCTGTAAGATGACGGATTTTTTTGACTGCATACGCTGCAGAACTAAGTCTCTTAGATAGCTTATCTATGTGTGGGCCCCATTGAAGTTTACTATCTAAGGTTATTCCTAAGAATACGGTAGTGTCTACAATTTCTAACGTTTCTCCTTTTACATTTACATCAGCCTTAACTTGTTTTACATTTGGTAGAATAAATCTAAGACATTTAGTTTTAGTTTCGTTAAGCAAAAGATTATTAACACCAAACCAGTGGACTACTTTTGATATTGCATTGTTTATCTCGTCAAAATTTGTGTTTTTTCTAATCATCTTAAAAATTAAAGAAGTATCATCAGCAAACAATACAATCTCGTGATTATTTTAACGAGATGAGGCAGGTCGTTAATATAAACCAAAAATAGGAAAGGACCGAGGATAGATCCCTGCGGTACACCCATTGTAACTACAGATCCCGAAGACCGTTTCCCATTTACGACAACTCTTTGTATCCTGTCACTCAAGTAAGAAGTAAGAAGATCCAAAGAGGTGTCCTTTATTCCATAGTGATGTAGTTTCCTGATTAATGTTCCATGGTGTACACAATCAAATGCTTTTGACAAGTCGCAAAAAACGCCTAAAGCATCTTGCGACTTCTCCCAAGTATCGAAAATATGCGATACCAACTCTACACCGGCATCAGTAGTTGACCTGCCACGAGTAAACCCGACTTGCTTACAATGTAGCAGGTCATTGCCATTGAAATGCCTAAGCAATTGATGTAATATAAGTTCTTCAAAAACTTTGCTGAATGTAGGCAGTACTGACATTAGACCGACTAATGTTAGTGGGGTCAGACCTACTACCCGATTTAAATAGTGGGATTATCTTACTATGTTTCATCAGATCAGAAAAAACGCCACAATCAATAGATTCATTAAATATAAAAGCTAGATCTGGTGCAATAGTATCAATCAATGGTTTAATGATTCTAATGGAAATGCCCCAGAGATTTGCAGTTTTCTTTATATTTAAAAGTTTAAAGGCTTTTTTAATATCGTTTTCATCGACATGTTGGAAATTAAATTTATTTGGACATGCAGGTACATATTTTATTAGTAATGACTCAGCGATTACCTGAGAAGAGTTCAGACACTTTGTAGTAGAGATTGGAATGTCAGTAAAAAAGTTTTCAAATGCTTGGGCTACTTCAACGTCAATTTTGACTGAGCAATCTTTAATCTTTAAATTGTAATCATTAATGTAGGTACTGACCTTTCCAGTCTCACTGTTTATTATTTTCCATGTTGATTTTATTACATTTTCACTGTTTTTAATTTTAGAGCTAATATAATGTGATTTTGCTATTTGACAAACTTTTCTAGATAGATAGATAGATAGAAAATACTTTATTGCACACTTAACAAAACAGTTTACAAACAATATGAACAAAAAAAAACAAAAGAAATGTGACAATTGGCGGTCTTATCGCTCACGAGCGATCTCTACCAGACAACCTTGGATGGATAGGATCGTTGGATTGAATACGGGGATCTGTGCGCATTATTTTAAGAAGCTAATACAAATTACAAAACTAATCAATACAAATTACAAAACTAATAATTTACAAATCTTACATACCTACATAAATAACAAGAATACCTAAATACATAAACCTATCCATACATACTTATATATATATACATATATGCATACATTTTACTAAGGGAAACTAGGGTATGGTCAGTGACAGCAGGACAAATAGTGTTCCTTTACCATGCCCTTGAATAATGGTAGTGACTTTGCACGCCTTACTGAGACTGGCAATGTGTTCCAGAGCTGTACAGCACGGGCAGTGAATGAGTTGTAATAGAAGGAAGTAGAGTGGACAGGGACTTGGAGCATAAGAGTTTCTGAAGAGCGCAGAGAAAGAGTGTGAGATTGATGAAGAAAAGTGAAACGTTCCTTGAGATAAGAGGGTGCAGAAGAGAGAAATAAGATATTATAGAGAAGAGATAGAATGTGACTATTACGGCGAAGCCGTATAGGTAACCACTTGAGCTTCCTACGAAATTCCGAGACATGGTCATATTTGCGCAAGCCAAATATAAACCTTATCCCGACATTCTGCAGGCGCTCAAGTTTGTCAAGTTGTTGCTCAGTAAGATCAAGAAAGGAAGAATCAGCGTAATCAAGTAATGGAAGGAGAAGAGATTGTGCAAGAGAAATCTTAGTAGCGATAGGGAGAAAGTTCCGTAGTCTTCGAAGGGAACCAGCTGAGGCAAACATCCTACGGCTGATTTCAGAGAGCTGCGGTCCCCACGACAGATTCCTGTCAATCAGGACACCTAAATTTTTCACCGTTTCGCTTTGCCCCACGGGAGTCCCATCAAAGACCACAGTTGGAAGACTACTCCAGTTTACCCGGGCTATCATCCGCGAGCTTCCTACAGTGATCACCTGCGTTTTTGCAGGATTGACTTTGAGACCAAAGCTTTTGCTCCAGTCAAGGATGCGATCTAGGTCATCGTTGATTGCGGAGATAGCATTAGGTAGTTGATCTACCGGGGCCTGCGTATAAATTTGGAGATCATCTGCATAGAGGTGGTACGATGAAATTATTTTATGAGATATTGAGTTTATGAAAATAGCGAAAAGGAGAGGTGAAAGAACGCCAGTTCTAAATATTTTTGAATAATTTTTTACTTTGTCTTTGAACTCCTGGCTAAAATTATACTGTCTTTCACTATACAGTTCATACAATTTATTTCTACTCTTATGTATACCCACTGTTGCCCATTCACTAAAGTTAAGTTTATCTGAGACCATGGTCGATTTGGGTGTGAATATTGAATGAAATGCATTGGTGAATTTGTTTAAAAAAACTGCAGTAGGACTCATTTGGGTTGTTATGAGAGTAATTAGGTGGAGGTTTACAATCCCAATCCAATTTCAACCGTTCAAATCGACTTGTGGTCACAGGTATGTATGTTATTCTCTTTTTACAGTTATTATTTTTTACTTGAATTTCTAATTTTATTAGTAGACCTAAGTGGTCTGATTTTAAATTGCTTATTATATTTTTATTAATACTTTTATAATTTAGGCAAACAAATATATTATCTATACATTTTGCTGAGGTTTCCGTTATTCTAGTAGGTTCAATAAAAAGTGGCTTTAAATTGTAAGAATTAAATAAATTAGTTAATCTACTACTAAGGGAGTAGACTTCTAAAAGATCAATATTAAAGTCTCCACATACCATGAGGTTTTTATTTGATTTTGATATTTTGAATAAGATATCATCCATATTTTTTTCAAATATTTCTAAAGAAGCTGATGGTGGGCTGTATACGCTTACTACAATACTTTGCTCCAACTGAATACATGCTACTTCAATGTGGCCTTCAACGGATAAGCATATTATGTCCTTACGTTCTTTGAATTTTATGAATTTATTTAATAGTATTAATGAGCCTCCACGAATAGCATGTGATCTGCAATAGGAGCTACCAACTTGGTGGTTACTAAAATTGAACATGAGCTCATAGCTTTTCAGCCAGTGTTCTGTTAAGCAGATGATGTTAATATTGAAAGAGTTCATGTACAATTCCAACTCTAATAATTTACTTTTTAATCCTTGAATATTTTGATGCACCAAGTTAGTAAACTTTGCATTTGTTTTACACTTTTGGTTTATTTGACTTTTTAGGGCTAGAGACGTCCTCTATTGTCTTTTTAAGTAATTTAAATGGCTTGGAAGATCTTCCAAGGTCTGCGTTGTAAGTTTATTACAATGCTCAAAAGAAGCATCTTGTTTAGCCAAATTTTTGGCTGTAATATTAAAATAATAGGATAGCGAAACAGCTATTTGTTTTTTGTAATAATTAGAAAGGTAGTAATTACCTTTTTTAGTCAAGTAATATTTTTTACTAACAATACTGTTAGTGTCAATCACATGTACATTGTTATTGCATGAAATAGTATGCAATGCCATATTTAGCTTATGTCTAATATTATTTTCTATATTTGGCAAGCTGTCGCTGTAGGGGAATGTGAACATTACAATTTGGTTCAATTTTAGCGAAGATAATTTGTCCATATATTTAATTAAGTCTGATTTGTTCACATTACCCCTATTTCCAAGTAATATTATCAAATTTGAGTTATTGTGAAATCTTTCAGTATCAATTTTATACATAATGTCATGGAGATTGCAGTTGGGTAAGCAATTACTTAATGAGTGCTCCATATTCATGTTTAAAAACTGGCCCATATTTATTCCAATTTCATCGCAGTACATTACGGTTTTTTTACCTGAGCATGAAGGACTAAGATCCAGATGGGATGCAGCTGAGAGAGTACTGTCCGGACTAGAGTTGTCACCAACCAAGTCAGGACCACAGCAGCAGCAGCAGCCCTCCAGAATCCTGCCCTCCAGACTCACCTGGCTGGTGAGAAGTGCATCCATGGCCAGATTGAGTTCCCTTGTCTGTTCAGTTGTACGTTCATAAAGGCTGATGTAGTGCCCCAGGGAGTGCTCCGCCTGGCCAAGTTTGCACCTCAGCTCCTTCATTTCAGTCTCATACTGGATCTGATTGTAACATTTACATTACAGAGCTCTTGTTTATCTAAAACTATTCTTTTGCTTTTTACCTTGCAATGAATTTAGTGTAGTTATCTAAGCTGTGTTTTTTAGTTTCATTGTCTTTTTAATGTCATATATTTTTGCGTTAAACTCTGTCGCGAATTAAACACACATTGCTTTAGAAGGATCACCACCGACGGGTTTCAACCATCCTTTAAATTCGGCCACATTTTTCCATTCACTACGATATTTCTGGGAATAGGTTTTCTTTTTAAACGGCAAATCCATTGTTATTGCTCTATTTACGATTGAAAATGATTCTACAAGCTACCGGTGTGAGTATCACAAGGAACGAAAACGGAGTGAAGTACTTACTGCACATTACCCAGTATTTCCCCGGCCACGGGCGAGTATTTGCGCAAGATTCCATAGACAATATTGTTCGTTCAGAAATAGGTAATAAATAGATCAGTGAAAACAAGTGGTAGGGAATCAAAGAATAAAATCTTTATTGACAAAGAAAATAACAATCAAATAATATAAAGAAATTAAACTAGTATTTACAATTGAAACAATTGAGCTAACTGCAGACTGTTGCAAACAATCTACAGATAGCTCAACTGGTCCATATCAAAGAATAAAATATTACGTATTATTATTTTGCTGTAATTTTTTCCTTATTTACCATTGACAATCATTAAAAGTTGCTGAAATTATGGCTAAAATGTTTAGCCACTAAAATTTGATATTTTTAGCTAAATCAAGCTCAAATTTTGCCAGATACAGCCAAAAAATGGCTAACTTGGCAAAACTGCGGGCAGGCAGGCGGCGCGCGGCGCCGCTTTTGAGCGGCAAGCTCAAAGGCGCCGCGCGCCGCGCGCCGCGCGCAATGCCGAAAGGCCGCCGCGCCATGCACATAGAGTTAAAAACATTCAAGCGGATATTTCTATTAATATTTATTTTTGTATGGAAATAAAAAGTAGCTAATAAGAACAAACGTTATTGCTGATGATGCTAGGAACCGGGTCACAAAAGGTTGCTGGTCTTTGAAAAATAACCCTGTATAACTTGTAGACCTTTGGCACGCTTTGGCAAGTATCTCCGGGTCCAAAATACATTGAAAATTGTAATAAAAATGGTTTTATAGATGTTAAAAAATTCAAATAATAAACACTAGTTGTATTATAGGTTGAATTGTTTTTAAATTAACTAGTGACGTGTTTGAGGCTTTTTGTCGCGACCTTGCCCTTGCGCGAACTGGCGGACAGTTGCGGAGTTAGTACCTACCTAACGTGTGCTTTTTATTTTACTAGATTCCTGTAGTTTTTTAGCTGTTTCCTCGTGCAGCCAATTATAGGTAGGTACCTATTTACCTAATAAGAACGCGTCTTTAGTCTTATTGTTAGTCGTTTATAACCCAATACTTAGGTAACCTATACCTACTATACCTACGAGTACATGATGGTTCAAGCCTAGACAGAACCTTGTAGGTATACCTACTTATCTCTGCTGTAGTTAGTAGGTAAGTACCTACCATCCATGCACCTTCAAAAAATATAGTTAAAAACTATAACCCGACTAGGTACCTACATAAAAGTCTTAAACAAGCGTTCACCTATTGTCCTTATAATTTTCTTTTGATACTTAGGTAGTTCACAGTTTGGCGCTGCATGCGCTGCTGTACGGACGTGTCACGATGGCTCATAATATGCCGAGTGCAATGGCCTCTAAGGTCATAAAGTTTTCGACGTGTAATATAGTTATCTGTGAATTGCTAGCTTTTGTGCAATGTAAAGTTGACATAATGGATGAAGTGAGTCTTGTACAACTCTGTACATCTGCGTTCTCACCCGAGGATATAGAAGCCGCCAAAATCTTCTCTTCGAGTCAGTCCCAACCCAATTCAGAAGAATAACAAGAAAGAAAGATGGAAAATCTGAACGAAACATGTACGACATCATATCCCTTTTTAAACAAACTGAACCTGAGCTAGTTCCCATATTCGTGGCAAAGGAATTATGTAAACTTCCAGCCGTGACTTTGGATCACATTGACGTGTCGAGAACATTAAAGGAAATACAGCTACTACGTAATGAAGTTAAAATCATAAAAGACTCGTTTGTCACAGAGAAAGAGCTAGGTGAGAACCGGAATGAACTGGAAAACCTCAAACAATCCTCTATAGTGAACTATTTTGATCTGAATATAAACCGGAAAAGGGGCGGTGGTGGAATCGATAGCTTTTCTCTTGATAGCGGCCCGATTGGGCCTACCGCCCGTAGTCGCCGAAAAGGAACCGATAAAGGAAAGCTGTACATCGCACCACAGTAGTAGCATAACACCAGCTGATGATAGTGGAAAATCTCCTAGAGGAACATACCTTTCCCCTACGAACCCTGCTTTATGTCCGAATAAGCCTGCATCGAATTTACCTACGCCTAATCATAACAGTCGTAAACAAAGTGCAAGCGCCACGAGCTAAAGATGCGCGACTGTGAATGATTTCATTCGAATTATTCGACTTGACAAGTCATTCGAACGATTCGAATGACTAGAGCAAATTAGTAACTAATTTGGTTAGTAATCGCGAGTCATTCGTTTCGATTCAATCCCCGCAGGAGCGACGAATAATTCATTCATCACTCAAAACCATCGGTCGAATAACAAAGTCGAATCGGATCCATGAAGGATCTATTCGTAGAGACATTAGTAATTACTAATTAGTAGTTTCATTCGACTTTGAAGATTAGTATATTACTAATATTCAAGTCGAATAAGGAAATTAGTAGTTATTCATAATTCGACTAGACAGATAATTCGCAGTCGCGCATCTTTACCACGAGCGGCGCATATCGCATGATCAATGTGAGTCCGAGTGAGATGACACATCAACAGAGAAACAGTCCGGCTAGTGTTGGTGTGCGGCCCAAGCGAAACAAGGTAGCAAATGTTGTAAAAAGCGACGGAGAATGGACAAAGAAAAATCCCTCTGAAGAGTGGGTTACGGTGCAACGGAAGCGTCTGCGTAAACGTCTGATGGGCTCAAAAGGAAGAACACAACCTGATGTGAATTTAAAGGCCGCCGATATTACTTTGCCAGTCTTTATTAACAATGTTAATAAGGAGACGACGGAAAATAACATTATTCACTACATAAAACTGAAAACATCTGTGGAAGTCACCGTAGGAAGATTAACATGAAGACCCAAAAACGCTATGATGCCTACAAAATTTTTGTACCACACGACAAACTGTCACTTTTTCTGGATGACAGTCTATGGCCGGAGGGAATACAATTTCGAAAGTTTATTTACTTCGATCGAGATATGTATGATAAAAATAGCGAGAACCAAGTTAGTGTAAATGACAGGAACAATGACAATTCGTAATGTATGTACACCCAAAAAAGAATAACTACACTAAACTTGTGAGATGCTTGTGAGCTACAATTGTAAGAATGTGACACGATCAGCTGATTGTGTGCGGGGTCTATGCCGATCAGCTGATATTATTGCATTACAAGAGACGTGGTTGTATACACACAATATACCGTTTCTTGCCACTATTGATCCGGAGTTCGAGTTTTTTGGCAAATCATCGATGGATACGAGCGTAGGGCTGCTGCGAGGACGACCGTACGGAGGCGTCGCTTTATTGTGGAGAAAAAGTGTGTTCAAAAATGTGTCTGTGATACAATGCAAGAGTGCGCGTATAGCTGCTATTAAAATAGTAATATCACAACGTGCGTTGTTAGTGTTTTCGTTGCACATGCCTACTGACTCAGATAACAATCTCGCGGAGTTTACGGAGTGTTTGAGTGAAGTAGCTGCGATAGTGGAGGACTGTAACGTCGATTCAGTGTGTAATATCGCTTATAACGAAACGCAACATGTGGCGAGGGAAGAACGGAACATAGGCAGGGACCGGGACTCTGGCTACGTTCCGTTCTTCGGCTGCGCCATGTATTATTTACTAAACAATACATGGCGCAGCCGACGGAAGAACCAAGCAAGAAGAAATAAACCAAATATCAAAAGGAATTGCATCAATATAAAATCTTCACGTAGCGTGGTTATGACCACGCCATTGACGTCAAACGACACGAT
Organism: Eupithecia insigniata; assembly: GCA_947859395.1. Classification (NCBI taxonomy): domain Eukaryota; kingdom Metazoa; phylum Arthropoda; class Insecta; order Lepidoptera; family Geometridae; genus Eupithecia; species Eupithecia insigniata. Next base: position 32,725 of record OX402006.1, on the reverse strand, counting down.
AAGAGAATCATCACCGTGCAGAGGAATTTGATACGATGGCAGGGGTTGAGTATCGAATGCCGACAGCCCTCCTGCTGGATTCGCACCACGATTTATTGCCACAATGGGTGAGATTCAAACAACAGTTCCAGATTTTTCTTACGGCGGCGGGCTTCGACAGACTGTCAGACAGCAGAAAGGTGGCCATATTACTCAATTGTGTGGGGTCCGAGGCGCAAGATCTTTATTGCAAGGTGTTGCGGAACGACGACTCAGCTAAATATGAACAAATAATTCAACTTTTCGACGAGTATTTCGCTCCAAAACAAAACGAGCTACTGAACACATATAACTTTCACCAGAGAACACAGGACGAAGGGGAGATGTTCGATTTGTTCTACACAGCAGTTAAAAAACTAGTAAAAAACTGTAACTTCAAGGACCAAGAAGATAGAATGCTTCGTGACAGAATCGTGCTAGGAGTTTATGATAAAAATCTTCAGCGGAAACTATTGGAGGCCAATGATATAACTCTACAGAAAGCGGTGAACATGTGCAGAGCTTCAGAAATGTCCCGAGATCAAAGCATCCGGATACAGCAAGCTAGCCAGTCAGCAGCGGTAGATGCAGTCCAACGGCCAACAGCGCAACTCTTTGCAGACCCACGAACAAAAGCTAAGTACTCGTTCAATAGTAGGGAGTATAATTGTAAAAAATGTGGCACATGGCACAAGCCTAGAAGTTGCCCAGCTTATGGAAAAACATGCTCTAACTGTCATAAGCCCAACCACTTTAAAAAAGGGTGTAAATTCATCAATGAAGTAAATCAGGTCAACGAAGACAACCATGCACATAATTTATGACTAGTAAAAATATGTCACAGCATTGGTAATATCAAAATTAATAACAATGTGTGGATTCTTACCGTAAGAATAGAAAATAAGATGGTGGACTTTAAATGTGATACCGGGGCTCAAGTTAATGTTTTGTCCTTAATGGATCTTAAGAAAATTGTCGATGATGATACACCTAAGTGGTCTGAGACAAAAATAATTTTAGAAGCTTTTGGAGGAACACATTTATTTCCTTTAGGGAAAATAACACTAAAAGTAATAATGAATGGAAAGATTTGTAATACTGAATTTATAATCATAAAAGAAAAGGTTCGACCGATCCTGGGCTTAAGCTCATTAAGAGATCTTAATATTCTGAAAAACGTAAATAACATTGTTCACACTAGCAAAGACGTAATTATTAATAAATATTACAAACTGTTTCAGGGTGTTGGCCAGTTTGAAAAACCGCTAGAGCTACGCACTCAGCCTGGGGCTAAGCCTGTAGTGAGACCTCCTCGCAGAGTTCCTCATGGACTAATGGAGCGACTCGCTTCAAAGTTGCGCAGCTTGGAAGATCAACAGATTATTGAGAAAGTCGAACAGCCGGACAGTTTTGTAAGCAATTTAGTAATAGTAGAAAAAGCGGATAAAAGTTTAAGAATATGTTTGGATCCTAAGGAACTTAATATGGTATTGTTGAGAAATTATCACTTAATTCCAACTTTAGAAGAAATTCTCACCAAGATGTGTAATAAGTCTGTATTTTCAGTGTTAGACTTATCAGACGGGTTTTATAATATAAAATTAACAGAGGAATCAGCAAAGTTATGCACTTTTTCGAGCCCCTATGGCTGCTATTCCTTTAAAAGGCTCCCGTTTGGTTTATCCATAGCTCCAGAAATATTCCAAAAATACGGTGAAAATACATTTGGAGACATTCCAGGAGTAGTAATTTACTGTGATGACTTGTTGATTTGTGCTGATAATGAGGAGCAACATGACCAAATATTAACGCAAGTATTTGAACGGGCTCAAAAATGTAATGTAAAGTTTAATTTAAAAAAAATTCAATATAAATTAGATGAAGTTAAATACTTTGGTCACATATTTTCTAAAAAAGGCATGAGAATAGATCCAGACAGAATAAAAGCAATAGTAAGTTTAAAAAGCCCAAAAAATAAAAAAGAATTGCAAAGAATATTAGGTATGATAAAACAGATTTTAGAATAGCTTTACTACAATATAGGGCATCACCCGTTTCTGGAACAAACTTTTCACCAGCCCAATTGTTAATGAATAGAAATTTAAGAACCAAATTACCTGTAACTTATCAATATTTGAAACCTACAATGAATGTAAATGTTCCGGCAGAATTTATAAAAGTTAAAAATAGAAATGAAAAAGCTTATAATAGAAATGTAAAATGTAAAGAATCTTTTTCAATAGGGCAAGATGTATGGTTCAAAAAAGACCCTAATAGCCAGAAATGGCTAAAAGGCCTAATAGTAAGCAACAATAATTTTAGATCCTATGATGTAATTGATCAGGAAGGAAGTAGATATACTAGAACCTCATATCATATTCGATCTCAATAATGTGTTGATCCGTCCAGGAAGGCTGAGTGTGAGGTTTTTCTAGGTTTAATGTAAGTAGTTAAGTACACTTAAATAAGTAGTTATGTTTTATGTACTTAGTTCCAGCATATTATTGGTTTTGGTACTTTATTAAATTGTATTGTAAACCACTAATGGTAAAAAAAATAAAAAAATAAAATATATAAGGCAGTTTTTTTTTTTATTTTTTTTTTTTTTTTTTAAAGGGATAGATGTAATATCGCTTATAACGAAACGCAACATGTGGCGAGGGAAGAACGGAACGTAGGCAGGGACCGGGACAACATGGCGGCACATACAGAAAAGCAGCAAAGGCTAACAAATTGTAAAACCAAACTAAAAGATTAATAAAAGTGTTATTGCCCAAATCGGCGTATTATTTACTAAACAATACACAGTGTGCATTTTAGGGGACTTTAATGCAAAGCCTGGTGCGCTGTTCGGCAATGAACTACGGAACTACGTGATTTTTGTGTGGAACAAGACTGGCGGTGTGCGGATATTGAGCTACTGGGCCGGGAGTCGGACTCGTATACATTTGTGAGTGATGTTCATGGTACTACGAGCTGGTTAGATCATTGTATAGTTTCCGAAGCAGCGTGGAGATCGGTTCTAGACGCTAAGATTCACTATGATGTCAACTGGTCCGATCACTTTCCTATAGAAATAACTTGCAACTTGGACATACTTAGAACAAAATGTACCTAGTAGCAGTAACATAGAATGTAACACTGTGATATGGGGGGATAGGAACTCTCAACAGATTGAAATTTATAAAGACTACTGTAATAGTAAACTGAGGGACATAGAATTACCATCAGCATTTCAGGAATGTAGTGATAGACCATCGACGAGTAAAATTTTCGGTCGGAATTCTATCGAATCAAAAGTGATGCACAGCAATGGCGGACTGTCACTTAGTGCGAGTGTTTTAGAGAGTTGCCAACTGAAGAAAAAAATACCAAATATTTTCATGTTTTTAAGATCCTTGTCCTAAAAATTATTTATGAATATAATTTGAAACAAAAAATTAATGATTAGTTAAGATACAGAGAATACAGTATATCGGATCCCGTAAAAATACTGGACCTACAAAATAAGCAGCATCCGTTTTACACGACCCGACAGTCGTGATGGCGTATGTACATTATGTAGTAAGAATGGGAGTTATTGGATATTATGGCTAACGGTTATTAGTTGGGTATTTTGTTTCAATACCGCTAGTACCAACTGGTACCCAATAACGTTACAATACTCTATACCTGTTCTGATTTCTACCCAATATATTTCTAACCGATTTGGTTAGAAATACCATCTAACCGATTTGGTTAGAAATACCATCTAACCGATTTGGTTAGAAATACCATCTAATCGATTTGGTTAGAAATACCATCTAATCGATTTGGTTAGAAATACCATCTAACCGATTTGGTTAGAAATACCACCTAACCGATTTGGAAATACCAAATACTTGTTGCAGCTACATAACTTTACGGGTGAACGGTCCGCTAGTACCTATGCGTAGATGATAGTTAGGTAAGTATTGGTATTGAAGCGTTGGGTAGTTATGGCTCACGGTCGGTTAGGCGCGATGCTCGCTTTGCACAGTTATTCCCTAGCGGTATGCGGATTTTACAATAGCGTTAGATATTTTAGGACCATGCTAACAGGTACTGAGTTAGTTATTGAATACCGGACTCATCTCTATTATGTAGTTGTATGAGCTAGTTCTCATACATGACAGTATTCCTAAGTTATTGGTGACTAGCTGACCACCCCGCGGCTACGCCCGCGGAAGATAATAAGCTACTCGAAGTACTAATCCTAAGCAGATGAAGTCGCAGGCACCAGCTAGCATCACGACGGTGCACGGCGGTTCACAATTGTACTTCGTTCATTCGTCCTTCTATATTTGAAAACATATGTAGTATACGTGTTAGGTATCGCCAATCTACCACTAAAGTTGAAAGCAGAATATCTGCAATATTTTTTATGTGCACCCGCACACTCCTCCGTCCGGCTGCTTGCATTGATTGTCATTCGCGTTTTAGTGCGTCGTAAAAACTTCAAAATAAGTGCAAGGCAAAAACGTCGTCGCAGTGATGAGAACGATGAGAACAGTCACTATTTTACACCGGAAAATGAAAAAATTTGAAATACTCGAAAAAAGACGTCACAGTATTTGTTCATAAAGTAGCAGCTCACCGGTGATTAATTCACCTCTCTGCCATCGGAACATGAAGGTAGGATGGCACCTAAGTACACTTCATTAGAACCTCTTTTCTACATTTCACAACAATATGTGTTCATCTCTTGGAGATGTTTCCTTCATATATGTAACTGAGTACATTTGAAAGGAATGTTACTTTCGTTATTCTTTTATGACAAAATTAGATCATGGTACGTACATACACCTATCTAATAAAACAATACAATACAAAAATTATAGCCTTGGTTCAAATTTATAATGATGAAAACTGTGGTTGTGCCAATAGTTAAGAACCGGACTGGAGACGTGTCAGATATAGGTAACTATAGGCCCATCTCGTTGGCTACCACCATACCTAAGGTACTGGATTGCATGCTTGACAAACAGCTAGAGAAACATCTTGTGCTTCATGACGCTCAGTTTGGTTTTCAATCAGGGCTCTCTACAGAAACGGCAGTACTGTGTCTCAAGCATGCGGTCCGGTACTATACGGAGAGGAAGAGACCTGTGTACGCGTGCTTCCTTGATCTATCAAAAGCCTTCGATTTGGTTTCCTATAGTGTCCTGTGGAAGAAGCTTTCAGAGGACACAACGATGCCCGCTGAACTCATTGAGCTGTTCAAATACTGGTGCGGTCATCAGAGCAATGTTGTCAGGTGGGCGGGCTCGCTATCCGAGCCGTACAGGTTGGAATGCGGGGTGAGGCAGGGGGGGTTGAGCTCTCCTCGGCTTTTCAGCCTGTACGTCGATCGGCTGATCGGTGAGCTTAGTGGCGCCATGGTGGGCTGCTCCGTTGGAGGAAAAATGGTAAACAACATTAGCTATGCCGATGACATGGCGTTACTGAGCCCATCAATTAGCGCCCTCCGGAAGCTGGTAGGCATATGTGAGCGGTATGCGGTGACACATGGCCTCAGGTACAACTCTACAAAGAGCGAACTATTGATGTTCAAAGCGGGAACTAAGTACTATCCACATGTGCCACCCGTCTCACTGGATGGCACTGCGCTCAAACAAGTGTCGTACTTTAAATACCTGGGGCACTGGGTCACCAATACCCTCAAAGACGACATGGATGTCGACAGGGAGAGGAGGGCGCTGGCGGTGAGGAGTAACATGTTGATCCGTAGGTTTGCAAAATGCTCCGAAAAGGTCAAATTACATTGTTTAGGGCCTTCTGCCAATCGTTTTACACCTGCAGCCTGTGGATCAACGTTACTCGAGCAGCGTACAACGCAATTATCATTAAGTTGTAATATTAGTTATTATTTATTTATTTGTTGACATTTACTTGAATTATTGATTATAACTTGACATCTATACATTATTAAATTTAATCTAGTTTTCAATATTGAGTGAATTAAATTTTACTTTGATTTTTGCATTAATACCTTATTTGATGTGATATGAATAATTTGGTTACTAACATAGTATAATAGGTAGGTGCACTAACAATGTATGGTGAAAAACTGAAATTTGATTTGATTTGATTTTGATTGAAATCGGACCAGTAGTTTCAGCGCTACGTGGGAACATAAAAATCGGCTACATACATACATAAGGTGTCAAAATCATAACCCTCGTCGTAGTCGGGTAAAAAAGACTTTCATCATCAGCCCATACACGTCCACTGCTGGACATAGGCCTCCCCGTACGACGCCACAAATAGCGGTCCTGAGCCGCCTCCATCCATCGACTCCCTGCGACCGCTACGATGTCGTCGGTCCATCGAGTGGATGGTCTCCCATAAAAGACTTACCTATGTATTATTTTTATTAGGTACTTACTAGTTCTGTATGTATGTTAGGTACCTTGTTATGCTTAGGTAGGTATAGATATTTTGCTTTCCACGAGTGTTTATGCTGTTATTTAACTGTACTAGGTACTAGTAGAAGGTACCTACACAGTTGCTCAATTCTAATTTTTTATTATTTCTAATTTTGTTTTGGCATTATTTACTAATGTAAATTAAACGATGCTATATTAAACTAGGATAGTTTAACAACAATCTGTGCAAATTTCAGGTTAATGTTTTTAGTTTGAGACCTCTGAATAAATCCGAGTTACTGTAACCTCCCTGACCCTAGCTAACCTACGAAGGTTCCTAAACCCGTTAGATAGGTAGGTACCTAACTAACGGATTAAGGAACCTTCGTAATTTCAGAGATGCACACTGCGCCTCGCCCCAGCACGCTGGCGCCGGCCCCACCGACGCGCACGCCCACCGCCGGCGCCTCGCCGCTGCCCGCCGCGCCAACGTCCAGCGCCGCCGCTATTGCCGCGACGCTGTCGCTGCCTGCCGGGGCGCCGGCGCCCGCCGGAAGTCATGCACTCGAATTCGATCCTAATCGACAAGACTTCACAGTAAGTTAACGTAAAATTTAATAAAGGTACCTACCTACATGATACATTACATACCTACCTATATGTACATTATCTACCCGTCCATACAGATGATTACCTATAAACCCGTCCTATAATCAAGTGGTGTATAATGCATACTGGGGCTTGGAACTCGGACAAATTTTCAGCTCCGGAGTTGAGTTTCGATGCTCAGCTCAAACTCAGCATTTCAACTCCGGAATTCCGGAATTCCGGAGTTGAAATAATGATAAGTGAAATTTAATGAATTCATTGAAAAAAGACTGCTGTGGTAATAGATAGTGAATTTGAATTGATTATTTGTATCGAAATAAATTTTCTCTTTTGTTATGTACGAAATAAAATGAACCACATAGAAAAGAACAAGTTTTTTAACTATTTTGGTAATAGGACCTCAGAAAGTTTAAAGTATCGAGGCTGTCGTCAGGCAGCGAGTTTCTCAAGCGACTACATTGTATATTGTGACAGCTAAAAACGCTCGCTCTGCTTCAACACTTGTTGGTAATCGTTATCAAATATTGGAGGCATTTCGTTAAGTTTTAACCTCTGTCATCTCCATTTTCAAAAACAGTGATTTTTACCCTTACTAAGCTTTCTATATCCTTTTCAGCGTGCTAATTAAAAAGCCTTATTTTTATGGCGTCTTGTAATCGTTGTTTTACACTTTTCTTCATGAACTTCATTCTCATTTTCTCCATCATCATTATTTTTATTTCCTCCACTATCAACGACTTGTCTTGTCTATTTAGCATTTTTATTATATGCGTGAGAATCTTGTCACCATGCTTGCTTCACAAATGTCTGAAGAATAATTGTCCTGGAAGTAATATTCAGGATCTTACGATCCCTAAAAAACTTTCCTTTATACGGTTCTTAAGCTTCGCGCAGATTCTTGCCGAGTTCATGATCTTGGTTATCCAACGATTTAGCATGAACTTAAGTGCAGTGTCTGCTGTCATCAAATCTCTAAAAACCGTCGAATTATATAATTTAAGCTTGACCACCTTGTTTTACAATGTAAAAAAGAGTTACATTTATTTCTTTGCAAAATCCGTGCCGCGCGTTAGTTTGCCTAAAAGTAACGCGCGGCACGGATTTTGTCCTGAAAATCGAAACTCCGGTTTTGGTTCCGATAACTCCGGTTTTACAAACGATGCTGAAATCTTTCGAAACTCCGGAGTTCCGGAGTCCAAGCCCTGCATACTATACTATAGCATCACTACGAGAATAAGAAAGATTTAAGCGAAAAAATAAATTATTCTAATATTCTAATGCTAAGCTCCTTGTCGAAAAATTAAATGTCGACCAAGCAAATCTCGAGGAGCTATTTGCACAACGAGTACAAAGTAGTACAAACTCGTTCGAGTTCTTTTCGCGCAAGGACTGAATCCTTATATATCCCATAGAGGTGGAATATACCTATTAGTCAATTCAAACACCAAAATAGTGAATTAAGTGTTTTTTTTTCTCTGTTTTCAGTAAATAAATTATGTTTCTTAGATGCTGAATAATAGAAAAAATAAAGTTATTAAAATCTGATGGCGATCGATAATTCTCAATCTCGATCAAAAACTTATATCAGACAACAGTTCACCTGACCTCACATGCCCTACTCGGTTTTACCCATGGGTTTTACAATACCAGACTAGGTATTAAAAAGTGGCGTTCGTTCAGGGACGTGACAAATGACCCAATTGTGCTTTATCGAGTGCGTTATTATAATCTAAGACGTGCGGAAACTTGCATGGCTGTAGGTAAACGGAGCCAATTTACATGTAGTTGAGTGAATCAAACTGAACTTCTTGACTGGTAATTTTACGTGTTACAATATTGACGAGTATAATGTTGTTACAATAGCTATTTTTGCCTGCCTAGCAGCCGGTTTCTTGAACGCTAATCAAATCGCAAATCAGTTGACAAAGCAATCGAGTTGCACGAACGATGATTAGACAAAAATTAACTAATCAATGATCATCTTACGATGTCACATCAGTGTATATTTTGATATGGTCACACATAATTTAATAATTCCTTCAGGTCAATCCTTCGCTCCTAAACTTCAAAAATGTCACATGTTTGCGCTGCGAATCCTTGTTTCTACTTCAACTTCTTTAATGGCGCCGCTTGCTTTTCGCTACGATTTGCCAGTGTCTGTGTCAGAGATGGAAATATTATTTATAAGTAGGTATTATAGTGAAGCGAAAGGAGGCCTATACCCAGCAGTGGGTGATCCCAGGCTGATATAACGACTAGTTTGGTGGCATTATGCCTCCGTGCCGAGGGGGTCTCGATTAGGGGAGGTTTGCCTTCAAGTTGTGCCAGACTCGGACCCTGTTCCACTTCTCCCTGAGAAACAGCCTAATCCAGCCCTGAACCTCCTTGAGGGTCCAGGTGTATTTTCCTCATCAGATTCACTGCTTCTGCTCAGTTAAATCCGAAAGCGACATCCTACAATATAAGAAGTTATTTTAATTTAGGTACAAGTATTTTTTTATTGATAAAACGAGCCATAAGTATTGTGAAATTTAATTAAACCACTTTTGGAGTATCAACCTGTTATTTTTTTATATTAACAAGGTTTAGAACTTAGCAAACGCAGTAAATTATTTGAGCTAATTAGAGCAAACCAAGTATTAGATGATCGTTGATTTAACAAGCGCTTGACTATCGTCTGGTTATTAAAATCCATCCAAACTAATTGACTATTGATTTCAATAATTACATGAACGTATAATTTTATTCGTGGTTTAAGAACGGTGTTTTTTATTTCAAATTACCATTTATAAGTTTTTCATATTATTAACAAAATGTTTTTAGAACATTTGTAATTTGTTTGCCGCTTGGCAAAGGCCTCCCCCAGCCTGCTCCACTCCTTCCTCTCTTGGGTTCTCCTTGTTCACGTTTTGCCTGCTCCTTTGACAAGATCATCTGCCCATCGAGTGAAAGGTCGGCCCTGATTCCTTTTCCGATATCGGGGAAACCATGTTGTTAGTTCTTTGCTTCATTTATCTGGACCTCTCATTGTGTGGCCTGCGCAACTCTATAAGAGCTGTTTTACTTTTTCAGATATATCATTTAGTTTTGTTCTCTCTCTCAACCTGCATTTACTGTATTAGGGACATACCCTGCATTTACATATGTACATAAACAAACAGATTTAGAAATAATTGTCTACACACACCGCACTGTAGATTTGTGGTTTACCTACTTAAAATAATAAATACCTAAGTAGGTAACCTACATCAGTCCAAATAAAGTAAGTAAGTAAATCATTTATTTGTCACATAAAACACACACATACGATTTTTTTACATCGTAAAATAGAAAAATTAACACAATGTATATAATAGAATAAGAATTAAATGTTAAAACTAAAAATAGAGGCAACTGTTATACGAGTACCTACATATGCTAACGTTCCTTTTGCTTACCCCAAAACAACTCACAGTTTGCGTTTTACATAGTTAATTAGTAATTAATTAAGAGTTGATGATTACATTGAGATTTCGATATTTTAATGATAGATCCTTTAGACCATTGGATAGTCTAAAGGAACCAGGCTTAAACACAAATTACCTGCCTACAATATGAAGCACTATTGATTATTTTAACCTAAAATACGTGTGTATAACAGTGGCAAATGGGTAATAGCTCAGTGATAATATTGCTCTATGAGCAAACACTGATTTTCAGCTATCACCTGGATGACGTGACAAGACGAGCCCAGCGATACACGTCTGTCAGTATATTTACTGCCTACAACCATAATAGAAGATAAATCTATTAAATCATTTATATTATACTACCTATACATACAATAACTATAACCTATTGAATATACTAACTACAAAACTATAAGATAGGCGGACTCTCCTCTCTCCTCTAAAGTGCCAATGTGTGCCCATCGTATCCATGTGTGCTAAAAAAGTTATGGTGGCAGGTTGCAAAGTTTCAAGGACAAGTCAAAACTAATAGGTCCTGCAATAAATAACACATAGTACCTAGAAACATGCACACATACATAAAGCAGGTGTATAGCGGGATGGAAACTGGTAGGTATATAATTAACCTTTAATCATTAAGTTTGCTTTGAGTACCTATAGGTAAAGAGGTCGTAATAACGACGGGCCGTTGTAGATGCGGTCCTCATCGGTACCCACACGCGTTGTCTTGAAGGCGGGCGAGTACGGCAGCGCGGCGGACTACCTCGGAGCCGCGGAGGTGGCGCCCGCGCAGGCGCCCGCGGCCGCCGCTCCTAACGACACGACGCCCGCACCGCCAGCGCCCGTGGTCGGGCCTACTACGCTGGCGCGTGAGCAGCTCGCCGCTTCGTTGGAAGCACAAGTCTCCTCAAATACGAAAAAAACTGTTTCCGTGGCCTCGCCGCTAACCCCGTCGCCGGGCTTTACCATTCCGCTATCAGCTCTTACATTGTTTATTTTGTAATGAATGACACATTCTCATTAAAACATATTAAAAAAGTGTTTATTCTTTAAGTAGTAAAATAGCTATAACTCACTGGCCAAATGCGAGTTCGAGGAACGTAAATAGGAAGGTAAGTAGGTGTAGGTAGGTACCTACCTACTCCTGTCGGGCGGAGTGCAAGATTCCGTTCGGTGCCATCTTGCGTAGACAAGATAATAAATAAATACCCAATAACAATCTCGGTAGAAGTCATTTACTCGTGAATCTTAATAATAAAGTTGTCAAACTTACCCAGGTAGGGTAGGTAGGTATCTGAACTTAGTTTTAGTTATTTATCACGCTGAAAAGTATACGGGTCAACCCGCACATTATGCAATAACTATGTATCAAGCTGTGTGCGCCACAGGGTTAGGTTAGAGTAGGTTAGGTTAGGTTTTTTTTTGTCGCAAACTAGTTGACTCCTCAGACCACAGTAAATAAAACATTATAACAGTAAAATAAATGAATTTGATAAATTAAGATATGGTCACTTCATTCATTAATCGTATTAAGTACATATGTATATATATTATCTTTGGAGGTATAAATTTAAACATTTTAATCACCTTTTGCTTTCCTTATACTTACAAAAAATATAAATAAATAATTATTATTTCATTATTTTTTTTTTCACTTCTTTTCTCCTTCATTTTCCTTTACAAATTATTTTCAAACGGTTAGGTTAGGTTAGGTTAGGTTAGGTTAGGTTAGGTTAGGTTAGGTTAGGTTAGGTTAGGTTAGGTTAGGTTAGGTTAGGTTAGGTTAGGTTAGGTTAGGTTAGGTTAGGTTAGGTTAGGTTAGGTTAGGTTAGGTTAGGTTAGGTTAGGTTAGGTTAGGTTAGGTTAGGTTAGGTTAGGTTAGGTTAGGTTAGGTTGGAGGGACCTCGAGGAGACGTTGCGGTTGGCAGCGGTGGGCACCGCCCTTGCTGTCGACCGCATTCGCTCCCTGGGACTGGGAGTGGCCCTCTCCAAGACCGAGGCCCTATTGTTCCATAGGCCTCGGGAGGGACCGCCTCCAGGAACGAGGGTCGTTCTGGATGGGGTCCCGGTCCGGGTTGGGACCCAGATGAAATATCTGGGTCTCATCCTGGACGGGAGATGGACTTTTGGGGCCCATTTTACCCAGCTGGCCCCAAGAGTCATGGGAGCTGCCGCCGCACTGGGGAGGCTGCTGCCCAACGTGGGTGGCCCGAGCGCCACGTGTCGCCGGCTGTACTCCGGAGTCATCCGGAGTATGGCCCTGTACGGGGCACCGATCTGGGTGGACGCCCTCGGTCGCGGCAACCTGACTCTGCTGCGACGTCCGCAGCGGGTCGTCGCGACGAGGGCGATACGCGGTTACCGAACGGTGTCCTGGACGGCCGCATGCGTGCTGGCCGGAGATCCCCCCTGGGCTCTCCAAGCGGAAATCCTCGCCGAAGTTTACCACTTCGTGGCGGCGAGAAGATCCGCAGGGGAGTACCCAGTGTGGGAGGAGGTGGCGCGCATGCGGAGGCAGGCGCGGGCCGCCCTGTTGAGGCGGTGGGCGGAGGACCTGACTCCACCGGTCCCTGGTCAGTGGACGGTGGAGGCCATTAGACCGGTCCTCAAAAAGTGGGTGCGGCGACAGTTCGGGCCGCTGACCTTCCGATTGGTGCAGGTGCTTTCCGGTCATGGGTGCTTCGGGAAGTACCTGCATCAGATCGCGAGGCGGGAGGTAACCCCGGCCTGCCACGAATGTGGGGCGCCGGAGGATACGGCGCTCCACACGCTGGAGGCGTGTGCCGCGTGGAGTCCCATGCGGCACACGCTTTCAGCGATCGTTGGCAGGGACCTCTCTCTGCCGAGCGTGGTGAAGGCCATGCTCGGCGGTGCGAGAGAGTGGCAGGCGATGGTTTCCTTCTGCGAAGCCGTGATGTCGCAGAAGGAGGCCGCCGAGCAGGTCAGGGAGGATGATGTCCAATCTGACCCGCTCCGGCGCAGACGTCCCGGGGGGCGGAGGGGGCGGTTTAGCCGCCTCCTTCACCCTCAGTAGTGGGGCCAACTGGTAGGGAGTCGGGGGACTCTCTACCGGCTTGCACGGCCCCACACATTCCGGAGGGGTGGCCGTTGTGGAGAAAGCCACCCCTACACTAGGTCGAGGCCCGGGTGGTTCCCGGGCCGCCCGCTGAGGCGAGATAGTGACTGCTAACGCGACCCTATCTCACCTCAAATGCGGTTGAAGTAGGGAAACCCCCGGTTATGTTTAGTGGGTATGCCACCTGTAGAGGTGGAGACTCCCACATAACCAGTTGTCCCCCCGGACAGCTGGTATCCATAAAGGATTTGAAACCGGGTAAACAAAAAAAAAAAAAAAAAAAAAAAAAAAAAAAAGGTTAGGTTAGGTTAGGTTAGGTTAGGTTAGGTTAGGTTAGGTTAGGTTAGGTTAGGTTAGGTTCTGGGGGCGCGTCCCATGCGCTGCTACAGGTGCATGGGGCTTGGGCACACTCGCTCTCAGTGTCCCGCGTCGTCGACCGACAGGGGTGACCTGTGCTTCCGGTGCGGTGGCGCAGGTCATAAGGCGGCCACGTGCGGGAGGGCAGAACCACGCTGCGCAATATGCGCAGATTCGGGGAGGCCTTCCGGGCACGTAATGGGGGGACGCAGCTGTGCCCCCCCGAATAAAAAGAGAAGGGCCGCCCCAATTGCGGCTGCAAGTGGGGACACCGCCCCGCAGGAAAAAAGCCCTGCGGCGAGCCAGGAGGTTGTGATGTCTGACTGAATGATGGTACGACATCACAACCTCCTCCAGACTAACCTCAACCACTGCGCCGGGGCGCAGGATCTGTTCATGCAGTCCCTGGCGCAGTGGGAGATTGATATCGCGGTTGCTGCGGAGCCGTACTATGTTCCTCCCCAGCATTCTTGCTGGGCTGGGGACGTGGACGGCTCCGTGGCCATCGTGGGAAGAAGTGGTGGCCCCCCCCTCTCAATTGAAGAGAGGGGTTCGGGGTTCGTGGTGGCCAGGTGGGGAGAGTATGCGGTCGCGGGCGCATACTTCTCCCCCAACAGGACCGTCGCGGAGCTGGAGGTCTTCTTGGACCTCCTGGCCGCGGCGGTACAAAGGCAGGCCCCGCGTGAGGTCCTCCTCATGGGGGACCTGAACGCCAAGGCCCGGGACTGGGGCAACCCCACCACTGACAGTCGTGGGGAGACTGTCAGAGGATGGGCGGTTGCCACCGGCCTGACCCTCCTGAATAGAGGGTCGACCCAAACGTGCGTGCGACAGCGTGGGGGCTCTGTGGTGGACGTAACGTTCGCCACCCCCGCTGTCGCGGCACGTGTCCTGGCCTGGAGGGTGATGTTGGAGGTGGAGACACTCTCGGACCATAAATATATAAGGTTCGAGGTGTCCACCTCTGACATACAGGGAGGGCGCGGGCGTGTGGCGCGAGCTGATTTTCCGCGCTGGGCGATCAGCCGCCTCGACGCCGAACTGGCAAAGGAGGCGGCGATCGTCCAGTCGTGGCTGGCTACGCCCGCGCATCCGGAGGTGGAAATCGCGGCGAGCCACTTCCGGGAAGCGGTGACGGCCGTCTGCGACGCGGCCATGCCCAGGTCCCAGCGCTTGCCCGGCCGCCGAGAGGTGTATTGGTGGTGCTCTGAGATAGCAGATCTCCGAGCGGCCTGCTCGGTGGTACGACGGCCCTACGTCCGGTGCAGGACGAGGCGTCACGGCCGGACCGACGCTCAGCTGTCAGCCGAGGAGCTGGCAGCTGAGAGTCAGTTGTACGGCGCGTACCGTGACGCCAAGGGGGAGCTGCAGCTGGCCGTCAAACGGGCTAAGACACAGGCCTGGGCCGAGGCTCTGGATGGTCTCGACAGGGACCCGTGGGGACGTCCTTATAAGGCTGCCCGGAATAAGTTCCGGGGCCAGACGTCCCCTGTTGCGGAGTCCCTGGAGCCGGAGCTTCTGGGCAGAGTGATGGAGGGGCTCTTCCCTGATGTTGACCCCCACCACGTCCCGCCCACGATGGCCGCGCCGTCTCTCGCCGAGGAGGTGGACCCGGCCTCCATCCCCCTCGTCTCCGAGGTGGAGATGGAGGTTGCCGTCGGCCGCTTGCGCGGCAAGAGGACGGCACCGGGTCCTGACGGGATCCCGAAGCGGGCCCTGAGGATCGCCCTCGGGGAAATGGGCGGCCGGCTTCGGGAGCTGTTCGACGCATGTCTCACGTCTGGACGGTTCCCGAAGCTGTGGAAGGACGGCAGGTTGTGCCTGTTGCGGAAGGAAGGACGTGCCGCAGACGCGCCTTCCGCATACAGGCCAATAGTGCTGCTGGATGACACGGGAAAGCTGTTGGAGAGGGTGATCGCTTCCCGTGTCATCCGGCACCTGGAGGGGACTGGGCCTGACCTGTCGCAGGCCCAGTACGGTTTCAGAGCCGGGCGGTCGACGATAGACGCCCTGCTCTGGCTCAAGGGGTGGACCCAGCAGGCGGTCCACCAGGGGGATAAGGCGTTGGCGGTCTCGCTCGATATAGCCAACGCCTTCAACAGCCTGCCGCACGGAACGATACGGGAGGCGCTCCGATTTCACGGAGTGCCCCTGTATCTGCGGAGGCTGTTGGCGGACTACCTCCAGGACCGCGAGGTCCTGGTGGAGGGACGCAACGGCTTGAGACACCGTCGCGTCGTTCGCGGGGTTCCACAGGGGTCGGTGCTGGGACCGCTCCTGTGGAACATCGGCTACGACTGGGTGCTCCGCGGCACCCTGCCCGCAAGTATGCGGGTAGCTTGCTACGCGGATGACACCCTGGTCGTAGTCAGGGGGAGGGACCTCGAGGAGACGTTGCGGTTGGCAGCGGTGGGCACCGCCCTTGCTGTCGACCGCATTCGCTCCCTGGGACTGGGAGTGGCCCTCTCCAAGACCGAGGCCCTATTGTTCCATAGGCCTCGGGAGGGACCGCCTCCAGGAACGAGGGTCGTTCTGGATGGGGTCCCGGTCCGGGTTGGGACCCAGATGAAATATCTGGGTCTCATCCTGGACGGGAGATGGACTTTTGGGGCCCATTTTACCCAGCTGGCCCCAAGAGTCATGGGAGCTGCCGCCGCACTGGGGAGGCTGCTGCCCAACGTGGGTGGCCCGAGCGCCACGTGTCGCCGGCTGTACTCCGGAGTCATCCGGAGTATGGCCCTGTACGGGGCACCGATCTGGGTGGACGCCCTCGGTCGCGGCAACCTGACTCTGCTGCGACGTCCGCAGCGGGTCGTCGCGACGAGGGCGATACGCGGTTACCGAACGGTGTCCTGGACGGCCGCATGCGTGCTGGCCGGAGATCCCCCCTGGGCTCTCCAAGCGGAAATCCTCGCCGAAGTTTACCACTTCGTGGCGGCGAGAAGATCCGCAGGGGAGTACCCAGTGTGGGAGGAGGTGGCGCGCATGCGGAGGCAGGCGCGGGCCGCCCTGTTGAGGCGGTGGGCGGAGGACCTGACTCCACCGGTCCCTGGTCAGTGGACGGTGGAGGCCATTAGACCGGTCCTCAAAAAGTGGGTGCGGCGACAGTTCGGGCCGCTGACCTTCCGATTGGTGCAGGTGCTTTCCGGTCATGGGTGCTTCGGGAAGTACCTGCATCAGATCGCGAGGCGGGAGGTAACCCCGGCCTGCCACGAATGTGGGGCGCCAGAGGATACGGCGCTCCACACGCTGGAGGCGTGTGCCGCGTGGAGTCCCATGCGGCACACGCTTTCAGCGATCGTTGGCAGGGACCTCTCTCTGCCGAGCGTGGTGAAGGCCATGCTCGGCGGTGCGAGGGAGTGGCAGGCGATGGTTTCCTTCTGCGAAGCCGTGATGTCGCAGAAGGAGGCCGTCGAGCGGGTCAGGGAGGATGATGTCCAATCTGACCCGCTCCGGCGCAGACGTCCCAGGGGGCGGAGGGGGCGATTTAGCCGCCTCCTTCACCCTCAGTAGTGGGGCCAACTGGTAGGGAGTCGGGGGACTCTCTACCGGCTTGCACGGCCCCACACATTCCGGAGGGGTGGCCGTTGTGGAGAAAGCCACCCCTACACTAGGTCGACGCCCGCTGAGGTGAGATAGTGACTGCTAACGCGACCCTATCTCACCTCAAATGCGGTTGAAGTAGGGAAATCCCCGGTTATGTTTAGTGGGTATGCCACCTGTAGAGGTGGAGACTCCCACATAACCAGTTGTCCCCCCGGACAGCTGGTATCCATAAAGGATTTGAAACCGGGTAAACAAAAAAAAAAAAAAAAAAAAAAAAAAAAAAAAAAAAAAAAAAAAAAGGTTAGGTTAGGTTAGGTTAGGTTAGGTTAGGTTAGGTTAGGTTAGGTTAGGTTAGGTTAGGTTAGGTTAGGTTAGGTTAGGTTAGGTTAGGTTAGGTTTTTTTTTTTTTTTTTTTTTTCCTGTCCGGGGGCGATGTCCCGGCCCGCGATCTATCCTACCTCTGACGTTATCAGAGCCCTTGCTTTGTCTTTCTTTAATATCTCATTCTTGCTGCATACTATTTCTTTCTTTCATTCGTCAAATCTTCCATTCTTTCGCTGGTGGGTTGCCAGTTTCTATTCTTTTCTAAAGGGTTAAAGTACAGTTTATTTTTATTTATTTATTTGTTTTTTTTTTTTTTTTTTCTTTTGAATTATTACAAGTTTTACTATCTACGGGGTGGGTGTCTGGGGTTTTTATTGTTGGTTTCGGAGGGGAGTTTTACATCTTATATTTTTTGTTCTTGTTTCTATTTCTAAACATAATTCTACTATATCTTATTTTCCTTACATTTTGTATTGTATCTTATCGCTAATATTTTGCTTATACAGTTTATATATATTTTATGGCAGTTATATATATCTTCATAATATATATACCGCATAACTTATTTATCTTTATTTCTTTTTATAACTGGTTTTACTGTATCTATACAATATTTTATAAACTTAATTCTACTATATTTATCTAACATTATATCTTTAACATTACTAGCGTCTATTTTATAATCAATTGCTTGTTCTGTTTCATATCTCCTGAGACCTGACGTTGGACACTCAAAGAGAAGATGCGTTATGCTTTCTGCGACTCCCGGCTCGCAGATGCACGATGGATCCTCCTTACACTTGAACCGGGTCAAATATTCAGAGAACCCACCGTGCCCCGTCATAACCTGCGTCAGTACACCAGTCAGCTCTATTTTTCTCACGATTTTATGAGCTTTTATTGCGTCCGGAAAAAATATTTTTGTGACTGCTGCGGTTTCGCCTCTGGTGTACCTTTCGTTCCATTTGCCGAGCGTTTCAGTTCTTATTTGTCGCTTGACAAACGAAGTGGGGCAGAAATCGTAGTCAGGCTTACGTTTGGTTTTTAGTGCTGCGTCCTTTGCCAACAGATCCGCTCTTTCATTCCCCTCCAGTCCAGCGTGGGCTTTAATCCAGAATAAGGCTACTTCTTTATTCTGGATTTTGATGGTCCTCAGGTTTTGACGGGCCTCCACAGCTAGTGGGTGAATGGAACCCAGGTTTGTCACTGTTTCCAAGGCTGCACGACTGTCACTGTAAATTCCGAAGCTTGCTTCTGAGCGTTTAAGAATCTCCCCTGTGGCTTTGCATATGGCCAGCAGTTCTGCTTGGTAGACCGTGCAGTAAGATTCCAGCTTTAATTTGAAGGATTTGGTCTCGGCTTCACCTTCCCATAGGGATAGTGCTGCTCCGACCTTGCCCTCAATTTTGCTGCCATCGGTATAGATTCTTACTGCTTGGTTGTTGTGATGGTCAACATCATTTTGGTCTACCAAGTTTATGAACTCCAGGCTCATATGGTCTGCCGGGTGGGGGGTCTTGGCATATCGCACCATCCTCTCTACCTCCCTGTCTCCTAGTGCTGGTTGAGGCTTTCCACGCCCGGCCTCATACAGGGCAGCTGCCTCCTGTATCCTTAGGTCAAGCGGGAGTAGTCCAGTCAGCATCAATGCTGAGTTCAGGGAGACGGTGCGGTAAGCCCTGCTCAACTTTTGGGCGAAGCCTCTTTGGACAGCATTTAGGTGTTTCTGTACTGCCAGCTTTTTGGTCTCCTGCGCCCAGGCACTGGCGGCGTACATTATGACTGGCTCCACCGTGGCTATGTAAATGGTACGAATAACTTCCGGATGGAGACCCCAGCTGATCCTGGCAGCTCTAGACAGTTTCTTGTATATGTTAAGTGCTTTTTTGCACACATTAACCACGTGGTTGTTAAATGTAAGTTTGCTGTCTATTGTGAGCCCCAGGATCTTAATGTCTTTGGACATGCCTATGTCGACCCCACCCATGCT
This sequence comes from Eupithecia insigniata, assembly GCA_947859395.1. Classification (NCBI taxonomy): domain Eukaryota; kingdom Metazoa; phylum Arthropoda; class Insecta; order Lepidoptera; family Geometridae; genus Eupithecia; species Eupithecia insigniata. Next base: position 12,970 of record OX402006.1, on the reverse strand, counting down.
CAGCAATGGTGTGTCAAACTTAAGTTTTCTGGTGATCACCATCGCTTTAGTCTTATGTGGTGCAAAACTTAACTTGTTTTTGACACCCCATCCCCGAACATGGGCAAGGGCAGCATTTGCCTGTCTTTGTACCTCCAGTGCCGTGTCTCCGGCAAACACCAGGACCACATCATCAGCGAAAGCTTGACAGTAGTAGTTCCTGTCGTATTTGTAGACACTTGTCATTCACTATGAATCGTTTATGGTAAAGAATAAAAGCAGTCTATGGTCAACCTGTCTTTCATTTACAACATGGTGACAGCGGTGTTGAAAATTAAATAATTATTACAGTGAAAAACAACATAATCGCGTTGAAAAGTGATAGTTAGTTAGTTATTATTGTTATTACATCACAAAGTTCATAAATAATGGAACACGCACGGCCTCCAGCCGAATTATGCTTGGAAGGCGGTCCGGCCTGTCGGGCCGAGGCTTGGGAAAAATGGCTGCGGCAGTTTACTGTGTTTCTGAAAGCGTCCGGTGTTGAGAAGGAACCAGAATCCGTAAAGTCAAGTTTGATGGTGAATCTCATAGGATCTGAAGGATACGATGTGTACACAACCTTCAAATTCACTAAGGAAGAAAACAAGGAGTGTATTGCTACGCTTGTAAAGAAATTCAACGAACATTTTGGAGCCAAACAGAACACAACAATGGCGCGTTTCAAGTTTTTCTCGAGATGTCAAGAAGAAGGCGAATCAATAGACGAGTACGTTACGGCTCTGAAAATACTTTCTCAGCGATGTGAGTTTGAATTACTAGAAGAAGGTCTGATTCGCGATCGAATCGTGTGTGGTGTTTTAGACACCAAATTACGCGATCGCTTACTTAGGGCCGATGACCTCACCCTCAGTAAAGCCGTGAAAATATGCCAGGCCAACGAAATGTCTACGGAGGAACAGAGGCAGATAGAAGGGACCAAGACTCGGGTAGTGGCAGTGGACGTGATGAACGCGCGTGGAGCCCCACGCGCGGGCCCGAGCGGCGCCGCGAGCGGGGGCGGAGCGCGAGGCCGCGGTGCCGCGGGGCCCCGCCAGCAGCAGCGAGGAGCGCCGCCGCGCCGGCCCCCGGCCGGTAGTGCCGCTAAAATATTGTGTACAGCGTGTGGTTTCGGAAATTGTGATGGGTATCGGTGTGCGGCTAAAAATGCACTGTGTTTTTGGTGCAGTGAAAGAGGCCATTTTAAAAATATGTGTCCAAAGTTGCGTAAGCGCGTGTGGCAAATCGATGCGGATGTCGATCCCGAGGTTGACGACGACAATGAGGATTGCAGTGACGATGGACTGTACTATGTATCTTCCCTCTCGGGGCCCATGGAACGTAAGGACTCTAAATGGTATGAAACTTTGATTTTTACATGCACAGGCGAAAAAGAAATATTTAAACTGGATTCTGGATCGGATTTAAATGTCATGTCATTGATTACATTAACAAAGCTTGGTTTTACTAAGAATATTTTGAATTCAGACAATACAAAGGCCCAGTCTTTTTGTGGTAGTTTTATCCCGATAGCTGGACATTGTAATCTTGAATGTTTGTACAAAAATACTGCTTACACAATACGATTTATTGTTGCTGATTTTAATTGTCAGAGTGTTCTAGGTAAATACGCATGTGAAGAGTTAGGAATGGTAAAGCGAATTTTATCTCTGAATGTAAATGAGTACGCGGACTTATTTCAAGGTTTGGGTAAATTACCCGGTAAATACAACATTGTTGTGGATCAGTGCGCTCAGCCGTCAGTCTGCCCGGTTAGAAAGATTCCCATCGGCGTACGAGAGAAGTTATCACAGGAGCTGGGGCGGATGGAAAAAATTATGGGTACACCCTCTTATCCTCAATTTTAAGGCTTAAATAAAGCTACCCAGTAAATACCTAAGTTTAACAAAGTAAGCACTATTATTAGATATTAAGATAATAACATCAAGGTACAGGTATTAACAAAATTACATGGCTTGGCGAATTTTATCCGACGCAAGAAGAGCCGCCGGTCTTTGTGAGCGTTGTCGAGTTTTTGTATTTTGTATTAAAATTTGACTGTCATCAGACTCATCAGAGTCGGAGTCGGGTCCTTCATCCTGTATGTATTCACTGATGTTCGTGGGGCTAGCCCATATTTCATCATTGCTCATTGATGACATTGATCGCGCACGAGAAGAACTAGGAGATGGGGTTGGTTGGGCAACTTGGGTATCAGTAGGTAATTTAACCAAATGCCGCCTATTTCGTCGGTACTTTTTACCAGAATCGTCGGTAACAAAGTACGATCGTGGTTGTGTCTTTCATTTACAACAGTTCCTACTCTCGAGCCCTTTTAGCAGAGGGTCCAGTAAGAGGTTCCAAAATATGGGACCTCCTATTGATCCCTGGACGCAGCCTTTGTTGGTATTTTGTACGAATTCCTGACCCGCATATCTCAGTTTTATCTTCCTGTCCCCAAGATAGCTGTCCACGACCCTCCTTATATTAATAGGACAATCCATTTCGGCCAGTCTGGCTCGTATCGCAGGCCACCAAGCGTTGTCGAAGGCTCCCTCTATGTCCAGTGATACCATTGTGACAAGTTTTTTCTGGTTTCTTTTAGTCCGTATGTAGTTTATCAGGTCATAGAGGGAGTCCTCGGTGCTTTTTTGTGGCATAAAGCCATACTGCCGACTACACATCCTGGGGATTACGTGCCACTTCACACGCCTTACGATCATCTTCTCTAGCACCTTTCCCATGACAGGCAGCAATCCTATTGGCCTGTAGGATTTGGGATTGGTGTAGTCGTCTCTTCCCGGTTTCCTCAAGACAACTACTACAGCCTCCTTCCAGATGGTTGGGAAGTGCTGCAATTCGAGGCATTTGTTTGCCAGGGTGAGGTATGCGTCCGGGTCGTGTGAAATGGCCTCGCTGCAGATGTCGGAGGTTAGGCCGTCTCCTCCCGGGGCTTTCTTCGGATTGAAGGACTTGACCGCGAATCTTAGCTCGTCCATTGTAAACGGTGGGTCATGCTTTTCATCATGTGCCCAGCCGTTTACATGGCTGGCTTCTTTACGTGTTCGTCGGTGGTCCTCATTGTCCTGACTTGCCAAGTCCTCCGGGTAGAACGTTTCTGCCAGGTTCCTTGCTGATTCATACGGGCTCATTGCTCTCCCATCCTTTACCAAGGGGACGTCCTCTTGCCGCTTTGTTGTTCGGCCAATCACTCTGTAGATACCCTCCCATAGTCCTTCTTTGTCTTGTTTTCCACAAAACTCTTTCCAGCTCTCAATCTGTGCTTCTTTGGCTGTGTTCTCATACGTTTCTTTTGCTTGCAGGTACTCATCGACGACTTTCTGTCTTCGAACCGGTGCTGCGCAGCGGATTCGACGCTTCCTGGTGGTGACTTCGTTCTTCAGTTTCTCGAGTTCTTCGGACCACCACGGCAAGGTAAGTTTGGTATGTTCTTTTCTTTTTGGAATAGATTCCTTTGTTGCTTCTATTATTTTATTTATGTATGTTTCAGTTATTTGCTCTAATTCTAATTTATTGCTTATTTTACCTATATATTCTTTATTTAATTTATTTTCTTGGAATAATTGGGTCAGTTTCTCATGAAACTGGCTCCAATTTGCTTTTTTGCTGTTGTATACTCTTGTTGTTCTTTTAATGTCTATACCTTTTGCTTTATCTAGTCTTATTTTGAATGTGATGGTGTTGTGGTCCGAACTTATCATTCCCTCGTTTACTCGCCAGTCTTCCACCAGGTTCAGCATCTCCAGCGTGCAGGCCGTAACGTCAACAAAGCTGGTGTATGACTTGTTGCCCCTTATGGTATCAAAGGTGGGCGTGTTGCCTTCGTTGAGTACCTGCAAGTCCATTTCTTCCATCATACCAGCTAGGTCCTCTCCTTTTTGGTCTATTTTACCGCTTCCCCACCAGTTACTCTTTGCATTCGCGTCTCCCCCGAGTATCAGGTTTCTCGATCCGGTTTGCCTTTGAATCTTCCTTAGCTGCTCCAAGTATGGCTCGATGTCGGTGTGTTCAGGCTCGAAGTAGTACGAAACAACCACAATCTCCCAGGCACTTGTTTTGACTTTCACCACGACGATGTTGTTCGTGGTGAGATCTGGCATTTGAATAACGTCCATGTCACTATCAAATACAGCGATAGCTGATTTGACTGGACCACTGCCTTGCATTGTGTTCTGGAAGATTCTGGCTCCTCCGTAGTCCCTCATTTTGCCTATTGCACCGACGTAGGGCTCCTGGAGCAGCGCAAAAGCCATCCTTTTCTTGTTAGCCTCAAGCATAATTTCTTGCGTTGCAAGTTGTTTGCGTTGTAGATTGGCTTGGGCTATGAGGTAGGCTTTTGCGCTGGCTAAGGAAGTTTGAGCGCTTTGGATCACTTTAGCATTTATAGGCTACTGTGGCTCGGGCGAGCGTATCCCATTTCCGGCGAATAGGACATTCGCTACTAAAGGCATTGTGGTCCACTCTGTCATATTTGGCGTGTCTACAGTTGCAGCACGCTGGTGGAGAACCGGCAAGCCAGTCCGCACATTCGGACCTCATATGGGGTCCCCCGCAGTGGCTACACTTCTCTATAGTCTCCTTGCAGAACCGTCTCCCGTGACCGTACCCAAGACAGAGTGAGCACTGTACCAGTGGGGACTGGTCCATCACTCTCACCCTTTGGAGGTCTATCTTCACAGTCTCTGCTTGGACCAGACGCTGCCAGACTTTAGGGGACACCCTCATGATGATGTGGCTGGTTTGGGGGTTTCGGGTGCGCTTTTTGTAGAGGATTTCGGTCTTGTTATCTTCCTCTCGAAGGTCTTTTAGTACTCTGGGGTTTTGCTTCCAGAGAGCGCTGAGGATGTCTTTGTCTGTGTTACACGCTAGTACATCTCTAAGGATTACTAGCGGGTCCTTATTCTGTACCTCTTGGACACTAAGGTACTCCTCAGCACTCCTCAGCCTTTCCTTTACTTTCTGCCTTTCCTCTTCCGTTCTGCACCCCACAATCACCTTCCTGTCCTTCGCTTTCCTCACCCTTTCCACAGTCACATCTCCGTCCTTTGCGTTGACCACATTCCGTATTCTTTTTAGAACGTCCTCTCCCGTTTCCGTTTCATCCTTGGCTGTGACTACTATCGAGTGCAGCGCGGTGTGCTCCGGGAGCTGTTTTCTCGGTTGCATCGCCGCTACACTCGCGTATGTCTGCCTGTCTATTGTCTCTTGTAATTTCTCCATTCTCTCACTATTTTCTTTTATGAGTTTTGTATGCTCTTCTATCCTTCTGATCAGCTCTGTCTCTACCCTTTCTTTCTCTGGTTCCTTCTCCCTTTCCGGCTCTAACTCCTTTTCCACTTGCTTCTTTCCTTGTCCTTTCACACTCTCCGACTCTTTTACCAGTTGGTAGAGCCTGTCGACGGCTTGTGTAACCTCGTTCTTAATCTCTGTCTTCGTGTTCCGCGAATTCGACAGGTTGAGCTTAACTTTGGTTACACAGGCCCTCGCCTCCATCAACCGGTCTGTGTACTTTAATTTAAGCTGCGTTGGTGGGCTTACGGCTGGCTCTTCCAACGTCGCCTTAGGTGTGGCTTTGCTCGTCTGTGGGGGTGCCTTCTTTGGGTTCAGGGGTTCCACCATCGCAGCTTTCTTTGGGGGGGTCAGGAGTTTGGGGGTGGAGTCTGGTTTTCCAGATTCCCATTCTCCAATACTCTTCCGGACGCTAGGCGCTTTTACGGGACTTGTCCGTTTTTTGAGGGTTGTCTCCGGCGTGTTCCCAGATGTTGTTGGGTGCTGGGGGTCCTTAGATACGGTTTTTTGCCCCTTTGCCGGTGTACGGATGCCGAACATTGTGTTAGGGAATGTCAGAGGGTCGCGTAACTATCAAGGTCAAGATTTGCGATAAATTTGTAAAAGTTGTAAAAGAAGCTATTAAGAAATTTGTAAAAGTTGTAAAAGTGTTAAAATTAAATAAAAGTAAATAAATCTCGTCAATATGACTAGGTCACAATTATGCCAATAAGATTCTATATCTACGTTGGGTAGAGTCGTCTCTACCTGTGAGAAATATTGGCCAGGTAGCTGGTGCTATGGCACAGACAGTGTCCACACGAGTCACAGAAAGCAAAAAGTTAAATAAAATAAAATAAAATTGAGATTAAAATTAATTAATTTTACAATTAAAAATATAATACACTATATAATTAAAAAAGTAGTCAAGTAGAGTAGAACCCGCTGTGCTCTACCTGTCACAGAAAGTCCCGTTTGGATTGGTCAATCGGTTCAGGAGATACGAGACTTTCAAAATTTCCAAGATGGCCGCCAAGATGGCCGCCAATTTTACAAAAAGTCGTATCTTGGTCAGTTTTACTCCTAAAACTTTAGGATTTTTGCCTAAGCAAGGAGCCTGGCGCTGTCTTAAGTTCTAAAATACAATAAAGGGGAGGGGGTGAGAGGGGGGGGGGCGGGTTGAGTGATATTTGCTCTCTAGAGAGGGTGAAAGGGACTCTTAATCTCGTGCGAGGTGGCTAGAGCAGGAGGGGTTTCAAGTAGGGGGGGAGGGGGGTGTCTAGAAAAGGGGGGGAGGGGAGGTTGAGTGCGCTATATCTAATATCTTATATTTACTTTCAGGTTAGGTTAGGTTAGGTTAGGTTAGGTTAGGTTAGGTTAGGTTAGGTTAGGTTAGGTTAGGTTAGGTTAGGTTAGGTTAGGTTAGGTTAGGTTAGGTTAGGTTAGGTTAGGTTAGGTTAGGTTAGGTTAGGTTAGGTTAGGTTAGGTTAGGTTAGGTTAGGTTAGGTTAGGTTAGGTTAGGTTAGGTTAGGTTAGGTTAGGTTAGGTTAGGTTAGGTTAGGTTAGGTTAGGTTAGGTTAGGTTAGGTTAGGTTAGGTTAGGTTAGGTTAGGTTAGGTTAGGTTAGGTTAGGTTAGGTTAGGTTAGGTTAGGTTAGGTTAGGTTAGGTTAGGTTAGGTTAGGTTAGGTTAGGTTAGGTTAGGTTAGGTTAGGTTAGGTTAGGTTAGGTTAGGTTAGGTTAGGTTAGGTTAGGTTAGGTTAGGTTAGGTTAGGTTAGGTTAGGTTAGGTTAGGTTAGGTTAGGTTAGGTTAGGTTAGGTTAGGTTAGGTTAGGTTAGGTTAGGTTAGGTTAGGTTAGGTTAGGTTAGGTTAGGTTAGGTTAGGTTAGGTTAGGTTAGGTTAGGTTAGGTTAGGTTAGGTTAGGTTAGGTTAGGTTAGGTTAGGTTAGGTTAGGTTAGGTTAGGTTAGGTTAGGTTAGGTTAGGTTAGGTTAGGTTAGGTTAGGTTAGGTTAGGTTAGGTTAGGTTAGGTTAGGTTAGGTTAGGTTAGGTTAGGTTAGGTTAGGTTAGGTTAGGTTAGGTTAGGTTAGGTTAGGTTAGGTTAGGTTAGGTTAGGTTAGGTTAGGTTAGGTTAGGTTAGGTTAGGTTAGGTTAGGTTAGGTTAGGTTAGGTTAGGTTAGGTTAGGTTAGGTTAGGTTAGGTTAGGTTAGGTTAGGTTAGGTTAGGTTAGGTTAGGTTAGGTTAGGTTAGGTTAGGTTAGGTTAGGTTAGGTTAGGTTAGGTTAGGTTAGGTTAGGTTAGGTTAGGTTAGGTTAGGTTAGGTTAGGTTAGGTTAGGTTAGGTTAGGTTAGGTTAGGTTAGGTTAGGTTAGGTTAGGTTAGGTTAGGTTAGGTTAGGTTAGGTTAGGTTAGGTTAGGTTAGGTTAGGTTAGGTTAGGTTAGGTTAGGTTAGGTTAGGTTAGGTTAGGTTAGGTTAGGTTAGGTTAGGTTAGGTTAGGTTAGGTTAGGTTAGGTTAGGTTAGGTTAGGTTAGGTTAGGTTAGGTTAGGTTAGGTTAGGTTAGGTTAGGTTAGGTTAGGTTAGGTTAGGTTAGGTTAGGTTAGGTTAGGTTAGGTTAGGTTAGGTTAGGTTAGGTTAGGTTAGGTTAGGTTAGGTTAGGTTAGGTTAGGTTAGGTTAGGTTAGGTTAGGTTAGGTTAGGTTAGGTTAGGTTAGGTTAGGTTAGGTTAGGTTAGGTTAGGTTAGGTTAGGTTAGGTTAGGTTAGGTTAGGTTAGGTTAGGTTAGGTTAGGTTAGGTTAGGTTAGGTTAGGTTAGGTTAGGTTAGGTTAGGTTAGGTTAGGTTAGGTTAGGTTAGGTTAGGTTAGGTTAGGTTAGGTTAGGTTAGGTTAGGTTAGGTTAGGTTAGGTTAGGTTAGGTTAGGTTAGGTTAGGTTAGGTTAGGTTAGGTTAGGTTAGGTTAGGTTAGGTTAGGTTAGGTTAGGTTAGGTTAGGTTAGGTTAGGTTAGGTTAGGTTAGGTTAGGTTAGGTTAGGTTAGGTTAGGTTAGGTTAGGTTAGGTTAGGTTAGGTTAGGTTAGGTTAGGTTAGGTTAGGTTAGGTTAGGTTAGGTTAGGTTAGGTTAGGTTAGGTTAGGTTAGGTTAGGTTAGGTTAGGTTAGGTTAGGTTAGGTTAGGTTAGGTTAGGTTAGGTTAGGTTAGGTTAGGTTAGGTTAGGTTAGGTTAGGTTAGGTTAGGTTAGGTTAGGTTAGGTTAGGTTAGGTTAGGTTAGGTTAGGTTAGGTTAGGTTAGGTTAGGTTAGGTTAGGTTAGGTTAGGTTAGGTTAGGTTAGGTTAGGTTAGGTTAGGTTAGGTTAGGTTAGGTTAGGTTAGGTTAGGTTAGGTTAGGTTAGGTTAGGTTAGGTTAGGTTAGGTTAGGTTAGGTTAGGTTAGGTTAGGTTAGGTTAGGTTAGGTTAGGTTAGGTTAGGTTAGGTTAGGTTAGGTTAGGTTAGGTTAGGTTAGGTTAGGTTAGGTTAGGTTAGGTTAGGTTAGGTTAGGTTAGGTTAGGTTAGGTTAGGTTAGGTTAGGTTAGGTTAGGTTAGGTTAGGTTAGGTTAGGTTAGGTTAGGTTAGGTTAGGTTAGGTTAGGTTAGGTTAGGTTAGGTTAGGTTAGGTTAGGTTAGGTTAGGTTAGGTTAGGTTAGGTTAGGTTAGGTTAGGTTAGGTTAGGTTAGGTTAGGTTAGGTTAGGTTAGGTTAGGTTAGGTTAGGTTAGGTTAGGTTAGGTTAGGTTAGGTTAGGTTAGGTTAGGTTAGGTTAGGTTAGGTTAGGTTAGGTTAGGTTAGGTTAGGTTAGGTTAGGTTAGGTTAGGTTAGGTTAGGTTAGGTTAGGTTAGGTTAGGTTAGGTTAGGTTAGGTTAGGTTAGGTTAGGTTAGGTTAGGTTAGGTTAGGTTAGGTTAGGTTAGGTTAGGTTAGGTTAGGTTAGGTTAGGTTAGGTTAGGTTAGGTTAGGTTAGGTTAGGTTAGGTTAGGTTAGGTTAGGTTAGGTTAGGTTAGGTTAGGTTAGGTTAGGTTAGGTTAGGTTAGGTTAGGTTAGGTTAGGTTAGGTTAGGTTAGGTTAGGTTAGGTTAGGTTAGGTTAGGTTAGGTTAGGTTAGGTTAGGTTAGGTTAGGTTAGGTTAGGTTAGGTTAGGTTAGGTTAGGTTAGGTTAGGTTAGGTTAGGTTAGGTTAGGTTAGGTTAGGTTAGGTTAGGTTAGGTTAGGTTAGGTTAGGTTAGGTTAGGTTAGGTTAGGTTAGGTTAGGTTAGGTTAGGTTAGGTTAGGTTAGGTTAGGTTAGGTTAGGTTAGGTTAGGTTAGGTTAGGTTAGGTTAGGTTAGGTTAGGTTAGGTTAGGTTAGGTTAGGTTAGGTTAGGTTAGGTTAGGTTAGGTTAGGTTAGGTTAGGTTAGGTTAGGTTAGGTTAGGTTAGGTTAGGTTAGGTTAGGTTAGGTTAGGTTAGGTTAGGTTAGGTTAGGTTAGGTTAGGTTAGGTTAGGTTAGGTTAGGTTAGGTTAGGTTAGGTTAGGTTAGGTTAGGTTAGGTTAGGTTAGGTTAGGTTAGGTTAGGTTAGGTTAGGTTAGGTTAGGTTAGGTTAGGTTAGGTTAGGTTAGGTTAGGTTAGGTTAGGTTAGGTTAGGTTAGGTTAGGTTAGGTTAGGTTAGGTTAGGTTAGGTTAGGTTAGGTTAGGTTAGGTTAGGTTAGGTTAGGTTAGGTTAGGTTAGGTTAGGTTAGGTTAGGTTAGGTTAGGTTAGGTTAGGTTAGGTTAGGTTAGGTTAGGTTAGGTTAGGTTAGGTTAGGTTAGGTTAGGTTAGGTTAGGTTAGGTTAGGTTAGGTTAGGTTAGGTTAGGTTAGGTTAGGTTAGGTTAGGTTAGGTTAGGTTAGGTTAGGTTAGGTTAGGTTAGGTTAGGTTAGGTTAGGTTAGGTTAGGTTAGGTTAGGTTAGGTTAGGTTAGGTTAGGTTAGGTTAGGTTAGGTTAGGTTAGGTTAGGTTAGGTTAGGTTAGGTTAGGTTAGGTTAGGTTAGGTTAGGTTAGGTTAGGTTAGGTTAGGTTAGGTTAGGTTAGGTTAGGTTAGGTTAGGTTAGGTTAGGTTAGGTTAGGTTAGGTTAGGTTAGGTTAGGTTAGGTTAGGTTAGGTTAGGTTAGGTTAGGTTAGGTTAGGTTAGGTTAGGT